>JAUCEF010000014.1:1427286-2854572 GCA_033558025.1 Phytophthora sp. 'mugwort' | reverse complement strand
GAGCCTGGATACGACGAGGGTCTTTCTTAGCATGCTGATACAAGTACCACGCGATACAGTGGAAAACACACTTGTTGTTGGTTTTAGTGAAGTTGATTACGTGCTTGTTGTCGCGGATAATCTGCGGGATTACAGCTTCACTATCACCGGGTGCATGCTCACGGAAGTAAATGTAAACTTTAAACCCGGTAATCGTCTTCAGCTTATACCCAGATTTGGGGTAGTTTAAAGTGTTAGACAACTCCATCGACCTGATCTCAGAGATAATTTTCTTACGGATGTCGGATCGTGCTGTTGATAGCAACAGGGGTCTTAAACACGTAAGTATTAGCCAGATTCGGTGTCAGTACTGGGTAAAACTACCATCTGTTAGGCTTACGAGATCGTAGCCAAGAGCAACGATTACCTTGAATGCGTTAGTTTGGCTAGCAAGCACGTTCTCGAGCTTGTCGTAGAACTCAGCAGGCTGGATACCTTCATACAGGTGCGACTCCATGTGTTTCCCGTTATAAAAACGATAATTAGGATCAGCCTTGTAATAGGCGACATTTGCTTCTTAAAGGTTTATATTGAAACATTGTACTGCTTAGCTACCAATCTCTGGTTAATTGGACGTGAAAGATGCTAGCGTAAACCAGCTCACCGGTTCTATCACGTACCTTAACACGGTAGCTGCTACCCCATTAACAGCTTGAATATCTAATCTCTTTAATCCTTCGAGTTCATATGCAAACATATTGCTTATATATTCTTGGCTATATTATTCTTCGTAGATATGACTTTATAATTGTTGGACCTTGTATCAGGATCGACTTTATATCATAGTCCTATACAAAAATTTCTGAAATTAACTAATTCAGATATTTGACGTATGGATTGTTAAGGTTTTAAGATATATCCAACAGCCTTAGCCTTTATCCATTGGATGGATTTGTCGTGGTGCATACCGGTACCAATTTTTGTGGTAGTAGATTGTGAGCTAAATCCTGTTTAAAGGCTTCAGATAAAGTATCACTTAAATAGGAAGTGGATGTAGCCATCATCCACTAATAGTGATATAGGCTTTTGATTTCCATATTTTCCAAATCCAAGCTTCTCATCACAAAATGATGTTAGACCACGGTCTCGGCATTCCTTGCAATACTTGTACCTGCCTCGGTACGATGTTGGCATCCATGACATGCTTTGTAGTCTCCACCAAATAGCTTAACACATCCACAGCCAACAAAGTGATGGTTCTTATCGATAAGAAGAAAGTGTCGCTTAATTGGGGTATTACAGTAGTATCTAGGGTTCACATTAGGACGAGGATATATCTCGGTCTTACCCCTTGTCATCCACCTCTCATCTGTCGAATGCCAATACCACCGGATGAATGGTATTGGGAAAGGTCTCCAAGTGCTTCGGTCAAAATTTTAAGCGTGGTGTTGTCAGTGCTAGTCATTGGCTATATTATACTTGACTTTATATCCGAGAACTGGTTTTATTACCTAGTTAAGTTCGGTTTCACCATTAAGTTCGCTTTCTGTTTCGTTAAGTTCGGTTCTTGGCTTACGCTTGCGAGCTCGAGTCTGCTCTCTTTCTTATTGTCGTAGTTCTTTTGATACGATAACGAGCGTCGCGTGTGCGCTGGTAGTAGCGCTTCTGTGCTGCTTTAATGCGCTTTGTTAGCGAGGTATTGTTCAGGTGAGTACGCCATCTTAGTATATTACTAACTTCAAATATATCAGTAAAAAATAATAGTAAGGGGAGGTACATGTAAAACATGCTTGTATTCTACAACTGTATGTAAGTATGTAAGCTTTGCATTAATAGAAAACTTGTGTTCCCTCAGATAGTATTTTTAGTACCGTTAGTTGGCTCATGTCACTACACGTATTAATATAGCGCGGAATACCGGTAAAGTACAGTACTATACTGTCCAGAAAGGGCAAAAAGAAAAGAGAAGCGGCGATGCAGCAACGGCTTCAGAAGAAGCTTATCGCGAGAAAGAAGAAAGGAAAAGATGAGGAGAAAGAACCAGCAGGCAATTCCTTGCTCAAATGAAGGCGGCTGGAGGCAATTGTGCCGACAGAAAAGTTTGTCTCGTGCTAGCGCGGGACCCCCACGTGCGATTGATTTCTTTCCGGAACAACCCGAAGATTGAAGAGTTTCTTCAGTCCCGCGACTTTCGCAATCAAGTGGAACGTAATTCCGCGGAAGCAACTGGCACCTGTCGCTTCAAGCGGGAGCACTCGATCCTATTGTCGATCGGCAGACGCTCATGGAGACGTGGATCGACAACACACTGAAACGAAAATTATTTCGCGTATTATCATTCCCCCTGACGAGAGCGCTTCCTTGCAAGTGAATCTGGTATCGAAACGGAGCAATAACAGGAAACAGAAGAGAAAGCTTCCTCATCGGACCAAATTTCACCAGCTGAGCCACCTCCTGCTAAGGAAATCACCATGAACGAAATATGGGAACGATTGAACGCGAAAGATGATGCGAATGAGCAACTGATAAAGGCGAATGAACAATTCAGAAACAAGCTCAACACGCTGGATGACAAGCTTCACACGTTGGATGATGAAAATGAACAAGTTAGAAACAAGCTCAACACGCTGGATGACAAGCTCAGCGCGCAGGGTGATGAATTCAGAACCAAGTTCAACGCACAGGATGCTACCATCGCCAATCAACTCGCGATGATCAGGAGCCTTATGACGTCTCACAAACTTGCACAAGATGTCGTGTTTGTCAATTGTTGGATCATAAGCGGAATGAAATTTTCGCGAAAATACAAGACACCCAAACGAACCGAAACAAGATCATCATCGTCGTGGGCGTCTATCACTTCCCAATGAGTACACGAAGTGGGTATTCAACCAGTACGACAGTGTATCTGGTAACATTCACGGTGGCCTTCCATCTAAAGCTGTCGCCATCGATGCACTTCTTCGTTCAGAATTCCCTAAACCGCAGGATGCTCAGTATGCCGGACAGCTTTTTCACGAAATATACGGAGAAAATCTTCCTGAGCAGTTGGCATGAGGATTTCTCGCTTCAGTTTTGATCTCTTTTTCTCCTTTATTTTCAAAAAAAAGAAATGGTGTGATAAAACCCAAAACCACAAATCCATTACGACAATCCAACGAAGCATAACCGAGTTCTGCCAATCCGCCAATACGCAATCTGCCTTCAGCTGAGGTTCCAGCTTGCCACACTTGCCCAGGACGTCATGCATCACCTTCTTCACCTCCTTCCTCACATTCACCAGCCTCACTGCCTCCAGCTGAGGTTCCACGACGTCATGCACCACCACGGTGAAGTTCACCTGGGTTCTCAGTGGTAGAAAGGATTTGAAACTATCATAAGATTCGGAGGATGTGTCCTTTCGCTCTCGGGTGGTCGAGAGGTTGCGTGGTTGGAACCACTGACTGTCGCTTCTAAGAAAAAAAACTACCTTCTAAAGTGGTGGCGCTTTCTCTCGTTCTAAGGTGGTCGAGAGGTTGTGTCGCTAAACTCGTCGCATTACATTAGAAACGGTTAGCCCTACTCTCATTGTTAAATTATGCTAAGAGAAAGAAAACGCCGGAACTATGTGCTGGTTATTATACTGGCCTAAGTAGTGGCATGAGAGACTAGTGTCCTGCTCTTCAACCGTCCGTCTACACAATATATCTGTTGGTACCGGTACAAATGAAGAAGACAACTACCTACCAGCGCTTACAGTTAAGCATGCGCTGCGTCCGTTGCAGTTGTCACGGCGGTGAGAGGCTTCTCAAAGATAGCGTGCACCCACACCCGGAAGCGAACGACATTCTGCTGTCTATTGGCGTATTGACGACGGATGTACTCATTCTCGACCAGGACAAGGCCTGCTTCAGAGAACATCTTCTCAACCTCTTTAGTCGTGAAGTAGTACGCCCGCGTGTTGTCTTGACGGACGTAAAAGTTCTCTTGCAGCTTGCAGCCAGGCCGGAAGCGGAGCTGAGCCTGATCGTATCGGCCATAGTCACGGAAGAACACTTTTCCGCCAGGTTTAATCGCAGCCACTACCTTCTTCACTGCGTCCTTCATCTTGTCTGGGTGCAGCGCCGACAGGCAGAACAAAAAGAGCGCGAAATCCACGCCATTATTGGCGAACGCCGCGTCAGGAAGTGCATCCTTCGTGATGTCGCACACCGAGGCCGCCACGCGAGCTTCGTCGTACAACGGTTGTTTCTGCCCCAAGAACCCGTACAGAAAAAGCGTCAGATGCGACGCAGACAAGTAGTAGATCCACTCCAACGCACCTTTAGCAGCTCAATGGCCGAGTCGGCAAAGTCAATGGCCACGATCTTGAGCGCCGGATTAATCTCCAGCAGAGGCAGCGCCGCGTTTCCGACTCCGCTCCCCACCTCCAGCAGCGTTCTCGTCTCTCCACCGTTGGGTGCCTCCCCGAGGTCCTGGAATACCAGATGCAAGTAGTGTCTGTCCTTGTAGAAATTGGTGGAGTTGCGCTTGTAGAACTTGTCCCAGCTCTTGGCCGCCTCTTTTTCGTATTTATCTGCAGTGCATACACAACAACAACCATCAGAAATGGCCCCGTTCAACGTACTCAGGTGTTAACGGCGTTAACTTAACGCACTCTGCCAAAACTCGGGGATCGTGGACTTGTCCTGGCTCAAATGCTCCTGCGCGAGCCGCTCGCGGTCCTCTGTCCACACGTCGTCACACACTACGCACTCTGGATCCTCCAGTACGTGCTTGCCCACGCCGGCCTTCTCCACGAGCTCCTCCAGCTTCTTGTTGGTCGGGTTCTTGTTGCCGCTCATCTCGCACTTGTGGTGTTGCCTTTCAAACTGCCAGTCAACCAGTGGTTCATTTTTCTGCCAATCAAAAGTGTTTATTCTATTCCTTACAAAGCATCATACATTCGATCTTGGGCAGTCGTCGACGCTCGCCATGGACGCCATCCTGTGCCGCGGCGCCAAGATTTGCAGCCCGTTCGTGGCAAGTGATGGCTCTATCCACTATGTTTCTGCAGGCACAGGCGAGGTTTTTCAGTACCAGGCCCCAGATGCTCACATGCCAGTCGTCTTCTCCGGCGGAGAGCCGTTCGGCGCCCAGTTCGACCACCAAGGCCGCCTGCACCTCGCCGACTGCGCCCATGCAGCCATCCTTCGGGTGGACGACTCAGCACAGCCTGGAGTGATGGTCAAGGCGTACGAGGATCGAGCCTTCCGAGGTCCTAACGGCATCGCGTTCGCGCCGGACGGCACGCTCTTCTTCACGGATAGCGGACCCATGGGCGAGACGACGTTCGAGAAGCCTAGAGGAAGCGTCTTCTGTATTGCGTCGAGTCCGAGCGGCGGTCAGGTGCTGCGTCCGCTGGTGATGGAATGTCTCGCACATCCGTGGGGGGTTGCGGTCTCCCCAGATACTGGCGCGCTTTTCGTCGCGGAGACCATGCAGAACCGCATTTTGAGACTCCACCAACGCCCCAGTAATGCGTATCACGCGAGCGTCTTCTACCAGTTTTCAGGCGGGATGGGGCCGTCGGGGGTTGCTTGTGGGGCCGATGGGACTCTCTACGTGGGACATTACGATTTTTCCGGTAACACTCTCGCAACATCTCGCATCGCCGCATTGGAAGAACTAATGGCACTTCGTTTTATTTATTTTCTTGCTAGGTGGAAGCACTTGCAACGGGAAAATCTCCATTATCGGATCGGACGGGATTTTGACACGAACGATGGAGATCCCAGGCACAGAGATCACAGGTATCTGCCTAAGGTACAGTCATTCGCGTTGGGTCGCATGAGTATTTGCCTCCTGATGTTAATTTTTCTTTTCTTGCTGTAATTAGTGCCGGCGAGGACTACGTCATAGTCACGGAAGCGTCCACTAATACAATTCATCGACTTCCAATTCGATGATGTTGCCTTTTACGACGAGCTGACCTCGCTATACTTGTCTCCTGGAAAAGCCTCCCCCGAAAACAAGTCTTTTAAAAGGCTCTGGGCTGCTTGAGGAGTGTACTTGAGGTATCTGGAAGTGTGCTTTCTGGAAAACTGGATGATCGAGTATCTATACCACAATACACATTCAGACAATTAGCACTGGTATTCATTCAAACGTGGAGCAGTGCGACGCAATACTTTTCGTAGAATGTTTTGTATGTTGGGATGATCGTGTCAATAGCAGTTCGAATCAGGTATTGTCGTATGGGAACTTCAGCGACGACGTATGCCCTTTGGGTTTTGTGGAGCTCTTCTAGCTGATCATTGAATTTCTATAAATAACGCAGCGTTAAACCAACATTGCCAATGACTCACGCTGCAAATATGTGGTTATCGCGCTTACCGAAAACTTCTCCTTCAGAAGTCTGCCGCTTTCGAGAGTCAACACATTGCCACCCTTCGCATACTGCAGCGTTTCAGTCGGGTCGTTCAGATACTCCTTGAAAGAGATGTAGCTTAGATGGATGAATGCTCCCAGAGCGTCATTTCGCATGGCCTCCATACGCGGTTTAATGGTGCCATGCAATTGTTTCTCCAAATCTGCATCCACAGGTTGGATACAGTGTGGAAGCGAATTGGCAATGTAGCCAAAGTTGTTTACAAGAAAGAGCTGCTTTAAGCTCTCTCGTCCCTTTACTTGCTCGGCCTTTAATATGAGAGCCTCGATAAGCTGACTGACAACCGTGTCAATAAAGGAGACGAAGTTTACATCCGAGTTCTTGGCAAGCAGAATCTTCAGTGCCTTCGCTTGATCACACATCTTTCGCAGAAAATTGAGGGTCTGGCAAACCGAACGCATTCATACGTTAATATACGTATTGCAATAACATAGCAGTAGAGAGGGGAAATAAATACTTACATGACTGGCAATCGGATGAACATTACCATCTCTGGTGACTGTTCGGTCCACAGAAGCTTCAAACAGGTCCGACTGAAAGTTGAATAGCTTTTGCTTAGCAGTTGCAGCAAGGTCGGTGACAATTGCGTTCATAACCTTCGACAGCACCCAAGGATCGTCTAGTTCCTTTCCCTCACGGTCTCGTAGCAGGAGAGGAGGAAGTATGGCTGACTCGAGCGCTCCTAACTGCGCTAGTAACAAATCGTGAACCAGCAGAAGCTTGACAGCATCAATTTGCTTTGGCGAGCGCAACGAGAAGTCGATATCCTTCTTCCAAGACTCCAGCACCTGGTGCGAAGAGTAACGAAATGCTCCATTGGATAGCTCCTCATTTGAGTAAATGAGTCCAGCCAACTCTTTCTCGGCCTCAATAGTCACTACAATGTCCTTCAGACACTTTGCCAAGGCCGTGACGGGCGAGTTCAGGTCAAAGCCCAACGAGCTCGCAGAAGGATCTTTGCCGAGGGACATCCTAATGACATCAAAGCGCTGCCTGCCGTATTCTCGAAAGAGTTCCTTCTGGTCGACACCAGAAACCAGCAGGCAATCCAGAAGCTGAGCAGCTCTAGACACGTCGAGCTTGCTAGGTTCAGCCCATTTCAGACTCCCATCGACGTCTCGCCCCCCTCTCGACAGCACACTCACGACGCTGACAAAGTCTGCCATACATTTGCGTCGCGTCTGGACGAGTAGCTCCTTGGCTTGATCCAGAGCCTTGACGGAGCCTTCGTAGGAGCGATGAGCCTCCAGGAACGTGATCGCAATCAACAACTTCTGCAAAGCCTTAATGTACTCATCTTGTTCGAACTTGGAGCCGTTCAGCAGCGTCGGAGCGAGCTGCAACAAAGCGCGAGCGACCAGCAGTTAGTTCCAGGACTTATCCTCGTAATCAAGACTCCGTACCTCGTTTGCCGCCACAAAGTTCTCGTTGATTTGGCGCAGCTCCTGCACGCTCAGGTCAATATTCTTTTGTGTGCCTCGCAGCTGTTCCGTGAGCTTGTAGACCGGCAACATCTCTCTCTCCACGCCCAGAAGGCCCTTCTGGAAGCCCAGCAGGGACTGCTCCACCTGCCGCATTTGCAGCTAGTAGCCAGGCATCAGACCCAGTATCCGTCTCGCTCACCTTCCAATTGAGACGTACCTTGTTCTCCAGTACCGCCTCGCGGATGCGCGCGACGCCCTCGTTGTATGCCCCGTAGACTTCCATGATCTTGAAGTTGTCTGTTTGACGGCTCTGTGCTAAAACGGAGTTAAAAGGTCAATTTTGAATAAAACCGACCTGTGTCCGAACTGACGTCACGTAGAGACTTGGTCTTGTGGGACTTGGCCAAGATGAAGCTCCTGCGCATGCTCACCGGCATGCTAGTGGTGGCGACGCTCATGTGCTCGGGCAACCTGTGCATCAGTGCCTCCAAGCAGGACGGCAAGATCCCGTACAGTAGCACGACCGTCACGTTGCTTATTGAGGTGCTCAAGCTGGTTGTCATGCTCACGGCCATTGTCGCAACGGAGACACCACCGCCCACGCGCTTCGTACCCATCGAGGCCTTCTACTATGCCGTACCCTCTTTCCTCTATGCCATCGACAACAACCTAAACTACGTCATCCTGCGCTTCATGGACGCGGCCACGCTCTCCGTGCTCTGGAACCTCAAGATTGTGGTCACGGCCGTACTCTTCCGCTTCGTGCTCAAGCATCCGCTGTCGGAGCTGCGCAAGGTGGCTATTGTATTGCTGGTGGTGGGCGTGCTCACCAGCCAATCGAACCACCTGCGGCAGATGGAGGACGCGATGGCCAAGAAGAGCAGCAGTGACAGCAGCAGTGGAATGGGGATGCAGTCAGAGGAAGACGCTGCCGCCGACAAGAGCGCGCAGGACCTGATTTTAGGCGTTCTACTGGTCCTTGTGGGCGTCACCATGTCGTCCTGTGCTAGTGTGTTTACCGAGTGGACTTTCAAGCGGAAGTCGAGCTGTCCGTTCCTGTGGCAAAACATCCAAATGTACGTGTTTGGTATCATCTTCAACGCCGCCGGAGTTTTGCTCGTAGATAGCGAAGAGATTTCCTCCGAGGGTTTCTTCCACGGCTACAACAAGTGGACGTTGGCAGTGGTGGCGGTGAACAGCATTGGTGGCATCGGCATGGGCTTCATCCTGAAGTACTTGGACAACATTGCCTGTGTCTATTCCCATTCTATGGCGATGATGCTCACAATGCTCTTTTCGATGCTCTTCTTCTCCTTCCAACCGTCTCTCGAGTTCGGCTGCGGGCTCACGGTACTTATCATCTCCATGTATATCTACCACCACCCGCTGGCGCACGCCGATGCGATACCTCCAGCGGATGCTGCTAAGCTCCGTCGTTCTTCCGGCAAATGCTCTGAGAGGCGCGAATCATCTACCGAAACTGGAATCACCGAGAAGAAGCGATTGACCAAGCTGAGGCAGCAAGACGACGATGGCGATGATGACACGGACACATCCTCGATCGCCTCCAGCAACGGCGGTTCGCTGTCATACATTGCGCCACGATCAATGCGTGGGCTGCAGCTGAAGAAGATGCAGTATTCGATGCTACCGGGTGAGTCGGAGGACCCCGAGAGTGCACGCGCGAACGCAAAGACGATCGACGCGTCGCTCAACAACAGCAACCAGACGCATAAATGAGCCCCTACCCAGATAAACGTTTATGGTAGGAACGCCGTAGCCATCACATAGCGTTCCCTATACAGTAAGAATACATCGATGTCCATACCAACAGCAAGCAAACATTGGTGTGAATGCACACTTGAAGGCGATGTAGCCATGTCTGTCCGAGTAATCGTGTGCGACACATATAGTTAGGTTTGGGGTAGGGAGAAATGGAGACCATCACTCCTGGATGCATACAAAAGCCCATACTAATCTGAGCTTGGCATCCATCGAGGAAGTCTCCGAGAGGAAGTGCACGCTCGTTCGTCGCTCGGCCCCCGCGCTCGACATCGCCCGCTCCTCGTCTCCATCTCCGCCAACCTCTCACTGAGCGCTCTCCGTGATGATCTCGCGCCTGCGTCTGGGCGCATCTGGGGGCAACAACAACAATGGCGGCACAAGCACGAGCTCCAGCATCTTTGCGTCGGCCATGAGCAGCATCAGCGGCGGTGGGAGCCTCCTACCGGGCAACAGCAGCGTGGAGAACGCTGCGGACATGGCAGCGGCCAACCACGCGGCCAGTTCAGGCGCACCAGGAGCTGCAGGTAACTCGTCGGAAGTTCTGCCCACGGGGTGGCGACTGGTTAGCAGCCGGAAGTCCGGGAGGGATTATTATCTACACATTGCCTCGGGTCAAACCCAGTGGGACTGGCCCACGGGGGCGGACACCAAGCGTAGGGGCTTGTATGCGAAGACGCCGCCTCGGGAGCTAGCTCGCTGCCTCCACTAGATCCGCGTCTTGTGGTCATTGTCTCACTGGTTGTTGTTTTGTGCTTATAGCAGGCTTGGACACACCCAACAGCGGCAAAGCAGCGGGCGGAGGTTTCTTCGGCGTCTCGCGCATGGTGGCGCTCGTCAACCAGGCCAATAGGAGTCTGCAGACGTCACTGCAGAGTACCACGGCAGCCCCTGGAGGCAAAGCAGGCACGCAGTCGAGAGGGTCGGGCTCACAGGACGTTGATCGCGATGGCCAGGTGGTCGTGGAGATCTTTGAGAACGAACGTCTCGAAGGAAAACTGCACCCTATGGATCCCAAAAGCTTCAGTGATCGCCATGCGGCACCTGGTGCAGGACAGGACGAGAAACCAGAGGGCGACCTCCCTGTTGGTCACGAGTGGGTGACGGACTGGGAGATTGACCAGAATTATACAGCAGTGGATCGCGATGGGTGGACTTATGCAGCGGATTTTGTGGAAATTGTACGCTTGCTCGGTGATGATCTTAGTCACGCTTCACGTCACCCCACCGATGCAGTGCGACGTCGTCGTTGGATCCGTTACCGCCAGCCTGTAGACGAAAATGCGCCACAGTCGCCCACAGATTCAGCTGGCAGCAAATCTTTAGCGTCTTCGGCTACCTCGACTAACTGGGCGGATTCGACCAACGGGCAAGGCAACGACTACGTGCTGGATGATAATGACGACCCATTCATGCGCACCGCTCAAAAGACCCAGACAGGTTTTCGTGTAAACGTGAACTTTGCTCATCGCGGAAAGAAGGACAACACAAAGGATTACCAGAGCATTAGTCTGACGGATGTCATGTGGTTAGTGAACGCACACGATGTGACAAATGCACCCACAGAAGAGCTAATGCGCGAGAAAACTGCGAACTTGGAGGAGCAGATCAAGGAGGCCACTCTCCGCTCAAAATCGTTGGAAAAAGACCTTCGTGCTCAGCACGACAAGCAGACGAGGGAACTTACCCTGCAACAGAAGAAGTTTGATGCGCTTGTGGCGCAGTACAGAAAGATTCAAGCGGAGAATGAAACCCTTCAAGGAAGTGTATCGGAGCATCGCATTGCAGTAGAGGCTTTGCGCAAGGAGGCGGTACGTTCCGGAACTTGGGATGATGCTCAATTATGTTGCGTAATGAGGTGAACGTGAGAGGTTTCTAATGTTGATATGGTGTTGTGATATGTTTTATTAACTCTGATAGACTGAAAAAGATATGCTGGCGGTATGTATTTCATATTTCGCTAATTTAACAATGGAAACGTAGGCAGGGAACTGATTTGTTTCGATACGTAGAACGAAGAGCAACGAGCACTTAACGCTGAAACAGCAGCCCAAAACCAGGCACTTGAGGAGAAAGCCAAAGCTCTTGCAACTGCGCGCATGCGTTACAAGCGGGACAACAAGCAACTTGCCGCGGCAGTTGAGGATGCGAAGAATCGGCTGGAGCAACACAAGGCTCAGGCCAATGTGGATTCGCAGGACCCTGTCGCCAAGGACCTGAAAACTGAAATGGACAAAGTGCGACAGCTGCACGCGAAGCTAGAGGCGGTGCGCCAGCATCGTCTCGTCGTCGAGGAGGAGAGCAAGGCACTATTTAACCAAGTGGTAGAGAAGAAGGCTGACCTGAAATTCAAGTCCAAAAAGAAGGTATGTTGCTCCACCTGATTGGAAATATCTCTGCTAGACTGGGATATTTATGCGTATTATTCGTGTGTGGTTGTTGCAGATGGAAACAGCATTGAGCGAGGTTGATGCAAAGATAAAGACGCTGAAGGAGGAGCAAGCTTCTGTGTCGAAGAGTCTAGCGCAGAAACCTGAGGGCGACGCTCTACGCAAGATCAATGCCCGAAGGAACGACATCAGAAGTGAACTTGGTGCATTGAAAGAGAGACGGACCATGTTGCTTGCGGAAAAGCGGAAGCAGGAGGGCGTAGAGCTGTGATAGGTTTCGCTGAAGGACCTCCTCCAGTGGGGCCGTGTAAGATGGTGCTCGCATTTCTGACATTCGAAGCCTTCCGCGTTGATCGGTGCTCCGACAAATGGTTGTTAAACTCTTGACACGTACTTGTTGAACAAAGTGTGATTTTCTCTGATATTTTTCTCCACAAAACAAGTTTGACCAGGCCGTGACAATAACCCCAAGCGGCAAAGTTCGACCACTGCAATATCGCTTCGCCCCTAACTATCTCATCGCGAAGTTCCTACTGTATACCTGTACTCGCAGTATGGACAACCCACGTGCAAATGGCTTTTTGCTGAATTGCTCAATGCTTTATCTCTCCACCCGCGAAATGTCCAGTGATGAGCATAGCGTTTTGATTGCATCGTCCAGCATGTCGTCAAGCACGAACGCAACATTCGAACCGAAGCAGCTCACGTTAAGTACCTGTGTCTCGGTGGTGCAGCCCGACATAACTGCCACCACGCCTGTCTCATCGAAGCCATATGCACGTCCGCTAAGCTTGATCGCGCGCCAGCGATCGGGCGATACGATTAGCGAGTCCTCCTCGAACGATGACAAGCAACGCTCGTCCATAATGAGGCTCACCTCCTCAGCCGTCTCGCAGCAGCACCAAAAGGACATCTCACCCGTCTCTCGTAGCCGTTTGACTCCACCTTCACTTGACGCTGATCCAGTAGACAACAGTACGAGTTGTGTGAGCCCGTAGGCACTGGCACGAAGGGCGTCCTTCTGAAGTCTCACAAGTACCAACGACTCCGGATACACTGCAAAAGAATTGCGCCTGGTTAGTATAAACTTACTCTACCCAATGAATAGAGGACATGGAGATAGCAGATATCGCACCAGTGAGATACTGGCCGTCTCCCACTCGAGAAGCGCTTACTAGAGCGTCCGTCTCCTCGCCGGATTCCGCAGCGTCAGTTGGTGATGCCGGTTCACGGCCTGACAGTGCGTTTTCCGCTTCTTTAGCCTTTGACCCCGTTGAGTGAGAGAACTCATGTTAGTTGGGGGCTATCAGCAACAGTAGTCTACATCACTTCCTACATCATCCAACGCACCTCCTTCAAACCGTGCAATCCCCGCGAAAGCTTTGACTGCAGACACGAAATAGCCGCCTCTAGATGGAGCTCTTGGACGAAGATAACGTCCGTATCGTACGTGCTCATGTTGAGAATACTAATGTGGTCGTCGGCTAACAGCTTGGACAGGAAACTCACGACGCCTGGGAACTCGGCAACCATCGGCCCCAGGTGAATCTGCATAACACGGCAAGAGCAATGACAATTAGTCCACCACACCCACTATCAGTCTCAACTGTAAAACATTCAGGTACCTGAATCGCTCGCCATGACTGCGGCGCAACAGTGATCAAGTCCACCATACCCTGCAATAAATGCATCAAGCAACATTAGCTCCATCAAGCCGGCTGCATCTCAGTGGATAAAGTCGACATTGTCCACGCACCGCGCGCTTGAACATGTCGACGCCGCTGGGATCCATGAACAGCGTGGCGCCCTCGCGGTCCGACACGATGGAGAAGATCTCGGTCTGCGCGGAGCGACACACGTGGCTCTCGGTACGCATGCAGCCGCCCTCGTTCTCGTCAAAGCTGCAACCGCTGTATAGCAGCAGACTGGCAGGCAACAGACACACAACAGACAGCCACCGTCAGTTCGAGACCCGCACATCGGTCTGCTTTGCTCTCTCTACACGCGCACATTAGCAGCTCACGCACTTGAGCAGCGGCCAGCTGCCGTGGCGGATGTGCTCGGCCGGCACAAACACGACGCTCACGAGGCCTGCATCATGATGTACACCAGGTCAGTACGGACGTTGACGTCTGCGGCTGTAGATGCACAGACGCACCTGGCAGCAGCGTGGCGTGGAAGTTCGAGGTGGTGACGATATCCATCGAGTCTGTGGCGTCCGTCAGTCGCTTCTCCTGCACAAGGTACTTGACTCGGCCGTTAAGAGCGTTTTTCACCTGTGACTATCATAACACAAGCTGCGGTACATGAATTGCTTGTGTGAATTGCTTTACCTGTTAAAGCTGATTCAGTCATATGAACTCGTTATGGCGTGCACCACACCGCTTCGAACACGCACCGACTGATAGTACCGGTAAAATGGTACAGGGGGCTTTTTGCGTTTTACCAGGGCCCACTCCTTGTTGCTCGACAGTAGGAACAGCTCCCTCCAAGCCAGGCCAGGCAGGCGACAGCAGGGTGGCTGCAAGTCATCACCCCGTGCGCTACGCTTCTCTTCCTCTCGATCTCTTGGCGTCGTATCCTTGCGGCGTAAACCGGGCCGAAACTCTTCAAAATTGCGAGCGAGGGCGTCGGTGGGTGTCTCCGCTCCCTCGCCAGCCAGTCCCCCCTCGCTCTCGGACGACTCTGAAGCTTCTCGCGCCACTCGAGACGTGCTACAGATCCAGAACTGCAGTGAAGACACGCAAGACGCAGCTTAAGCCGCTTTGGTGACCTGCATTTCCACCCGAAATAGACGCGACAGACGTTAATTAGCTAGGAAAAAGGTGCGTTCCGGTGCCTTAAAGTCATGAGATGGATGTTGTATTGACCTGTGGCTGTATCTGTCGCATTCTCTCTCTTCGTCATGCCTTATATCCAGATGGCCAAGCGGAAGTTTGTCTCCTCGAAGAAGAACGCGCCCAGTCGCGCCATCTCCAGCAAGGAAGCCGCGCTGCATGGCCGAACTGCTGGCGGAGACGACGCCGAGTCCGATTCAGGCGACTCCGTAGCCTCTTCTGATGTGGGATCGTCCACGCCGCTGTCGTCCGAGGATGAGCAGGAAGATAACGACGACAACCTGAGCGCCAGTCACGACGTCACGCCGATGGCGGTGGAGGTGATGCCAGCCAGTGTGGGTCGGGGCAAACAACTGCGATTCCCGACTGCTATCTCGCGCGGAAAAGTGCTACCGACTGCGGGTGGAGGCGCGTCCGATGCCGACGATTCGGATGACGAGAGCTTGTTGTCTGTTGCGGATAGCGATGATGAAGACGAAGGTCGTGGTGTGACAGCGATGGAAGTAGAGGAGGAGCCTGCTGTTGCAACGCCTCCTGTGCACATCGAAGCTTCGCCCGCAACGCATGACCACAAATTGAGTAGCAAGGACACTCCGTCCTACCTGATTAAAGCAGTTCGCGCGCGGAAAAGACATCGCCCGGACTCGGAGTACTACAAGCAAATGTCCACGTACGTACGAGACTGTTTGCTGAGCGTACGACATGCAGGTAACAAAGATTCGCCAGTGGATGTTTTTAAAGCTGAATCATCACCAAGGCACGAAGAGTTCCGACGGAGGCTTGCGACAGGAGATGTAGTGCGGGTGACATGGAAAGAACCTCCTTCTGTCGAGCCCACGGGAGCTTCTTCCAGTAAATCGAACAAGCCAAGCAAGTCCAGTAAATCCATCAAGTCTAGCAAGTCTAGCAAGCACAGTAAGTCTACCAAGTCCAGCAAATCCAGCAAAAACAAAAGCAAGACTTCTTCTACTTCGGACGTCAAGGACCTGGACACAAATAAGTCAGCATCTTTATCGTCGAATGGGTCTGTCAATAACGTCACACCCAAGACGCAGTCTTCCGCTTCAGTCGCACCAAGTGCACCGGCAATGTGTGGGATGTGCAAAAAGAAGTTAAGTGGGGAAACATCCAAGGAGAAGGAGGAGGAGCCAGTGAAAAAAGAAAAACTTGTCAAGGCCGAAGATATGAAGCAACAACCCGAAGAGGTGAAGAAGGAGCCTTTGCAATCTGCTGTCCCATCAGTACCTGTTGGTTGCTTTACGATCACATTTCCACCGGGCAGTGATGTAGAGAAGCTGCGTCTCGAGTCCACGAAACTAATGGACGAGGCACGAAAACTGAAGCACGAGGGAAACCGTCGGGGCTCGAGTGAACGGCGCACTGAAGGACAACTGACGCAGGCCAAATATTACTTGCGGTCCGGTGCCAAATTCTTCGAGTACGCACTCAAACTTCAGCAAATTAAGGTGGCGTACCAAGAAAAGAATGACGCGCAGCAGGCTCACTCCTTCGGCGACAACTGCGTGATGACGCTCTCGCAAACGACCTCATTAATTGAGAGCACGATCCGCGCTTTCCAGAGTGCTGGCAGCATGCGACTAGCTGCACTTGGGTGCAAGATGGCGTCGGTAGTCCACCTGACTGTTTACCGTTTGCAGCACCGCAAGTTGCAATCATTCTACTCGGAGTTGTTTACACCTGGACGCTCACCTGAGTCTCGGGAGAATGGTCTTACTCCACCAATCGATCCGAACTCCAGCCTGAACAGCAATAGCAGCAAAGACGCTGCCATACGCAAGCACTTATTGAAGGAGATGGAGCATACGCTGCGGGGCTTCGAAATGTGGCGGCGATATGAGGCTTATAAGGTGAGCGTATTACCGCGGGTAACAAACCCCGTCATCTTGGATCCAGTTGTGTTCTTTGAGGACCTCGAAGCAGAACTCAGTCAGTCTTAGTTGGAAGCCAGCACGATTTGAAGTGAAAACGAAACTAGGACCAAGTATCATTTCTTGAACACCCACGTAGTAGTAGCATAGTAGCAGCAACACAGGATTCACACCAGGGATCGTCCTCCTGGTCTTTTTTGCAGCATGAATGGTCCCCACTCAACACGGAGAAATAGCAACAGTCGACAAGAAAACGCAAGGCAATGCCTCATTGAAGCTTGACGGCCCACAACGCAACAAATGCTACGTCTCTTTGGTAAATTCACTTTTGGAAACGATGACGTTGTCGCCCTTGAGCTCATAAAGAAAGGCCACGACCTTGGGCCCCTGCAACGCCATGAGCATGAAACTCGGAAACACGTCACTTGTAGAGCTGCTGAATGCGCCTGTTATTGATCCAGGATTGATGAACCACTTGCCCTGTTCCGTTCGAATGTGTGAACTGTAAACAATGAAACAATCATCAATTGAGTGTCATTGCTGGTGCTAGAATCCCCATCAAACGTAACGCGAAACTCACACGTGGGTGTAGCCAGTGACTAGAATATCTACGTTCATCTGAAGAAGTTTGATTAACGTGTCAGTAGGTGATTAACGTGTCAATAGGGAGAAAATGTAGCCAATATATATGCGTACAACGTGCACGTACCTTTCGCTGCAGAGCTGCGAGACTGTGCTGGTCGCCCCACGGGACGATCTGGTGTCCGTGACAGAGCCCGATCCGGAATTGACCAATCGTGATAACCTTCGTCTCCGGGTATGCTCCTTCCTGCAGTAAAACGGGGTAATAAGACACATACAGCACTATCAGTACAGCTCTACTAACCGCATTAGAAGTTAACATGCTCTGTGCACCTGGTCGCAGTCTCCTGCCACGACGTGAACGTTGGGCGCCAAGTTGCGCAGCTCGTCGAACTGCTCCTTGGTCACCAGGTTACCCGTACACAGAACATGTTGCATCTTGTTGGGGATCTGCTCACGCAACACACGACATCAGCACCAAGGAAACCATTCAGCTATCACACAATACACACAAGCATCTTCTGGAACTTCTCAGGAATCTCTGAGGCCCGGGTCGGGATGTGGCTGTCCCCGATCACCAGCACCAGCTACGACGACCACAGTACATGCACCGAAGAGCGTCAGTTATGAGTATAAAGCCTCCACACAGCAGATAGCCGCTGACCTCGCCGAACCCCGACGACATGTCTTCTTCTGCTTCAAACGGTGGATCCGTCGCTAACGACGGTACGATATACAGAGACGTACTCACTGTTGATTGGCTAGTATGAAATTCTCCGTCCCTATTTATCCTATGCAAATGCCTTCAACAAACTCAAAATATGTATTGGATTTCGAAGTGCATATCCCAATTTGGCCCGCGTCAGTCAGAAGTGCGGTAACGGAAGACGGACGCCCTCCTCATTGTTCGTCCTTCCCTGCGCAGCTACAGCCGCCATGGGGATCTCGCTCAAGCATCTGAGCTTCGTGATGCTCGTGTTACAGAATACGGCTCTCTCCATCGTGTCCAAGTACTCGCGCGCCAAGGCCGGACCTAAGTACAGACCCAGCTCCGTGGTGTTGCTCGTGGAGCTGTTCAAGTTTTTGTTGTGCTACCTTATGTTGCTCAAGACCAAGCGTGGCAACATCAAGGCGTCCGTGCGTACACTGCAGATCGAGGTATTTGCCGACAAGAAGGGGCTCACAAAGATGGCGGTACTCGCGTTCCTCTACGCGCTGCAGAACATGTTCGCGCTTGTCGCTTACGACTACGTGGACGTTGCCACGTATCAGATCGTTTACCAGCTCAAGATTATCACCACCGCCTTGTTCATGCTCGTATTGCTGCACCGTCGCTTCAGCATAGTGCAATGGTGCGCCATGGTGGCGCTCATGGTCGGGGTGGCCATATGTTCGTACTCGCGTCTCCCGAGTGGACCGCAACACGCGGACGAGGCGATGAGCAGCAAGCGATTCATCGGTATCTGTATCATGCTCGGATTGGCAGTGAACTCGGGCCTTGCAGCGGCCTACTTTGAGCGCGTCATGAAGTCGCACAAGGGCGTCCAGACGCAGCAGACGCTCGACCCACTTTGGACGCGAAACTTGCAGCTGTCCGCCATCTCAGTGGGCGTCACCTGCTTCGATCTCGTGCGCAACATCGGCGAAGTGTGGACGAACGGATTCTTCTATGGCTTCCATCCGGCAGTCTTCGCTGTCATTCTTCTGCAGGCTGTCGGTGGCCTTACGATCGCTGCCGTCGTGCGCTACTCAGACAACATCGTCAAGAACTTCGGCACTTCCTTCTCGCTCATCTTGTCGTGCATCATTTCCAACTACATGTTCGACCAGACGGCCACATTCTCATTCTACTGTGGCGTGTTCCTCGTGGTGGGCTCCGTCTTCGTCTACGGTGACAGTCGGTTTGCCATCAAGCCCGTCGCTGCCAAAAAAGAGCGTCGATCCACGACCGATGAGTTGGCACATGAAATCGCTATCGATACCAAGAACACGCAGCTGATACACTCTGGAGGCCGGCACTTTGTGGCGCGGTCTGTGCAAACATTCAACGTTTTATGCGTTTAGAGGTTAAAAGGGCTTTCTTCGCAATTGCTACCTGCCTACCATACTTGTAAGCCTCATCGAGGAGACAATTACACAGCAAATACACAACGATTAGGGAATAATTACTGCGGCGGAAGCTTATTCGGGTGGACAGCTTGGTGACCACCTTCTTTCGGGATCATAGCACGCGCTTTTGCGAGACGTTCTGCCAAGATCAGGTCCTCGTTCGGTTGTCTTGGGGCTCCGTTGGGACCAAAGATGCTCCCACTTATAACACGAGCGCAGCGACCACTGAATTCCATGATGGCATTTGCCACCTCGTGCGGGCAATCTTCCTGGATCGCATGTCCTGATGAATACATGAGCCTCATCTCGAATTTCCCCATCATTTGGCCACGCATGAGCTCCGTGTCCAGGCGGTCAGAACCTACGATGTTGGGAAATGATAGCACCACTTAAGTAAACATTTACTAGTACAGTGCTAACCTCTCGACTACCTCCTTACCTGCGAGCACCAATACCTTGGCTTCTTTTAGTGATAAAAACTGCTTCGAGAGACCAATAAACCAGTCTGTAGGCAATTGTAACGACGGTTAGATACGCATTATAGTCAATAAAGCGCACGACTGAGCGATGCTTACCGTGCCAGTACTTTGCACTGTTAGCCAAGTCCGTCTTCCAGACCAGCGAGCCATCCTCAAGCTGTTTCAGCTGAGATGGGATTGAGACCTCGACAGCTTCCGGGTTGTGAACAGTGCCACTGTGCAGCGCCCAATGGATGGCGTCCTTGTAGGAGCGGAAACGAGACGGACGCCTTTCAAGGATGGCGCCCATGTGCTTCAGCGACGCCATGGCCGTGCCTTCCACCACATCGATCACCATCACTCCAACCAGCGTCGGCACCTTGGCCGCGGCAGCAACACGAACAGCAAGTGCACCACCCAAACTGCCGTCAAATAGGCGATAGCAACTTTCAGTGAAAACGCTCACAGCCACCAACTCAACGTAACAATTGACGCACCTGTGGCCGACGAGAACGGTCTGTGGGTTCCCTGGATCCGACGCTCCCTCAGCCATGGGAGGGATCACGTGGTTCAGGATATGTAGCGTGTCTTCCACCAACGTGTCAATAGACAGATCGTCGTCGTGGGTCGTATGGGTCTGTCCGTGGCCTCGGAGGTCAAAGGCGTGCACTGTGCACGTCTCCTTCAGCATCGCCTATAAACCAGACAAAGGATTACTCTCATGTCATCTATACGGCGTCCACTACAATAATCCGTACTGTAACGAGACACCAGGTCATGGACGTGTAGCCTCCGCCGTGCAGCAGCACCACGTGGGGGCCCTGCGAGCCTGCGCGGTACACGCGGAATGTCTTTGAGCAGGGCGAGAACACAACATGTATCAGTACAAGATCCTGTGCGATGCAGCCCATTATCATCCTACTCACGTCCCCATTAGGCAACGCCAGGTCCTCCTTCGAGTCGAAGTACTTGGTCCAGACGTCGTCGTAGTTGTCCCTCGTGTCCGCCATTGTGATCACTTGCGATTTTGGCACTGGATCCGCATCTCGGTTGGTCGAAAAAATGTACAATATGCCTCTGGGATTCGCTGAAAATGAGATACCTTCAACTCTCGCTTAAAGCCGTGGTGAGACGGGCAATACAAAACTCAAGAGAAGAGTCGACCGACAAGTGCGACATACTCTTTCGCTGAAAGCCGCACACGTGTTCTAAAGACCGGCTCGCACGCACCATAGCCTATGGCCATAGGGACAGACTCGCATGATAGCTTATGCGCACTGCTCATTCGACCCACACGACGCTGATATACTAACACATGACTCGCGCACCACCTGGCGCGGGCAGTGGGAGAGGTGGGAGGCCTGCCGCGGTCTGATTGAAGGTCTCACAGCGCTGAGGAGCTCCTTCTTTGCGGCATCAACACTCGCGGTCTCCAGTGCGCACAACCACAGATACAAACGTCTGCACGGAGAACCAACGAGCGATGGCTGCACTGGCTGACCAGGAGACCTCCGGCCCTGGACTCATCGAGCTCACGAGCGACATGCGCGATCTGAGCTCCGTCGTGAGCGACGAGTACGGTACCTTCGAGGTGTCCATGATCGAGGTGGAGTCCGAATCCGACGATTTAGGACACCGCAAGCCCATCCTCAACCTATGCGAACGCGCCTGTTATGCGTGCTCGGAGGAGTGCCTCTTCATCTGGCTGCTGCTATCTGCGCCCTTCCAGGTCATGACGTACAAAATGTTGCTGTTCCACGCTGCCAACTTCGTCTTCGCGGTGGCCGCACTCGTCTGCATCATGACGCTGTACTTGGTCAAGCTGCCACTGTCGCTGGCTGCGGTATGCACCGTCAGATTTCGCCGCGTTGAGATGTGGACACTCCGGCATCTGCTACAACTGGATTGCGTGCTGTTCAACTTTGTGTCGCCGCGCGGAGAGCATGTCATGGTCTACGGTCCATCGGTGCACTTACAGCAGGAGGAGGGACTTTACGGTATGTACGCGCAGCTCTACTTTGGTGGTATTAAGCTGCTGGCCTCGGGCGTCCCCGGCGCAATCGCAGCGCTCATGTTCGTCTGGTCGCTGCAAAATGTCGTCTTGGTGATCATGCAGCTCGGTGGCGACGCGGAGCCAGAAGCGAGTCCCGTTAACGGCCACTCGCTCAGCGCCACCCATGAGTTGGACGTGATGACTGTCGTAGCCATCGTGGCCATCTACGCCTGCGTGCTGCTGCTGCACGTCTTCGCCTTCATCTCGCGGCAATTCACCGTCTTCTTCTGCTCGCAGTATCTGCTGTATGCTGGCGACGCGTAACCACAATTGTAAACCTACCGGTACTATCATTCCGACACAATATATATTTTACTTTATTGTCGCCAACATGAAGTTCTGCACACCATGTTAGGTGCGCCACACCACTGCCAAGTCCCCCTTTTAGCTGTCTCCAGTATGAAAAATACTGGTGCTGGGTGGGCCGCAAGATCGAGCGACGATGGAGCACGGTCGCAAAGGCCTAACGCTCGTCAGCGAGCGAGCGCTGCACCACTGGACGGACAACGGACGCTCTGATGTGTACGTGTCACCCGTAGCTGCACCTTTGAGGCAATCGCCGCACAGAACTGACGTGTGTGTGGCCCTCTGTGTTCCTTGTGCAGACTGACGCATCTAACGCGCGCCTTGAGCGACTTCTCCGGCCAGGAGACGGACTCCGGTGCGTATATTTCAGTTGCTTTTACGCTGACTACCATGGTTTCACTAACTGTAACTCCAGACCTGCCTCGCCTGCTCTACGAGCTCGTGTGGGTCGTGCTACACGCCAAGCTGACCAAACAGGAGGTGCTAGGGCTACTGAAGGAGGCCGAACTGGTACGTGATCAAGCCGAAACAGCGTTCTTTACTATTGCTTTAATGTTTCTATGTCTTTTTGCCTGTTAGACGAAGCACTCGAAGGTGTGCGACCTGCTCACGGACCTGCTGTGGGTCATTGGCAACGAGGTGGAGGCCAGTGAGCGCGGCCATGAGCGCCACACGTCGCGCGAGTGGCGCAATCTCTGCGCTCTTGTCAAGGCCATGGCGGACGAGAAGCTCGTGTCGCTGCTGAACCTCAAGGCATTACTAGAGTTCGATCTGCTGCACGACGCAGCGCTGGCGCCTGAGCCGCAACTGCTGGCCAAGAAGATGGTGCGTATCAACACCAAGACGCTGTATACACAGACCAAGTACAATCTCCTGCGCGAGGAGACGGAGGGTTTCTCCAAGGTCTTGTGTCTGCTGCACACGGGTATGACGAAGAACCAGCTCGAGGCGACAAGAACGGACCTGATTTCGCTCATTGGCTTCTTCGATTTGGACGCAAATCGTGTCCTCGACTTGGTGCTCGACGCCTACGAGATGCACCCAAGAAACGACTGCTTTGCTCAGCTTCTCGACGTCTTTAAGCGCGAAAGTCTGCCTCATATTATAGGCTTCAAGTTCCAGTTCTACAAACGCGACCCGCCTGCTATCGAAGGGGTTACTACACCTCGTTCACTGTACCGTCTAGCAGCTACACTGCTGAACAAAGGGCTGCTCGAGTTAGAGGCTCTGTTGCCGCACTTAGCGCCATCCCGTGAGGTCATTGTGAAGGCGTCTGTGGAACACGAAAAGGAGATGATCAAGAAGGCAGGATCGGTTGGTCAGATTAGTCTGGCTGCGAAGAAAGATACCAATACATTGGAGGAGGAGGAGGAAGCAGTCGCTGCTGAGAAGCGCAAAGCTGATGCAGCAGAACACAACCAAGTTTATGGACTGATTGTCGGACTATTGGAGATTGGGGCACGGGAACGAGCCTTTCAGATGATTTCCTGGTTCCAGAAGCGAGGTGTGAATCCTCTGACCTTCACGCCTTTAACGACGGAGCTTTGCGCTGTCGTGAATGTCATGATTGAGGATGTTTACGCCTCGCTATCACCTCGCAGCTGGCAGCTCGTCAATAACAAGAGCGACACATCTGCGACCCTCACAAAAAAGACAACACCTCAGATGAGCACGAGCAACCACTATATTCGTCGTGTGGCTACGCTATCAGATTGTGTATCTCAAGTTTTCCCGATAGTGGTCACGATTGGTCCGCAATTGTTCCACGACCAGTTTCTTTTCATTAAACTGTTGCGGATCATGGCCAAGTTAGTTGAGGATCCGACCAAGAAGGCCACCATTTCAACTGACAAGGACGTGTACGAGACGAATGTGGTTGACAAGGTGAAGTCACTGCTGGTTAATACGTTTCTTCCTGCGATGTCTCTACAGGAATGCAATCCCAGCACGGCCTTCTTGGTCTGGGAATTAATCAAGGGATTACCATGTGATGAGCGTTACCGTATGTACCTGCATTGGTTCGAAGCGTACGACAAGTATCCAGAGCTGCGGTTAAAGGAGGCGCAAGTGGTGCAAAGTACTCGTGGAGTCATGCGACGACTTACTGCAGACCGAGCCAAACTCTCGGCTCGTAGTCTCACTCATGTGGCGCATTCAAACCCGTTGATTGTGTTCCGTACAATGCTGCGTCAGATTCAGTCCTACGACAACCTGATTCAGCCTGTGGTTGATTCCTTCAAGTTTGTGACGCCCTTAGGGATGGATGTGCTGTCGTTCATTCTCGTCAGTGAGTTAGCGAGGCCCCAGAAATCCATGAAATCGGACGGAACCCACGTGTCGCTTTGGTTGACGTCGCTGGCCAATTTCTCGGGCAGCTTTTATCGCAAATATCCGACTGTGGAACTCGCAGGGCTTCTGCATTACCTCATTCAGCGTCTTCAAAGCTGGACGTCTGTAGATCTCATCGTATTGAGTGAATTGTTGACGAAAATGGGCTCGTGTTTGAGCTTGGAGGATATTTCAACGAGTCAGCTCGAGGCCCAGGCAGGTGGGCCACATCTGTGGTATGAACCGACAGAACCGAAGTTTCAGAACCGTCGTGCGATTCCTAAGCTCCGCGATGCGCTTATTAAGCGGAATCTGGCGCTGCCGTTGTGTATTTTGATCTGTCAGATGCGCAGTCGCATTGAGTTCCATGAAGATAGAGAACTGCCCCATTTGAAGCTGCTTGGGCGTGTCTTTGATACTTGCCAGCTCACACTCAGTCAGTTGTTACAGTTTCTAGGTGGAGTGGTGGACCCGTTAGTCTACCGCAGAATGCTCCCATCAATGACGACTCTAGTCCGCGACTATAATATGCAACCGGAGCTGGCGATGTCACTTTGTCGTCCAGCAATGCGCAGTGATGATCCAGTCCTGCAAACAGCCCCACGAGGTGTGCACGCCACTGGAGGTTCCAACACTGTTAGCAACGGAGCAGCTACGAATGGATCAGCATTTAATGGTACAACATCCAGTGAAGACAAATGCTGGTACATGTACAACTCCGATTTCTTAAAGGACATCACGGAGGCTCTGCGTATCGCTAATGGACCTGACAGCAAGCCTGAAGATCCGTTTACAGGCTTAACACCGGAAGTGTATGCGACGTTCTGGGGGCTCAAACTCTACGATATTCATATTCCGTTTCAACAGTACGAATCCGAGATTCAACGTCTGCGCAATTCCGTCATTTCTGGTGCCAATGCGTCGCTCAGCGCCAGCGAACGGAAGAAGTTGAAAGAGAAGACGACACAGATGATCGACGTGCTGACTACGGAACAGAAGGACCAAGTGGCGCATCGTAAACGCGTGTACGAGCGACTGAATCAGATGAAGAGCAAGTTTTTCAAGGATGAACCGAATGATCGGCAGACGGCGATTGATGAACTGCTGCAAAAGTGTGTGATCCCTCGCTCCCTTATATCACCGGAAGATGCGCTCTTTGCTGCCAAGTTTATGGAGCGTTTGCATACATTTTCCACCCCGCAGATGAGTACACTCCAGTACATTCACAAGGTGAATATGAAGGTGTCGGCGATCGTACTATGCGCAACGGAACGTGAGGCGAGCAACTTTGGTATTTTCATGAAAGAAACGCTGGGACTCATTTTACGCTGGTACCAGAACGGCGCAACGTACGATGACGAAGCGATTCACGACAAGATCGGCATGAGTTTGGATCTGAATGATGACAAGAAACGCCTCGCTCATCGTCAATTCAAGGCGGCGTATGCGCGCTGGCACAAGCAGTTGGAGCTTGTGTACACGACCGCGCTTTCGAATGGCGAGTATATGCCCATCCGTAACTCGCTTGTGGTCCTCACAAAGCTCATTGAGGTGTTCCCGGCGGGGCATGGAACGGCTGAAGTCGTTTTGGGGATTGTGGAAAAGCTGACGACCGAAGACCGAGAAGATATCAAGATTATGGCTAAGCGGTACTTTGCTCTCCTGACGAAGCGCAAGGCGTCACTTCTCGATGATAGACTACTACGCACTCGGAACGCTTTAGTTAAATCTCCGACTGTTGCTTTGTCCAGTAATGAGAAGAAGAATGCAACGGACTTTGCTGAAGAGGACACGAAGAACGACCATGACGATAGTGAAGACAGGCGGGAGAGTTCGACAAAACCAGCGTTAAGCCGTGCAGAAAGTCAAGAGCTTGAAAGCGGCGAGATTGTGCTGGGAAAGAGCAGTAATAACACCAATACAATGGCTACGAGGACGAAGCAACGAGACTTGGAGCGTGGACGTGGCGGTGATCGCAGTCGGGATAGTCGCGGTGGACGGAATGGTTCAGTAGATCCGCCTCATGATCGTCGCAGTCATGGAGAACGTGACGAGGCTCAAGTTCATCAAGACGGATCGGCCGAAGCTCCTCACATGAGCGAAGAAAGACGCGGTCGTCGGGAGCGCGAGGCTTCGCCCGCAGTTGGCGGTCGTAGTAGCTCGATGAACAGCCGCACGAATGAGGCTCGTGAACGCAGTGGATCGGCGTCCCGTAAACGTGAGAGAACTCCTGCTCCTCGCCGCAGTCGATCAGGCGATCGCACGGATGACCGTGGTAACAATAGCGATAGCCGTCGTCCATCTCGTGAGCGTGGACGTGAACGAGGACAAGGCACTCGTGGTGGAAGAGGTGAAGGTGACCGTAGAGGACGAGGTGATCGCGGTACGAGTTCCCATCACGGGAGCAGTCGAAGTCGTAGTCAGGAACGACATGAACGTAATTCGAGAAGTTGTGGCTCGCAGCTCCATGGACGCGAAGAGAGCGATGTGAATAACTCCTTAAAAAAACCAGACACCGCGACGGCGAGCCCCGCACGGACTGAGGAACCGGTCAAGTCGACGTCGTCACCAAAGCCAGAGCGGGATACTGAGTCCACGAAATTGAACCGTGGAGTTAGGACAGAGCGTGAAGTGGAGCATTCGACGCCAGAAGTTAATCGCAAGAGAGCACGACCAGCAGAGCAGTCGGAGGCGGCGTTACGTCGTCAATTGACTGCAGAGAAGGAAGCAAAGGCAAAGGAGCAGCAACAGACGGGAGAGCACACGAGACCAGTAGCGCGTGAGCGCATGCGGCCTCCTCTTTCGTCCACGACGACGGCGTCTCCGGCTGGGAAACTCTCGTCAACTGGTGCTGGGACGCCAACTGGCACACGGAAGATCGTCTCCCTGGTGTCATCGTCCCGTAAGCGTGAACGTGAGCCGACAAATGAAGGCGAGACACCCGCTAGCAATGGACCGGAAGGAAAACGACGTCGTGATGGCAATGGCGGTAATGAAAGTAACGTTAACGGAGGTGGCGAGCTGAAAAGTGGACATGACGAGAAACGTAAACGAAAGAACAAGGGCGACGGTAACAAGGGAAACCAGCAGCAACGCGAGCAAATGTAAGTGCAGATTATCTTGCAGCTTTTGTATGAGGAGGGAGCGAGTTGCTAAACGTGTTTTCTGGTTGACAGGCGTGGGCGTCAAGATCGTGGTGGTCGTAATGGTGGCAATGGAGACAGACGTGGTGGACATGATGAGCGTGGAGGCAATGGGGGCAATGGAGCTGGACGTCGACGTGATCGCAATGACAACCGTGGAGGGCGTCGATAGGTTTTGAGACTGGGAGGGACGAAGAGACGACATATTCATCAACGTATTCAAAGCAGTAAATGACCAGATAACAAAACAGCAAGACCGTCCTACAGCATACGCTTACTTCACACACAAAAAACATAAATTCATTTAGACCTCAAGTCTCAGAATGGCGCTGCGTCGTCTTGCGCTCGTGTTCCCTGGCCAGGGCAGCCAACGTGTAGGTATGGGGAAGGACTTGCTAGCAGACTGGCCGCGGATCGTCGGCGACGTGCTGGAGGAGGCCAGCGAAGTTACGGGGCTTAGTCTACGCCGCCGGATGACGGAAGGCCCGGTCGATGAGCTCACGCTTACACATGTGGCTCAACCGGCGCTTCTGTCAATGTCAGTGGCTGTGCTGCGTGTTCTACAGCATGAGACGGACCTGCCGTCTGTGCACTTTGCTCTAGGCCATTCATTAGGCGAATACGCGGCATTAGTAGCGGCCGACGCCATCGAGTTCGCGGATGCTGCACGTCTCGTTCATCTGCGTGGATTGGCCATGCAGCGAGCTGTAGCTCCTGGTATCGGTGCCATGGCTGCTTTGATGCCAGTGCGTCCTCAAGATGCCGAGTCGCTGTGTGTGGAGGCTGCAGCCAGTACGGAAAAAGTCTGTCAAGTGGCCAACTACAACTCGACCAAGCAGACGGTCATCAGCGGCGACGCACAGGCTGTGGACGTCGCCATTACTCAAGCCAAAGTGTCCAAGAAGGCGCGTCGTGCGGTATTACTGGATGTGAGTGCTCCCTTTCACTGTGTATTGATGGAACCTGCAAAGCTGGAGCTGCACGAACATCTTCAACAGTTGCTACAGGACGGGAAGCTCCACGAACCCAAGATTCCAGTGGTGTGGAACGTCGAAGCAGAGGCGACGCTTAAGACGCCCAAGGAGGTCGCACAGGTGTTGGAAAAGCAGGTTGTAAACGCTGTTCGATGGAGCGACAGCGTCGACTACTGCGTGGACAAGGGCGTGACTCATTTCCTTGAGTTGGGCGTCGGCGGTGTGCTCGGTGGTCTCATCCGACAGCAAACGGGTAAGAGCGACGTGTTGATCACGAGCTGTGGCACGACGGACGAGATCAAGGCGTTCTTGAAGGAACAGCAGCACGAAAAGTGGCGTCCAAGTGAAGGTGGATTAGAGGTCATCAAGCAAATCTGAGCAACTTGTGCTCGACTCAGTTGTGTGTGTTTCTCTTGTTACTTCATTTACTCCAGGCTCATGAGGGCAGCTCGTGTATGTCTCTGTATGCGGTTCACTCGTCAGACGCTCAAGTCTGTAGCAAGGCAGTCCGAGCACTAGAACAGCGACAGTCTCTTTCTACTCTTCCTCGAGCACTGGCGGCTCGCCGATCTCACTGGGCTTAAAGAGGAAACGCTTGCTCGCAGGCCCACTGGGGCGTCGCACGAGGACTTCCGTACCTGCGCGCTGGGCCAATGCCTCCTCCCTGGAATACATAACAACACCGATGTCAGTAAGCGGGTCTGTCACCATTCCACACCCTGATTAACGATATTCTAACCTGGCGAAGACCTCCGAGTCCGTCTCCGGGACGTTCGTGAATCCCAGGAAGAGAATGATGGGGCCACCCAACATGCCCATATACGCCGAATACTCCCAGCCCTTGTGTTCAAACCGGTGCGTACTCTAGCAGTCATAATGATATGTTAAGGTTAGTAAAAAAAAACAATATCACGATGAGAGGACGATGAACGCACATTGTTGGTGAGCATGGTGGTCTCAGGCATGTGCACGTGGGCCTTGGCACTAATAGCGAAGCCGCGGGTGCCCAGCAGGCGCACGCAGCGGGTGACGGGCTGCATGGTCACTCCAGTCTCTTACAGTGGCGTCTGCGCCGCACGATCCCCCGGAATCAGGGGGCAATTCGAAAGGGGTGATCGGATTGGTTGAAAATGGAAATAGTTAATTTGTTTGAAAGAGGGACATTTCCGCCCGGACAGTGTCCACACTGCAGTTCACTATTGCGCATGGACTCATGGCTACACAATAGTTTTTGCACTTGTCGTTGAAGTCGTCACTCTCCTTCTCACTGCTGTCGCCGGGCGTAAGTGCTCACTGCCATTTTCTCTGCAAAGTGCATCTCCTATAATATTGTATCAAAAAGGTGATGATTAACTTCAATCCCACGTAGTGCAGAGGACTGGAACCTCTGTACCTTGAAAGGAGCGACTGCAATCGGATGCACAGCAGCGACGTCCGAGAGCGAGTCGCGGTGGCTGTGAACAGGTTGGTCCAAAGTGCGTTGGGAGAACTCGCCAGAGTACGAGATCACGCCCATCACGTCCGACGTGGCAGGATTGGTGAGCTGACGACGACGCGCGGACTCAGCGAGTAGCAGGACGAGCGGCTTTGCCACACCAGGAAGGAGCGGCACCAGTTGGTGGAGATGTTCGTTTGCGCGGGAGTGGATGAAGATCTGATGCATGCACACAGTTAGTATAGACATTCTGACTACTTCTTCTCAAGAAAAAAAGATTCAAAACTCACTTGGGCGGCCACCACGGTGAGTAGCTCGTTTTTAAGAGTGGAGTCGCGTCGAGCTTCAAGTACGCTCATATCTGCGTCAACACTTTCTGCTACAGCAGATAATGAAGCTGTTGCAGCCTGCAGCTTCTGCTGAGCCTTCTCAAAATCGGGTGGACTTCTTCTCTGAGCTTCGGCATTGCGCTGCGCCGAGTCGAAATCACTGAGCTACGAAAGAGCACAATCCATTACTTCTAGTAGATAACAAGGACGCGATATCACCCTCGCACCTTTTGCTTGAGATTTCGGAGCTGTTGGTTCAGGGTGGCATTGCTGGCACGTAGTTCCTGCAGCGGTTGCACCACCGCTCGATACTGAAGAGATTGAGCCACGTCGAACACGTTTTCTTGCAGTGACTGCTGAATCTCCTCGACGCGGAGAGAGCTTTGAGCCAGAGTCTTGACCCCGAGAGCCTCTTGACCAGACTCAACTGAAGATGCTGCTATCAGAGAGTCGAGTGAGCTCTAACAGCACAAAACTACCCCCAGTCATACACAAGATTTACCTTCCTGTGCATCCTGCATTTGAGACTCGAAGAAGGCTGAAAACGCGTGCATCAACTGCGCTGTGGCTTGAGCGTACGCGTGGGTTGCGTTGGTATAGTGGGCCATCGCCTTTGAGAGGTCCTCCAGGCGATTGTTATAGCGGTTAAACCTACCGAAACGGCCGTTAGTCCTGAGCGCTGAAGCGTTCCTGCTTGCTCACTCCCACCTTTGCGTGCGGTATTCCAGCACTGGGTCAGCGCCACCTTCTGAGCCAGCGCCTATCGACCGAGCAATCTCGTCCTTTAGCCTGAATGGAATCGGCGAGTCACAAGACGACAATTAGCCATCAGTAAATGCTGCCAATACATTGACGGAGCTTACCGCCGCGACCCATCCTTCACGCCCTTTATGAGGGAGCCATCCTTCACGTTCTTCATCAACTGCACACCAGTCTCTCGGTTAGTCACAACGTTCCAGACCACGCGCGATCCATCTATCGTTCTACCCAGGATGCCATGATCGCGGGGTCCTTCCTAGCTTTATCTGTCTCTTGGCCGAATGAATGAAATGACCAGTCAGTCACACGTCGCTTCAAAACGCAGGAGTAACAGTAAAACGGCCCTAGTTTTCGACTGTTGCTTCTGCCCAGATTGATGGCGTTGTCCTTGGCAGCTCCTCCGAGGCCATGAGAGGCATGAACAGCTTGCGGTTTTTATGCTGCTTCACTCGTTCACTCCTCGCTTTCCTGTCTCCTGAGAAGGTCGACCTTCACCATCTCGTTTATCAAGACCATGAAGCTTATTGTGGGGTTCGTTGCTCTGTCGTCGTTGTTCCTGCATTCTGACGCTCGTCCTTCGTTCATAGCTTTGGTTCCGAACGGCAACCGGGTGGCTGGTGTCGCCGCATTGGGTCACGCGAACACTTCTGGTGGGGGAGCGACGAATGCGTTCGGCGAGGCCTTCGAAGCCGCCGGCCACGAGTGGACGAAGGAGCTGTGCCAAACGGACTCGGACGGTGACGGCGCCACAAACGGTGAAGAGCTCGGTGATCCATGCTGCACTTGGACAAGTACAACTGGTTTCGACGACTCGACCTCTTCAGCTGCGATGCAGTCTCCTACTCACCCTGGCGTCGCCAACAGCTTCACGGCTGAACAGCTCGCTGCAATGGTCTGCCATGGCGAGGCCGACCTCGACTCGGTCGGTTCCAGTGGAGCTGCCACGTCAACTTCGTCTCTTCCTGCTCCCGGATCGTTGACATCGACGCCGTCGGCCTTTGGCAGTAGCAGCAGCAGTGCCGCCTTCGACGACATGATGGCTCCAGAACGCCAACCTCATCTCCCACCTGCCCCCAATCTCGACCAGACGTCCGCAACCCCTGCCACTTCGGGCGCTGACACCCTGAAGACCTCAGTACTTGCTCTCTATTGCTTCAGCGTTATGATCGCCTGCGCTCTAGCGATGTAGAACATGTTGAAGTTTACTGTAACCCCAACACGTAACCCCGCAAGGTAACCCTGTCAAAATTGAGTATACCCTTTACTTATTATTGTTGCAGCAATGGCTGGAACCGAGCCCGGCGACTCGGCTGCCGACCTCTTCTCGCGCGTGCTCCGCGGTGCTGAGCACAATACGCCCAGCGAATCAACAAGCGACAGCAGCACCGCCGCCATCGGCGGTTTCCTCGTGTGTCTGGACGTCCCGCCGGCCACGGAATTTGGCGTGGACTACGAGGTCTTCCGCACGGGCCCAAAGTTTCAGGGCGTCAAGTTCCTCCCGTTAGGGATCCACTTTGTGCTATTCCGCTCTCGGGAACAGGAGCACGGCATTCGCCAAGGGTTCTTCGTCAAGTTAGAGCGCCATGCGCAGGTGATTGTGCGCGAGTGGAGCCTGGAGAGGGAGGAACTGGGGCCGCCACGACCTGGACTCAACATGGAGAACCTCGAAAGTACGTCCCTTGACTGGTGCAATGCTGCACTTACTGAGCATAATGAAGGAAATCCCTCTGTTTTTATTGATATTTCTTGGTGCTGCTGCTGCTATTGTAGGTGCTGTACAGTCGTTCCAGCTTGACAGTGGGCTGGGGCCATATCCGAAGCAGCATTTGAAGACGTGGCAGCGACTATCCAACTACATTTCTACCACGGTGTTGCAGGTTGGAGCACTTACCTTATGATGGATATCGTGAAATTGATACTCATTCCATTCTTGATGGCCTTGGTGTCTGACTCTTACCCTTTCAGCGCTGCGGCGTGGAGTTTGGTGCCATTCTTCTCCCAGGCGACGCGGTTGAAGACGCTTCGACCTCATCCAAGACCCAGGACGACGTTATCCCGTACTTTTCCGACCTACCGCGAACGGTGCGGTTTACTACACTACAGAAAGCGCGAACAGATCTATCGGCGGAGGCGCGAACAGCTTATCACTTCGATCGAAGGTCGGTCCTGTTGGATGCATGATACTTGTGAGGTAAAGACGGGTGAATTAATTGTGTCGTGTATTTTGCATACAGTGAGAGGCTGGAAGAGCTCATCAAAGAGGAGTTTGGTGGCGACTGGAAAGAAATTATCGGCGAGCTGCAACTATCGTTCCTTGTATTTTTGCAGTTGTCGTCTCTTGCAGCACTGGAACAGTGGAAACAGGTACGTTTTTGTGTGTAAAGTTGCTACAAACAGCAGCGAATGAAGGATGATGTTTCTCAGGGCTTAACTACACAGGGGGTTTCATGGTTATACCTGTAGTTCATTGCATTGATGTGTTCGTGCGAGCGAGCGCTCTCGTCGCATGTGCCGCTATTCGTCGCCTTCATCAAGCTCTTCAGAACGCAGTTGGAACAGATCCCAGAGGACTTTTTTCAAGACGAGACGACTAGCGAGAACTTCCTGAGTCCGTGCTTGCTATCTTTGCTGGAGTTGCTCGAGGATGAGGACGCCCCACCTCAGGTAACACACGTCCGATGGACCCTTCTGGAACCGGTGCTGACAATTACTCGTCTCGCTCTACGGTATCTTTAATCTATCATCAAACAGCTCCGACAGAAGACCCTTCACCTGCGCCAGTTTCTCGCCAGTCGTTTCCACTGGGATTCGGACGTCGAGCTAGAGCTGGATGAGTTCGCCCCCGTCGTCGTGCCCGAGGAGGAGGTAAGCAGAGCATTTGTTGCTGATCCCCTGCGATATTCGATGCCGTATCCTGAAAGATACCTTTGCCACGTACCACGACAAGTACCGTGATGAGAGTGATGGTCAATGGTTACTGAGCCGCTTTGTTGCTGGTGTTTCTCACAGCTCTCGGACGCTGTGTCCACCGCCATGACGAAAGACGAGGAGAATACTTGCTCTTCATTGCCTCCATTGCCGTCCACCGCCTCGGTGAAGCTGCGCCGTCAGCAGGAGGAGGAGCGCGCGAACGCGGCAATTGCCGCTGCATTTCTCGGCAACTAAATTTGACGGGGTGCAAGCCAACAATACAAAATGCAAGTGTAGTTTTTGCGCCACATCAGCGTTACACAAATCCGTTGGTTGGCTGGCCCGTTTGGCTCACATTCGAGTCCCCCCCTCGCCCGCGACAAGGGGAGAGCTTTCGGTCAGACGGAGAATTGAGGGGAGCGCTGGATGGAAGTATGAAGTCACAGCATCCCAGTTCCAACCCCGGCGGCCGCGGAGGCTACGGCCCCAACGGCGGCGCGCCACACCCACGCGGTAACCCGCACCACCTCGGTACGTTCGCGTGTATTGCCTCTCCGCCCCTCCCGTCCTCCCTCTCCGAGGGATCTAGAACCTCATTGACTAAACTCATTTGATTCCCTACTCTGAAGAATACCGACCCAAGAGCGCCCAACAGCAGCAGAACGATACACCCGTGCACTCGCAGATGACGCCACCCGGAGCCGACGGCATGGACGTCAACGCGCCAGTCTTTAAACAAGGCGGAAGCTTCAACCTGCAGCACGTGCGTTCCACTTAAACCAACTAGCAGTCTTTCAATCTTTTCTAGTTTGATAGCTAAGTACTGTACTCACGTATTGTTGTATGGGTAGACTGCTCGTCCTTACAATGGACCAATGAGCTACGCTCCTGCACCGCCCATGGGCGGCCAGCCTGGCCCTGGTATGCCGCAACAGATGCGCGGTCCCCCTGGCGGCCACCACCATCAGCCACGAATGCGTGGCCCCCCGCGAGGTGCCATGCACCAGCAGCAATACATGCCTAGAGGCGCCATGAACCCCACAGCACAGGGATACTATCCGCCGCAGATGCAGATCCCACACCCATACATGATGGGGTCCGGTCAGTACATGGGAGGTCCCCCGATATACGGTATACCGCCTATGCAGGAGATGAGCATGGGAATGGGAGGAATGCCCATGCCGATGCAAGTTCCGCAGCCACAGCACCAGCCACCACCGAAACGCGAGCTTAAACGACTGGAGATTGTTGATCCCAAGACAGGAAAACCCATTGTACTCGGACGGAGCTCGTCCTCGGGACACCCTAGCGATGCCAGTTCGGCAGCAGGGGATACAAAGGCGACAGTTGCTAGCACAAGTACTACAGCACAGAGCACTCCACAGAAGAAGGAGCTCACCCCCGAAAAGGAATCTCCTGCTGTTCCTCCTGCTCCGGTGGCCCAAGAGACGGATGCAAAACAGAACGGATCGGCGAAATTTGTCACGAAATCGCCCACCAAGTCTCTCAGTAAGAATGTTTCTTACGAGAAGCCTGCATCAGTTGCAGAGCCTGTTAACGAGGCATCTACAGCGAACGGTGCTAAGGAAGAGAAGACAGAGTCAACTCCCACTCCGATATCTAAGGAGATCAAGAAGCCCGCCGACAAGGCTGCAGCGAAGACTGTCGAAAAGACGGTAGAAAAGAAGTCGGAGACTAGCAAGGCAGGTCCTTCCACTACAACGACGACGACGACAACGACAACCACCACCCCTCCGACCAGTAGTGATGTCTCGTCCCCGAAGTCAACAAAGCAAATTACTGTAAAGGAGACAACAGAGGAAACGGCGGCATCTGTGGAGCAGTCCAAGACCATTTCTCCGAAGAAGAAGCAAGACGCCGCTCCGACTGCATTGACACAGAAGGCACTCTCCGTGGTAGAGGAGGACAAGGTGGAAGCTGATGCTACGGAAAAGCCGGCAGGAAACACAGTCACGACGGACGTGAGTGTTACACTCCAGAAGAAAACGGGTGGCAAGGTGACCTACACGCTTGAGCTTCTCGTGAGGTGCGGAACAAGCATCGTTTGTGCGAAGATCGAATGCGTTATTGATTTTGTGCTCGTTATGCTTACAATTAATTATTATGACAATTAACAGCTTCCGTGAGCAATACAAGGAACTTCCAGCAGCCGCAATTGCTCCCGAATCGAAGTGGCCATCCATGGAGATCACGAGTGAAGTTGCTGTCTCACGCGGTGGATCTCGAGGAGGACGCAGTGGTGGTGGCTGGGAGCGTGGTGAAAGACAGTCCGGAGGCTCGGGACGCGGATCACGCGGTGGCACAGGCGGTGGCCAGTGGGCACGATCTCAAGACCTTCCTAAGCGCAGCGGTAGAGGCGGCGAACGTGGTGGCCGTGGCGGTCGTGGAGGTCGCGGTGGTCCACCGGACCCGCCTCTCCTGGACGGTCCTGTTAAACCTTTGACCCGCTCAGCTGACCGCTGGATTCCGTCTAAGAACGCGTCAACCTTGGAAGTGACGAAGAAGAATGTGAATGGTATCATGAACAAGATGACGCGCGAGAAGTTCGACCGTCTGGCTGGACAACTGACCAGCATCAACATGGAAAGCCTGGAAATGCTGCAGACGGTGATCAAGATCATTTTCGACAAGGCAGTAGGCGAGCCGAACTTTTGCGATATGTACGCGGATCTGTGTGTGCACCTGGAAACGAACTGGAAAGTGTGGTCTTTCTTGAAGATCGTTCAGAACGATGATGATAATATGTTTTACTGGACGGCTATGTCCGACGCAGACTCGGAAGTCGTTGGACCCTTTGACGATGTGAGCAGTGCCTTGGAATCAGCCAGTGGCGACGAGTTTGAACCTGTCCCGGCTCCTTCCAATATGAAGCTAAGTGAAGTTCGTGTGCGAGACCACAAGTTTATTAAGGTGTGGGTGGAAGAAGATCCTAAGGAACCTCGGTATTACTGGTCTGGCCAAGACCTTGACGACTTGGGAGATGACCAGGTGCTAAATGGTCCTTATGAAAATCACGAGACTGCCAGTCGCTCTGCTATTAAGACGTGTTCTTTTAAGCGCATTTTGCTGAATGCATGCCAAGAAGAATTTGAGAAGGATAACATTTACGAAGAGCTAGAGCAAAGTTTCAAGAAGGATAAGGAAGAAGGCAAAATCACTCCGCAGATGGAAGCTGATTACGAGGAGAAGCGAATGATTATGAAGTTGCGCATGCTTGGTAACATCCGATTCATCGGTGAATTGTATCGAAAGGGCATGCTTCAAGAACGCATTATGCACGAGTGCATCATGAAGCTAATGGACGTTCGTTTGAATAGTGACAGTGTGCTGGTGTGTGTGCATCCGAGCAATCCTCCTGATGAAGAGAGTATTGAATCTTTGGTTAAGTTACTGACCACGATGGGAAAAGATCTGGATAAGCACGGCGCACAGGGCTTCATGCCGTCGTACTTCCACTATTTGGAGAACAAGCTGGCGAAGGACAAACGTCTGTCGTCTCGTATTACCTTCATGATCAAGGACGTTATCGAGCTGCGTCAGCACAGATGGGAGCCGCGCCGAAAGGAATTGAAGCAGAAGACTTTGAACGAAATTCGAAAGGAGGCTGAGCGAGAAGCTCGTGCGCCGCCGAGTAGCGGGCCCAGTGGGGGTGGCCGTGACCGTGGAGATCGCGACCAATTCCGGTCGGACCGTCGATCAAACTCTTCCCGTGATGGTTTTAACAGCGGTCGCTCGACTATGGCTCCAGTGTATCAGCACTCGCAGTCCATGAGCAGCCGTGGCAACAACAATAGGCAGATGACGCTTCCGCGTGGCATTGGGGCGCGTGATGATTCGGTGAAAACCGGACCAGCGGGTAGACCCGCTGCTTTTGGCTTTGGCGCGCGGCAAGGTGGACGTGGTGGCTCTAGTGGGTCGGGCCCGGCAAGCTTCCCTAGCAGCCGTCGTGGTCCGGCAGTTGCTGCCAAGAAGCCACAGTCGCCTGCTCCTCGTGCCAAAGTAATCCCCCCGCTTGACGATGAAGCTCGGGAAAAGATTGGCAAGAAGGCTAAATCCATTGCTGAGGAGTACGTATCAATTGTTGACCTGAAGGAAGCTGAGACGTGCCTTGCTGAGGTTCAGAAGGAGTTCAAGAACCATGAGGACGTCAACCGTGTTTTCGCTTTCGAGGTTCTGAAGGAAGCTATCGATGCCAAGGATGAGGCTCGCGAAAAGATGACTGAAATGCTTGACAAGCTGAGCCTGGAGTCGAAGATCCTAACGTTTGTGGGCATTCGCTATGCCATTGAACAAATGATTGAAGTGTGCGGTGATCTTTGGTGCGACGTGCCGAAGCTTCATGAACACATGCCTGAGTTTGTGGTTCGTTTTATGAAGAACTCAACACTTACTGGCGTTTCGGTGGACTGGATGCTGGGAGGTTGTCTTCAGGCTGTGGACAAGGCTGCGATGGAAGAACTGGTTGACGGTGGGTTCCTCGCTGCTGTCCTTGGTGAAACACTGAAGCTATTGAAGGCAGTTGATGCTGAAAAGGCGAAGAAGGAGATTAGCGCGACGAATGTGACGATTCTGAGCGTGTTCCCGTCGTACAAACAGTCCCACAAGGACCTGCAGGAATGGATTAAGAAATACGATCTCGAGGACGTGCTGCCGTTGGAACCTGCGTTCGGACTTGTGGAGCTCGTGAGCAAAGCTTCGTCGTACGCAGAAGTTGTGTCGTTTATCGAGAAGAACATTCCTGATGCAATGCTGAATGACCCGCTGTTCGCAACGTACGCGTGCCTGTTTATTCTGAACTTGTCGAAGGAGGGAGAATTGCCGTCGGCTGAGCGATGCATGCTTCTGACGGGCTTCTGCGGCAATACTGACACCCAAGTTCGCCTAGTGTCGGCAATCCTGCAGACTCGAACTGACAATGGTACGGATTCTGGTTCTATGCTTGAAAACCACTAGCTGTGTGACGATATCTAACTAGTTTCTTTGGTTTTGTAACAATTGATGCAGACGAAGTGAAGAAGCTCCTCAAGCATTTAGTGAAGGAAGGCGCTGTGGTGGCTCCGGCCTTCAGCAAGTGGCTCGAGCTGAAGAACGACAATAGTGTGAGTAGGAAGCGAGTGCAGGAGGAGCTGGGCGAGTTTGTAGAGGAATTGGCCCGTACCAAGTGATCATCTACCGATGGGGACTTCGCCTGCTATGGCGCAAATGCCGCATGGATTTCGTCGTGCAGGCTGATGCATGAGGATGTGCCACCTCTTAGCGAGCGCTTAGTGCGTTCAGGTGCGCTCAATTGCATGCTCAAGGCGATAACCACAGGACCTAGTTAGCTTAAAGCACAAAAAATGAAAGAAAAAAAAAAGACGAGTGAGTATTTGTAGGCTATTCCAGAACTAGCTAGAGTCGAATCATTTGCTGAAATTGTCGATGCTGTAAGGCCTGTAGCTGTAAAAAGAAGAAAAAATAGGAACAACTTGTTAGCAAACTTTTGGCAAAGTGCACCCACTAAATAATACGCACAGCAGATGAAAAAAACCTATAGTCGAGATCGATACTGAGCCTCAAAGATATCTCCCGCTTGTGCAGCACCTGCTTGGTGATGCAATTCTGCGAAAGTCGGGCATTGAGCTGCACCTCGGTTTGATTTGCCTCAAGACTACGCACTTCGCGTTCATGCATCTGTTGGCGTAACAAGTCCTGCTGAGAGCGATTCCTCAATGCTCGTTGCTGCTTTGACTCTTGCTAGTATCGCTGGACATTCGCTCTCGACGCGCATTTTTGCTTCTCAAGTGTTTCAGTGCGTGCTGCCTGGAACTTCTTGGTTGCTTGGTCTTTCTCGGTTTGAGCGTGTTTCGCCAGTCGCTGCTGCCTCTGAATCGCAAGTTGGTTCTGCTCAGGCTCGAGACGTTCCTGTCCCTTCCTACGCTCTTCACCCCCCCCTCTTCAGCGTAGCAAACCTTTTCCAGGACTGACAGGGAACTCGGCACTAAGTTCACGCTTTTGCTAATGGTACGACGCTTATGGGAGGCTTGCGCTTCCAGCTTTGACGTGTACACTCGATGTTCACGCAGCCTTCGCTCACGTGGTGGATCGCGGAGATGTTTGTGGCATTCACTATGCCATTGAACAGTGAGCTGTGTGAATCTTTGGTGCGACGTGCCGAACCTCATTGAACATAGCGAAGAGCTCGCAGAAAATCCGCTCTTCTAAGGTACGACTGCAGTGTTTATGGATGAATATGATCAAAGGTCTGACAACACTTCGAAATTGTATTGTGCATTTCGTCCAATGAAGTATGCATCGCGACCTAAACGTGTTTTATGACCAATCCAAACTTATGTAGGATAATATTTTAGCCAATCGATGCATCTATGTACTTGCCGGTCCGGTATCCAGCCGTCTCGGCGACATATTTGGTCGGAGGCGGATGGCCGTTTATGTATGCATATACAAACACACAATCAATAGCATATTTCCTTTATACCCAGCAATCGTCCGACCATACACCGTTGAATTGTCTCCAAGATGAACATCGACGACTTGGCTCCTTCCAACACGAGAAAGGCCTAGAGAATGCGGTCTTATGTTTTATGGGTTTCCTGCGTTACGAGGGTGTATTGCTCGACTATGTGAAGGATTGCATGCTGCGCGACACCGCCCATATGCGCTGGTGGCGGTGATGAAAAGTTTGGTATGCATTTAGCTTTCAAGGAGGGGAGGAAGGGTGCCCCACTGTCTCGGCACTCTGTCATGCAGTAATATCGGCAGGCTAAGAGTGGCTGTTAGATCAGTTCCCTCAGCTTCGTTCATCTGTCGACAAGCGTCTTCTTACGATGGGCCAGACGCTTGAGCGCTACTGCAACATGCGTCCTTCCGGGGGCTTCACGAACAAGGCGCCAGCGTGTACAAAGAGGGATCTGAAGCAAATGATGGCGTATTTATATTCTACAGCTAACACAGCTGCCGACTACCAACGCTGCGCTTCTGTGTCTCCTCTGGTTCCTGTTTGGCCGCGCGTCGGACTTGAACCTCCTCCGCAAAGCCAACCTGATGATAAGCGCGGGCGATATTTCTTCGTGCGATTCATGCGGATGAAGGCGTCGGAAGAGCAAGGCCTTTCCCTCTTTGCGGACGATAATTTCAGCACATGCCCTCTCTTCGTCATCGCCGTTGCGCTCGCCACGCAGTCTTCCCCGACCGTCGCGCTCTTGTGCCAGCTTCCGGACACATCTGTGCGCGCACTGGTAGTGATGACAGCGACAACACCGCTACTCGATCTGATTGACTACCCAGAAGAAACAAGCAACGCGGAAGAGACAACTGGGACAGCACCGCAAGCATCGCAGACGGAGAGCATACCGGGTATCCACAGCTACGTCCGTGCTCTCAGCCACGTGGCAAAGAAAGCTGGTGTGACCAAAGCGCTGTCAGCCCATTCGTTCCGTCGAGGTGGTGCCCAGCACGCAAATGGGTCATCGTCTCTCAGCCCGCATGGATCTTCGACCGTGGCGCCTGGAACATGACAGCGACAAACAAGGCATTTGCATACGTCTTCAACACACCGAGTGAGGATTACAAGGTGGTCAAGGTCCTCAGCGGCAAGGCTCCCGACGCTCAAATCCTGCTGGCATCGTTCAGGAGCTTCGATGCAGGCACCCGGACCAAGCTCCGCGCTGTGGTTGCGCTCTTGTTCGAGTAATGCACTGCTACATGACGCAATTCACCGTGAACACCAGGGTGCGCGAAGTATTGGCGACGTACCTGATCCGCCACTCTTCAGTAAAGACGCTGAACGGCGACGGTCCCGTTGTACTGCGCTTGGAAAAGTGTGTCGTGACCTGTGGGCTCTCCATCTCTGAGCATCTTGCCTGATCGTCTCACCTGACGTATGGATGCAATGACGAAGACAAGCCGGACAATAACGACAGCGGAGACAAACTGGATGGAGAAGAAAAATATGACACCATGATGACGGAACAAACTGTCTTGATCAAGCAGTTAGTCAGCCTGAACCAAAAGCTCTAAGCTCGTCTAGCGGATCTGGGGTCCAAGATCTGCAGCACACAGGCCAACAAGATGAACTTTGGACAAGTCAGTGAGGATGCAGCCACGCAAGAGCCTCAGAAAAAGCGACGTCGTCAAAGCGGTGATTTACCTTAAGGATACGTGGTTCGCGTGGAACGCCCAGACGCCGCGCATGTGGAACTCCTTCGACGGAGCCATAAAGAAGAAGAAGACCGACGCCAAACTTCTTGTCGCCTTCATGAAGCTTTTCCTCGGGGACGGTTTCACTCTCGACGAGAAATCGCCGCACTATTGCGACGACGTGCTGGCTACCGGTGTGGTCGAAGAAGATACACTCCTCTTCTTCCTTCGAGAGCGGGGAATCACGTCGCGTGGATCTAACGCGGTGCTTGAGTATCTGCATGGACACCACAAAGTCGGACGCCCCAACAACAAGATTCGCCGCTACCAACAGCTCATTGGCGCTGGGTTTATCGTTAGACCCAGCGCCATCACACTCGCATGATATCCTTGCGATCGCGTAGTCTCATACGTCGCCTGTATATCGATGACGAAGCAGAATAAGATAATCTGAATGTCACCCAGGGTTAATTCAATAACGAGAGAGAAAAAGCCCAAAACGTGTATGACTCGCATTAAGAACTCGCTACGTCGAACAGCAATGTTACCCTCCTAGCAAACACAAAGATTAACCTCCTTGCGGAATAGCAATGTTACCCTCGGCACGAGGAGCACAAAGTTTACCCTCGAAGAAATGAGTCTCAACGCATACGGCACGCATCGACACACACACTAGCCAAACATACAGACACATGCACACATTTCATAAACAACATACACAAAAAAGATCCCCTCGGCGGTTATCGAACCCGCGCCTCCGGACATTGCTGCCCGGTGCTCGCCTCGAGCTCCGTGGGGTGGGTGGGGGTGGGGGGTGAGGAACTGGTGGCGGGGGAGGTAGGCTGGGCTTGGGGTGGGGGCTGAGGCTGGACCAGGGCACCATTATGTCATGCTGTTTGGCGTACTCGCCGGTGCACTTGCCTCCAGCCGGCGAAAATAAAGAGTGAGCTAATAATCTTGCTGTCGGTAGGTGCCGTACACAGTGAGCGAATGAAATGTGGCGATAAAGCTGAAAAACCTTGCGTTATATTATAACCCTAGGTGTGATACACATTAATCTGTCCGCCACTATTGTTTTGGCACCTAATAGAGGACTCCGATTTCAGATGGGCGCACTCACAATTCAATTTGGCACGCTGGGCCCATATGGCTCAAGCGCCCTTTTTGGTTCGAGTTTTGTTCTATCGTTTTTCTCGGCCAACAGGCACTTTCAGGTCTTCTCCTTATGCCGGCCTTGTTCAACGAGCCGTTGAACTCACTCAACATTTTCCCCTAGCCGCGTCATGTCTATACATTCCTTTAAAAAAATAGTAGCTATGTGTTTATAGAGGCAACCGTACCTACGTTTTGGTACAGGTCGGAAGGTCGGAGAGGTCGGACCTTTGATGGTATGGATGAATAACATTATCTCTCCGACCAAACATAGTATAGTGCATATTAACCACGAGATTATTCTCCGATTCATTTTAGCCAATGAAAACCAGCTTCAAAGATTTTGGCGAGTCAAATCGCTTAAAAATTTCAGTTTTCATCCAATAAGAACGCGAATAGAGGTTGCAGTCGGAAGCAGAGCGATTCCGACGTATCTGGTCGGAGCTGATGCCCAGATATGTGTATCGTGCTACAAACGCGTGGTGTGCCACATATCACTCGCGTATTTTGCCGCCTCTCCGACCAATAACGATGAGCCTGAACGACATGAAGCCTGCCAACACCAAGCGCGCGCGAGCGACGGCCATGAAGGCGTTCGAGCGCTTCCTCTCCGCCGAGATCACGAGCATGGATCATGTTAGGCTTTGGTCGTCGCGGACCCAAGCCGCGCAGGCGGTATTCTAGCGACGCTAATGGACACGTTGGCGTGTACCTGGCATTTCACTCAGGAGCACGGGGGCAGCACCTGTCGCGCCACTCCGTCGCTCAATATTTCCGCCAGGTGAAATGCTGGCTCCTGGACGAGTATCCTGTCCAAGGCGGCACTGTAGCACGGCAGCTGCTGAACATGGGGCGCACGCTTGAGCAGCACTGCATCAAGCGCGAAAGTGGTGGATTTGTCAAAAAGGCGGTTGCATGCACGAAGGAGGATCTCAGGAAGATGACAAGGTATCTGTATTCAACGGCTTGCTGTGCGTCAGACTACCCGGATGTAGCTCTGTTATGCCTCTTGTGGTACCTCTTTGGCCGCGCTTCGGACCTGACCTTCGTTCGGAAGCAGCAGCTCTCCATAGGTGCTGGCGGCGGGTTCTTCACCCGCTTCATCCGCATGAAGACTTCCGACGGGCAGGCACTGTCGCTCTTCCCCGATGCTGACTTCGCGACTTGTCCGCTACTGGCGCTCGCGCTGGCTTTGATCACCCAGGCGTCGCCGTGCTCAGCGCTCCTCAACCACTTACCAGTGCAGTCGAAAAACGTTCCCGTTGAGCTGACCGACTCCATCCCGTTGCTGGACCTGCTTGAGGAAACCAGCACCCTGGGTTCTTCTCAGGCATCGACGAGAAGCAGCACAGTCCACACATCGCCGACGATTGGTATTCACGCTCTTGTCAACCGCTTGCTCGATCGTGTTGCTGGACCCGCTGGAGTCGAAGAGCCGCTAATTTCTCATTCGTTTGGACGCGGCGGTGCCCAGCATACCAACGTGTGCTCAGAGCTGACAGCGCGGTGGATCTTCGATCGCGGAGCCTGGAACTTGACCACGACGAAAAAAGCCTTCGCTTATGTCTTCAACTCCGAGAGAAGACCATCAAGTCGCGAAGGTACTGAGGGGAATGGCGCCAAAGCAAGCATCTATTCTTCCATCGCTGGAAGTCTTCGACTCGGCAACCCAAGAGCAGATTAGGGAGGTTAGCCACAGCTCTTCAACGCGAGTCATGCGCTGGGTAGCAAGGCCTTCAACGTTTGCGCTGCTGTGAGAGACATATTGACATCAACCATCATCCTCCAGTACCAATCACTGATGAAGACCAACGCGCAGGGGCAGCGATGACAACGATCCAGCGCTGCGCCAAGGCCTCGGGTGTGACCACGTCGAACCTGCTTGCTTGGTCACTGCAACTCACGAGGTTTGCTGATCCCGCTCACACCACCGCGGACGACTTGACGGAAGGAAACATGAAGGCCAAAGTTGCGTTCGATCATCAGACTGCATTGATAGAAAGGTTAATCGCGGTCAACTGTCGCCTCGAGGCTCGGGTCAACTTGCTAGAAGCTACAAGCATCAACACTGGGGAGAACACATCAGGACACCGCGGTGAGCAGGCAAAGCGACCAAGAGATGAAGATGAAAACGTACCAGTGAAGCGCCGACGTAGACCGAAGACGATACCTCTCGTCGACACCTGGTTTGCGTGGTACACGGCAGTTCCGCGTGGATGGCTGAGTACTAACAAGCACAAGAAGTCGGACGCCAAGCACCTCGTGGCCTTCATGAAGCTCTTCATTGAAGACGGAACCGCGCTCGACGCGTTGTCACCGAGCTACAAGGATAATATCCGCCAGCTTGGAGAGATAGCATCAAGCAAAGTCGTGGCGTACCTCCGCGCGCGAAACGTAGCGTCAACGGGATCTAACGCTGTGCTCAAGGAGCTTCGTCATCTGCATCGCGAGGGGAGCCTCAATGACCTCATCAGCGCCTGCCACCAACGTCTTGCAATCGGTAAAGTTGTAGACCCTGCGCCACTCCATCACCAAGGCACACTCAGGCCGCTTCTGTAATACAACACGCCGTATTCAGCCGTATCCTTGTGATCGGTGCTTCCGTAGATGTCGCTCGCTTGGAGGTCTGCCAGAGTCAATAGAGTATAGAGAAATTTACCGGTGGGTGGAATCGAACCACCTCCTTCCCTTTCGGGAGCTCTTCCATTGAGCTACATCGGTGGTGGTGAGGGGGTTAGACAACAACATTGCAGGGGATACTCAGCTGGAGGATCGACGGGGAATTAACGACCACGATTCTTGTGGAAGCGACAACCCTCTTAGAAGTGCCATGGGCACAATCCCTCAATTCACCAGGCCAGGTGGTCAGTCGATCACTGAGGTCGCAGGCAAAATGGCGCAGTCAAAATTGCACGTGTGGCACTCATTTGCAAGATGTAATTACGCCTGCCACCTATCAATGAGCCAGTCATTTGCGAGGGGATTTTTTACGGGCTGTATGTCATTTTACGAAAGCCTCCACAACTTGGTGCGATATAAAATTCTGCGATATGGTCGGATGCTAGTCGGAAATGCGGCGACTGTCTGAGTCGTGATGATATGGATGAATATAGTTGTTTTTCCGACAGATAGAACAGCAGGATTGAGGAAGACCCAAAGGAGATCGCATATTAGCCTATTACATCAGTCCAACTGAGAACTTTCCGCGAATCAAAACAATCAGGGATAGGCGTACCGTTCCGACATGTTCCGACAAATATTTGCCGGAACCAGCGACAAATATGAAATATACCGATACGAATGTCAAGTCTATCGAATATTCTGGCATATATGTGGCATTCGGACAACTAGGCATTTTCCTAGATTAGGAAGCAAGTTGGAGGACGTTGACACCCGTCCACCTGTTTAGGCCACACAGTTCGAAAAACAGATCGAGAAGCATGAGCTTAACCGCGTACGCGAATGTGAACACCATGAAGGCGCGAACCACAGCGATTACCGCATTCAAGCGGATGCTGGAGAAAGAGAATGCTAGCATGGAATATGTCCAGGCTAGCATTCTCTTGAACAACTTCAGCAAGCGGTTGACGGCGATGGATCGCTTTGGCTACATCTCGCCACCAACGAAGGGAACAAAGGTAAGTTTGCACGCAATTCGGCAACGTCGTATTATAGAAATGTTAAGTTGTGATTGTTCGATGAATACCCGCACTTGTGTGTCCCTACTGAGTTAATCTTGGTAAAGCGAAGCAAGACATTAGATAGGCATTGCTTAAAAGAGAGAAAGGTGGCTTGATTAATAAAGCCCCTCCTTGTACTAAGGAGGACTTAAACGTCCTTGTTCGCTATGTGTACAGTACAGCTCGCGTACATACTGACTACCAAGACGCTGCGTTTGCGTGCCTAATGTGGCAGTGCTTCGGGCGCTCTTCGGACTTAGGCTACATACAAAAGCAGCACGTGCCAGTATCAGCGAGCGGCACATTCTACATTCGGCTGCTGCGGGTCAAGACATCAGAAGAACATGGACTCACCTTGATCCCTGACAAGAAGGACGTCTTGACGTGCCCTTTGCACGCGCTCGCAGTCGCACTGGCCACCCAGGATGCACCTTGTGCAGCGCTGCTTGACCAGTTGCCCGAGCTTGCGTCTGAAGATGCTATCCTGATTGACACCGGTGCCCCGTTCCACGAGTTGTTGGCAGCTGAGCCGGCAATGCTTCAAGTTGCTGTAGCACCGTTGACCATGCCCGCCGTTGCTTCGGAGTCGGTCCTGTCGCCTACGCTCGTGTCCAGGAATCTCCGTACCGTTGCGCCGCTGCGTACAGACACAAGCCCACAAGATCAAGGAAAGAACAAACCGGAAGGCGGATACGCCAAGCGGGGTGAGGATGGGGTGCAGGCTTACGTGAACAGGATGCTCAAGCGCGTAGCTGAACCTGCTGGAGTCACCGCCACCTTGACCTCACATTCCTTCCGCCATGGCGGTGCTCAGCACGCGAACGCCGACGACCGCCTAGCTGCTCATTGGATCTTCGACCGCGGGGCGTAGGATATGACGAAGACCAACAAGGTCTTCGCCTACATCACTAACACGGCTCGCAAGGACAGGAAAGTGGCTCGAGTCTTGAGCGGAAGGGGGGGGGGGGACGAGTTGCCCACCATCCTCGACGTTGCGGAGCTGGATCATGTTAATCAGGAACGGCTAGGTCGCTTGCAGGCTTGTCTATTCATCACCTGCTCAGGTCTCAAGCAACAACGACTGAACGTAAGCACCAAGGTATGGAGTATACTCACAGTGTACCTCATTCGCTTCTCCCCGCAGTTAAAGGAGCTTGCGCCGGCAGCCCCTCTCGTCATGCGCGTGGAGGAGTGCTTGGCAGCCACGGAGATACCGATTGCTGACGCGCTCGCATGGTCTGTTGCGCTGCACGACGGCGCTACTCCACCTGATAAAGAACAACAACAAGAACAAGACGCAAGCCAACACTCATGCTCAAGAATGGATCACCTTCTTGCTGTCATTCAAGAACTTATCACCACGAACAAAGCACTAGCTGCACGCCTGACAATCGTCGAGGCGGCTTTGTTGAACCCGAACGAGAAGCACGGAAACCTGCAGTCAAACAAGCCGAAGAAGCATCAGAACGGAAGCCGAAACCCAAGCGCAGGAAGAAACAAGTCACAAACCTTTCAGCCGCTTGGTACGAACGGTACACGCGCGTGCCGCATATCTGGGACTTCGCTGATCGCCAAAAGAAGTCGGATTCCCGACACATCGTTGCCTTCATGAAGCTCTTCCTCGACTAGGGCTTCATCCTAGATGCCAAAGCGAGGGACTACAAGGACCAAGTCCTCGACTTAGGCCGCCGCGCTGAAGCCGAACTGCTCGCGTTCTTGGAGGTCCATGGCGTCAACACAAAGGGAGCTGGAAGTGTCCAACTCGCACTGCGTCCGCTCCACAAGTCCGGCATCTTGGACGAACGTATCATGATCTATAAGCGCCAACTTACAATCGGAAGCATCGATTTCAGCGGGGCTGCGTAGCGTAGTGCGTTAGAGGAAGACGTATGACTTCCCAAGTCTTATATGTGATTATCCTAACCCCTAAGGTCTCCGCAAAGGCTTAGATCACTCTAGTTATACCATTAGAGACTCAAAGAGTCAGTATTCCTAAACCTAGGGCAATACTCTCTTTGATGCTAAAACTGAACTGTTATTTGTTTGCTTATCTGTGGCAAAGCCGCCTGTGGTGTAATGTATGACTCTAACTATCTACCATAGTTTAACCTAGTCAAATGCATATCGAGTGGCCCTGTGGCCACGTACTGAAATCCCGTTAATCCAAGTGGTACCAAGTACCACTTACTATAAGGTGACACGTAGCACGGCTACACTCGTGTTACCTTCATGTAATCCCGTTACATCGCTGATCCTGCAGCTGTTGACACGCAAGCCATACTTACCCTGTCGGTCGCGTGTAAGACAGTTAGTTATACATTCAAATACATGTCATCCTCAGAACCACACTGGTTATATATACAACAACCTTCACGTGCTCGCAAACCTCATAGCGCGCCGCATACAACTGCAAACACCACCTGGACACACACATCACAGTACAGAAAACATAGCACGCAAACAAACAGAAGGACAGTCTTGCCTCCAACCCTATCGGGAACAATAGCACCGGCCTGATTCCAACAGACATATCAGGGCCGAAGCCCTGCGCTCTTGCCCGTTTAGCTACGGTGCTGCGTGGCGGGGGGGAGGGGGGGTCGGAGGCGTCATAGTGTGCGAGTGCGACATGTCTCTCGACATGTCTCTGTCCGGAGGCCTGCGCAGTAGCTCGCAAAAATCGAAGACTGAGGTCGTTGTGGCTCCGTCTGCGAGCCCAGTCTCCCACAGCCTAAAACGCGTGGCATGTCTATTTACCGACACATGGCAGGTCGCTATTGGGTGATATAAAGGCCAATCGCGAAGTCTATAGATGGCCACACACTCTCTATCGCTGTACTATTGGTCAATGTATGTCTACCAATAGGGAGTCAAAACGAATATGTATATATATTCGCCGGCAAATGCTTTAAATTGTGCCCCCCCCTGCTGGCGTTTCGCCTGCCTTAATGAATTTTCCGGGCCCAGTGCACATTGCTCCGGGCTCAAAACGGCGTGTATGTTAAAAATGCGATTTTCTTAGCCTAGAAGCCTCTAGAGGCAATTTCCTTGCGGCTTTAAGCGCCTTTTATAAACTGACAGGAAATGCAAAGGCGGGAGGCAAAAACATCCCTAAACCTAAATATACCAGTATAATGTCGCGTAATACCGGTTTATTGTCCTGTCTTTTTCTTATCAGTAGTGGTTTACAGTACACAATCGGGGCTGTTTTTATAATTCCATCTGGATGTTGTAAGACAATGTTTAGCCCATGAATTAGCAAAGGGATAAAACCCTATCTAGTTTAGGCAGCCCCTGTCGATAGCCAATATGCAAAGAGACATATGTTTTGTTCTCAAAAGGTCCTGATAGCGAAATATGTAACATAATTTAGTGAATATAAGATACGATATTTTGCCTATATGAAGTATCCAAATATCAGGACCAAACATATAAAGACGTTCCATCCTGATAGATAAATACAAAGGTATAATGACCATAACAATCAATAAGTTAAGTTTCAACTCAAAGCATTCAGCACTTGAGGCAATGCTTAAAGATCGATCCTACTGTAATTGGCTGATGACACAACCATGGTTTCAGAAACGGCTCGAGTATGGTATCGTCAAAAACACGTTAGAGTCTTGTGGGTGTAGCGTAGGTTTCGTCAAGGAAACTGAATATGTTGAAGTATTTGATTTATGTAATAGAACGTGGGGTAATTCAGATAGAAGTTATTGCTTTAAGACTGAAGAAAAATATAGGTATCGGTGACCCAAATGTGGACATCAGAAATAGAAAAACATTTATTTTAATCCTGATACAAAGTTCTCTATAGTATATAAATAATAATGACCTATTCACCTGAAAAGTATCAATTTAACAAGGAACGCTTCAAAGCGAATCAGATGCGGTATTACCTCAAGACGAGAGAAACACGTGTAGCTATGCAAAAAGCGTACGATACATTCCATAGAGAACAGTTTAATACTCGACGTAGGGAGAAGCGCAAACTACTTAAAGCAAACGAGAAAACAGAATCGAATTAATTCACATCATTTTTTTGTATTTCCAAGCATATAAAGTTCTATCTTAAGCAAAATCCAACTAATATAAGGCTTTTCCATCAGCCGAACTATACCCACCGATATATAACAATCATGTTGCCGTACGAAGTTGAAGGACTTAGGCGATTGAATATTCCATACGTTAAATGGGGAAAACACTATCGATTGAAGGTGCGAGGACACAGGTAAGATGGTTTATATTGGAAACCTATCTCATCCAAGAAATGAGAAACTAATTGTCAAGCAGTATAAGAAATCGATTGAAGGTCACCTCAACAAGCATCTTTCACCCGATTATAAGGCTGACCCGAGTATCGATTCTATAAAGGCAACCCCATGGAGACTCATCTCTATGAAAATATCCCAGCAGGAGAGTTTTATGACAGCTGGAAGTTGTACTCGAAAGTCAGGGGAAAGCTCATAAGGTAAAATTGCGCTTGGATACAGCAATATTGCCGATGAAAGTGATGTTCGTATTGGTATCCAAATGCTGGCAACAGAATGGTCTTCGACTCTCCAATTGCGATTAATACTAAGGGTGATATCCGGAAGGTGATAACTCCTATTAAAGCAATGGAGTTGGCAAACAAGCTCCCGTACCCTTCATCTGGATACAAACTCCTGGTAATCATTGGGTTTAAGTCATTCATCTACTTTCGCAACCACGCTCTTGGTGATAGCGGAGCTGTTATCCCTAAAGTCATACTCAATAACAAGCATGTCATTAATTTTCCGAAGACCAACAATAAATGCGTTTTCCATTGCATTGCTTTTCATCCAATCGTGGTAAAGATCTCGCAAGGTTATACCTTCAAGCGGTATTGTTCATACAAGGGTATTAGCGACACGCTAAGTCTCTTTCGCAACTTGAAGCCAATTGACATTTTGCAATTCGATGAGCTCGAGGAATGCTTCCAGCTCAGTATCAACGTATATACGAAGGATGTGGAAACCGAAAATGTTGAGTGCATTCGTTCCTCAGAGAAGAGCTATGACCGAATCAACATCCTATCGTGCGAGAATCATGCTCTCTACATCAAAAACATGGAAATGTTTCAGAACAAGTACCAGTGTCAGAAATGGGATATGATCTTCAAGACGAGTGAAAAATTACGAAACCACTCAAAGAACAGATGCGATGAAGTCAATATTGAGTTCACAAAGCTACCAAGCATCTACACTCCTCCTGAGAATATGATTAAGAAGTTGCTTCAACGATACTCGCTAAAGCATGTGGATCACTACCTCGATCATTTCATTGTCTATGATTTCGGAAGCCATCCTCAAGCCAAACAGAGATTAGCCACGGAGAAAGTGCTGTCTATGTAAATGAGCACATCCCCGTTAGCGTTTCGATATCAGATAGCTTAACTAATCGTGTTGAATGTTTATTAATAACGATCCGCGTGCATTGCTAAATGATATGTTCGAGTATATGTTCGAGTGTATTAACAACGCAGCTAAGATCATTCAGCGATATAATGTGTCGAAGTATGAGACCTTACTCAGAAGCATTTTAATGCGTGAGGGGGAGAAGGGTACACTCTCATCTAATAATGATGAAATCAAAGAAGGAGAGTACCAATCATTCTACGATGCGCATGCTAATATCAAAACTTTGATATCAGAGATAATGGATCATACAATAAAATCAAAACGTATCCTTGATCAAGTTGGCCCCTTCTTCACATCACTCATAGGTAGGCGTCCTCCTACCTTATCGCTAGAAACTCCGATACCCGTCATGGAGCGGTTAGCAGCTCTCGCTGGAATAGCGCCCTAGGGAGAACCGAGTGCAGTTGCGAGAGCGGGATCAGCAGCATCTGCTGCTCCGCTAAGAATGCCAGAGTCTTTAGCAACTTTGATTGCCTTTTTAATGCCTCCCCATATCTTTCCGTATGGTTGAAAGGATATTCGATCTCCTTTTTGGTAATAGCCAATCGCGTTCTTTATTTGATTTGTGAGCTCGAAGAGCTTTAGCATACGATTCAGGACGAAGATGAAGCGTAGCACAAGAACTAACTCATCTTTGTCAATGAGAGAGTACCAGACTTCAATGCCCTCTTGAGCTTTGCCTCTGGGATTGACGATGAAACTGTTAACTCTTTTAACGCCATGATTATATTTCATGACTGATTTATTTAAAGAATGATAGTTCTTTGAATCGATCTAATAGATGCATTTGTTTTGCAGTATACCCAAAGCATGCACCACATACCACAGTAAAAGTACCGTATGCTCCTTGAATATTGTTCAGGGTTGTGTCTACCGATTCCATACTTGTCGGAGCTGCTTCGCCCATCGAGTCGAGAACTTCGCCATCGTGTACCGCTTGCCAGTGTCCTACATCAAGGCTAGGGGTCCTCATTAAAACCAAGTATGTACCTTTCTTTGGGATCGGTTTCGATATTTCACTCAATTCGAATATATTATCCAAATGGACCCCTAATCGATCCGCAAGTTCAATTAGATCATGATCGCTGGTGATTGGCTTAATGAGATGAGCCATAATATTTACTTTTGATGGAATTATTTTAGAATCCATATAGATTCAACGATGAGCGAAACTCAACTATCCGACCAATATTTGTACCAGAGGTCGCTCAAGAGCGACCCGGAGATCAAGGTATCTTCCGGTAAGCGAGTACCCTTCGTAATCGATCTCAACAGGGATCGTATCAGAACGGTGTCATTACTATTGATGCTACTGCCCAGCTGAATGGGAGTGAAGGATTCCCTTCGCGATGCCTACATCGTGCTACCGTACAAGGTCTCGATGAAGAACGGTGGTACTGCCCAGACTCTAACAGCTAACCGCTTCTGTTCTACGCTCAAATGCGGTAACTGGAATGTAATCGATAGCATGTCGCTTGAACTCAACGGGAGGACCGTTGTGAGTATGGCTGACTACATTCTGTTTTGGAACAATATCCGAGCTCAGACAAGCTACAGTCCTCAGTATGTTGAGAAGCATGGAGCTGAGTCGTTCCTTTATCCGGATGTCGCTCAGTCATCTTTGCATAGTTCTGCTACATCATCTACTACGGGAGATGAGATGATTACACTAATACTACTGCCTTCTCATCTTCGTTTGCTACTACTGGCCCATCTGGTGGTGCCTATATCGTTAATGATGGTCTTATAAAGCGTCTGTCGTCGAACCCCCCGAACGCTGGATCCCAGTTCTCCACGTCGTGGCCTTCACTTGGCGCGGCTGCATCTTCTACTACAATCTCAAACTAAACCGCACGTAATGCTTTTGTATCTGGTGTGGCTACGGCTAATGGAATCATGGGAACATGGACCTACATGCTGAAGATATAGCTAACTGATCTACATCCCATCTTCAAGGAGCTAGACCCCATGGTGAACCCTCAGACCCGTCTACGCTTCCGTGTCAACCAGGGTACTTCTACTATTGCTGTCGACGCTTCGAAGGGTATGCCTCTCACCAGCATTACTCTCGCAAGGGGCAATACCTGTCCGGTGATGGTTTCTGCTTCATCGACTGGTAATCCCATGGCTGGTGTCCTTGCTGCTTCTGCCGGGTTCAGTATTGCTTGGGGTGCTGTCGTCAATGCCCTTGAACCTTCAATTGATGGTACTACATGCCTTTCACATTTCTCGTCTTTATGTACCGTTCGTCCATCTTGAGAACCCTCAGGCAATTATTTCCAAGCCTGTGAAGAAGGCCAGCTTTAATGATTGCTACGCACAATGGTTCTATCAGCGAGCTGGTGTAGGAAAGCAATTGACTCAACACAATGCTGCTTTCGATCTGCAGTTATCAGCTTCGGTTAATAATGCTAAAAATAGGTCATTCTCCTCATTTCGCCGAGACGACTGGTAATTTCGCTTCTGCTGCTGTACAGGAGTTTCAAAGTCCTTTTGATTCGGCTTCCTGGATGCTTCACCCTGGTTCGAATATCCGCAACTTTGATGTTCGCATTGGCTCCCACCAAACCTTCGACATCAGTCATAACTATTATTTTCACACTTCACAAACGAGATTGCGAAAATCGATTCAATTAACGGTGATCTGATTCCTGAGCTCGTGAATGGTCTTCTTGATTACCAGGCATGGTCGCTGACTAGCCGCGTTCTCGCTGCTGACGTTAGTCCCCTAACGGAGCGTGGTTCTGCAGGCGATTCAGGTCCAGGGCACCAATATGTTGGTCCTTGTGGTGAGCGAGCAGGAGCTAAGCTATGACGTCTTACAGGTAAAGTAATAGATTTTACTACAGCTTAGAAGAAAAAAAACTCAATAGCTTAGTTCAATTCTTGAAGTAGTTTAGAACACTTCTCAATAACAAATTGACTCTTACGAAGCCAATCGATATAGTTCAAATCCATTCGACTAATCTGCTTGAGGGTCTTACCGCGATATTTGCCCCAAGTCATCATATATGAGTTATCATCGTTAAGAAACTTGGAGTGGAGGAATATCTTGATTTTCTCACTAATATTTAGACTGGGTTGGTTGAATATCCATCGACAATAACCACGATCAGAAGTATATACTTCTTCGATTTTAGTGCCCTTGTATTTTCCAGAAGTTAGTTCGCTCGACATGTCATCAGTTAGATGTATCTATGTACATAGCCTCTTATTTTTTTGAGAAAAAAATAATATAATTATAAAGTCAGAGGAATCCTGTGAATTCATAATGCATTTCTGAAATTCTTAAATTATCATGAAACTCAGAATTGTTAGCTTAATCACTTCGAGTTAAATAATTTTGGTGCTTCTTTGTCACTAAATTCTTACCCTTATTGTATCGACTATATATCGAGCCGCATTCACATTGAATCTTTCTTCTCAGGTCGTATTTTTCTGGGAAGTTATTGAGCTTCTCTCCCCCAATTCGAAATGAATGCTCGCGGTTGTTTATGCATATGGTATTGTTTATAGCCACTTGCTTATGCTCATAAATATCGATACTTTTTGTAATCTCATGCTCGCTGATCAATTTTATACTATAACTATCGACCCCACTGATTTTAAAATGTTCATAAATTGTACGAAACGACTTCTTAGCCATGCGGTGTAATTACCTCTAACATCATTCCAGCATAACTGTTGTGGTTTGGTTGAGCTCCCAATGAAGACGATAGAATCGTCTTTGTTCGAAATCTTATATATATATGAATCCTTTCATTATATTTTATACCTTTATATTTGTTTATCAGGATGGAACGTCTTTATATTTTGGTCCTCATATTTGGATAACTTCATATAGGCATAATATCGTATCTTATATTCACTAAATTTTATGTTACAAATTTCGCTATCAGGACCTTTTGAGAACAAAACATATGTCTCTTTGCATATTGGCTATCGACAGGGGCTGCCTAAACTAGATAGGGTTTTATCCCTTTGCTAATTCATGGGTTAAACATTGTCTTACAACATCCAGATGGAATTATAAAAACAGCCCCGATTGTGTACTGTAAACCACTACTGATAAGAAAAAGACAGGGCAATAAACCGGTATTACGCGACATTATACTGGTATATTTAGGTTTAGGGATGTTTTTGCCTCCCGCCTTTGCATTTCCTGTCAGTTTATAAAAGGCGCTTAAAGCCGCAAGGAAATTGCCTCTAGAGGCTTCTAGGCTAAGAAAATCGCATTTTTAACATACACGCCGTTTTGAGCCCGGAGCAATGTGCACTGGGCCCGGAAAATTCATTAAGGCAGGCGAAACGCCAGCAGGGGGGGGCACAATTTAAAGCATTTGCCGGCGAATATATATACATATTCGTTTTGACTCCCTATTGGTAGACATACATTGACCAATAGTACAGCGATAGAGAGTGTGTGGCCATCTATAGACTTCGCGATTGGCCTTTATATCACCCAATAGCGACCTGCCATGTGTCGGTAAATAGACATGCCACGCGTTTTAGGCTGTGGGAGACTGGGCTCGCAGACGGAGCCACAACGACCTCAGTCTTCGATTTTTGCGAGCTACTGCGCAGGCCTCCGGACAGAGACATGTCGAGAGACATGTCGCACTCGCACACTATGACGCCTCCGACCCCCCCTCCCCCCCGCCACGCAGCACCGTAGCTAAACGGGCAAGAGCGCAGGGCTTCGGCCCTGATATGTCTGTTGGAATCAGGCCGGTGCTATTGTTCCCGATAGGGTTGGAGGCAAGACTGTCCTTCTGTTTGTTTGCGTGCTATGTTTTCTGTACTGTGATGTGTGTGTCCAGGTGGTGTTTGCAGTTGTATGCGGCGCGCTATGAGGTTTGCGAGCACGTGAAGGTTGTTGTATATATAACCAGTGTGGTTCTGAGGATGACATGTATTTGAATGTATAACTAACTGTCTTACACGCGACCGACAGGGTAAGTATGGCTTGCGTGTCAACAGCTGCAGGATCAGCGATGTAACGGGATTACATGAAGGTAACACGAGTGTAGCCGTGCTACGTGTCACCTTATAGTAAGTGGTACTTGGTACCACTTGGATTAACGGGATTTCAGTACGTGGCCACAGGGCCACTCGATATGCATTTGACTAGGTTAAACTATGGTAGATAGTTAGAGTCATACATTACACCACAGGCGGCTTTGCCACAGATAAGCAAACAAATAACAGTTCAGTTTTAGCATCAAAGAGAGTATTGCCCTAGGTTTAGGAATACTGACTCTTTGAGTCTCTAATGGTATAACTAGAGTGATCTAAGCCTTTGCGGAGACCTTAGGGGTTAGGATAATCACATATAAGACTTGGGAAGTCATACGTCTTCCTCTAACGCACTACGCTACGCAGCCCCGCTGAAATCGATGCTTCCGATTGTAAGTTGGCGCTTATAGATCATGATACGTTCGTCCAAGATGCCGGACTTGTGGAGCGGACGCAGTGCGAGTTGGACACTTCCAGCTCCCTTTGTGTTGACGCCATGGACCTCCAAGAACGCGAGCAGTTCGGCTTCAGCGCGGCGGCCTAAGTCGAGGACTTGGTCCTTGTAGTCCCTCGCTTTGGCATCTAGGATGAAGCCCTAGTCGAGGAAGAGCTTCATGAAGGCAACGATGTGTCGGGAATCCGACTTCTTTTGGCGATCAGCGAAGTCCCAGATATGCGGCACGCGCGTGTACCGTTCGTACCAAGCGGCTGAAAGGTTTGTGACTTGTTTCTTCCTGCGCTTGGGTTTCGGCTTCCGTTCTGATGCTTCTTCGGCTTGTTTGACTGCAGGTTTCCGTGCTTCTCGTTCGGGTTCAACAAAGCCGCCTCGACGATTGTCAGGCGTGCAGCTAGTGCTTTGTTCGTGGTGATAAGTTCTTGAATGACAGCAAGAAGGTGATCCATTCTTGAGCATGAGTGTTGGCTTGCGTCTTGTTCTTGTTGTTGTTCTTTATCAGGTGGAGTAGCGCCGTCGTGCAGCGCAACAGACCATGCGAGCGCGTCAGCAATCGGTATCTCCGTGGCTGCCAAGCACTCCTCCACGCGCATGACGAGAGGGGCTGCCGGCGCAAGCTCCTTTAACTGCGGGGAGAAGCGAATGAGGTACACTGTGAGTATACTCCATACCTTGGTGCTTACGTTCAGTCGTTGTTGCTTGAGACCTGAGCAGGTGATGAATAGACAAGCCTGCAAGCGACCTAGCCGTTCCTGATTAACATGATCCAGCTCCGCAACGTCGAGGATGGTGGGCAACTCGTCCCCCCCCCCCCTTCCGCTCAAGACTCGAGCCACTTTCCTGTCCTTGCGAGCCGTGTTAGTGATGTAGGCGAAGACCTTGTTGGTCTTCGTCATATCCTACGCCCCGCGGTCGAAGATCCAATGAGCAGCTAGGCGGTCGTCGGCGTTCGCGTGCTGAGCACCGCCATGGCGGAAGGAATGTGAGGTCAAGGTGGCGGTGACTCCAGCAGGTTCAGCTACGCGCTTGAGCATCCTGTTCACGTAAGCCTGCACCCCATCCTCACCCCGCTTGGCGTATCCGCCTTCCGGTTTGTTCTTTCCTTGATCTTGTGGGCTTGTGTCTGTACGCAGCGGCGCAACGGTACGGAGATTCCTGGACACGAGCGTAGGCGACAGGACCGACTCCGAAGCAACGGCGGGCATGGTCAACGGTGCTACAGCAACTTGAAGCATTGCCGGCTCAGCTGCCAACAACTCGTGGAACGGGGCACCGGTGTCAATCAGGATAGCATCTTCAGACGCAAGCTCGGGCAACTGGTCAAGCAGCGCTGCACAAGGTGCATCCTGGGTGGCCAGTGCGACTGCGAGCGCGTGCAAAGGGCACGTCAAGACGTCCTTCTTGTCAGGGATCAAGGTGAGTCCATGTTCTTCTGATGTCTTGACCCGCAGCAGCCGAATGTAGAATGTGCCGCTCGCTGATACTGGCACGTGCTGCTTTTGTATGTAGCCTAAGTCCGAAGAGCGCCCGAAGCACTGCCACATTAGGCACGCAAACGCAGCGTCTTGGTAGTCAGTATGTACGCGAGCTGTACTGTACACATAGCGAACAAGGACGTTTAAGTCCTCCTTAGTACAAGGAGGGGCTTTATTAATCAAGCCACCTTTCTCTCTTTTAAGCAATGCCTATCTAATGTCTTGCTTCGCTTTACCAAGATTAACTCAGTAGGGACACACAAGTGCGGGTATTCATCGAACAATCACAACTTAACATTTCTATAATACGACGTTGCCGAATTGCGTGCAAACTTACCTTTGTTCCCTTCGTTGGTGGCGAGATGTAGCCAAAGCGATCCATCGCCGTCAACCGCTTGCTGAAGTTGTTCAAGAGAATGCTAGCCTGGACATATTCCATGCTAACATTCTCTTTCTCCAGCATCCGCTTGAATGCGGTAATCGCTGTGGTTCGCGCCTTCATGGTGTTCACATTCGCGTACGCGGTTAAGCTCATGCTTCTCGATCTGTTTTTCGAACTGTGTGGCCTAAACAGGTGGACGGGTGTCAACGTCCTCCAACTTGCTTCCTAATCTAGGAAAATGCCTAGTTGTCCGAATGCCACATATATGCCAGAATATTCGATAGACTTGACATTCGTATCGGTATATTCATATTTTGTCGCTGGTTCCGGCAAATATTTGTCGGAACGTGTCGGAACGGTACGCCTATCCCTAATTGTTTTGATTCGCGGAAAGTTCTCAGTTGGACTGATGTAATAGGCTAATATGCGATCTCCTTTGGGTCTTCCACAATCCTGCTGTTCTATCTGTCGTAAAAACAACTATATTCATCCATATCCAAATCAATGCTAACAAGAGTGAATCCAGAATCCAGGAAGAACATCACCACCATCAAGATCTCTCCACATAGTGTTTTCAGAGCACTGTACTTCTCCATTTGCGCCGATATTACTCTCGTACATCCGATGGCAATCTGGGTGTGGGTCGATCAGCCAACCTAACAGGACGCCGTGCTGGAAATACTCATTTTGTATCTTTCGATTAAGAGCGCTGCGTTGAGAGCCTCGAACAGAGCGTAGAACGAAGGTGGGGACGTAGGGTTCGCTTGCATATGTACAGCGGGTCCGGTAATTCAGCCCCCCCCCCAGTTTTTGTTCCACAACTTCAACAGCCCAACAGCTTGCAGGACTACAATTTTCGTTCTAGTCCACGCGCCTCCAGGCCACCACTCAATTTTTACTGAAAGCTCGGTTTGCATGCGTTCATTGGTAGACTGTTTCCGCCAATTAACGCGAAGCCACGTCGATCGCCAATCATTTCTTAAATTACCAGTGTGGCCATGTAAATCACTTTACATTTTGAAGCAATGCCGCGTGGTTCTAGAAGGCAATACTCCAAAGATCTGCGCTGTCGTGTGGTCTCTAAGTGGAAGGAAAGCCCCGGCAGCCGGAAGATTACAAGGGGGACACACCAAGTACTGATGCGTACAAGCTAACTCTAATATACTGCTTGCATTTGGGAGTTAAAGTATTTGGAACAAAAACGGGGGGGTGCTGAATAACCGGACCCGCTGTAGTATACTGACACATTACGCCAGCTTTTTTTTTTAACATTATCTTACAAGGAGAGTAGGTTTAATCGTTTCTCATGCTTTTTTTAATCAGACAACCCATCAATAACCTCAGAGCGTAAGGGGTCGTCTAGCACATATGTCTGACAAGGGTTAAACCTAGAAGGCTTCATCTATAATATATTTCGAAGTATTACAGTAACCATATCTGAGAAGGGTTAACTCTTGGAGGGTTATACCTCCCTTCTGCCTTTTTCGAGAATCTGCCGCCTCAAGTATAACATGGTGGAGGCGACCCTGTTCGGGAAGCGGGGTCTTCCCTGTAGCAATCGATACGAGCAAGGTGGTGGGCCTCCTGAAGGATGCGACCAAGGAGAAGAACTCGACGACGCGAAGGACCTGCAGCTCTTCCTGGCGAAGCAGCGCGACGCGTGGCTGCCGGACGACGATCGTGTTGTGCTGCAACAGGAAAAGGAGAGATTGACGACGTTCGAGAGGTGACCTCTGAACAAGAGATGAAGGCTACGTGGATAATTGAGGACGTGTTGATATTTGAGAAAGTGAGATCAACACTTTCTCAAATGTTCCCAGTACAGCGGTTTCAAGAGCTCAAACGCTGAAGAAGAAACTGGTGGAGAAATACAACTGTGATTGCGGGAGAAACCAGAATGGCGTCTCCGTATTGCTGTGCATGGTGACGAATACTGGTCTACCGAGCTCTGTTGTAATTGCATCACACATTTTCCGACGAGAACACGATCGTCTCAAAGGTCACTTTGTGCAAATCGCGAATATTGACGATGTGAGAAATGGATTGCTGTTGTTCAAACCGATCCAAAGCACTTTCGATGATCTCGACATTGCGTTTCTTGTCGACAAGTAAGATCAGTTTACACTATGGATTTTTAATCCAACGATCAAGGCTCAGTTGCTTGTTGACAGCTTGACCCAATGGCAATGGGAGGCACTTGGAGGTGAATCCGTACCAACGCATTGGAGGACAAGTACGAGTCCAATCTATGCCCTAAAAAATGCGCCGCAGTTCAATGTACTCACAACGGTTGGCGAGTTGGATGGTAAGTCACTTCAGTTTCCAAGCAGGTCAACACTACATCCTTTCAGGCGCTGTTTGTACCATCAAGCACAGTTGGCCAGAACAAAGGCTATTTATTAAACTTCGATGATTACTCGTCAGAAGGGTTCGCACTGGAAGAGAAGATGAAATTGCTACTTAGTAGCAATTTGATGATTTCCGGAAGTCCGACATAGCGATTTTAATGCAATCATTAGGGCGATGTCCAAAGTGATGACTTTTTTGCATCGACTTGTTCCATAAACGGGGCAACAAAAAACAGATTCGGATTCAGATACCTTATAAGTCAGGTAAAAGAAGTAGGTTCGGGAACAACTTTTTTTCAGGAGGCGAAGACTTCATTGCGCGCGCAACCGAGTTGAAGCAATATTTATCGAAATGGCGGACCACCCCGTATCACTAATCTTGCGTGAGGACGACGACGGCATGGACGCGGACATCGACATCGACATCGACACCGTAGCGAACGTTGCTCGGGAGGTGAGCGCCACCGTAATGCACGTGGACAGCGAATTCCTGGATGAAAACGACCATCAACGTGTTGTTTACTTGCTGGACGACGTCGTAGACGTGGAACTGGGCGACGGAGACGACGAAGACGAGGAGGACAAGTCAATCCTTGCGCTCTTTTTGCTGTTGATCATTTACCTGCTGTGTTTGGCACGCTGGACTGGCGGTCGCTTCGATCACCTCCCCGCGAGCAGATAACCGTTCGACCGGACTTTTATGCAAAGTTGAAGGCTCAGAGATCTACATCAGCATATCGCAAGACCCTACGTTGTACCCCCGAGTCATTGAATGCGCTGTGCCTGGTTTTGGAGCCCCTGTACTACAGAAAATATGGGCTACCAGGCAACAATTTGCAGTACTCTTTTGACTTCGGGCTTGCTGTGTTGCTGACATACTACGGCAATGGGTGTGGCCAAGACGATGGTGGGGTTGGCGGTGCTGCTGCGCACCTCGGAATGCCACTGCCAGTTGTGAGTCGCTACACTAAAAAAAACTAGAAGCTTCTCTATGAAATGATGGACGATGAGGTATATTCCCTGCAGAAACAGCGGTTAATGAATGGAGTGACCTTGCGGATGGATTTGATGCTCGCGTTGCTGATTTTCCGGATGTGGCGTGCATTTTCGACGGTACACTGATACGGACGCGAAGACCTAGTGACTTTCAGGTACACACGTGACAACTACGTTGTGGTGCTATGAATTATGTTTCAGATTACTTAACGTAATGTGTTGATACTTACAGGGATTCTACGACAAAAGTGGGAAGCCTTCATATAATTGCTTGGCAGCTATTGACTACCGCTACAAGTTTCGCTACATAGGCGTTTTTTAACGGCAGGAACTCGCACCAGTCGATATGGAACCAGTCTGAAGTTCTCGGTGCCCCTGCCAGAGAGCTATGTCCGCCCGGTATAATTGGTTGGGGGATGCTGGCTTCAATCTGCGGCCGTTTCTCTTGATGAACGGGGTGGTAAAAGCGTTTGACAAGAAGGCAATGAAGGTGATGTTGATTTAAGTATGCTTGTGGATGCCAAGGTACTAATCTACATGCTGTAGCTACAACTATCACCTCTCGCAGACACGAATTCGGTCGAGAGTGTTTTCGGAAAATTAAAGGCGCGCTTTAAAGTACTGCACGGAGTGACAGATCGACGCAGACACACCACGAATGCGCGCATGATCTGCGCGCCGCGGTTGTCCACACAGCCTACTGATCGACATAGGGGATAAACAAGTCAAAGAAAGGCGTGATAGGCGTGAATCAAGACAAGTGATGGCAGCTTTCAACCAAAACTGGGATATAACTCAAGCTGAAACTGAGTTAGCGAATAAAACGCGAAATGCATATGTAGATCGTTTTTACAAGATCGATAATGAATAACAGGAATTGGAGAGTGGAATGGTTGCCACGAGACATGGCTTGGATATCACTGGTTCATGTTACGGTCTTGCCCCCCCCCCCCTTCGTCATTTCTCTGTAGAGCCCGGCGGTGACCTGAGGCAGCCCAGCAATGCTTTGCAGTAGCGCTTCACTGGTGGCTTGATGCTTGGCGTTGGCCGCTTCGATCGACGCTGTCAGTTTGCCGAACAGTTCGGCCATGTCGCCATTGGTTTGATGAGGTTGACGGCGACCTGAAAAAGATTCGCTCAATTGCTTCAAATCCCGACCGGAGCGTATCACTAACTGCATCAGCCGGACGCTTCATGACAGACTTTTCAATCTTTTTGGCACGCTGCTTTTTCGCTTTGGCCGCGGCCTTTGCTTTTTCACGAGCCTCGCTCGCTGATTCGCAGGAATCGACGTCCGACCGTTCTTTCATGATTGTCTTTACCGTCGCTATCACTGGTAAGCGATAGTAGTAATACTTGGAACATTACGCCGGCAGTTTTTTTACTTTCCGTAATTTACCATCGAGAACGATCCTGGACCTTCTTTCGGACCAGGTGCTATTTTGACGGCACTACCTCTCGACCACCTTAGAGTGAAAGCAACGTCTTTTGGATCTTAGGGTAGTTTTAGAACCGCTCGACCGACAACATTCAAACTATATTGATAAAACAATAGATAGTTTTTATTATCTTCTCTTAGCCACCAATCAGGAATAAGAAATCAGTCAGCGCCGCCAACTATGCTTTAGATCGCAAGCTTTGAGTTCTGCGATATGGTTAGATAGGAACTTGTCGAAGCGTAGTTGCCACACTGGATGGCTATGAGTTCACACTGGATAACTATCTGAGTTCTCACGCTTGGCTAAGAACTTCTGTCGAGAGCGCTCAGCACGGTGCCATTCAACATGAGCAACACATGCACCATACGAACGGAATCGCTTGTTGCATCGTGGAGCGGGACACACCAGATCAACTTCATCTTCTGACGACGAACCCGAATCCTGGTTCAACACCATCTCCAGATCAGTGCTAACAAGAGTTAAACCAGGAAGAACGTCGCCACCGTCAAGATCTCTCCACGCAGTGTTGTCAGAGCATTGTACGTCTCCATTGTCGTCGAGATAGTACTCATACATCCGCTGAAAGTCTGGGCGTGGGTCGATCAGCCAACCCAACTGGACGCCGTGCTGGAAATATTCATTTCGCATCTTTCGATCAAGAGCGCTGCGTTGAGAGTCTCGACCAGAGAGCTTATCAATCTCAACAACAAAGGTGGGAACAAAGGGATCGCCACGATACGTCCACATCTGTTCACGAGTCAAATTCCTGTCATCATCTCGCGGTGTGTATGCCACGTCGGGCATTCTCACGTTGGGCCCTTCGGGACGCTGCTCCAGAATGAACGCCCCTTGCGAGGTTGTCACTCTGCCTCCTTTTCCAGACCACGTCGCCCATGTATCCAAAACTCTCGCAATCTTGGCTGCCACCTTCTCATTGCCATATACGACCATTCGAAAGGGGATGAAGCGACCTTCGTCAATGAAGAACGCCGGCTGCTCGCCAAAAACGGGGTTCACCAGTGGACCGAGCTTCTTCACGTGATAATTCAACTGCTTCAGCTCCACTCCAGGATAGTCCTTGACGTAGCACAAAGTCGTCTTCGTTTCCAAGTCGCGCACGAGTCGCGTAAGGACGTCTTCGTGAGGTTTTTGCTTGTCCGCCATCGCTGCTCTTTCTCACTGGTTGCTTTTCGACCGAGTTGCTTCTCGACCGAGAAATTACACGATGTGGCCCACACTTTTTAAGGTCGGTAGTCGTCGGGTGATTTTCAAGTTTGGAGGAGGCTGACAAAAATGTGGAGCCAAGGCCTCATTGCAGAGAGCAAGCGACAAGCTTAATGCGGCAAAGGATGCCGGAGTTGTTTGAAAAGCGTGGCATACTGTTCGCCGTAAGACCGCAGGGGTGCAAGCGATATGTAGATTAGTAATACGCTTCGAAGTAGGCATAAAAAGTAATGAATGCGGAGCTTTGCCTTCTATTATAATATTTTATTCCTGATAAATATGAAGTTAGTAATATACAAAGATGACGTACTCACCTGAACAATACGAACTTAACAAAGAGCGAATCAAAGCCGTTAAAAAAAGCGGTACTATCTAAAAACAAGGGAAACGCGACTGGCTAAGCAGCGAGAATATGATGAGAAGAATCGCGCGGAAATTCGTGCCCGAAAGAAGAAGAATTATCTAAGTAAAACCGAACTTAACCAAAGCGAACTTAACTAATTAATTAAATTTTTTTCTCAGATATAATGTCAGCCCCAATATAACGTCGATCCTGATACAAGGTCCGATAATTATAAAGTCGATTCTCACCAGATTAATATCGACAAAGATATATAGGCAATATGTTTGCATACGAACTCGCAGGATTAAAGAGATTAAATATCCAAGCTGTTAAATGGGGTAGCAGCTACAGGGTTATGGTTCGAGGTAGAACTGGTAAGATTGTATGTGTTAGCAACGTTTCACGTTCAATGAACAAGAAATTGGTGGCCAAGCAGTACAATGTTTCAGTTGAAACCCTTGAGAAGCATATGTCGCCCGACTATACGGCGGATCCTAAGTATCGTTTTTACAACGGTAATCACATGGAATCACACCTATATGAGGGAACCGAGGCCACTGATTTCTACGATAAGCTCGAGAATGTTCTTTCGACTCAGGCAAATGCATTTAAGGTGAATATTGCTCTCGGGTACGAGCTTGTGAGCAAGACTGATCCTGATGACACCCGCTACTTCTACCCGAATCTCGCAAACACTTATGTATTCAATACGCCTCTCGCAACCAACAGCAAGGCGGATATTCGAAAGAAGGTGATTTCTGAAATCCGGTCTATGGAGTTGGCTGACAAACTGAACTACCCAGCTCAGGATATAAGCTTAAGGCGATCACTGCATTCAAGATTTTCATCTACCGTCGCGATCATGCTCTTGGGGATAGCGAAGCTGTTATTCCTAAGGTTATCCGCGAAAACAAGCATGTAATCAACTTCCCTAAGACCAACAACAAGTGCGTCTTCCACCACTGCATCGCCTGGCACACATTCCAGAGCGCTAAGAAGGATCCTCGCAGAATTCAGGCTCCGGTGAAGGGGGCATTCAAGCGCTACTGCTCTTTCAAAGGCGTTAAGTATACGTTGAGTCTATTTAGAAGCTTCAAGCCTATTGATCTACTACAGCTCGATGAGGTTGAGGACTGCTTCCAACTCGGTATTAACGTATATAGCATGGATGTAGCTTCCGGAAATGTAGAGTGCATTCGTAGGTCGGACAAGGGGTATGAAGCTATGGATATTCTATCACACGAGAATCACGCTCTTTACATCAAGAGTATCGATATGCTCCAGTCTAAATATCAGTGCCCCAAGTGTGAAATGATTTTCGTGAGTGGTGAAAGACTTAAAAATCACAAGAAAAATCAGTGCGAACTTGTTAATATTGAAACTTCCCCGCTGAGCCAACTATCTACAAGCCAGCTCCAAACGCGATTCGATCACTGCTTACAAAGTATTCCATTAAGGATGCTAACCAGTACATCGACCACTTCATTGTTTATGACTTTGAGGCAATCCTTAAGCCTACGGCGACTCAACACGGGGAGAATACTGTCTTCACGAACGAACATTCCGGTGTCTGTATCAGTAGCTGATAGCTTAACCGAGGAGGTGCGCTGTTTTGTAAATGACGATCCAAAGATGTTGCTTATGGATATGTTCAAATACGTTGGTGATGTATCGATGAAGATCCAACAGTACAATGTCGATAAGTATAAGTCGCTTCTGCAAAAAATCATCAATGCCCACGGTCTGACAGGTATGGAAATTCCAGGCGTCAAGCTTGGTAAAAAGTACAAGATGTCTGATGTGGAGAGTTGGATTAAGGAAGGGAAGTACGACAACTTCTTTCACTTCCATAAAAGTCTTGGCTTTGGTAAGCAGAGGTCCGACTACGGGAGACTAAAACAGCAGATTGATCAGGTACCAGTATTCGGCTTCAATTCTGGTCGATACGATATCAACTTGATTAAGAGCGACTTATTTGCCATCATTGGTACTGACAACATCAAATCTGTCATCAAGAACCCCAGCTACATGTGCATTGCTACATCGAACATGAAAATGCTCGATATTAGCAACTATGTACCGGCTGGTACAAGCTACGATAAGTATCTCACGACATATCTCGGTGGCTGCAAATGTGATGACAAAATTAGATGTGTTTGTGGTCTTGGCAAGGGTCTTTTCCCGTATGAGTACATCACCGCGTTCAATGTACTCAACCAGACTACTATCCCGCCTAAGTCAGCGTTTGACAGCAAGCTCCGTGGAACAAGCATCACCGATGATGACTACGAGCGAGTGAAGTTCGTGTGGGGGTACTATGAGATGAAATCCATTAAGGACCTACTGGTCTAATACAACAATCTCGACGTAGTTCCATTTATCAAGGCTATCAAAGCCCAGCGCGAGCTATTCATGCGTTTCGATCTGGATATGTTTGCAGATGGAGTGTCGCTGCCTGGACTTTCGGAGAAGGTTATGTATCAGACCTGCTTCAACAATCTCCAATACCCGGATAAGACACTTGCTAACGCATTCCAATTTCCAGCTAAGCGTAAGGACGGGTACAAGAGTCAGGATGCTAAGGCAAAGCGGGAATTTGGTATGACACTTGATCACTTGGATACATTGCTCCAAAAGCAGAAGTGTCTTTGTGGTTTATGCTTCTGTCAGTTGACCGTCGATACCGCTTCGGCAGATCGTATCAACAACAAGCTTGGACACATCGATGGCAACATATTGGTCAGCTGTATAAAGTGCAACACCGCCCGTAAGGACATGTCGCTCAAGGGATTCCGCTATAAGAAGTTGCTTGAGTTCAACTCTGACAGATTGGTGTATAGCATTGATAAGGAGGAAAAAGACATCTACGCGAAGATGAAAGCCAACATTGCTGGAGGCCCGTCTATTATCTTCAATCGCTACGCTAAGCTCAATGAGACGAAGATTCGTGGAGGTAAGCTCTGTAAGAAAATTATCGGATACGATGCTAACGCGCTATACCTATGGGCACTTGGTAATGAGATGCCATGCGGACGATTGACAACAATCGAGGCTTATGATGGTATTGTCGAGGACATAGTTGCTGATAAGATCTTCGGATTCCTCGAATGCGATATTCAAACTCCAGACCATCTTAAAGACTACTTCAGTGAGATGACCCCAATTTTCAAAAAAACACACTAATCGATTGTACTGATGAGAGCGTCATTGGTCACCACATGTACAAGTACAACGAGGTACGTAAACAAAGCCGAGCAAAACCAGCTCGCAAGCTTATAGGTAGCTACTTTGGTGAAAAGATTCTAATATACACACCTTTGCTTAAATGGTATCTTTCCCACGGTTTGGAGATCACCAAGACTTACTGCTTTATTAAGGCCAGCTCTCACAAGGCTTTTGATCCTTTTATGGAGGCTGTATCAAGCGCTCGACGGGAAGGTGATGTTGATAAGTCGAAGGCGATGATTGCTGAGATGATGAAGCTTGTAGGCGACAGTGCTTTCGGTCGATCTGGAATGGATATGAGCAAGCACAAAGAGGTCAAGTATGAGTCGAACGACAAAGCTATTAAGAGAAAGATAGAACAGTTTACGTTCCACGGGTTGGAGGAGCTTAATGATTCTTGTGAGATTACGATGAAAAAGCGTCGCCTCAACAACAAGAACCCGATTCATTTATCGATTGCTATCTATCAGCTCGCTAAGCTACGCATGCTTCAGTTTTACTATGACTGCATCGACTTTTACTTCGATCGTTCAGACTTTCAATATCAGGAGATGGACACGGATAGTGGCTATATCGCGTTCAGCTGCGATAACCCATTCAAAGAATGTATCAAGCCTGAACTAATTGATCACTTCGATGAGCATAAGTATGAGTGGTTTCCGCGAGACTACAACGTTGAGGTAGCTAAGTTCGATCGCCGCACGCTTGGTCTATTCAAGGAAGAGTGGCGAGGCGATGCAATGGTCTCATTATCCTCTAAGAATTACATCTGCTACCTGCCGGACGAGGAGCACAAGGTCAAAGTCAGTGCTAAGGGCATACAGCAGGGGCGTGGTCGCAATATTGATGTACTTAACCCGGATGGTTTCGAGACAGTTGTCCGGGACCGCATCACACTTCGTGGTACTAACAAGGGTTTCAGACTATCGAAAGAAACCAAATCAATCATTACCTATACTCAAACCAAAACAGCGCTCAACTACTACTATGATAAACGCCAGGTAATGTCGGATGGAATTTTAACGATTCCGCTTAATGCATAAGGGGATATATCGAGCTGATGCTTATTTTTTTCCTCTAAATATAGGATCATGTCTTTTCAAGATTTACTAAACAAACTGTACCATGACCCCAAAACCGGTTTTATCGGCACTCAAGCTCTGTATCAAAAGGCGAAGGGGTTAGACCCTAAGATTACTATCAAAATTGTAAAGGAGTGGTATGCTAACCAGACCGATATTCAGCGATTTCAGGATCAAAAGAAGCGATTTGATGGCTTCAAAATAGCTTCACACAACCCGAATTCGTGGCAAATGGATCTTGCATTTTGGGAGAAACGACCAATTTTGACTGCTATCAACATCAACTCAAGGTTGGGGTACGCGCAAAGCTCTTATCAAACAAGACGGTAGCAACTGTGTTAGCAGCGCTTAAAGCATTTGTTCAACATCACACAGTTGATATCCTGACAAGCGATAATGGAAGCGAGTTCATCAACTCACAGGCTCAGGAATTCTTCCAAAGTAAGGAAATTGAGCACTACAACAACGAACCCGGTGATCACGGAACCATGGGTAAAATCGAACGATTCAACAGGACCTTGAAGCAGAGACTAACTAAAATGTCTCCCAAGAGGATTACGCAAAAACTTATCACCGATATTATCGAAAACTATAATAGCACGTTTCATCGCTCGATTAAAATGACTCTAAACGAGGCTAAAGGTAAAGTAATTGAGTCAGAGCTGGAACATACTCAAGGTGAAGCAGAGAGAGTTGAAAATGAGTTCGAAGTCGGGGCAAATGTACTATATCGACTTAAGAAGCAGATATTTGATAAAGAAGCTGCTCGATGGAGCAAAGCCGTCTATACAATCGTTGGAATTGATGGATACCGAGTCCAAATTCGTTCAAAAAATGGTCATACCCTCTACAAGGCTCCAAACGATCTTAAAACGGTTAAAACAGAGACTACAGATGCTATTATTAATCAGGTGATATTCTTGAGGCGGAGAAGATCTTGGATCATAAAACGATGCGAACTGGAAGACCTGGCGTAGCCGGTCCGGGTGGGGCAGAGCCCGCACCAAAATACAAGTACTTGGTTAAATGGGTTGGTAATGAACCTGATTCCTGGGAGCCAGTCTCAAATCTCCGTTTAATAAACAAAAACAGGAGATCGACTCTTGAAAAGGAGTACTGGGCCAACAAAGCGCTGACGTAATCGAGGCAAGCTTTTGGGTCAGAGACCTCAAGGTTAGCGCCAAGAGAGGTCTCCTCTCAGCTCCGGACTGGGGTTTCCGCGTCAAAAAAATGGGTCATAAGTAGCTTGTAAATATATTTGATAGAGGCATCCTCCGTAAGCGTTTGACTCAGGCATATTATTCGATCTATTTTTTGCGAGAGTTTTGGAAATATATGACTTGATATATAGTAATCCCTTCATAATGTGTTCCAGCTGTTTAGAAAAGGACCGTGAGCTTGCTAAGCTTCAGCGTAAGCTATGGATTATCCAGGAGGTAAGCCGAATAAAGAACGAACTAATGAACCTTGATGCAGTAGCCAATTTTCGTAAAACAGTAGTAAATCGTAAGTATCAACACGAGTTAGAAGCGATATTTGGAGTTCCATTCCATTGTATCAAGGACCGCTATCTAAGTCTTCTCAATAGGAGAAATCATATCTGTCATTCCTACTCACGCTTTAGACATGACTCGGTCATGCCGAGCTACTGGTAATTGTCTACTTATTTTTTTATGGATCACAACATATAGACACAATGTTCCTTAATTTCACATCCTCGCTCAGAGAGAGCAGAAACGTCAGGAGCTTCTTGAACGATCTCAACGTCGTGTTCGTCAAGCTAATGCGAAGCGCGAAATGTATGAAGGCGCATCGTGGGCGACTGATATCACCAATGGTATCACTACTGTAGCGAAGAAATCAACTGAATCTACTCAGACTGATATGAGTGTTGGACCCGATCAGCCTGTTCCAACAGAAGTTAAGCAAACCTTGAATGATATTATTGATCAGGCGATTGCTCAATCAGACTTAAAAAAAATCTGAATAATGAAAACTCCAACAAAAACCCTGAGGTCTTAACCGATCCTGAAGTAAATGTTCGCCCCGTTATGGTAGATGTTGGAGTGGATAATAGTGCTAGAACAGTAGAAAATGGAACTAACACTCCTCGTGTTGAAAAACATGATCAAAACGTTCAAGGCGACCAATTACATCAGATGTCGCGGTTGGTGAGGATGAATCACCAACAGTTGATACTCTATTTAGCGATGATGAGCAAATCTCTCAAAGCGAATTTAAGAAAGCGGTTGGGGAAATATTTGAGGTTTATCCGATTCTTGCTCAACTCGGTATTCATCCCCTTGCTTCTAATGGACGTCAGCTAACGAAGTATTATATTGGAAACGGAGCTAAGACATACAGTATTAGATTGAACAAGATTGTTTTAGTTCCAAGCATTGATTGGGAAGAGACATACGATCATATTGGATTCGTCATCACAAACGATGTTAGATTCCTCAGTTATGTCAATGAGAAACGTGAGCGAAATGAGATGGGTAAAGAGGATAAAAATGCACCGCATCAGGTATGGGAGAGGCTTATTGGTAATAAGCGTAGCCTATCAAGCACACCGCTTGATTATAAACAAAGCAAACAGCGGCTTGAAGACAGTTTTCTCTTCGATAATTCAACATCCACAACTTCTGATCAGGCTGATAGTAAGTTAAGAATGTATTTGATCGTTGCTAAAAACAAGGAACTACTTGAATCCAATGGTTTAATGAAGAAGATTGTTCCTATCCTCAAAGGAACCAACAAAGCAACCCCTTTTGATGCTAATGGTTATGTTTGGATCAAGGGAAGTACTATTGGTGTTTTCGGTAAGGAAAGTAAACAAATGAAGCCGGCTATCACCAAGAAGGTCAATTGGCAACTTACGCTCAAATCATTTGTAGATATGGTCAGAGCGAAAGGTCTTGACTTAGAGATGACCGGTGATGAGGACAAAGAAATTGATGCGAATGATTTCACAGAAGGCGTAGGCGAGGCACGCCAAGGTATAATGTCTGGAATTGATGAAGATATGAATCAAAGTCTATCTAACGCCGACAATGATGCTAAAAAAATCTTAACTGATTATTACAGGCAAATCAATTCTAAAGATTTTAAAATCCCGTTAAGACTCAAACCTGTCGTTGAGGCTAAGGGTAATGTTAAAACTCATCATGAATACTACTTTGGTGAGCCATCTCTAACCAGACCATTGAATATTTGAAATGAAAAACACAAGCAAGTATCTGGAGAGGCGTGGAAGGGATTGATGAAGAATATCAGATGGATGGATACATTCCTGTCATTGCTCGATGGATTTGAGGATTTGGATAAATATCTTAAGGAAGTTGAGTATCCATTCCCATCAAATGATGAGGAAGCAGCAACATCGGTTGAAAGTAAGAAACTTGATCAGCAAAGGCGCAAAAAGCTTGATGATAATCTTAAAATATTGAATGAAGCAATCCTGAATACGGCTCACGATATCAGACGACAAGGTATTGAACCATATACTCAGAAGCTTGAAGATGATTCTGAACGCGCCTACCAATCATACGGAGAAGCGCAAAAGCGTTATGAAGAGGCTAAGAAGGCAGTCAAAAGAAATAGATCAAAATCAGCTCGATCAGCTCTAAGGGCAGCGGCATCAGCTATGAAGGCAACAAAAGCTGTATTCAACGCGAAGTCTAAAGCTTACAGTATTGCAGCTCAGAATCAAATCAATATAGATGACTTTGTTGATCGACAAGATGATAAATCGGTTAGAGTAGTTATGAATGATATGATAAATAAGGTTAGTGGAAGCGGATTGAAGGGTCGTGGTCTAAGAGGAGCAGGTGTAGCCCCACTTGATGGTGTAGTCAGACGTGGTAGAACCTACAATCTCAATGAGATTCAGGGCTTAGCTACACCGAGTGCCTACGTTTATCGCCAGCTTGGTAGCAAGTACATTCGTATCCTGACCTTGATGCTAAGACACTTGTAATTGTCCAACCTAACCGTCGCAAATGTGGGCCGAAGTGTCAAATCAGTGATAGTCTCCAAGCTATGATCAGAACGCTTGTCTATAAGCAGCATATTGATCAACCAACGTATGATAAGCTCAGCGTCGAAGATAAAAAAATGTTCAAGGAGATCCTTGCCATAACTCATCTTCAGTACAATTTCCACGATAAGCTCACGGATCCACTTGAAACACTTCGCGCTGAGTATGACAAGCTCAAGGGGGAGATTCAGTTAGGAAATGATAATCCTAGTATCATCAACCAGCTCAAGTCGCTCACAGTGGATATGTACAGCAAGCGTCTCATCAATGATAAAGAATTTAAAGAAATTATCACGAGACTACTATAAACATCATGTTCTTCTTTAACCCCCGCATTATTTCCAGCTCAGCTGGTAGTTATGGCGATAACGCCGATAACAACGTCGCTGAACTCAAAGCTGTCATGAAGAATCTTATCATTCATGATCGCCCTCAGAAGACTCAGGCCGCTGTATGGGCCACTGATCTCGATAAGTCAATTAGGAAGGTAGATGCATCAACCCAAACCGAGGGAGGCCGTATGTGGGCCTACCAACCCAAGAAAAAAAAGACAGTGAAGACGTTGCTATTTGATCGAAGATCAAGTGGCGTACGACACGCGATCAAGATCTCTTAGTCGCACTAATCTAAGTGATACCACTTCGCACGAGTTTATTTCGATATCCTCGATAGATGTTGATTTTTTTATCGCTGATACTAACTTCAAGTATGGCAGACTCGCCATCAGGACTTTTGGTTGGGAGGAAAACACTATCACCAAGAACAATAATTCTATCAGTTTGGAGCATCGTCGATCCCACGATTTGGTTAGGGTCATCAGTAGATAAATTGGTTTTGAGCTCTTTACTCGGACCGCAACCCATGATTATGCTATACACTACCAAAGATATTTCTTTGAAAACCAATCGGCTGAGTACATCGGATGGTTATTTTTGTGTCGCTTATAGTATCTTTCGCGCCTCGCTTTATCGCTGTGATCATACGCACGAAATGCTCTTAAAGGTGTCGAATCCTTGATTGCTGATAAGGCGTACCATCCCGCTTCAAAGCGCCAAAAGATACAATGCTACCATCATCAAACACAGCATCATATTTTTTCCCCTTTCGTTGAGAAACTCGAAACTTGAATGCAGCCATTTCTATATTCACTCAGCGATTTTTCAACTCATCGATTTGCTTTTGCTGGTCATCTACTCTATCAATCAATGCCTGGATCATCCTCACGTTATAAACAGCCAATTTCGAGTAGTCTACGTGCAATTTTACACCTTTAGGCTCCAACCATGGATCATTACTTTGATTGAGCTCTGTATCATTATCAGGAATCCGAGCGACTAAATCTAAAAACCCTTGATCAAGAACGTCCTGAGCGATTAGACCAAGCTCTTTTGGCTTGTCTGGATGTTGCTTCCAGTTGTAGGATTTCACCTTCAACGATTTGTAGAGATTAATATTTTGCTTCAGGCGGCGGTCTGATTGCATAACCATGGCCTCACAGCCAATATAACCATTGAATATCGCACATACATTTGTATATGTTATAGGAGTACCTGTAGCAGTCTCCGTAGCTCCCGAGTCCGTTCTTAGTCGATATACGTTTAAACCGACATTTCCCGCGCTATTCCAGGTATAACTAATGGTACTTGATACCTGCACTGGCGCTGATGGAGTTGTTGTACCAATCCCAAGGCGGCCAGAGTTAGTTAGTGTCATGCGTGTTGTTGCTCCCGTTCCAAAACGTAGATCGTTGCTTGAATAATTGCCAATCCATGTCGCGTTGCTAGAGGTTGCATTAGTGCCGTTGGAGACCTCAATTTGAAATTTAACGGCACTGAGGTTCGCTCCAGTAAAAGTTCACATGCGAGTATACGATCCATCTAAATAGTCCAAGCCTGAACCGGTAATTGAAAAATATTCGTTGGTTGGTGTTGAATGAATACCAAGCTCAGTTAATGAGCCGACAGAGGTGATAGCCGATTGATTTCCGTAAGCTAGAAAGCCATTAATCAAGCCGGTGCAGGTAATGTCACCGCCTGTAGAAAGACTTAATGCTGATATATTCCGACTCGCATCTACAAAGGCGTACTATTTATTTGAATTGCCGTGAAAGCGTTAATGGTGCCTACAGCTGTAATGTTGCCGATATTGACAATATGGCGCGATGATGTTATAACATCAGTACCTCCGATTCTGAGCGATCCGAAGTCGGCAAGTGCCCCGCTGACTTTTATCGAACCATTCAGGTTTTCTGCATCTAATGATCTGATCGATCCAATATCTTTGTTCGAATCTACAACGAGGGCTTTAGAAGCTACAGCTCCGCCTAAGGTGACCCCTAAATAGTATGAATGATTGAAATTATCGTAAAGTGAAGTAGTTGCATTCCAGAATTTGATGTTCGGACAGCTCAATCCCACCCCTCCAGTCGATAGCGTGAGATTAGTTAGCGTTCTGACTGACGTGATCGATGTCTGAGCGGCTGTAGATAGCGCCCCAGTTAGCGTTGTTGCTGAGATCGATGATAAACCACTAACTGTTCGCGAAGCACCCGTGAAAACCAGATTGCCAGCGATTGTGAGCCCTGATAGTGCTCCAAGTGATGTAATATTGCCTTGAGCTCCAGTCTGTAGCGTTCCATAAATATTTGTAGCTGTCAGCGAGGTGATCGTTCCGATTTCACCGGATGCTCCTAATACAAGTGCTATGTTGATAGCGGCTGTTCCAGGTGTGATCCGAACAACGTACGAGGGAGCAGATGATACAGTGGAACCATTCACGGTTAGACTGCTACATGACAGTGCTCCAATTCCACTGATATCATTATTAACACCAGGAACGAGGGCTATACCTTGTGTTGCTGTCCCCGGAGTAATACCTGTAATATTAGTCAAGCGATAATCATTCTTATCGAGATAAAGCGTTTGAGCGTAATCATAGGTTAAATATCCACTGGCATCCAATGCTAGATAGCATGCTGGGTTATAGATAGGTGATGTAAAAATTGGTTGGGGATAAGAGAAACCAGAACTCATAGTTGGTTTTGTCTCGAGCTATACAGATCGAGTGATTAAAGACACGATCATGAGCGGTATTCCAGACTTCGGCGCTTCCTTACCAAAGAAATTCAAGTCTGCTGGCATGGGCGACATCCTTGCGCTTGACATCAAAACGTTACTTAGAATGGTTGTCCTTGGTCCCTCATTCAGCGGTAAGAACAATCTGTGTATGTTCATCCTCAAGCATTCTCCTCATGTGTTCGCGCATCTAACGATCATCGCGCGCAATCCACACCAAGAATTGTACGAATACCTCCGAGATAAGCTGGAAGATTTCATTACTTTTGCTGATCCAGATATGCCCCCAAAAGTCGATCAAGTGCGTCATACCCCAATGAGTTCCAACAAACCTGAGCTCGTTATCATAGACGACTATAGCAACGATAGCTACTCCAGAAGAATATCTTCTCACATTATTACACTCGTGGAAGACATTTTAAATTGAGTACCATATTCCTTAGCCACAGCTACTTTGCTACTGATAAGATGATTCGCTTGAATTCAGAGTACGTAGCGATCCTAAAAGCTAATTCGAAGCGTGATTTACAGATGGTGGTCAAGGACTTCAATATCAAGGGCGTGGATGATCGATCGATCGTCTATTACTACAATAAAGCGGCTGAGCAGAAAGGACAGATGTTGTTCGTCGACTCCGTTAAGGGACAAATCAGGTACAACTTTGATAGGCCGAGTGCGATGGAAGAGTAATTCCAATTAATCAATCGGAAAAATGCTTAACATCATATACAACTAAAATGGCGAGCTTTCTCAAACTTGACAGTACCAACCTAATCCAAGATGGATACAACTCAACTTGGAAATACTCGTTCCCTGGTTCAGCCGCTGACTTTCGTGATGTAGTATGTGCAGTCCAAAGCATCAGCATGTACAACTCGGAATATAATATCGATGCGATGCAGTTCCAAAACACAAGCTTCAAGATCGAAGTCCCGACTGCGGCTACCACCTCTACTATCAGCATTACTCTCCCGGATGGTATTTATTCCTATGATGATATCAATCGTAGTATTCAGACCGCCCTTGTCAATGCTGGCGCATTTTTGATCGACCCATCAGGAAATAACGTCTTCTACCTAAAACTGAGTGAAAACAGTGTCTATTACGCTTGTCAGGTAGATTTTTCCCCTACGCCGACAACTTTGCCAACTATCGGTGGTACTTGGACAAGACCTGCAACTGGTCTATACTCATCTGGCGGTACTGGATTACCTACCACAACTCGCGTCCCTCGTCTTATTATCGATAATGTTGAGTTTGGAAAGGTAGTTGATCCAACCGCAGGTACCTATCCCGCTGCCTCAGCGATCGTTGCAAGTGCTCAGCTGTCTAACATCATTCCTCAGATTCACCCCGCCAGTTCATACATCGTTCGTTGTGATTTAATAAAAAATGAGTACGTTGCTTCGGGCGATATTGTTAGCGCATTTGATCGAGGTGATGCTGAGATTGGTCAATTGATATCGTATAAACCAAGTCAGTATGCTTGGATGAACTGCCACAACGGTTCTCGATCTACTATTACGATTAGTATATACAATCAAAACGACAGGAAGGTAATTTTTCGCGATACTTCAGTCTCGATCATGTTGTTGCTTCGTCAAAAAAATAAGTTAGCTAATGCTTTTTTTTTTCTCACAAACGGAAGGAACCGCCAGACTTACGCATAGCTCGTATCTTAGCCATGTGATCCTTAGCCTCTTGACTCCCCTTTACAAATTTCTTACCCTTCGGCTTGACAACGCCTACGCCATATCGACGACTGACTTCACCTCGAATAGACTTAATTAGATCACCATGCTCAGGTTTAGTCGCCTTGCTCAGTAAGTACTTCTCTCCTGCATCAACTGCATCAGTTAAAACCCCCTTTCGCTTTGCGTACGAAAGAGCTCGCTTTGCCCCCTTCTTTACGTCAGTCATAGTTAGACGACCACCCTCTTTATCAGAATCACTGTCATAAACGCCAATACCTGTCATGGAACGAATGGATGCTCTTGCTGGAATAGCCGCTGATGGCTGTCCAGCATATGTAGCGAGAGCGGGAACAGCGAGATCAGCTGCGCGAGACAATAGTTCCGAATTTTTAGCGAACTTAAAAGCTGATTTAATGCCTCCCCATATCTTGGACCAAATACTCGCTCCATACATGCCACCTCCTTGCATATGCTTGAATGGATAGCCAATTTCCTTCTTTGTGATAGTTAGACGCGTGCCTTTCCCCGCTTTGTATGCTTGACCGCTTTAGCGTACGATTCAGGGTGTAGATGTAGTGTAGCTCCGCTCCCACTTAGATCATCTTTAGTCAGCGATAATGTACCGGTCTTGAACGCTCGCTTGAGCTTCGCCTCGGGGATTGTTGATGAAACTGATAACTCCTTGAAAGTCATGGTTAATTCTATATAATAGTCAAGTTTAAATCTTTCATTTTTGAAAATACTTGTGGCTTATTGTGCTGCTTGGAATATAGCCAGAGCATACACCTATTCCACAGTAATCTGCATACGTACCTTGGAATTGCTTGGGATTATACTTCCCGATACCATACTTCGTTGGTGCTGCTTCTCCCATTGAATCGAAGAATTCACCATTATGGGCAGCCTGCCAGTGTCCTACATCAAGGTTAGGTGGTCTAAGTAAAACCAGATATGAACCTTTCTTGAGATAGGTTTTGTTATTTCATTCGATTCATAGATACCATCCAGATGAACTCCAATTTTTTTCGCGAGTTCAATAAGATCATGGTCGCTGGTGATCGGCTTGATAAGGTCGCTCATAATATTTAATTTCGTTCAAACTATATTAGAAACCATATACAATCAACGATGAGTGAAACTCAACTATCCGACCAATATTTGTACCAGAGCTCGCTCAAGAGCGATCCGGAGATCAAGGTATCTTCCGGCAAGCGTGTCCCGTTTGTAATCGATCTTAACCAGGGATCGTATCAGAATGGAGTTATTACTATCAATGCCACTGCTCAGCTTAACGGTTCTGAAGGATTTGCCTGTCTTCGCGATGCTTACATCATGCTCCCATACAAGGTATCGATGAAGAATGGTGGTACCGCTCAGACTCCGCCTGCCAATCGCTTCTGCGCTACTCTAAAGTGCGGCAACTGGAATGTTATCGATAGCATGTCGCTGGAACTCAATGGCAAGACCATTGTTTCGATGGCTGATTACAAGCTGTTTTGGAACAATGTCCGTGCCCAGACAAGCTATAGTCCTCAGTACGTTGATAAGCATGGAGCGGAATCCTTCCTCTTCCCTGATGCCGCTCAGTCCGCTTTGTACAGCTCTGCCACGAGTTCGACTACTGGAGATGGATACACTAACAGTACTGCATTTTCATCTTCGTTTGCTACCACCGGACCCGCTGGTGGAGCATCTATCCCTAACGATGATCTTGTAAAGCGTCTGTTGTCGAACCCTCCTAATGCTGGTAATGACTTCTCAGTGTCGTGGCCTTCGGTAGGTGGAGCTGCTGCTTCTACTACAATTGCTAACCAAACGGCTCGTGGTGCTTTCGTATCTGGTGCTGCTTCTGCTAACGCTATCATGGGAACGTGGAACTACATGCTAAAGGTTAAGCTAACCGACCTCCACCCCATCTTTAAGGAACTCGACCTCATGGCTAATCCACAAATCCGCCTTCGCTTCAGAGTCAACCAGGGTACTTCTAGTATCACTGTAGACGCTACGAAGGGTATGTCTCTAACGAGTACTACTCTCGCGAGTGGTAATGTGTGTCCTGTGATGGTTGCGGCTTCTTCCACGGGTAATCCTATGGCTGGCGTTCTTGCTGCTTCTGCCCCGTTCAGTATTTCGTGGGGTGCTGTTGTCAATTCCCTTGAGCCTATTATTGATGGTACTTACATGCCATTCACTACTTCTCGTCTGTACGTACCATTCGTGCATCTTGAGAACCCTCAGGCTATTATCTCCAAGCCCGTAAAGAAGGTTCGATACAATGATTGCTATGCTCAGTGGTTCTACCAGCGCGCTGGTACTGGTAAGCAATCGACTCAGCTTAATGCTGCATTTGATCTTCAGCTATCGGCTTCTGTTAAGAATGCTAAGTATGTAATCCTCCTTCCTTTTGCTGAGCAGACTGGTAGTTTCGCTTCCGCGGCTGTACAAGAGTTCCAGAGTCCGTTTGATTCGGCTCCTTGGACTCTGCACCCTGGTTCGTCCATTCGCAACTTTAACGTTCGTATTGGTTCCCAGCAGACGTTTGACATCAGCCACGACTATGACTTCCACCACTTCACTAATGAAATCGCAAAGATTGCTTCGATTAACGGTGATCTGACTCCTGAACTGGTAAATGGTCTTCTTGACTATCAGACGTGGTCGCTAACTAACCGTGTTCTCATTGCTGATGTTAGTCGCCTAACGCAACGTGATGTACCTCAGGCGATTCAGGTAAGCGGTGTTAACGCAGGATGCCAGGGAACAAATATGCTGATTCTCGTAGTTAGCGAGCAGGAGCTGACTTCTGATCGTCTAACGGGCGAAGTGATCGATTTCACGACCGCATAGGTTAACGATACCGTTTTAAGCGACAAAACAAATATGATTAACTTTGATTTGATAGATATTGCTGATGTTTCTGTGATCGACGATGCGCTGCCATGTTTCGATTTGAAACAGTAGTACCACAGACACAATCGATTTTCCTTCGATTATTTGCACTTATACGATCTTTGTTTTTATTTCGATACTGTCGCTTCTGTTCAGCTATTTGTTCGTTGTTATCTTTGTGATACTGCTGTTGGTATTCTCGTTTCTGATCATCCGTAAGCATGGCAGCGTTCTTATTAACGCACTTTGTCGAATCGATAACCAATTGCTCAAACTGAAGCAAGTTCTTGCGTTCTTCTATTTCATGTTCACTGACTAAGTGAATAGCAAAGGCGTCAATACCATGTTCTCGAAAATGATGATAAATCATAGCACCACATCTTACCTTACTTTCGATCCATCTCTTATACGCTACTGAATGCTTAGCCCATCGTCGCTCGATAGTAGTCGTGGTACTACCGACATATACGATAGACTCGTCGGTGTTGGTGATCTTATAGATATATCCTTTCATTATTATATCATAAGACTTTATATATCAGGATCAATCGTGATTAAGTCTTATCGATAAAAAAAGTTTTTTTTTCTTAATTCAATTCCTGAAGTAGCTTCGGACACTTCTCAATAACAAATTGACTCTTACGAAGCCAATCGATATAGTTCGCATCCATTCGACTAATCGGCTTGAGGGTCTTGCCCTTATACTTCCCCCAAGTCATCATATATGAGTTATCATCACTTAGAAACTTAGAGTGGAGGAAGATCTTGATTTCCTCAGTAATATTGAGACTGGGTTGGTTGAATACCCAACGACAATAGCCTGGATCAGAAGAATATACTTCTTCGATCGGCGTGCCCTTGTATTTTCCAAAAGTTAGTTTGTTCGACATGTTATGAGTGGGGTGTATCTATTACATACCCCTTTATTTTTTTGAGATTGTTTTTTTAATTAATTCAGAAATCACTGGGAGTACATCTCGGTCATTGAGCGGGTCTGAAACCACTCTCAGATCGAAAAGGCGTTGCATTCGCTCTCAGGTGGTCGAGAGGTTGTGTCGTCAAAATAGCAGCTGGTCCGAAAGAAGGTTCCAGGAATGCTCTTGGTGGTAAATTACGGTAAGGAAAATAACTGCCGGCGTAATGTTCTAAGTATTACTACTAGCGTTCCGTATTTTCGTAGTGGTACCTGACTCTGTGATCGCTTCCCCTGTGCAACCTGGGCGAAGGAAAACGCGTCGCGCAACAGCGGCCACAGTGCTGTAAGATCGGATCCAGCTCTTTGAGATATTTCCGGTTAACATTAACGGGGTCACACGTGAACCGGCGTGGCGAATCGTCATTGTCTGAAATACTGCCGTCCATCACATCATCCAGCAGCTCAACTAAGAAATCCACAGGCATTTCAGGATACTGCCGCGTGGGGGGTTTCACCGTCACTGATGGCGTTGTCGGTCGAAGCCCTGTTTCCCGTTGCAAACATACGGGTTCGCTTCAACTAGTACGCAGCTCGAACGGCACCCAGTTTGTTTTTGAACTGCTTGACCGTCACTTGGCGTGGGCCATCATCTCCCCAGGCATGTTCAATCAACGACGCTGTTGAAACACATTAATAATGTCCACCCACATCGTTCAAAGTGCTTGGGTATTCAAGTTGTTTGTTGCGCAAACTTCTTCAGGATTCGCGGGTTCTTGAAACGAGCTTCGATAGCGACTGCAGTGAGGCCTATCGTCCACTTCATACTCTTTCCCTCGCCTCTCGTAACTTGGATTCCGGTTTTCTCTTGGCTTTTGGCCCCTTGAGCTTGAACTTGACAGCGGGCTTGTTATTTTGATGAATAGTGCAGGTGTAGTCGTGTTTGCGACCGGAATGGAGGGCGTCGTCATGCACACCGTGTCATTGTATTTCGTGAGTTTGTGGGTCTTGAAAGCCGCCTGTTTGGTCTTGGACTTGCCTGTTTTGTATGTTGCAGCCTTGGGCACTGTTTGCTTGATCTTGGACACGGTTGTTGTGCTGGTTGAGCTCGTCGCGGCAGGCGTCTTGGAAGAACAATGAGTTGAACGCCTTGCTCTTTTGTGTAGAAGTTCATGCCCTACTCGACTCGGTTGCGCCACCATGCGGTCCTGACTTTCCGTGCTTGCGTCGGAGTCCTGCTCTTCATATTGGTGTAGTAGACGGCAGCCACCGTGAAGACGATGGTTTCGTTACACCTGCTACGTGAACGGAACCTGTGCCTGGTGCTGCATCAAGCATGTACGCGTCTTCGTCTTGTTGCTCCATGGGTGCCAATGAATGTGTATCCTGGTGGCGACAACGTTGCCAGGAGTGCTGCCCACGTAAGGGAGCCACGAATGTCGTGATGAAGTGCTGAGGTGCGCGTTGGTGGACGTAAAGGAAACACCGTCACCAACAGCATGTTGCCGTATACTTCCTCTGGCCGATTAACATCTCAACAAACGTAATCAAGGGCGACTAATTTTGTCAAATCAGCTGCGTTTCACGCACTAATTGGACTAAAGGAAAGCTGGCGATCTCAGCTTTCTAACCCTGCGAACATTTCATCACAACTCGTTCAGGGTTCTCCACCACTCGTTCCAGAAGATAGCGCCTCACGCCTCTCATTCACGGAAATTCCGCCACGAGCTCAGAGTCCCTATACAGCTGCCACCAACACTATGCAACCCAACCTGACCGATAATGAGTGCCGCGAGAACCTCGACGAGATGCTGGAACGCGGTATTGACGGCGTACTGCCTCGAGGACTACAGTCGAAGCTGGCACAGCGTTGGGGCCGCGATCGGGCCACAATGTCCAATCTGTGGCACTCGCCGGGTTACAAGAGCTGAAACAGGTGCCAAGGACGCCTGGAAGAGTAAGATCAAGCGAAAAAGCGGACGGAAGCGAAGAGATCGCGCGGGGGTGTATGCCAAGCTCCGAGCAGTTCCTGTGGATGAGCGACAGGTCGGCACGGCATGTTGCGGTAAGCGCAGGCGTCTCGCGCTACATGGTGGGTGCGCTGCAGAAGGAAGGAGCTCTTTTACGATGAACGAGCCGCATCAAGCAGGTATTGACAGAAGGCAACAAGTTGCATCGACTTAAGTTTGCCCTGTCCCCCGTGGACGAGACGACAATGACGTTCGAACCTATGGTTGACGTCATCCATGTCGACGAAAAATGGTTCAATGCTGACAAGGACAAGCGGAGCTATCTAGTATCTTCGAGTGTCTTCGAACACTAGATAGCTCCGCTTGTCCTTGTCAACATTGAAGACGAGATACCCCCACCGGGATTTTTCAAGCGCAAGCGCTTCATCCCGAAGACGATCTTCCTGGCCGCATTTGCACGACCGAGGTAATGACCTGATTGCAATAATTTATATTCTTCCAATAATTATAATGTAACAGGGCTACATGAAGGGTGCCAAGTCACTCTTCAGAGCAAGTGTACCCAAGTACACTAAGTGATGTTGCCAAACATCACTATGACGTCGACGGTAATGATGTCATGGATAGGTACCACAGATAGATATGGTACAAAGGCCTCAGAGCCACTTAATAGGATAACATCTAGGGAACTTTATAGGTGACTAATAGTTAGTATGTATATGCATTAAAAGGGTCATCTATAAATATATTCAGTCTTAAATCTACCTAATTTGGTTAACAGTCCCACAGGCCAGGGACTCGGGAACTGCCGTTCACTGAGAGTTTGTATACTCTACGGAAGTCACACTTCCGGTGCGCAAGGTGTCGTGTGCCCCGTCACTTGGTAGCACTTGTAGTCAATCCACGCCTATGCGGGTTACTACCTGAAACCTTTGGGTCCTAGCAACATGGACCGAATGAGTTTCCTCATCTGAATGACTCACACTTCGAGTCCGTTCGCTGGCATCTTTGGAATGGATGCCTTGCACAGCTTGGCGTCGTCAACGCAAGCTGAGCAGGTCGAACGCGTGACCGCGTTTGACATGTATGTGCGAGGGCTCATCGAACATGTTCGGAGCAACCTGCAAGTTCCGGCCGCAGAGCCGAAACCGGTTTACCCCAAGCTGCTGAGGTTGAAGGTAAACCGATATGAAGGGAAGGACGGTGAAAACCTTCACTTATGGCTGGGTGCAAGAAGTAGAGCTCGCAATCGATGCGGCTCTCATCTCTTCGGAGCACCTCCGAGTGGCTTTCGCCTCTCCAACGTTAGCTAAGAGTTGGGCGTATACGCGGGAAGCGACAACGCCTGGATGCTTCGCATCCTGGGCTCAGCTGTGTGAACCGCTCATAGCCGCGTTCCCCACGGCGAACTATGAGTACCGCCAGCGGTCACGCTCTCTGTCATGTAAACAGGGAAGACGTGAGCTGCACGAGTACATCCAGGAGATGCGGGAGCTCACCGCATCCCTCGTGGGAAACCCACTCCATGAACACATCAAGGTGACGGTGTTCATGGACGTCCTATGAGCGGGTCCGGCCCGCACCCAGCTATTTAGGGTGCAGGCCAATACTCTGGAAGAGGCGATCCAGGTCGCCCTCCAAGAGGAGTACGTCACCGCCAGGCACGCACGCCGGCGGCGATGTGGCCAGGGGCAGCGACACCAAGTCGTGGGGCCCCGAGCGGGCCAGTTCTCATGGAACTTGGGCTCGCTGAGCAGCATGATATTCGCTGCTATAGCTGTGGTAAGCTAGGACACATGGCACTTGCCTGTCCTGAGGGGGGACAACCAAAGCGTTTCCCTCCCAAGCCCGTCGCGCTCAAGGGTCGCTAGCAAAGGCCGCGACCCCACGCAGGGGAACGCAGGACACCAGAAGGGGCGGGACGCCCTACCGAGGCGGATCTAAGTCTTCATGAGCGGTGCGCGGGTGGCGCGCACCATGGAAACTTAGCCCCTGAGAGCCTTTGCACCTCGAATCGAAGAAGGGCAGCGTTGAGCTGCTACTAGTACACATAAGTGTACGGGGATATACCCATCCCTTCCGAGTCTTGATAGAATCCGGGGCGTCGAAGAACTTCGCACGCCGCCAGACTGTTGCGGAGAAAAGCAACAAGTTGGCCGATGCTTTACGAGAAAGCAAAGGCAACAGGGCAGTGTCAGTACAACTGGCCGACGGAACGGTGATTACCGTTCCCAAGATCCATGTGGATGTAGCCGTGAAGCTCGAGGACTTCGACAGCATGGAGCAGTTTACTGTCCTAGAGATGGACAAGTATGACTTAATCCTGGGCATGCCCTGGCCCGAGAAATATGATCCATGGATCGATTGGCGAAACAAAGCTATCGGGACAGCCGGCACGCAGTTACTGGCAGAGCATTGGTGAGTCATGCTCCCACCTCTGCCAGGAACTGGAGCGTCCGAAAGGGGCGCCGGGATGCAAGAGCATCAAGTGAAGTTTTGGGAGCCGCCGACTTATTGAGCGACTCCATAGAAGCGGTGCAGCAGAAGCTGCACCTGGTCGAATGCGGCAGACCTTGCAGGATAGCCCTCGAACCCCGCCGGAACCTAGACCGGCGGCTGAGGCTTCAAGAGTGGCGGTGCCCGGAGGCACCGACCAGGTGGGTAACCTAGGTCCACACCAAGCCACCCAGGATGAAACTGGCGGGGAAGACGCGCGAGGCGCTTCCTGTGTGGGTAACCTTGTTCCGCACGAAACCCTAGAAGCTTCGGGCGTCGTCAATGAGACGTCCGCAGACGTGGGTAACGAAGTACCACGTCACGGTCGCCATCGACGACATAATTGACACCGCAAGTCGGGTCTGAAGTCATTTCAGACTGGAATCTCTTCAAGCGACTCAGAACCCGGCCCGGTTCTTCCGACGCGACCTGTCGAAGGGTGTTATCACATCCTCGACGGCGAGACCGGCCATCGGGTTAAGGCAGGCGGCATCCAGCTAGAACCGCTGCCAGAGGTGTCAGAGCTCCTGAACCTCGAAGAGTTGACGCCGACAAGTTTCCTGGCCGACCTGAAGGCAGGAGAAATCGCGGAGGTGGTACTCTTGAAGCAAGGTCCACTCCAGAGGAATTGAATTCCTCCTCAATTATGGACGAGGCGTTCAGGAGGCATTCCCTCCCAGCGTGCCTCGCGCTTAAGTTCTGATATTCTCAAGAACCCAAAGGATCCAGTGTATCCTTTGATGAAGGAGTCCGAGGACGTGGTGTCCAAGGTTCCACCGTCTCAACTCCCGCCAGATCGTGGATCAGGCACGAGATTGATCTCTTGCCGGGCACAAAGTACTGTGTCACCAGACAGTGGCCACTGCCTCGAGAGCAGTGCGAGGTCATTGATGCCTTCTTCGCCGCAAAGGCCAATGCAGGCATGGTGCGGGAATCGAAATCCCCGCAATCGACGCCAACCTTCTGCGTTCGGAAGCCGAACGGGAAGTGGTGTCTGGGTCATGCTTTTAATAAGCTGAACAGCGCAACGGTGCCGACCCAGACACCCATCGCGCGAAAGGATGTGTTGTCAAACAACATGGCCATGTGCGAGTTATACAGCACCCTGGATCCGGTGGACGGATACTACCAGATCCTGATGCGCGAGAGCGACATCCCGCTCACCGCAGTGAGCACCCCGAGCGGTATGCTCGGGGAGTGGCTGGTGATGCCACAGGGCCTGTCTAATGCCCCGGCGACGTTCAATCGCCTGGTCACGCAGTTGTTTAGACCACTGCGTGCGTACGCACAGTCGTACTTCGACGACATCTTCGTCCATAGTCGCGCCGAGAGAGGCAAGCCGGTTATGGAGGTGCATTTGGAGCACCTCCGTCGCGTCGAGTATTGGAGGTCATCAGAGCGAACAAGCTCTATGCCAATATCGACAAGTGCGTCTTCGCGGCGCAAGAAATCAAAGTTCTCGGTTGCTTCGTTAGCAACGTCGGAATTCGAGCCGACCCGGAGAAGGTCAAAGTCATTTCGCCGTGGCCAACGCCAACGTCCCAGAAGGGCCTGAGGAAGTGGCTGGGTTTAGCCAGCTACCTCCATAAGTACAGCGAAGGGTACGCGGGTCTGGCTAGACCCTTGTCGGATCTTCTGAAGAAGCATGACGACTGGCACTGGGGGCGTGAGCACCAGGAGGCCTTTGGCAATGGCAAGGCAAGCCTACAGAATGCGCCCGCCCTGGCACATCCGGACGCGACGAAGCCGTTCAGCGTCGTCTGTGATGCATCTGATTATGCATTCGGGTGTCCATTGCTGCAGCACGATGCAGCAGAACGTGAACGAGTGATCTCATCTCAGTCCAGGCAGCTCAAGGCTGCCGAACGGAACTACCCCGTCATGAAAAGGAGCTGCTTGCCATGAAGGACGCCCTTGTCAAGTTCCGGGTGCACCTCCTGGGCTCCCAGCCCTTTGTGATCTACACAGATCACGCATCCTTACGGACGGCGACAAACTCGCCCCATCTGTCCCAAAGGATGGCGAGGTGGCTGTCCTTCTTCGCGGAATATAAATTCCGCGTCGAGTACAAGCCTGACAAGCTCAACGTGCTTGCCGATGCGTTGTCACGCAGGCCGGACTATGAGCTGACGAACATAAATCGCGCCACGACCGATCTATATGATCAGATACGCATGGTGTATCGGGACGACGAAGTCGTGGAACCTTTGGTGCGTTTTCTGGCCGCTGTCGAGGAAACGAAGGCTGAGTGGCTCACTCTACGTCAGAGAACTCGGCTCCATCGATACGAGTGGGCCGATTGCCTGCTCTATTATCGCGTGGGGCCCCATGAACCCCCTCGGGTCGTTCCAAACGATGAGGATCTCAAGTTTGACATCTTACAGGAGGCGCACGATGCGCCGTCCAGCAGTCACCTGGGCCGCGAGAAGACCTTCCAATCGGTCTCTCAGTACTTTTGGTGGACCCACTTGTACAAGTGGGTCGCACAGTACGTGAAAACATGTGAACATGTCAGCGGGTGAAACCCGCGGGGCACGCCTCGGCTCCTTTGCAGAGCCTGTCCGTTCCCGCGGACTGCTGGCAGTCGATGAGTCTGGATTTCATCTTCGGACTTCCAGCTGACGGCCACGGAAACACCGGCATCCTGGTGTTCGTGTGCCGTCTGAGCAAGATGGTGCGTTTTGCTCCGGTGAAAGACACAGTGACCGGAGAGCAGGCTGCTTAGCTGTTCCTGGATGGCGTTTTCCGCCATCATGGTCTGCCGGAGACAATTTTCAGATCGTGACCCGCGGTATACCGCTGCGTTCTGGCGAGCGCTGTTCCAACTACTTGGAACAAGGCTGCACATGTCCATTGCCGATCATCCTCAGACGGATGGGCAGACGGAGCGTGTCAACCGAGTGCTTGAGGACGCTCTACGCAGTGTCTGTGCAGAGGCTCCTCGCACTTGGTCAGAACGCCTGCCAGTAGTTGAGTTTGCACTCAACAATGCGGTTCACGCATCGACCGGATATACTCCGTTCTATCTGAATGGCTTACGCCATCCACGGGTGCCGGTCACCTTGCGAGGCAGCACCCCGTCTTCAGTTCTAAGTGGGGGTGAGGCTCGGAAAGCGCTTTCCTCCCAGGTCTCGGACATGAGACCGGTTTCCTTGCGGAAACAAGTGGAGTCTTTTATAGACACCAGGCTGAACGTAATCAGCCGTGTCCGTGATGCCATGGCAGTGACACAGGACAAACGAAGGGGTACTCAGACAAACGTGGAAGAGGAGACTTGAACGTGTTTAATGTGGAGGATTTATCCTACTAGACATTAGGAACTTGTCACTCGCCACGGTAAGTTCCGTTGGAAGCAACAAGCTGAAGCACCGCTTCATTGGACTTTTAGCGGTCCTGGCCGGGTATGGTGCGGCATATACCATTGACCAGCCTCAATCGATGACGACCCACCCGACGTTCTACGTGGGCCGTCTGAAGCGGTACCATGACCCGCAGGGCTCACGGACCCCAGCTCTACAAAGCGAGGCTGCGAATCTTGTCTCTGAGCGCGCCCAGAGCCAGAAGCCTAAGTCCCTTGCGGGGGCGCGGAAGGGGCTCCATACGAAGGAACCCGGCTGCATACGTCGGGTATAAGCCATAGTGATACGGCTGGGAGTACGCAGGAGGCGCTCCCGCCTGAGGCACAGACCGCAGAAGGTCCCGAACGAGAGCCCACTCCCGTTGGACTCGGTCCATGGACGCCCAAAAGGCATCCAGACGTTGGAAGATCTCGTCCACGTCATTGACAGTCGGTCCGTCCTTCAAGGGCCGACACACTGAGAGTTTGTACACTCTCCGGAAGTCACACTTCCTGTGCACAAGGTGTTGTGTGCCCCGTCACATATAACCTGTGATTTGTGATGCATGAAGGCATGATCCACACCGCAATACCTGCTGGGACGGCAAACTCGGCATCTGGGCGTTCACAGAGGAATACACCGCTCAACGTACGAGCCATAACCGTAAGAAGGATGCTGCATGTGTCCGAAACTTACCGTCTATTGATCGCAGCGTGTACAAGAGGTACTTGCTGAAGTATTTGTTCCCTGCGATAAAGGAGAAATGGCCAAGGAAGGACAGGCACCGGCCCATCTGGGTTCAGCAGGACAACACAAAGCCCCACGTTTCCTCGTTCGATCCGGAGGTTTTGGCGGCAGGGTCAGAAGGAGGTTGGAACATCCGACTCACGTTTCAGCCGCCGAACTCACCAGATATGAATGTGTGTGACCTAGGTTTCTTTGCCTCTTTGCAGTCGATACAGTACCGCAAATACATGCGCAATGTCAAGGAACGTCATCCACGCGGTCGAGGAAGCGTACGAAGAGATGTCTAAGGAAACGCTGAACAACATCTTCTTCTCTCTACAGAACTGCATGCGTTGTATTCTTGCAGCGGATGGTGGGAACGACTACAAGCTCCCTATATGGCCAAGGTGAAGCTCAGAAACGCAGGTTCACTACCTTTTGTGTTGCCGTGCGATATCTCCTACAACCAAGCGGTGAGCGCTCTTGTCGTGGAAGTGCGTTGTTCTTCAGTCCCTCCACCTCTTAATCCCTACTTTAATCGATTGGGTTACGTTTATGCGCTTTTCGAACGATTTGCATCCCATACAACCGTCATATTGAGTTGCTGAAATGTTTTCCAACCAGAGGAAGTACCATTCGACAGGTTGAAACAAATAAGACGGCAAGCTGACTTTTGGTGCATCTGACATGGAGATGACTTTCAATCAACTACTTTTTCCCTCTTGAGGATAAGTCGAAGGTCGGAAAAGTCATCACTTGGTTTTTGGACATCGCTCATACTGCCCGTCCGCGCGGAAAACTCTCAAACATTATGTGGCCTGCCGCTTCCGAGCGAGGACGGTACTGAGCCCTATTGGGACGGATTAACCGTTCTCCCTCATGATAGCACCCAAAAATGAAAGTAAAAAAGAACGAGTGCGTATGGATATTGTAGTTGATATGATAAAAGAGAGAGCTTCTGGGATTGCAAGGACAACCCATAACTAGCTAGAACTTGAGCACTCGTTGAGATTGTCGATGATGTAAAGACTGTTCTTGCTCCTGCAACTGTAAGAAAAAAAAAATAAAACAAAAAACAATAGGAGCAACTTGTTAGTAAACTTCTTTGCAAACCTGCGCCAATAAATAACAAGCCCAGCAGAGGAAAAATAAAACTTACTTCTCGAGATCGATTCTGTGTCCCGGAGACGACATTTTCCGCTTGACTCTGTGCAGCACCAGCTTGGTTATGAATTTTCTGCAAAAGTCGGGCATTGAGCTGCACCTCGAGGTGGGTTTGATCTGCTTCAAGGCTACGCACTTCGCGTTCATGCATCTGTTGACGTAGCACGTCTTGCTGTGAGCGATTCCTCAATGCTCGTTGCTGCTTTGCCAGTTTGTCACGACGCTCGGCCTCGACGCGTTCGTGTTGCCACAGATCGGCCTGTTTGTTCAAGTCGCGCTTCAGAGCTTCTTCCCGCTCTTTCTTCTCGTGCATTTGTAAACGCAGATACTCCTGCTGCGCTACGCTACGTGCTTGAGCATCTGCTCGTCGCTTGCGGTCGTCTTCCACTAGCTTGTTTGTATACTCTTGCTGATAGCGCTGGACTCGTTCCTCCTCCTCGCGTGCCTTGGCATCATTTGAAGCCTTTGCAGTGTCGTCAAAGATCTTCATCTTCTTCTTAATATTCTCCGCCATGGTCTCCATTTGCTCTCGACGCGCTTCCTCTTTCTTCTTCTCCATTGCGATGTATTCTTCTGCTAACTTCATCTCCAGCTCGCGCTCTTGGGCTTGATGCTGACGCTTTTGCTCGAGCTGACCCTCGTTCTCGTGGGAAACTTGTTCGACACGGCGCTTCTCGGCATCCTTACGGGCTTTGTCGCGAGCGTCGTCATCCTTCCTTTGCTTCTCGAGCGTCTCAGTTGCCTGCTGTGCTTGGATCTTCTTGATGGCTCGATCTTTCTCTGTTTGTGCTTGTTTCGCTAGTCGCTGTTGCGTCTGAATTGCAATGAGTTGGTGCTCACGCTCGAGACGTTCCTGCTCCTTCCTACGCTCCTCATCTTCAGCCTGACGAACCTTTTCCAACGTCTGGCGATGGAATTCGGCACTATGTTCACGCTCTTGCTGACTCGTACGACGCTTATGGGAGACTTGAGCTTCAAGCTTTGATGTGTACTCTCGACGTTCACGCAGCTTTCTCTCCTTCGTGCGCTTCGCTTCCAGTTGCTCCTCAATGGAGCTAAACTTGACAATCTTCTCCCAGATTCCATTATCTCGCTCCTTCTTGGGAGATACACGGGGTGGCAATGTGAACCCCACACTATTTTGAAGTACTTGAGCCTCCGTGACATATCTGTCGTCGTCAGTCATGATTCGACTCGTGAGGCCACCGATCCTTGTGCCCCCTCGTCCGCGAGATCCCTTCGAGTTGTTGGTTAAGAGCTCCTTGCTGTTAAACGATCGTCTCCCTGATCGCAATAACTGTAGCTTAGTTGGCTCTGCTGAGTCTATTTGTTCTTGATTGTCAGATGACGATCCCCTAGCCGTGTTTGCAGCCAGCGAGAGCTGCTTCTGTCTGTGCGTCGTGAGCTCATTGGCAATCTCCGCCAGCGCTGCGTCCGACAGATTTGCCACTGGGAGTCCACGCTGCTTGAGGATTCGCAGCACTTCCGATGCCATCTCTTCGGCAACCTTGGGGGTCTTTCGCAGCTTCTGCTGTAGTCGCGCACACATTGCCATACGCAGACTTTCCTTCATCTGCATCTGGCGAGCCTTATCTCGCAGACGCTCGCGAGACACCGTGCTAATGGATGCCAGCGACTGCATGTCCGAGGCCCTGGAGCTCGTAGCTCGAGGCACAGTCTTCCCGATCATATTGGACACGCGCTAAGGCACTGCTCCTTGTCGATGAGACCTAGCAAGTTTGGCGGCGGCGATCTATTTTTTTTTTTCGCAAGAAGATAGCTACACAATAGTTCTATTTTTAGACCAAATCGTATACGTAGGAATCCAGAGGTGAAGCTTATTAATAACATTATCCAAGTGAGCCTTCATAACTTAATATATTGGATTCATTATAAATATATAAAGGTGTAGGTCGTCAGACGCACTAAATGATGACGACCATCGAGGAGGTGACGACGCGTCTCGCGGCCGTGCAGAAGCGCCTGGATGCGTTGGAGCGCTTGCTTGAAGACGTGGAGGGGGTGAAACGCGTGAAGAAGCACCTGCAACAGGAGAAGCTGGCCAGTGCCGCGCTCAAGACGGCGCCCAGTGATTATTACTCATGGACGCTCCCCCAAAGAGCGTAAGGTTCTGTAGTATTAACTCGCTCCCCACACCTGCCAGTGCTATAGATTATTTAGACCTAATAATTGCTGTTATTTTTGTTGATGGCAGGGAGCTGCTGGACAGCAAGGTCCCACACCTGTGCAAGAGCATCGTCGTGGAGAACGTTGCGTGCGTCAACAGCGGCGTAGAGGATCCACTCAATAGCCGGTAGGCAGACACAATTGCCTGGCTTCGCAGAGAGGATATAATGGACTGATGGCGATGGTGTTGTGTGTGGCTGCTGTTGTAGCTATTACTGCGTGGTGCTGCAGTACAACTCGAAACTGGACGCCGAGCAGCTTCGCCGCTTTGTGCGCGACAACATTCCCGAGGCGGACCGACCATCCAAGAAGAAGTTTAACTTCCAGCACGCCCCTGGAGAGGTAAACTGACTGTAATACGTCAATGCATTTATTACTTACTGGGCTAATGGATTGGTTACTGCTGTGTATTGTCTATTTATAGGTGGCGGAGGAGCTGACAGGCTTTGGTCACAACGGAGTGTCGACGTTCGGCATGAAGACGCCCATTCCGGTAAGAAAACCTGATAACCTGAGCAATATTGGTAGCATGTGACTGATCGTTCGCCTTGCTTACATCAATGCAGGTGATCGTGGCGGGGGCTATTGCCGAGCTAAAGCCGGCGTTCCTGTGGCTTGGCGGGGGTGCCGAGTCCGTAAAGTTGCGCATCAGCGTGCGAGATCTGGTGAAAGCCTTGGGGGCGCGCATTGCCAGTGACATCACGACACTCCGAACGGACCTAGACAGTGAGTGAATGTAGGTTATGCTTCCTTCCAACATGTAAGGGCCAAAGTTCGGTGCCGGAGCGAAATTTTCACTCGTAGCTTGAATGCGCCTTTTTCTTCTTAATGGCTTATGGTACGTTTACTGAAACTCAGTCGAAGGAGCTGCTGCACGCTATTAGCTCCAGTCGCCTATGTACAACCACACCTACATCAACCACATTCGATTTTCTTCACCTCATTTGCTTTTCCACGGCATCTGCGTCCCATTCCTTCGAGCAGACATCAATGATGTTAACGACTCGCGCGAGCGCCGACGAGTTGCTCGGCAATTAGATGTACTTTGAATACGTTAGTAGTCGTCTTCTTCGGAAGATCCTCACATTCACTTCATGCAGTAGAGCACCAAAATTGCCTCCTGACGACTGTTTTTAATATGTAGTAAGCGTCTTTCCTGTAGTAGTAGTAGTGTTCTGTTCCTGCCGCTCTGTGCTATGCGCCAGTCCTGTCCTTGCGCCAGGACGGTGCCTGGTGGCCACGATCACCACTGCCCCTAGCTACACGTGAAAAACGAAATATTCACGACAGTAGTGGTCGACTTATCCTTAGCACGCACAGATGTGGTCGGGCGCACTCAATACCTCGCCGAGGTTGCCAAGGGTGTGCACCGGGGGCTCTTAGTACCGGGGGCTAAACTACGCTCTCTTTGGTTATTCGCCCCTTGCGCGCGGGCTGCAGATACCCATCTCTATCAGGTACTTGAGGGCCACGCCAGGAACTTCACGCTGCGAACTACTGCGGCTGCTGTTGGTCATTTATTCCGCTGTTAACTTGAGCACTAAATGCCTAGTGTTTCGTGTCTCGGCCGTGAGCGCTGCGTGAATCTAACAGCAAATGAAGAAGTGAACCGCTACCGCTACCCTATATCTGTGTCGAGCACGATATGTGCACCGCCGACCCCTCACAGCCGTTCAGGGCGGTACATTGCGTCCGCGGTGTCGCCTCGCCGCCTCACTTGGTCCTCTGCTACTCCGTTATCCGAGTCACCCCTCCTGTTGCGCTTCTTCGTCCAACCGCCTCTCCACTGCGTCGCGATCTTTGCAGCGGCCGGGTTAGTCGGCGAGCGGGCCGGCCCGCTGCCTCACCAACCCACATCTCGCCGCTGGTGCTTCGTCCAGCCTCCTCGCTCTTGACCTGTCCTGCTGTCCTGCTGTCCAGCGCTGTCCTCGCTGCTTCCTTCGCCATCTCCTCCTTCGCTCTGCTACGCCACGTCCACTCGCTTCAGCTCGTCGTCTGAGGAAGGACCAACAGGATTTCAGTCCTGTTGGCGGTGATGGTGAAGCAGAACGCTGATTCACTTTCTGAGGAAGTAACGGTGCTCAAAGACTAGTCGGTGCAACTGAACAGCCGAGTGGAGGAAGGGATGCAACGGAGGGTTCGCTTATGGATGGCGCTAGTAGAGAGCTGAAAGAAACGGCAGCGTCATGCTAATTGAATGCGGAAATGCCGGTCTGATCGAAAGCCGAAGCCACCTGCCATGCGTAACAAAGCAACCAAAATAAAAATATCGTATTCCCAGCGTAAGTCGCAGACGACCTATTTAGAGAAAGGTTCAAGTATGTTGTAATTATCTCTATGGAAAGCACCCAACAAAGAGACTAAATGAGGTGGCACCGGACAACCTCTCAGACCCCGTACAGTGCCGTGGTACACTGTACCACCTAGTGTTTTGACTGGACGCAACCATTCGCAAAACAGGACTGTCGAGAATGAGCAGCGAGGCAGCATCCCGTCGGCGTCAACGTTCCTTCGACCCCGGAGAAGACCGCAGTCCCCTCGACCCCAATCAAACGCAAGAGGTTCGTGTGGTCGGAGGGGATGATTGAGTACCTTCTGTCTCTGTGTTGAATTGAATGCTTAGTGTTTGGTCTTACAACAGTATGTTACTCTTTTACCCTCTATTCTAATTGCCTATGCTCTAGACTCGAGCTCGGAGTCTGAGGCAAAAGAGGAAGTGAGCTCGTCTTCGGACTGCGTCCTCGGCCAGCTCGCTCCTCTTCCTCTCAATCGTCATTGCACTATGGTTGGCAGGGAGCTCTTGCCCAGTACTATCCAGCCATCTGTGATGACCTCTAGTACTTCTAATCAATATAACACTTTGGAAAGGGTTTTGATTCAGTTTCTCGCAGACAGGCCAGGTACCTGCTGCGCAACGGTACGCGGAGCGCACAGCGCTCCACTCAACACTCCCACTAAATGCTAGGTGACAGCATCAGATCGTGTACTCCCAGCTTCTCTCTTAGTCTGGGGAATTGCTTTGTGAGCAGAGCTTTTGTGATAATGTCTGCAGTCATCTCTGTTGTTGAACAATACGTGATCTTAAGGCGCCCAAGCTCCACTAGATTTCTCGTGAATAGATGCCTGATCTCTGTGTTTGTTGGCTTTGTGGTGGCCCGAATTCTTCACAATACTGATGACAGCGTTACTGTCGCACCATACCTGCACCGGTATCTTTTGCGGAAACCCCATCTCGCCGACGAGATGCCACAGCCACTCACTCTCTTTGGCTCCTTGACTAACTACAATGCGTTCTTCTTCAGCAGTTGAGAGGGAAACGCTTCCCTGTTTGCTACTGCACCATGACACACCAGTTCCGGCCATTTGAATTACGTACCCTGATACGGATTTACTTCTTTTTGGTTGACACGCGAAGCTCGCGTCTGTGTACAATTCGTAGGTTACGTGTCTCTTTTTCTCATCGAGAAACAGACTGTACGTTGACGTCCCTTTTAAGTATTTGAGTGCTCGCCTAGCCGCATCCCAGTGCGTGCGGTTGTAGCAGGATAGAAATTTGCTAAGCTCTCTAACCGCGTTAGTAATGTTCGGTCGTGTCCCACAGACTAAATATTAGAGTGAACCAACGAACAAAGCCTGCGCAGCAATCTCCTCAGCGCTCATCTTTGTCTCTGGCTGCAAGGTGATCTGTTGGCCATATTGTACTTTGTGATCATCTCTGCAATCTATTTGCGCTGTCATCACGCGTTGGTCTCTATTGCGGTGTACCTCCATTTCAGGATGTAGTGGATGTCACCTAGGTCCTTCATTTTGAACCGTCATGACAACTCTGCTTTGAGTCGGTTGATGAGTCGCATATACCGCGACATGACCGTTAGATCATCTACATTTATCACGATTATAAGCCATGCATCTCCCACGTTTTGTATGTAGATACAAAATTCTTTGTTGCAACGGCATGCATCTCCCACGTTTTGTATGCAGATACAAAATTCTTTGTTGCAACGGACAACCCATCGACGTCAAAAAGGTATGAAAGATTATATACCAGATGCGAGGGGCTTGTTTAAGGCCTTAAATGTTCTTCAGAAGTTCACAAACCAGATTCTCGTGGCCTCGCGCACAAAACAAGAGGTTGCCTCATGTATATCTTTTGCTCGTCGTCCATAGTGCCGTTAAGGAACGCAGTGTGAACATCCAGCTGATGGATATGACAGTTCAATATGGTTCCAATGGCCATAAACTAGGCGTAGTGACTCAAATTGTGCCACCGGCGCGTATACTTCGTCACAGTCTACCCCAAATTCCTGGTGGAATCACTATGCAACTAGTCGTGCTTTGAACCGCTCGACACTTCCGTCGGCATTATACTTCACGATTTGTACCTAATGACACGGCAAAGCCTTTCGCCCGTGTGGTATCGGTACGAGTCTCCACGTCCCGTTCTCAATAAAGGAATCGTATTTGAGCTCAAGAGTTTATTTCCTGTGCTCTCTATGAGGTCCACTCAAGGATTCTTGATTGATGGTGGTGTAGACACTTTGTGCTCTAGAATATCGAGTGCTATATTTTTTTGTCCAGAACCGCCTGAAAGCACTGAAAGTCCTCTTAGCCTCACGGCGTGGACGTGGTTCCCGACTGGACGTTTCCATCAGTCCTGACGTCGCTGTTTAGGCGCTCCCACTGCTCCAGTGCTTTCGGTAGCAGGTGATGTAGCTCCCACTACTCCTGTACTCTCAGTAGCTGGTGGTTCCACTGCTGCGGTTGGCTCTCGCATGGCAGATTCAGAAGTGAGGCAGGTTCGGCCTTCCCGAATGCTAGCTGCACCATCGAGGCTACATTGGTGGTGTCGAAGAGCACATCTCTCGATATCATATGCTTGTTGTTATAGACATCCCACAAGCGGTAACCCTTTGTATCTTCCGAGATCCCGAGAAATCGACTTTAGCGCTCTGGCGGACAGTTTCTTGTCCTTACGGAGTGCAGTTGGGATGTGCGCAAAACATTGCTCCCCAGACAGGTAGTTCGCTCACGTTCGGAGCGGTTCCATACACCATCTCGTACGGTGTCTTGTTTCCCAAACGGTTCATCGGAGTGCGGTTCTGCGCATAAGTCATGTACATGAGTGCTTTAGGTCATCAATTGTGTGCCATATTCGCATCCTTCAATGCACAGTGAGCTCAGTCGAGTTTACTCTGATGGTCTCTCTCAGCAGCTCCGTTTTCTTCCGGGCTATTCGCGTTGGACGTTTGGAAGGCAATTCTCTTCTTCTTACAAAACGTTTTGAACGCTGTGTTCACAAATTCCCTGCCACCGTTGGATCGTGTTCTCCTGATTGTGAACTTACCATCACGTTCTAGGCGCAGCAGTAGTTCTTCTACTTTCACATACACATCTCGCTTATTGCGCAAGACGCAAATCCATCGCCACGATGTGTTGTCTTCAATGATACTCAGAAAGTATTTGATTTTCCCCATACTTCCGTAAACGCCCATAGTTGTCATCGGGCCATTGGTATTTATGTGGATGGTGGGCGTCTCTGGAACCCTCTTTGTTTCGGTAGGACATTCTCTGCTTTTTCATCTCTGCACACGTTGTGCAAAAGAAGAGTATATGCCTCAGTTCTGCTGCAGGTAGCGTTGGTATACCGAATACTAAATCCTTACTCAATATGGCTATCAGCGTCTCTTTATTGATGTGGCCAAGTTTTACATGCCACTCTTGCAGTGTTCTCTCCAGTTTGGCTGCTCCTGGTAGCACAATTGGCTTGCAGGGTTGGTGATTTGCTGCACTACACATTAGTTGGCGCTCTCTTAGTGTCTTATTCTGCACATAGTACACTCCATTAATGACATTTGCTACAAATACCAGTTCTCCTCACCCCTCAAAGAGGACAAACTTAAACTCCCCGCTTAGTGAACTAAGAATTTGGTACCCACTGCGCCTGAGCCAGAACTCGCTCAGAATGTTCGAAGTAGCGGGTGGCACTAGCGCGATATTTTCAAACAGAAGCGGCCGAATGTCATATGGACCTCGTAAATACAATTTAATTGTGTATTGGAGTGCTTAGAGCCCTGTGCAAATGTAAACATGTACTGTGTGTTGGGTTGCATCTCCACAAAGTGTGCTGGCTCGCTAATTAAGCCGTGTCCGCACCCTGAGTCAAGCACCGAAAAATATGTGGTTAGGCAATGCTCACTATCCAACAAAAACGGATACAGTCTACGCACCTTTTCCTCGAGGTCCTTCATCATGCCGCCGAGCTGCTCAGTCGCCTCAGCAATATCTGTCTTGCTGCCCTCCTGAGTCGCCGCATCCATGTCGACGTCGGCGTCGGGCGGCTGTTCAGTCGCCACGACCGCATGCTCGGCGTCAACACTGACAGCCTTGACCACCGAATCCATCGGCTCGTCTTCGTCGAACACCGAAGTGCCCTTTCCAGGGGGTCACCGGGAGCTTCACGTTGCTGGGCGGTGGGCTCACGTAATCGACAGGGCTTGCGGGTGTCTCTTGCACGGCCTCGCATGCGTCTACCGTCACCTTAGTCGACAGGAACTCCTCCATTGGTATCTCGTGACGAGCCGGGGCCTTGACCTTTCCCTTGTCTTTCATATTGGGCGTCGGCTCGTGCGATTCTCTGCGCGCCATAGCGCTTGGGCCCGACCAAATGTCACGGTGGTACACGCCCGCAGCCCTGTCTTCGTGCATCTTCGGGCAGTCGATCTTCTTGTGCGGACCGATGTTGCCCTTGTCGTTGTGCACGCCCGCACAGTAGTGGCACTTCATGACACCCAGATTGATGTGCATATCCGGTCCAGTTCACGGCTGACCAGTCACCTTTCTTTTGCCGAGAGCTGGCATGTTCGGCATGGCAACACGGGCTCCAGCCTGCACGTGGTTGACCGGCATCCCACGGTCCAAGGCCATAATTTCGGCCTTGGTTTTGCTGCCAAGAAATGGCGCACAGCTTGGCTTCCACTTGATCCGGCGTAAACTCCACCGGTATCAAGTTGATTGCTTGGCCCCACAGGTGGCTGGCAGTACACCGAAAATCTTGAGCATCATCAGGTTCGACAGATGACGCCCGTCTTCAGCGTATCCGCACTATTGCGGTTGGCTTCGTCTTTGAGCGCCTTGAGGCGTGCAAAGAGATGGTTCACGCTCTTGAAGTCGTTATTGACCGCCGCCTCGAGGCGCTTGATCAGGCCAACCACACCCGCCGCCGTGTTAACGCCGAGCAGCTTCTCGATGTCCTTCCAGATGACATGCACGGGCTATTGGACTTTCTTGTCCATCTTGTAGGTCGGCGGCATGGTCAGCTCAGCAGATCCCTGATATACGACTCTTGCTAGGCCGCAAAAGCCATCGCAAAAAATCGTATCCGGCCTTTTCCTTGTCACAGGAATCTTCCGAGGGCTTGTCAGTAGTGGTTTACAGTACACAATCGGGGCTACCTTTTCATAATTCCTTCTGAATGTATCAAAACCACGCTTAATCAATGATTTAATAAAAGGATGTAAATTTTGGACCACACATCTCATATAGCCAATATGCAAAGAGACATATTTTTGTTCTCAAAAGGTCCTGATGGTGAAATATGTAAAGGTGCATAATTTAGTGAATATAAGATACAATATTTTGCCTATATGAAGTTATCCAAATATCAGGATTAAAAATATAAAGGCGTTCCATCCTGATAGATAAAATATAGATCAAGAGATATAAGCCGATAATTATAAATGTATGAAATAGATCTATACTAATTAACTAGGTGGTAGATTAGAAAAATAATGAATTTGCTAGAGTACAAGAAAAATAATTGTGCATATTGAACTTGCTGGCCGCCTTGACTTGAAGCAGCTTTGTGGATGACGTCGTTTATTCGGTCAGCACTGAGCTAGCTGGAGTTCCGAGCTCGGAAGATGTGTCGGTGTCTGCAAGATATTCGATCGTTAGGTTATCCTCAAGTCGAAGTACCCCAACCTTGGTCGGGATCCCTTGGGTCGCAGTAAAAATGGCAGAGAACTGGACCGACAGTCGCACGATCGTCTTCTTACACTGTTCACACTTATTTGCTGCCACCTTCCTCACCGGTGTTAGGTACAGGTCCACTGGAATTCTGGAGTCCATAGTGAGACGAGACTGTGCTGTTGTCGAGTCCATGGCGATGCAATGTAGAATATAATAAGATAAAAAATATTTTTCAAGTAATAAAGATCTTCCGCATCTAGTATTGGATTTGTAATTAATTATGTAAATATATTTAACTTATTTTATGAACATTTTACAATTAATATATTATTATTATTTTCATGCTTTATTATATTATATGACTCCAATCCAGTTCCACATTTCACGCATCCACCGGCTGTTGTAGATGCGTGGAAATGTGGAACTGGATTGGAGTCACGTAGGTGAGAGATTGGTGACTAGGTTAAAAATCAGACTGAATTGGTGTCGTTGTCTAGGTTTAACATACGAAGGTTGCTGAGTCGGTTAAAGATCAGACTGAATTGGTGTCGTTGACTAGGTTAACTGAAGACGGAAACGATGTTGCTGACTCGGTTAAGGATCAGACAGAGTTAATGTCGTTGACTAGGTTAACATAAGACGTAATCGATATTGTTGACTAGGTTATTAATAACATCAGACTGAACTGGTGTCGTTGACTAGTAATATATTAGTCGAGACCAGAGCGAAAGTTTTTTAATAATAGTGATATCATTCGTTGAAACTAGACCGAAGGTCTAGTCATATATTAGTAGTCGAATGGGATCGATGGCTACTAATATCATTAATCGTAACCATGAGTAGTAATATAATTAGTCAGGGTTAGTAATATCAATAGTCGACATGAGGCATACAATTAGTCAAGGTTAGTCATATTATTAATTGAGTTTAATTATATCATTAATTGAAATCAGAGTTGGGGTAGTATTAAAATCAAAGTATCTATTGCCAGAATTAATTAAAATTTTAAATAAAAATTATGGGGCTATGTGTATAGATACACCCAACTGATAACATGTCGAGCGAATTAACTATTGGAAAATACAAGGGCACTAAAATCGAAGAAGTATATAATTCTGATCGTGGTTATTGTCGATGGATATTCAACCAACCCTTTCTAAATATTAGTGAGAAAATCAAGATATTCCTCCACTCTAAATTTCTTACGATGATAATTCATATATGATGGCTTGGGGGAAGTATCGAGGTAAGACCCTCAAATAATCAGTCGAATTGATCCCAATTACATTGATTGGCTTCGTGAGAGTCAATTTGTTATTGAGAGAAGTGTCCTGAACTACTTCAAGAATTGAACTAAGGTATTGAGTTTTTTTCTTCTAAGCTGTAGTAAAATCTATTGCTTTACCTGTAAGACGATCATAGCTTAGCTCCTGCTCGCTCACCACAAGGACCAACATATTGGTGCCCTGGACCTGAATCGCCTGCGGAACATCACGCTCCTAGACGACTAACATCGGCAACGAGTACGCGGTTAGTTAGTGACCACGTCTGGTAATCACGAAGATCATTAACCAGCTCAGGGGTGAGATCACCATTTATCGAAGCGATTTTAGCTACCTCATTAGTGAAGTGATGGAATCGTAATCGTGAGAGATATCAAACGTTCGGTGGGAGCTAATGCGAAAGTTTTCTGATACTGGAACCAGGATGGAGCGTCCAGGGAGCCGAATCGAAAGGACTCCGGAATTCCTGTACAGCAGCAGAAACGAAATTATCAGTCTGCTCGGCAAAGGAAGGAGAATAACATATTTAGTATTCTTAACAGAAGCTGATAACTGTAGATCGAAAGCAGCATTGTGTTGAGTCAATTGCTTTCCTACACCAGCTCGCTGATAGAACCACTGTGCGTCGCAATCGTTAAAGCGGACCTTCTCCACAGGCTAAAAATGATTGCCTGAGGGTTCTCAAGATGGACGAACGCTACATAAAGACGAGAAATGGTGAAAGGCATGTAGTACCATCAATTGAAGGTTCAAGGGCATTGACGACAGCACCCCAAGCAATACTGAACCCGGCAGAAGCAGCAAGGACACCAGCCATGGGATTACCAGTCGATGACGCAGAAACCACCACCGGACAGGTATTGCCCCTTGCGAGAGTAGTGCTGGTGAGAGACATACCCTTCGAAGCGTCGACAGCAATAGTAGAAGTACCCTGGTTGACACGGAAGCGTTGACGGATCTGAGGGTTCACCATGGGGTCTAGCTCCTTGAAGATGGGATGTCGATCAGTTAGCTATATCTTCAGCATGTAGGTCCATGTTCCCATGATTCCATTAGCCGTAGCCACACCAGATACAAAAGCATTACGTGCGGTTTAGTTTGAGATTGTAGTAGAAGATGCAGCCGCGCCAAGTGAAGGCCACGACGTGGAGAAATGGGATCCAGCGTTCGGGGGGTTCGACAACAGACGCTTTACAAGACCATCATTAACGATATAGGCACCACCAGATGGGCCAGTAGTAGCAAACGAAGATGAGAAGGCAGTAGTATTAGTGTAATCATCTCATCTCCTGTAGTAGATGATGTAGCAGGACTATGCAAAGATGACTGAGCGGCACCCGGATAAAGGAACGACTCAGCTCCATGTTTCCCAACACACTGAGGACTGTAGCTTGTCTGAGCTCGGATATTGTTCCAAAACAGAATGTAGTCAGCCATACTCACAACGGTCTTCCCGTTGAGTTCAAGCGACATGCTATCGATTACATTTCATTACCGCATTTGAGCGTAGAACAAAAGCGGTTAGCTGATAGAGTCTGGGCAGTACTACCGTTCTTCATCGAGACCTTGTACGGTAGCACGATGTAAGCATCGCGAAGACATTCGAATCCTTCACTCCCATTCAGCTGAGCAGCAGCATCAATAGTAATGACACCATTCTGATACGATCCCTGACTGAGATCGATTACAAAGGGTACTCGCTTACCCTCTACAAGGCACCAAACGATATAAAATTGGTTAATGACGCGATAACAAAGCAAAGATTATGAATAAACAAATATTCGAGGTTGAGAAGGTTATGGACCATAAGAAACAGCAATCAGGTAAATCGAAATATCTCGTCAAATGGATTGGATACGACGATCTATCCTGGGAACCACAAGATAATCACCTATTGATCAACAAAAACAAGCGATCTACCTTGAGACTGAGTTCTGGAATTCAAAGAGCTCGCAGAGCGGCTCCGGTGTTGGTTTCGCCCGCCACAGCAAATGAAACATCCACTTTTTATATCTGACTTGATATATAGAAACCAACCCCAAAATATGTATCCGAGTTGTTTAGAAAAGGAACGTGAGCTTGCTAAGCTTTGTCGAAAGCTATTGATCATTCAGGAAGTGAGACACATAAAAATGAGTTGTTGAATCTTGATGCAACAGCAAACTTTCGTAAAACAGTTGTCAATCGTAAATACCAGCGAGAACTGGAAATCAACTTTGGCGTCCCATTTCATTGCATCAAGGATCGCTATTTCAATCTACTAAATGAGCGAAATCATATATGCCATTCGTACGCATCGTTTCACCACGATTCGGTTTGCCGAGCTACTAGTAGTAGCTACTAAGAGAGTATTTATCCACTCATTTTTTATGATTAGAATAATATATAGACTCACAATGTTCCCCAATTTCACATCCCTCGCCGGAGAGAGCAGGGGCGACAGGAGCTTCTTAAGAAAGCTCAACGTCGTGTTCGGCAAGCCAAAGTCAAGCGGGAGATGTATGAAGGTACGTCATTGGCTACTGATATCTCGAATGGCATAACTACTGTAGCGAAGAATTCAACTGGATCAAGACAGACTCGACAACCAAGTAGTCTGAGCCCTTTAAAAATCGGTGAGTGATGAATCCTCCCAGACAAACCCTGAGGTATCAACTGTTGAAACAAACACTGAACCTCACCCTGTTTCAAGTGATGGTGAAACTAATACAAGCAGAGTGCGTACGACTAATAAAAAAGTTCAGATTCATCGTAAGACGACAGATATTGGAACACAGATTGAAGTAGCGGAAGACTTGGCGGAAAAGCATTTATTCATCGAAGGATATGATGATCAAGAGCAATCTAAGACAACAATTGCTCAAATATTTGAGGTTTATCCGATTCTTGCAGACTTACGATTCACCCTCTTGCTTTCAATGGTCGTCAGCTATCGAAATATTACAATGGAAAAGATGCGAAGACATATAGCATTAAGCTAAATGGAGTATCTTTAGCACCAAATATCGATTGGTCTGAGACGTACGATCATATCAGGGAAGTTTTGACTAAAGATGTTCGCTTCCTCGCATACCTAACTGAAAAGGAAGTACGCCGTGAAATGGGGAAAGAAGATACGCTGACCCCCTATCAAATATGGCAACTTATTGGATCGAAGCGAAACAATTCAATTTTTCGGGAGGGGATGACGCAGATCGCACGAAGCAAAGACTTGATGATAGCTTTCTATTCGATAAGCCAACATCCACAACGTCTGAACAGACTGACATCAAGATTTAACTATTCTGGACCATTAGCAGAAGTAATGAAGTGCTCGAAGCTAAGGGGTTGAGAAAGAAATTATTCCAATTCTCGTTGGGGCGAATAAAACACCTTCTGCTGATGTAGATGAATATATATGGATTGATGGTAATTCAATTAGTGTATTTGGTGAAGATAGTAATCGTACAAAGCCTGCTATCGCTAAGAAAGTCAATTGAGCAATCACATTCCAATAGTTTGTAAATATGGCCAACGCCAGAGCACTTGACCTGATATTAATCGGTAAACAGGATGAGAAAAAGGTAGCGAAGGATTTCACACCAGGTGAGGGGGAAGCCCGACATGGAGTAATGAGCGGCGCCGAGGAAGATATGGAACCGAAGCTGACCAACGCAGACAACGACGCCAAAAGAATCCTATTACAGTCAGTTGGCGAACGAACGTGTTGCTATCCCATTTTGACTGAAGCCGATTGCTGATAGTAAAAAATGGGTTAAAGCCTCATTCGGATTATTATTTCTGTGAGCCAGCACCCACTCGTCCATTAAATATCAGAAATAAAAAAATAAGCAAGTAACTGGTAATGCTTGGTCTGATCTCATGAAGACCATCCAGTGGATGGATACTTTCACATCGTTATTGAACTACTTTGAAGAATTAGGGCGTTACCTTTCCAATACCAATTTCCATCAAACGATGAAGAAGCAGTTAAACTGCTGAAGGAGAAGGAACTTGATAAATAAAGGCGAGCAAACCTTGAAGAAAATCTTAAGATTCTAAATAAAGCTATCTTAGGTAGCGTTCAAGACATCAAACGTCAAAGTACTGAGGAATATGTTGAGGGACCAGATGAATTGCAGAAGCTTCACGACGAGGCCGAGGCAGCTTTCCAACCATATAGCGAGGCTTAGAAGCGATATGAAGCCGCTAAGGACGCTGTGAGAGGTTCAAATCAAAATCATTAAGATCAGCTCTGAAGGTCACTCAATCAGCGATGAGAGCTACGAAGTCAGTATATAATTCTAAAGCTAAGCGATATTCTGACGCTCTCCCTATAGAGGGACGTGGCCTAAGAGGCGCGGGTGTAACTCCACGGGATGGAGTAGTCCGACAGGGTCGTACTTACAATCTCAATGAGATCCAGGGCTTAGCAACTCCAAGCGCGTACATATATCGTCAGCTTGGTAGCAAGTACATACGTTTACCTGATCCGGATGCAAAGACTCGTGATTGTGCAACCAAATCGAAGAAAGTGCTGACCTAAAGGCAATATCAGCGATAGTCTCCAAGCTATGATTAGGACCCTTGTATAGCAGCACATTGACCAAGCCTCCTATGATAAGCTCAGTATCGTCGACAAAAAAGGTTTAAGGAGATTCTTGCCATCACACATCTCCAATATAATTTCCACGACAAGCTCACGGACCCACTTGAGACCCTTCGAGCTGCGTTTGATAAGCTAAAAGGCGAGTTTGACTTAGGAAACGATAATCCAAGCATCATCAAACAGCTGAAATCGCTCACTGTGGATATGTACAGCAATCGATTGATTGATGATAAAGGGTTTAATGAAATTATAACGCGCCTACTATAAATCAAGCATGTTCTTCTTTATTCCCCGCATCATTTCCAGCTGAGCTGGTAGCTATGGCGATAACTCTGATCTCAACGTTGCTGAGCTAAACGCTATCATGAAGAATCTAATCATCCATGATCGACCTCAGAAGATACAGGCAGCTGTTTAGGCAACATATTTAGATAAAACTAACAAGAAGTGGACGTATCGACTCAGACTGAGGGAGGACGCATGTGGGCTTACCAACCAAAGAAGAACACAAAAGCTGTGAAGACGTTCGCTATTTAAACAAGACCATTCCGCACGAGTCTATTTCGATACCCTCGATAGATGTTATTTTTTGTCGCTTATACTGATCTCAAGTATTGCAGACTCCCCATCAGGACTCTGTGTGGGGAGAAAACGATATCTCTAAGAACAATGATTTTGTCAGCGTGTAGCATGGTCGACCCCACAATTTGCTTTGGATCATCCGTAGTTACATTCGCTGTAAGCTCCCTACTCGGTCTACAGCCCATGATTATATATTAACTAGACGATTTTTATAAAAAAATTATTTTTTCAATCTCACCGAGGAGATGTTGAATCATCTTCATTGTATGCAGCTATGCGGCTATAATCAACGTTCAACTGTTGCTTCGCTGGTTCGAGCGATGGATCTTCTCTCTCCTCGATATCGCCTCGATAGAAGACACTGGTCAAATCTGTTAATTTATCCGGAACAAGATCTTGAGCTAACAACCTTACCTCCTGCCCTGGTCGATTTTCAGACTCAATCCAATCATACAGAACTTCATCAACTTTGTCGTAGAGACGCCTGATGCGATCGAGAGGAGCACTTTGAATTTTTCGCTTGAGTCGTCGATCAGAGGTCATTGCCATCGCTTGGCACGAAATGTAACCCGAGAAGACAGCAGAGATGTTGTAGACGATCGGACCGAGAGCGTTTCTGTAACTCCGTTGTCAGTTCTGAGTCGATATACAGTACTACCGCCCATACTAAAAGTGAACGAATTTGAAGATGCAATGTGCAAATAACTCGAAGGGCTCGTAGTACCAATTCCGAGGCGCCCAGTAGAAGTTAGTATCATCCTTGTTGCTCCATTACTATACCAGTACATGCTATCTGCTGCGCTGCTATGAGCTGTTCCGCCAATGGATATTTCCCAACTTGAAAAACTAGTACCATCGAGTAGGATGCTTGCTTCTCCTACCAGTGGATGGTGATATATTCTTATATAGGTGGAGCATAGTAGATCCACCGGCGATGTAGGCTCCATTATATGTACTTAAACCATTTATGGTCAGCTGGTATGAACCCGATGGAGTTGTAGTATTTAGGCATGCTCTCCCATCATTAAGAAGTAACTGATTGTTTGATGATGCAAAAGCGCTTGTCGTCAAGATCCTGATTCGATATTGAGAGCTGGAGAGCTACTGTAAAATTGAGTTCCGGCATTCCCGCCCCATGCCTGTGATCCTAATAGATAGTCGTGGAACCAACCGCATTGATAACTAGTAGCAAAGACAACGAGCTTGTGCTCTGAACGAATAACCTGTATTCAGCAGAGCTTGTGCCAACCACTCCCGATTGATCGTACCCACTCACAAGGTGAAGTAGCGGACTGCATTTCTGAATAGTAGATGCTCGGGTCCCGATGGTGAGTCCCTCATCGTCAGAATCACGAAAGAGATATACTATTTCCTTGTTTGGAGTATACCCGTAAAAAGAGATACAACCTGACCCAGCTACACCAAGTGGAACGCGGATCACATAAATGAATCGGAGATTAGAGCTTTGTTTAACATGAGAACGCCATATCCCCCACTCAACACGATTAGATCGAATGCTACTCCACTGAGTCTGTACGATGACCAATCGATATACGAGAATGCTTCAGTAATAGAGAGTACTCGTGATGAACCGGATATTGATAGAGAGCCACCGATTGATAATCCGGATAAAGTACCGACGCTTCTGATGTTGGATTGAGTCGCTGTTTGAAGGGTACCACTAAGCGATGATGCAGACAGTGCATTAATATCAGTAATATTACTGCTGGCTTTAAGACAAGAGCTTTATTAGCTCCCGCAGAGCCTTTGGTTACTCCATAAAGGACCGCAATTTTTGCCTCGCTGATCACTGTCGGACCTAGTGTTAAACTGCTACTGATGGTGAGCGAGCTCAATGTGCCAATAACAGTTATATTCGGCTGGGATGGAGTGGCTAGGGTGCCTATTATTGACGTAGAACTGAGCGTTGATAGACCGGCCAAAGCCCGTGAAGCGCCACTAAACGATAGATTGCCTGCAATAGTCAAAGAAGATAATGATCCAAGCGATGTGATATTAGGCTGAGCCGCCGTCTGGAGCGTACCGGTTAACAAAGTAGCTGCTAGCGAAGCAATTGTTTCGATAGATCCAGATCCATCCAGCACGAGTGCTTTACCCGGAGTGACAGTACCTAGGATGATGTCGAGAATGTATGCAGGAGCAGACGACACGATGGATCCATCCATTATCAAGCTTACACAAGATAGTGTCCCAATAAAAAAAAAATACCATTGATATCATTGTTAGTACCTGGAACAAGGGCTGCACCTTGTGTTGCAACTCCTAGGGTGATACCAGAAATATATGTTAGTTGATAATCATTCTTATCGAGGTAAAGCGTCTGGGAATACTCATAGGTCAGATAGCCGCTGACATCCAACGTTTGGTAGAATGTAGGATTGTAGATCGGTGATATGAGTATTGGCTGAGGATATGAAAAACCAGAACTCATGTTTGTTTTTATATCAATCTATATAGATCCAGCGATTAAAAGACATGAGCGCTATTCCAGATTTCGCTGCTTCATTGGGTAAGAAGTACAAGACAGCTGGTATGGGCGATAAACGTTTGACATTAAAAGCTATTTAGAATGATTGTCCTTGGACCCTCTTTCAGTGGGAAATAACCTATGCTTTTTCATTCTCAAACATGCACCCCACGTATTCGCCCATTTAACGATTATTGCTCGCAATCCCCACCAAAAACTGTATGAGTACCTTCGCGACAAGCTTGAAGATTTCATTACTTTCACTGATCCAGATACGCCTCCGAGCGTTGATCAAGTGCGTCGTACACCATTAAGTTCCAATAAACCTGAGCTTGTTATCATAGACGATTACAGTAACGATAAGCTACGCCAGAAGAATATCTTTTCCCACTATTATACTCGTGGAAAGCACTTCAAGTTGAGTACCATATTCCTAAGCTCCAGCTATTTTGCAACTGATAAGATGATACGAGTGAACAGTGAAATTGTTGCTATTCTACATCCAATTAGTAAAAGGGACTTGCAAATGATTGTCCGTGATTTCAATATAAATGGCATAGACGACAAAAAAATAATGATTGCCTATAATAAAGCAATATCACGAGGCAGAGGTCAAATCTTACTTGTAGACAGCGTGAAAAGTCAACTACGATATAACTTCAATGAAGTAATCAATCCAGCTGATCTTTAATCTTGTTGATCGGTAAGCCAGCGTCGATGCTTCCGTGATGCGTAATACTTATTTCTCTCAATCCACCTGACATTGCTACCACATTCACATTCCAGTCTCTTCGACATTCTTTGTTTGATGCTTCTGCATTATCATGGTAATACCGCTTCTGAAACTCAATGCGCTGCTCTCTATTATTGTCATATTGGAGTTTGTTGTGAGAAAGCTTTTGTTCTTGAAACTAATCTTCTGTCTGATACGCCCTTTGGGAATTAACCGTGTGTTGGGTTCTATCAATTACTAATTGCTCAAAACTCACACAACTGTCGCCGGTCAGTGATTTCACGCTCACTGATCTTTTCAATTTGAAAGTTTTCAATACCGTGGGATTCAAAATATTAATAAATTGAGTTGTTCATCGATCCAGCGTTATATTGATATTTATGTTCAGCCCGATGAGTGGAAAGATTCTGTGTAGTCGAGCCAATGAACACGATGGTCTCATCCGCGTTGGCATCTTATGTACACATCCAATCATACCTATATAAAGTTATTATATGTATTAGCGCTTATCGCTTAAATATGATCTTATGAATATAGCTTACAGTGTGTGCGAGTTTTATCAAGCTCAATTCCACGAACCTCGTTCAAGATGGGTACAACTCAACTTGGCGATACAGTTTCCCGGGTTCTGCTGCCATGTTGTTTGCGCCGTTCAATCGATCAGCATGTACAACTCCAAATGCAATATCGATGCGACCCAGTTCTGGAACAATACTTTCGAAATCGAAGTACCTACGGGTACTACAACATCCATTGTGAGTATCAATCTCTCGGATGGTATTTACACATATGCCGATATCAATCGAAGCATCCAGACTGCTCTCGTTGATGCTGGTGCCTATCTCGTTGATCCATCTGGAAATAATGTTTTTTCATTCAATTATCGGAAAATAGCGTATATTGTGCTGCTCAGTTCAGCGCTACCCCAACGACTCTACCTACCGTTGGAGGTACCTAAACTAGACCTACTACTGATCTATATAGCTCCGGCGGTTCTGGTTTGCCTACTAGTACGCGTGTTCCGCGCCTGATCATCAATAATGCTGAGTTTGGAAAGGTTCTTGCATTGGCTGTTGGAACATATCAAAACCGCCCCCTGCAACAGTTGCAAGCGCTCAGCTTTCGAAAACGATCCCTCAGATCCACCCTACGAGTTCATACATCGTACGATGCGATCTAATTAAAAATGAATACGTCGCGAGCGGTGATATCCCTAGTGCTTTCAATCTAGGTGATGCGTCTGTTGGTCAGCTAATCTCGTACAAGCTGAATCAGTATGCATGGATGAACTGTCACAACGGTGCTCGTACGACGAGTACGATCTCCATTTACAACCAGACCGATCAGGAGGTTAAGTTTCGAGATACTTCAGTCTCGATCATGCTTTTGCTTCGACCAAAAAATGAAGCCATTGTGTGTGCCAGTTGTTTAGCGTAATGAGGCGGAAGTTACAATCTAAAGCTCCTCGCTTGCATAGGCTTCTTCTTCATTACACGGAGCTTAGCCATACGATCGCGTGCTTCTTGGGAACCCTTTATAAATCGCTTTGCCTTTGGCTTGGCAACACCAGTTCCATATCGACGACGAACCTCTCCTCGAATCGATTTGATTAATTCCTCATGTTCAGGCTTGGTGGCTTCAGAAAGGAAAACTTGTCTCCAGCATCGACCGCATCGGTTAGAACTCCTTTTCGTTTAGCATAAGCGAGAGCACTTTTGGCCCCTTCTTCACATCACTCATAGGTAGGCGTCCTCCTACCTTATCGCTAGAAACTCCGATACCCGTCATGGAGCGGTTAGCAGCTCTCGCTGGAATAGCGCCCTAGGGAGAACCGAGTGCAGTTGCGAGAGCGGGATCAGCAGCATCTGCTGCTCCGCTAAGAATGCCAGAGTCTTTAGCAACTTTGATTGCCTTTTTAATGCCTCCCCATATCTTTCCGTATGGTTGAAAGGATATTCGATCTCCTTTTTGGTAATAGCCAATCGCGTTCTTTATTTGATTTGTGAGCTCGAAGAGCTTTAGCATACGATTCAGGACGAAGATGAAGCGTAGCACAAGAACCACTCAACCCATCTTTGGTCAATGAAAGAGTACCAGACTTGAAGGCCCTCTTGAGCTTAGACTCAGGGATGGATGCCGAAAATGCTAACGCTTTGAAAACCATGATTATATTAATCAATCTATTTTAATTTTAAATGCTAAAGAATGGATAGATTCAGATCTTTGAATCTATCTAAGAGATGCATCTTATGCTTTTGTTTGCAATACAGGAAGACCATGCAACATTCCACAATAATCTCCGTATGCCCATTGGTATTGTTTAGGGTTGTATTTACCAATTCTATACTTTGTCGGAGCTGCTTTGCCCATCGAGTCGAAAAATTCACCATCATGTACCGCTTGCCAATGTCCTACATCAAGGTTAGGAGGCTTCAATAAGACCAAGTACGTACCTTTTTTAGGGAGTGGATTCGTTATTTCACTCGATTCGAATATATTATCCAGGTAGACTCCCTATCGATCCGCAAGCTCAATTAGATCATGATTGCTCGTGATTGGCTTAATGAGATGAGTCATAATATTGAATTTCGATGAAAGTATACTAGAATCCATATAGATTCAACGATGAGCGAAACTCAACTATCCTACCAATATTTGTACCAGATCTCGTTTAAGAGCGACCCGGATATCAAGGTATCCCCCATCTCCATTCTTAGATTTAATTTGAACTCGATAGCCACCGATGACAACTATTTCATATATAGCCTCGCTCCATCTCGCCGATTCCTTTTCAAACGTCTTCTTCAAACGATATAACACAGAAGCTCCAATTTCAAGCCGATTCTCAAGCTTATCCATAGCATTGCTGTTATGATCTAATTCAGATTCAATAACCTGTCCACATGCTTCATTCGGTGTCATTTTGATAGAAGTGTGCTTAGTATTGTTATAGTTGTTGATGACATCGCATAGTAGATTGAAGTTAGGGGTTGCTTTATCTTCATCAATTTCGACTTAAGCGTACGCTTAAATCGTTCAACCTTGCCCATCGTTCCATGATCACCCGGTTCGTTGTGGTAGTGAGTGATAGATTTGCTTTTGAAATAGGCTTGGTCATGCCTATTCATGAACTCAGAGCCATTGTCGGTAGTTAAAATATCAACTTTAAGTGATTCAAGAGTTTAATACCCTTATCGACACTACTCCAACGCTTGTCCGCTAATATTTTAGCAAACTCAATTCTGGGGTTGATATTGATAGCCGTTAGAATCGGCTTTCCTTTCCAAAATGCTGTATCTGCCAGCTAACTATTGGGATTGCTTAAAGCAATCTTAAAATCATCAAATCGAGTGCTTTGCCGTTGTAGCGTTAGACATCAGTCTGCTTGGCATACAACTCCTTAACATCCTTCAGACGAGTAGATTTTTCAATTGTTTGAGCCTTCTGACACAGAGCATTGCTGCCGATATACCTTGTTTTAGGATCATGATAAAGCTTCAATAGTAGCTCGTCCATGGTCTATATTAGAAACAAAAAAAATGCAAAGAGTTCCCCCTAAATATCGAGTGGAATTGTAGAAATACCATCATCTGAAACCTTACGCTTGCTGTACCAATAGTTAAGGGCAGTCTTTGTTTGACTGTATGTAATGATTGATTTGGTCTCTATACTAATGCTGAAACCCTTCTTAGTTCCTCTGAGAGTTATACGATCGCGAACAACAGACTCGGATTTCTCAGGCGATAGTAAATCATTGTTCTTGTTCTTTTGAATACCTTTTGTGGACAGCTTGAAATATTCGACTTTCCCATTAACAGTCTTTCATCTTTCTTGACCTTGTGTTCTTCATCTGGGATATAGCAAATGTAATTCTTGCTGGATAGTGCTACTATCGCATCACCTCGCCACTCGTCCTTGGATAGGCCAGGAGTGAATGTATCATAGATGGACACTTCCTTGTTTTATTCTCGCGGAAACCATTCATACTTGTGTTTCTTGAAGTGGTCTTGAAGCTCAGGCTTGATACACTCGCGAAAGGATTGTCACAGCTGAAAGCGTATATACGCTGAGTCAGTGCCCATCTCCTGATTTGAAAATCGCTGCGATCGAAGTAGAAATCGATGCAATCGTAGTAGAATTGGAGCATTCGGAGCTTAACAAGCTGATAGATGGCAATCGATAGATGAATCGGATTCGTACTCTTATTGAGGCGCTTCTTCATGGTAATCTCACATGAACTATTTAGCTCCTCCAACGAAGAAACGTGAAATGTTCGATCTTTTTCTCAATAGCTGTGGCGTAGCGGTTAAAGATAATCGATGGCCCGCCGGAAATATTGTCCTTCATTCTACGGTCGATCTCTTTCTCCGCTAAATAAATTAAATATACTAACTGATCGGAGTTGAAATCATAAAGTTTCTTTTTCCGAAATCCACCGATGGACATATCTTTATGAGCCACATTGCACTCGATGCAGCTAATCATAATGTTGCCATTGATATGACCTTTGGAGTAATTAATTCTATCAGCTGACGCGGTTTCAGCAGTTAGAGGACAATAGCATAAAGCGCAAAGATACCGATCTAATAATGTATTTAGATGACCAATCGTCATATCATATTGACGTTTAGCTTCAGCGTCTTGAGCCTTGTACCCCTTCATTTGTTTCGCAGGAAATCCAAACCGTGGAGCAGCTATTCTCGGTGGCTTCCTGAGTTTTTTTGTGGCATGTCTGATACATAACCTTCTCCGAGAGCCCCGGAAGCGAGACACCATCAGTGACCATGTCGAGATCAAAACGCTTAAGCAATTCTCGCTGAGATTGGATAGCTTTGATGAATGGCACAACATCCAGATCAGCAGATCAGCATATCCTTGATACTCTTCATCTCATGGTACTCCCAAACGAACTTGACGCGTTCATAGGCTTCATTAGTAGCGATTGTCCCGTGAAGATCGCTATTGAAAGCCTTCTTAGGTGAGATTTTAGTCTCGCTAAGTAAATTAAATGAAGTTATGTACTCATATATCCCCTTAGCAAGGCCACAAGTGCATTTAATGTTGTCATCACACTTGCACCCACCGAGGTAAGTAGTGATATAATTTTCCAGAGATGTACCTTGTGGGACATAATTCATAATATCAAGCATATTGAAGTCGCCAGTTGCGATGCACATATAACTGGGATTTCTGATAGCGGATTTGATGTTGTCGGTCCCGATTACGAGAAGAGATCTTTCTTAATAAAATTGTTGTCATATCTTCCAGAGTTGAATCCAAGAAAAGGTACTTGATCAAGGATACGTTTTGATTTTATTGTATGATCCATTATCTCTGATATCAAAGTTTTGATATTAGCATGCGCATCGTAGAATGATTGGTACTCTCCTTCTTTGATTTCATCATTATTAGATGAGAGTGTACCCTTCTCCCCCTCACGCATTAAAATGCTTCTGAGTAAGGTCTCATACTTCGACACATTATATCGCTGAATGATCTTAGCTGCGTTGTTAATACACTCGAACATATACTCGAACATATCATTTAGCAATGCACGCGGATCGTTATTAATAAACATTCAACACGATTAGTTAAGCTATCTGATATCGAAACGCTAACGGGGATGTGCTCATTTACATAGACAGCACTTTCTCCGTGGCTAATCTCTGGTTGGCTTGAGGATGGCTTCCGAAATCATAGACAATGAAATGATCGAGGTAGTGATCCACATGCTTTAGCGAGTATCGTTGAAGCAACTTCTTAATCATATTCTCAGGAGGAGTGTAGATGCTTGGTAGTTTTGTGAACTCATATTGACTTCATCGCATCTGTTCTTTGAGTGGTTTCATAATTTTTCACTCGTCTTGAAGATCATATCCCATTTCTGACACTGGTACTTGTTCTGAAACATTTCCATGTTTTTGATGTAGAGAGCATGATTCTCGCACGATAGGATGTTGATTCGGTCATAGCTCTTCTCTGAGGAACGAATGCACTCAACATTTCCGGTTTCCACATCCTTCGTATATACGTTGATACTGAGCTGGAAGCATTCCTCGAGCTCATCGAATTGCAAAATGTCAATTGGCTTCAAGTTGCGAAAGAGACTTAGCGTGTCGCTAATACCCTTGTATGAACAATACCGCTTGAAGGTATAACCTTGCGAGATCTTTACCACGATTGGATGAAAAGCAATGCAATGGAAAACGCATTTATTGTTGGTCTTCGGAAAATTAATGACATGCTTGTTATTGAGTATGACTTTAGGGATAACAGCTCCGCTATCACCAAGAGCGTGGTTGCGAAAGTAGATGAATGACTTAAACCCAATGATTACCAGGAGTTTGTATCCAGATGAAGGGTACGGGAGCTTGTTTGCCAACTCCATTGCTTTAATAGGAGTTATCACCTTCCGGATATCACCCTTAGTATTAATCGCAATTAGAGAGTCGAAGACCATTCTGTTGCCAACATTTGGATACCAATACGAACATCACTTTCATCGGCAATATTGCTGTATCCAAGCGCAATTTTACCTTATGAGCTTTCCCCTGACTTTCGAGTACAACTTCCAGCTGTCATAAAACTCTCCTGCTGGGATATTTTCATAGAGATGAGTCTCCATGAGGTTGCCTTTATAGAATCGATACTCGGGTCAGCCTTATAATCGGGTGAAAGATGCTTGTTGAGGTCTCAATCGATTTCTTATACTGCTTGACAATTAGTTTCTTATTTCTTGGTTTCCAATATAAACCATCTTACCTGTGTCGTCGCACCTTCAATCAATAGTGTTTTCCCCATTTAACGTATGGAATATTCAATCGCCTAAGTCCTTCAACTTCGTACGGCAACATGATTGTTATATATCGGTGGGTATATTTCGGCTGGTGGAAAAGCCTTTATATTAGTTGGACTTTGCTTGAGATAGAACTTTATATGCTTGGAAATACAAAAAAATGATGTGAATTAATTCGATTCTGTTTTCTCGTTTGCTTTAAGTAGTTTGCGCTTCTCCCTACGTCGAATATTAATCTGTTCTCTATGGGCTGTATCGCACGCTTTTTGCATAGCGCTACGTGTTTCTCTCGTCTTGAGGTAATACCGCATCTGGTTCACTTTGAAGCGTTCTTTGTTCGCTTGATACTTTTCGGGTGAGTATGTCATTGTTATCTATATACTAAGGATGACGTTTTATCAGGATAAAAAAATATGTTTGATTATTTCATAGGAATTACAATGATATTTAACCACACAGTGCTAAATAAGCCTGATGCTTCTTCGTCATTAAATGCTTACCCTTGTTGTATCGACTATATATCGAGCCGCATTCACATTGAATCTTTCTTCTCGGGTCGTACTTTTCTGGGAGGTTATGGAGCTCCTCTTCCCCAATTCGAAATGAATGCTCGCGGTGTTTATGCATTGGGTATGGTTTATAGCCACTTGCTTATGCTCATAGATATCGATACTTTTTGTGATCTCATGCTCGCTGATCAATCTTTTTTTATCAAAGCTATCGACCCTACCGTTTTTAAAATGTTCATAAATTGTACGAAACGACTTGCCAGTTCTTAACCACGCCGTGTAATTACCTCTAACATCATTCCAGTATAACTGTTGTGGTTTGTTGGAGCTCCCAATGAAGACGATAGAATCGTCTTTGTTCGAAATCTTATATATATGAATCCTGTCATTATATTTTATACCTTTATATTTATCTATCAGGATGGAACGTCTTCATATTTTTGATCCTCACATTTGGATAACTTCATATAGGCATAATATTGTATCTTATATTCAGTAAATTATGCACCTTTAACACCTTTACATATTCGCTATCAGGACCTTTTAAGAACAAAAAATATGTCTCTTTGCATATTGGCTATCGAGAGGTGTGGTCCAACATTTACACCTTTTTCATTAAATGATTGATTACGCGTGATTTTAAAACATTCAGAAGGAATTTATGAAAAAGTAGCCCCGATTGAGTACTGTAAACCACTACTCTTGTCTACAACCGGAAGTTGCTTCAGCGATTCCTCGTAGCGGACCTTCGGCTTTCGTCGGTTGGCGATGATGCGCTTATCGCTCTTCGCTCGCAAGTGGACAACGACGCGGTCCTTCCAACCCGCAAAGTCTCCTTCGGCCCCGCTGAACTTCAGCGCTGCGAGGTTCCGTTGACCCACTTGCCACTCGTACTTGAAATGTTGAATTGAATGCTTTAGTGTTGGGTCTCACAACAGTATATTACTCTTTTACCCTCTATTCTAATTGCCTATGCTCTTGACTTGAGCTCGGGGTCTGAGGCAAAAGAGGAAGTCAGCTCGTCTTCGGACTGCGTCCTCGGCCAGCTCGCTCCTCTTCCTCTCAATCGTCATTGCACTATGGTTGGCAGGGAGCTCTCTGCCCAGTACTATCCAGCCATCTGTGATTACCTCAAGTGCTTGCTAATCAATATAACACTTTGGAAAGGGTTTTGAGTCAGTTTCTCTTTTTGTTGGCAGACAAGCCAGGCACCTGCTGCGCCACGGTACGCGGAGCGCACAGCGCTCCACTCAAGCGCCTCAGCGCGATGGCCTCCTCCTTCACTAGCAGCCGGAGCGTTGCGCAGCTTTCGGCAGCATAGGAACAAGGACCTACCTGTGCAATCTAATAGCTGAGGACCTTGCGACTGAGCTGAAGTCGCCGAGGTGAGTTGATTGAGCAGAGATGGCGACAGCGGCCTGACCAATAAGATCACAGTATTTTTCAATTGTGGAGGCACATAAAAGACTTGAACCTCTTCCTTAGTACATATTTCCTCTTTTTCGAAGATTTCAATAAAGTGTTGTGAGCAGATCAAGCTCAACTGAATACAATAATGGTTTCTTGGTAAGTTTCAATACTTTATAAATGAAACTATGATGTTATGCAGTAATATGATTTTGTTTTAGTACACATTTTCTAAGCAATACTATTGCTCCTATTAATATTGGCGTTTTTATTGTAATATTTCTCGGAGAAGCACAGAATTTTAAATTGGTAGACGGACACGGTGTACTGTGACTATTTACGTGCTGCGTGCGTGGACTATTTGAAAGTCATTCACCTACGAATGTTCAGGATAAATTGCACTGTTCTGCGTCAGTGTTGCCAACGCGAACCGAGGGTCAGCACTAACCAAAGACGGAAACAGGTTTGCCGCAGAAATGTGAAAAAAACGCTCTTGTTGCGTTATTTGTTTTGAGTGGCATTTTTCAGTTTCAACGTTGCACCGATGCATGGAAGTTGTGTTAGACGTCCGACAAAACATCGCTGGCGAACCTTGATCTGCTAAACCCGCAAGCCGTGCCGGACGAGATCAATTCTAGAGCGCTCCAGAAATGGATAGAGTCAGACGATGAGGGACTCATCCGATCCAAAAGATCCACTTGTCTCCAAGTACTATGTGGTGCTGCGAATAGCAAGGCTTCACTTTTGTCGGCAGAACTTGTTATTCTTGTTCAAGCAGCGATCGACCCCCTAGCAAACATGTGGAACACACCACGCAAGGAAACAGTAAGGATATTGCTCAAATGTAGTACAACGTCCTTGTTGTTTTTCCCCAGTAGCGCTTTCGTCCTCTATCTAAATAGGTATGGAATCCCGAACGTATTTCAAGTCAAAAATGGTGAATACCAGTTTGGTCCCTGAACTGAGCTTCAAACGACGATATTCCACTAATTTTAAATGGTAAAGCCGTTCCCAAAATGGCATCGATATTTGTTAGGACCAACGCCCAGTAGTAGGTTCGTAGAATGCTCCCGCTCAACGACACATGTGCGTTTGGGGAATCCCGTAGCCTGTCTGATGTGTTGACGTATCCTCCTCTACAAATAGAACTCGCACTTGTCGAGTGCCACCGTTGCAAAACGGCCACATGGCATGGGAAGGAATATTATGGTCCGTTACGAGTTTTTCCGTGGGCTGGCCGAGCTTCTAGCATCTAAGGACCACCCGGCCAAAAATTCATTTGCAAAATTGCACTCCTCTCCTCACAACAAGAGCCTCAGCCTCTACCCCCCCCCCACACACACACCTCTTTAAGATGAAGTTTTTCACCACCATCCTCATCGCTGCTGCCATTATCACCCAGGGTGTTGCCCAGACCGCCACCACAACGACTACGAGCACTACTATGAGGGCCACCACCGCACCTACCGTAGTCACAGCCGCACCCGCCACTACGACGGCGCCCGAAGCTACGACGGCGCCTGCAGCTACGACTGTACCGGCTGCTACCACTGCTCCGGTTACCACGACCACCACGACGACGAACTCGACGACGACGGATACCACCGACGAGGCTGATGTCACGGACGAGCCGGCTATGTCTGATGAGGCCTCGGAGGCGACAGGTGCCCCGATGGAGCCCTCGACTAGTGATGAAGACACCACAGACGAGACCACTGAGACCACGACTGTCGATACGGAGGGATCTGAGGCTAGCGGATCGACGGCCGACACGACCGATGTTGGTGACTCGGCCTCCACGTCGACCTCGGGTTCAACCTCCGCGTCGGGAACTAGTTCAGGTATCAGCCGCCAGTCGATCACGCTTCTATCTGCGGCGTCTGCTGTTGTTGTCACTATGGTTGCAGCTCTCTTTTAAGTTTACTTGCAGCGCTCTTTTAAGTTTACTTGCAGCGCTCTTTTAAGTTTACTTCAATATATATACTCGCTCGATAAACCATTGCTAAGAAACATTTATGCCTTGAGAGCGACCAAGGAAATGTGGTCTGCTGTGAGAGCGACCTTACAGCAGACCATATTTCCTTACTTTCAGGATATATGGTCTGCTGCCGACTACATCTACGAAATCATAGCAACGTGAACAACTATATTTGTGACATCGCTAGCTTCTCGTAAAATACTACGGGACGACTTGACCTCTTTGTGGAGCATCATCCTAAAGATTGAATTCCAACCCGCCCATCTCGCTAATACATCTGAATTGTGTTTACACTTCTTCTATTACCGCACACATGTATCGATTTCAACCGTACCTTTTTTTTCTGTGAAAACAGTGCTATCAGTGTTATCAATGATAACTGATCACAACACGGAAGGAAAGGAGTTGATTAACTAGTTATAGGATTTCTCGTTCTGCTAGCTACATAGATAGGATAACTGGACTATGGGCGCGGGATCCATATTCGACGCTCAGGGGGAGGTATATTCACCGTCATGGCAGCGTCAATCCCAGGCGTTGGAGAATAGAGGCAACTGTATCTCCATCAATGCCAGCACTGCCCCACCGACCTTCACGGACTGCGGCAGCTGCGGGTACGAGCACGCGATCTTGGTCTCGTCGCCGAGGAACTCGTAGTCCGTCGTTAGCTCGATGAGCGAGTCCTTCTGGATCGTCACCTTGTCGTGGTTCTTGAGGAAACCCGTACGGATTTCGGGACCCTTAGTGTCCAGCATGTCATAACTGATCACAACACTACATGTAGGGTATCCTTTCTCCTTTTGTGCAATTCCAACGTAAGGACAAAACGAACATAATATGTTCACTTTGCCCTTACGTTGGTATTGCACTAAAGGATATTTATTATAGGGCTTTTAATAGGTCCGTGAAAAATAAGCTCAAATAGAAGGCACCTAACAACCAAGACAAAATGACTATCAAAGTCACTGTTGACATGATAAAGAATATTAAACACACAAGTATATAGATTCCCTCTATTTAAGTGTTAGTGCAAAATATAAATGGGAAATACGGGCTTTAGACTACTCGAGCATTAAGAACTAGCAATCCAACTACTCAATCGACGAAACGACGCAAGTGATATTTGCATTGCATCTTGAGTTTCATTGACGCTCGATTTTTTTATTAATTGGAAATCAATACGCTTGGAAACTTTTATGACAGCATCAATAAATAGCCTTAACGTTTGTGTGAGTTGTACACCCGTTTTAAGGAAGTAATGCGAGCAACTGCTCGCGATAGCTATACGAACCAACGCAACCGAACACTGTGGATGATTTTTTCATGCAAGCTAGTTTCTATCTTGGATACATGTGTTGTGGTCAGTCTTCTTCATAAATTGCAGTAAATCCATTCGTTCATAAATTGCAGCAAACTCATTCCTCGAAATATGCTTTGTACGGTGATCTACCTGTCGATCAAATGTTGTTTTCGATCGCTCAGCTCCTTCTGCATGGCTACATAAATCGATGTTTGCCGTTTCGACCTCCATCCAAGACTATTTCATACATGTACATGTAGTAGAATTCGCTCCTTCACGATATATACTATACAAGTATGCATTTTCTTTTTATAAATTGCCAGATTCATCCGAAGGATACCAAGTTTACTCTTGTTCGAGAACGTCACATTGATTGTTGCGCATTAATACAATTTATACAGTTGTCACTCTACATATTACTGTACTACGTACATCACATAAGACCAAAAACACCGTTTACCCACCCTAAAAATACCACTGCTTGCACTACCAAGAAACGAAGTATGCGATTGTACGGTCCGTTACGAGTTTTGTGCCCTGCTGGTCAAGCTTTTAGCTTTCATGAATCACGTGCCGACTTCCATTCGGACATTTGCACTCCTCTCCTCACAACAAGAGCCTCAGCCTCTACCCCCCCCACACACACACCTCTTTAAGATGAAGTTTTTCGCCACCATCCTCATCGCTGCTGCCATTATCACCCAGGGTGTTGCCCAGACCGCCACCACAACGACTACGAGCATTACTATGAGGGCCACCACCGCATCTACCGTAGTCACAGCCGCACCCGCCACTACGACGGCGCCCGAAGCTACGACGGCGCCTGCAGCTACGACTGTACCGGCTGCTACCACTGCTCCGGTTACCACGACCACCACGACGACGAACTCGACGACGACGGATACCACCGACGAGGCTGATGTCACGGACGAGCCGGCTATGTCTGATGAGGCCTCGGAGGCGACAGGTGCCCCGATGGAGCCCTCGACTAGTGATGAAGACACCACAGACGAGACCACTGAGACCACGACTGTCGATACGGAGAGATCTGAGGCTAGCGGATCGACAGCCGACACGACCGATGTTGGTGACTCGGCCTCCACGTCGACCTCGGGTTCAACCTCCGCGTCGGGAACTAGTTCAGGTATCAGCCGCCAGTCGATCACGCTTCTATCTGCGGCGTCTGCTGTTGTTGTCACTATGGTTGCAGCTCTCTTTTAAGTTTACTTGCAACACTCTTTTAAGTTTACTTACCCGCCCGATAAGCAACTGCTAATGACATATGCGCCGCTTAGGCAATGCCCTAAAGTGTCATGTGATTAGTAAACGGACCTAAATGTGTTGTGCTCCTTGGTGATTTTGTTTCGCCTTTGGACTCGCTCGAGATACCATAGAACCATCTCTACTAGTAAATTGCCCGTGCTGCATAGAGCTGGTCGCGGAGCGCTCGTTTGAAACTAGAGTTACCAACTAATTGATGCGTTGTTGTAGCAGGCCTTGAGAGAGTTTGTATCAGCATTCTGTGCGACTACTGTACTGTAGATGGTAATTCATCAAACAATAACATCCATCTCTTGGCGCGAAGTTTGACCTCAGCTAGCATACATCTTGCAACATCCACAAGTACCCTGACCTCTGTCGGAATTCCGACGTGTCAATATTGGTTTCGTTTGGGCGACAACCACTCCTACGAATTTCCACATATTTGACAGTCATGTGAGTCGTTCAGTCGCCTTCACTGTCAGGCCGAGCACGCCTAGGCCACCACCCTCACGGGCGTGCTGACCGAGCAGACCAGCGGCCTATGTAGCAAGTCACCATGCGCACGCTGCCTTGGACGGCCAGGACGCGCATGGCAGGCAACCGCCGAAGGTACGTATCTGATGCGTTCTCTGCACAGAACAAATTTAGGAAAAAGGAAACGTAGCTTACATTGAGGTTAAGTATACACAAAGAAAAAAGAAGCTTACCCAGTGGGAGAGCACATAAAGAGCACGCGAGTGCTTCCATGAGTGCATGCATGTCGTAGCTAGCAAAAGAAACACAAACAAATATAATCATTCCAAAACCTGCGTCGTTCCCCCACAAGTCAAAGCCTACCTGCTTCCTCCGCCGCACTGCAAGTGCATAGCCGCCCCGACATCTGGTAGCAGGGGGAATCCGCGGCTATTACTATCGTCGCTGTCGTCCTGAAAGTGCCGTGGCCGTAAGTGGTTGTTCCTTGATTGGACACCCAGCTGCACATGCGCGTGGTCATAACTGTAATTTCAGTTTTATTGCTAGCGTACGCTGATTGGTGCAAATTCGACCGGAAGGCTGTTGGTAGTGCCTGAGGGTACTCTGCCTCGGTTATTTACATTGGCTATAATTGGAATCGCTGATCTTGAACCTGCCCCGTTGTAAACCAAGTTTCTATTAGTAGGCGTAATTCTTGGCTGTACGGTAAGTTGGGTGGACCTTGGCAGCCTTTGCCCAGCACTCTCTAACAGTCTCGTTGCTCTCGTCCGCTTGGACTAGGTTATGACTCGAGCAAAACCGTCAGTTGCCCATCAGAAGGACAAGGAGGTTTCAGTACTCAGTGAGTTCTTGCGCTTATCTGTCGACGATCCGAGCGCTACAAAGGAAGCGCGCACGGATCTCTTCAAGTCGAAAGACAACTCTGATCGTATACTACAGGCTTTGGTAAAGCTCGTCAAATCACACGGCTGTGAATGTGGCACAGAGAAACGTCGCAACGTGAGTGTGCTAATCGATACACAGACTCAACTTCATCGCGCCAACCACATCGTCTAGACTGGAATCCAGCGTGTGCAGCGAGAAATCGAGGTGGTCGAAGAACCTCGTACTCCAAGTGGGGCGGCTCGACGCGCAAACGTGCTAAGCGCGTTCACGAAGCCCTCGAAGGTGGATCGACCTCACCGAAGGCATCCAAGAAGACCAGAACCGACAAAAACTAGTCGTTCGGAACCTTAGGAGCAGCATACTTACTCCTTGTAACAAGTTCCCCTTTTAACTCCCGTTCCTCTTCAAGAATTTCGAAAAGTGATTAAGCTGAACGTATCAAGTATGGCGGATCCTACACATCTTATGCAGAGTATGATCGCTTCGATCCAGAAGCAGACCAAGCTCGTCGAGATTCTCACGCACATGAAACAGGTCTCTGAGCTCAAGCTAAAAGGTGTGAAACCGCCTACGTGCAGCGGTACTGTGGTGTAATGAACGCCAGATGAGATGGTTCACATATCGCAGTTAAGCAGTTAGTCAGCCACGGTACTATCCGCTGAGTACGAAGTCAGCTGGTAACTCGGTTATTCGGTTGGATGAACTCAGCCGGCCGCTGAGTTCGGGTGGCTACATGGGGTCTTCGCGAAGGGTCGGTCGGGATCCGAGCGCACTTCATTCACTTGATATTTGTATAGGAACATAGTTAACAATAAGAGGAGCCCCTTAGGGGCTCCCGGGAGATAAATAACAGAGTAACTCTTTTCAAGTCCAAGACAAGTGTACACTATCCGGTAAGTCCCTGCACGGGCTGGATTTGTTATGGTTACCGTTGGCACCCGAGAGGCATACCTTGTAGAGTGCTGACTGGTAGCGCCAAGAGAACTAGGTCGCCCCGAGGAAGGGCGTGTCTTGCCAAGCGCGAAGGAGCAAGTCCTGCCGAACTCGGCGGGCCGGTAAGCCCTACAGCCCGACATTTCTAGCCGAGAAGCCTCTTCTCTCGGTGACCGTCAAAGCGCTAACGCGCCGTCGTCCTCTCTTTAGCGGAGGACACGAGATATCTAAGCCAGCGGCAGTCAGTTCAGCTGACCTCTGTGTATCGACTGGTTTGGGGCACTTGGTCTCGGCGGAAGCGAGACACCATTGTCCCGGAAGGCCGAACCGCTAGGGGCAACCCACGCAGGCCAACAAAGACCGACTAGCTCGGCTATTGTTGTGTTCTTGTCTAAGTAGCCACATCTGACGAATTTGTGTGTGTGCGGCAATACCACAACTGGCTCCGCGACCCGGGAACATGTTGTGCTTGTTTGTGCGGGTGCCAAGTAGCCAAGTTGTTCAAGTATTGAGAAGGATGGTCAACGGATTGTCGATATGAAGCGGAGCAAGCCCAGCGACAGCTGGAGTTCACCACTCACGGGGTCGAGCTCGGCTGGTGAGATGATCACTGGTCTGACGGCGGAAGCCGTCGGCAGCGTCCGGTTTTACGAAGACGAGACTGAAGACCAAGGAGATGAAGAGGAAAGTGATGAAAAGTATGAGGAGAAGGCTGAAGTCGAGTATGTGAAGACGACAGCCGAGTTGTTCGCGGAACTCGGCGAGATGTCGCTCCAAGTGATCCGGATGGATAACCCGCCCCCAGTGGAGCGCAACCTCGCCGCTGAACTCGGCGATGATATGGACGATGAAGATCATGGTGTTGCTCAAGGGGAACGTCCACCCATAGTGTAAAAAGCGACATATAACACCGACCCGCCGAGCACAAACAAGGTTTCGGCGCGACTTGGCGAAAACAATGAGGTCCCAGTCGGATTGGGTGATGATGCTCGCACCGGAATTTATTGCCCAGACAAAACGGCCGTTCTTAGGTCCGGAGCTTGTTCAGCCGTGAACAGTAACGGCATTAACCAACTCGCCGAAGATACGCTGCTGTTGATGATGGCTATGGGCTACCGCTGCAACAGCAGCCCAAAACAGCTTGATTCTATCAAGCTGGGACCTCGGCCGAGCTGGTATGGAGTTGACCTACTGGAAATGTGAGCTCCGTGCGGACTGGAAAAGTTCCCAGGAACTAAACCGATGATCGCTAAGCGCATCGCTGAGTTCGACGGGGACCCCAAGAAGATCCCACACCCGAAGACTCCCGAAACTAGACGTGGAGATGGAAGTGGGCGGGGCGAACCTCGTCGAGATGACCGCCGAAGCCGCCGAGTCACACTTGCCGATGCGTCAGTTGACGATCTCTACCGCGGTGTCGACCAACGACAGCCGAGTCGACGGACCCGGTCAGCGGGCTTGTCAGACGGCGACAGCAATGATTATGGCGAGTCTGATCCCAACCCATACCACGGATTTCGATGCGGGGGGAGTTAGTGACCGCTCCAGGGACTCAGCTGTCCGAGCTGACTCGGCTGGTAGACGTTTAAACTCGACCAGTCAGCCTTTCAACACGTCTGGCCGCCGAGATCGCCGAGATGATTACAGAGAGCGTCCACGATACGGACCATGTGCGGTGTGTGGCGCTAACAGCCACTCGGCACACTATTGCAGCCGACACTGCACGTTCTGCAAGCAGGTGCATGAATTCAGGCGCTATATGTTATTCCAGGGCCTGGAGACGCTCACCAACCTTGTGCGAACGTCGGTGGATGTCGGCTGTGCCTACCGAATTCCACGACATCTACGAGCCGAATGATTTAAACTCGGCGGCCCGCCAACACTAACTGAGTTGGAGAATACTGACTGCCACAGTCAGCTGAGCTGGTGACGGAAGCGAACTACGGGTTTGTTTTTCTACGCGAAGCGCAACGACCCGAGCTATGGGATGAGAGAAACGACGGACTTGAATGTGAAAATGATGAGGTCAGCGATCCAGAGGAAGGTCGTCGGGTTATAACAAGCGCGAGGGTAGAGGCCCGGCGACGAGGAAAATTTGATGAACGCGAAGTGACAGTGAGGCTGCACCCAGGAAGCGCATGGCTGGTGGTCAGCACAGAGTTCGATTGCCGAGTTCGTATGCGAGCCCTAGTGATGGGTGCGGTGAATGACGAGCGAACGAAGAATCTGTTCGATACTGGCGCAAACGTCTCGGCTATAAGCGAATCGCTCGCACGGCGGCTGTGATTGAAGCGGCATGCAAGGAATGATTTACAGATCAATGTGCAAGAGATTGGTAAGGTCAAGGCGTCCACTACGACCAAAACCGTGGTTAAAGTGCCACTCGGCTGGCAGATGGTTTACGAGATTGAAGTCTGGATTATGTCACACAATGCGGGTGTAGACATGATATGGGACTGACGTTATGATACCAGCTGGTATACGGCTGGTTCTACAACTCGTCGGCGAAGTTGCCTGACAAAGCCGTAGTACTACTCCTCAAACCACGCAACGCCAAGTTTGGCGAGTCGGTGTATGGTAACCAGACCACTGATGGTCCAGCAAAATCGCTGAGTGTATCGAGTCGGCTGATAGCAGAGTTCAGCCTACGCCGTCATCAGCCGAGGCCTGACTGTGGGTTTGGCGGGCTAATGATTGGGTTCCCACGGTAGCGCACAACCCCAGGGGCAAGCCGTGAGGGTGGTGATTACTAATGCTAGCAGTAAACTGGCGAATTGGGGAGCACAATGCACGACTCGGTTAAGAGAGAATGCGAAGCCATACCGAGCTCAGCTGAACCATCCGAGTCGGTTGATGAAGTATCAGCCGAGTCGGCCGAGAGTCAAAAATTCCTGTTCGAACGAGGCGACCAGCTCTGGCTGTTCATGGAACGCGTTAAGTCTAGTTTGAAGGAAAAGTTGGCTCATCGGTGGCACGACCCGCTTCGACTGAAGAAGCAAATCGAAGAGTTTGCAGACGAACTGGACCTTCCTGACAAGAGTGGTTATCGGGCTTATCCGGTGGTTCATCTATCCCGGTTGAAAATGGTAATAGATTCGGGGCTAAGACCGACCACTCGGCTTGTTGATGAACTCAATGAAGACTAACATTTCGATGTCGATTTCGATGAGGAACTCCTTCCCGAAGGCAGCTGGGAAGCCGACGAGAGCGCCGACAAGTACGAAGTGGAGGCGATCCTTGATGATGATATGCCATTATGAACGACCACCCAAAAAGCTCGGGGGTTGTTTATGGTCAAATGGATCGGCTATCACAAACCGACGTGGGAATATATTTCTTTTTTTCCTGTGCAGGCTTATTGTTTGATTACTTACGGCAAAATAAACGAGAGAATCGTCTGCAGACGGTGCAACTTGCAGGCGAAAGCTTGCACTGCGGTGCCACATGTTGACCACCACCAAGTGGCATAAATTCAGGCCTGATGGAATGGAGAAAACTACTTGATCCATTGCATGAATGTATATGAACGAAATGAAGCTACTTTAGAACCTACTCAGTTGGGGGGGGGTGAATACGGAACTGGGCGATCGCGACAACTGTTAAGGTGAACAGTCAAAGAGTTGCGAAGCTAGCAAGACCTTAGCCGTTAGCCAGAGTCAGCACAAATGACTTGAGCGTTGGCTTGTCGCTAGCAAGTCGGTGACGGGGGTCCGTGGGGGGAGGGGGAGGGACCTTTGTGGCGTAGAAATCGTCGAGGTCCGGCTTTGAAGAATGAGCTCCGGGTAAGCGAGGACCAGCCGCGATGTTGATAGACCAAGACTTCACGGTCAAACTGCAGGGGAGGAAACTTAGCGAATTCGACGAATAAGCGGTCGAGCTTACCTGACGTGTCGACGCAAGTTGCTGAGTCCGAGGTCATGGCCTCAGCTAAACTGGCGATGCGATTGACACCTGCTCTAGTAACGCCAAAGCCGTCTGGTTCCATACGATTTGGTGCCGTTCGAGAGACTTCAGATGAGTCAGCTGAGCCATGCATGTCAGATCAGTCGACTCAGCTGGCTCGTTATTCGTCCCCGCGGAAGTTTGGTCGTCGAGTCCGCGTGAGGCGCGTTCTTAGCGTAGTTGACGGCTCTGTGTTCACTTCGGCACGCCGTGGAGTCAGACTGCTCCGACAGATTATTGTCCGGGGGGTAAGGAATGAGACCGGTGGGAGCGGCGCGCTCTAACGGCGGAGAGGATGTCTTCTTACCCATATGCGTACATCGACAAGTCAGCTAAAGCATGAAGCAATGCAGTTGAATGCGACGGGAGCCTACCAGCTCGGAGCGAGAGCGTCAAAGTCAGCGACAAGGGGCATTACGTGGGGGCAATCGGGAGTCGAGTTGCGGGGGAACATCGAGAGCGAATGAGGCAATATTGACAGATAGCGACGCACCAGTTGAGCCAAGCCACTCGCCAGCTCGGCTCGTAGCATGGCCGGGGCAGTCGTGGTATGGTGAACAACAGATGAGATGGTTCACATATCGCAGTTAAGCAGTTAGTCAGCCATGGTACTATCCGCTGAGTACGAAGTCAGCTGGTAACTCGGCTATTCGATTGGATGAACTCAGCCGGCCGCTGAGTTCGGGTGGCTACATGGGGTCTTCGCGAAGGGTCGGTCGGGATCCGAGCGCACTTCATTCACTTGATATTTGTATAGGAACATAGTTAACAATAAGAGGAGCCCCTTAGGGGCTCCCGGGAGATAAATAACAGAGTAACTCTTTTCAAGTCCAAGACAAGTGTACACTATCCGGTAAGTCCCTGCACGGGCTGGATTTGTTATGGTTACCGTTGGCACCCGAGAGGCATACCTTGTAGAGTGTTGACTGGTAGCGCCAAGAGAACTAGGTCGCCCCGAGGAAGGGCGTGTCTCGCCAAGCGCGAAGGAGCAAGTCCTGCCGAACTCGGCGGGCCGGTAAGCCCTACAGCCCGACATTTCTAGCCGAGAAGCCTCTTCTCTCGGTGACCGTCAAAGCGCTAACGCGCCGTCGTCCTCTCTTTAGCGGAGGACACGAGATATCTAAGCCAGCGGCAGTCAGTTCAGCTGACCTCTGTGTATCGACTGGTTTGGGGCACTTGGTCTCGGCGGAAGCGAGACACCATTGTCCCGGAAGGCCGAACCGCTAGGGGCAACCCACGCAAGCCAACAAAGACCGACTAGCTCGGCTATTGTTGTGATTCTTGTCTAGGTAGCCACATCTGACGAATTTGTGTGCTGCAATACCACGCACCCTGATGCGTCATTTGCTTTATACAAACAGCAGATTGACCAGTACTTTTAAGCGAAGAGTATCGCATACAAGGAGGCAGCCCAGAAGAAAAGGATGTTGGCCGTGATTGCCGGAACGCTGAAGCATGGTGCTGCACACTGGTACATGGCTGAAATGGACACGTTGGCGAGTGTCGACGACTTCTTTATAAAGTTGGAAGCCGAATGCGTACCCAAGGACCTGCAGGAGCGCCTGCGAGAACAGACAAACGACGAAAGGGCGTAGTTGCAAGGACTTGCCTGACTATGTCAACAACTTTCGCGACTTAGTGACACAAGTCACAAAGATGGAGGAACTGGACAAAATCAGTTACTTTTTGCGTGGACAATCGTCCAGTGTACGTGAAGAGGTTCAATACCGACGCTGCGAGACGCTTGCAAAAGTTGTAACAACAGCGTTAGACTACGATCGATCTCATCCTCACCATGGACGTTCGGATGGAAACAAAGAGTGTTGTAAGTACTGAGCTTACGAACGAAAACACACGAACGATGGTGATGCAGCAGAGCCAATGGAATTGATAGCGTGCATGTACCATCATGAGGCGAGTGCATACGCCGTAACCTGTGTTTCAGGTGTGGAAGCGCTGCTCATAGGGCTAACCAATGTCATATTCGATTGAAGCAGAAAGCCAGAAGACACCCATCGGGGTATAACCACTCGAATCAACGACGCGGTGGTGGGCAGGCAAGTATGCATGGCCAATTATAATGATGGCAACCCTAATGAAACCACGGAAACGGTTGGCATGGGGAGCACTTGACGGTGAGTGTAGCGAACATCCAAGAGCAATTGGCGACGCAAGGAAAGACCATACAGTCCGTAAGTACTGACGCTGAAGAAACTACATCTGTCATGGCGGAAGAAACTGGTATGCGCGAATCGCTACCAGTGGAGTACCTGATATGTGCGAATCACATTCAGAGGAGCAGTTGATATGGCATGGATCGCAACCAACAAGTGCATCAGATATCCAAAAGGTTACTGCAGCGCAGCTTGGTACAAGCTCGAACCTATTCATGCGGAAGGGAAGAATCAACGGAAAGGAAGTCCGAATTCTACTGGATGCTGGTGCCAGTAGGAACGTGATCAAGCCCGGTATCGCAACCACTGTGCTGGCTTCGCGGAAGTTACAAGCAACACGCTTAGATGGAACAGTGAGTGCTAGACATAAAGGCTAGCATGTTCAGCTGCGGTTGATATGGACGGCTACGTTCGCCCATGGAGCTTGTAGAATGTCCGTTACCAGAATCACACGAGGTGATATTAGGTAAGCCCTGGTTCGTCCAGCATAATCCGATAGTGGATTGGCAACAGGAGATGTCGAAATTCCGGAGAATTTTCACTTCGCGGAAGTCGATGGACCCACATCATCCATCACAAGAAATGTGGAGACTACGTTTAAGGCTTTCATGTTAACATCACTGAGAGCGAGGAGTTGAAATCGATTCCTGAACGTATCCGCAAGGCTTTGCTTGATGAATTTGTGGATGTGTTCCCGGATAAATTACCGGATAACCTCCCACCGTCGCGAGAGGATAACTTCGAGCTAGAGCCGACACGAGGCGCTAATCTAGCTCCATTACCTGACGTTAGTTACGCTGTTTACGATTGTGATGACGCCTGTAACCAGCGCGTAGTGTATATGCAGGAGCATATGATCCAACCATCGGTAGTACGTCATATGTCGATCGAAGCCTCCCACCTCATTCTCGACGATTTGGACTACGCATCTACGCAAGATTTGTAAACTACTGCGCCGAAAAAAACTTTATGCTCGCCTGTCCAAGTGTTCATTTGGACAATCGGAAGTAGCGTTTCTGGGTAACGTATTGTCGAAAGATGGATTAAAGGTAGATCCTCGCAAGACGAAGGCAATCGCTAATATCCCGCTCCTACATCAAGGGAGTCGCCATTAAGCTTTCTTGGGATAGCAGGATACTATCGCAGGTCCCTCTGTGATTTCGCGAAGATTGCACGTTCTCTAAGAGCACTACTCAAGCACAGACATCGTGGTCCTGGAAAGACGAGCACGAAAACGCTTTCCTCGCGCTCAAACTCGCACTTCAACAAGCGCCAACGTTGAAGTTGCCGGATTTTACACGACCGTTCATCGTGACTACCGATGCATCTTGGTACTGCATGGACGGAGTTCTGTCCCAGAACTATGATGGTGTTGACCATCCCATCGCATTCTTTTCGAAGAAGTTAAATGAGCATGAACGTGGATGGCCAACGCACGAGAAGGAGGAGACATTACTTACATGGACATCCGTTGATGTATACACGGATAGTTCGGCGTGTTCACGGATGTTGCATCATCCTCGCGTGTCGCCAAAAATGGCTCTCTTCTTAACGCATTTCTCCAACTTTACGATTACGTTACATCAGGTGCGTGGCAAAGCTAATGTGGCCGCCGACGCGTTATCGCGACCTCCGATGGCAGATGCGGACTCCGTTACCCGATCTTACTTATACTGTTCAAGATTGTGATAACCAACACGGAGTGTGTACGCAGAAGCAGATGATTCAATCAGCGGTGTTACGTCACATGCCGGTAGATGCCACCCACCTCATTCTCGACGATGTCGACTTACGGGGGGAGAGCCGTCCGATTGGCGTACCCCAAGAGCAAGTCAACAGCGTCGATTTCCATTATGTGGGTCCGCACTTGTCCGCTGACCAGAAGGAAGAGTTTTAACTCGGATACGTGTCGGACCAAGGTTTTAAGCAACAATGGACGCGGGGTACCCAAATGGAAAAGTTTGTGAAACACAACGGTTTACTCTTAAGAATACAAAGAGATACTGTATACCGTTTGTGTGTTCCGAAGCGCAAAGGTCTACGTACGAATGCCATCATAGAGTTCCATGATGGCAGCACGTCAGAGCATCCGGGTAGCCGTCGTACCTACCTTAAGCTGTCGCAATGGTATTGGTGGCCAACTATGGATCGTGACGTTCGGGAGTATATTCGTATCTTCCAGACCTGCGCGAGATGGAAGTCCAGCAGTCAGAAGAAGAAAGGTCTTCTGATGCCAATATTAATTCCTTTGGAATGCTGGGAAGTTGTTTCGATGGACTTCATCATTGGATTGCCGGTGTCGGAAGGATTTGATACTATCTTAGTTGCAATCGTCAAACTGTCGAAACGCGCGAAATATACACCTACCTACACCCCGGCAGATGCCCAGGACACAGCCAAAGTTTTCTTTGATGCTGTTATCCGACACCATGGTGTGTCGAAAGTAATTATCAGCGACCGTGACTCGAAATTCGTTTCAGATTTCTGGAAGTCACCTATGAAGCTGATGGGTGTCAAGCTAAGTATGACCACAGCTCACAGAGCTCAAGCTGATGACCAGACAGAACGTCAAAATTTAGTACTTGAAGATGATCTGAGATGCATGGTATCGTATCATGACGATGATTGGGTGAAGTATCTTGGAACTGTAGAGCATGCCCACTCAACTCTCGTCAACGCATCGGCAAGACTTATTCCATTTGAGGTTGACACATGGCTTAAGGGGTCAAACCTAGTCGCTGAAGAGATGAGAGGCCTACTTCAGTCGGAGCAAGATGTAGCGATTGCAGAGTTCGCGAGAAACTTTGAAAAAGAAAGGCAAAAGATCGTAGAAGAATCTCTCCACAATCTCGAACAAGCTCAAGTCAAACAGAAGGAGTGCTACGATCTCAAACGCCAAGAAGTCATCTTCAAAGAGGGAGATTTAGTGTTGCTCGACACGAAGAACTTATCTTTAAATAGCGCTAATTCGCCAAGATACACAAGTCGGTCAATTTCTTTGTACGCGACTTCCTGGTAGCAATGTGGATTTGAAACCTGTAGCTGAGCGTGGGTTGGCATCGCACTTCGCACTGGCAACTTGTAAGTCGTCATCTCCATCGTCTCGATTCTTCCCACCATGACGACGCGAAACTCATTCAGCAATCCGGTCAGTCTATCACGTCGTTCACTCGTAAGGTTTTCCGTTGGGATCAATTATTCTAACTCGTCTTCTTTCCCATGCACCTCAAGAGTTCGCACCAGTCAAGCATCATCATCTTCTGCCGCTACGAAAGTATGTCGCTTAGGCCGCGAATAAGTTTTCATTTTTCGCTCTATGACGTTCCAGGTCATCGCCTTCTTGGCGTAGTTGAGCACGAGCTGCTGTTGCTTGAGAAAGTCATTTCCCGAATTACTGTATAAACGAATCGTTCGGAAATCTCGAACGTCTGTGCAGGTACGGCTTGTTGTGAAATCCGGCAATGAAATTTCCAGCGCCACTGATCTTTGGGTAAATAGTAAAGTCAATAAAGGTACTATTAGAGACTTTTTGCTCATGTAATTTACGCTTTTTTTCAGATCATAACTACCCCCTAGCGTTTAGGTGATTCATAGCCGTGCGATCCAATGCGTGAAATACATCGTAAGTTCCTGGAAGGAACGCAACTCGGCTCCAAATAGTGTAATGGTACGTAACCGCATATGCAGATATAACTGCAGCATTGCATACTTCAAATTGCATGGGTTTAGAAGGTGAATATCAGATAAGTACAACGCGAGCAAATGGTGATTCCAGCAGTTTTACATTTTACAATTTACCAGACGTGTAGCTGCTTGAGAAGCAACACTCCGAATCTCGTAAAATACGTGAGCAAAAGGTATCTATTTGCTGTCCTATAGTGCATTTTCTCTTCGTCACTCACATTAATCCATGGGACAGCTTTCTTTACAATTTTTAAATGCCGAGCTGCCTGTGTTCAACGACGCTGTAAACGTCTTCTTGCGCAAAGATGGCGCAGCAGCACTTCTATTTGCCAACCTGACTTGCTAGAGTCGTTATCTGCGGCGGCCCGTTCCCGATCACTGTTGTAGTCTTGATAGAATAACCGCGCGGTTGGTTCTGCATCATCGTATTGCTTAAAGACGCACGCTGTCGCCGCAGTAGAGTAGTGGCTCAACTTTAATTGCAGCAGACACACTTCTCTTGCAACCGGACCTATTTCCTATCACAGTGTTTGGTCGGAAGAATTTGCTCTCAGGGTTTTTAAAACAATCTTCACTTAGGTGTGTGTTACCGTCTTTCGGGTTGTGGATCTTTCCGTAGTCGCATTCGACTTTCTGCTTTTCCACCGAATGTTCTTCCACGCGGTCCCCCAAGGCGTAGCCTTTGTGTTTCTAAAATTTACTCTTCTCTTTCCCAGCTCCTTCCCTTTGCCATTGTCAGACTTTCCTTCCGACTTGACCTCAGCGTCCAGCTTGACCGCAGCCTCGAGGTGTTGATAAACCGCGTATAATTCCTCTACCATACTCGGTTGTTTCTTTTTTTTGCCCGCACCGCTTTCTGCCACACGATTGGTATTTCCTTTGAGTAAAGCTTCCGCCGCTCTTGTTTAGGTATACCACCGGCATCAATATCGATGATCATATGAATCTCCGCAAAATCAGCTCGAGCTGGTCAGTATACTAGCCCACCGTCATGTTCTGGTCTTCTTGAGTCGAATTCGTCATAGAGTTCACCACGTGTCCCTGCCGGACAGTGCCGCTGAGTCAAGGTGGCCAGGCTGGCTTGCTTCCCGCAACAGGCATCCCATTAGCGGCGACTTGTTCTTGCATTGTTTTAATCGAAGAGCTGGAGATCGCTCGAGTGCAACATCTACCGATTCACCACGAAAAATGCGTTTGTCGACTCAGCCGTGTCGTCGTAGCCCATCATTGTCTTGAAATCTTGAAAGTCGACTCTAAAGCTTCGTCCATGCTCTTCACCCTCGACTCCACATATATATATAAAAAATATGGGCAAAACACCGCTAGCTTGTGCTTTACCTTCTGGTCTGCGATGGTTCTCACAAATGTTTTTATCTCCACATCCGCAGAAGCATGCTTCGTCGGCATATCTTCCAGAATTGTCTACGGGGACGCAGGACTTTGATCGATCGAAGTGTTCCAAGGTTCACTTGAGCACACAAAGGGAGAATGAATTCTACCGGTTATATCATAGGCTTCTCTCTGAACTTTCTCGAAGGCTCATATGTAGACAGGGATAATGTGGAACCAGACGCCTCTAAGCTTCATATACATCCATTTCAATCAGTGTTCTTGTGATGGGGCACAAAACACCTGGCGCACAGGAAGTGTGACTTCCGAAGAGTATACAAAACTCTCAGTGATCGGCAGTTCACAAGCCCTCGTCTGGGGGACTGTTGCAAAAAAAGGTAGATATAAGATTAATTATATAGTTATAGGTGATCTTCTTTAATGCGTCTACATACTAATTGTAAGTCACCTGTAAAGAATTCTAGATGTTATTCTATCGGGTAGTTCTGAGGTCTTTGTACCATATCTGTGGTACCCATCCGTGACATTGTAGTGTTGTTGTCTACATCACTAAGGGTACAGATTTGGACAGAAAGATACGACGGATGCAAAACAATAGCACCTTGCTTTTTTTGTTTTGTTGGCCGTGCAATACAAAAATTCTAGCCAATGAGGTCGCAGGAGGTACAGGGCTCCCAGTCCAGTCATAATTAGAGGTGAAATGGGGGGACGCCGGGGAGGACAGAGTGCTGAAACTACAAAGGCTATCGGCCCCTGAGAAGAGCAAACGGCTTGTGGACGGCGTCGTCAAAACGTGGGATGTAGTTAGTGAGAGCAGTGTTAAGAAGGCCAGAAAGCAAGACTGTAATATACTCACCAGATAGGGCAGGGGACGCCAGCAGTTGCACCTACTGACTTGGAACCCCGGCACAAAGGTCACCCTTTTCGCGCGATTAACTTTGCATTCGTGGGAATTGAACCCTCGTCAGCTGTATAAAAAAAGAGGTCGCAAACATGTTGAGCCATATTAATAGAGCGATATTTTATCAATGCCAAAGTTATTTTTGGTATGCATACTTAAATTTAGTCTTCGAGTTCTGATTGGTTTAATATCGGGGTTGGCTACAGATGTCACTATTGTGTGTCCGCACCATACAATAGAAAAACCTAGCGCGTCACCTCTTTCTGTCCCAATCTGTACTTGGGTACACCATTCTGAAAAGTGACCTGGCACTCTTCATGTAACCCCGTTACAGTTCTTGTGACATTAAACATGTGTCATGACTGCCTCCGTTGCTTTACGCTTAATACGTCGGATGTTCAGCAGAAAAATTTACGCTAGCTAGCGTCGTTAGCAGGCCAGAGATACGAAGAAGGGCGTGGTTGAGGCCACTTTGTGGGAGTCTCGCTACAGTGCCCGCCAAAACCTACCGTACGCGTTTTTCTTATGGTCTAGTATGGGTTGGGTAATTATTGCCGGCCATGCACGTTTGACTAGAACGCCACAATACCGGCATTCAAGTATGCCAGCACCACCGTTTGATCACATTTAACGTTAAAAAATACCGCCCTGCAGCAATTTATTAAACAATCATGAAACGCCGAGGGTTACGTCACTTTAACCAACCAATATGAAAGTTATCAAAACCAATTAGGGTACCCACACCCACCCATGAGGCACAGGGGTACCGAATGGATAGGTAGGGTGCACAACCAAGGGTGCCGAGCTCTGATACAAATGCATTGATAGATTGCTTTCGGCAAAGCATCACTGGTATACTGTATACCGGTGTGACTGTGGTGGAGTGGATCCGCTGAAATTCAGTAGGATCCCAATTCACACGCACTGCGCCCAGATACCGACTAACGGAGGGGGTACGCCCACGGCCGTGTTATTGCTGAGTGGTTCACCTTGTGTACCCGTCGGCGGGCTGGTACTGCTCTCTCGTTGACAGGAGATGCGCACTTGGTGGGCCTTGGACGTCCTTATGAGGATTTGAGAGGGGCTGGATCTGCGCGGGTGTTCCTGCGCACGAGATCCGATGTTGGTTTGGTCTTGAGCTTTTTGCGTAGACCTTGTGGATCTGTAATAGAAATACGAGATCCGGAGTTGTTCCTTCTTGAGGTATCCTTGCTCCTTATCGGAGTTGTCCTTGTTCCTTTATGATGCTTGCCGCCTCAAATAGTGGGGTGCTGAGGGGTTGAGAAACCAAAGGGCGAGCGTGACCTGGCCAAGCTATCCAGTGGCTGCCACTTGTGTAGGAAGATCGCCAAAGTTTAGACTTGATATATGTATGGGGCCAATAGAAATCCCCTATACTATAGTCAAGTCTGTCTTCCAGTGCAAATTCGGTTCTGATTTATAGCTTAGCCTATCTACCTTCGGATCCCATCCCAAAAACTATCCTACGGACTACATATAACCCAGGATCCCATCGCTGACCTACTCCTGGCCCCCCGTCTCCACTCTGCCCCCCGTTAGCTACGGATCTTCAACCCCGTGCGCACCAAACCGATCGGATCTAGTACTTAGACCTTACCCCACGGGACGGATCCAGGAGCCGTACCATATACAGACCTGGCGTGTCGCATAGTCCGGATCCATCACCTTGGCGCTGTTATGGCTGCCGCTGGCGACATGGATCTTCCGGCTACCGGTCAGCTTCTATCTTATCCGGATCTGCAATACCACAACCGCCACTGACACGTTGTGGCCACCGCACAACGGTAACATACTGTGTCACTTGATCCACAATTCAACCCACCGCCGTCCATTCAGATCAAGCCTCTCTACCATGTCGTCTGCCCACCACGCACCTGATACTTACGCCACTCCTCGCCTCGGAGGCCCTCATGCTGCCGTATTCGCCGGGCAAGGTCTGTCTCCGGACGCCCCTCCTCCATGTGCGCACTGTGATCATGCGCCGTCGGACCCTTCAGTGGCGGCAACTCCGGTAGTGCTGGATCTGGATCCGCTGCGAGCCGCAGCAACATCGATCCACACCTTCGTTGGTGCCTACGACGAGCTGCTGGCCAAGCATCAGCAAGCCCTGCGGGATCTGGTTGCTGCGCGTCGCTACAACGAAGAACTCCACACGTTGGCCAAGCCCAACTGGACGACTGCGCGCTCGTTCGTGGACTTCGTCAAGTCACGCCGCTTGAAGCCGAAACGCGCCAATAAGCTGACCGTCTCTGCGTGGAGGTCCAGGGTTTCGGCGATCTGCGGGCGCGTTACGCCTTGCTAGAAGATATTAGCGCGGAGGCGTACACCCTCCTGCAAGACTATGCCCTCGGTCTGGATCGTCGCTTATCCGACCATGGTAGTGCCGCGCCAGCCGATCCGCCCAGGGCTGCCCCTTCCCTTGCGCAGGATATGCAGGATCTGCGGGATGAAACGACTGGGCTGAGGCAGCGATCCGCCGACCTCGAGCAGCAGTGTCAAACCTCTAGATCCGAGCGTGACACGGCGTTTAGGGATCTCTTTCAACTTCAGAAGGACCAAGCGGATCTTCACCGTAGCCACGAGCAGCGGAAGCAGCATATCCGTGATCTCGATTGTGAAGTTCACCGACTACGGGAGAACTGCACCAAGTATACCAACGGATCGACGGATCGATTCCCGCGGTACATCTGCATGCTGCACGTCGGAGGTGAGCGGATCCTCGACCTAGAGGGTTTTCTTGACAGGGCTGAGCGTCGCCGTGCGGATCTTCACAGGTTCACGATCATACCGTGGGCAACCTAGATGCCGCCCGGAAAGAGATCGAGCGCCTGAAGTGCTCGCTGAGGGAAGCTTACCGAGATCACGCGCGTGAGTCTGCGGCGGCCCAAGTGACTCTCTCACTAGCGAACGCGATCAGACGCGCCTGGATCTCGACAATGCTATGCAAGAGGGGCAGAAATATTTCAAGGCCCAGAGAGATCTCCTTGAGCAGATCTCCAACATGCAGCAAGCGTACCAGCTGGTCCGCCCAGATCTAGATCGACTCCGCTGTCAGCATGATCTTTTGCCGCAAGATCAGCAAGGCCTCCTCGGCAAGCACGACTGGGCCGTCATGAAGCGAGATAGCGCTCTCGACAACTTAGCGTCGATCGCCTCGGCCGCCATGCGGAGCTCGTCGGTTGCACGTAGCGGTCGGTATAATTGCGTGTTTCGCAGTGACCAGGCTTCTTCCAAAAGGCCCTTGAGTCCACCCGCTTCTCCTCGCCACGAGGATCCGAGCACGCCAAAGAAGGTGCCTCGTTCCTCATCCCCTGCGGTGGATGGCGCAACCTACCTCCGGATCGGCCTCAAAGGTGTCTTCAGTCCAACCAGGATCCTCCTTGAATCTCGTTGTTGACGCCGCGGCTGAGGTCAGTGATGGAGACTACGAGTTCCCCGGCACAGGATCTGGATCTAGCTCCGATCCCGGTTCCAGCTCTAGCAGTAGTAGATCCGACACCGGGCTCATCGACTCGGGCGCGATCTTCGACGACTCTGACGACGACGAACTCCAAATGGCTCTGGCGCGATCCCGATCCGAAGCCCGTCGACACAGTTTTCCGCGGAGATCTCCGATGGCGAGGGATATCAAGCTACACCCATTATGGTCGACCAAGGTCCGACTTGGAGGAAGAGGTGGAAGGTGCGACCCAGGCGGCCGGCACTCTCAATCCGACCTCTCCGGCCGTTATAGCCGCCACGGATCCCGCTTCCCAGCCATTCGGTCCTGTGGATAGTTTTCTCCCCGGCTTCCATCAGCCGTGGGTCGTGATGGCGGAAGAGGTAGCACCTTGGGATCCTTCCCAGATTAGTGTGCACACCCTCAACACCCTTCGCGCCCCGGATCCTGACCGACAACCGGGTGCTCTCGGCCGGGTAGATGTTCCCTGAGCGGGCCAGTCGTGGGGGGGGCAACTATTTCGCGTTACGTTTCGACCCTGCTCATGAAAGCGAACATCCTGGCTCTGTATAAGAGGAGCCGTGGAAAGTCCTCGACACACCAGCCCTGGAGCCGCTGACTTTCGATCCGGCCAGATCCGCCGAGTAGCAGCGCTCGTCACGAGCTACCGGGCCTATGAGGAGGATAACCGTCAGGTCTACTGGGAAGCTACGCACTCCTTCCCGATCCCATAGCATGAGCGCGACGCACACCGTGGTTCGCGTCCTTCTAACGTGGACGCAAAAATCGGAGTTCGCAGGCTCGCGCAAAGTTCCGGAATCAGCAAGATCCGATCTTCGAGAAAGCTCGCCGGACGGGCTGTTGCAACCTGGACCTGCTGCTAGATCCGGTATTCAGGCATATTCCTTTGCAGTCTGAAGACCCAGCATGGTTCCCCGGACGCGAGGCGGTCGCAGAGGGACGGGATCCGCCCCAAGATTTTATCGCGGCTCTCGCGGACTGTGGCAGGAACGCCCCGTGGCGTAATCACTTCTGCGTGGATCCGACTTCTCATCCGTCTCGCCAGATCGGCCGGCTTCGCATGAAGTTTTCTCCGCCTGCTCCGGATCATGAGTAGACTATTTCGTAGGTCACTAACTTGGTAGCAGTAGTGATCCGTCTTGCATGTAGTAATCCATTCAATATCCATCTTGCTTCGGGTAATCCGTCCTGCGTATGTCGTATCTTGATCGTTCTTAGATCTTCCGTTCATCGCCAGATCCGACATTCTTCGGATCCGAGATCGTTTTAGCGAGCTTAGCTATTTCACCCGATCCGAGTCTCCTGGTTACATGTACACTCACTCTCCATCTTTAGGTATGCAGCCTCCCTGCATTCTCTCTCTCGGTTCACCCGCCGTGGCGACCAACTCGCCAGACGGGAACCCTCCTCCTTCATCTCTCACGGCCTCCCACCGGAACTTCTACCAACTTCGTAACGTTCACCACCAATAGTGAACGTGGTTCCTCCTCCTTCACACCTGCAGCCTCCCTGCAAGCCTTCAACCTCAGTACCACCTGCAGTAACCAGCTTGCTGCCGTGATTCCATCATTTAAGCTTCCTCGTGCGACTGCATCGCCTGGAAACCACTCTTCTTGGCCCGATCCTGCAGGAACTCACGCAATAGCGCCCCACATTTTCGATCCGCCTCGTCAACACAGGTGGGCTCGTCGTAGCCTCGCCAGTGTACGTTGAACTCGCGCAGCGATCATCCATAGCGTGTTCGACGACCCGACCTCATGTCGTTGATCTTCTCGACTTCGAACTCCCCTTCTTCTAACTCTTGATCCAAACTGTCTTCGGGTAACAGCGCCCTCGTCGAGGTCGAGACGATCCGCCTCATCGACGGCCTAGTGTGTTGTTGGTCGATCCAGGAATGTCTCACAGGCTTTAACTTGACACGTGCACCACTGGAGAAAGGTGGTAAACTGTCCCGGCAGTCTCCAGTCGAGCAGCGAAAGGTTGCACCATCTCCAACACTCGAAAGGGACCTTGCCACATATGCGCTAGCTTCCGCGCGGATCCTTCCTTGAATCGATCCAGATATAGCCGCACTCGAGTGCCGGCATCGATCCGATGTGGATCCACGCTGCCATTGTGGCGTTCGATCCAATCCGTAATAGCCTTCTTCAGCTTCTCGTTCACGTCCGCTCTCGCCTGCCAGTATTAGCGCTGGATCCGGTACCGCCATCGGCGTGGATCCGATCTCGCCGTCTCGTGCTTCCCAGCGGGAGATCTGTCTCTAACGTCGTGCGTGGATCACAACCGTGCGCAAGATAAAACGGGATGTCACCTCCGATCCGATCATGTGCCGTTTTGATAGCGAACGTCAGGTGCTCTGCATACTCGCTCCAGCCGCGCTGGTTCTCGTCCTCGACATACATCTTGATAGATCTCGTCACCGTCTGCACCATGCGTTCCGCATCCCGTTCGCCTGAAGCCCATAAGGCATGGTGGCTCGCTGTCTCCGGCCCAGGATCGGATTGAACGCCTTGAAGAAGTCAGACATGAAGCCAGGCTCCTTGTCATGCCGGATCACCTCGCTCGCACCGAAGCGTCGAAACACACATTCCTCGTAATATTCAGCGATCATTTGGGCTGTCCGGGACGCACTCGCCTTGGCGATGACGTAACTGGTGAACAGATCTACCCAGATAAGGAGTTCCGTATGGCCCTTGTACGACTTGGGCAGCGAGGGGATGTGATCCATCGCTATAACCTGGAAAGGGTAGGTGGCCTGGATATTGCCGGGTCACTCGCCGCGTATGGTCGGTCGCCCCTTGCCAGTCTCGCAATCCACGCATTCACCTACGAACTACTCTACGCTGCTGACGAGTTCACGCCAATAGAAGCGTTCCCGGATCGGCTGATATGTTCGGCTGATCCCCTGATGACCGCCATCCAGACTAACGTGTTAATGATGCAACAGATCCTGGTGCATCGTCTCGGACATAACCAGACGAAGCAACCCGTCTCTCTTTTCCTCCGCCTTCGCAGACGGCGGGTAGGAGTAGAGTAGATCCTGTTCATCCATCTCATAGTCAGCAGCCTCCTTGCTGCACACTCGAGCTTCGGCTTTTCCCAGATCCCTCACATCCCCTTGAAGGTACTTCTTGAGGTTCATGATCCACTTCTCTTCGTCCTGCGCTTGTCGGATCCGATCCACTCTCAGCTGATGGACCGCCTCTTCGTGTACATTGGGGCTGGTGGCCTTCCGGCGAGATCTAGTCGCCATGGCTGCGATGCGAAGCGTCGTGTCCTCGGCAGCTGTCGTCAGGATCTCGGATAGTCGATTCAGCGTACAAGTTCCTTTCGCGCCTGGTCGTCCAGCATCTCTGTACCTGCTTCCCGCTGTAACGCCGCACTCGCCAGACTTTCTGTGCTTGCGTTCCATGCTCGTTTAACACGAAGCAGGTCGTGATCCGACCAGCCTCTCAGACGGTGTAGAGCCCTTGCCGCAATAACGTCACTGCGGGAGCTTTGCAGTCGAGCTTGCCCTTCATCTGTCAGATCACCAAATCGGAGTCCCCACAGATCACCAAACGTCCTCGATCCAGTCCTCGAGCAGATCAAAGCATAACAGCAGTCCACAGTACTCCGCCTCGTTGACTGTCATATCTTCGGCCCATATTGACTCCGCCTTGACCACCGTCCACTCCGGAAACTTCCACACGATAGCGCTGAAGGCGCCTCCGCCGCGTTTGACTCAGGCGGATCCGTCGAAACTAGCGACCAGGAGATCCTCGTCGAGCTTCACCGTAGGGATCGAGTCTGTGTTGCTCGGCGGGGCTTTTTCCGTGGTGCAATTGCCATCAGTGCCTGATCCATCATCGATCGTGGCGTCACACACGCAGCCAGCGATCCCAAGATGTCATCCTCGCCTTTCGTGCACTTAGTGATTTCCAACGTCAAGGCGATAGCAACGCGGCCCATTGTCCGAGCCGCCCTTGGAGCCCTGCAGCGCGGAACAGCCAAGCCAACGCTGAGTGCCGCATCAGGATCTTGATTGATTTGCCGATCAGCATCGAATAGCCCAGATCCAGCATACGCAGCAGCGCTAGCACTTCCTTCTCCACGACGCCGTAGATCAACTCGTTCGACTTCAACGTGCGGCTCGTGAACATCACGGGCAAGTATGTGCCGTCATGATCCTGCACCAGGGAGGCGGACACTGCCCACTCGCTGGCATAGACCATCAGCACAGGCTGTTTCTCCGGATCGAAGTGTCAGAGGATCGGGGTCATCGCGAACTTGTTCTTCAGTGTGGAGAAAGCTGCTCTAGCTCGGATCCACTTCGTCTCTGACGCCTCCGGATGCTGATCGAACTGGGGGTCCCCGCCTTTGAGGATCTCTCGGCTGATCTTCCCTTCGTTGACAGCGATCCCGCTCTCAGCACGCATCGCGGCAAAATCAACTTCTCTCAGCTCGTACAACACCGACGTGTACACCGCCATGTCTTCAATGAAGCGTCCGTAGTAGTTCAGACTACCCAAGAACGACTGCATAGTCCGTAGGGATTTCAGGAATGTCAGATCCACCAGCATACTGAGATCCGTTGGATGAGCCTCCAAGCCTTCGATGAATACACGATGTCCGAGGTAATCTACCTTCTTCAGTCCCCTGAAACTATTCGCGACACTGATCGAGATATTCCATTTGTTACAGTCGGCGAGCAGGAGTTTCACTCGTTCGCACAAATAATCCCAGGATCCGGCCGTAAAAGGATGTCATCGATGTTGGATCGACGACCCAGTACGGAAGGTTCACTTACTTCTTCCGGATCTCCTCCTTCGAATATGTCCGTTGAGGATCCTCGATCCGCTGCTGGTGGGACCCGCAAGAAGTGCGTTGTCGATCAGTCTCTGGTAGATCTATGGAGCGTACTTCAATCCAAATGGCATGTGGTTCACTCAAACAGGCCAAACAGCGCCGAGATGGCACGAGGTCGATCCGTCATAGACACCACCCAGAAGCCGCTCAACATATCCAATGAGCAATACCACAGCACCTTGTCCAGATCGTCAAGCAGATCGTTGATCAGGGGCATCGGGTAGGCCATCAGCTCGGTGAGACCGTTGACCAGGCGGTAACCAATACACAACCTTATGCCCACACCATTCTTCTTGATGATCACCACGATTGGTGATGCCCAAGGCGACGTTGCGTGTCGTATGATATTGGCCGACAGCAGTCCCTTGAGCAGATCCGATACCTTCTCGCGGAACTGGGGGGCGATCTATCGCACACGCTGTGCGATTGGGGTGGCCTTTTCAACGTCGATGTCACACACCACGCCTACAACCGCAGGAGGCAGCGCGTTGCCCTTGCCGATCTGTAAGTGCTGGTAGGACCAGCTAATTTGTCCTGTAGCTGACGGATCTCTTCCTCTGTGTTCACCTCAGGATCCCCCACTTGCAGATCCTCGATCCGCACCTTGACCGTAATGGGTGCTACCTCTGGCAGCACAGCCAGCTCGCTGTGCACTTCTTCGGTGTGCAGCGTGCCTCCGTCGTGGTAACAGACCTCGGGATCCTCGACTGGATCCTCCTTCGAGTCGTCGTGTATCTTGGTGCCACCGTCTAGATCAGTTCTTGCCGCTATCATCGGGCGATCCTCCGCGAGATCTTTGACTCGAGCCTCGGGCTTGTCCGCGGAATCCTCGATTGGAAACCGTGTGGCTTGATCCAACGTCTCCGACGGGAGATCCACTTCCAGAAGGTCATCTGACTCCTGCAGGCCGATAACGGCGATTGCTCAGCCCCGAAGCTTCTGTCGGCTTCGTTAGCGGCTTCGTTCGCTTCGTCTTCCCCTGGTGCAACTTTCCCACCAGGCCCGAGCGTGCAACTCCCTTTGGGGCCCTCGCTAATCGAGGCGCCCTTCGCGCGGCACGCATTGCGGCCGTCGGGCGTTCCTGGCGATATGAACCGTGGCCCCGTCCTTGTACAAGGCCTGCTGACTGGTCGCCCCATCTTCCCCACCGAAAAATCAGTGGCACGAATCGCGACAGTGACGTCCGTCGGCGGGTCGATCACGGATTCCGAGTCTCGGGCGGGGTCGTGAGAGGTCTCATTTTGGCCGCCGTCCTCGGGCGCGTCGGCCACACCTCTTGCACCACCGGGGCTTCTCTTGAGCCTCCGTCAGATATCGCAACCTTTGCGCCGATTGTCCGTCCCGTATGCACGCCACTGGTACCGGGTGCACGAGACGGGGTGTGATTACGCTCATGTCTATACTCAGGTGTCGCACGTTCTGCCCCTGACTGGCAGTCAGAGGGCGGGTCACCGCCACTCTGTACGCCTGTGGCGCTCGCTCCTTACTTCCTGTGGATTCAGATGCTTTCAGTCGCGCCAGGATCCTGGTCGGCGGGTCGTATTCCATCCGGTCAACTGCGGGCTCCAGATCCGGCGCTGGCGGCGCGGCTGCTACGGCGAATGCCGCATCCGTAGTGGCTTCCCACGCCAGGGTTTGCCATTCGGCGTAGCGCCGGGATCCTACTGAAACGAAGCCTGGCTGGCGAGGAATATTATCCCCGGCCAGCCATAGTTTGATCTGTACGTCCCTGTTCAAGATCAGCTTCGTGTCACCCAGGTTCGCGAGATGTAAGTAGCGGATCCTGCCTGGGCCTTTAACCAGGGTGGGCACCCAGCGCTCACCGCGGGCTAACCACAGCTTTTCATTGTCAGACACGGATCCGCAGCGGGAGCTCCATGGATTCTGCGACCCTCACCGTCAGATGCTCGCCCACCAACACCGGGCGGGCTTTCTCGTTGAAGATCTGGCGGCCCCCTGCAGCGTGGCCTGGCCGCAGATCCAAAGTCATCGTGACCCCAGATCGTTGGTAGCCGTCAACAGGTCGAAGAGTTGCAACCATAACCGCACGTTTCTTAGGAAATTGATATGTATTAGCAAATAGATAGCTTGCGATCCGCTAACCTTATCCTTCGGCTTCTTCTCCACGAATGCATAGATGAATGAGCTAGAACGCTCGTCTCTTACCGGGTTCAAACCGGCGAGCTAGTTTAACATCTTCTCCGCAGCCTCAGGTAGTAGTCCCGGATGCTTGCTGGGGTTCAATCACTGACGGGTGAGGTTGTAGAACGCTTCCATCTGGTATTTGACGTGATCGTGGAGTTCGCCATAGCCACGACACACGAAGAAACACCGATCTGACGGATGTCCTCTCTAGCCGCACTTCTGACAGATAAGACCCTTCCAACACCCAAATCCGAGTGCTTACGCGACCCGCACTGCGAGCATCGCATCTGGCCATCTCTGCCGAAACACGGGCGGCGATCCTGCTGTCGAGGATCCTCTGGCGCATCGTTCGAGCGTCCAGGATCCGATACTCTTGGCCGATCCGTTGTTTCACCCGGTGGCGAGGTCAAATGTCAGTGGAGGTACGTGATATGCAAATATACACGTCGAGTACTGCACTTAGATCCTCTCTGTTCTCCTACTTGCTTCCTGCTTGCACTCCGCTTGTTCCCTGCGTGTCGAGTTCGAGACTGAGGTTTAACTACATATGCAATGCGCCTTGAGGGCCCTCGTAAATCCTCCTGTTGCATGTTGCCGTCCAGTCATTTAGTCCCTCGGCACATGTTCTCCAGTGTCTTCATCCCCCATTAACGTCCTGGTGGGGGGCGACGGGTGCTGGGAGCTACACTTGCTGATCTGTGGCTAACGGTAACGTCGGTAACCCGAGCCGTATCACAACACGCCCCCTCCGACGAATTCATCGGAACCCAATCTGCATTCTCGGGCGTGTCTGACATGCCGATGCTCTTCCGATACTTGGTAAGACTGTTCTTCGGAAGGGCTTTGGTAAACATGTCGTCAGTTGTCGACGCCAGGTACTTTATGAATTTCCATCAATCCTCTCTTGACTAGATCTCGTACATAGTGCCATCTCAGCTCCATGTGTCTAGTCTTGCTGCTATAGGTCGGTTTGCTGGCCAAGGAGATAGCAGCTTGGCTAGCTATACCCATTGTCAAAGACGTCTTCATCATCGTATCTGATAATGGCAAGTCTTCTTCCAACATATTGGTGATTTCCCGGCCTTCCATTGCGGCTTCGCAAGCAGCGACATACTCGGCTTCTGCAGTCGATTGGGCAATTTATTGTCTGCCGTCTTGCAGCGCAGTCTACTGCCCCCACCGGCGATAGTGAGTACATAACATGTTACACTCTTGCGTGACTCCGGAACATTTCCCCAATTAGCATGACAGTATATATTAGCTGGAGTAGTTACACTTTCAGTTGTTTTCTTGAGGCGATCCCTAAGTCACGAGTTCCCGTTAACCCCCCCCCCCCCGTCACGTGTTTTAACTAACGCAAAATGCGTTTCACTGCACCACAGTGCTTCCGGGTCGGTTGACTCACAAATCTGCTTAGGTAATCCACAGAGTATGCAATATCTGGGCGTGCACTTATTGCTAAGTACATTATGGCTCCCATCGCTCCACAGTAATCAAGTGTCATAAACCAGCTTCCCAGTTCTACCTCGAACCTTAACGCAATAATCGCTACCCCGTCGGATTACATGTGCTATATATTTGTGGCGATATTATCCCTTTCGTGAACGCGGGTTTTGATTGTATCAAAGTATACTATACAACTTAAGATGTTAAGGCATCAAAGGAGGCAATTTGTCCCCTTTGGTAAAGCACGATACTTCAGCTGTTGGCCAGTTTGTGATAGGCATCTGTTTTGGTGTGCCAAAACAAGGTGGGCTGTCATTCAAAAAAGGCAAAATGTTCCCTTTGACAAACCACTGTACTCGTCCTTAATATATTTCTATTGGCTAATACTTGGATTTCTTCTGAACGTTTGTTCCGAACTCAATAGGATTGGACAAACCCAACACGATAACTCCACATCCCACTTGTAATCACGGTGATTGGATGGAGGCGTGCACAGAGAGGAACTCACTCGACTGCTTAATGAGCGCTCATGGAAGAAGAGTAGGCGCTAGCGATGCATGTAGAGCATTGCTGGCGGCCTTGCAGACAAATACAAGGCCAACCCAATCGAGCGATATATGTACATGCACTTGTAGCGACCACGTGAGAGACGCTAATAAACTCAGTAGCGTCACTCCCCTTAGCGCCTCTCTCCTGTTGGAGCCGGCGCGTCTCAGTGTGGGAATGTGATGATACAGTAGAATGTGCGTTCATGTTCATTTTAGTATGATATATGCAATAGGAATATATTGATTGTGTTAAACTAAATATATGCGCGTAACACTTGATAAAAGTAAATATGAGAATTCTTCATTACAAAATCATATTCCCGGCAGAACATGTTCGTATCAGAAGTGGGTTTATTTCAAACATCTTTATTGACGCCTACCTTCAAAATCCATATGTTTGTTGTAATACCGTCCCTTTCCTTTCTTCGTTAAAAAGCACATTGCGTCCGTCAACCGAGAAGCGGAACGATGGAGAGAAGCAAGCACGATAATAACAACGAATCATGGAGCACTGTACAGGAGACAGTGAATGTGCAGGAGGGATGCGACGTACTGAAACAGAGCACTGTGTCGGAAGGGGACGCTGTGTGGGAACAGATCACTGTGCCGTAGAGGGTCGTTGTATTGGAACGCGGAGCTGTGGATGAATCAGGGTATTTGCCGACGATAGCACCTGTACCAATGGAAACCTCTGCCGTGATCAATATTCAGCTGCCGGCAGCATCAAAGACCGCTCCTACCCGAAAACGAGGAAGACCCAAGGGATCGAAGAACAAACCTAAGACTAGCAAACCCTCGTCCATGCATCCGAACCAAAAGCGAGGTCGATCACAAGGAACTCAGAGCAAGCACAGACGCAACTTCGAGACTGCAATGACACGAGAGGACAGTGTAACTGCAACAGCTGAAGGCTTTGAGGCTGGTGAAGGGAGGGGGGGGGATCGCTTCATGTGCGCCGCCTCCTTCAACAACCACACCTGCTGCCAGCGTAGCCTTCGTGATGATTGACCAACCTGCAGTTGCGATCCCACCGATTCCTGACACGGTTCCGTCAGATCAGCTTCGTGTCGCCCAGGTTCGTAAGATGCAAATAGCGGATCATGTCTGGACTTTTAACCAGGGAGGACCCACGGCGCTCGCCGCGGGCTAACCACAGCTTTTCATTGTCAGACACACGGATCCGCAGCGGGAGCTCCATGGCCTCGGCGACCCCCAGCATCAGATGCTCGCCCACGAGCACCGGGCGGGCTCCGTCGTTGAAGATCTGGCGGTGCCCCTGCAACATGCCTCCCACCTCGTCCGGCAGGAACGTGGATCCGTCTCCGAGATCCAGCTGGATCCCAGCCGGGACCATGAAGTCCATACCGAGGATGGCTTGATAGTCCGGCGGCAGATCGTCTCCCACCCAGACGTCGTAGAAATACCCAAGGACACCTCGGATCCTGAGTCAAGAGGTTCCACAGCCTTGACGCTGTTGATCTTGCTGTTCGCTTTCGCCTGCTTAAAGTGTTTGCCGGGGACATGGTACTTCCAGTCTCCACGCGACTCTCCTGGCCTCGATCCAAAGTCATCGTGACCTCGGATTTTGGTAGTCATCAACAGGTCGAAAGCTTGTAACCATAGCCGTAGTTTCCTATGAAGTTCGCATGTATTACCGAATAGATCAGCTCGCGATCCGCTAACTTGATCCTTCGGCTTCTTCCCCACGAATGCATAGATGAATGAGCTAGAACGCTCGTCTCGTACCGGGGTCAAAACCGGCGAGCGTCCTACTTAAACATCTTCTCAGCCACCTCAGGTAGTAGTCCCGGATACTTGCTGGGGTCAAATTACTGACGGATGAGGTTGTAGAACTCTTCCATCTGGCACTTGCCGTGATCGGTGTTCACCACGGTCACGACACACAAGGAAGCACCGATCTGGCGGATGTCCTCTCTTGCCGTACTTTAACAGATCAGACGCTTCCAACACACCCAAGATCCAAGTGCTTACGCGATCCGCGGTGCAAGCAGCGCATCTTGGCCATCTCTTCCGAAACGTGGGTGGTGCTCCTGCTGTCGAGGATCCTCTGGCGCATCGTTCGAGCGCCCAGGATCCGGTACTCTTGGTGGATCCACAGCTGCAGCCGCCTGAAACTGGTCGCTCGCCGCCGTCACGTACGCTCGGTGCAGTTCGCCTTCGGATCTTGACTCCCCAGAGTCTGATTCAAACTCGGATCCGGAATCAAGGATCTTGATAGCGCGTACAGCGCGGGTTGGCGCCGTCGTTGGCGCAGGATTCGTCTTGGATCGGTACTTGCTAGATCTGGTCGACTTCTTCTGCCGCGACGTCGCGCGCGCGCGGCACGTCCTCCAGCAGATCCGCGTCGGCCAAGCGCAGCAGTGTGTGCTTATCCGCAAGATCCGGGTCTCCCAGAGCCTCGATGAAGTTTCCACGTACTCGCGACGGCCCTTCGCGTCGCCGTCCTTGATCTTCAGCCGCGCGCGCATGCCTGCGACGTTGAGGCGGTGCAGATACTCCAGCGGCGTCTCTTCTGCGCGCTTGCACGCGTGGTAGTATTGCCATGCTACCGAGACTCCCAATCCGCAGTACTGCGTCTGGAAGCTCCTCAGCAAATTCCGGACAAGATGAAAGCAGACTGGCAGCTGGAGGATACACGTCGCCAACGGCAGCCATAACAACATCGAAGTGATGGATCCGGACCATGCGACACGCCTGGTCTGTGTATGGTACGGATCCTGGACCCGTCCCGTAGGATATGATCATACGTACCGGATCCGACCAGTTTAGTGCTCACCTGGTAGAAGGCCCGCTGCTAGATCGAGGTAGAGTGAAGACAGTTGGCCAGGAGAGGGTCAAAGATGGGATCCTGGGTTATAAGTAGTCCGTAGGATAAGTCCTGGGGGCGATCCGAAGGTAGATAGGCTAAGGTATAAATCAGAACCGAATTTGCACTGGAAGACAGACTTGACTATAGTATAGGGGATCCTATTGGCCCCTTATATAGGCCAAGTCTAAATTTTGGCGATCTTCCTGCACACGTGGCAGCCCCTGGATAGCTTGGTCAGGTCACGCTCGCCCTTTGGCTTCCCCCCCCCCCCCCTCAAGATCCCGCTATCGGAGGCGGCAAGCATTGTAAAGGAACAAGGGCAACTCCGATAAGGAGCAAGGACACCACAAGAAGGAACAACTCCGGATTTAATATTTCTACTACGGATCCACAAGGATTACGCAAAGATCTCAAGACCAACCCAACACCGGATCTCGTGCGCAGGAATACCTGCGCGGGTCCACCCCCTTCCAAGTCCCCACAAGGACGTCCAAGACCCACCAAGTGCGCATCTCCTGTCAACGAGAGAGCAGTACCAGCCCGCCGACGGGTACACAAGGTGAATCACTCAGCAACAACACGGCCGTCGGAGTACCCCCTCCGTTAGTCGATGTCTGGGCGCAGTGCGTGTGAGTTGGGATCCTACTGAATTTCAGCGGATCCACTTCACCACACAATCACTCCACTTCGTCCGCGTGCAGCTTCCTGTACCAGTTCTTCGCGAGGCCGCTGAGCAGATCCACGAAGGTAAAGCATTTCCCTTCGTCTGTAGCTTGATCCCTCGTGAATGCAGAATTGACTTTGCTGATCCACCCTCGTGCACGCTCCTCGTCATGATCCTTGCCTGTGAATTCCTTTAGATCCGAGATGGCCGATATCTTGCCGCGTTGAACCGTCGATGATCCGGTCGGAACAACTGCTGCCGCTGTCGTAGCCGTGTGTCTCGTGGATCCCATGTTGAGATCGTCAAGGTCATATTCCCAGTGCTCGGGGTGGCGATCTTGCGATCCCCCCCCCCCGATTCCATGTCGACGTCCTGTGATCCCGGACCGCGTGGGGACGGAGCCGGTCGTGAAGCCCGGGCCTCTTGACGTTCGCTCAGGAAACGTGCCAAAGCCGCTTGGAAGTACGTCTCCAGACCATTCGTCGGTTCTAGGACCGGATCTGCTGACCGGATCCAGGCTTGCGACGGTCTCGCCGGATGCGGTGCCAGGATCTTATCTTCCAGAGTGCTCGCAGAACGTGACTGCAGCATTGCGGCACCGGCTGGCCCACGTGACATCCGTCGCGGCTCCGATGAGCTGCTGGATCCGAGTTCTGACGTAACCGACGCATACTGCGATTATCCTGTGTGGTACTCCGGCGACCTGGTGTACACCACCTTGGTGCCGGGCGACGAGACGTATCCAGCATTGGCCTCGATTGCCGAGCTGTGCTCGGTCACTCGGGCGCTGCTGCAGCCGCTGGTCGCTCGCCCACGAGGGGCCTCAGCAAGTTGAAAAGCGACGCGGTCGAGATCCGGATCGTATCGGCGTCCACCTGGAACAGGTCGTCAGCGTCGAACGCTCCTGCCGTAAGGCCGGCCTCTTCCAGCATCCTCAGCGGATCCATCGCGGCGTCCAGCTTGTTCGTTGTTGACGACGGGGCCGACACAGGTCCGGTGAGGGATCCGAGCTGCTTCAGCTGCAGGATTCGCATCACTGGGTTCTTGCGCAGGAAGTCGTTCAGCTCCGTACGCACATACACCGACTTCAGCTTAGATCGGGACCAGGTAGACTTCAATACAGCACGATCTTCGCTATCCGAGCCTGCTGCCTTGAGTTTCTTCCGTGCGGCCTTCGTCTTTTTCTTTGACGTGGCACTTGAGGCGTCTGGGACGGTGATGGATGAAGGATCATTCGCTCTCGCGATCGATCCTTCGTCCGGCAGGTCCTGACTCGCGTCAAGACCAGCAGGGGTCCCCGAATGGACCTGGGGAGGAAAGCGAAGTTTCTCTTCCTGATTCGTTGCCAGACCATCCTCTCTTCCATCAGCAGAGCTCCTCCCAGGGCTTTGCCGATCCGTGGGTCTCTCATCCAGCGACGCCGTCGGCGATCCAGTTTCCATCGGCGCTTCATCTCCCGATCCATTTCTCACGTGCGCATCATCTTGGGACTCATGGTGAAATCCCGCGTCGCCAAGAGATCCGGATACGCGCACCGTTGTGGTGGAGTGGATCCGCTGAAATTCAGTAGGATCCCAACTCACACGCACTGCGCCCAGACATCGACTAACGGAGGGGGTACTCCGACGGCCGTGTTGTTGCTGAGTGATTCACCTTGTGTACCCGTCGGCGGGCTGGTACTGCTCTCTCGTTGACAGGAGATGCGCACTTGGTGGGTCTTGGACGTCCTTGTGGGGACTTGGAAGGGGGTGGACCCGCGCAGGTATTCCTGCGCACGAGATCCGGTGTTGGGTTGGTCTTGAGATCTTTGCGTAATCCTTGTGGATCCGTAGTAGAAATATTAAATCCGGAGTTGTTCCTTCTTGTGGTGTCCTTGCTCCTTATCGGAGTTGCCCTTGTTCCTTTACAATGCTTGCCGCCTCCGATAGCGGGATCTTGAGGGGGGGGGGGGGGGGGAAGCCAAAGGGCGAGCGTGACCTGACCAAGCTATCCAGGGGCTGCCACGTGTGCAGGAAGATCGCCAAAATTTAGACTTGGCCTATATAAGGGGCCAATAGGATCCCCTATACTATAGTCAAGTCTGTCTTCCAGTGCAAATTCGGTTCTGATTTATACCTTAGCCTATCTACCTTCGGATCGCCCCCAGGACTTATCCTACGGACTACTTATAACCCAGGATCCCATCTTTGACCCTCTCCTGGCCAACTGTCTTCACTCTACCTCGATCTAGCAGCGGGCCTTCTACCAGGTGAGCACTAAACTGGTCGGATCCGGTACGTATGATCATATCCTACGGGACGGGTCCAGGATCCGTACCATACACAGACCAGGCGTGTCGCATGGTCCGGATCCATCACTTCGATGTTGTTATGGCTGCCGCTGGCGGCTTGAATCTCCTAACTGCCGATTAACCTCCATCTTGTCCGGATCTGCAATACCACAACAGCAAGGCGCAGCTAGCACTAGCAGCGATGCAAGGCACAAGTGATAACACAACCAACGAGGCACTAGCCAAAAAGCGCCATACGGGTGCAACAACATACCGGAAGGATGTATGGCTCTCCTGGTACACCCAGAGCCTCGCATCTGGAGTTCGACCGACAGCTCCACCAAACATACGAGATCCACTGGCAAGCTTGTCGCTCCGTTCTTGAAGCTGTTCCTCGCTGAAGGGTTCGTGCTTAACAGAGGTCGCCGCAGTACCGAGGCGATGTTCTGGAGCTTGGCGCAACCGTTGAGAAGGAGCTGCTATCGTTTCTATTTAAGCAACTAAGCACAAGATCCCTGCCCGCGGAGCTCAGAATGTCATCAAGTTCATGCGCAAGCTTCACAAGGCCGGCCATCTAAACTCTCTCATCCAACACTATAAGCAACTTAAAGCCGCCGGTCGCATTGTTGACCCTGCACCTGTGCATATACTACAAATATTCTTGGGTTAATATCCGCTGCGTAACTACGCATATTTTGCCTCTGTGTCGTCCTCACCATCCATCGCTATGTGTACTTGTCTCGATGATTGTTTTGACGGTGGGAACTTTGTAATCGAAACTCCACGGTGCGCACACTGCCATCATGCCCTCGTCGAGGCCTACGAAAAATGCTGCTAGATCCGCGAAGGAGTTCAAGACCCTGTTCAGCACTGTTAGCAAGCTGCACAATATTCACGTGGGCAATGAGACTATCCGTCATATGCGGCTTACCGTGAACACGACGGTCACCTCCTCAAGTCTTCTTCTCGAAGCGATCAACGTCATCATTGCCTCGCTCGCCGAACGGAAGAAGCGCAGGGTCGGCCTAAAAGAAGTACGGGAGTGGCTTGCACCCTCTGCCGACGCGGATGAAGATGCCTCGGAGCTGACCACTGACAAAGACCGCGCGGACGAATCGGTGCACTACGTTCTCACTTTTGCTAAACTGGAAGCGTGAGAAAACGGTTATGTATTACCTGGCTGACTGGCAGCCAGCTTAGGAACCAAAGACCCACTTGAACGAGAAGCTTGTCGATGCCTTCGAGGAAGAGCGCCGCCTTCTTGTCCGCAAGACATTCTTTTAAGGCGAGGCTGTGGAGGGCAACTCGCTGAACGACACGGTGCAATAAGCAGCAATCAAGTAAGGCGAAAACAGTGATTGCTTTGTTTTTTGCTGTGAGTGGGTAGGAGTCGGCCGTACACGTTTCGTAGTGTACTGTCGGCGTCAACATGTCAGTCCTAAACACAAATCAATGTGCTCTTAGATGCCCGTGAATGAGGCAGAACCGCTACGCCACGCGTGTGTCGCGCCGGTGAACAGGTCGGATGGTGCCGGGGGCCCTTGTCTCGCTAGATTTATATTTCGAGAGATAGACAGTCAGGCTTTTCATCGCTCACATTCTTACCGTATTCGGATAGCAAACTCTTACGGTAGATAGTTGCGATTGTGGCGAGCAATAATACGCAATAATATGCAGCGCAGCGAACTGAGGGTCAGTTGTCAAAATTTCGGATACCGATTTAGAGCGGACGAACGAGAGCGCATTGCGTGCACGGCGTCATCAAAACCAACATGAGCTTCGAGTAGGTGAGCACGTATTGATGTGGTGTCCACCGTTGGATAAAGGAGTCACTTGTTGCACTCTGTATCGAGTGTACCAACTTTCCTGCAACTTGATACATGTACACTACCTGGTACATGCGCGTAGTTACAGTGGATATTACTACATGTAATATGGATACGCAATATTACAACTGTAGTACAATGATTTTACTGGCATGGATACCCTTACATAGCATCTTTGTATTCCCTACATTGAAGCGGATGCTAAGTAGACAAACACTGTGTTGAACACATTCTACTGTACAGTGCACTTCCTTTCAACCACACTATGACCCCATTTATGGCTAACAACCAAATAGAACGAGACAAAATGTGTGACCCCAGGAAATGCTCTATTGGGATTCCATTACTATTCTATTACTTTGAAGTACATGCTTACTCGACGTACAAGACCTTCAGCAGGTTCGTCGAACCAGACTTGGCCTCCGTGATGCCGTGCACGGCAACGACGGCATCACCCGACTTCAGCCAGCCCAGTTCCTTGCCGGTCTCCGTGGCGCGGTACAGGATCGAGTCCGTGCCGATCATCGAACCCACACAGCGAGACACGACACCCTTCACGAAGCCCTCCGTCTGGCGAGCAGTCTGCTCCAGAGCAGTCAGCACTAGCACCGGCATCTGCGGGCGGTACTTGGCAACGAGGCGGGCAGTGTTGCCCGTCTCCGTCAGAACCACCAGCATCTTCGCGTTGATGTCAATGGCCGTCTTCACAGCTGACGAAGCAACGGCCTCTGCCGTCTGCATCGGACCGTTCACCTCCAGCACGGCATTGCGCAGCGACTGATACACGTCGTTGTACTGGATGGCAGTCTCAGCCTGCAGGCACGTCGCAGCCATCACCTCCACAGCCTGCTTCGGGTAGTCGCCATTGGCGCTCTCGCCCGAAAGCATCACGGCATCCGTGCCGTCAAGCACAGCGTTGGCCACATCCGTGCACTCCGCGCGGGTCGGACGAGGGGCCTTGATCATCGACTCCAGCATCTGCGTGGCAGTCACCACGGGCTTACCAGCCAGGTTCGCCTTGCGGATCATCATCTTTTGCGCAAGGAACACCGTCTCAGGCGGGATCTCCATGCCCAGGTCACCACGAGCAACCATGATGCCGTCCGTCTTGGCCAGGATCTCGTCGAAGTTCTCCATGCCCTCGTGCGACTCGATCTTCGAGATGATCTTGATGCCGCGGCCACGGGGACCAAGCACTTTACGGATGTTGTCAAGGTCCTGGCCCGTGCGCACGAACGACGCGGCGATGTAGTCGATGCCGTGCACCAGACCGAAGTTCACCAGGTCGTCCTCGTCCTTCTCCGTCAGAGTCGGCAGCAGCACCTTGCATCCGGGAAGGTTCATGTTCTTACGCTCGCCCAGAACGGCCGTGTTGTTGGCGCGAGCGATGATGCCGTTCGCGTTCACCTTGGTCACCGTCAGCACGAGCGAGCCATCGGCCACCAGCACTGCCCCACCGACCTTCACGGACTGCGGCAGCTGCGGGTACGAGCACGCGATCTTGGTCTCGTCGCCGAGGAACTCGTAGTCCGTCGTTAGCTCGATGAGCGAGTCCTTCTGGATCGTCACCTTGTCGTGGTTCTTGAGGAAACCCGTACGGATTTCGGGACCCTTAGTGTCCAGCATGATGGCCACGTTCTTGTTGGGACGCTTGGCCAGCGCGGCGCGCAGGCGGTTCAGACAGGCCAGGTGGCTCGCGTGGTCGCCGTGCGAGAAATTGAAGCGGGCCACGTTCATGCCGGCATCGATCAGCTCCAGCAGACCCTCCTCAGACCAGCAAGCAGGGCCTAACGTGCAGAAGATCTTGGTCTTGCGCTGCACGCCCTCGACGTTGGCCTTGATGCAGTTGGCGTTCTGCAGGTTCAGGGACAGAGCGGCAGACATGATGGTCTAAGAAGTTGGAGAAGTAGAAGTCACTTGGGTGGTTCTCGTTCAAATGAAGAATGACAACTCTCGAGAGCGGAGCGTCAAACAAGGCAGAGCCAGCCGCATGGCTCAATCCGGCGGAGAATCTCCAGGTGGTTGGAAGACAGCAGGTAGGCAAGCCAGCGACACCGTCGCTCCAAGCACCAAAGTTGGCGCACTTCTTTACAATCGCGTCTCGGTGGGCGCATGCGCACGCGCTCCGGGTACGTGGAGAGGCTACAGTGTACTGCTACTCGCTTGCCCGCTTGATGTTAAAGCTCTTGATTATCGCGCTGGCAGCAAACGTGTCCCATCCATGACCTCGACATTTCTAACGTCATGGTCCCACATGACATGGGGAGACTGGCCAGACTGTACACGCAGTCAGTCCTCTGTGTTCCATCCGACGTTTAACGTAGCAGGCTCTGACGCTTAAGTGAGTGCTTTGTTTTTCGCTGTGAGTGGGTAGGAGTCGGCCGTACACGTTTCGTGGTGTACTGTCGGCGTCAACATGTCAGTCCTAAACACAAATCAATGTGCTCTTAGATGCCCGTGAATGAGGCAGAACCGCTACGCCACGCGTGTGTCGCGCCGGTGAACAGGTCGGATGGTGCCGGGGGCCCTTGTCTCGCTAGATTTATATTTCGAGAGATAGACAGTCAGGCTTTTCATCGCTCACATTCTTACCGTATTCGGATAGCAAACTCTTACGGTAGATAGTTGCGATTGTGGCGAGCAATAATACGCAATAATATGCAGCGCAGCGAACTGAGGGTCAGTTGTCAAAATTTCGGATACCGATTTAGAGCGGACGAACGAGAGCGCATTGCGTGCACGGCGTCATCAAAACCAACATGAGCTTCGAGTAGGTGAGCACGTATTGATGTGGTGTCCACCGTTGGATAAAGGAGTCACTTGTTGCACTCTGTATCGAGTGTACCAACTTTCCTGCAACTTGATACATGTACACTACCTGGTACATGCGCGTAGTTACAGTGGATATTACTACATGTAATATGGATACGCAATATTACAACTGTAGTACAATGATTTTACTGGCATGGATACCCTTACATAGCATCTTTGTATTCCCTACATTGAAGCGGATGCTAAGTAGACAAACACTGTGTTGAACACATTCTACTGTACAGTGCACTTCCTTTCAACCACACTATGACCCCATTTATGGCTAACAACCAAATAGAACGAGACAAAATGTGTGACCCCAGGAAATGCTCTATTGGGATTCCATTACTATTCTATTACTTTGAAGTACACGCTTACTCGACGTACAAGACCTTCAGCAGGTTCGTCGAACCAGACTTGGCCTCCGTGATGCCGTGCACGGCAACGACGGCATCACCCGACTTCAGCCAGCCCAGTTCCTTGCCGGTCTCCGTGGCGCGGTACAGGATCGAGTCCGTGCCGATCATCGAACCCACACAGCGAGACACGACACCCTTCACGAAGCCCTCCGTCTGGCGAGAAGTCTGCTCCAGAGCAGTCAGCACTAGCACCGGCATCTGCGGGCGGTACTTGGCAACGAGGCGGGCAGTGTTGCCCGTCTCCGTCAGAACCACCAGCATCTTCGCGTTGATGTCAATGGCCGTCTTCACAGCTGACGAAGCAACGGCCTCTGCCGTCTGCATCGGACCGTTCACCTCCAGCACGGCATTGCGCAGCGACTGATACACGTCGTTGTACTGGATGGCAGTCTCAGCCTGCAGGCACGTCGCAGCCATCACCTCCACAGCCTGCTTCGGGTAGTCGCCATTGGCGCTCTCGCCCGAAAGCATCACGGCATCCGTGCCGTCAAGCACAGCGTTGGCCACATCCGTGCACTCCGCGCGGGTCGGACGAGGGGCCTTGATCATCGACTCCAGCATCTGCGTGGCAGTCACCACGGGCTTACCAGCCAGGTTCGCCTTGCGGATCATCATCTTTTGCGCAAGGAACACCGTCTCAGGCGGGATCTCCATGCCCAGGTCACCACGAGCAACCATGATGCCGTCCGTCTTGGCCAGGATCTCGTCGAAGTTCTCCATGCCCTCGTGCGACTCGATCTTCGAGATGATCTTGATGCCGCGGCCACGGGGACCAAGCACTTTACGGATGTTGTCAAGGTCCTGGCCCGTGCGCACGAACGACGCGGCGATGTAGTCGATGCCGTGCACCAGACCGAAGTTCACCAGGTCGTCCTCGTCCTTCTCCGTCAGAGTCGGCAGCAGCACCTTGCATCCGGGAAGGTTCATGTTCTTACGCTCGCCCAGAACGGCCGTGTTGTTGGCGCGAGCGATGATGCCGTTCGCGTTCACCTTGGTCACCGTCAGCACGAGCGAGCCATCGGCCACCAGCACTGCCCCACCGACCTTCACGGACTGCGGCAGCTGCGGGTACGAGCACGCGATCTTGGTCTCGTCGCCGAGGAACTCGTAGTCCGTCGTTAGCTCGATGAGCGAGTCCTTCTGGATCGTCACCTTGTCGTGGTTCTTGAGGAAACCCGTACGGATTTCGGGACCCTTAGTGTCCAGCATGATGGCCACGTTCTTGTTGGGACGCTTGGCCAGCGCGGCGCGCAGGCGGTTCAGACAGGCCAGGTGGCTCGCGTGGTCGCCGTGCGAGAAATTGAAGCGGGCCACGTTCATGCCGGCATCGATCAGCTCCAGCAGACCCTCCTCAGACCAGCAAGCAGGGCCTAACGTGCAGAAGATCTTGGTCTTGCGCTGCACGCCCTCGACGTTGGCCTTGATGCAGTTGGCGTTCTGCAGGTTCAGGGACAGAGCGGCAGACATGATGGTCTAAGAAGTTGGAGAAGTAGAAGTCACTTGGGTGGTTCTCGTTCAAATGAAGAATGACAACTCTCGAGAGCGGAGCGTCAAACAAGGCAGAGCCAGCCGCATGGCTCAATCCGGCGGAGAATCTCCAGGTGGTTGGAAGACAGCAGGTAGGCAAGCCAGCGACACCGTCGCTCCAAGCACCAAAGTTGGCGCACTTCTTTACAATCGCGTCTCGGTGGGCGCATGCGCACGCGCTCCGGGTACGTGGAGAGGCTACAGTGTACTGCTACTCGCTTGCCCGCTTGATGTTAAAGCTCTTGATTATCGCGCTGGCAGCAAACGTGTCCCATCCATGACCTCGACATTTCTAACGTCATGGTCCCACATGACATGGGGAGACTGGCCAGACTGTACACGCAGTCAGTCCTCTGTGTTCCATCCGACGTTTAACGTAGCAGGCTCTGACGCTTAAGTGAGTGCTTTGTTTTTCGCTGTGAGTGGGTAGGTGTCGGCCGTACACGTTTCGTGGTGTACTGTCGGCGTCAACATGTCAGTCCTAAACACAAATCAATGTGCTCTTAGATGCCCGTGAATGAGGCAGAACCGCTACGCCACGCGTGTGTCGCGCCGGTGAACAGGTCGGATGGTGCCGGGGGCCCTTGTCTCGCTAGATTTATATTTCGAGAGATAGACAGTCAGGCTTTTCATCGCTCACATTCTTACCGTATTCGGATAGCAAACTCTTACGGTAGATAGTTGCGATTGTGGCGAGCAATAATACGCAATAATATGCAGCGCAGCGAACTGAGGGTCAGTTGTCAAAATTTCGGATACCGATTTAGAGCGGACGAACGAGAGCGCATTGCGTGCACGGCGTCATCAAAACCAACATGAGCTTCGAGTAGGTGAGCACGTATTGATGTGGTGTCCACCGTTGGATAAAGGAGTCACTTGTTGCACTCTGTATCGAGTGTACCAACTTTCCTGCAACTTGATACATGTACACTACCTGGTACATGCGCGTAGTTACAGTGGATATTACTACATGTAATATGGATACGCAATATTACAACTGTAGTACAATGATTTTACTGGCATGGATACCCTTACATAGCATCTTTGTATTCCCTACATTGAAGCGGATGCTAAGTAGACAAACACTGTGTTGAACACATTCTACTGTACAGTGCACTTCCTTTCAACCACACTATGACCCCATTTATGGCTAACAACCAAATAGAACGAGACAAAATGTGTGACCCCAGGAAATGCTCTATTGGGATTCCATTACTATTCTATTACTTTGAAGTACATGCTTACTCGACGTACAAGACCTTCAGCAGGTTCGTCGAACCAGACTTGGCCTCCGTGATGCCGTGCACGGCAACGACGGCATCACCCGACTTCAGCCAGCCCAGTTCCTTGCCGGTCTCCGTGGCGCGGTACAGGATCGAGTCCGTGCCGATCATCGAACCCACACAGCGAGACACGACACCCTTCACGAAGCCCTCCGTCTGGCGAGAAGTCTGCTCCAGAGCAGTCAGCACTAGCACCGGCATCTGCGGGCGGTACTTGGCAACGAGGCGGGCAGTGTTGCCCGTCTCCGTCAGAACCACCAGCATCTTCGCGTTGATGTCAATGGCCGTCTTCACAGCTGACGAAGCAACGGCCTCTGCCGTCTGCATCGGACCGTTCACCTCCAGCACGGCATTGCGCAGCGACTGATACACGTCGTTGTACTGGATGGCAGTCTCAGCCTGCAGGCACGTCGCAGCCATCACCTCCACAGCCTGCTTCGGGTAGTCGCCATTGGCGCTCTCGCCCGAAAGCATCACGGCATCCGTGCCGTCAAGCACAGCGTTGGCCACATCCGTGCACTCCGCGCGGGTCGGACGAGGGGCCTTGATCATCGACTCCAGCATCTGCGTGGCAGTCACCACGGGCTTACCAGCCAGGTTCGCCTTGCGGATCATCATCTTTTGCGCAAGGAACACCGTCTCAGGCGGGATCTCCATGCCCAGGTCACCACGAGCAACCATGATGCCGTCCGTCTTGGCCAGGATCTCGTCGAAGTTCTCCATGCCCTCGTGCGACTCGATCTTCGAGATGATCTTGATGCCGCGGCCACGGGGACCAAGCACTTTACGGATGTTGTCAAGGTCCTGGCCCGTGCGCACGAACGACGCGGCGATGTAGTCGATGCCGTGCACCAGACCGAAGTTCACCAGGTCGTCCTCGTCCTTCTCCGTCAGAGTCGGCAGCAGCACCTTGCATCCGGGAAGGTTCATGTTCTTACGCTCGCCCAGAACGGCCGTGTTGTTGGCGCGAGCGATGATGCCGTTCGCGTTCACCTTGGTCACCGTCAGCACGAGCGAGCCATCGGCCACCAGCACTGCCCCACCGACCTTCACGGACTGCGGCAGCTGCGGGTACGAGCACGCGATCTTGGTCTCGTCGCCGAGGAACTCGTAGTCCGTCGTTAGCTCGATGAGCGAGTCCTTCTGGATCGTCACCTTGTCGTGGTTCTTGAGGAAACCCGTACGGATTTCGGGACCCTTAGTGTCCAGCATGATGGCCACGTTCTTGTTGGGACGCTTGGCCAGCGCGGCGCGCAGGCGGTTCAGACAGGCCAGGTGGCTCGCGTGGTCGCCGTGCGAGAAATTGAAGCGGGCCACGTTCATGCCGGCATCGATCAGCTCCAGCAGACCCTCCTCAGACCAGCAAGCAGGGCCTAACGTGCAGAAGATCTTGGTCTTGCGCTGCACGCCCTCGACGTTGGCCTTGATGCAGTTGGCGTTCTGCAGGTTCAGGGACAGAGCGGCAGACATGATGGTCTAAGAAGTTGGAGAAGTAGAAGTCACTTGGGTGGTTCTCGTTCAAATGAAGAATGACAACTCTCGAGAGCGGAGCGTCAAACAAGGCAGAGCCAGCCGCATGGCTCAATCCGGCGGAGAATCTCCAGGTGGTTGGAAGACAGCAGGTAGGCAAGCCAGCGACACCGTCGCTCCAAGCACCAAAGTTGGCGCACTTCTTTACAATCGCGTCTCGGTGGGCGCATGCGCACGCGCTCCGGGTACGTGGAGAGGCTACAGTGTACTGCTACTCGCTTGCCCGCTTGATGTTAAAGCTCTTGATTATCGCGCTGGCAGCAAACGTGTCCCATCCATGACCTCGACATTTCTAACGTCATGGTCCCACATGACATGGGGAGACTGGCCAGACTGTACACGCAGTCAGTCCTCTGTGTTCCATCCGACGTTTAACGTAGCAGGCTCTGACGCTTAAGTGAGTGCTTTGTTTTTCGCTGTGAGTGGGTAGGAGTCGGCCGTACACGTTTCGTGGTGTACTGTCGGCGTCAACATGTCAGTCCTAAACACAAATCAATGTGCTCTTAGATGCCCGTGAATGAGACAGAACCGCTACGCCACGCGTGTGTCGCGCCGGTGAACAGGTCGGATGGTGCCGGGGGCCCTTGTCTCGCTAGATTTATATTTCGAGAGATAGACAGTCAGGCTTTTCATCGCTCACATTCTTACCGTATTCGGATAGCAAACTCTTACGGTAGATAGTTGCGATTGTGGCGAGCAATAATACGCAATAATATGCAGCGCAGCGAACTGAGGGTCAGTTGTCAAAATTTCGGATACCGATTTAGAGCGGACGAACGAGAGCGCATTGCGTGCACGGCGTCATCAAAACCAACATGAGCTTCGAGTAGGTGAGCACGTATTGATGTGGTGTCCACCGTTGGATAAAGGAGTCACTTGTTGCACTCTGTATCGAGTGTACCAACTTTCCTGCAACTTGATACATGTACACTACCTGGTACATGCGCGTAGTTACAGTGGATATTACTACATGTAATATGGATACGCAATATTACAACTGTAGTACAATGATTTTACTGGCATGGATACCCTTACATAGCATCTTTGTATTCCCTACATTGAAGCGGATGCTAAGTAGACAAACACTGTGTTGAACACATTCTACTGTACAGTGCACTTCCTTTCAACCACACTATGACCCCATTTATGGCTAACAACCAAATAGAACGAGACAAAATGTGTGACCCCAGGAAATGCTCTATTGGGATTCCATTACTATTCTATTACTTTGAAGTACACGCTTACTCGACGTACAAGACCTTCAGCAGGTTCGTCGAACCAGACTTGGCCTCCGTGATGCCGTGCACGGCAACGACGGCATCACCCGACTTCAGCCAGCCCAGTTCCTTGCCGGTCTCCGTGGCGCGGTACAGGATCGAGTCCGTGCCGATCATCGAACCCACACAGCGAGACACGACACCCTTCACGAAGCCCTCCGTCTGGCGAGAAGTCTGCTCCAGAGCAGTCAGCACTAGCACCGGCATCTGCGGGCGGTACTTGGCAACGAGGCGGGCAGTGTTGCCCGTCTCCGTCAGAACCACCAGCATCTTCGCGTTGATGTCAATGGCCGTCTTCACAGCTGACGAAGCAACGGCCTCTGCCGTCTGCATCGGACCGTTCACCTCCAGCACGGCATTGCGCAGCGACTGATACACGTCGTTGTACTGGATGGCAGTCTCAGCCTGCAGGCACGTCGCAGCCATCACCTCCACAGCCTGCTTCGGGTAGTCGCCATTGGCGCTCTCGCCCGAAAGCATCACGGCATCCGTGCCGTCAAGCACAGCGTTGGCCACATCCGTGCACTCCGCGCGGGTCGGACGAGGGGCCTTGATCATCGACTCCAGCATCTGCGTGGCAGTCACCACGGGCTTACCAGCCAGGTTCGCCTTGCGGATCATCATCTTTTGCGCAAGGAACACCGTCTCAGGCGGGATCTCCATGCCCAGGTCACCACGAGCAACCATGATGCCGTCCGTCTTGGCCAGGATCTCGTCGAAGTTCTCCATGCCCTCGTGCGACTCGATCTTCGAGATGATCTTGATGCCGCGGCCACGGGGACCAAGCACTTTACGGATGTTGTCAAGGTCCTGGCCCGTGCGCACGAACGACGCGGCGATGTAGTCGATGCCGTGCACCAGACCGAAGTTCACCAGGTCGTCCTCGTCCTTCTCCGTCAGAGTCGGCAGCAGCACCTTGCATCCGGGAAGGTTCATGTTCTTACGCTCGCCCAGAACGGCCGTGTTGTTGGCGCGAGCGATGATGCCGTTCGCGTTCACCTTGGTCACCGTCAGCACGAGCGAGCCATCGGCCACCAGCACTGCCCCACCGACCTTCACGGACTGCGGCAGCTGCGGGTACGAGCACGCGATCTTGGTCTCGTCGCCGAGGAACTCGTAGTCCGTCGTTAGCTCGATGAGCGAGTCCTTCTGGATCGTCACCTTGTCGTGGTTCTTGAGGAAACCCGTACGGATTTCGGGACCCTTAGTGTCCAGCATGATGGCCACGTTCTTGTTGGGACGCTTGGCCAGCGCGGCGCGCAGGCGGTTCAGACAGGCCAGGTGGCTCGCGTGGTCGCCGTGCGAGAAATTGAAGCGGGCCACGTTCATGCCGGCATCGATCAGCTCCAGCAGACCCTCCTCAGACCAGCAAGCAGGGCCTAACGTGCAGAAGATCTTGGTCTTGCGCTGCACGCCCTCGACGTTGGCCTTGATGCAGTTGGCGTTCTGCAGGTTCAGGGACAGAGCGGCAGACATGATGGTCTAAGAAGTTGGAGAAGTAGAAGTCACTTGGGTGGTTCTCGTTCAAATGAAGAATGACAACTCTCGAGAGCGGAGCGTCAAACAAGGCAGAGCCAGCCGCATGGCTCAATCCGGCGGAGAATCTCCAGGTGGTTGGAAGACAGCAGGTAGGCAAGCCAGCGACACCGTCGCTCCAAGCACCAAAGTTGGCGCACTTCTTTACAATCGCGTCTCGGTGGGCGCATGCGCACGCGCTCCGGGTACGTGGAGAGGCTACAGTGTACTGCTACTCGCTTGCCCGCTTGATGTTAAAGCTCTTGATTATCGCGCTGGCAGCAAACGTGTCCCATCCATGACCTCGACATTTCTAACGTCATGGTCCCACATGACATGGGGAGACTGGCCAGACTGTACACGCAGTCAGTCCTCTGTGTTCCATCCGACGTTTAACGTAGCAGGCTCTGACGCTTAAGTGAGTGCTTTGTTTTTCGCTGTGAGTGGGTAGGAGTCGGCCGTACACGTTTCGTGGTGTACTGTCGGCGTCAACATGTCAGTCCTAAACACAAATCAATGTGCTCTTAGATGCCCGTGAATGAGACAGAACCGCTACGCCACGCGTGTGTCGCGCCGGTGAACAGGTCGGATGGTGCCGGGGGCCCTTGTCTCGCTAGATTTATATTTCGAGAGATAGACAGTCAGGCTTTTCATCGCTCACATTCTTACCGTATTCGGATAGCAAACTCTTACGGTAGATAGTTGCGATTGTGGCGAGCAATAATACGCAATAATATGCAGCGCAGCGAACTGAGGGTCAGTTGTCAAAATTTCGGATACCGATTTAGAGCGGACGAACGAGAGCGCATTGCGTGCACGGCGTCATCAAAACCAACATGAGCTTCGAGTAGGTGAGCACGTATTGATGTGGTGTCCACCGTTGGATAAAGGAGTCACTTGTTGCACTCTGTATCGAGTGTACCAACTTTCCTGCAACTTGATACATGTACACTACCTGGTACATGCGCGTAGTTACAGTGGATATTACTACATGTAATATGGATACGCAATATTACAACTGTAGTACAATGATTTTACTGGCATGGATACCCTTACATAGCATCTTTGTATTCCCTACATTGAAGCGGATGCTAAGTAGACAAACACTGTGTTGAACACATTCTACTGTACAGTGCACTTCCTTTCAACCACACTATGACCCCATTTATGGCTAACAACCAAATAGAACGAGACAAAATGTGTGACCCCAGGAAATGCTCTATTGGGATTCCATTACTATTCTATTACTTTGAAGTACACGCTTACTCGACGTACAAGACCTTCAGCAGGTTCGTCGAACCAGACTTGGCCTCCGTGATGCCGTGCACGGCAACGACGGCATCACCCGACTTCAGCCAGCCCAGTTCCTTGCCGGTCTCCGTGGCGCGGTACAGGATCGAGTCCGTGCCGATCATCGAACCCACACAGCGAGACACGACACCCTTCACGAAGCCCTCCGTCTGGCGAGCAGTCTGCTCCAGAGCAGTCAGCACTAGCACCGGCATCTGCGGGCGGTACTTGGCAACGAGGCGGGCAGTGTTGCCCGTCTCCGTCAGAACCACCAGCATCTTCGCGTTGATGTCAATGGCCGTCTTCACAGCTGACGAAGCAACGGCCTCTGCCGTCTGCATCGGACCGTTCACCTCCAGCACGGCATTGCGCAGCGACTGATACACGTCGTTGTACTGGATGGCAGTCTCAGCCTGCAGGCACGTCGCAGCCATCACCTCCACAGCCTGCTTCGGGTAGTCGCCATTGGCGCTCTCGCCCGAAAGCATCACGGCATCCGTGCCGTCAAGCACAGCGTTGGCCACATCCGTGCACTCCGCGCGGGTCGGACGAGGGGCCTTGATCATCGACTCCAGCATCTGCGTGGCAGTCACCACGGGCTTACCAGCCAGGTTCGCCTTGCGGATCATCATCTTTTGCGCAAGGAACACCGTCTCAGGCGGGATCTCCATGCCCAGGTCACCACGAGCAACCATGATGCCGTCCGTCTTGGCCAGGATCTCGTCGAAGTTCTCCATGCCCTCGTGCGACTCGATCTTCGAGATGATCTTGATGCCGCGGCCACGGGGACCAAGCACCTTACGGATGTTGTCAAGGTCCTGGCCCGTGCGCACGAACGACGCAGAAATGTAGTCGATGCCGTGCACCAGACCGAAGTTCACCAGGTCGTCCACGTCCTTCTCCGTCAGAGTCGGCAGCAGCACCTTGCATCCGGGAAGGTTCATGTTCTTACGCTCGCCCAGAACGGCCGTGTTGTTGGCGCGAGCGATGATGCCGTTCGCGTTCACCTTGGTCACCGTCAGCACGAGCGAGCCATCGGCCACCAGCACTGCCCCACCGACCTTCACGGACTGCGGCAGCTGCGGGTACGAGCACGCGATCTTGGTCTCGTCGCCGAGGAACTCGTAGTCCGTCGTTAGCTCGATGAGCGAGTCCTTCTGGATCGTCACCTTGTCGTGGTTCTTGAGGAAACCCGTACGGATTTCGGGACCCTTAGTGTCCAGCATGATGGCCACGTTCTTGTTGGGACGCTTGGCCAGCGCGGCGCGCAGGCGGTTCAGACAGGCCAGGTGGCTCGCGTGGTCGCCGTGCGAGAAATTGAAGCGGGCCACGTTCATGCCGGCATCGATCAGCTCCAGCAGACCCTCCTCAGACCAGCAAGCAGGGCCTAACGTGCAGAAGATCTTGGTCTTGCGCTGCACGCCCTCGACGTTGGCCTTGATGCAGTTGGCGTTCTGCAGGTTCAGGGACAGAGCGGCAGACATGATGGTCTAAGAAGTTGGAGATGTAGAAGTCACTTGGGTGGTTCTCGTTCAAAAGAAGAATGAGACCCAGTGGCTGGGACTGCAACAAGCCCGGTGTATCATGATAGCTAGGCATTGGAAAATCGTTGGAGTGGAGGCATGCTGCTGCGCTTTTTTACTTTGTGATGTGTATGCGTGGTGCTCTGGTCCAATATGGGCAAAGTGTCCCAGTTAAAGCAGCGACCAGCCCGTGGCGTTTCTATTGGCGACAAATTGTTTAATGGGGTAGTAATTGACAAATAGCTGTGAACGCAAATGTAACTACTACCAAAGTAGTCATTAGCAATATTCATTTTCAGAAGTATTACACTTCATTTTTCGGTAGTGCACGTTGAATGCTACAGTGCACGCCAAATCGATAGGACCCCCCAAATCTGGTCACACTTTTGCCTCTATCTCGGCTTGTAGGGGGAATTAGAAACTGCTGTTTAGATATGTTTTCTTTTTATTATGCATGGCAAGAGGGTACATGTTTTAACGTCTGCGATTTCAGCGCCTTTGACAGGGTCCGCATACAAATTGCCGGTTTCGGCAGCAGCGACAAAATTATAGTACCATACACCTTTTATGAACCGCATACAAAGTGCTGTATTAAAATATCGTACTTGGAGAAACAGTCGTGTTGCACATACTCGTCTCCACTGAAATTCATGACCTCAGCTCGAGCTAGGAAAGCGGTCGGCAACTGAAGGAGCCCAACGCTTTCGAAAAGCTCGTCGAGGAACATGCAAATGGTTGGGCTGGCGCTAAGCCATACGGTGAAGCTTGGTGATGCAATACTGGAGCTGCAGTCTTGGTCAGTGACTTCAGTATCAAATCCCTAACCTTGAATCTCATCAGCAACATTTATCATCACCAAGCTTCACTGTGTGGCTAGTCGCCAGCCCAACTATTTGCATGTTCCTCGACGAGCTTTTCGAAAGCGTTGGGCTCCTTCAGGTGCCGACCGCTTTCCTAGCTCGAGCTGAGGTCATGAATTTCAGTGGAGACGAGTATGTGCAACACGACTGTTTCTCCAAGTACGATATTTTAATACAGCACTTTGTATGCGGTTCATAAAAGGTGTATGGTACTATAATTTTGTCGCTGCTGCCGAAACCGGCAATTTGTATGCGGACCCTGTCAAAGGCGCTGAAATCGCAGACGTTAAAACATGTACCCTCTTGCCATGCATAATAAAAAGAAAACATATCTAAACAGCAGTTTCTAATTCCCCCTACAAGCCGAGATAGAGGCAAAAGTGTGACCAGATTTGGGGGGTCCTATCGATTTGGCGTGCACTGTAGAGAATTTACCTCAAAACGCTTCTCCGAATTTGTGGCGCTTCAACGCATTGTACATCACACCACGCTCTTTTCGACTTTGCTATTGTAGCATAGGTTTACAAATCGGTCCATTTCTACTCATTCATAACTCTGCTGCTTTTCTTACATCTATTGCTGGACTAGCGAAGTGCCGCCCGCTTTGCGGGCGGTAATGGTGTACTGGATCCCAACCCGCAATGCTCGTTGCACTACTCCTACCTCGGTCGTAACACGTTGCGCTCGCTATTCCAGCTCGCTTCACTACTCCTATCGCGTCCAAACCCGTTCCGCTCGATATTCCGGTTCGCTTCACATCTATTCCCACTGTCCCAATCCCGTTCCGTTCTGTGCCATTTTGTTACCCTACTCCTGCGACGGTCGCAATCTGTTGCGATCGATTTTCAGCTCGCTTCACAACTCCTATCGCGCAGAGTGGCCGCTTCGCCTCGCTCGGCAGCAGTAGACAGTTTATATGAATGGGAGGCCGCCTCGCCGCACTCGGCAGCAAATAAAAACTTCTGGTATTTTTACCAACTAGCAGAGCGCCGGCCGCTTTGCGGGCGGTATTTGCTTGTTGGGTCCCAACCCGTTCCGCTCGATCAAGAGCACTCTCCACTACTAGCAAAGCTACCTACGCTTTGCCCGGCAGCTAAGTACGCTTTGGTGTAACCATACACCTTAATTGTAGCCAATGGGAGGCCGCCTTCGCTTCGCTCGGCAGCAGTTAGAAAATTACATGGTTTTTGGCCAATAAGAAGGGGTTTTAAACGTGATGCAAGGCTATTTTTACAATTCAAGCATAGTTTTTCGAGTCGGAAATATAGTAGGATTCGATTTTGTGGGTTGGTAGCGGTACTAAACGCATAGCCATACCATGCCGAAAGGGAGGTGCAGGCAGGCAGGATTGTCACAGACAGACACACAGACGGGTTACTAGAATTGATGTATAGATGAGAAGCGGTCTTACTAAGACCGATGGTATATTTTTTGCAATTTCAGGCATAGTTTTTCGAGTCGGAAAGACAGTGAGATTTGAATATGGGGGTCAGTATCGTACCAAAAGCACAACCAAGCCATGCAGGAAGGGAGGTGTATATTGTGACAGACAGACAGACGGGAAACTCCAATTGATGTAAAGACTAGCCTAGAGCCGCCCGCTTCGCGGACGGTGTATGTGTGAGGCCCAAGCCATTGTGCTCGCTGTCCCAGCTCTATCCACTACAACGTACGCCCCGCCAACGATGTATAGGAAACTAACCACACGCAAAGCAAACTTGTATTTGCAAAATGAAATACACAGTGGACTTCTTCTCCCTACAACTCATGCTGTCTCGAATATCTGTATGTACAGGATGTTGTTGATGGTGTACATTCCGCCCTCTTCCACCAGATCTGGATACCCAATCAACGTCTTGAACTTGGACCGCGAGTCAGTCACATAAAGCTGCCCGTGGGAAAGCAATGTGGCGAAAAATACAGCCCGAGGTTCTCGACCGTCTGACATTGAGCTTTGCTAATCGTCATCGCAAAAGCAGGCTGGATTGGAAACTCTGTACGGCGCAAACGGAGCGAAAAGTCGCGTGCGTTGTCGTCATTGATCAAGACAATCCTCGGGATCAGTACGTCCTCGCATTGGTACTCACCAGTCATAATTCTCTCGTGGATCACGTGGGTCTTGATATCGACAACCTGGGGACGTGTTCCGCTGCACAATCCCAAGTCCGGATTCAGGGTTCGCATCATCATGATGGGGGCGCCTTTTCAGTGTTAGGTTGTGAAGAGGGATTCCGTTGATATTGACGGAGTGCAGCACTTCTGGTTTGAATAATTTCCCTTCGTTGTCACCCATGACGGAGTCGTTGGAAAGTACTAGTGGGAATTCCCGTCCAAACGTGCCGCCACAGCCTCGTTGATAAGTTGCACTAATGTTCGTTGTCGTCAGAATCGTACGGCTGAAAACAATGCACCAGCAGCAGTTTCAGGGTTGCCGATGTCAACATATATCGTATCGATGATCCTATTGAGCCCCTTCGATATGGCGCCGGGTCGGATCTCCTCGGCTGCTTCGTTTTCATCAACTGGGCTTTCGACCAGCACATCTCTAGGAATTTTTAAATAGTCTCTCCCTAAAAGCGGGTTGACATGGTGTATGCCCTCTCCAACTTCAAGAAGGTACTCTGCAAAGGCTGCCAGCTCCGTGGCCGAGATTTCGCATCTTCTCAGTAAGCCGAACCTGCCGAAAGTGAAGCCACAGCGTAGAGGACTTCGGACACGCGTCGATCGTTTCAGCAGGAGTTCCTCCTACTACCACCGAAAGAATCTGCCGAAAATCCCTTAACAGAACGAATACCCGATACCCGTACTATTGCGAGAATGTGTTTCAAGGGCGTAGACTATCCTGTGCCTCTCGGTCCATCAATGAAGTTGAGCTTGCTGGAGGGAGACAGAGCCTCAACTGCATCCATATTTGACTGGAGCTATCGGGTTGGTCGTCGTTGAGCTGGTCTGCCTGGTTGACGACATACTGAAGGGCATTGCGTCATAGTCCTGTAATTCGCGACGAATAAGATTGTTCTGTAGTTGGGACCGCTCCAGCAGCATTGGAAAGTCCCTCGGTTGAGGAAGCTCACGATAGCGGTCCAAACCCGATCCACCAACTACCAACAGTTCGTTGAAGGTGTATAGGTTTAAACTTGATTCATCAGCCTTCTCCTTTGGCAGCAAGTCGCAGCACATGCGTGCGTAGTGCTCCAAAAGGTCCCCATAGACTGACCCCACAGCCGGTGAATTTCGCCCACCTGGGCGTATACTAATATTGCCGAAAAGTGTTGACGAAGCTGGAATGGCTTTGGAATGCAGCCACTTCTCGCACACATGCCACCCAGCCCGCATCGTCCTCTAGATATCCGGCCCGTAAGGCAGCCTCGGATACATGTCGTGAAGCACCCCATCGACGGTCCGCCGATTTTCGAACGGCGTCGGTCCCTTTCTGTGGCAAGCAGGACGCGCAAGTAGAAGAGCTCAACGTCGATCAGAGGCACATGCACTATGCAACCAAGAGCGGCTTGATACTTTTGCGGCGGGTCCATCGCTTCGACCGGGCTTCCCGGCAAAATTTCTGCGGAATATCTTGGTATAGCATACGTTTGCTACTTTATTTTCGGGTATCTCGCCCCGCACAACTCGAAAAATCTGGTCAGCGCCACGTGTTGCCTTCGAATGACGACACTCCGGGTCATCGCTGGACCGAACGTCACCATTTGTGCGCCATCCAGACGAATCGTCAGCGTTGTAATGGCGTGTGTTTTCCCTTGCATGGAGTAGTCAAGGAGTTTCATGCAGGTCACCACCGGCGATATATACCTCGCCTTAAGGTACCGAAGGATATTATTGGGCTCCCTTTGCAAACGAACCCCCTCCGCGTACGCTTCAATCGTAATGACCGCCATGTCGGAACCATTGTACACGTTTTGTACAGATATTTCACTGCTGTGATCGCCGTACACACTTTCTCGTTAATGTGACAGTTGTACTTCTGTGATAGGTACGAGTTGTAAGGAATAGCCCGCTTGTTCGCCGTCGCGTTGTCGTATTTTTTCTCTTTAAATCAGAGAACCTGGTCCAGGCGACGCCTTCTTCTGCTAACGGGGGTAGTCTTCACCACCCTGTGTAACGTCGGCGAATGGCTTGGGTCATCCTTTGTTACATTTCCCATCCTTCACGCATGGCGACATTGAATGCGCCGACCCGCACGGACCATGCATCATGCACGTCATTCCGTCTCGAAGAGCTGCGGGTTTGCTTCCATGTCGGGAATTTCCGCAGATATCAATTTATCGATCATCTCTCTGGTTCGTGACTTGTCTTCGTCCGCCAATACGACCAATATATGCGCATTTATGGAACTCTCCGACGTAGATCCGAGCTAGGACGCGACATAAAACACCTTCATTCAGGTCCTTCAACAACGCAGAGGCTTTTGCTGCCGCACCCGCGCCATAATGCCCGATTCGTCCTGAGTGGTTGATTTGTGGCGGGAATCTTTTCCTCCGCTCGGGGTTGCACACCATTGTAAAAACATGTATGATTTGCCGTACGCTCGGACAATACGCATGGCCTTAGTACGATTATACATGGCATGCGAGGTGCTCGAGTGTGCAGAAGGCAATACCACACGCTTGCCAATTACCACGGGCTGATCATCGTATAATCGATAGGCGGCATGTTCTCGAAGGACATTTCGCCCTTGTTCCTTCGTACTATATCGCCATCGTATGTGCCAGTGAACGTCCCCCCGACCTCTCCGTACGGAAGAAATAATGGGTATTAAAAAGGATTATACGATGCATGTGTCTCGAAAGACGTGTGATCTTTTGCGTAGAGTAAATATCGCGCGGTTTGTCGAGGTTCCGTCTTCCATTAGAGTAATACCCCAACTTCGGAGACAGTAGGCAAGTTGTACGTACCAGGCTGCGAACATTCCTCATGTAGGAGCAACCTAACATCGACAACGTCCCTGCCGTTAGCGCGGTGCTCACGAATCTTTTTGAGGAGCTGCTGCGCGAACGCGTTTTGCTCAGTTATCATCGCCTTGATGTCACTCAACGCTACGCGGTTTAGCTCGCTGAAAATCCCTTCACGGCGCTCTGCGCGCTGCTGCGTGTCTGGGCCCACGATGTAGATCTGCTCCACCTTGGGTTCCCCTGGTTGGCGCATGTAGGATCCGTGTAAGGAAGTAAGGAGCCGATACAGTGACCCATGGCTTCGCGGATCCGGTACATGTACAGTCTTTCTGATGACCAGCCGCACTGGCGTCTTGGTTCGCATCCTTGAACGTGCTCCGGTCGCTGCACGATCCGCCAATGGAGGTGAAGGCGAAAGCCTGGTTGTACGCACGTATGCGGCGCCGGAACTCTGGGTCCCCATATAGCTGCAAAAGGCTGGGTGGCGCAGGCGACAGAAGTGGAAACTTGACCGTCCCTTCCAGTAGCACCATTTTTTCGCCAGGTCATTTTAGGCGGTGCAGCGGTCGCAAACGTAGTCGCAGGTAGCCTATGGCGTCCATCGAGTACATGTGGTCCGGTAACCATAGAAACCTCGACGTCTTGATGGTTGCAGAGAGCGTCGCGCTCTAGCGCGGCGTACTCGCCAAGCTCCCGATCGGCATTCACCTCCTATTCTGTTCGATGTCCTCGCTCTACCTCGTGCCGCAAACGGTCGCGTACGTGATCAGCCTCCTGCACCTCTTGCGTCCGATCCGCACGCGACTCCTCTCGGCGCTGTCGGTCCCGCTCTCGCTCCGTCTCCCACTCCGCTTCAGTTTTATTCGCACGGGATTTATCTTGACATGGTCGGTTGCGCTCCCGCTCGACGTTCCTTTCCTACTCCGAGCGCCGAGCCCTACTGGCGCGCCGCCGTTCTGGGTCTCTCGGCCGCGCGCGTTCTCTTCCAGGTGATGACGAGTTGTCGCGTCGTGCTCGGGTCTTTCGGCGTCTCTCGCTCGATTGTTCTTGCTGTGATCCTGAAATGGCAGCTCTCGGTTGGCTTGTCGCTCAGTGTCGCGTTGGAGATGCTGCTAAGCACCAGATCGGGATCCCTACTGTCGTCCTCCGACGGTATTTCCAGGTTGCGTGTCTGTTCGACTCTCGAGTTCGACGATGGCACATCGGTACCGCTCACCCTGTTTCCTTCATAGCTTTCGAGGTCTTGTTTAAGTTGTATTTCCTGTTGTTTCGTCTTACTTGGCGGATCTTCTTTGCGGTGGATTCCTCTGGAGCAGCAGGGGTTGCATTGACACGCTCATTCCCGCACAACGCTCTCTAACTCCCTTCGCGGGTCCGCTTTCTCTCTGGATTGCTGCCTGCGAACACGTGACAAAGTTAGATGACGCGTTAGACATACGTAGCTGCAAAAAAAACACGCGGTCAGCAGTTCCAAATACCGCAGCAGAAACTTTTCATTGTCTCATCGCTGAAATTAAAGGTCCCAGTTGCATAAAGCAAGAGCTATGCCATAAGCCCTCAAGTTACTGGTCTCAGCAACCCGGCCCGGACCCCAGGTTGGGGCCCCGTGGCTGTCCGCATGCACCCCGCAGCGGACACAGAAGCAACTATGAACCTTTCGATCCAAGTGCCAGTCCCAAATCAGGCTGCTGTCTGGGGGCAAGGCGGGAAACCCGACAACGCCGGCTCTTCTCGCCGCATGGATCTGCCTCACTACCTCCAATACCAAAGAGACTTTCCATGCCACCGGCTGGTGAACATAGGCGCCTCAGGGCTGCGGCTTCGAAGATCAATTTGCGGCGGGGTTAAGTCTTAAACGGCGTCAGGGCCAGCTGCAGCTGCAGTATCCTTATCGTCCTATGAGCATGGAATTGTGCCCCCGGGGGTAGAAAATCGCACCTCGGGATTTTTCGTTATGGCAGAAAGAAGCGAAATATGGCCCTACTGTTACGTTTGCTTCGAGGGGCCGTCCTGGCTGTGTTTAACACACTCGACAGGGAATGGGCTCCTCTCGGGGCTCGCTAGGCCGCTTGGGTGTTGCCGTCACAGACTACCCATCCTTCCGCGCAGTGATAGCTATATGACAGGATGCATAGCTCCGGTTCTCCTCCTCTAACACACAGTAGGGCATCGACTGTCCGAAGGTACCTGTGCTGCCAACAGACGCTCCTTCAACCGTCATGTATGTAATAATATATACTATTTTAAAATATATATGCAGCTACAAGTAGCAATATCTACTGTGTCGCTTACTTCCTGTGGGTTTCCCTACGCGCAGCGCCCTTCGCTCGCTTCCTCGCTTCGCTACGCCGCGACTTAATACATATAAATGAGAGTATTTCGAGAATGTCGTCGAATTTAGCCTATGAGGAGGGGAGTCATTTCGACCAATGCGAAGAGGTTTTAAGTAAGCGCCATGGCCATTTTGCAATTTCAGGCATAGTGTTCAATTTCGAAGGATAGTGGGAATCAATTATATGGGTCAGTACCGGTACCAAAAGCGAAGCCAAACCATTCCGGAAGGAGGTGCAGGCGGCCAGGCAGAAAGTGTGACAGACAGGCACACGGCCAGAGGGGAAACTCCAATTGATGTATAGACTAACCGAGCGCCGCCCCTTTGCGGGCAGTTTGTGTTTCTTGTGTCCTATTCCGTTCCGCTCGCTGTTCCAGCTCGCTTCACTACTCCTATCTCGGTCGTATCCCGTTCCGCTCGCTGTTCCAGCTCGCTGCACTACTCCTATTTTGGTTGCAATCCGTTCCGCTCGCTGTTCCAGCTCGCTGCACTACTCATATCGCGTAGGGAGACCACCCTCGCTTCGCTCGGCAGCAATATACAGTTTGAGCCAATAGGAGGCCATCTCGCTGCGCTCGGCAGCATTTAAAAAATCACGTGGATTTTGGTCAATGAGAAAGGGTTTTATTTTGCTATTTCAGGCATAGTTTTTCGAGTCCGAAAAGATAGTAGAATTCGATTCTATGTGTGGGTACCAGTACCAAAACCCAACCCAAGCAATGGCTAAAGAGAGGTGCGGGCGGCCAGGCAGGATTGTGACAGACGGGAAGCTAGAACTGATGTAGGACTAGCAGAGCGCACGGTGATGGTGTGCTGGTCCCAACACATGGCGCTCGCTGTTCCAGCTCGATTCACTACAGCCCATGCCCCCCACATTCGCTTCGCTCGGCGGGGACTGATGATGGTTAGGTATTTAAAAGTTATAAGATGCGATACGCTATGAATAAGAAACATATGTATTAGTAAAATCAAATTACGCAGTGCCTACCTCTAATATTCAGTCGAATATCTATCTGTAGACTATTAGGTGTGAAAGCTCCATCGGCTTCCTCCAGCTCCGGATACTTGATGCGCTCCTTGAGTGTCGATCGTGCTGACACTCTTGACAACGCCAAGTACAGCTGTCCGTGGTCGATAGGTAGAGCCCCAGATTCAGCACCGTCTGACTTGCGCTTTATTAATAGTCATGGCGAAGGCTGGTTGCACCGGAAAGTGCTTACATCGTAGGCGAAACGGGAACTCGCGCGCGCCCCCCGTCAGTGATGAACACAATCCGCGGGATGAACACGTTCTGCCTTGACGCTCGCCTGTCATGATGATGGCATGTACAACGTGGAGATTGACTAGTGATTGTCGATCAAATTGATCGGTCGGAATCTTGATGAGTCGTGACCACGCGACAGATTGACGTTGTGTCTTCCTTCTCCGACTCGAAGCAGAACTCGGAAAGTGCAAACAAAACTCCTTGGTAGTGATTGCGTTCGCAGCGGGCCGCACGCGTGTGTTCTCCGTCAGATGGACCGGACGAAAATGTGGCCGGAGCTCAGATTACTTTAGGCACGCGTCGACGTTTGCGGGGGGAGGGGTTCCGCGAACAACCTCAGGGAGAATTTGGAGGAAATCATCCGATAGGACCAATAATTTGCCTTCGAATAGCTCGTCCTCACTATCCGCAATGATCGATCGGAGGCATCAACCTCATGCCAGTGCTTCATTGGAGCTTCGCCACAGATGATCAAGCTGTCCATCTTGATTAGTTCTTTCAAGTGGGACTGCTTATAGATCGAGCATGTGGGGGTTTCGTTCAACTTCAAGGGAATCTTGAATGTAGAGTGTGCTGTGCGACCACCCATCAGCAGCAAAGACGCAATTCCACCCGAATCCACCGCAATGATAATTTTCCCGGACATACGCATTTTAGCAAGGATGTGTCTTAGCAGCGTAGCCTTTTCAGCGCCACCGGGTCCATCGATGAGAACAGCTTGTTGCCAATCTTGGGGTATCAACAGCCTCTATGACTTCCTTATAGATCACTTGTTGGCATGCATTCAGTTGGTCTTCTCGGCCGACGATGTCTTGAAGCGCGGAGTGGTTGTAGTCCTCAGTCTCGCGGAGAATGAGCTTGTTTTGTAGCAGCGAGGTCAACATCAACGCCGAGAACTCGTGAAGCTGCCGCAGAGGAAAATCGGCAACGGTATACCCGCTAACTTGTAGCAAGTCATACAGGCTCTTCAGCATATGGTACTTGATCATATCATCTTTCGCTTGACCTTCCCAGGTGCGATACTTAATGGCGAGTCTCTCGGGAGTTCAGAGACTTCGCAACCGTCCCATAGCTTCCGGGCATACACTGACATGGTCGCGAATAGTCGGCGAAGCTGGTATGGCATCTCAAATGTGGCGGTTGGCATTCATGCGGACAGCCCATTCCGCGTCATTTTCAAGATATCTCAAACATATCGCTTCGCGATATGTTTCGCAAACGATTAAGTTCACCTTGCGTAGATTATTAATGGATTTAGGGCCCTTGCGATGGCACAGCAGCAAGCGTATGTAGAACCTCTCTATATCCCTTGGCGAAACATGGATCATCCGTCCGAAGGCTGCTTAATACTTTCACGGCGCACACATAGCTTTCTTTGGCGCCCCAGCGAAACAACTTGGGCGCCTTCGGGTAGACGATTGTCTTTTGGTCTTCCAGTGCTTCACTTGCGCATAATTAAAAACGCGGTTAGCATAGTGCGTCTACCGCGAGTAAGCACTCGGGCTGGGTCGTCGCCCGGATGGAACGTGATCACTTGATCCTCTTCCAAGTGCACCGTAAGCTGAACAATAGCATGGGGTTTCCCCTCGACGGGGTAGTCAAGGAGCCGCATACGCACTTCCATTGGAGACATGTACTTGCGTTTAAGAACCGAAGGATCTCGTTCGGCTCTACCCATTGCCTGATTTCCTCTCCGCAAGGGTTTCCACGGTTATCACCGCCTTGTCGGATCCCTTGTAGACGTACTTGTTCAGGTATTTGACCGCCATGATCGCCGTGTACACTTCTACGTTGATGTGGCAGTCTCCTTTTCCAAAGATACGGGTTGTAGGGCACCACCCACTGTACTATTTCGTTTTGAACTTGAGAGCTCCGCCCAGGCGACGCCATCGTCTGTACATTGGGTAACCATCTCGGTCCGACCGAGTAACCTCCACTAATAGCTTGGAGTATCCATTTGTGCACTTTCCATCCTTCATACAAGGGACCGTTGGATTCGCTGCACCACATGGACCATGCATCATGCATGTCATTGCCGTTTCGAAAGGCGCTGGGTTTGCTTCAGCGTCAGGCAGCTCCGCACACACTAACTTGTCAATAATTTCTCGGGTGCGCGGCTTGTCCTCATCCGCCAGGATGATTAGGGCGTGGGCGTGTGGAAGACCCCGCTATTGGCGACGTAAATCCGAGCAAGAATGTGGTCAAGGGCGCCCGCATTTATCCGCCAAGAGAACACCCAGCTTTTGCTGCCACACCCTCGCGACGATGTCAGGTCGATCTTGAGCAATCGACGACCATTCCACCGGACTTAAAAAAATAGCACAGATAAAGTAATACTGTATGAGCCGGGTTGGTAGTAATAGGTGAGTGTTTTCTGAGCAATTAATGATACGAATAGACCGATTCAAAAGCAAAATATTTCTGAAATTAGTGTGTGTCTACTTGTACTATTAGTAGCAATGTATTTACATACACGGAGATATCATTACTCGTACAAATACCGACTCAATGTGATATAATATAATTATAGACAGGATACGATACAAATATTAGCTTGCATAGGGATTAGTTAGGGTAGGGTTGAGTGACGTGGCGGCGCGCGTTTGTAATGAAATGCTGCTTACTGTAGACGCGCACTTCTTTGTTGCGTTCGCATAAAAGATGGGCCTTTGAATATCTCATTAACAATGTAACACAGGCATTTGCCCTCGCCAAATTGAGGCTTGCAACCGTTGACATCTTGCCATTGGCAAGTTGCCAACATGGGTATCAAATGATCCCCTCGCTACCAAAGAGTCGGGGAACCACTATTTTATCCCTCTTTAGGGGTATTCCTCGGTCAGGGTGTACCGGAATAGTGGAACAGCCGGTAGTACCACTCATTTGGTACTTGTAGCTTCGGCCTCCATGTTTTCGCGCATCCACAGGCCGTGATGGGCCTTTCAATCCGTCAGAGGAGAACACGATAGACGAGCCTACCGATGATGACTTCTGCGGTATGAGAGCGCTACGAGCATATGGATATGGCGGAGGGCGTGGAGCCGGACTAGCTCACTCTGATGTCGAGTTCGAGATTAAAGACAAAGGATCACCTCAAGTGGATCGCCAAGCCTCTCTTCCGCGCTGCTTCAACGGGCAAGTCGGGAAGGTCTGTCCGCGAGACGCAGTGGGAAGTGCGAGATGACTTAGGCAGGAAGCAAGCAGAAGATGTCCAGTCCTGCACAAAATTGACTTTTATAATAATTAAGCACCCGATATTGATTTTTTTTCGATTTTGTATTCTGCATATTACGTACTGTAGTATAAGTGTAAGAGGGTATAACTATTTAGGTTTGTGAACTGATAGTAATGTATTCATTTCTGTTGAGGGTACATTCAAATAAGGATTCTTATTGAGGGATATATCACAGAGTTCTTTACAAATCGCTACACAATTCATTAGATTCATCCGTGATTGGGTTACTAAATGACTAAACGACCACTAATGTAATACTAATAAATTTACTCCACGTACAGGACCTTCAGCAGGTTCGTCGAACCAGACTTGGCCTCCGTGATGCCGTGCACAGCAACGACGGCATCACCCGACTTCAGCCAGCCCAGTCCCTTGCCGGTCTCCGTGGCGCGGTACAGGATCGAGTCCGTGCCGATCATCGAACCCACACAGCGAGACACGACACCCTTCACGAAGCCCTCCGTCTGGCGAGCAGTCTGCTCCAGAGCAGTCAGCACTAGCACCGGCATCTGCGGGCGGTACTTGGCAACGAGGCGGGCAGTGTTGCCCGTCTCCGTCAGAACCACCAGCATCTTCGCGTTGATGTCAATGGCCGTCTTCACAGCTGACGAAGCAACGGCCTCTGCCGTCTGCATCGGACCGTTCACCTCCAGCACGGCATTGCGCAGCGACTGATACACGTCGTTGTACTGGATGGCAGTCTCAGCCTGCAGGCACGTCGCAGCCATCACCTCCACAGCCTGCTTCGGGTAGTCGCCATTGGCGCTCTCGCCCGAAAGCATCACGGCATCCGTGCCGTCAAGCACAGCGTTGGCCACATCCGTGCACTCCGCGCGGGTCGGACGAGGGGCCTTGATCATCGACTCCAGCATCTGCGTGGCAGTCACCACGGGCTTACCAGCCAGGTTCGCCTTGCGGATCATCATCTTTTGCGCAAGGAACACCGTCTCAGGCGGGATCTCCATGCCCAGGTCACCACGAGCAACCATGATGCCGTCCGTCTTGGCCAGGATCTCGTCGAAGTTCTCCATGCCCTCGTGCGACTCGATCTTCGAGATGATCTTGATGCCGCGGCCACGGGGACCAAGCACCTTACGGATGTTGTCAAGGTCCTGGCCCGTGCGCACGAACGACGCGGCGATGTAGTCGATGCCGTGCACCAGACCGAAGTTCACCAGGTCGTCCTCGTCCTTCTCCGTCAGAGTCGGCAGCAGCACCTTGCATCCGGGAAGGTTCATGTTCTTACGCTCGCCCAGAACGGCCGTGTTGTTGGCGCGAGCGATGATGCCGTTCGCGTTCACCTTGGTCACCGTCAGCACGAGCGAGCCATCGGCCACCAGCACTGCCCCACCGACCTTCACGGACTGCGGCAGCTGCGGGTACGAGCACGCGATCTTGGTCTCGTCGCCGAGGAACTCGTAGTCCGTCGTTAGCTCGATGAGCGAGTCCTTCTGGATCGTCACCTTGTCGTGGTTCTTGAGGAAACCCGTACGGATTTCGGGACCCTTAGTGTCCAGCATGATGGCCACGTTCTTGTTGGGACGCTTGGCCAGCGCGGCGCGCAGGCGGTTCAGACAGGCCAGGTGGCTCGCGTGGTCGCCGTGCGAGAAGTTGAAGCGGGCCACGTTCATGCCGGCATCGACCAGCTCCAGCAGACCCTCCTCAGACCAGCAGGCAGGGCCTAGCGTACAGAAGATCTTGGTCTTGCGCTGCACGCCCTCGACGTTGGCCTTAATGCAGTCCGCGCTCTGCAGGTTCAATGAAAGAGCGGCAGACATGATGGTCTAAGAAGTTGGTGTGAGGAAGTTGCTTAGGTAGTTCTTGAGCAAATGCAGAATGACACGTGTATCCCTGCAAACCACGAGACAACCGCCGAAATCCGCTGGAATCCGCTGGACGGGGTGGGAGCAAAGAGAGCGGGCGTCCATCTTCAGCTGGTTTAACCACCGTCACCCGCGCGTCCACGTGCCCAAGCGTCCCAGAAACCAGCCACGCCGCGCGTAACTATGTAAAAAAGCGTAGAGCACTGGTGCTTGGAGAGTAGCTTCGTACACAATTTTTTGAGAGGGGGTGAAAACAAAATCGGAGGCGAGCGGTTGCGAGGTCGCGTAGCTGTAGCAAACCCGCGCGGTATTTGCGAAGGCGGGCCCAGCGCCGAGCACTGTAGCGGGCCGAACTTAGAATCTTTTCCTCGCAGGAGCGCAGCGAAGCAAAGCAAACCCCCGCGATGTCATCCGTTTTGGAAAATGAGGTAAATTTATTACATACTTGGTTTCATTGTAGATAGCCTTTTTATTGACTGTGTACGTAGCCTCTTGCCTGGTGCTTGGGCCCAAGCGTTGGGGACAAATCCAAGCACCAAAGTCCCGGCTCTGCAACGAATCTCAAGGAATCAGTTTGTTTGACTTCTTCCGCGTTCAAGCCGACAGCACTGTTGCTCGCAGGCTGACGGGTATGGCGCTTTGTGTTTGCAGTCCGGCTGCTGTCAGATGCTTAAATATTGTTCAATTATAGCGACGGCTCTACCTAGCACCACTATCAGGCGTAAGCAATCGACGATGCGCCAGCCCAGACTTGACAAAAGCACATGTGCATGCATAGAGGATTTCTGCGACAATCGGCGCGGCAAGTCCTGGGCTTTGATTGCTCCTTGTGCTGATTGCTGCCAGAGGCAGATCCACTGTCGCGCCAGCTGGTCTCTTTGACAAGATTTAATCTGCGCGCGCAGCGGGGTCCAAGAGCAGAGCACAGCATTGCTGCTCTTCGGGCGCGCTCTTCTGGCGAAATTCAGCAAAGAGAGTGAGTGCTGCACCCAACTGAAAAAGGAGGGGTGAATGTCACATAAAACGACCAACGGAGGAGAGCGGTTGCGAGCGCCCATAGCCACAGCAAACCCGCGCGGTATTTCTGGAGGCGGGCCCAGCGCCGAGCTTTCCGGCGAGCCGAGCACTGTAGCGGGCCGAAAGTAGAATATTTCGGTTCGCAAAGGCAGTCGCTGCGCTCCTGCCTTTGCGAAGCAAAGCCCAAGACCGCGATGCCATTGGTCCCCGAGAAGGCTAGGGTTAACGGTGATGTGAGACATGCAATACAAAACGTAAGCTTTAGCTAAAAATGTGACGCGGCGAGTTGGGCGCAGCAACGTGCCTTCAGCATAAAAAAAACGCTGGGAGATTCGCTCGGACGTGTCGACTCGGACAAAAGAGCCAACGTGCGACGTCAGACGCGAGCTCCAAAAAAACCGGATGTGTTGCGTTGCTTTCTCGCGTTCTCCGTGCCCGCCGTAGATGGTGCTCTACAAGCTCTTAATTAGAGACTCCAGTGATTTAATGTAATGCGCCGCGGTCTGTGCAGATGCCCGACACGCAACGTGGATGGATACAATACTAGAAGTCTTCGCGGCTGCAGGCATGGGCGGCTGTTGGTGATCTTCGCAATCGACATTTCATTCCAGTCAGTCACGAGCACGGGTGGTTGTAGCACAGCCAGCTGAAGCTCAGCAGCGTCCAAGGCAGAGGGCTACGTTCACGTTAGCGCAAAGCTTCGCTTAAATATCCTACGCGCCGGAGGGCAACATCGATGCACAGTGCAAGAAGAAACCCGCTTAACAATATCTCGTTGTGGTCGAGTGATTGGTGAAGAGAGCCGCTCAACGGGGAGGTGGCAATCAGTTGCGCGTATAGCTAGCTTCCTTAATGCGCGTATTGTGCGGGTATCAATGGGTTCTGAAGACGCTAACCATCAGTCTGCAGTCCGACCTGCGAGGGCAAATAGATTCGTGATCAAAATCTTTGTTTGCTGTGTACAACTTAAAAAGCAAAGCTAGTACAACTTTGTGATCATGGTACTATTTAGCACATCGGGAATGGGATAACTGCTGCGACCGACTGCCGCCATCAATAAAAGTCGAATATAGGCGTGTGTTTCGGCTACACTTGTTCGGTGACTGCCTAACTTGGCATGCATCGGTCAGAGCAGTGCTACGAATGATATTTTAGTGAGGTTGAGTCGGATGTTGCTTGGATCCTTGGCTAGAAACGATGTACACGTGTAGGAGCTCCCGTATTTTGTGTTGCCAGTGGGAAAGTGCTCGAGCCGGTCCTCGTGAGCATGGGCTGTTTCTCGCTGCTCGTGTTTCGGATAGAACGTAGCCAGCACGAAGTATTGATGTTAAAAATTCTACGTCCAGTTGAAAGATTCGAGTTGGAATACCGGTAGTGTGCGTTCGTCCGCAAGTCAAGTTTATTGCTTGCTCACCAGCACTTCACAATACTGGGATAGCGATAACCAACAACAATTTTGTACACGCCACCATTGATATCGCGGTCAATGCTCGTGTTAGTTGCACCACTGTCGCAAGCTAGAAACTGGCGGGTTGGTGTTCTGATTTAACCAAAACGCATCTAGCGATATAAGACTGTGCAAAGTTGCACCGTCATGGGGACTGCAGGGTGCTAGCAGACGCGAAAGGATCAAGCTGTTTCGACTCTATTTTTGCGAAACGATATTTGCGATCACCGCTTTTGGCTCAAACGACCCGTGTACGACCCATAGTAGTGTCTTCTGTCCTTCACCTCATCGGACAAGCTTTGATCGGATAAGAGTACGCGGTCGCATGCGAGGGGATATCCGTAGTACATGGCCAAGAGAGTTGTTCTGATGTTACCAGTGAGACCTGAGACTGGAGACGAATGAGACTACCCGCAGGCTAATTGCAGTGTAGTTCGTGGCCGATATACGAGTGCGAACCATATCCATGGGATTCACAACCTCCTGCGATCCTGCACACTCGTCGTCGTCGCTGCAGAACAGCCTTTGTCAGCATGTGCGGCAAGGAACGGCGGCCACCAGAGAGGCCAGAGCCAGCAGCAATGCGATCGCCGTACTTTACAGCATGTGTGCAGCATTCCATGACTTGCACCGCTACCATCATAAGGCTGCGAATGCTGCCATCATTGCCCTTTAGCGTGAAACGTCTCGCCTTCTTATCGCCCTAAAAACGCCGTAGAGCATGCTTGTGATGACGCCAAGTGGAAGACATTCTGCTCGATCCCAATTTGCCACAAAGTGGAAGACGTGCTGCTCGATCCCAATTTGCAACAAATAGAAGCCTCGTTTCTGTGCAGGCAAGTTGAACCGGTGCTTATGCGCCACCTCAAGATCTCGATCGAATTGGCAAGGGTCAAGACCATAGTGAAAGCAAGATGTGAGACCAAGCAGCCCAGAGAAAGATGCCACGCAAGGTTTCATTGTGCTTTTAGCAGCAGCAGCACCAAGCCAGAAACCACCACCCGCGACGAAACACTCCGAGGTAAAACTGGCGGCTCCGCTCCTGTGACGTCGCGGGCGCCGGGTCCTCCGTCCCCAGATCCATTTTCACCCTGGACATGGGCGGCGGCGTGGCGTCTCGGCCGATCGGAGGAGCTGGACGTTGCTACAGTGCGTCACCATCGGTAGCGAGTCTTGATAATAGCTAACATGCCAACCCCGCTTGTATCTTTGTGTTGCCAAATGTAGCCATGTCTGGAGCGCTAGGACTTAGCCAGCAGGGCGTGGAGCTCGAGAGCATCATGCGCAGTGTCGAGGGGGTGGAGCGCAAGACGCGCATTTTTTGCACGCTGGGCCCGTCATGCTGGTCCGAGGAGGGCCTGGGTGAGCTTATTGATGCCGGTATGAACGTGGCCCGCTTCAACTTCTCGCACGGCGACCACGTCGGCCACGCCGAGACGCTCAACCGTCTGCGCGCCGCACTGGCCTCGCGCCCGCACAAAAACGTCGCCCTCATGCTGGACACCAAGGGCCCGGAGATCCGAACGGGTTTCTTGGCCAACAAGGACAAGGTCACCATCAAGAAGGGATCCACGCTCGAGCTCACGACGGACTACGAGTTCCTGGGTGACGAGACCAAGATCGCCTGCTCGTACCCGGAGCTACCCCAGTCGGTCAAGGTCGGTGGATCCATCCTCGTGGCCGACGGCTCGCTCGTGCTCACGGTCACGGAGATCAAGGAGGACGGTGTCGTGACTCGGGTTAACAACACGGCCACTCTAGGCGAGCGCAAGAACATGAACCTGCCTGGGTGCAAGGTGATGCTGCCGACCCTCACGGAGAAGGACGAGGACGACTTGGTGAACTTTGGTCTGGTGCACGGCGTGGATTATATTGCCGCGTCGTTCGTGCGCACAGGTCAAGATATTGACAACATCCGAGCGGTGCTCGGTCCTCGTGGCCGTGCCATCAAGATCATCGCCAAGATCGAGAGCCAGGAAGGGCTCGAGAATTTCGACGATATCCTGTCCAAGACGGACGGCATCATGGTTGCCCGTGGTGACCTGGGCATGGAGATCCCACCGGAGAAGGTTTTTCTGGCCCAGAAGATGATGATCCGTAAGGCCAACATTGCCGGCAAGCCCGTGGTGACTGCCACGCAGATGCTCGAGTCGATGATCAAGGCACCTCGACCCACTCGTGCTGAGTGCACGGATGTAGCCAATGCTGTCCTTGACGGCACGGACGCTGTGATGCTGTCGGGTGAGACTGCCAACGGCGACTACCCTACGGAGGCCGTGTCGATGATGTCCAAAATCTGCGTGCAGGCTGAGGGTGCCATCCACTATAACGAACTTTATCAGGCTCTGCACAACTCGGTGCTTGACACGTACGGTCAGATGGACACGCAGGAGGCCATCACGTCGTCGGCGGTGAAGACCGCTATCGACATTAACGCCAAGATGATCGTGGTACTGACGGAGTCCGGCAACACGGCGCGTTTGGTGTCCAAGTTCCGTCCGTCGATGCCGGTGCTGGTGCTTACGGCTCTGGGTGGAACTGCCCGTCAGGCTGAGGGGTTCTATAAGGGTGTCACCGCGCGCTGTATGGGCTCGATGATCGGCACGGATTCGATCCTATTCCGTGCTACGGATTTGGGCAAGCAGTTTGGCTGGGTGAAGCCTGGCGACAACGTCGTCGCCCTGCACGGCATGGTGGAGGCTCGCTCGGGCTCGACGAATATGCTCAAGGTGCTGACTGTGGAATAAGCAAGCAGCGCTCTGGCATCTAACCCATCCAACCTGTCCACTGAGCTCTGTCAGACCGAGTTGAGGCAACCACCTAAATAAGGGAAAACAAACACTAATCAAGCCAATGTAGCTTCAATACTTAACCAACACCATAATCGAACTGTGTGACATCGAGGTGTGAGAAATACTACGTCCAGTATGGATAGTACTGTCGTAGGAAGCAATACAGGGTCGTCAGGATGGTTCATCGCGTGCTTGCGATGGCAAAACAGGAAAACACTGAGTTGTAGGATCATGAGCCAACACGCCAGAAGTCGATTGCCCTGCTATAAGTTGCGTAATGTCCTGATGAGGTTGTACATGTAGAACCACCACGCAGAAAAATAGGTAACCCGACCTAGCGTACATAAGGTCCTCATCGATTCAAAATCAAGATGCCACCTCAAAAGTGGCGAGAGCTGATGACGCATCTGAATCTTGCCGTTTTTGATCCTTAATCAAGCTGCTGGTGCGTGGTAACCCTCGGACAAAGGTATAAATTAAAGCAATATGGAAACTGCTCTCGTTGTGCCGGTGCTGTCTGGTATCATCTTACGTTGTGGTGGAACAATTTGAAGCCTCCATCATTAGTAGTAATACTTAGCACATTACGCCGGCAGTTTTTTCTTAGCATATTTTTACAAGGAGAATAGGTTTAATCGTTTTTAATTCCCAGCTGGTGTTTCTAACCAGACAACCAATCGATAGCCTCAGACCATTAGGAGTCATCCAAAGCATATTAACCAGGCCTGAGAAGATTAAACCTTTATTACAGTCCTGCAACCGATGTGGACCACACTATTTTCCCCACTTGCAAAATTCTCCCTCCCTACTCTCTAAGAAAGATGAGATGGCGCGAAAAGTGTGGTTCCAGCTAGTGGATGCAGCAACTCGCGGCGCGTACGCGGATACCCAGACAGCAACAGTGTCATCTGACGGTATCAGTGATATTGATGATCTCTGCAAGGCTGTTTTGCACGAAGTCAAGTCCATTCTACCCTCAAATGTGATTGCAACTAACCTGCGAGTCTACGCCAACAGAGCAGCATACGACGACGAGAATACCCAATCTTTGGATCCGAGGTCATTGTTGAATGATCTCGACGCGCAAGCGACGCTCATCGTGGAAGTGCCGACGCAGCATCTTGTTCCTCGCACTGTAGCACCGTTGGTGGTTCCGGAGCAAGAGCCGCCGGTCAACCCTGCCCAGATTTTTTATCTGCCGTTTCGACCGATTGCAGATGGACTTAATTTGGAGATGCCTCACCTTTCACGCGATGCATAGGGTTGAATCTGTACAGCGCGATAATCGAAACCAGCTTCGTGCTTCTTTCATCACCAGCGGGATCTGAGACAACTTCACTGTTGGCGATGTTCGCTCGTCAATATCCTGGCTTTCGCTATGTACCTATCGCGTTCGACAGCGCCACAGAAGACGCCACGACCGTTCTATCCAACCATGATGTTGATATTTGTAGTAAAAAGTGTTTTGTACCCGGAGACAAGCTGTGCGTCTTTATGATGGATGACTGTCAGCGACAGTACAAAGATTTGGAGTTTTGAGTTCGTCTTATTAAGGCTCAGCGACCTGGTTACCGACCCATGTTCGGTTCATCATATCCGCGACGCATTTTCTTAAGACAGATGCCCCTTCTAGCCCTGTCGCCTTCAACAGCATTTCATGGAAGCTGACGAGAGAGGACTTCTTGATCGGTGATGTGGAGGCGCATGAACTTTTAAACTTGGAGATCGGATTGCCGCTAAGCTTGCGATATCCCACATTTGTGAAGGTGATCATACGAGAGTGCAATGGGCACATTGGTTCATTGCGCGTTTCCATTAAGACAAATTACACGTATCTTCGGAAGGCACATCCAACTGAGCACGATTTGCTGGCATATTACATATCGGGGGCCTTTGTGGACCAAATGGCACGGGGCTTCGGAAGTGACCACAGAACACCAACCCATCCCGATCATCAAAGGTTTCTCACCATGTGTTTGGTCGGCGACCCCGCCTGTTAGCCATTGGTGCAGAAATTGAGTAACGGTGAAGAACAATGCTTTACAAGGTTAGAGAAGGCCGGTATTGTATTTCAAAATGGCGGCTATGTGAAGTTTACATCTCCCCTGGCTGAGAGATACTGCTACAAGTAGCTGTTTCCTGGTCGTGAGTATGTAAATCCTACATCATTGTATGAGCTGGTCCGGAAGGCGATTGGAAGTTTGTCTGCTTCTGTACTAAAACAATCTGTGGTCCGGCGAATATGACTTTCCCAAAGAAGCTGTTTTCCAGCATCAGTTTATGGCTGCTCTTGCGCTTCACACGACGGGTACGTGTTACATATGCCCCGAACTGTCGAGAGTGTTTCCTGCGTCACCCCGTCAACGCAGCAAGCGCATCAATAGAGTGATTGACTTCTATTTGAATGTAAGTCTTCGGTGGGGAATCGAGTTGCTCGTGAATGGCGACAAAATTGGCGAGCATATGTCTCGATTCGCGGCAGGTGGGAAATATGCTGCGCTTGCAGCTAAAGAATATGTTGTCATCGACTTCCGAGGCAACAGGAGTGGGACAATTACGAATGCTGTCCGCAAACGAGGGAGGGTCACAGTTTTTTTTTAAGCTGGGAGACTTCTCGTCATGTCGGTGCCTTGTTGGATTGGTTGAGGGCTCAGAACTAATGCGGTCTTTTATCTCCCTTTTTATTTTTTATCCCAATAAATATAAAGCTATCAATATAGAAAGATGAAGTACTCTCCCGAACAATATTTAGCCAACAAAGTGCGCATCAAGGAGGCGCAGAGGCGCTACTACCAGCGAACACGTGAAGCTCGCTTAGGGTATCAAAAAGAGTATGATGATAAGAATAGAGATCAGATTCGGACTCGCAAGCGAAAACCAAAACCGAACCTAATCCAAGTGAAAGCGAACCTAATAGTGAAAACGAACTTAGCTAACTAATTAGTTTTTTCTCACATAAAAAGTCAAGCCATATATAGGCGGACTCCTCCACCTGAATTAATTAACTAAAATTCAAAAACTTTCTATGGGGCCATGATATAAAGCAAATGATACAACATCCAATAATTATAAAGTCATCTTCACGAGAATAATATAGCCACAAATATATAGCAAATATGCTGCCTTACGAACGTGAAGGACTAAAGCGATTAAATATTAATGTAGTCCCATGGAGTACCGATTATCGCGTTAAGGTTCGAGGTAAACCGGTAAGATGGTTTATGTTAGCAAATCACTCGTCCGAGCAATCAAAAGCTGGTCGCAAAGCAGTACAATGCTTCTATCAAAGATTTGATGAAGCACATATCCAAGGACTATAAGACCGACCCCAAATATCGTTTCTATAGCGGTCACCGTATGGAGTCTCATCTATACGAAGGTATCCAGCCATCGGGGTTTTACGATAAGCTTGAGCACGTTCTCTCTACGCAAACCAATGCATTCAAGGTGAATGTTGCTCTCGGCTAGGACCTGATTAGTCTCAGCGATGATAATGAAACCAGGTAGTTTCACCCGAATCTAGGTAGTACCTACGTATTTAATACTCCTATTGCGGTCAATAGTAAGGCTGATATTCGAAAGAAATTATTTCGGAAATTAGGTCTATGGAGCTGGCTAACAAGCTTAACTACCCCAGCTCTCGATAGAAGGTTAAGGCGATTACTGGATTTAGGGTTTGCATCTACCATCTCAACCATGCTCTTGCTGATAGCCAAGCTGATATTCCTAAGGTCATTCGCAAAAACAAGCATGTCATCAACTTTCCCAAGCCGAACAACAAATGTGTCTTCCATTGTATTGCATGGCATTCGCTGCAAGATCCTAAGAGGACCCTCGAAGAATCCAGGCTCATGTGAAGGAGGTATTCAAGTGATACTGTTCTTTCAAGGGTATTACATATAATATGGGTCTATTCCGAAGCTTTAAGCCTATTGACCTTCTACAGTGCGGTGAGCTTGAGGAATGCTTCGGGCTCACTATCAATGTTATACAATGAATGTGGAGTCGGGGAAAGTTGAATGCATTCGTCGCTCGGTCAAAGAGTTTGAATCCATGTCCATCCTATCTCATGAGAACCACGCTCTGTACATTAAGAGCATCGATATGCTTCAAAGCAAGTATCAATGCACTAAGTGTGAAATGGTCTTCGTTAGCGCTGACAAGCTTAAAAATCATAAGCGAAACCAATGTGAGCTTGTGAATATTGAGAGCTTCCCAGTGGAGCCAACTATCTACAGACTGCCTCAGAATGTTATAAAATCAATGCTAACGAAGTATTCTATCAAGAAGATTGAGCACTACATCGATCACTTCATGGTGTACGATTTTGAGGCCATACTGAAGCCAACGGGTATCCAGCACTGTGGAAGCACTGTCTTCACGAATGAAGACGTTCCTGTTTCAGTATCAGTAGCTGACAGTCTCTCCGGGGAAGTAAGATGCTTTGTAAATGATGAACCGAAAGCTTTGCTAAAGATGTGTTTGATTACATTAGCAAAGTCGGCTTGAAGATTCAGGAGTACAATGCTCAAAAGTATGAGCCACTTCTCAAGAAGATTATCAAAGCTCACGGCTGTAGCGGTATGGAGATCCCTGGATTAAAGCTTGGAAATAAGTATTCAATGGATGACGTTGATAACTGGATCAAGGATGGAGATTTTTTTTCTTATGCTATTTTCTTCGATTTCCATAAAACAATTTCCTTCGAGAAGGAGAGGTCTGATTATGGCAGAATCAAGCAACAGCTCGATCAAGTACCAGTGTCGGGGTTCAACTCTGGTTGATACGATATCAACTTGATTAAGAGCGACCTATTCTCCGTCATTGGTACGACGAACTCAAATCTGTTATCAAAAATCCAAGCTACATGTGCATTGCACTTCGGACATGAAGATACTTGATATTAGCAACTATGCTCCTGCTGGAACAAGCTATGAAAAGTATCTTATTTAGGGCTTGGTGGATGCAAGTGTGATGACAAGATTCAATGTGTCTGTGGTCTTCGCAAGGGACGATTTCCATACGAGTATATCAAAGCTTTCGAGGTGCTCAACGAAATCAACATCCCTCCCAAATCAGCATTCGACAGTGCTCTTCGTGGTACCAGCATTATCAACGCTGACTATGAGCGGATAAAGTTCGTGTGGAAGCACTATGAGATGAAGTCTATGATAGATCTACTCATCTGGTACAATAACTTAGATGTAGTACCATTCACCAAGGCTATCGAGGCTCAGCGTAAGTTGTTTAAGCGTTTTGATCTCGACATGTTCGCTGATGGTGTCTCGCTTCCAGGCCTCTCGGAGAAGGTTATGTATCAAACTTGCTTTAGCGAGCTCCAACACCCTGTTAAAGCACCTGCTACATCCTTCGGATTCCCAGCTAAGCTAATGAGTGACTACAGGCATCAGGATGTAGATGCCAAAAGCGTGAATTCAATATGACTCTTGATCACCTGGACACATTGCTGAAAAAGAAAAGCAAAATATCTGTGTGGTCTGTGCTGGTGCCAGCTGACTGTCGATACTGCATCAGCCGATCATATCAATAACGGTTTGGGGCATATTAACGGTAATGACCTGATCTCATGCGTCCAGTGCAACGTCACACGCAAGAACATGTCGCTCGGTGGATTTCGCTTCAAGAAGCTTCTTGAGTTCAACTCGGACAAGCTTGTCTATTCGATGGACAGGGAGGAGAAGGACATCTACGGCAAAATGAAGGAAAACATTGCTGGCGAACCATCAAAAATCGTCTTCAACCGCTACGCTAAGCGCAACGAGACGAAGATTCGTGGTGGTAAGCTCGAAAAGATCATCAGTTACGACGCCAATGCTCTATACCTCTGGGCCCTTGGAAATAACATGCCTTGCGGACGCCTTACTACTATTGAAGCTTATCCAAATATTGTTGAGGACATCCAGAACGACAACATCTTTGGCTTTCTTGAGGGTGTGATATTCGAATTCCAGATCACTTGAAAGGGTGAAAAAAGTGAAATGACTCCCATTTTTAAAAATATACTGATCGACTGTACTAACGAGAAGTCATCGGTAATCATATGTTTGATTACAATGAGGCACGAGAAAAGAACAAATCTAAGCCTGCTCGCAAGTTGATTGGAAGCTACTTTGGTGAAAAGATTCTGATCTACACTCCCCTACTCAAGTGGTATCTGTCTCATGGAATGGAAATCACTCAGGCTTATAGCTTCATTAAAGCCAGCGCTCACAAGGCTTTTGCTCCATTTATGGATGCTGTATCGAGCGCACGTCGTGTTGGTGATGAGGATAATAGCGATGCCATGATTGTTGAGATGATAAAATTGGTTGGCAACTCGGCGTTTGGGCGATCGGATATGGACATGAGTAAACACAAACAGGTTAAGTATGAGTCGAATGATGATAAGATCAAGTCGCGTGTTGAGCACTTCACGTTTCATGGGCTAGAGGAGTTGAACGGGTTCATGTGAGATAGCCATGAAGCAGCGTCGTCTCAATAACAAGCACCCAATCCATTTGTCCATAGCCATCTATCAGCTTGCGAAGCTACGCATGCTCGAGTTCTACTACGATTGTATTGACTTCTACTTCGATCGATCCGACTTCCAGTATGGAGATATGGATACGGACTCTGCCTACATCGCTTTCAGCTGCAATAATCCTTTCCAGGAGTGTGTCAAACCTGAGCTACGTGATCACTCCAAACAGCACAAGTACGATTGGTTTCCGCGCGACCATAACGCGGAAGTAGCTAAGTTTGACCGTCGTACCCCTGGCCTATTCAAGGATGAATGGGCAGGTGATGCCATGGTCTCACTCTCAAGTAAGAACTATATTTGCTATCTTCCAGACAAGTCATACAAGGTGAAGGTCTCAGCTAAAGGCGTGCAACAAAGTCGAGGTTGCAATGAGGATGTGCTCAACCCTTTGGGGTTTGAGTCAGTAGTTCGCGACCGCATCACCCTTCGAGGTACTAACAAAGGATTTAGACTATCAAAAGAAACTAAATCAAGAATCACATACAGTCAGACCAAACTGCCCTATCGTATTCTATGACAAGCAACAAGTGCTTGAGGATGGAATTAGTACCCTCCCACTTGATATTTAGACGTTCTCTAACCTATCACATGTTTTTTCTTTGAATATTATATATGAATTATGAGGGTGAGGTCGCTGATCACACGCCCAAGTGCGAGCGAACAGCTCTATGATCTCCTCCGCAATTCTACTACAACCCAAAACTGGTTATGTTGGAGCTCAAGCGCTTTATCAGAAGGCTCGAGAAATAAATCCTAAAATAACGTTAAGGAATGTCAAGGATTGGTATGCTACTCAGTCAGATATTCAGCGCTTTCAAAAGCAAAAGAAGAACTTTGATGGGTACAAGATTGCCTCTTATAACCCCAACTCCTGGCAAATAGATCGTGCATTCTCGGGGAAACAACCGATTCTGACTGCTATCAATATCAACTCCCGCATCGGATATGCAAAGGTTTTGGTGAATAAAACTGCGCCTACTGTTTTGACAGCCCTCAAGCGCTTGTTCGACTACACAAAGTTGATATTTTAACAAGCGATAGTGGGAGTGAATTTATGAATGCACAAGCTCAAGAACCTTTTAAAGCAAAAAAGATCGAGCACTTCAACAACGAGCCCGGTGATCGTGGAACTATGGGCAACATTGAACGATTCAACCGAACTATGAAGCAGAGACTAACCAAGATTTGGCTGATCGATGGTCGCCCGGGATGGGTTCACCCGCTGCATTTCCTAAGCGGATTACACAAAAGCTAATCAGCGACGTTATTGGCAATTACAACAGCACTGTTCATCGATGGATTGGAATGACGCCAAATGAAGCCAAAGGCCAACTAATGGAGGCAGATCTGACTCTAACCAAGATGAAGCTGATAAGATTGACAAAGAGTTTAGCGTTGGGATCAATGTGATCTATCGACTCAAGAAGGGAACGTTTGAAAAGGAGGCTGCACGTTGGAGCAAGGCTGTAAATTCAGTGGTAAGGGTTGATGGCTATCGAGTCCAAATTCGCTCAAATAATGGTCATACACTTTACAAAGCTCCAAATGACCTCGAGAGGTTCAATCGGAGACCACTGAGGCTACAATCAATCGAGGCGATATCCTTGAAGCTGAGAAGATCTTAGATCACAAAAAGATGCGAACTGGTAAGTCTAAGTACTTCATTCGGTGACTGGGAAATGAACCTGATTCCTGGGAGCCGCAAGAGAATCTCAGATTAGTTAATAAGAGTAGAAGATCGACTCTTGAAAAGGAGTATTTGCTGACGCAATAAAATGAGACATAGTTAGCTAGATAGTTAATTTGATAAAGACATCCTCTGTAGCTTTGGCTCAAGTATATTATTTCCACTATTATATTAAGATTTTTGTAAATATCTGAGTTGATATATAGACATCAACCCATAGGAATGTGCCAGAACGGCTTACAAAAAGACCGTGAACTTGGTAAGCTACGGCGAAAGTTGTGGGTCATTCGTGAAGTCAGCAGAATCAAGAACGAGCTGATGAATCTCGACGCAGTATCAAATTTCCATAAAACGGTTGTAAATCGCAAGTATCAGCGCGAATTAAAGCAATCTTTGGTGGTCCATTTCATGGCACCAAGGGTCGATATTTCAACCTACTAAATGAAAGAAATCATATTTGTCATTCATATGCAACATTTCGCCACGAATTAGTTATGCCGAGCTACTGGTTGGAGGGGGCGAGGCCCCTACCGGGCGTCCTTCGGACAGCCACCGAAGGTTGGGCATGATCTTCGAGCCAATAGCGTTGGCAAACCGACAAAAGAGTTTGTCTCGATCACTGGTAATTATGACTACTAATTTTTTTATCCATGATATAGAAATAATGTTTCCAAATTTCTCGTCCCTCGCTCAGAAAGAGCAAAAGCGACAAGAGCTTCTTGAACGATCTCAACGACGTGTTCAACAAGCTAAAGCCAAGCGACTCATGTTCGAAGGTGCATCGTGGGCAAGCGACGTACATAGCACTATAAGCACACTGAATTAAAAACCTCTACATCAGCTCAGACAAATTCGTCTGAGCCCTTAAAAAACAGTGAGTGATAAATTCCAGACAACCTTGATGCCTCAGCAGTAAATACGGTTGATAGTGAAGTACAGGATCGTCCCAAAACAACTAGTAGAGAATTACAGGCAAGCCCCAAATACAGCTGATATTGGAGTTGAAACATATAAATTGCCACAATTGATAAATGCTTCAACTTTGACTAAAAGTGTTCGTGAAAGACCGTTTGATACGGAAGAGCAAGTGTAGTCCAGGTCTTGGATTAAACACCTCTTCGGAGAAAATCCTAACTGGATTGCGCTCCAAATCCGCCCTATTCGAAGGAAAACTGGTAAAGATAATCCGAGATACCTTCCCGGAGAAAAGGGATCGTCATTTCTGTTACAGATGGCAAGAAAAACAAGAATTTTGAGTCAATTGATTGGGTAGCTACAGAAGCAAAATCCAGAGAGATATTGTACAATGGTGAAAGCAACTCAATCGATGAAGTTGGAGCCATGCGTGGTGAAGAAAATCGAGCGCGAACACTCACACGTTTGGAGAATAAGAAGCGAGCAGGCGATGATTTAGAGGATCTCGATGTTGTTCTTAAGGATCGGAGACTTCCTGATATCCGATTTAGTCGAAAGTTTACATAACAACATCCGACAACGAGCTAAGTCGATTAAAGCTGTTTTGGATTGTAGTAAAGAATTAAGATATGCTGGAATATAATGGATTGGAAAAAAAGCATCACTCCGATCTTCAAGCAGAAGTTCAAATCTGATGAAAGCGGCTTGAAACAATATGTTTGGGTTAGAATGGGCTCTATCGATGTTTATGGGAGAGATTCAAACCTGAAGCATAAACCAGTAATCAACAAGGTTGATTGGCAATCGACTCTAAGAGCATTCCTAGAAATGGTAAAAAGCAGAGGGTTAAATATCTCATGGTAGGAGCAAGTGATGCCGAGAGGTCTATTAAATCATATGAGGAAACTGGTGATGATGATGATCGAGAAGCACGGCATGGTATTAAAACTGGATTAGATGAAGACAGGGATCATACGATGTCAATCCCAGACAGTGAGGCTAAATTTGTTTTGTCCGAGAACTACAAGCGCCTTTTCGATGACGGGATTGAAATCCCACTCCGTCTCCGACCTATTGTAAATTACAAAGACGGTTTCCGAGCTCACGATACGTACTATTTCGGTTCTTCAGGTGAGAAGCAATTATTAAAACTAAGAAACTCGGAGCATAAGGTTGTTTCTGGAAAGGCATTGACTGATTTACTAAAAATTATTCGATGGATGGATACCTTTCTATTTCTGCTTAGTGAGTTGGAGGTTGCACAAGAGACTGCGAGCAATGTTGAAGCCCCAGCTACAAAAGATGAACAGAAAATGGTAGAGAATATAATACTAATATCAAGATTATTCGAGATGTCATATTTTTCAGCAATGCATCTGATGTGAAAAAGCAAAGTGAGGCTCCATATGATCACGACGAAGTCCTGCAGAAGATTCATGATGATGCTGAGATAGCTTTTCAAGCATATGGCGAGGCTCAAAAGCGATATGAGGCTCAAAAGCGATATGAAGCAGCTAAGGAAGCTGTGAAAGGGTCGAACTCAAAATCATTAAGATCAGTTTTAAAGCTACGAAATCGGCACTTAAAGCTACGAAGTCTGTATATAATTCTGAAGCTAAGCGATATTCTGACGCTCATCCTAAATTAGAGGGCCGTGGTCTAGGATGCGCTGGTTTAGTTCCCTTGGATGGGGTAGTCAGACGCGGCAGAACCTACAATGGAATGAATTTCAGAGGTTAGCAACACCTAGTGCGTATGTGTATCTCCAGCTTGGTAGCCAGTACATTCGTTTGCCAGATCTGGATGCCAAAACACTCGTAATTGTTCAGCCTAACCGACGGAAATTTTGTCCTAAACGCCAGATTAGTGATAGTCTTCAATTATGATCAGAACTCTTGTATATAAACAAAACATTGACCAAGCTGCTTACGATAAGCTCAGCAGCGAGGACAAAAAAATGTTCAAGTAGATCCTTGCCATCACCCACCTCCAGTATAATTTCCACGATAAGCTCGAGGACCCGCTTCAGACTCTACGAGCCGAGTATGATAAGCTAAAAGGAGAGCTTGAATTAGGCAATGATGCTCCAAGCATCATAAAGCAGCTAAAGTCTCTCACTGTAGATATGTACAGCAATCAACTTATCAATGATAACAAATTTAGAGATATTATCACTCGCCTACTATAGTCAGAGAAATGTTTTTCTTCAATCCGCGCATTATTTCAAGTTCTGATGGCAGCAATAGTGATAACGCTGACCTCAATGTTGCTGAGCTTAAAGCTATCATGAAGAACCTAATCATCAACGATCGATCTCAAAAGACACAGGCAGCTGTGTGGGCAACTGATTCAAACAAACTAACAAGAAGGTGGATGCATCGACTCAGACTCAACGTGGCGGAGTATGGGCTTACCAACCAAAGAAGAAAACAAAAACTGTAAAATTGTTTGCCATCTAACTTATTCCATTTCTCATAAGTTTATTTCGATATCCACGATATACGTTAATTTTTTTTATTACTAATACTAATCTTAAGTATTGCAGATTCACCACCATGACTCTGTGTAGGGAGAAACACGCTAGGGAGGGGATGGAGCCCCTCCCGGGCGGCCTACGGCTTGCCATCACCTAAAACTATGATTTGACCCCTTTCAATAAAGTCGAGCCAATGATTTGACTTGGTTCATCGGTAGCCAAATTTGTTCTGATGTCTTTACTCGGTCCGCAACCCATGATATATTAGTTCCAAAGAAATTGTTCAGCTGTACATTTGCTAGTATGGATCGCTTCGGTTCTTACCATTGTCAAAGAGCCTAAGCTTATCTTATAATCGCTCGCAGATCCTCAATCTCTTTAATTAAGTACCGAATCATCTTTATATTGTATGCAACTATACGACTATAATCAACGTTGAGTTGCTGTTTTGCTGGCTCAAGCGATGGGTCGGGTCCCTCTTCGATATCATCTCTATAGAAAAAGGACACCAAATCAGTCAAATGTGCGGAGACGAGATCTTGGGCTAAGACTCCGACCTCCTGACCCGAACGATTCTCCGATTCAATTCAATCGTATAGGCAGCCATCAACGCTATCATATAGTCGTTGATACGACCAAGAGGTGCAATCTGAATATCCTTCTTAAGGCGTCTGTCTAATGTCATAGTCATTGAAGTGCAAGCTATGTAGCCTCCGAACACAGCACTAATGCTATGAATTATAGGACCTAGAGCGCTCTCGATCACGCCTGAGTCAGTCCTCAGTCTGTAGACCGTACTACCACCCGTCCCGAAAGTGAAAGAGACTACATCAGGAACATTTAATGGGCAGGAAGGAGAGGTCGTACCGATCCTGACTTGGCCACCGGCAGTCAAAATCATTTGAGTAGTATTCCCTGTGCCGAATCGGAATCATTTGCCGAAATATTACCGATCCATGATGCGTTTGTAGAAGTTCCAGCAGATCCATTAGATACCTCTATTTGAAGCTCGCATGGCGTTATGTTTGATCCGACGAATCGACACATCCTGGTACAGTGCCGGCACTAATTATAAGAACGGTACATTTTTTGGCATTTGGTCACTAGAACCGCTCAGACGCGTTGAAAATTGGCCAATCGACGCAGCTCAGCGAGACGCGTCGATTGGTGGTCTCCGTTTCGCATTCTGAGCTGGATTGACGAAGCTGCAGAAAATAACGCCTCCGGGGGTGGCAAAAATTATACGAACGATGGCGTATATTTCGTTTCTTATGTGCTAGCGGCGTTGTTTGACTTTGGTTGGGCGTTGATTGTGATAGCCACGACGGCAGCACCGCGCCAGACAACTTTCCAGCATCGACAGCATCTGTAAGAATCCCCTTACGCTTCGTGTAAGCGAGAGCACGTTTGGCTCCTTTCTTAACATCAGCCTTTGTCAGACGTCCTCCAAGATCATTAGTATCGCTGTCGCTATCAAAAACACTGATACCAGTCATAGAGCGGATAACAGCTCTCGCTGGATTAGCACCCTGTGGAGCTCCGAGTGCGGTTGCAAAAGCGGGAACAGCTGCATCAACAACACGAGACAGTATCCCTGAGTCTTTACCAAATTTGAAAGCGGATTTGATTCCTCCCCAAATCTTACTCCATATACTTGCCCCGTGCATGCCTCCTCCTTGCATGTGCTTAAATGGATAGCCGATCTACTTGTGTGTGATAGCTAAACGCGTTCCTTTACCAGATTTTTGAGCTCGAAGAGCTTTAGCATACGATTCAGGATGAAGGTGAAGCGTAGCACCAGAGCCGCTCAACGCATCTTTAGTCAAGGATAGAGTACCGGTCTTGAACGCTCGCTTGAGCTTTGTCTCTGGAACCGACGCTGAAACTGCTAGTTCCTTGAATGTCATGATTATATTTCATGAGAGAAACCCTGCTTTTTCTTAAAGAATGGTTAGATTCAGATCCTTGAATCGATGTAGTAGTCCAATCTTATTGTTTTGTTTGCAATGCAACCAGAGCATACACCAAATACCGCAGTACGCTCCGTAAGTGCCTTGAAATTGCTTAGGATTGTATTTACCGATCCCATACTTAGTAGCAGCAGCTTCGCCCATACTATCAAAGTACTCACCATTATCAACACAGGTCCAATGCCTTACATCAAGGTTAGGAGGCTTCAATAGTATCTAATAGGTTCCTTTCTTCGGAATCGGTTTCAGTACTTCATTTGATTCAAATATTCCGTCCAGATGTACTCCAATTCGATCTGCAAGCTCGATAAGATCGTGGCCGCTGGTGATTGGTTAATGAGACCGCTCATAATATTATATTTCGACGAAAGTGTATTAGAAACCATATAGATTCAACAATGAGCGAAACTCAACTATCCGATCAGTATTTGTACCAGAGCTCGCTGCAAAGCGATCCGGAGATCAAGGTATCTTCTGGCAAGCGTGTACCTTTTGTGATCGATCTGAATCAAGATTCGTATCAAAATGGTGTTATCACTATCGATGCTACAGCTCAGCTAAACGGCTCTGTAGCATTTGCGTGTCTTCGCGATGCATACCTCATGCTCCCATACAAGGTCTCGATGAAAAATGGTGCTACTGCTCAGACCGCTGCTGCCAATCGCTTCTGTGCTACTTTGAAGTGTGGCAACTGGAATGTCATCGATAGCATGTCTCTAGAACTCAATGGTAAGACCATTATCTCGATGGCTGATTACAAGCTGTTTTGGAACAATGTCCGCGCTCAGACAAGCTACAGCCCTCAGTACGTTGAGAAGCACAGAGCTGAATCATTCCTTTATCCGGATGCTGCTCAGTCAGCTCTGTACAGCTCAGACAAGCTCGACTACTGGAGATGGATACACAAACACTACTGCCTTCTCATCTTCGCTCGCTACAACTGGCCTCTCTGGAGGAGCCTGCATCGATAACGATGGTCTTGTAAAGCATCTGTTGCCGAACCCTCCTAACGCTGGATCTGATTTCTCCACGTCGTGGCCTTCACTTGGTGCTGCTGCAGCTTCTACCACAATCTCAAATCAACTGGCGCGTGGTACCTTCGTAGCTGGCGTCGCAACGGCTAATGGAATTATGGGGACCTGAAACTACATGCTAAAGGTAAAACTAACTGATCTTTACCCTATCTTTGAGTTAGATCTCATGGTGAACCCTCAAATCCGCCTCCGCTTCCGAGTCAATCAGGGTACCTCTACTATTGCCGTGGATGCTTCGAAGGGTATGTCTCTAACCAGCATTACTCTTGCCTCTGGTAATACCTGTCCAATCATGGTTTCTGCTTCTTCTACTGGGAATCCGATGGCTGGAGTCCTTGCTGCTTCTGCCGGGTTCAGTATTGCTTGGGGTGCTGTTGTCAATGCGCTCGAGCCTACTGTTGATGGTACTTACGTACCCTTTTACCACTTCGCGTCTTTACGTTCCGTTTGTGCATCTTGAGAACCCCCAAGCGATCATCTCAAAGCCAGTCTAGAAGGTTCGGTTTAATGATTGCTATGCCCAGTGGTTCTACCAACGGGCTGGCATTGGTAAGCAATCGGCTCAACTCAATGCTGCATTCGATCTCCAGCTATCAGGTTCTATTAAGAATGCAAAGTATGTAATCTTAATGCCTTTTGCCGAACAGACCGGTAGTTTTGCCTCAGCAGCAGTTCAGGAGTTCCAGAGCCCTTTCGATTCAGCTCCTTGGATTATCCACCCCTGTTCCAGTATTAGAAACTTTAATGTTCGTATCGGTTCCCAGCAGACCTTCGATATCAGCCATGACTACGATTTCCACCACTTCACTAATGAGGTAGCTAAAATCGCATCGATCAATGGAGATCTCACCCCTGAGCTGGTTAATGGTCTTCCTGACTATCAGACGTGGTCTCTAACTAACCGTGTTCTCATTGCTGACGTTAGTCGTCTAACAGAGCGTGCTGTCCCCCAAGCTATTCAGATCCAGGTTGAATGCTGGATGCCAGGGCACCAATATGTTACTATTGGTTGTGTCCGAACAAGAACTAACCTTCGATAGACTAACGGGGGGGGGGGGGGGGGTAGACTATACCACAGCTTAAGAAAAAAACTAATATCTTAGTTCAGTTCTGCTAAGAGCTTAGGGCATTTGTCAATTACAAATTGACTCTTACGAAGCCAATCAATGTAATTGGGATCGATTCGACTGATCTGCTTGAGAGACTTACCGCGATATTTTCCCCACGTCATCATATATGAATTATCATCAGTTAGGAATTTGGAGTCTAAGAATATTTTGATCTCCTCCCCAATATTTAACTGGGTTGATTGAATACCCATCGACAATAACCAGGATCAGAAGAATATACTTCTTCGATCTGAATGCCCTTGTATTTTCCAAAAGTTAATTAGTTCGACATGTTATCAGTTGGGTGTATCTATATACATAGCCTCTTATTTTTTGTTTAAAAAAAATAGTTAAGTAGGGAGGTGAATGGTACTGTTGCTGAAGGAGCTTTAACATATCTCAGACATGGTTAATATGAGTTAAATGACTCCTTGCGCTCTGAGGTTATGGATTGGTTGTCTGGTTAGAAACGCTAGCTGGGTATTAAAAACAATTAAACCTATTCTCTTTGTAAAAATATGCTAAAAAAACTGCCGGCGTAATGTGCTAAGAATTACTACTATCATTGGGGTGTAAGCCATGTCAAGCGCGTGCTGTGGGGTCGGAGGCTGACGAAATGATTTGCAGGAAGGAGCATCAACTGGTCGATAAGCGCATCGAGTTGCTGCACTCTACGGTCATCAAGAAGAAAATTTCGAGGCGGAGCGGCATCATATCGTGTTGCTCGGTCACTGCCGAGTTCATTCGCGCTCGTGGTGCGCAAAGCAAAAGTAAGACAGTGTATCAGGATGCAAGTTGAAGTAAGAATGATGATCATATTTTTCCTTTGCCCGTTTGCTTCCATACAGGCACAAGGACAACGACGTCATGAGCGCACAATCCATACAGCAGCAGATCAGAGCGCCGACGGCTTCGACGGAGTGCGAGACAAGCTCCTACAGTTCGTCAAGTTCCATGACTTCATCTGCCACGAGATCTACAAGATCCGCTCCGAGCAGGAAGAGAGGACTGCTAAACGTCCGCGCGATTCGGAGACAGAGGAAGTGGAGGCTGGTCAGCGCCTCATGAGCTGCTTGCGTCGCATCGCAGAGGCGACGGTAGGCAAGGAGCCGAAGGATCAGTTAAGTAGGCCGTTTCTCCTCGCGAAGCAGGTTCTCGGGAGCGCTCAGCACAGCAACGACCTCGCTGATGAATTCAAGATCCCATGCACTCATCTGCGCATTCTCTCGAATTACCTTCTCGCTCAGCGCAATCGCTTGCAAGCCGACTGCGAGGGGATGGCGAGCCTCATCATCATTATCCTGGCGGTGGCAGTCTACCTGCTTACTCGCTAAAGCGGCGATTTTCATCATCTTTTCCTAACAGGATGCTTACCAAAAGATAAAAGAAAACAGAGCTGCGACGCAGTGGAGCCCATTTCTGGTTAGCGACGTTTAACTACAACAATCGATAAGTATTTTCATGGCATCTTTTTGCTGTATTTATCCACCCGCTCCACCCATCCGGAGCGCCTCCGATCAGGGGAAGCGGCGCGCTCAGCGTTTTTTAAAGCCGTACTTCTTGCGCTCGTAGAAGAGGTCTGTCTTGGAGCTGCCCAGGTTAACGATCTTGGGGCAGCCGTCACGATCCTTTTCCAGCTGCGTGCATTCGCGACAGTAGTAGGCGTCCGAGATTCCCGCCCCGCCACAGATGACGCAGCGGCCTTGGTATGAACCGTAGTTGCACTCGTCGCAGATGCGTACCAGTGTGCACGGGCGCACATATGAGTCGCAGATCACGCACTTGCCGTCGTCCTTCTCACAAAGGCGGCCGATGGCCACGCCCGGCTGCTTGCGGCACATGACCAGGTCCGGGTGGTGTTTCGCCATGACTGCTATTGTCGCGCTGTTAAGCTTAGTCCGAGACCGATTCCACCATTAATTGCCTGCTAAACAGCATAAAACTTCACCTTTTGAATTTTGCAAATACCGGTAGACACCATGGGCAGCACAGTAAAATGGCTGTCGAACACGGCGCTACCGTTTTGGCCATCACTCAAAATTCTTAGGTACCAATTATTATATTGTGCTGTTACGGCAACATTCAGCAGTACTGATACTCCTATTCAACGAAATGCGGACGTATTCGACGATCCAAGACAACCAGTCCATGTTTTGCGTTCAGTTTTTTCAATGGTGAGAGCGAGAAAACAGGTGGCGACCATGCTTAAGCCAACTCACCAAGGCAATATGGTAATGATACGATATCTAGGTTACTTGGATATCACCGCGACCAAAACAGTATAGTGATGGTCGTGAATATTCAATGCGTAAGACGCAAAACATTTATGACCGATGTTGTCGTCTGTCGCCAAGATCGAGCGCATGAGCAGAGAATGAGGACGACGCCCCACATTTGAAAACTCATTTAGTAAAAACTTTGACGTGCGTGCACCCAATAATATTCTCGTTTATGATTGGAGGAATCCTTCGCGCCTTTTCCCAGGTCTTTCTGTTCTGCGCTAACTTGAGCATACCAGTCACTAATTAGCGATAGTGACTACTTTTGTACGTTGAATCGTCGGACACAGCTTAATTTAAATGGTAGGGGACGGGCTTCAATACAATTTGTAAGATAATATGAGGAAGCATATCAACCAATCCAAAACGCCGATATGCCATTTGAGTTTGCTATGGCATACAGAAGGCCGCATTCCCCCTTTTGCCTGCGCTGACTATACGGCATACTCAAGCGAAGTCAAGCCCCGTTCGCGACGCGACCGACTACCTGGATCATGGAACCACTTGCGGCGAATGAGCATGGGGCAGGTGCGGCCTGGGCGGCCATCAAGACGGAGGCCGCTGGTGGCAAGAAGCGCAAGCGCCTACAGAAGAAGGCACCTGGTGCGCCTAAGCGCGGCAAGTCTCCGTACATCCTGTTCTCCATGGAGAAGCGTGAGGAGATTAAAGCCACGATGCCTGAGAACTCCAAGGTGACGGACGTGATGCGCGCCATCGCCGACGCCTGGGGCAAGATGAACGATGAGGACAAGCAGCCCTGGAAGGTGGCGGCCGAGGCTGACAAGCAACGCTATGAAGAGGAGATGGCTGCATACGACGGCCCACTGCGCGTCCCCAACAAGCGCGCCAAGAAGCACCCGGACGCGCCCAAACGCGCTTCCTCGGCGTTCCTCTTCTACAGCCAGGTCATGCGTCCGCGCATCAAGGCCGAACATCAGGACATGAAGAACACGGAGATTTCTAAGCAACTGGGCGAGGCCTGGTCCAAGGCTACGGACGAGCAGAAGGCCCCGTTCGTTGAGAAGGAGAAGGCCGACCGCGCCCGCTACAAGCGCGAGATGGAGGAGTGGAACAGCCACAAGGCCGAGCGCGAGTACAACGAGTCCCAGCAGCAGTACAACAACTACGCCGCCATGACAGGCTTCGACCAGATCAGCTACACGGGCTCGTACTCGACTACGGAGGTGTAAGCGCCTGCCTATCAGCCACCCACCCAACCAGTCAGCCCCGGTTTTGGGGTTTCTGCCGCCTTGACCTATTCTCCGTCCGCGGGATTAGGTCTGGGATGCGCTCTATTGCGTGCCAGTGTGGCAGTTGTTTCGTGCGAGGTGGCCGTCGGCATCACGCGGAGTAAGTACCCCCTCGCGTGTCGTCGCCGAGCAGGAAGGTGCCTATTCAGTTCTTGTCCTTGCATTGTGTACGTAAGCATCCTTCCCCGCGCATATATTCCTTTAAAGTTTGCGCGTTCGTGTTCGCTTTTCGTCTTCTCTTCGTTGCGGCTACAGCCTAGCCAAGTGTATTCTTGTGATTTTCAACCATGAGGCAGATGTATCAAAAACATGTTGGCGTCAATGCCGTGCATTTCTGCTTGGGTTGCAGGCGCCAACCATTGCATCAGCGTGGTGGCACGCTGTCGTGGATTGGCTGGCCCCCGCTTAACGCTGCCACCAGCTCTGTGCACTACTGTACTGATCCGGGCACCTTCAAAGGCTTTGCTGTTAAGCCGGCGTGATGAATCAGACTGTCTTTTAGATAGAGCTTATCCGTTCCTCTGAAGATGTCTGGAAGTGAAAATCCTGTCTTCCTCCATGACTACCGGTAGATCATTCTGCTGGCTCGATATTTCGGTCTTCACGGGGGTGCTCCACTTGGGGCTCGTGGGTCCGTTATTTCGAAGTATGTATATTAGATTGATGCACACCCTTGACCGGATGGCAGCCATCATGGCACGCATCACATATAATGTACATGTAACCCTGTGTTATAATACACAAGTGTACTGGTGAACATCCATAAATTTGAAGCATAAGATCTTTAATGCAATCAGTATGCGATAAACTCGGTCATTGGAATTGGAATGCTACGTATTTGTTGTGATTAGATGGAACGAGAAACAATGACTACAGCCCGCTCCTCCCCAACGAGGGATCGGATGGCAGTGCCGTTCAAGCCGACGACAGGGCGTCCACTCCGGGCAGGACCTTGCCCTCCAGCAGCTCCAAGCTGGCACCGCCGCCCGTGCTCACGTGGGACACCTTGTCTTCCGTGTTGTACTTGACGCAGCACGTGGCCGTGTCGCCACCGCCGATAATGGTAGTGGCGCCCGACTCGGTGGCCTTAACCACAGCATCCATGACGCCCTTCGTGCCGTTGGCGAAGGCGTCGAACTCGAACACGCCCATAGGGCCATTCCAGACGACGGTCTTAGCCTTGCCCACAGCCACGTTAAACGCCTCGCGCGACTTAGGACCGATGTCCAGGCCCATCCAGCCGGCAGGAATACCCTCGTCCTGGGTGGCGACCTTCTGGGCGGCGTCCGGGGCAAACTTGTCGGCGACGATGAAGTCCACGGGGAGGTGCAGGGTCACGCCCTTAGCCTTGGCCTTCTCGACGATCTGGGGCACGATCTTGGCGCCCTCAGCGTCGTACAGTGAGTCGGCGATCTCCATCTTGTTGATCACCTTCTTGAAGGTGTAAGCCATGCCGCCACCAATGACCATCTCATCAACCTTGTCAAGCATGTTCATGATCAGCTGAATCTTGTCGGCGACCTTGGCACCACCCAGGATTGACACGAACGGGCGCTGAGGGGCGTCCAGAGCTTTGGCGAAGTAGACAAGCTCCTTGTCCAGCAGGAAGCCAGCGGCCTTGATAGGAAGATCCACGCCCACCATGGAGCTGTGCGCGCGGTGGGCCGTGCCGAACGCGTCGTTGACGTACACGTCGCCGAGTTTGCTCAGCGAGGCGCGGAAGGCAGCCACGGCCTCGGGCGAGGCCTTAACCTTGTTGCCTTCAGCGTCCTTGCCCTTGCCCTCCTCCTCGACATGGAAGCGCAGGTTCTCGAGCAGGATGACGCTGCCATCAGCGGGGTTGGCGCAAGCTGCCTCGACCTCGGGGCCGACGCAATCCTTAAGGAACGTGACCTTGCGGCCGAGCTTCTGTTCGACTGCCACTGCCACGGGGGCCAACGAGTCCTTGGCCTTGGGCTTGCCCTCGGGGCGACCCAGGTGGGACATAAGCACAACGGCCTTGGCGCCCTGGTCCAGCACGTACTGCACGGTGGGCAAAGCGGCGTCAATGCGTTGCGTGTTGGAAATGGATCCGTCCTGGGCGAAGGGCACGTTGAAGTCCACACGGATGAGCACGCGCTTGCCCTTAACGTCCACGTTCTTGATGCTGAGCTTGGCCATCGTTGCTTGGAAGAGTGTTGGTGGCTGTCGACTTCGAGGAGAATTCGAGAATGAGATCTTTTGCGCCCGTGGAGGGGGAAACAATGTCAAGTTACTTTGGTGGATCGCATAAAGAGGCCAAGCGAGTGAGGAATCTTTGGGGCGACCGATTGCTTTCAGCCCGTGGCAAAAAATATAGAAATGCGTCTGATACTTTAATCAAGTAAATTTGCTTGGATATGTCGCATAGTTGTGTCATGAACGTACACTGGTGGATACAACACCAAATAGAGCCTGCGACGTGTGACGACTGACGTACATGTACCTGCTGCAGTAGCAGGTCGCTTTAACCAAAAAGGCTTCTGTGTCGCTGTCGGCATTTTTATTGAGGCCAGGAGGCCCAGTAGCAGATGCACCAGCCTGGTTAGTGCTGGTGGCGGCCAGGAAGGGAATGGACAGGGTGCTGCTGACTGTTGATGCTGCTGGTAGGAGTGTGGCTCGAGCGATGGCGGGGGAAGCGAAGTTGGTCGACGCTGCAACGCTGAGCAGCTGAGGATTTACCCAGCAGTCTAGCGTAACCAGGTCTTTGGAAGGTGCGAGGTTGCTGCCAATATCGCCGTTGCTGGTAAGAAATGTCAGTTCAACAAGGAAATCATCGACCTATAGACTTCCGATCAGGGATGCCGAAAAAAAAGCATTGATTGCTGGGTCACGATAGATTCATTGACTGCTTGGTCACGATAGAAGCGGAGACGGATCGTTCAGAGGAACCCCTATTGGAACCAGCACCATGGCTCAAACAGCATGAGATGGCGTTAACGAAAAGACTGAGGCTCTATCAGGAAGCTAATAACTAAGCATAGTTAAATAGACTACCTTCTCTCTCTCAGGGATGCCGAAAAATAAAAGACTTCCAGTACAATACAATAATCGGTCTGAAATAATTGTTTTGTGAATTAGTACTAATATACGGAAAACAAGACCCCAATGCCATTACTATGTAACCACCAAACATGACTGGATTGCCAGCGCCTCACGCATATGCCACCTCTCATACAACGCATTCATTTTTCATTCAGCAGCATGGCCACTTCTAACGCGCGGGTCTCCAGCTTCTACATCTCTATCGCCGTCGACGCCTTTAACGAGACGCAGAAGGCATCTGCCGCTGTTGCATCGTCAAATACCACCTAGCGGCTTCAATCTGCTCCAGAACGTACGGGTCTAGCATCCCGACTAGATGGACGTTATGCGTGAGCCTGACGCGGCATCCTGCAGCCATGAATTCGACAGCAGAAAAACAACATGCACGGCTGGTTGGACTGATTCTTAGCAGCCACCGTACTATCGGTGTTAACTGTCACCTCCCCTTTCACCCAATCACTAAGAGTCATTTTGTTTTCACCAACTGGTGAAGCTGTGGTATTTGTCGCCTCGCCAAAACCTCAGCCATTCAGTCACTTCAGAAATCGCAGCCCATTTCCATCCTCCATTGCCGCGGCAGCACGGCAAGAGTTTCTGTAAAAGGCAAGACCAGAAAGCCATGCAAGTACAAGAACACTGCCGAAATGTTCGAATTTATAGCCGCTCTCCTAGTTTCTTATGACACCCAGCCCATGCCTGCGGTTGCGGTGGCATTTTGGCCCAGTCTTGTGACTCCGTTCTCATAGAAACGGAGCGAAAGGTACTGTAATATCGGTGGAACTGTCATCCCCTGTGTACAGCTTACCCCTATTTAAGAAGTAACCTCACGTGCATAGAATTCGGTGTTGTTACCTAAAACTACAGGTAGCAGCCTACAAAGTCGTCGTCCCTGGAATGCTTCCATCCATGTTGTGGAGGCGCTGAAGGCAACGGGTGGCAACATAGTACGTTTTAGCGACCTCCAGAGCATCCTGCTGAAGCATCATCGCCGACACTGGTATGCCTTTGCGGCGCACAGCCGCTCGAACAGGTCGAGCTCGGCGTCGTCCCAGAGGGTCTTGGCTGACCCCAGCGCTCGGTACCTCTTCGGCTTGGCCGTCTTGATGCTAGCGGCCATGCTGTCCATATAAGAGCGGTGCTGCCGCCACCGTGGGACGACCCGCGATGGCGCCTAACGGAGGGGTCTCTCGATTATCTGTTGCTGCTGAACTTGGGCTCAGCTTGCGTACCTGCTCATGGGCTGGATCTGCTCTCTTTGGACCCCAAATTTTGCAGCGATGTAAAATATTGAGCGTCCTGGTGGGCCACGTAGATGTGTGGAGCAGCGTGGAAGTCTTCTCTCTGCTGCCGTTATGAGTACCGATCTGGAGTGGTCTACCACCGATTGTGGGGTCTGGGCTCGATCCGAGGCCGGGGTCGCCTTGTAGCGTTGTTCCTTTCCTTTCCTGGAGTTGCATGCCGCTTCCTGTAGTGGGGTCTCGCTTGTTGAAGGCTATGCGTTCTTCGATCAAGCAATGAATGCCGATCAATCCAGTTGGGCGCTATAACAGTTGTTTACTAGCGTAAGCGAAAGCCAGCCAATATAGTATCCGAACTTCACGCCACGACACTAAATCTGCTACCCATGACATGCCACACCTGATTGATCCAATGTAGTTCCAGATCCGTGGCGTTGAAAGCCAGCTAAGCCGTGCACTGAAATTCGAGTTTGATTAGAGAGGTTTCGAAAGGTTTGCACTACAGACAGCTCACCGTATATAATCCACGATATAAGAGCACTTATCTATAAGAACGCCGATGGCGTGCACAGAACTCCCACATATAAATATCTACCTCAGATCGGAACCAATAACGGCAGCAGAGCGAAGACTTCCGCGCTGCTCCACGTCCCCGCGTCCCGCCAGGACGTTCAAGGCTTTACATCGCTGCATCCTTCTGAGTCCCAAGAGAGCAGATCCAGCCCACCGACGGGTACACAAGTTGAGACCAAGTTCAGCTGATCACGGATCATCGGAGAACCCCCTCCGTTAGTCGTTGTCTGGTCGCAGTTGGTAAGCAGATCGGGTCTTAATCATCTTTTGACTGATCCCGCTACACACATGCCCGTTGGCTCTCCTTCTTTGCGGAGTACAAATTCGAGGTGAAGTACAAAGCCTGGAAGGCAGAACGTCTTGGCCGATCCGTTATCACGCAGGCCAGACTATGAGATCGCTCACGTCACGACGGTGACTTCGTCTGTGACAGACTTGATACGCGCTGCGTACGTGCGTGACGAGTCTTGCGTAGCTCTGCTACATGCGCTAGGAAGCGCGGAGTTTGCTAAATCAGACACTAACTGTCAGCGCGGTTGCGCGCGAGGCCTCTCATGATGGCGTATTGTACTATGGTGCTGATCCAGAAGACACCCCACGTGTCGTGGTCCCTCACGAAGAGGATCTCAAGTATCGTATCCTCTAGGAGGCCCATGACACCCCACTGGTGGTCATCTTGGTCGAGAGAAGACCTACAGCTCGGTGAGCTCTCACTATTGGTGGCCGAAGCTTTACAAGTGGGTCATTACGTATGTACGCACGTGTGCGACGTGTCGACGGGTTAAACCCTCGCCACACTCGGCTGCGCCGTTGGCCACCTTGCCTGTACCCATGGAGTGTTGGCAATCCATGAGTCTGGACTTGTGTTCGGTCTGCCGCGGGATGCGATGGGCAACACGGGCATCGTGCTCTTTGTCGACCGGCTGAACAAGATGGCTCATTTAGCGGCGGTGCCGGACCCCATCGATAGAGAAGGGACAGCCACGCTGTTCATAGACCGTGTCTTTCAACAGCACGGTCTACCGAAGGCAATTGTCTCGGATCGAGACCCACATTCCACGGGTAAGTTGGACGTCGGTCTTTAAGGTTCGCCGGTCTTTAAGGTGCTTGGCACTCGACTCGACATGTCCACAGCGGACCATCCGCAGGCGGTGGTCAGACGGAACGCGCGAATCCCGTTGTCGAAGACATGCTCCGGAGTATCTGCGCGGACAGACCCAAGCAATGAAACATCATGCTTCCACTCGTTGAGTTTGCATTGGACAATGCGGTGCATGCCTCGACAGACGTCACCCCGTTCTACTTGAACGGTCCCACACACCCGCGACCCCGCTGGCGCTACCACTCCGTGGTTCTGGGCTTAGTGGGGGAGGGATAGCCGATGGGCAAGCTGATATCAGCCCAGCTGCAGTTGGCAAGCAAGTTGACACGCTCGTGTCTACGTGTTTGAGTGTATTACGACAAATACGCGATGCGACGGCTGAAAGCAAGATGTTGAGAAGGACTGGCTGATGCAAAGGGCAGAAGTAACATTGAGATGTTTAAGGTTGGTGACAAAGTTTTATTAATCGCTAAAAATCTACCTACACATGCAGTGTCTGCGGTCTTTAAAACTAAGTTGCGCCCGCACTTCATCGGACCTTTTAAGGTCGTACTAGGAAGGGCTTGTATACACGATCAATCTTCCGAAGAAGGTGCGTACACACCCCGTGCTTTACGTAGGCTTCCTTAAGTCGTATTCGGAGCCGGCTCGGGTGAGCGCGGAGGCCTTGGCGCCACAGTCGGCGGTTCGCCGAAGCGCTGGCGGCGCACGAGGAGGTCCATCTGATCACATAGCTCAGCGAGCGAACGGTCCGGCGCTTCGAGATGATGAGCGGAGGACTGCTCCGCATCCGAGGCAGGAGACTGGAACCAGACGATCCGATGATGCTCGGCGTCGATCTCGTCGGCGGGACGGTCGCGGTGAGTCGTTGCCCGCTGCAGCGAACCCTGGAGGGCCTGCACCCCGTTCTGGACCGCTTTCAGTCACTGACTTGCAGCGCGAGGATCAAGCGGGTCAGAGACCGCCGCCGCGGTTGCTCGATGAGCAGGGAAATTCCCACTATAATGTGAAGCGCTTAGTGGTGCGGCGTCCTCTCCAGGGTCGTACCCAATATCTTGCGAAGTGGAGGGGATATCCTCACGCAAAAACCTCATGGGAGTACGAGGTTCGCCTCCGGCAAGATTGCCCTAACGTCGTGGATACTTTCGATCGACACGATCAACAGCGCCCAGAGGGTCAGCGACCGATGCGTTGCTCGCCTCGCGCTTCCGTAATAGCCGCTGGCCGTGACAGCAGGAGCGCCGAGTGAGAGAGAGCCCTGTGCGCGAGGCCTGTATGCAGGGGGAAACTGGCGCTTTACCTTCCGTTTCGCGAACTCGAACGGAGTCTACGTTCGACTCGAACATCAGTTTCACTGAAACTAGCCCGAAGGTCATCAATGGAAGAGAGCTTGCGAGCTCCTTCAACCCAGCTCTGGAACTGACCCTCGTCTTCCCAAGACTTCTCTCCTGACAGGAGCACCACTGGATAAGAACGCATCGGCGAGACCGAACCGTGCCGAGTTTGCACTTGCAGGCGCCCATGATACTCCCGCCGAGTAGTCACTTGAGTAGTCACGTATCTCTCTCGGAGAGACTCTAGCGCGGCGAGCTCGTAGTGGGCGCCGGCCCAATCACATATGTGCTCCGATGCTGCTCGGCGAACCAATTCGCTTGGGTCACGAGGCTCGAAGCCATAGTCACGACGTGGAGGGGTAGGCAATGACCGATCCATAGGTCGCTGCGAGCGCGAGAGCTGCGGATCAGCAGCAAGCGGTTGCTCCTGGACTGTGGCCAAAGGATTGGGACGATGCCAGATCCCATGGGATCATCTTCTATTTGCCGTGAAGGTAGCGGAAGCGCATTGCGCAAGGCTCGTGGAGTCGAGATCTCAAAGGGATTCGGAGCGCGCAGTTGGCAGCGCGGGCTCGGCGAGCGGACAGGGCTACTACCTATCGCGGACTCAGTGTAGTCGACCACCTCTTCACCTTGATCAAGGTAGTCGAGGGGGGTGTCTTGCGCAAAGCGCGTGGGGACACTGCTTCCAGGCGACTTCGCCCGCGTCACTCATGGTCTTCTGACCGTATAGACGCTTGTGCGCTGAGTGATACTCAAGCGCCGAGAGCTTCGCGGGCACTGGTGGCGCGCGGTCAGAGACCTCTCCCAGACGAGACGACGGGGATAACGAAGGTGTCGGGGACACAGAAGGGCTTAGCCTGCGGCGAGAGATGTTGTCACGAGGCGAACGAGCGAGGTAAAAAGACCAATTGGCTGTGGGCATCTGAGTGCGACACTTGATATGGAATGGACAGTGAAACGCTCTTGGAACGGGAGGTTCCCGGCCTTTTGAGATTGATGCAATCAGACCCTCGTGGATACGGTGTGTCCACGGTTTAGAAAGGGGGGGGGGTAACGTGGTTACGGGAAGGTCGCACGAAGTGTAGCCATGCTACGTGTCACCTTGCAGTAAGTGGTACTTAGTACCACTTGCATTAACATGATTTCAGTACGTGGCCACATGGCCACTCGATCTGCATTTGACTAGGTTTAACTATAGTAGATAATTAAAGTCATACCTTTACATCACAGGCGGCTTTGCCGCAGATAAGCAAACAAATAGCAGTTTAGTTTTAGCGTCAAAGAGAGTATCGTCCTAGGTTTAGGAATACTGACTCTGAGTCTCTAGTTGTATAACTAGGGGGATATAAGCGTCTGTGGAGACCTTAGGGGTTAGGTGAACCACAGCTAAGACTCGGAGGGTTATACGTCTTCCTCCGACGCACTAGGCTACGCAGCCCCGCTGCAAGGTCGACGCGTTCTTCAATGAAAAAAAAGAACGCGGCAGGATTGGTGCGAGAGATCAAGTCTCCACACGCAACTCCGACCTTTTGTGCAGATAGCCTAACGACAAGTGGCGCATTGTTCATGCTTTTAACAAGCACAACGCTGCCACCATTCCGGCACAGACGCCGATTCCTAGGAAGGATGCTCTGCCGAACAACATATTTGGATGTACAATGTACAGTGCTTTCGACTTGGTATATCGCACATGTTGGAGCCGAACCTTTATCTTGATGGAACAAAAGGAGACCAGACCGCCAAACTATAAAATCAATTATCATTGATTGCTCGGACATGTACTTCCAACCCATCATTACCCACTCTCATCGCCTGCCTCTTCATCCAGTATTGCCGATCAGCCGTTCCTTGAACGAACGGCTCCTTGGTGTGTTCGTTTGAAGCCTTTCTTCGTTCCATCGAAGAGCGTTTATCAAACCAAGAACGATAACACGTGGCAAAACATCGAGAGCCCATGAAATGAACGTGGTATGCTTACCCTCCTCAATAGTGGACCCAACAGCGAGCTGGAAAGAGTTCTCACTGATACATCATTTGAGGATCTTCCAACAAGGTCGTCAACTGCCACTGATCAAGTCGAAGCTCGCGAAGCCATTAACGATGCCGACTCCGCCATGCGTCGCTCGTACTCATTTTCAAAAGCCGACGACGCATTGCAACAAGTCCAGATACTTTCACCAATGCCGCAACTGCTTGGCCGTCGCGCGACGAGCTGCAAGAGTTAACGCCCCACCCGTCGCCATTGCCAACATTCGTGCTCGCGAGGGAAGCTACAAGCGCCACCTCTCCTCCTGTCTCAACGCTCCACGATGGGCGAAGCCTGTGTCGGCTGACTATCGGCCGTACACCGAGCGAAACGCAGAGCAAGCATTTCTCAGCGCGTCATTGACAGGAGAACAACCCGATATTCCCGATTTCTTCCCCCAGCGCTTGATCCCCGAGAATTTGATGACCTTTGAGAAGTTGCTCGTCGAGTTCCAAGCAGACAATCAGCTTCCAGACTCATTCATTCTCGCTCATCAACCAGAGAGCTTTCCGATTTTTGAGCAGAGCGTGATTAGGATCGTTGCCGTCCCGTCCGTGGCCGTATCCTCGACACCTACGCGAAGGAGATCATCCAAGAGGATGAGAGCGCCATTCAGAGCGCGAATTTCTTACTGATGGAAAAATGAACTATTTGTCTGACGATTGGATTGATACCTCCAAGACTCACCTGTTCAGTTCATACATGACTCTTTACGGAATCGCGTGCGTTCTTGGCCTATTCCCGACCACTGACCGGCACGATGGATTGGATCTCGCTGCCCTCCTGGAGAGCGTCATGTTCATCATTGTATCCAAGGGCTAACGCAATTGGGGCGGTGGTGACCGACAATGCTCGTCAGTGTGCTCGCGCGAGACGTGTCCTGACTCGTCGCTGGCCAATGGTGATGTTTTTCCGGTGCTTTGCGCACGCAATCAACAATCTGGTATAGGGTATTCTTCGCTCTGATGCATTTCGGGACGTGACAGCCAAGGCATCGGCTGTGGTAAACTTCCTGAATGCTTTCTCTGCCAAGTTGCTCGTGCGAGCGAACACGGTGATGAAGAAGCATACGGGGAAAGGGATGTTAGAAGCTTGCAGCCTCTATGAGATAAAATATGAGATTCAATGCAAGGTTGCTTCGCCTCGTTGCTTCGTGTGCGGGACGCGCTTACTGTGTTTGCAATTGCTTACAAAGCTGAGGACCAGTTGTGTCGGAAATCGTTAGGGACGTCTTGTCCGAGGACTTAGAGGTGCTAAATTCTGGGCAGACGCGGAGCAAGTAGTGCGACCTCTTTGCTACGCACCGTTCATGCTTCAGCACGATGATAACACCACTAGCGACGTTACGTACTGCTTTGAGCAGCTGTACGACTCCTTCGCAGCCTCGTCCTACAACGACATGCTTGTTGCTCTGCTTGAAAGCACTGGCAGGATTGTGAGCAGCTAATCTTTCTGTTGGCATATGCGTTGGATCTCGATAAAAGCGAGGTAATCAACCGACTACCCGTTGCTGTTTTTTTTTTTTTGTGGACAAACTCGACGATTTCGCGCTACTGTACTATCGCAAGCTTTTCGACTGTGATGCTCCTTCTATTCGAGGTGAAATCCCTGAGTGGATTAACGGGAATTATATCATTACTGGAGGAGTTTCCCTTGAGCGCTTCCAAGGTCTTGCAACTCCCCCACTCGCAGCGTTCTGGTTGGACACGAAAAGCAATAAGAGAGGACACGGTCTGGACTACCCACTCTGCGAGCTAGCGTTGGTTGTTTCCTCGATGGCCGTGAACACAGCGCCGTGCGAACGGTACTTCTCGGAGCTAGCGCTCATTCATACTGCTCATGCAACAAGTGAGGTACCGAAAAGTCGAGAAAGATTGCTGCCATTCGTCGTCTTATACGAGAACGTGAGCGACGCAAAACGAAAGCAAAAAAGACTAAAGAAACCAGAAGCGAGGATCGTTAATCCCAATGAACTCACTAGGGCGGTGGCATTTGGGACACTACACTTGGACGTCGAAGACGACCTCGCAGCAAGTCGTCGTGCTACTTGGAGTCGGTGCAGGGCTCTGCATGGCGTGCGACGAAGCGGCCGTGTCCTTGGCACATAGGCTGGTGTTCACGGAGAGCGACGCGGACGACGTTCACGTTGCGGCGAAGAACGAATCGTCGGGGTTGCAGGTGGGCAGGAGGATGGAGGTGGTGATAATGAAGGAGGTGAAGGACGGGACGCTCTTGAAAATTGACAGTGCGTTTTCTGGGAGCTGCTGGAGTGTGAAGACAACGTAAAGGCAACGCCAACGGTCCCAACACTGATGAATGAAGAATTCATTCCTCGCGGCCAGCAAATAAACCCGCCATTTCCAAAGTACAACGACGAGAGATTTCCGCAAGATCGTGGGTTACCGGGGGACCGGGGATTTAAAATCACCCTGGAAGATCGTTTTGGTGTGGCTGTGCCCGATAACTCTCTCTCTCCAACGACGATAACGAGTTGTACTAGTTCTAGCCCTCCGTTTGGTGGACCTTGCTATCAATTTGAACAGGGTTTTGCACAGTAACTAGTATACAAAAGCCTAGAGAGTCTGCGTCCACCATCGTAACAGAGACTAGCGAACAAACCACAACAAACCACCAAGAAACCAATCAAACGTTTCTTGTGATCTCTTTGATCAATCGAATAGATCGGACATCACTGCTCCATCCGGTTGCTCCGTCTCCTCCTCCTCCACTCTTTGATCGTCTTCCTTGGCTTCATCATCATCTTCGGCCGTCTCGCAACGGCGGCGCTTCTTGCCTAGGCCACGCAGCCGGATGTCGCGATAGATGAGAGGGCACTCGTCTCCATTCTTCCACTTGGCGCACCAGATTTGGTGACACGCATAGTGTTGCCGGGTAGTGGTCGGGCCGGACTCGGTCGCAGAAATAGACACTGCATACACGCACGTATACACACTGAGTGTTAGTCCAAACAAATGTAAGCTGAGGTACGGCCACTTACCGTTTTGTTTCGCCACTGCAGGCCTCACGGTAGAACCTAGTAACGCTGCGCTGGCCCATGTTCTGCTTCCTAATGGAACACATCTTGCAGATTAGAGAGGGCATCCGCAAACGCCAGCAGCACCGACTTACCAGAGTCCGCTCTGGTAAGTCAGTGAGCTTGTACTCAACTGGAATGATAGCTGACTTACAAAACGGTGTTGGCTGTCCTGGAGGAGGGGCCTATATACATCAGAGAAGTAGGACTTCTCTAGGTTGAAGCAACTTTTTAGCGATTAGGTGGAGCTAATTAATGTGGCGTACACTTCATTTTAATACTGATGCACCAGAGGTCGACTTTGGAATTAGGGTTAAAAATTAAAAGCAGCGGATTTGTCAATAAATCAGGCGGTTGTTGCCCCAGTGACGTCCGTTACTGGACGTCGCCAGAAAAAGCTTAGATTCGTTATTTAATTTCCCGTCCGGTAGATTCTTCATCGAAGCAACTCTACCAAGTAATCCAAGCAACCGCTAATCGTACGTATATTTTAGCCAATCAAACTAAAGTAACCTAACTAACGGTTATCCAGATTACACTGAGCGCTGGCTGATTTATCTGCGATACGTGCGGTTGCCCATTCAGTCGTAGCGATAGCCTTCTTCGGCACCAACGGAACTGTCGTCCTGTTGTACGCGTACCGTGCTCGATATGGGGCTTTCCAGTTGGTGGGGTGATGCCCAGGCAAGGCTCGCCATCAGTAAACTCAAACGATGTGCAAGATTTGCACGAGCAGGTCATCGAGAGATGGTAGCACGCAGGCGAGTTCAGCCTTCAGATTCGGGCAGTCTGAACGAGTTCGTTCTTACTCACCAATCAAAACGTTTTGGACTAATGACTTGAATCTGTTTAATCGTTTATCCTTACACTTTCCGGAGGTCAATAGGAATGAACCACCATCATTGCTAGATTCCTTAGCAAGGAACTTGCCACTGTCACTGTTGTCTTCAACGAGTTCAACGTTGATTCGATAACCAGCGGCAGTATCCTGGGTCAGAGGCACATATCTCTTGAATAGTCTTGGACTTTTTTTCTCCAAACATGGGTGCCCGTATGTCTAACCATATAGATAGCCACGTTGTTTTTAAATAAATTAATTAGCTTTCAACGAGAGGTGTTCGATCAGCTCTATGAACTTCTGTAAGCAGCGCCCCAGAGGTTCAACTGGTCCTGATTGGATAATATTAAAAATATGAGGACCACGATTAAAGGAATAAAGTGGAGCCTGACTCTCATTCCAGAATCATCGACGAAAGACCCCCCCCCCTCTCCCTGCGCGCCAATTACGCCTATTGTAGTTATATATATTATTCCCCAATCTGACAAGCTCATACCTACTTGTTAGCCAGGACATGGAACTCCCAGAAGATCATCCACTGCACTCTGAATCACTTGCCGCGGCTCAATTGGCGGATGAACGACTGGAGTCGGAGTCCAACGCCCGCAGTGATTGCAATAGAAGCTTGCGGCGGTTTGCGAACTTTTGCTAGCAAGAAGGGTACCCAATTCCTCTCCAACATCGATTTCGAGAACTCCCGAGCGTGCTTGCGGCTTATATCCTCAGACTCGGGAGGACGAGCAAGACACCATGCTCTGCCGAAAAGATCCGAGCAGCTATCGTGGCATCACTCGAAGCTCTCCATGATTAAAGGAGGACACCCAGTTGACCGATGGATCTCTCAACAAAACGAAACGGCGCCTTCCAGGGTGCGCGGTAACCCTGCGAAAGCATCATTATCAGTCAAATCATGACAGGACTTAACAAGGTGAAGAAGCGAGAATGTGTGACAGTGCGTGCTTCTTCGATGTCATTACCAAAGCTCACAAACATAATCAAGTGTCTTGAAGACGACAGTACCATTTTCAACGAGTTGATGCGAGTATGGTTCATGGTTGTGGGGTCATTATGCTTCTACAGATGTGCCGCATCGATGAGGTTCTACAGATAAAGAGGTGATATTCAAATGGGACTAGAACGTGTTTCGACGGTAAATTCCTTTGTCATGGTGCGCTATGGGTGCTTTACAATCCGTGGCCCCAAAACAGATCATGATCCCCAACGTAGTCGAGCAAACAATCTTCACATTCTTCCCGAAGATGGACAAGCAGCAGAGGCCCTCACATATGTACAATGTTGGATCGATTTTGCATCACTTAAGCTAAATCACAAATGAGGAATGGCGATGATAGAGAACAACTTCATTAGGTTTTAAACGTCGTCGCTGGAGTCTGTCAAAATAATCAAAGCCTAGACGCGGTGGAGCACAGTATCTCTTTATCTTTGCGTCGGCCAAACGTCGCTGATCTCTGAAAACGAGAAGTTTTGGGCAGGTTAGGCTCAAAAGGGGAAAAAATGAGATTGTTTTACGCTATCTGTTGGATGATGTACTTGATCCTGAGAGAGCCAATTGGGAGACTCACTTGCACCCGATGTCATCAACCAAATGAAATATATGTTTGTTGACTCTTCCCGTGCGCATGAACCTCGCCATAGCAGTGCCTTCAACCAAGCTTATCCGTTGAAGCCACTGATGCGAATTATTTTTAGCAGCACCAAACGCACAAGTCGTGATAAAGGATTCTCTAAAAGAGCTATTACAAGAAGCCTGAAGGATATGGTGGGTAATACCAGCGCTGCCTGCCAACACACAGAGGTAACGCTAACATCTCCGAATCCATCCTCTGAGACCACTTTGACATCCGAGTTACCTGAAGCCAAGTCCTGGTTAGACTACGTGGCTCATTAGTGGATAAGCGACCCCTCACGTTACCAATACAGAGGAGGCGTCGACATGCTCCCCCACGAGGTAAAGTTTTTAAATCGCGCCTATCGTAAATGGAGCTCATTGCTGAATACGTCCGTAACAACTTCAACGACGACTTGGACCAGTTTGAAAATAGCTTCAGCTTAAATATTGACGGGAAGTTAACCGTCAACAAAATATGTACCGCGATCAGGGCACAACGTGCGCAAAATAATTTGCAAACATAACAAGTAGATATCTGCATTTACGGATAGTATCCTAATCATGACAAGAACTTAACATGCGACTCGACTTGGATCAGTACTTACCGGATCCGGTCGACTTCTTCTGCCGCGACTTCGCGCGCTCACGCGCGCAGCACGTTCTCCAGCAGATCCGCGTCGGTCAAGCGCAGCCGTGTGAGCTGAACCGCAAGATCCGGGTCTCCCAGAGTCTCGATGAAGTGTTCCACGTGCTCGCAGTCGACGATTAGACTATAACATCGTATGGTATACGAATTATTCTGTCCTCCACAGTTGACTATTAGACTATAACATTGTATGGTATACAACATGACATGTCTTCTGCAGTTGACGATTGGACTTAAATGTTATATACAAGTCATAGTGTCGTCCACAGTTGCCACTTAGACTATAGCATTGTATGGTATACTAACATTGAATGTCTTCCGCAGTTGACGATTAGTCTCAATGTTTATATCGGTATACAATATATATACGTGTCGTCCACAGTTGACGATTAGACTATAATATCGTATACTATGCTAAAATTGAATGTCTTCCATAGTTGACGATTAGTCTCTGTTTTTATATGGGTGTACAAATGATAAGTGTCTTTCACAGTTGGCGATTAGACCCTAAATTTATATGGGTATACAAATTATTCGTGTCTTCCATAGTTGACGTACTTCTAACGTTCTATAATGCGTAGCCTTAGTGACAAATTTGTAATTTTTGAGTTCGAGTGCAACAAAACAAAAAATGTAAAGGTTTGTGTTATGAACGTGCATGGTGGCTCGTTACTGCAATAGCTCACGAAAGTTAGAAAACACGTCCAGATCGATGTTGACGCAGTGGTGACGAATCAGCAATGTTAAATTGAAATCGTGTTCCAGTATGGCGTAGTTGCTCCCTGAACACAAAGGACACAACACGTAACCACGCACGCGGGTGACGCCTCTGCGACTTTGTTCCAAGCACCTTGCATAGAGACATTTATAGTGATAAACATGTTCACAAGTGGTGCCTTCTGCACGGAAACTATGGCGCCCATGTGTTGAGCGACGGCACACCGAATAGGTAGGCGGGGTGGGCGGTGTTCACGGTGGTCAGGGACCACGACCATGCAGATTAGACACTTTGGATGTAAGTACAGACACCGCTTCAAGCAAGTCCGATCGAAGCGAACAACCACAGCGGGTATTGTTGGCTGGACAAGTCACTTTCTCCTCTGGATGGTTGACCTCGTAGCACAGCGTGCATTCTTGGTCCACTTCATTCGAATCTTCACCCGAGGCTTCGCTAACGTGAATGTTCGCATTGGCCGTTCGTAAGGTGAATTGCACCAGTAGTTTCGTGAACTTCATCCGTCATAATATGCCTTCCACCAGCCGTAACTTGAACTTCCTCCTCTTCCGTCAAATCAATGACGTTCGTATCGGAAGTCTTGATAAAACTTGTAGGTTCTTGCTACTCTTAACGTAGTTCGCGTGCTCGAGAGCGAATACACCGATGGCTTTCGACATCCGCTTCAGCTTGTTCGATCTAATGACCTCTAACACTCGACGGGGGTGCTCCAAATGCACTTCCATAGCCGTTTTGCCTCCCTCGGCACGGCTATGGACGATTATGTCGTCGAAGTACGACTGTGCGTACGCACGTCGTGATCTAACAACTGCATGGTCAGGCGATTAAACGTCACCGGGTCATTACACAGGTCCTGTAGCATCACAAGCCACTCCCAGAGCATACCGCTTGGGGTTCTCACTGCCGTGAGCAGGATGTCGCTTTCATCAGGACGCTCTATACTTCGCACCCGGCCATGTTGTTATACAACACATCCTTTTGCGGGATTGGTGCCTGGGTCGGCACCGTTGCGCTGTTCAGCTTATTGAAAATATGAACCAGACGCCACTTCCCGTTCGGCTTCCGAAGATTGGCGTCGAGTGCGGGTATTTTGATTCCCGCACCAGGGTTGCCTAACCTTATCGGCGAAGGAGGCATCAATGCACCTCGCACTGCTCGTGAGGCAATGGCCATTGTCTGGTGACACAGTACTTTGTGCCCGGCACGAGATCGGTATCAAGCCTGATTCCACGATCCGGTGGGAGTTGAGATGATGGGTCCTTGGAGACCACGTCCTCGAATTCGTTCATCAAAGGATACACGGGATCCTTCGGGTTCTTGAGAATCTCAGCACCTAAGCGTGGAGCGAGAGAATGCCCCCAGACCGCCTTCAACTCCAGGAGTGGACACTTGCTTTAAGCGTACCACTCCGTGATCTCCCCAGCCTCCAGGTTGACAAGAAATTTGTCGGTGCCAACCCTTCGCGGTTCAGGAGCTCTGACACTTCGGACAGTGGTTCCAGCCGATGCCGTCCCGATGGCCAGTCTCGCCGAGGATGTAATAATACCCTTCAACTGGCCGCATCAGAAGAACCCGGGACCTGGGTTTCGAGTCGCTTGAAGCGACTCCAGTCTGAAGTGACCTCAGACTCGACTTGCGGTGTCGACTATGTCGTATATGGCGACCGTGACGAGGTACTTCGTTACCCACGTCTGTGGACGTCTCATTGACGACATCCAAAGCCTCTAGGGCTTCGTGTGGAACATGTTTACTCACACAAGAAGCGCGTGTCGCCGCTTCTTTTTCGGTTAAGGTTTGGGTGACCGAATGTGGAACAAGGTTACCCACACAGGAAGCGTATTCTTCGCCTTCCTCGCCCGTTTCAGTCTGGGTGACTTGGTGTGGATACTCACCTACCTGGTCGGTGCCACCTGGCACCGCTACTCTTGAAGCCTTGGCCGCCGGTCTAGATTCCGGTGGGGGTCGAGGGCTTTCTTGTAAGGCCTCCGCGTTCGACCAGGTGCACCTTCTGCTGCCGCCACTTCTAGGGAGTCGCTCAATACGTCGACGGCTCCCAAAACTTCACTGGATGCTCCTGCATCCGGGCGTCCTTTTCGGACGGCCCAGGCCCTGGCAGAGGTGGGGAACATGACTCGCCAATGCTCTGCTAGTAAGTGCGGGCCAGCTGGCCTCCATGTCTTTATTCCGCCAATCGATCCATGGATCATGTTTCTCGATCCAGGGCATGCCCAGGATCAAGTCATACTTGTCCATCTCTAGGACAGTAAACTGCGCCATGCTGTCGAAGTCTTCGAACTTCTCTGCTGGATCCATATGGAACTTGGGAACGGTAATCGCCGTTCCGCCGGCCAGCTGTATCGACACTGTCCCGTTGCCTTTGATTTCTCTTAATTTCTCGTAAAGCATCGACCGGCTTATTGCTGCCATCCGCAACAGTCTGACGGCTCGAAGTTCTTCGACGCCCCGGAGTCTATCAGGAATCGGAAGAGATGGGTATATCCCCGTACATTTTCGTGGATCCTAGCAGTCCAACGCTGCCCTTCTTCGGCTCGAGAGTACAAAGACTCTCAGGGGCTAAGTCTCCACGGCGCGCCGCCCGCGTACCGCTCATGAAGACTTAGATCTTCCCCAGTAGGGCGCCCCGCCCCTACTGATGTCCTGCATTCCCCTACCCGTGGGGTCACTGCCAAAGGCATGGGCTTGAAAGTGAAACGCTTTCGTTGTAGGACAGGCACGTGGCATGTTCCCTAGCTTACCACACGAATATCATGATGCTCAGTGAGCCCAAGTTCCATGGGGGCTGGCCTGATCGGGGCCCCGCGACTTGGTGTCGCAGCCCTTGGTCACGTCGCCGCCGGCGTCTGCCTGGCGGTAACTGTACGCCTCTTGGAGAGCGACTTGGATCGTCTCTTCTACAGTGTTGGCCGGTATTCGAAATAGCTGGGTTCGGGCCGGGCCTACGCTTAGGCCGTCCACGAACTCCGTAACCTTGATGTGTTCATGGAGTGGGTTTCCCACGAGGGATGTGGCGAGCTCCCGCATCTCCTGGATGTACTCGTGCAGCTCACGTCTTCTCTGTTTACATGACGGGAAGCATGACCGCTGGCGGTACTCGTAGTTTGACGAAAGGAACGCGGCTCTAAGCTGCCCACACAGCTGAGTCCAGGATGGAAGCATCCAGGCGTTGTTGCTTACCGCCTACGCCCGACTCTTAGCACGACCGCTAAGGTTGGAGAGGGCGAACTCCACTAGGAGATGCTCGGAAGAGATGAGAGCCTCATCCATTGCTAGCTCAACGTCTCGCACCCAGAAGTGAAGGTTTTCACCTTCCTTCCCCTCGTACGGGTTTACCTTCAGCTCAACGGCTTGGGGTAGACCGGGTTTCAGATCTGCGGCCAGAACCTGCAAGTTGCCCCGAACGTGTTCGATGAGCTCCTGCTCCTACACATCGAATGCGGTCACGCGCTCGATCAGCTCAGCTTGCGTTTCCAATGCCAAGCTGTGCAAGGCAGCATTGCGTAAAAAAATGGCGGTCATCTTTCGAACGGACTCAAACGGTGAGCCGTTCAGATGAGGAAACTCATTCCGACCCATGTTGCTAGGACCCAGAGGTTTCAGGTAGCCACCCGCGTAGGCGTGGATTGACTACAAGTGCTACCAAGTGTGACGGGGCACACAACACCTTGTGCACAGGAAGTGTGACTTTGGGAGAGTATACAAACTCTCAGTGAACGGCAGTTCGCAAGTCCCTGGTCTGAGGGGGCTGTTACCAAATAAGGTATATTTCTATGTGAAGCTTGCGCAACGAAGGAAATTGAGTTTTACACACTAAGTGAAATGTGGTACCCACAAGCAGTAGTCAGCGTCCTCCGCCACCGATTTTGTGGTCAGTTCCGCTTTAGACGCGCAACTAGAAGTTTAAGACGGAGGGGGGGGGGGATCCTTCACCCGGCACACCACCAGCAAGACCATGACGACTCGCGGAAGCGATGAGATGGCCCCAGCCCTTGCCGCGGCGACACGCGCGCCTGACGCGGGTCCCAACAGCCCTGCTGCGAACATTCTGGATCCACCACCGACGGTCTCCAGTTTGCGTACCGCCAATCCGACGAGCCCAGCGGATGAAGTGGTGGACGTGAAGGAAGATGAAGCGTCCTGGACGACGATTCGTGCCCGCGCAGTTTCCCAGGCGCCTCCAATCAGGGCGTCGAAGAGGGCCCCGACGAAGCAGAAGATGACAGTTGCAGAGCTCGCCGAAGCAAGGAAGTGCAAGATAAAGCTTGTCCGCAAGACTCCCCCTCGTTCCAAGGTCATCCCAGACGCCCCAGCCCCAGAGGCGTCCCCGGCCAAGACGGCGCCGAATGACCCCACTTCGGATACGTCGCGTTCCTCGCCCTCAGCTGCCGCTGCAACGGAACCCGTTCAACAGGCGACTGGTTTTAACCTGGTGGCATCATGGACACATTCCAGCCAGGGCTTACGTCGACAACCAACTCAATCCCTACCGACCAAGTTGAAGCGCCCTCTGCGTTAGTCGCACCCCAACGGAACTTCTACAAGAGTTGAAGTTCCTAAGAGATCAAGTACAGCATCTTCAGAGGCAAGTTCAAGGTTGCTAGTAGGTAGGCCTCGGCGGAAACCACCCGAACGTCCACGGCGAGCTCCCTCCGCGTAAATTGCAACAGCTGTCAAGTGCTAGCTTCCCAGAGGTGCCGAAGAAAGCGAAGGGCGGCTACCACCCGCCTCAGGCGCACGTGCTGGCCGCCAACAAAATGTTTCCTGTGTTGAATCCAAGTGAAGGTAAGCCCCTGTCTGTCATATCGTTTGTGATAAATTTACGAGAGGCGGAGTGCGTACGGTTCAAGACTACACCGGCTGTTCTGATGACAATTTACACCGGTCGCCTGGGCCTATGAGGGCTAACCGTTATGCATTTCCGGGAGTTCAGCGACCTGGGGACGCTGGAGCTGGATTGACAAACAGCAATTTCTCTAGCGACTTCTCTCCTGAAGCAACACCGCCACGGGTGTCAGCCGCTTGTGGCAGCTATGACGACATTCTGGACGGGATCGACGGTCTGTCCGCTATGGGCGAAAGACTGTGGAACGCTTACGTAGTGAAAGTAACGGATCGACTTCTGCGCTTCGTGTCGAGGAGCAAGTCAGCTGACCCTGCGCGATCTCATGTCCGCATTCGACTCCCTACTCTAGTGGCCAAGTGGCTGGGCGCAGCACTGGTCCATCTTCAGCGAGACGAACCGTCATGGTGGGAGAAGTTTGGCCGCGCTGTGGCAGCTATCGACTACCGCGGCTCGAAGTGGCCGATGGCTCTGGTGAACGCCATCTCCCAAAGCGGAGACCAAAGCCCCTCAAGTTCGCGACAGCCAGCCCCGCTGGACCGGAGAGCACGTTAATCATGTTAACGGCAAGAAAGAGAAGGGTATCCCGGCGGAGATCCGAGCTTTGATCCCCGTGGATCAATATGGGAAAGAGCCATGTCTCCGTGGCCTTGGGGGGTTGGGGTGTTCCAGTGGTACACGCGAACGGTGCAGACACCCACAGCGTGTTCACGACTGGCGCGACGAAGGCCCACGCCGTGTTCGCGAGTGGGTGGATGAGACGTGTGGACGCGGGCGCGAACGTCACTACAACGGCCGCCGCCACGGATCTTGAAAGGAACGTAGACAGTAATCGTCGAGGTGAAGCCGACTCAGCGTCAATTCGGGAATGCATTCTGGATAAGGAAGATAATAGAGAAATAGTTACATTTTGTTTGTCAAGAGAGTCAAGTAGCACCGTTAATGTCCACCCCGAAAATCCGCCAGGAGGCTATGGGGGTGGTATAAGGTCTAAATCGACGCTCGTCGCCCGTCAAAATCCTCTAAATGTGCCTGAAATCTTCCTCAACATGGACAAATTTTGCCAAGATCTAGCGAGGAATCTGGGGCAATTATCGTGCGATTTCTCGACCGACCCATCTGGTAATGCACGTCCTCCGCCTGTACAGGCAACTTCAGGTTGAGCGGCTATACAGCTTAGCGATTTCAGCACATCTATACAGCCCGCGGCAACACTATACACTGATATACGTACGCAGCCGACGGCTACACCGATAAGTATACGCCACGGGGATTTCCACTCTGGCCGAAATCCAAAAGCTATACAGCCACCTGCACAGGCTATACAGCCAGCGTTACATGCTATACAGCAATCGCTACCAGCAGCTATACAGCAATCACCATATGCTGTACAGACGTATTCGAATGCTACGCAGTCTTCTTAGCGTGATATACAGCCGCTTCCGCTTACTATACAGTCAGACGGCCTGCCCACTTGCGCTTTGACAGCCGACAAAGAGTACGCGGCATGTAAATCCGGTGAGGATGACCATGCCGACAGTGACCATCGCCTCGACGGGCCCAACAAATGTGACACGAACGCCAAGAAATTCGAGACTAAGGCTATCGTTCGAAACTCGGCTTCACCGAAACTATACGCGCTCCAAGGAAAGGGATAACCGAATGCCTGGCTAGTAAAGTGCACCAAAATGCTGCTACTCGTGCTCAGACAATCAATGAGATGCGTACCCTCACCCTGAGAGAAGCTCTAGCATCCGTCGGGTTGAAGCTACCGTCGGTGCTGTGTACTAAGCTACACAAGTCTGACTCAGGAAACGAGTACCTACTCGACATCCCTCTAAAGCAGACTCTCTCAGAGTTCGTAAGATGAACTCGGGTGTCGCTGCCGTCCTTTGCTGAACTGGTACGAGGGCAAACGTGGACGACCACCGACCTATCAAGCACATGATCCCCGTAGTTCTTGCTAGAATGTGCGCTGGGTAGAAACATCTCGGGAGATTACAAGAAATTGCTATGGAAGGGCGCGTTCTGATCTCAAGGATGCGCCTCCGCAGCAACAGAAGCCACCACCAAACCACGGATCCGCCATTCAGTGCGTGAACGTACTGCGCAAAAACGTTCGCAAGGAACAAGATACTTGGTGTTGTCTGGTGCTGGATATGGACCTCCTCTCGATATGACTGGAGGTCTACATCAGCCGGTTTGGCGTTGTAGACAAGGCTGGCGGAGACCCGCAGTCGTCTGGGCGGACTATCCACGACTTATCCTTCCCGGAAGGAGCCTCGATCAATGCACTCACAGATCAGGACAACATCATGCGCCCCGATTACAACACTGCGACGCTATCGCTGCTGAGATCATGCGGGCCAAGCAAATATCCCCGACGCTGATGTCGACCTAAAGGCCAGTGATGTATTATCTGCCTTCCACCATGTTTACATATAGAGCGGCAGCGTCTATCTGTTCGCCGGACCCATTGAGGACGACAATGCTCTGGTGATCGAGTTTGCAGCACCTTTTGGGTGGACAGGGTCGCCTGGTGCGTACGATGTGGTTGGTGGTGCAATATCGTTCGTTCACGGGTCACACTCCAATCTCGACAACCCGTCCGGTTTCTTCAACTACCACTGGGTTGACGATCACATCAACGTGGCCGCGGACATCGACTCGAACTGTGATGAAATGGCGCGATCGCTTCGTTACGCCATGGCCGCCGTATTGGGCATCGGTGCCGTTAACGAGGGGAAATTTACGACCTGGTCGCTGAAACAGTATCCACGCCTGCGGACAAGATCAAGAAGGAACTCGATCTGGTTACGACAGCCTTTAACGCCTCCGGTTTATCTCGAAAAGAATACCGCTCGCTTTTCGGAAGCCTCCGTCACGTCGCCACATGCATACGGCCATCACAGTCATTCCTCCAGCGTCTCCGGCACCGCGAAATGAACCTCCACCGGTTTCAGCGAGTGACAATTTCTGAACCCATGAGATAAGAACTTCTGTGATGCTGGCAGATCCTCCACTCCCCAATGCTGCACGGAGTGTCTCTCGAGTACTTTAACGGACTCCCACCTCCTGATATTGTCATGGAGATGGACGCCTGTGATCATGGACTCCGCGCTTTGGATGTGTCCGCACAGGCTACCCTCACGTACACATTTTTGCCAGCAGAGGCCCAACTCATTTCCCGCTCAAACAACGTAGAGAGTAATGGCTTCGACATTAACTTCCGGGAACTCCTCTCATGTGCATTCGCTGTGCATATGTGGGGAAACGGATGGGCCGAACGTGCCGCAACAGGAAATCGTCCGCGTCACATTCGTTTCCTCATCGACAACACCTCAGCGATGGCGTGGCAGAACCGTCTCGATACTCGAATTACGCGCGCAGGACATTGTACGATTTTTCGGGTACTGGGAGAGCTCGATTCACCTCCGTCTATCCACCTCTCATATCGCGGATGTGGATAACACGCGCACTGGCGCTGGATCTCGCCTTGCTACTCACCCGTCTTTCGTCGCTCGATTTGAAACTAACTCGTGGCTGGATACAAGTGTCCCCGCTACCGACGTTGAGGGCTCTCGACGCATTGGCGCAGTATGTCCGGGAGCATTCCATTGCCGATTCCACCTTCTCCAAGTATTCTGCGTTGATGACCATGTGGGTTTCCTGGACCTCGCGTCGAGCATACATCCGTGGCTATCTGGTGTCACATCTGAAGGGAGAACTCGAATTATCTCCGACTTCATTCTACATGGCTTTCAGTTTGGATTTGGGTCCGGTGCACCTGTTCGGGGGTCTACAATCACGTTGCTGGGCATCCACCAAGGTTTTGTTGCAGCTGGAGAAGATTTTCCGCCCCCCCCCACGTTCGCATGCTACCCCAAAGGTATTCGCAGACTCGATGCACCTCCCCGACACAAGGCCCCGGTGTCACTAGAAATGCTGAAGTCCTGCATCTATACTCTCCGGTTTATCAACCCTTTCATTACGCGCTCTGGGGGGGGGGGGGGGGGGTCGTGTGGCTACCGTTTTTCTTTCTCTTGAGGCGATCAGAGATCGTCGCCATCAACGGCTCCTTCAAGTGGTTCGCGCTGCGAGAAGAGGGTCTTGTCATTCTGGATTCAGGAGGGGATCCTATACTTTCTGCTGCTGAGGCGTGGTCTGTACACATGAAACTTCGCGGCTCGAAGACAAACCAAGGAGCCCCCCCCCCCCCCTACCGCACGAATGCTATTTCGGTCGGGGCACAGGTTCCTCTGTCCCGTCTTCAGTGCATTACACCTTCTAAAGGCCCGACAAGACCTCCTGCAGCTATCCTGCTGTTGACTATATGGGAAGTACAGACCAACCTGCATGCATCACTACGGCCCATGTTTCGGGCGCTATAAAGAGAGCAGCTGCTCAAGCGGTGAAGACCCAAAGCAATTTAGCGCGCACTCTCCCCGCGCGGGTGGAGCAACCCATATGTACCATTCGGGCGTAGCTACACTGACAATCCAGTTCCATGGCCGTTGGGTCTCACACTTGTTCAAGACGTACACAAGCCTCTGCACGGAATCCATGGCATCCCTCGCAGCGAAGCTCGTCCCCGAGAGCAAGGGGCGATTCGTCTATTTACTAGTGGACATACACATGACCACTCTCGGGGCTCCGCTCTCCTCGTCCCTTTTTGGATGAGCGGATGGTCATGTGTTTCCCATTAATGAAGTATCGTTTGACTCCAAAGGTGTGGAAAGGTATATTTCCATGTGAAGCTTGCGCAGTGAAGGAAATGGCGTTTTACACACTACGTGAAATCTGGTTACGCACAAGCAGTCAGCAAGCGCCCTCCGCCACCGATTGTGGCTCAGTTCCGCTTTAGACGTGTAACAACACTAAGCCTGGTTGCCGGCGAGTCGTATAGTTTTTGTGCTTGCTGCGGTTGTCTACCAGAATTTCGTCGTTATTTGTCTTCCGGAACACAACACCATATAGGCCCCCTGTCAAAAGGACAAGGTCATCCGAGGGATTCGGCGCGCGATCACGAAACGAAATAAACCTTCAAGTAAATGCGGGGTGTCGGAAAGGCAGTACAAGCAATACTTTGAAGATAAGTCACTTGTATGATATAAATGTTCAACGGACGACAAATCGCGGATCGCCGTCCCGAACATTGTAGCGCTGAAATACCGCACCATCTCTGAGGTCCACGATTCCAACTATGGCGGACATCCAGGAACTGATCGCGCATACCTGAAGATTAGATCTGACTGGTAATGGCAGGGAATGGTGAGTACAATCAAGAAGTACATCACAAACTGCGAGGTCTGCCGACGAAGCAAGCCTTGCCTGGCGAAGACACTGGGACTCATGGAGCCACTGCAGATACAGATGAGCAATGGCGTTCTATTTTGATGGATTTCATCACAGACTTGCCGGATACAAAGCGTGAGCATAACTCAATCTGGGTCGTCGTAGAACCAAGCGCTCTCATTTCATCGCTACGGCGAAGACTGTCACGGCCCCAGAAGTGACCACACTCTTCATCGAAAATTTCTGGCGACTCCATGGGATGCCCCAAGATATCGTTTCCGACCGTGATACGAAGTTTATTTATCAAGATTTTGGAGTCAAGTTATCAAGAACGTCGGGACAAAGCTCAAGATGACGGTTGCGTACCGAGCGCAGAGCGACGGTCAGACAGAGCGTACAAACCGGACACTCGAAAATATTCTAGATGCTTCGTGTCACCGCTCCAAGACGACTGGGACGTACACCTCGCCAACGCAGAGTTTGCCATTAATTCAGCGGTGAACTCAAGCATCAAAACAATATCACCGTTCGAAGCTGATACGTTCCGCAAAACCCGATCACAGCCGTCATCTGAGGCAAGTCGACTAGGGCTGTGTGGTGGGCGACGACAGGGGACTAAGTTCACCGAACACCAAGAGGCAGTGTTACGTCGCGTCAAGAAGCGCTGGAAGATGCACAAGCCCGTATGGTAGACATCTACGACCGTGGGCGTCAGGAGCAAGTGTTCGCGATCGGCGATCAAGCGTATCTCAGCGCTAAGAATCTTGACACGGCGCACACGGGATTCCCTAACTTGCGCATGCTTGGTCCCAAATGGATTTGCCCTCACTCAGTGGTGCGCAAGGTTTACAGGCACGCCTACGAAATCCCACCCGGACTCCAGCTCCACCCCTTGTTCAACACCGGATCGCTCAAGCCATACGAGCCACCATCCAGCTTTCACGGCCCCAAGAAGTTATTCTACACGACGGAAGGATCGGGCAGATCGTGGAAGCTGTCGTCGATAAGCGACAGCGCAACGGAATGGTACAGTATCTCATTTGGTGTGCGGGTGAGGCTAAGGCGACGTGGTAGTCACTCGAGAACCTGCACCAAGTAGGATGATCCAAGCTGTCGAAGACAAAAGGCCCAAGAGATCAAGAAAACGTCGCCGCGCCCAAGCCACAGACGACAATGTAGCTCGACGGACACGAGACAACTCCAGACGACAATATACCAGCGGTGCAGATCAAGATCAAAGTTCAAGGTATACAAACCCCAAGTTCAAGGTTCAAGGCATACAAAACTCAAGGTCCAAGCTCCAGGAATACAACAGTCAAGATTAAAGTTCAAGGCATACAAACTTCAAGAGTAAAATACCATATTTATTTCTGAAATTATGCAATCTTCACCGACCGTACCAAGCGACACTCGGCCTAGACGTGGTGGAGCAGCAAGCGGCGGACGAATTGAACGCCAGCCAGCCAAAGGAAACAGAAGGCAACAAGGCGTTGACGGCTCACGTCGTCATCAGACGCGAAGCGGCCATCAACCGTCACCTCCATGAGAAACGCGTGCGACCGGCCAAGAGGAGGTGGATAATACCCCCGTAGAGATGCACGCAAGGGGCAAGCAGGAGGTAATCCAGACCGAGGCACGCATCGGTGTCAGTCACGTTGGCCTGGCGCTGGTTCACAGCCAACGTGTCCTCACAGAGCTCCGCGGTTCCGGCAACACGAGCCAACAGATTTTGCCGACGAACGAACCTCAGCAACGTGGTCCACGACACGTCACATGCAAGGATCGTGCGACCAACAGCAGCTCGTTCAGCGTAGAAGGTGTCAATAGCGTCTGATGAAACCAGTCCGGAATTCCCAACGCATGAGCAGCGAGGCGAACGGCGTGGAAGCCACATCGGTCGTCAGCTGAGTCACCAATTGCAAGATAAAAAGGGCCCGAGAGAGTAGCTACGTAATCGGCAAAGCTCAAAGGACCACCGTCGCTGTAATCATCGACCAGCTGAATGTACTTGGCGAACCCATCATTAACAAGGATCCACCGTGTGGTGTACCCAACTTCGACCTGTCCCGGGCCGACGATATACTCGACGCGATACTGCGTTGAAGTAGTAACACGAGCCGCGGCTGTACGGACCCGGTCGGTCACAAGCCATACATGCCAGCTCTCAGTGGTGGCAACGTCTTCGACAGCCTTTCGGTTCGCTTTCTTTGCAAGGCTCAACCGTCCAGCACGACCACCAGCCGACAATGCTGCCGTTTGCTTTATCGTGGCATCACAAGGCCCTCGGATTAGCGAGTGGCGGCGCGTACGAGCACAAACGGCAGTAGCTGCTCGAGCACAAAAGTAAGCTCGACGATAGCGGCCCGCATTGGACGAGAAGGTAGCACCTGAACTTGGAACACCGAAAAAGCAAGGATTCCAGATCGGCGGGGACACGAGCACTTGAAGGATGACACGCGAGAAGCTGTCGGCTCCGCGTTGCAGAATTGGAAATGTAGTGTGAGAGGAGCGACGTTGGCAGTTCGTCGCGAGAGGGCTCCGCCAATGCCATCGAGGACGCCGATAGGACTCCGAGGCCGGTGAAGGTGCCGTTGGTGCAATCATTTCGCAAGAAACAAGGCGGCTATTAAGGAAGACGGGGCGAGTGTATCGAATAAGAGCAGGGGTACCAGGTTCATGGTACATCGGTTTAGGAAGGATATAAATCAATACAGGGGCTACATCAGTCACGTGCTTGGCGGAGGGCAGCTTGGTCGGGGAGGCCAGCACTTTCGTATTCTTCCCGCCAGCCCCAGAGAACTCTTCCGCTTTCCGCTCAGCCTTAGTGGGCCAGTTTGATATATGGACCCAAAGGTGTCCGACGGGGCAGCTTTGAGTGGCTTACCAAGTTATATACATTAGTTAGTTTTTTCAGTGATCGCAATTTCGTGGGGAAAATAACTTCGTGTTCAATTGCATCACGGATGCGGAGTGGTGAGGCCCCAACAAACATCGATACGCATCCCGCGAACCAATGCAGTGCCCATTCCGATGTCGAAACTCGCACTAGACTCCTATCAAGCGCGACTAATTTGCGGGTGGCCGGCACATCAACCTGCCGATGTCTGCTGCATGTTTGTTCGTTGATGCCACTTCTTCCGCGGCTATGCCTGCCCCGACCCCGGTTGATAAGGAGGGCTGGTATGTGTTAGCACATGCTCGAGCCCCTTTCAGGATCCATCCAGCTACCTTGAATGGGCACAGCACTTCGTCTCCCGAGCGAATGTGGTAACGTAGCTTGTAATGGGGTATCAAACCATGGTTCTGAGTACCAATTCATCGATCCGAGTATTAAATCACAGATCCATGCGAGCAGTCAAAGATCTATACGACCAGTCACGGATGTTGGGACTTGTAACTAGCCGTTATCCGCACTCTCAACTTATCGATCATGATGGGTTACATGAAGAATGCCAAGTCACTCTTCAGAATGTACCAAGGTACCCCTAGTGTGATGTAGCTAACATCACTATGACGTCACGGTAATGACGTCACAGATGTGTACCACGCATATGGTACAAAGACCTCAGAAACCACCCAGCAGGATAACATCTGGGGTACTTTATAGGTGACTTATAATTAGTATATAGACGCATTGAAGATGATCACCTATAAATATATTCAATCTTATATCTACCTTTCCACACCTTTGGGGTCAAACGAGACTTCATTAATGGGAAATTCATGACCATCCGCTCATCCAAAAAGGGACGAGGAGAGGCGGGTCTTACACTTCTAGCTACACGTCTATAATAGGACATTGAAGTCGCGGCGCCGAGATATCGCCGGCGCGCTAGCTGAGCAGTGCGGCAACAACAATAGGTGCCAAGTGGCAGCGAACGGTCGTGTCGGGGTAGTGGGTGCGACTAACACGGACCGCACAATAGCGATCTTGAGCCAAGGGACGCTTCAGGGGGACACGTGAACCCAGTGCATGGTAGCGAGTGGCGCGAGAGCACCTGAGGGAGAGGGCGACGAGTGGAGTGCGGAGACAGAGCGGCACTACAAGATATGCGTGGGAGGCAGCAAGTGGCCAGCAGGACCGCTTACCGCCCCGAGGCGAAAGAGAGGACCGCTTTAAGATTAGCGTTGGAGGCACAAAGTGGCCAGCACGACCGCTAGCAACGCCGAGACGAAGCAGAGAAAGAGCGAGCGAGACAGAGAGAGAGAGAGAGACGAGTGTGGACGAGGGTGGACGAACGGAAGTGGGCAGAAGACCGACGTGGACGCGTGGACATACAGCGAGGAAGGACTGCTGGACGAGGAGGAAGCGAACCCTCCGAGTTCTCTGTGTGGCTTCACGAGTAAGGGTAGGCGCCGTAGGCGTATTCCCTGTGGATTTAGCGAGCGAGATCTAGTGGACTTCACCGTCGGCAGACCAAGCGTGCCGGGGTGTGCAGGTGGCGACTGAGCGGACCGCTCAGTAAGTGAGTGAGAGTGAGTGAAGTGCCAACGAGTTACGAACGTTGACGAGGAGACATGAGTGAAAAGTCTCTGTGAGAGCGGAGCAACAGAAGTGAGTGAGAATTAGAGTGAGGAAAGAGAAATATAATAGGGACGAGAGTTCCGGCTACCTTGAGCGCATATCCAGCAATAGTAGCCTTGATCAATTCATTTGTGGGCTTAATCTCTGTAAGCCGTAGTTGGTATCTTATCTCACTAAAACTGGGAACTAACAAGTCGTGGAACTCCTTGATGTCCGGCTTGAGATCGGGTCGCCGACTGAGAGCGTCTGCGATACTATTCTTGGCCCCCGGTAAATACGCGAAAATCGGTTGATACTCCGCGAGACTATCATACCAGCGCGCAAGTCGTCGGTTGGCAATTTTCTGATGGAAAATCCCCTCGCGAGACTTGTGGTCCGTCTCGATCATCACCGGCCGGTCCAGGTAATAGATTCGGAACGCCGCTAATGCATTGACGGTGACTAGTAGCTCTTGCGGTTGGGTCGGGTACTTCAACTCTGCTGGCTTCATCTTCCGGCTCGTGAATGCAATGAACGCTCGGCGCCGTCGACAACTTGAACAGCACACCTCCACCGCAAACTGGCTGGCATGTCCGCAAGTGCATCCGCTCAGAAAAGTTGGGTAAATGCAACACAGGTGTATCTGACAGTTTCTTCTTGAGCTCCTTGAATTTCATGACTGTACAGCGTTGAATGCGATCTTCGAGTTCCGCTGTGTCTTCTTTTCAGTAGCGTAAACAGTGGGGCGGTCAACTCCGCGTACTGCTCGCAAAACATTGCACATACCAGTTAATACAGGGATGCTGTGGCCTATTGTGTCCGAGATATTGGCCAATCTCGAATCGTCTGCACCTTGTCCGGATCGATGCGAAACCCGTTCCTTCCGATAAAATCTCCCAAGCATGGGATCTCGTCGGTACCAAATACAACTTCACACAGAGCTTGTTCTTATTCAAAATCACCAAGACGTCGCGAAGGGCTCGCAGGTGTTCGTTGATAGTATCCGACTTCGTGAAAACGTAGATATCATCGTAGAATGAGAGTGTATGGGGTGGATCCTTGAACAAGGATGACGTTGTGCAGAAGCGTCAACCAAGAATACGAAATCCCTAAGGAATGGCCAGATCGATGAGAAAGGCGGCCCCAGCTGCGAAAAGAGGGGTCGATGAGCCGGATCGAGATACGAGGTAAAGGCGGGGCGACGTTCGACTTAATCTGGGGCGCAAGGGGATGCTTCGATGACGAGGAAGGGTACCAGGGTCGGGCAACCACCCAATACAGATCTGTTATAATGTGATCACCCGACCGATCGGGGATCGGGTGGATATGCGGAAAACCCGGATCGAGGGGGATGTAAGAGATCAGGACTGGCAAGCGGTGACGGAATCGATCAAACCGGATCTAACCCCTGTTTGACTTCGGTCGGTCCGGCGTCCACAGGTCGGCCAACACACCGCCATCCGAGATCGGACAGATCGGATCGATCTTGCGGTCGAGATCAAGCGGATCGGGTCGATCGGTATTTGCAGATCGACATACAGGTTCCGACATCCTCGATCTGCCAGATTGACATACATGTTCGGACATACGCGATCTGGCAGATCGGGCCGATCGATGTTGGCAGATCGACATACGCGTTCGGATATCCGCGATCGGGGCAGATCGGGACTCGATCAGCAATCATCCTCGGGGATGCGCAAGCGTGAAGACGGTACGTGTTGAGTGCTTGATGAAGGGCAAGATTCAGGAGATTCAGGTGGTACGATATAGGGTTCAGGATGGGAAAATAGGACCAGAAAAGGATAAACAACAATCAGACTAGAATTTGCATTGGAAGACTTAGGCGGTTTTCGAATACCGTGGGAAGGGAACCAAAGTGCCCCCCCCCCCCAAGGTGTCGACCTGTCCAAGGTAGCAGATCAAGCGTCGCGGTGAGAGGATCGGATTGTATATTGGCCGACCCTCCCTCACGCCAACGAACTTCCGCTCAAGCGCATACCCCGATCGATCGGCATTCGGTGCTTAGCCAATGATCGCTTCGATTCTCAACTCGCAAGATCCCGCTAAAGGAAGCGGCAAGCAACTTAATGAAAAGCAAGGAACAACGCCACACGGCAACCTCGGCCTCGGCCTCGGATCAAGTACAGGTCCCCGATCGAAGGTCGACTACCTCAGATCGGAACCAATAACGGCAGCAGAGCGAAGACTTCCGCGCTGCTCCACGTCTCCGCGTCCCGCCAGGACGTTCAAGGCTTTGCATCGCTGCATCCTTCGGAGTCCCAAGAGAGCATATCCAGCCCACCGACGGGTACACAAGGCGAGACCAAGTTCAGCTGGTACGGATCATCGGAGAATCCCCTCCGGTAGTCGGTATCTGGGCGCAGTTGGCAAGCGGATCGGTCCTAACCATATTTTGACCGATCCCGCTACACCACAACGTCAACCGATGCATCGTCGCGGGTGCGTTGCTGACACTCATCGATAACACTAATACTCGTATAGTCCGCTAGGTGCTTGGAACGCAGTATACTTGACATGGTTCATCTGGCATCCGCACCTGATAGTACGCCGACATCAAGTCCATACACGAAAAGTAGTAGGCGCCAGCCATACTGTCGAAAACATCCTCCTTGCGACTGACCGGTACACCCTGACGAACGGTGTTATTGTTCAGGTACCGGTAGTCATGAACGATGCGCCACCCGACCGGCTTCCGCACACAAAATGTTGGTGTTGCATGCGGGCTGATATTGGGTCGGATCAATCGTTTGCTGATCATTTCACATACCCACTTGTCAATCTCCTGCTTCTTCTCCGGTGAGACACGCCACTGCCGTCGGTACATCGCGACGTTAGGATCCTTCACATCGATACGGTGTTCGATGCTGCGCTCCACTGGAAGTCCATCAGGTAACTCGGGCTTGATCACATTGTCCTTATACTCGACAAGAATTGGGTATGCTGGATTCTCCTTGAGCGACAGTCTGTACTCAAGAAACGCTTGGCCTTCTCCGAACCAACGTTGTCTGGTTCATCGTTGCGTCTAAGATCTCGCTCAATCTGCTTAGTCGTGTCGTTTGAGAGCACAATCATAAAATCGTGCTCGGGGGCGTCCTTCGCGGGCAACCGTAGAAATTGCTTCAGCTTCTTCCTTGTTATGTACTTCGTCTCGACCCCGTCCGAGTCGACAACTCCAAGAGTAAACATCGCCTCTGCTTTGGCGTTTTCTTCTCTCTCTGAGAGAGAATCTCCACGCCCTCAGTAGGTCTTTCAACGCCATACACTTCGCACTCCAGCTGTGTTTCTGGCACGGCAGGTCGACAGGAACCGCGGAAGCGTTTTCGCTGTCCACAGCATCACGAAGCCAGCCATTAACCTGACTGCACGTTTCACAGGGGGCAGGGGGTCGCAGTTTCCATCGTTGAGGTTCCATGTAAGACGTCCAATCGATATTTGGTTGCACATCTATGAAAAGCGGCATCCCGAGAACACAGTCGAATTCATCAGGAATGTCGAATACAACGGCGACACACTGGTAGCTCGGTGCACCATCCAGTTGGACGTTGATTTTCACCAACTCCAGGATGGCTTCACCGATCTTGTGGTCTCCAGTTTCACCTTATTCTTCGTTCCTCGTACACATGTGTCTTCAAATTGTTTCCCTTAACATACTCGCGTATACGTACACCGTTGTGGCACCGCAGTCCAATAAGAACTTGGCACTAATTATGTCCCCACACTGCTCCATGTCTCAATCCACTGAGAACAATGGCGTACGATTGTAGACGAGAGGGTCTTCGCAAAGAAGATTTAACGTAGTCTCGTTTACTATTAAATCTTCCTCGCTTGCTTTCGCCACATCGGGTCCCTCTTTTTATGACATGGCGCTCGTTTCCTGGTCGCTCTTCGTTTTTGGTCTGCTCAGCGGGAGCGTAGTGACCAGGCCTGTATGAGCGCTTGTTGAATGGCTTCTTATCTCCAAACGCGCTCGAGCGGATTTGATTACGGAAACGTTGCTCACGCCACGGATTCTCGCGACTCAATTTTTGCTCGTTTCTTAAGTGGGCCATCTCGTATTTGGCGGCTTGATCCATCGCCTCGCGCAGCGTCGTCGTATTCTGAAGCTTGACGTAGGCGTGAGTTGTACGCTTCAGACCGTCACAGTAGTAACCCACTTGGTCGACTTGACTCATGCCCTCAACGCGAAAGATCACTTCCCGTTGTACTCCTCGATGTCGCTACCTGACGGAGTCCACGCAGCTTCTGTCGCACCGCCTGGTAATTGGAGGATTCGAAGTGCGTGAGAGCATCATAGGTGAACTGTCTCCATGTCTGCTTCTCCGCGGGCATCCTCGAGGCCCAAAACAGGAACCATCCCGACGCGGGCTCCTCCATGGCGGTACCAGCGATCTCGGGTAGCGTGGTGTTGTCGTCTGTTGCGTCGTGGCCGTTGATGCGGCACAGAGTCGCCACTTGGAACAGCCACTGGTGTACGTTTTCGTCGCGTTTCCCCTTGAACTTGGGTAAACCGCTCGGAACGCGAGGCTTCGACTCAGCCTGAGGCGGACGCGATGTTTGGTCGTTGTCGCGGAGATCTGTAAGCTCCGCACGCAGTTGGACGAGTTGTGCTTCTAGCTCCGTCTGCTTTCCTTCCTCTGCGGCAAGTGCATCCATGTCTGTGACAGGCCATTTGTATACTGTCACACGTCACCGATCATATTGGCTGAACGGCGAACAATCAGAACCCCTCTGTAGCTCATTGGCTGTGGCGGTCTCGGACGCCGAGGCCGCCTCGCCACTTTATAACCAGAGTCAAATTACTATCATCTTCCCAGCGCGAGTGTACGTCGGTAACGGGGTCCAAGCCCGTTACACCTGGAGCACTTAGTAATCCGTTCAACGCCCATGATTAAAATGAACGACACGTCGATGAGCAACGCGTCCAGAGCGCCCGGCATCTCACTCGAGCACACCAGTTTTCCTCACCTATCGTCGATTGAGTGGGAAGCGCTACACTGCCTTGCCGCGGTGTCCGGTGACGGTGTCATCAAGACATTGCTGACCGCAGGCACGGAAGATCAGTAACGTCTGACCCCTCAAGAGTTCATGATGCGCGAACTCGTTGGCCTCCACCGGCGAGTGTCGACTCCCGCGCAGTCCAAGCGCAAGTCCGACATCGTGAAGCTCGATGTCTCGACCTACAGTGGCGAAGGCGCCGTTCGCCTTCACCTGAAGCGGTGGTTCTGCGAGGTGGAAATCGCTGTCGAAGCTCGGCAGCTGTCTCACCGAGCTCGCGAGAACTCGCTTCCTCCTCTCCAAGTTGGGGGGGAAGGAATGGGCACTCGGCAAGCTCGTTGCAGACGCCGCCTGCTTCCCAACCATGGCGTCCATAAAGTCCGACTTGCGGTTCGCGTTCGAGCCGCACCAAGACGAGAATGTACAACGATCGGCCTTCTTGTCGCTGAAGCACGGACGCCTGTCCATGCTCGACTACATCCAGCGTGCCCGTCACCTCGTGTCATGTGTCACGGCGAAGCCGATGGACATGGCGACGGGAGTCCACGTCTTTTTTGTTTTTTTGTAACTGGCATGAACGCTGGCTACCAGCGTTTCTATTTGACGAGAAAGACTCCAAGCACATTGGAAGTGGCCTAAGCGGTTGCACTCCGCGAAGACTACAGCGTGACGGCATCGCAAGCATTCGAGTTCTCCCGTCCTCTGGCCTCTGCTGAGCCAGAGCCGACTCCCATGGAGGTCAATGCCATTCCACAACACTACGGCGGACGGCGGGAGCCGACGTCATTCCACCGGTCTTATTACTCGTCGTCGGTGCGCGGGTCGCGTCCGATGCGGTGCTTCCGTTGTCGGAAGCCGGGACATCGCGCGGCAGCGTGCCGTGAGTCGGCGCCTGTAGTGGCGAACATCACGATCGAGAACGACGTCGCCGCACGAAAATACCGCGAAACCCAGTAGGGCGCCCCGCGCCCTACTGGGCCTGGAAGGAGGGAATGTTTTCTGGTGGCAGATCCTCCTCCTAGCCCTCATGTGCTTTACGCACAACTCTTGCCACCACCTCCGGCAGCGACTCGAGGCTGATCATGTGCCGTCTCCATGTTGATGGCGCACAGCGCCCGATACCCTCTGCAGGATTCAGGCGCGACGAACAACTTCGTTCGCGCCTATAGTCTGCCGATGGACATGCGTGCTCGCGAAGATCCCGGCAACATGATCGTCAAGTATGCTGACGGTAAACCGCGCCGGTTGACCCGGGGCACTTCACGTACAAGTTCGATGGCTTTGCCGCATCGAATGAGTTCCTTGTGATTGAACTTGGAGGCGCCTTCGATTGCGTCTTCGGGATCCCGTGGCTTGCTCGTCACCAGCCACACATCGACGGATTGACACGCACTGTCAGCCCCCGCGACATTGATGTGAATTCGGTGTTGGCGTTCCTGAGCGGAACGCCCAACCTATGGCCACATGTTGCAGTCATGGGCTCAGACTCCATACCCACTGCTGCACCTGAAGCGAGCGATGGCCCTTCGTGTGTCGGTTGTGATAGTGCAACTTGTGCCGGCCCTGAACAGGTGCCTCAGGACGATAGTGACGCGGTCGAGCAGAGGTTCCCGCGTCCTGATGAGCAGTAGCTCACGAGTGAACAAGTCGTGGTTGAGTGTGGGCTCCCACACGCGGTCGAACAGGGGTTCCCACGCGTGGTCGAGCGAGAACTCTCCCAAGCTGAACGAGTTAATGTGGTAGAGTGTGCCTCACACGCGCGGTCGAGCATGGGTTCCCGCGAGAGGTCGAGCGGGAGCTCGCTGATGAAGTGGACGCGGTCGCGATGTGTGACCCGCGTCCTGGCGCCGATGAGTGTCCCGGCGCCCAAGTCCAGCAGATGTGATCGAGCGTGCGTTCTCACAGTCTGTTGTTGCGGATGGCATTCAAGTCCCGTCCGTCGTCGCGGTCGTCGTACGCACCAACGACCTCGCACCGTATCAGAAGACTCAGTGGTTACTAAGTCCGAGGTCATATCGGTTCTGACGTCCTGCGACGCGGGCATGTCTCAGCGTGTACAAGACGTCGAGGTCGCACGGCCCCGTGCAACGCCGCTGCCATCACTGTGCTTCCCGTCTTGTCGTGGAAACATTTCCTCCGCGACCTGAGGGCGGCGAGATCGAGCACGTGTGCATGATCGTAGCGAATGACTCTGCGCCCCTCGCAGCGGTCGAGGTCAAGGCCGAGGACTCCGCGTCCGACGCTCAGACGCGACCGAAAGGGGTAGAGCAGAAGAGCACGAGCACAACGCGCTACGCTGCCCAGTTGTTGTGGGCACTAGAAACATCCGGCAACCCTGCCGCCCCCCTCGTCCGCAAGTTCATCGATGTTTCCCGGACAAGGTCCCAGCCGCCTTGATTCCCGACACCGAGTAAGGCCATGGTGTTGGACACCATGTCTGGCAGTATCCAGTACAGCGCGATTGACCTGATGGACGGCTTATCACATTCTGATGCGCGAAGACGACGTGCCTTTGACAGCTATCAGCACGCCTAGCGGAATACTGTGGAAGTAACTTGTAATGCCACAGGTGCTCAAGGGAATCGCCCCGGCCACCTTCAACCGGATTGTCTCCAACCTGCTGCGACCATTCCGTGACTTCACGCCCAGCTACTTCGGACCACCTCCGCCAAGTGTTCGAAGTGATGTGAGAGAGAACAAGCTGTACGCCAACTTGAAGAAGTGTATCTTCTGCGCTCCCGAGAACCCTGTGCTCGGGAGCTTCGTCAGCAAGGACGGCATCGGCGCTGACCCGGAGAAGGGGGAAGCCATCTGCGCGTGCCCAGCGCCACAGGACCAGGATCAACTTCGCCAGTGGCTAGGCCTGGCGACCTACTCCATCACTACTCGAAGAACGTTGCTTCGACTGTCCGTCCATTATCGCAGCCTCAAGACCGACACCGCGTGGTCATGGCGTCCCGAGCGCCAAACTGCCTTCGACGCGGTGAACCAAAGCTTGTCCACCGCGTCCGTCTTGATGCTGGCCGACCACTCGAAGCCCTTTCCATGTGCTGTGTGACGCCAGCGACTTTGCGATCGGGTGCGCGCTGATGCAGCACGACGATGAGGGACGCGAGCGAGTGGTGAGTTACCAGTCGCGCCACTGAAACCAGCAGAGGGAAATTATCCTGTTCACGACAAGGAGCTGCTGGCCATGCGCTACGCGCTCAGCAAGTTTCGGATCTATCTCCTGGGCGAACAGACATTCGCCTTATACACCGACCACGCGTCGCTGCGGACAGCGACGAAGAGCCCACCTTTGTCCGACGCATGGCGCGCTGGCTCTCTCTATTCTCTGAGTACAACTTCGTCGTTCACTACAAACTGGCAAGACCAACATCCTCGCCGACGCGCTCTCGCGCCGGCCGGACTACGCGCAGATGGGTCGCCATGCTGCTGGTGACGATGACGATGACGAGTGTGCCGTGTGTATCGCCGAGAACGTCGCTGAAGTCGAGATCGCAGCCGCGTACGAGTTTGACGCGGCGTGCTCCGAGATGATCAAGTACTTGAAGGATCCGTCGGATAAGGCGCGACGCGGATTGTCCCCGCGCAGTCGTATCCGCGTCGATCGGTACACGATCGATGGGAATCTCCTGATGTACTGCGTCGACCGCGCAGACCCTCCACGTGTTGTCGTCCCCTTGACAACGACCTTCGCACGCGTCTGATCCACGAATCTCACGACTCGCCAGGTGGCGGACACCTCGGCCGCGAGAAGACATTCGCGGCGCTCTCACGCGATTTCTACTGGACTCATATGTACAAGTGGGTCAGGAAATGGATACGCTCCTGTGAAGCGAGCCAACGTGTCAAGCCAGCTCCGTCGAAGCAAGCCCCGCTTCGTTCCCTGCCTTCCCCCCAGGACGCATGGGACTCGGTGACCATGAACTTATCTTCGGTTTTCCTTGGGACACCCAAGGTCGCACGGGTGTCGTGGTCTTCGTTGACCGTTCAGCAAGATGGTGCATCTTGCTCCCGTAGCACCTACCATCACCGAGGTCCAGACTGCGGCGATCTTCGTCGACATAGCGTATCGACACCATTGCATTCCGACCTCGATCGTGTTCGATCGAGATCCCCGCTTCACAGCTGCGTTTTGGCAGGAACTCTTCAAGCTTCTCGGCACACGGCTACAGATGTCCACTGCAGCCCACCCAGAGACGGACGGCCAGACAGAGCGTGCGAACCGCGTGCTCGAGGACGTGCTGCGCAGTTACGCCACGTCGTCCAAGTCATGGAGTACTTTCTTGCCCATGACCAAGTTCGCAATTAATAACGCCGTCCACGCGTCGACGGGGCTCACGCCGTTCTTCGTGAACAACAGCCGACATCCACGAGTTCCAGCGCTCCTTGGATTGAATCGTTTAATTGCAACACGCGAAAGCAATGAAGGTGACGCAGATGAGTCTGCGCCCATAGCGCCGACTTGGCCCTCGATCCACACGGCGTGAACGCCGTGGCGATACGGTCTGCGAGAAAGCCTCCTGTGCCAGATGTGCACATACACGCGCTGCCACGAGGGCAGCGGCACAACTCGTTGCAGACTGGACTTCCCGGAGGCTGATTCATCCACGACAGCAGCGTCGCGCTATCGCGGTTCAAGACGAGCCCGACGCGGCAACCACCGGCCGCGTCGATTCAAGCGAACGTCGATCCACTGCCCGCAACGCAGTCGCGCGATGTCGCCGCGGTTACCGAGTTCTTACTGCAGCGCGAGTCCGTCGTTCGCTATGTGCGCGATGCGATCGCGTCTGCCGCCGATCGCCAAAGGAGAATGCAGATCGTTGAGGTCGCAAGAACCTCGATAAGTTTGCTGTGGGCGATCGTGTGTTGTTATCCACGGTCCGCATTACACCTACTGCTGAGACCAATTTGGGTGCGAATAAGCTTGCGCCAAGCTACATCGGACCATTCAAAGTGACGAGAGTGTTAGGTGAGGTCTACACGCTACATCTGCGTACAGCGCTCCGCCTACATTCTACATCCTACGTCGGCCGGCAACGCAGATATCATCCGGCGCTCATCCCCAGCGACGCTGGTGATCGCAGCCAGCGTCCCAACGATTCTCCTGCGACGGTGCGTAGTCCGGCGCACCAGGTGCCGAAGTTCGTGATTATCTTGATCCAGGCGATCTGGCCGGTCCACCATCCGGGCGAGATGCTGCGCGTTCGCAGCGCTCTCCCAGCGGTCCCGCCCCTCGTTTCTGCGCGACGGCCCGGTGTCTCTTGATGATAGCGCTGGCCACGTCCGCCATATAATGGAGGCGATCCTCCGACATGACGACGCCCGCGGGAGTCCGCAGCCCACGCGACAGGACGCGGTGCTCCGCACCGCCAATACCTGGACTGTTAGTTGGGCCCGATGGAAGACAGCTGGGAACCTGGTGTGGTGCTGGTAGCAGACGTCCCGGACTGTGTGGCGGCGTTTGAGGCAAGTCTCCTACCGGGCGCGGAGTGAAGCGCGCCTAGTCCGAGGCGCTCGGCGGTACCGTCCAATTTCACGACGCTCGGTATCGAACAGCGGCGTCTCGGCAGTGACGCACTCCCATGCTGTTCGTCGGGTCGCTGGAAAACACTCCCCGCGACAAGTTGGACAGCTCTCCCAGAAGTGGACATAACACTCGACTCGCCTCACTCGACAACACGCTAAGCGACAAAAATAAGCGTGAATGCGTGGTCTGTTTCGCCTCAAGCTTGCGGATGACTACAGGTCCGGTCTCGGTGTTCCAGCGTTCAACAAAAGCAATCCACGCTCGATACAAGGACTGAGGGTCACGGTGGGCGTCACCGTGACAGGCTTACCGCGCTTCGCTCTCCAACGATCGAAGAGCCGGATCATCTCCGTATCGCTATGCTTCTGCACGTAGGCACTACAGTCGTGCAGCACCCACCCCTCGAGCGTCTCTTCGTACGTGCGTCGGTCCTCTTCGTCTTACGCGCTCATGCTTCACCACTCCAGCTCCGATTGTCGACTGACGAGCCCGCCGAGTTTTTTCTTTAGTTCTTCCTAGGTTTTAGGTTTTTTGCATTTCTATAGTTTCCTATCTTGAGTTGGGGATGGTGTGTCAGGCCATTTGTATACTGTCACACATCACCGTTCTATCGGCTGAACGGTGACCAATCATAACCCCTCTGTAGCTCATTGGCTGTGGTTGTCTCGGGTGCCTGGCCGTCTCGCCACTTCATAACCAGAGTCAAAATTTACTATCGTCTTCCCAGCGCGAATGCGCGAATGTACGTCGGTAACGGGCTCCAACCCCGTTACAATGCCGTTCTTGCGCGTCGCGGGGCCATAGTCGTAGAGTCTAGACCATCAAGTGCTACCAATATGTCAAACTGGCCCACTAAGGCTGAGAGGAAAGCGGAAGAGTTCTCTGGGGCTGGCGGGGAGAGTACGAAAGTGCTGGCCTCCCCGACCAAGCTGCCCTCCGCCAAACACGTGGCTTATATCCTTCCTATGTTGGGGTCATCACTCGACGATTTACCCCCTAGCCAGTCGCCAGAACCGGATGTCCCTTACCTTGCCTCACCCAAGGGTGTGCTGCTGTGACACCAACCTGCATACGCGCCGCCCACATCTGCAATTTAAAGCCTGAAGTTGCTCCGGTTTCCACGCATGACATGCACGTTACACACATTCTCATCGATAGGAACGTCATCTGTGATTCCGCATCAGCAGTGCCCGTAACCATTGTTCACTGGCACACCACGACACGTCCTTAGAACTCCCTAAGGTTCTAGTCATTTGATCCGCCCCATTTCTAGTGAAGGAGCTGCCCCCAAACACCTGCGCCATGGTCCTTTATCCTTACCTTGTTTCGCGGGCGAGAACTTGCGTGGTATACTATAGTACTGTAGCTCCACTTTTGATAATTTGTCACTACAGGCAACTTCAACCTGCAAATAGCTACATTTTCACTTCTGTTGGCATTTCCGTTTACCACTTGCCAATCTTCCTTCTACCGCACAAAACTTGCCTCATCCTCCTTTTCATCTATGGTTGGGAGACAGCGCAAGAGCCGTTCTGCCAGCGCCAGTGTCGAGACCGAAACAGGGGCGTCTACGGGCAGCAAGCGGAGCGCAGACAGCAACGAGCAAGACTTTAAGACGGTGGAGCCGTCCAGGAAGAAGGCGACACTGTACGAAGGTGACGAGGAGCCCGGTCCGGAGCCGACGGAACAGCAGGTGGCTCGCCTGGAGCTGGAGATTCAGGAGTTGGGCGCGGAGAACAAGCGGCTGAAGGAGCAGGTGGAGCAGCTCAAGATGGAGCAAGACGGAGGCGAGACGGACACGAAACAGAAGCCCAAAAAGAAGTCGACAGCAAAGAGCGAGCCCAAGAAGAACAAGGCTACGAAAGCCCAGTCCAATGGCAACCCCGCCCCTGCAAGGACCCGGCCAAAGAGGAAGACCCGGCCCAAGGACAAAGTGACATAGGTCTAGCTCGAGAAAACAGACCTCATTGTGTCTGTTTCTTCTCGAGCTAGACCCCGGCGGAAATCGTAGCTGAGCTTGCAAAAGTTACGACTCCTGAGAAAAAAATGACAGTCTCGACTATCGTCTTCGATTCCTTGCCTGAAGTTACTTGATCGTAAAGCTTCATAGCTTGTGCAGCATGGACTGATTCCCAGCGTCACTCACGTCCCCGACGGGGTTCCCGACTGATCCTCCACGACGCCTAATCTCCCGACGATGCCCTTGTATCGCAAAACTCGTAAGTATCTTGTCGTGCGTCGGTTCCTAATGCGCTCCTGCCTCGACGAACATCATGGGGGCGATCCCATCAGCTCCCCGGCCCGAAAGCGCGCGAGATGGCCGTTCGGATTGTGCTTCTCAACCTTCCCACTTGGCGTCGCATTCTTGGGCACACTCAAATCAGAACATCGAGCGCGTAAAACTCGTTTCAAAGAGGCCCAGCCACTTTCACCTACACGCCAAGGAACTCGTAGCGCTGTAGTGCCATAAGCAAGGCGTCCTGGTTGCAGTTGACACACGTCGCAGATCGCTTCAACGTCGTAATACTCGCAAAAAAAAAAAAATCTCCGCGAATCGCCTGTTTTCGTCTCCATTTCATCCAATCCGCTGCTTCCACCACACCGACCACTTGTGCAATTACCGGTACAGTAACGGTATCCCTTATCCGGCTTTCGAAGTGTTTGACACAATCAAAGCCTCCACACAGTTCGTCTTGTCGTATTTGCACGCGGCGGAAGAAGGGAAACCAGCGCAGGCGACAAGCAGAGAAGGGCCCCCCTCCCCCCTTCGACGACAGAGAGAGAGAGAGAGAGAGAGAGAGAGAGAGAGACGGAAAGCTCCCAGGAGCTCAAGCCAGAACGGAACCGACCAGAGCCTAGATACTAATAGAGAAGAAGGGCGATGTCGGGCAAGCCGCGCGTGGAGATTGTGCCGTCCAGCGCGCTGCCGTCGTACGACCGCTTTCAGCGGCACAGAGCGTCCCCCGTGGATGAGGCCAATCTGAGCATTGCGCAGCGACTCGTGCTGGAGAACAAGAAGCGGGCGCAGAACTCGGCGCGACGTCGCAACACGCTGGAGGTGGTGGCGGCGCTGGTGCACACGCCAGTCGAGGTGGGGACGCACATCTGGATTCCGGACCCGGAGCGCGTGTGGCGTGTGGTGGAGATCGTGCGTTATGAACCCGCGGACGACCCAGAGCAGGGCATGGTACTCACTGTCAACGGCAAGTTTGGACAGGAGAAGGTCGATATGCGCGACATTGGCGACCTGTACAAGGTCAACCCGCGCATTGTGGACGATATGACGGGCCTCTACTATATCCACGAGGCCGGCATCCTCGAGAACCTCTACGTGCGCTCCAAGATGGACAATCTGAGACCTTACACGCTCATGGCCAACGTGCTCATCGCCGTCAATCCTCTTGTCCGCACAGTCGAGCCCAAGGTCACGGACTACATTAAGACGCAGATGGGCGACCGACCCCCGCATCCCTACGCTATCGCGGAGGTGGCCTTTCAGCAGATGGCACTACGCACCCCCGCCCAGTGCCAGAGTATCGTCATTTCAGGCGAGTCGGGTGCCGGTAAGACCGAGACGTCAAAGATCGTATTGCGTTACTTGACGTCACGTGAACATCTGGCATTCACAGCCAACAAGGGCAACGACGCCCAGCAGGATATCGCGCTCGAGCTCGACAAGCGGCTCTGGGACACAAACCCCATCCTAGAAGCCTTTGGTAACGCCAAGACGCTGCGTAACCACAATTCGTCGCGTTTCGGCAAGTTCATGAAGCTGCAGTTCAAGCCCGGTGAGAACACACTGAGTGGCGCCTTTATTGAAACGTACTTGCTCGAGAAGTTCCGTGTCGTGGCACAAATCCCTGGAGAACGAAACTTCCACATCTTCTACTTCTTGTTGTCCGGAGCGGACCAGACGTTGACAAAAGAGCTGAAACTTGAGCCAGTCAACAACTTTGCGTACTTGAATCAAAGCGGCTGCGTGTCGGACCCGAATGTGGACGATGAGATCCTGTTTGACGAAGTGGGCAGTGCGCTTGGCTCTGTGAACATTGACGTGGGGCTGCAGAAACAGGTCTGGACAGTGCTATCTGGTCTGCTGCATCTCGGTAATATTCGCTTGAAAGACCGTGAGACTGCGGAAGGTGACGCTGGTGAAGTGACCCCCGAGGCGCAGAAGTATGTGGCATCATGCGCTGAACTGCTCGGTGTGGACAGCAATAACCTGCTGCATGTGATCACGACGCGCGAGATCTCGACACGCACGGAGAACTTTAAGATTAAGCGGTCGGCGAAGGAGGGAAGTTACGTGCGTGATGCTATTGCCAAGTCCATTTACAACCACCTGTTCAAGTGGATCTTGTATAGGATCAACAGCTCGCTTGGCCACGGCGACAGCTCGCTGCCGTTCATTGGTGTGCTTGATATCTTTGGTTTCGAGTCCTTTGAGGAGAACGACTTCGAGCAGCTGCTGATCAACTACGCCAATGAGGCTCTACAGGCCACGTTCAACCAGCAAGTGTTCATTGCTGAACAGGAACTGTTCGCTGCAGAAGGGATTGAAGTCGGCAAGATTGTGTGGCCTGACAACCGCGAATGTATCGATTTGATCTCGCAAAAGCCGAACGGTATTCTGCCACTGCTGGACCAGGAAGCCAAGATGCCCAAACCGTCCGACGAAAAGTGGAACGCTACGCTGCACAAGACGCACGCGAACCACGCGCACTTCCTGGCGCCCCATGAAAAAGACAAAAAGTACGAGTTTATTGTGAAGCACTTTGCCACGCGTGTGCCGTACACGATCGGCAACTTTATCGATAAGAACAACGACACGATCCCCAAGGATCTGGAGGACTTCGTGACGTCCAGCAAGTCGTCGCTCATTAAGGAGCTGTTCTCGTCCAAGTTGGACCTGGATACCATGGGCGTTGCGACCAACATGAGCCAGTTGCATAACCAGAGTGTGTCGGCTAAGTTCTGCGACCAGATGCAGGACCTGACGGACACGTTGAACGCGACACGTTGCAACTTCATTCGGTGTATCAAGCCGAACCCGACGATGTCTCCTGGTGTGTTCGACCATGGGTACGTTGTGGACCAGCTGCGATGCTCTGGTATGCTAGCTACGTGTGAGCTGCTTAAAGTCGGTCTGCCTACGCGTGTGTCGTACGAAGAGATTTGTCGTATCTACAAGCCCGTGTTGCCGCCGTCGGTCACGCCGATGTTTGACGCGTACAACGAACGCACGTTCACGGAGGCTGTCTTGTGGTCGTTCCGTGTGGAGCCTGATGCCTATCGCCTGGGTCGTACCAAGGTGTTCTTTAAGACGGGCAAGATTGCTCTGCTAGACGCCCTATTGAAGGTCGACATGAAGAAAATGGGACCATGGATTGTTGCTCGTCTCCGTAAATGGCTTGCGCGTCGTCGTTGGCGTTATGCTCTGGCCAAGGTGCTCGCTCAGCGCGCGTTCCTGTGGTTGCTGGAGGACACGCGAAGACGCAAGGCGGCCGTCATTAAGATGCAGGCTGTGATGCGCATGTTTGCCGTCCGCAAGCAGTTCATTCGTGCTCGTAACACGCACCGCCTCAAGATGCGTCGCAAAGCACTCGCCCAGAAGCACTGGAAGATGGCGATTGGTGGTGTCCGCGCTTCGAATGCTTTCAAGAAGCTCCTGGACCAGACGCGTGAACGCATGAACGCTAAGCTTGCTGAACAGAATGCTGCAGCTGTGAAGATCCAGTCGATCGTGCGTGGCAAGCTCGGCCGCAAGCAGGCAGGCAAGCGACGTGCTCAGGTGGAAGATGCGAAGATGCGCAAGAGGCTGGCGGAGGAAGCCGCTCGTCTCCAGGCCGAGAAGAAGAAGTCGGCTAAGAAACGCTGGCTGACGGCGTTCTACGTCCTTCAGGCTCAGCGTCACTTTGTGCAGCGCCTGCACCACATCCGCAAGGCTCGTCTGGCCGTGGAGGAGGCTCGACGACTGGCTGCTGAGCAGGAGCATCTGCGGCTGCAGCGTGAAGAGGAGGAGCGCCAGCGCCGTATTCAGGAGGAAGAGGAGGAGCGTGAGCGTGAACGCCAGTTGGAGTTGAAGCGTGCTGCTGCAGCTACTGCTATTCAGCATGCCTACCGTCGGTCTGTCGGCCGGGAGGAGGCTAAGCGCCAGGCTGCAGTGGAGCGTGCCCAGGCTGCTTCCCTCGCTGCCGCTATGGCTGCACAGGATGCCGCCGCCGCCGCTCAGGATGCGTCTCTGGCACATGATGCTGAGGCTGCTGCTCTGCGAAAGCTAAGCGCATACGATGAGGCCCAGAGGAAGGCTGCTATGGCCGGCACACTGGGAGCTGCTCCTGCGCTTGGCGCGCTGGGAGTCCCCGGTGTTGCTGGCAACGGACCCGCTACCCTGGGTACAGTGCAGCCGATGCAGGCGTCCGCTGGCCAGGCCGGCCAGATTGGCGCTGTTGGGTCAATGGGTGTTGCCGGCGCCATGGTGGGACAGGAGTCGCTCCAGAACGCAGACATGAGTTGGGTGGCTGGCGACAATGCCAAGATTGAGGGTGAAGCCGTCGCTGGCGATGCGCTACGCCAGGAGCAGCTTGCTCAGGCTGGTCGTGACCTGTTCGGCGAAGGCGGCGAGGCCCCCGCTGGTCCCGTGATGTCGGCTGATGACGAGAACCTGATTAACCCGGTCGAGAAGATTCAGGATTTCCCGACGGGTCCTCCGATCCCGTACAAGGGCGGCATTCTTACGTGCACGATGCTCGGCCACCGTAAGCAGCAGGATCAGAACTGGGGCGATGAGTACACGGAGTATGTGCTGCGTGTGACCTGGGGCCGTGACATCCTTGAACAGTCGAAGACGGCATGGCTTGTGGGTGGTCGCTACAACGACTTCAATGCGCTTCATCAGGAGCTGAAGGCTGCTGCTTCGGGCCGCCGTGGCAAGCGCGCTCCGTGGTTCCCGCGTTTCCCCAAGCGCCACCCGTTCTCGTCGATGATCGGCAAGAACCAAGAGGAAAAGTTTATCATCAAGCGTGAGAAGGAGATGAACCGCTACATGACGCAGGTGTTGACGCAGATGCCCGACGCTCTGCTGAACATCCACATGGACCGTTTCCTGAACCTCACACTCCGTACACAGGACATTTGCGAGCGTGAGGCGTACGCGGAGGCACGCAAGCGCTGGGAAGAGGAGGAGCGTGAGGCCTTGGCTAACGCTGCCGACGCGGAGCCGCTGAACGATGCCGACTTGCAGGAGGTGGAGCAGCTGGTGCACCAGTTGCTACAGAAGATTATCTACGCTGCCGGCGACGTCCGTCAAGACACGGAGCTCCAGGAGATGATCCACGCTGTTAAGGTGCTGCAGCCACGTGTGGCGGCTTCGGCTCAGATCGGTGGCAATGTGAATATCGAGCTGATCCCGCTGGCCATGCAGCTACAGGACGACATCCAGGACGCCTTCAACCAGTACAACGACACGCTGTTGGCTCTGCGGCTGGGCCAGGACCTCAACTAACCGTCCAGTCGGTCATCTCATCACTGAATGTGTTCGTCTGCAGCGGAGCTTCGTTTTCTTTCCTACTTTCGACAAACCTTACATGTTTCAAATGGAGCCGTCTCGATCGAAGAGGCTGGTCTCCACCGCTGCGCGCATGGCAAGTAAGCACTACGCTCCCCTTATTCCGTCTAGGGTCTTTTTCATACAGTTTTCTGCAATTGAATAGATGAGGTGTGAAAGGGTCTGTCGTTTATCATCCTGCTACTCAGCCCGCCAAGTTCTTATGAACACCCACCTTTCCCCACTAACGCAGTCAGTTTTACGATCTACGCCATGCTATTTAGATATGTTGCTCGCACGGTTAAAACGCATCTGCGGCATGTTTTAACGTTCAGGAAAGAGCAGTTTACGAGGGGGCTACCATACAAATAACCACATTAGTTATTACGACCAATATACGGACACCCATCTTACATAATAAAATCAAGTCAAAAATATGATGGTGAAATTGATGGCTACATTAGTAGTGGCGAGATGACAGCCACTGCTCCTGGTCGCTTCCTTTGCGGAGTTATGAACATTCTAGAACTGATGGGGAGAGGCCCATCACTTACTGACATTGAGCGAGGAAGGATCCAAGGCCTCCACGAGGCGGGCTTCGGCCTGCGGAAGATTGCTCGCCAAGTCACGCGCTCAGTAGGCGCTGCTCACCGAGTGCTGAACGTGCCCCCGGAGCACTACAAGAAGCCCGGCCCAGCCACCTCGCTGTCGGACCACCAACTGCGCCTCCTTGTCCGTACTGCAGCGAAGGGGCAGCTTTCGGCCACGCAGCTAAAAGAAGCGCTGAAGCTATCGACATCGGTACGCACAATTCAACATGTGCTCGCAAGTGTGGACTGGCTCATGCATTCTAAGATGGACAACACGCTGCCCCTGTCGGCAGAGGACAAGCGTGCTAGGGAGGCTTGGGTCCGGGATATGTTGCTAAACAAGGATCCCGCCAGGTAGTAGGACACCATCGTGTTCTCCGACGAGAAGAAATGGGATCTCGACGGGCCTGACGGGTTCCAGACCTATTGGCGCGATCTTCGCCAGCGTCCAAGGCAAACAAAGCACCACCAAGCGGGAGGTGGTTCAGTCATGGTGTATGCGGGCTTTAGCACCACCGGCAAGAACGAGCTGGCGGTGCTCGACGGCAAACAGAACCCGGACGACTACGTGTACACCGTGTCCGAGTCCATGTTCCGTAAGCCCACAAGCACTACGGCACGGACTTCACGTTTCAGCAGGACGGGGCGTCCATTCACCGCTCTAAACGAAAGCAGGGGTTCTTCGCACAAGATGTCCGCGTACTGCCGTGGCCTGCACGAAAATGGCCTGCACGAAAATCTTTGGTCAATCATGACTCGCCAAGTTTACGCTAACGGCAAGCAGTTCAGTAGTACCGTCGAGCTGACGGCTGCGCTATACACAGCCTGGGATGCTATTGAAATACCGGTGCTCACGTCTTTAATCGCGTCCATGCCTCGCCGCTGCAAGGAATGCATCAAGAAGCACAGCAACAAGACACATTACTAATGTAGCCATCAATTTCACCATCATATTTTTGACTTGATTTTATTATGTAAGATGGGTGTCCGTATATTGGTCGTAATAACTAATGTGGTTATTTGTATGGTAGCCCCCTCGTAAACTGCTCTTTCCTGAACGTTAAAACATGCCGCAGATGCGTTTTAACCGTGCGAGCAACATATCTAAATAGCATGGCGTAGATCGTAAAACTGACTGCGTTAGTGGGGAAAGGTGGGTGTTCATAAGAACTTGGCGGGCAGTGTAGGTAGTACTACAGTAGTATACTACGATTCTTCATGCTCTTCAACTGACTGAACGCCTTTAAATCCTTTGGCCACTAAAAACATCTCAGTGGACTCTGGTCGTGAAGATTGTGGCTTCATGGCTTTAACCATCTCGAACGCCGCCTTCAAGTCTGCTCGAAAGTCCTCCGATCCGTCACATCGCAGTATTTTGGTGGCAAAGTTGCCCCCAGGACGCAAATACAGCTCGGCCATCTTGAGCGCGTTGTGGCACAGTCGCAGCTGGTGTTGGCTGTCCGTGAGAAAGTTGCCCGAGAAGGACGGGGCCATGTCGCTGAGCACCACGTCGGCCTTGCGGCCGCAAAGCGCTTCGCTCAGCTGCTTCCTTACCGCCACCTGACGGAAGTCCCCCACCACGATGGCCGCACTCTCCACCGGGTCAAAATGCTTGAGGTCCACGGCCACGACCCGCGGCTTTTGGCCATCTGTCTTCTGCTGGTTTTTGGTCTTGGGGGCGGTGGCCTCCACGGCCACTTGCGTCCAGCCGCCGGGTGCCGCGCCCAGGTCCAGCACGAGGTCGCCCCGACGCAGTAGCTGGAAACGCTGCAGCAGAAAAATATCAAGAGGTTTGTATGGTCATCAGCAACGAATTACGAGCAGAATCTACTGGACATACGTCGTTGAGCTCGCGCAGCTTCAAGGCCGCGCGCGAGCGGAGCCCCTCGCGCTTGGCCTGCTTTACCGCGGGGTCGCCCCACTGCCGCCGCACCCAGCGCGCGCTTGCATTCGACTTGCCCTTGAGACTCTTGATGGCGCGCACTGGGGCGCCGTGGCCTAGCAACGACCCGGATCGGATGTATATGCTGCTCATGACGTTTTCTTGTTAAATAAATTACTTCAGTACAAAATATGGCACGATTGTACCATATTCAACAGCTCATTGCCACATTTTGATCGGCTTCGTCACTCCACGTTATCCTGCTTTGCCAACACAACATGCCGAGGAGACTCCTGTCGTTACGCCACAACACGTTCGGCCGCCCTCGCTGTCGCCGATGACCAAGATCAACGTCTCATCGCCGACAGCTGCGCCGATGGAGGCCAGCCGCCTCCAGGACCGCACCTCCCACCGGGTCACCACAGCTGCTCCTGGCCCTTCGGGTCGCGCTAGGCGTGCTACCTCTGGTCCTCCAGACGCGGAGCTACATGAGTTCGCCAGACCGCACCAGATGCCTGAGATCCTCGTGGTGCCTCCAGACTCGCCCAAGCAGACAGCAAACCTGACGGAGGCGTGCCGAGCTGAAGGCTACGAACTGGCTGGGATCTGGTGGAATTTAACCCCCACACATTACTACAAGACTGACCAAGGCATCGTTTGCCACGCGGTCGTGCCGCAGTACAATTTACATGGAAATTATTACATTGAAAGCTCGCGAACGGCCTCGTATTACACGACGCCATCAAACTGCGCCAATGAGAGCGTCCCGTGCGTCATGTACATGTATCACGGCAGTCTCGGCTTCTACTCATTGTACGAGACGGTGGTCGGCACGTACTGTGTCAAGAATAAGGTCGCGTACGTCGCAGTGCAAGTCCTCGGAATGTACGATATTAATGGCGTATTCTTAGCGGAAGACATGGAAAGTATTGCCACAAGGTCGTCGTACTGGTACGCATCGTTGGAGCGCTGTGGCTGGCGTATCGAGCGGTGACAATTCGCCGGAGCTTCGTCTCGTGCAGACGATACGGTCGTCGGTGCGACGAGTGGGGCAAATGAGCAAAATGAGGCCATTGTGTTCGTACAGGAAAGCTTGCGTCTCTCGGCCCATGAGGCGACAAACTGACATCGCTCGGCGCTGTTGTATCTGATCTGCGAAGGCCTTATGACCGACCTGTCATCATTGCGAACGACAGCTGGGCGTCGAAACTTCAGTTCGTGTCGCTTGGCTACAATTTGTCGGGCTTGATGCTGCTGCTATTCGAAAAATGATCGAAAGGATAAAGTGGCTGAGTGAAACGTGGCGTCTTCGAATCAAGCGAGTGCTTTTCAGCTACGAGACGGCGCTCATCGGCGAGTTCGTCCTGGCTTTTGTGTTGCAGGCCTGTATGGCGGGCTTGAATGGGTCACACTTGAAGCGCTCGAGGTTAACGGCAGTCGCAGTGTCTTATTACTTTTGGAGTTTGATTTGCCATAGTATCATTGTGGTTGCGATCGTCTTAATCATCTCATCTGTACGGATACCGTGGGCTTTGACTTATGTGTGGTTAAAGCATCGGTCATTCGCCGTCTTGTCCGAGTCGTGCTGTGTGGACATCACGTTAGGGGCTCGTAGCAGACTCATGCAACTAGGAGGCTACCAGTATCGAAACGCAACGCTATACTACAAGCCGACAGCGATGAAGGCGTTCGGGATGTTGAAATGGAAGAGGACGGTGCCGAGTATTTAGTTATGCACAAATTGACATGGTTCAGTGTGCCCCAATACGATTTGGTCGTGATTGGAGTGATTTTGGGTCATCGTGTAGAGCCCTGTCACAAGCGAATTGCACGGGTACGGTCAGTTTTATTGACCGAAGACTGGGAGGTGCAACGGAACGGTATCAGCATAGTCCGAGCGTAGACTGAGTTGTGGTGTGGTCTGGTCCAGACAATGGGATCTTTCACCCTCCATCAAGTCGCTTCTCCCGTCGCCAGAACAAAGAGACGTTGAAGTAGGAATTAGATAGATAAGGTAGAATGGGTACAACTTAAGTAGTGCAAATTGCGATCTCAATGCAGCCATGTCGTGAAACGACGCAGACTAGTTGAGACCGAAAAAGGAGCATGACCGTATCAGGAACGAAACAGGAAACGATGCCCGAAGAAGAGGAGGCGGTGGAGGGGGAGATTGCTCCTTCTAGTACACGTCGGCGATCGAAGCAGCAGCAGGATGAGGAAGAGCAGGACGACGACGACGTTGAAGCTGAGCTGGACGAGGAAGAAGCTGCTCGACAAGAGGCCAGACGACTGCGAGTGGCTATCGCTGAAGCCGCTGAAGCTCGCGAAGAATTGCAGCAGAGAAACATCAAGTCAGTCGTTGCAGCTCTTTTTTGTAGGGAGGAGAGGGAGCTTAAAATGTTGTTGTGTCTTGCAGATTGCAGCGACGCATTGCCGCTCAGTTGCAAAAGAATCAGGAAAATAATGCCCCACCTACCACCGGCTCTGGCGTTGCGGGGACAGACGCTGCAAACTCTGGAGCGGCGAGTGCTGCGAAACGGGACGACAAAGCGAACGCCAGTGAGAACGCCAAGAGATACCTCGAGTGTCTACGCAGCGTGCACGAGGCCAAGGTGCAGATGGGGACGGCACAGTCTCAATATGACAAAGTGGCGCTGGAGCTCCAAGCTCGTCTTGATGAAAAGGAAGCCAAAGTGACAGAGATCCAGGACGCCTTCCTCGAATTCAAGCGGGAAGTGGCACGAAACGCGGAGAACTTGCGAACGGGCAAACCGATTGCCAAGCGGGTGATCGCGCAGTTTGAAGCCGCAGAGCTCCGCAAGGATCAAGTGGTGGAGAAGGTTCGACTCAAGCACATTAACCTGCGCACGCACCTCAAGAAGCTCGAGCAGCAGTTGCATGCCAAGGAGCAACTTGCCGAGGGGCTGCATCTGATTGACTTTGAGCAACTCAAGATTGAAAACCAGACGTTGAACGAGAAGATCGAAGAGCGCAACGAAGAGCTCCACAAGCTGCGCAAGAAGACAACGAGTACTGTGCAGGTGTTGACGCATATCAAGGAGAAGCTCCAGTTTGTACTGGCCGAGAACCAAATGCTCAAACGAGATTCACAAGAGCTAGAGGAGGCGTTGACTGCCAACCGCGACCAACTCACTCACAAAAAGAAGGACCGGGACGCCGCACGACAGCTTGCGGCTCGGCTCAAAAGCAAGGAAGGGTTTGCCAAATCGGAGCTGCTCATCGAAGACTTTGAGAAGCGGGAGACCGACCTCGTGGATCTTGAGCGACGTCGTGCAGAACTCGTTCAGAGACACGTGTATCTTACCAAGCAGATGAAACCGGCAAAGAAGACGAACAAGTAGCAGAAGCGCCGCCACTTCATGTTTTTTCCTCGCCATAAAGGCAACACAATTCGCTTTCAGACGATTTGCACAATGTATTACCCGAGCTATGATTAGGCGATATGACTATGATAACATAGATCAAGTAGGCACGCTCCTCTGTTCGTGACAATCGAGCTCAACCTATATTCACGAGCTTTTACATGTCATATACTCGGTGGCGTCTTCTCGTTAGCTTTGACATACACGTAGTACAATGGACCGCACTGCTGAGTGCTTTTGTCGGCTTACTAACATGCGTCTTCCCGGGTCACTCCTTGTAGGGTTTGCTTGGCAACAAACCAAATAGTTGATGGCAACTAGGTCATTCTAGTGCCACTCTCGCCGTCGGTTGCGCCCGCGACATTTGTGTCGTGGGCGACACTTCGAGATTTACACTGTATCATTACCGCGTTGGTTCTACTCATTCTACCAATTGGAGGTTGGAAGATATTGTACTAAGGACAGAATGGCCTACATCCATCCAAGTGGAAGTCGCGGTACGTACTATGTCAACAGAGTATTTCTAGCTAAAAGATACTGATCGAGGATGATCGTTAATGGAGTACTACTGTATTAATCCGTCGAAGCTACGCATCGTTTAGATCTAAGACGGAAGGTCAGACGCTATGACTGAAGATGTGACGGAATGGACGGGCATATTCGATATCATGAGGCCATGCTGTTAGTACAAGAAAAAGAGTTAATGTACGCAGCGTCAACCTCTCTGGACTGAACGGGTCAGACATGAAGACTCCAAACGGACAGCTCTTGCGATCTCCTACTACATTTTGCGTCGTCTCGGTCATCATTGCCATCATTGCGTTCGTAAGAGCACCCTGTAGACGCTGCAGATGTACGTGTTCGGCCCTTCAAATTGTTGTTCGAGTGCAGTACATTGACACGGTGATAGGCGTACACAGCCGAAGTCCGAGACGGCAAGTTATACTACAAAGCGTCCGCCCTAAGCGCTCTGGTGATGCTGCAAATGGAGGAGAGGCGTCAAGTCTTTGGTCATGCACAAATGCACTGGTTTATCGCTCCAAGCAACAATTTGATGCCGATTGGAGTCATCTCCGGGCGTCGAGTGGAATCTTGTCTGGAGGGCCTTGCACAGGCATCGTCAGTTTCTTAAAAGAATCTTGGGAAATTGCCAGCCAAGTGGAATGCTACCGTCACACAAGAGCGAATCTTGCTCGCGAGCTCAGAAAAGTTAGACGAAATCCCTTAATTTTAAGTGTCAGCTCGTCAAAAAGAGATAATCACTACTAAATCTGTGTGTTTTTTGTATAGGATTTAAAATCCATCGTTAAAAGTGACCCCAACTCGCATGTCTGAATTTCCCCTCGCATTTTTCATAATCTTTCATCAAGTGTTTCATCAATACTGCTGCGAGAACATTTCACACTTTCCGGTTGTCTCTCGTACCATTAGGCACCAGCTTGTACTTGTCAAACATTTGGAGCTGAGGAAGCCGACACCGTCTCGTCAGTGTCACTGCTCGTATTGCTGCTGGCTGACGACCCCTCGGTCTCAACTTGTGCTAACGGGTGGTGGTAGAGATACATAGAGATGACCAGTACACCAAGTCCACACGCAAACTCCAATTTCGGCGAGAAGGCGAAAAAGATCATGGATAAAAGCGTCGTCAACATCATCGCGATCGAGTGCGAGTACACACAGGCGATATTATCCAGATATTTGAGGATGCAGGCCATGAAGATACCGCCAATCGAGTTGACGATAATCACGATCACTGTCCAGCCACTATATCCATGGAAAAATCCGTCCGAGAGCAACATCTTCCCGTCCACCAGCACGAGTCCTACCCAATTGAACAGCACGCCGAACACGTACATCTGCACGCTCTGCCACAAGAACGGACACTCTGACTGCCGCTTTAACGCCCACTCTGCGAACACACTCGCACAGGACGACAAGGCGACGCCCACTAGCGCGAGACTCCCCCCGAGCGCCACCTGCGAGGATTGTGACGAGCTGCTGTTTAGTTGCCGCAAACGCTCGGATTGGCTGGTCAAGACGCCCAAAAGCAGCAAGACGATGGCCAATTTGTGTAACTCCGTCAGTGGCTGCTTCAGCACGTATCGGAAGAGAACAGCCGTGAGCAGGATCTTGAGATTCCAGAGCACAGAGACCGTTGCAGCATCCAGATAGCGCAGTACGACGTAGTTGAGGTTGCTCTCCAGTGCGTTGAGCAGAGCTGGTAGAGCATAGTACAAGCTCTTCCGCAGCTGTAGTGGCTCAGGGAGCTTCGTCTCCGTCCCGATGATTCCTGCCAACATGGCCGAGAGCTTGAGCACTTCGATGAGGAACGTGACGGTGACGCTGCTGTATGGCACGAGGCCGTCGAGTTTGGAGGCGATGATGCAGAGATTCCCAGAGCATAGGAAGACTGCAGCCACGAGCATCAGAATCAGTCTCCGTCCGAGCTCCATTGGTTTTTCTTTTGGGCGAAAATGACAAGGGTCGGATTATCTTGTGACGGTTAGGCTACATGTACATGTACACCTAACGGTAAGCAGAGGGTGCGCGACAAAGCGGAAGTTGCCTTAAACGTACCATCTATCACCTAGCATCAGTCGCGACTAGCGAGTCGCAGTGCAGACCTTGACATACGGAATACATGTACTTATGGTGTCTGATAGTATCCTCCATGAACTGTACAACAGTACAGTGACCATGCCGAACTAATTGAATAGTATATGGGACCAGTCTACGTGCAAATTGTCAGGACAGCTCAGGACCGGACAGTTATTATGTCACCCCCGATGTCCTTGAACTTGAACAGGATCGACGTACAGTAGGTGGAGACGCAAGTTGATTTCTCAATTGCTTTCTGTCAATGCATTTCGACGTACTACTCTAAACAAGCAAGGATCCTTTGTCTTTGCGTGTCAGGATATAAAGGCTTGTTTTATTGGAGGCTTAGAGAGCCTGATAGTATAAATATCCGTGAAAGAATTGGTCGATCTGTGCTGTCATTGTATTCACAGCGGGGCTTTCATTATTAAAGGACTATGACCTCACTGCAATCCCAGAGGGACTGGATATAAAATCCGAAGAATACGCTAGCGGCGACTGGTGCTAGGTGATGGGTGGTACGTGTTGCTCCGCTCAATAATCGGAAGCCGTTCGATGGTTAATCGAAAGCAAATCGGAAGTTATTCTAGGGTATAATTTTGGGCTGTACAGTTTTGAAATTTCAACTGATCATCGGTGCTTCAGCACCATATACACTCAACTTGCCACTTTTTCTGTGTCAGCGTTTTGGGCTAGTCAGTTTTTATTTATTGAGTGCTACTTCTTAGAATAAAAACTAGTCTATAAATTTTAGAATATTTGTTTCTATTAGCTACAGAATAATAAAAGTTATTCTAGTGAAGGCAAAGCTTGTGAGCCGTAGCGGGTAAGGTTTTGACGCAGCGAGCCATGAGGGGTACACGGATCGCGCGGAGCGCGTAGTTAGGGTGTAGAAGCAAAGGGAGAGGAATGCAACCTGTGATTTTAAGACCCGTGTGCGTAGCATGCGGTCTTCAGGACATTAAACTGCCCAAACTACGAGATGATAGGTGTATTTGTTTTGCAGCCTCGATTCAGTTTCCACTATTAGCCGCTGTTGGTGGGTGATGTCTTTTAATCGGGGGAATCCGTTAGTTGGCGCATTATGATGTCGAAGTGACTAGTTTAAAAGAATTGGAATTTAAAAGTGTAGATGAAAATGTGCACCCATATTCTAGCTGGCAATCGAAATAGAGTATTAAACGGTGATTACTTAGAAATTTGCTGTTTAATCTGCTAGAACATTTAATCTGGTAATTGCTAAATCATTTTTGATATTTGAATAGAATTTGCGGTCATTTCAAAAGTAAAATGAGCTTTGCGCGCCAAATTCAAAGTGCAACAACAATTCCGCACTCATGTTGGACAAGGTTTCTTTTGGGTCGTATTGCTTATAAAGTTGCTAACCCGTGGATCTGAAGGTTGACAATGTTTCGTGATCAAGTTTTCTCTATCAATTTGTCGTACCATAGTGAAATCTATTACACTTAATACGGACTGAGTTCTTTCACGATTTGTCGTACGATAATGAACTCCCGTACACTTACATGTAGTACGGACTGAGTTCTTCCACGACCGATGACGAATGCAGAATGCTCTTGTAGCTGTCGATTAAGTATTGATGTCTGCATGCCAGTTTTTTTGCGGCAGTTTGAACAGATTAAACGTATTTTTATTTGTCAGTTAAAATCGCGTTTTGAAGCGCCAAAATCAATACTATTTTAATATGTTCTTGAAAGGACATTTAGCATTTGATTAGATATTTCTATCTGTAACGCCAATTAAGTTTTGTTTCCCTTCTGGATCGCAGTCTCGTGGCTATGGTATGCGTTGCCAATCATTCTCAGTTAGTGTTCAGATCCTTCCATTTAATATAGTACGTGATTATTTCTTCATTAAAAATGTGCTACAATGGACCGTAATAAAGCGTTTTATGAAACCAATTTTTATTAATATCAGCTGGTCTTTATTTTGGCTATTTTGGGTATTCCACGAATTTGGTACTTAGCGCGTATCTGTGGGATCCCCTCGCAGTAATGACGTCCCAACAGTGGTAAGTTAGCTCACTCGAAAGTCGACGACTCGTCGCGACAATGCGGCGGCGGCTAATGCGCCGCGTGCTGCCCGCCCTGGGGGCTCTGCTGGCCTCTTTCCTCTTCGTCAAGCTGCAGGTTGAGCCTCGCAATCCTCTGACCAGCACCGACCCCGAAGCTCCCGTCCCCATCCTTACGGTACGCTACTTAAACGACCCCCAACCAACACTGCATCTCATGTCTCTTTGCACTTATTTCCCGTTTCCAATGACTAATTACTAGCTTTACTCGCTTACAGCAGGACGCGCTGCCCATGACCAACACTCTACTGGAGCAGTATCTACCGTCGGAGTTGCCGTTCAATGCCTCTGAAGTCGCTCAGCTCTTCGCCCAGAGTCCGGATTGGAGCGCCATCGGCTTCGCTCTCGAAGCCGCCGTTATGGCCACGTTCCAGTGTATTAAACTATGGGGCACCTTTCTTCTGCTGGTATCTGTGCCTTTAGTGCAATTCCTGGCTGTACTGGGCGAAGCGGCGCTGCCTCACGTGCTCACGGCCGTCAAGATGGGGGCCGACTACGTCAGCCAGATGGATCCGCTGTATCAGGCCATTCTCGCTATTTCAATGGTATTTGTGGTAATCTGCATTCGTCAAGGATACGTACACAAGGGTAGAGTGCAATACGTGAGGACCAGGAGGCTGCTGGAGCTCAGATACCGAGCATTCGTCGCGAGTTTAAGCGCCAAATGGCGTCTGGCGGCCATCTTGCTGCCTCACGTGCTCTTCTTTGGACTGAGCTACGAAGCTTTCTATTGGTTGCCCGAGTCCGTGACGGACGTGTTGAGCAGTGACACGCTCTTCGGAATGCTCTCGATCGGGTACCCACTGCTCCACTCGATCGGAATCATCAGACAGAAGCGACTATACCCGAAACATTCCAAGTCAACGCAATTCGCATCGAGGCCTGGACCACTGACTGAATTAAGCAAAACATTTGACAAGATCAGCATCCCAGACTACGAATGGAGAGCATACGAAGCGTGTTTAAAGTACTGGATTCTCTGGTCTCTCCTAGTCTGTATGACCAGCATGATGACGCTCTTCTTGCCGACGATCGTGACGTCGTTCTTGACAATGCCGCTCCACTTTTGCAATATCGTGTTGATTTGGATCCATTCTCCGTTCACACGTGGCGACATTGCTCTTTATACGATGCTGAGTCCACTTATGAGTCCGTATGCGAACCGGATTCAAGAGCACGAAACGACAGCGAATGCTGAGGCAGAAGAGAAGACGAACTTGCTGCTTCGAATGCTCGTGTCGTTCCGTGTAATGCCCGAGCGACACGTGCACGTGGCGAAAGATCTGTGGTCACAGGGTCCTGCGCTCTTTGGGCTCATCTTCATGTTCACGCCAGGCTTTGTGGCCTCTCGCGGCTGTTCGCTCATGGGCTTTGGATTTCCCGCTTATGTCACGATTGGAGTGCTCGGAGAAAAGCGGACACGGCGCTACGAGTGGTGGCTCGCGTACTTCAGCGTCGCAGTGACGGTGGATTATTTGATCACCGCGATCGGACGAGAGATCGGGTGGCTGCCACTGTTTTACCACGTCAAGTTGCTAGTGATGATGTGGCTCCAGTTCCCGTACTTTCAAGGGGCAGAACGGATTTTCAACGCGTGCTTTTCGAGCGTCTTCATCGTTCCCCCCACACACAACGCCGAATGAAATGGATTTTATTTGTTCAGATTTTTCCCCGTTAATCTAGGATATTAGCCGTAGATTCCCGTTTATCCAAATCTTGGTATGTTGTTGTAGAAACGCTTGGAGTTTCTTACCCTCGCTATTGTTAGAATATCAGGGTAAAAGGCTCTTGATATAGGGGATTCCTGCTTTTAAAGTAATTTGGGAAACTACTTCTTACTCACTCGCTCTCACGTGTCAAGCTGTGAAGGTTCTAGACAATTGAAAACCATGCGTGGCTTAGCATCCCTTCAAGGAAAATCTCGTCATCATGCCTATTGTTCACCCGAGATTTTGAGTCTTCAAGAACCTTCCGTGTATCATGGCAAAATGCGTACAGCCCCCGAAGGTGCGACATCAGTTGACGTCCTTGTCGGTGTCTCGGCCGAGACTGTCCATGCGATCTCCATGCACCAGAACAAGATGCTGTTTCAGTCTCCTATGGGCGTCATAAAGGAAATCGTATGGGACCACAGTGAAAAGACCGTCCACTTTGTGCTGGACGATGGCTCGGTATCCCCCACCTTCGTGTTTCCTGTGCTTACAGATCTGGAAGCTCATTTTACAGCGATTCTAGCACTTCCAGACCTTGAAAAACCTCCCGAACAAGTTTATATTGGAATTCTCATCGGACAAAACTTACCATCGCCAATTCAGCAGCGTCGAGCGTCACTTGGAACCAGTCAACCGATGCTGCCGATGTCTAAACGACGAGAGCTTCTGCGTAGAGAACAACCAGTACGCAATGCCATGAGTCGCGAACGATTGGGACTGGAGTATATCAGGAATGGCTACCTCTGCTTTACGTGCTCTATCAACAGTGACCTCCGCGGTCTCACGTTGAACAGTAAATATGTTCGCATTTTTCCGTCCCCGGACTGTCACGATCGCAGCGCGTGTTTGTTTTCCTATTCGTACGAGCATTTAGAGACCTGTGACGTGTCGGGCACGCGACTAGAGCTACGTTTCCGCACGATCCATCAACTGGCAAAGCAGCCAAATTATCTCGTTTTCCAGAGTTTAGAATCCCAGTATATTCGCGAAGCAATCTGGTATCTTAAACACGGAACGTACATGGATGCATCTCTTCGGGAACAGCTAGCGTCACCGATCCGAACGACTACAAGAATCAGCGAAAACGAGGCATCACAGCAGGTTCCTCAAGTCGCCACGTCTCGTCGAGTGAATGGATTGCTGTTTTTCAACGATATCGAGAGCTTAAGACACCGACTGGATGCCTGTTGTCGAGTAATCGGATGTGAGGAGCTCGTGGACTGCGGAGATCATAGCGGAAGTCGACCCGAAGAAGTCTCGACGTCAAATGTCATGATTCATATTAATTCTGGCGAGTTAAGTCACGTGAACCCCAATATTCGCACCAATCCAAGTAACTCGAGAGTGTCTGTTACTGGATTGTGTGATTTTCATGCTTCTTGTCTCGTATCGGCACCAAATGAAGCATTTCCACGACAAAAAAGTATTTTATCACGAGACAAAGCGCCAAAGACAAGGCAGCCATTGAGTTCTCTATTGCAATCCACACACTACGCGACCATGTTCAAGTTCCAAGGCCAGCTACTGAAGCGACAGAATGGCCGTACATTCCATCTACGGAAGACGTGGCACGCCAAGTTCCTTGTCTTGTTCGAGACGCCTCTCGGGGGGTTTCTGTGCTACTACGACAAGGTGACACATTGTCCAGGGATGACGGAGACACCCAAAGAGCGACGAATTATTGATCTGAGCTCTGTATTGTGTATCCGTCCAGTCTCCACGTCTAGTCCAGCTGTCAGTCGAGGCAGCGCGACGACGCCAACTGTACACGCATTCGACGTGGTGACGTTGTATCGGACGTGGACGTTTGCAGCGATGGAACCAGAAAAGTACGAGATTTGGCTCTATGTATTGACAGAATGTGTCGAGAAACACGCTACGATCGCTCCAGATAAAGTATTACGATTCCCAGTGAAGCTGGCGATGACAGGACATTCCTCATCAAGTGAAGCTACATCACTGGAGATCTCGTCGTATGGTGTATCATTTTGTACAGGCCACGAGGCTGAGGTCGTGTTGAGCTCGTGGTATTATACGGAGCTGGAGAAATGGTCGGTTGTCTATCAGCAAGGATACACGTGCTGTCTACTCAAGTGTCGAAGCCCAGCGCCAGGGTCTCGTCGGATTCTTACTGGAGATACAGTCATTCAAGACTATTTGTTCCGTACGACAGATGCCAGCGCTGTCTGTCTTGCTATTGAGTTTTATGTGGGCAAATGCATGGCAAAGCTCGAAGTGCTGGCTGGACAGTATCTGGACGAGACCCGTGCGCAGAAAAGCAAGACGAATTTCATTGCTGATCCAGTCATAGTCAAGCGAAATCCAAAGCTACAGCTGCGATTGGTGAGAGAACATGCGATTGAGAATGTAACGCTGGCTCCAGTGGGAAGCCCCGAGAAGGAAGTTGTTGAATTAAAGGCTTTTTCGGTGACTAGAACGGGAATTGAAAATGTAGATGCCCAGCTGCCACTTGACGTCGTCGATTCTGTCCAAGACGTCAACTTTGAAGGTGATAAGGATGTTCAGCACAGAGAAGAAACCGTTATTGATGATATGGGAGAGTTTGAGAGTATTGATCTAGGGGAGGCAGTCGTTGAAACGACGGGAAGTCAGAAAGAATGCGAGATTGACCAAGATGCTGGACAGGATGATCTCAGTCAAAGATCGACAATATTGCTGGGAAGTCACTTAGATCTTAACGTGGAGGACAGCCAACAGACACAGAGTTCAAGTATCGACGAGTGTGTCGTACACCAAGAAGAAAAACCGCGTGCTGCTCATAATGAAGACGAGAACTGTGAGGCATCTCTCAGCTCTGGTGTCTTCATGGAACCCTATCGTGCTGACATCTTAACGTCGTTTCAAGTCCCGATCAACGTCTTCAAGGCGACTCTAGAGCTTGACAATCTCCTCGTGTCTCCACCGACTCCGCTGTTTCTGCTCGAATGTACGAGCCAAACCTCAGAAGACGATCGAGTGTCTGAGAGTGAAGTTTCGGATCGATCTGATGCCTTCAATTCGTGTACTTCTGAAGCAGATCCACTCAATCAAGTGGTAACTTATGACTCGAGATCACCAGCAGTCGAAGAAGCAGATCCCGTTCCACCTACAGACAGCGACGAAGTCTTTGAAGACGCCGTCGACCTTGAGTCCAAAGAGGATTTACTACCAACACTCAACGTTGTTCACCAAATCCCGTCACTTAGTCGAGCGATTCAAAGTAGTTAAACCATTTCATGATTTCTTGGCACAAGTTGTGCCTAATTCAGGAAAATAAAGCAAGAGTGAAGCGACACATTTGTTATATTTTCTCTAGTTTTGTTTTACGCTTGGGATGGACCGTACACGTGCAGACGGCAGCTCGAACAAACTCAAAGTGTACGTGCTGCAAGCTTCAAGCTTTAAGCTTCAGGTTGAAAGCTCACTCTGTTTCCATCTTGTAGCACGACGGACAGTGCGTCGTCTCCGTTACGAACAACAGCTCGAGTCTCTCCCTCTCCTGTTAAGTCTCCAATTTTCCCATCAATTAAGAAGAAACTTAAAACTTCTCCAAAGAAACCTCGTCGAGTCGGGAGCAATGACAAGGTGAATGAACGAACGTTAGCAATTATTGTCGTATTACTGCACTAAATCGTGGGATTTCTAGACCGTCTCGCTACCAAAAGTTTCATCTGTCACTTTCGCGACCCAAGAAGTGGATTCCCGGGAGGTACGAGGATCCAAGTCTTTTGGTTAATTTTCTACAAGTTTTAAGCATGCTTTGTGATCATCAAGGAACTGGAAGTGCTCAAGTGTATCCTAGTACGTGAAGGATATCTACAACGATTAGGACGCGCGAGTACTGCTGGCCACATCGATGGCGTTCACCTTAGTGAGATTGTCGATGTACTGGATTTGCTTCGTTTCGCGACGTTGGAGACAGTTGAGGCGATAGTTTCGTGGCGAACGTACCGACAGACGAGTAAATGCACTGACAAGTTGACAGCTAACTCAGTACCCGAGTTGGAACAGTTCAAGTGGAACGGGATCAATTATCTGCTCAAACTGGCGTCCGACTTGGAGTTCTTAGAGAAACACGTCAGTCTCATTGAGTGGCTCAGCTTCTCACTCGAGCGCAATCCCTTCATCCTGCCCTTAAACCTCGAGTGTCGAGCGAAGCTACTGACCGAACAGCAACCCACCGCTAAGATTCCAACTGTAGCAGATTCCAATCGGTTCGTGTCAGTAGGCGGCAAGCGCTCGCAATCGACTCGACAAAGTCTGAAGGTCACCGAGCATTCCATGGCCGAGATCCAAGTTTTTGCGGAACGGAAGCGGATGAAAACTCCGTACGAAACTCGAGTAGTGAACGAAGACGAACTGGTGCCCAAGACGTCAACGTTCGGACCTGTGCGATCAAAGCCATTACGCACTAAAGAAACGCAGTACAGCTTGATGTTACCGTCACAAATCGGAGAAGAGGACCTGACGCGACTTCATGAGGCTGAGGCTGTGGTCTTGCAAGAGGAGGCAGTTTGGGGACGATATGCACGGGATCTTCACGGTCGCGTGGTGCCTGAAGATGAGGCTCAACGTCGAGTGAGTATGGTTGAATTGTCAGGTAATGTCTACCAGGTTCCTGCTAGTTTGAAGGCTTCCGACACAGCTGAAGACCCTGAAGACCTTGAGCTACGACTCCCGGGTAAACACCACGTGAAGAAACGTTCTGGGAAGCTCGGACCCATTTCCAAGCCTGAATGGCGGTCACTTGAGCGTCCTCCGCCGCCAAGACGACGTGCCCGAGGTGCTCAACTGGAAGAAGCTTTGGTAGTTGAACGACGAGCAAATGCACACTTGGGGACGCTTCTGGACTCGTTGAGAGAGGAAATGGAGCGTAAGGCAATGGATGTTGCTTACTTTGAGAGCTGCTCCGAGCTGCAGGTGTATGGCGAACAAGGTCGAGCATTCTCCACACACGCTCAGCGGGAGCTCGCAGTGTTGCGTACAAGTTTTCTGGAGAAAAAGACGCTGTACGAGAGCAAAAGTGCCAATATTTCCAAGAAAGAACGCGTGCTCACGACGTTCAAGGCACAGCACAAGGCCGTCACAGACGCCAGTGTACGTCGCGTGTGGTTTCAGACGACGCTGCAGTGCTTCTTGACGACATTTTCCTGACGTTTCTTGTGTCTTTAAGCAGCATGTGAAGCGGATTGAGGCGGTTCGGGACCAGATAGCAACAAGTCCGAGCTTCAATCAAGAGCAGCAATGTCGAGAAGAACAGGAACAAGCTGCTGTTCGAGCTGTCGCGGCTGTGGAGCTGGAGAAACATGATCAAGCGGCTCCTTTAGTCCAGCATTTGTGTGCGACGCAGATCCAGAAACTCGTTCGTGGGATGCTGGCTCGGGACATGTACGAGCAGAGGAAGATCGAGTTGATCGTCGCGAGCACCTTCATCCAGGCCGCGGGGCGTGGGTTCCTCGTTCGTCGTCACGTGGCCAAAATGTATTGGCATAAGGCGGCGTCCGTGCATTTGCAGCGTCTGGCTCGAGGTTGGCTCGCTCGACGACTCGTAGCGACGAAGCGAAGGCGACGACAACGAGAAATATCCGTTGAACGTATTCAGAAAGTAACACGAGGCCGGTTCGGACGAGAACGGATGAGGAAGATCCGACAACTGGTGAACTGGAGGCTTCAACTTGTACTCGCAGCTCGGTCCATCACTGCGTTGGCGCTCCAAGAGCTCTCAATTGCTTGTCAAATGATGATCGCTCTGCCCGACGTCATGAGAACAGACGCCACGACGACTTTGAACGACAAGGACCCTCAGCCAGCGCTTGTGCTCGGTCTTGTGCGTCTGCTCATGCTCTTGACGAGTGATGCGGATGAGGAATGGGATATCCCCAATACGCGGTGGCGGGAAGCAGCTCGGTTTCTACAGTGTGGCGTTGGTGTTGCACGTCGAGTGCAGAAAATCACAGACGCTGCGGCTGGAGCTGCACGAGCTTGGATGTCACCGTCCGGAGGCTTTGTCCCTGCTGGGGTGGCTGCTTCAACGCCATATTTACGAGCATCTGCGCTTGGAACAGCCTTGTTGGACGCGTATTCAGAGGATGTCGACTTCCGAGTCGAGACGTTCGAGCGGATTCCTCACGGTTGGCAAGCTGCCGTTGCCATTTTCAAGTGGACGACCGCGTTCAGTGCCATTACTCGCCTTCAGCATCTTGTTGAGCCCTGTACGACGTCTAAAGATCCGTTCTTTGTGGTAAGTCAGTCATTGAGCAAGCGCGAGAGGGAACACGAACGAACCGAGCGACGAGAGGCCGACCGGAGCGATCAAGAGAGAGCTCGACGTTTTGTACCGGTTCAGTTGGTTCAAGCACGTAGCCGAGCTCGTCCATTGCTGCTGGTCGTGGCTAATGATGTACCACAAAAGGCACGAACATTTATCCTTGACAAGCTCCAAGTGGCTTTACCTGGTCTCTTCCTCTCAATGACGCGTCCTCCACCAGCGACTAAGCGATCGTTAGGTGGTCAAGACTCCATTCCGTTTTTCGATTTCATAGCTATTCGCAAAGCCTTAGCACTTGGACATGGTGTGATTCTTGAAGGCGACGTGGGTCTTCGTGATGTGACTCAACGTGCCTTTCTCAGTGCATTTGCTACCGTCAAGCATGGGCTACATCCACCACCAACGTGTCTTCTCTTGAGAGGCACCAGGACGAATCGTAGTGACGTCTTTGGACCGAAACAGGGCAGCGAGATGGAAGAGCAAGCGTATCGAGACGAACTTGTACGTCGTATGGTCGATGCAGATGTGAAATTGGCTCTGGATCGGACGACGAGACTGCGACTGGAGCTAGCCGACGCGGCTATTGCTCGTGAGATGGTCGAGCAGGCAAAGGCGGGATTGCAAGACTCAGCTCCTAGTCCAGCCTTGAGAATTGTCATGGAAGCTGTCATCGTGCTGCTCACGCCTGGGAAACTTGAAGGTCCGTGGCAGGGTGAGATCGAGATGAGTGCTTCAGTCAGTTGGCGACTATCTCGTCGGCTTCTAGCCCAACCTGCGTTCTTACGAGCGAAGCTGCAACAAGTGGACGTCACGACCATTCCATCCACCAATTTGACAGCTTTGGAGCGCTATGTGCGTCACGTACAATGGCCTAACGCTGTTGTTTCCCGGTCGCAGGTCAGTTCAAGCCGACTGCTGTTTACCCTCGCGACGTGGGTCGAATCGGCTACTCGGACCGCTCGGTTGATCGCTGCGGACGGTGCAGGCTGCTTGGCACCCGAAATCACCCGCTTTGGGCCGGTGTCTGCTCTATTTGAGCGAGTTGTTGTGTTCGATAATTGCCCGACAGACTGCGTACCGGATCGAGCCGGTGAAGACTCGGCACTGATGCAGTTGATGGACGCTGTGCTGGCTGATGCTCGCGTGTACCGCACAGCTCATCGGGTAGTGTGTTCAAGCGTGAATGTCTGCAGTCAAAGTCGTCAGAAGAAGGCTATTGAGCGAGAAGAACGCTGTGTCGTGACGCTCTTCCATGACTGTCGACGGGTATTCGCTAGTGTGTATTCCCCCAGCACGGGTCAGCGCTGGATGACAGTGATCTCGGAAGACGACATCGACAAGCTCTTGACGCCAGCAGCTGGGCCACTAGGAGACGAGACCCGAGCAGAGAAGCTGCCACCAAAGTCGCAGAACGAAATGTACGCACGTCTCGCTCGTCTCTGCTTGCTCCAGAGACGCCGACTTCAAGACTGTCTAGAGTCGATGGAAGCCCCAAGTCCGTACGAGCTGGTGCTGCGTCCTCGTGCCGTTCGACTGTATCGACATGTGCTGCAGCTTAACGGATACCTCACCACCGTCACCATCTCTGAACTTTCTCGAGGACATGTTCAGGTGGACGCGTTCGTACACAGCAGCAATTCTCCCGCGTCTTTGGCTCAAGCGGTGGCTCTAACGTTGTCAATTGAGCTCGAAACCATCCTGAGTCGACTCTCAGCGGCTCAAGCACGCCGCGTATTCGTACCTGCGCCTCGTATACCATCCCTCGTGCTTGATCGCCTCCATCTTTACTGCGTCACACGGACTCAAATGGTGGCTCCTGAATTCCAGCACAAGGTGACGGCCCCATTGCGACTCGGCGTCAGAACCACGGAGAGCGCTCCTGGACGTGTGCTCCTTCGTCGTGCTGTGCGCGTTCCTGCCCGTCATCTCGAGGCAGCATCAGCAGAACGTTCCGTGTTTACACTCGTCAAGCGTCACGAGGCCGGAGACTTTCAAGCTGTTTTCTACGCTCCTCGATCCAGCTCGCACCATGTTGTCCGCATTTCGAGCGCTGCAGCGGAACAACTGCTGCATCTATCAAGACAGACGACGTTTTCCCAGCTCCAGCACGTGTTATTGCAGACTTTCTGTCTTGCCAAGCCAACGTTGAAGGCCGAAGACAGCAGCGTTGAAGACAGCGGTGGAGATGTGGATCAAGAACCCGTCGAGGAAGACACGAGAAGATGCTTGCGCTTACGACGACGCGTAATTGCCAGATTTCTGTGCGTACTCCGCGTCTTCGAGGACCCTCACCAGCGCATCCATAAGAAGCAGGTCATACGCGCGTACGTTCAAGCCGAACTCTGTAATCAGGAAGACGACCAGTCAACGGCAGCCGCTCTCCGGTATCGCGTGTGGCTTCCTGTGTCGTGTTTAGAGCAAACGTTGTTGCTGCGACAGAGCGAGCTTGAAGCTAGTCTGCCGCTAGAATTGTCGTGGAGATATTCAACAGGAAAGGAACGACGAGACATCAGTCGGGACATTGTACGCCGCTACTTTCAATGGGATCCCAATGGTGGCAGCGGTGACGACGGATGCGTGGTGGCACGCTTGCCCTGTGGTTCATTCTGGGCGACTGAGGTGACTGCTGTGCTTCGTTTCAACAAACTGATCGCACAGAACTCATCCGAGGAAGATTCCGAGCAGCACAAGAACGCAGACGTGTCTGTGGTGTCGTGTACTTGTCTGTTGGACGACCACGAGACCGAAAGCGACGAGGAAGACGACCTTGAACTCAAACGGAAGATCTACAGCTACGACACGGATGAGCTTGTTCATCGTGGTAGCTACCGGGTTAACGGCCTGTATGTGGTCGTACGCGTATTCATGCGCGCTGAAGTGCTTCGAGACTTGCAGCCAACACTCGTGTCGCCAACTGATCGTGTCCGGGAACGCGATTCGTTCACAATCAAGTTCCACGTGTACCATCCGGCTTCAAGTGGTACTGCCGTGACTGCAATCCACGGACATCGAGAGCTGCGGGAAGTCGTTGGGCCCGACAAGGCGTCTCTCATTGCCTCCAGCTCCTTGGACAGTTTAATGCATCATATTCTCTTAACACGCGTAGATGTTCAAGTGGATCGAGAGGCAAGAGATCGTACAAATTGTCTAAAGGTGACATTCCTGCGTGACCGGTTGTACGCAAAGCAGAAAGCTACTCCCGTTACCAAGATGTTCGAGCGCGACGCTAGTGTGAATGCCACCAAATTAATTGACGAGACCCGACGCCATGGAATCGCTGGAGAACGCGGCGTAAAGGTCTTGACAACTGCGAAAATCCTCTCTGGTGGTGGTCGTACACTTGTGACAGTGTTTGACGTTGCTGCTAGTCATCGATGGCAACAAGATGCCGGTCATTTCGTGATGCTGCGAGTGGATGCGTACGTGTGTGCAACTAGCACGAGGCTATCGCTGTTGTTGGAGGGCAACGACCTCGTGCACGTGGTCGGCGATGAAGATAAGGAACTGTTGCTGCCTATAATTTACCCCGACGTCAACGCTTCAGACCTCGTCGAGATGGAAAAGGAGCGGTCTCGACGCTTGACCCTCGTGATACTGGATCACTTGCGTGTTGAGCAGCGGAATGACGGACGTGGAGACCGACTAGTACTCTCAGATTACTGTTACGCTCAGCTTGATACGCCGAATAATGAGCATAAGTCTGTACGGCTTTTCAAGGCGCTTCGAGCAGTGGGGCATGACCAGGTTTTGCTTTCCGCGTACTTTGACGATGCGAGTGAAGCCAAATCGTTGCGTCTGGAGCTTTATGATCCTGCAAGCAGCTCACGTTGTACACTGAAGCCATCATATACTTCCTTGAGTTTAATCTTAGGGATCTCTGAGCCATTTGAGCTCGATCAAGTCGTGAACAAGTCGAATCGAGCCAACTTGATGACGCACATTTGTTCCCTCGTCCACATTGAAAAAGTGTCGGCTATTTCCGACGGGGTTGTGGACAAAGCGTCGAGGTTTGCGATGTATCTGCTGGTTGACGAGCAGCGAGCGATGCAGTGTATGAAGCAACACTTGAGCCACGGTGGGGACACTGAGTATGCGGATACGGAAGAGTCTTCGTGGACTGGAATGACGACAAGCACAGACGGGAAATATATCTCCGTTCGTCTTCATTTGCTGCACGAAAGCTTCACGCACGCCACACCGAAGGAACAACGCTCATTGCTGTGCTCTGTCTTCGCTCCTGCAGAATTGCTAGTGAGCGCAAGGAAATTGGAGTGGACGGATCTCCCCGCAGAAGTGCTCAGTCTTCTCCCACAACTATCAGGGACGAATGATCAGTCAAATTCGTCCATCTACTCGCCGTTCTTCAGCACAATTTGCCAGCAGCTACGTTTAGAAGTCCAACATGATGACAATGAAGCTACCGCGCCGGATCAAGGCAGTCCTGAGAACCAAGCACGGCCCAAATCAATCGGGATCAGCTTCAGGTAAACTTGATACAGCAGCAAGTTAGCTTCCGTATCAGTGGGTCTCCATGCCACTTGCTCACCAGTCAACCAAGGGCCACCTAGAACCGGCCAAAACTAAATGTAGATGACGGTTGTACGTGGCACTATTTTTTTTTTTTCAGACCTGTACATGTTCTTGCCTGCCATATCAGTGTGCCCATTGACTCAGTCTCTGGTCTCTATAACCACCGAACAGAACCGATGCATCACTCCACTGCACCAGCAACTCGTTCGAGTTTGTCTGCTGCGATCCAGTCGATTGCAAGAAATGACCGTGATGGTCTCCAGGCCGCCGCGATCGCTCTGCAAAGGTCCGATGGCCGCATCCAGTTGGAATTCGCGGCTGAAGAGTCCATCAATCTGCAGACATCTCGACTGAAAGCTGCCAATCCAGATCAAACCCATGAGCTCAAGTCCTCCTCCTCACCAAGACACGAGGATTCGGATTCGTTCAACCAAAAGGCAGCAGTCAATGATGAGACTGACGAGCTGCTCTTGATTCCACCTCTGATGAACATTTGCATCCTCATCGTGGGCACTCGCGGAGATGTCCAGCCGTTTCTGGCTATCGCGCTTCGTCTGAAGGAGGACGGACACCGTGTCCGATTGGCCACCCACGCCGTGTACAGGGACTTTGTCATGCGCCACGGCCTCGAGTTTTACCCACTGGGGGGTGATCCAAAAGAACTGGCCGCGTACATGGTCAAGACGGGTGGTAATCTCATCCCAATGAAGATCAAGACGTTAACTGAGGACGTTCCGCGCAACATGCAAATGATCAACGAGATTGTCTTCTCCACGTGGCCCGCCGTCTCCGAAGCGGATCCGGATGGCGAGGGTCCGGGTCTCCCGGGTCCTCCATTTCGAGCCCAGGCCATCATTGCCAATCCAGTTTCGTACGGACACGTCCACGTCGCTGAACGTCTCGGAATACCGCTCCACATCATGTTCCCACAGCCATGGGTGCCCACCATGGCATTTCCTCATCCCTTGTCCAATCTCGCGTATACAGGCAAATGGCAGAAGCGAAACTATTTGTCTTATAAACTCGTCGATCTCATCATGTGGCAGGGTACAGAGGGGATCATCAATGAGTTTCGGACCGAAGTACTGAAGCTGCATCCGATTCGCAACGGTGATTCCGGCTCCGAGTTACTCTTGGACTTGAATATTCCTCACTCCTTCATGTGGAGTCCCCATCTCGTACCGAAACCAGCCGACTGGGGGGATCTGTACGATGTCATTGGCACTGTCACTCGAGAAGAGTCAGTACCCGAGTACTCGCCTTCTCTAGAACTCGAAGCATTTCTAGGTAATGACGGAGGTCCCATTTTCGTCGGATTTGGCTCCATGGTGCTAGCCGACCCACTGGCGACAACCAAGATGGTCATCGAAGCAGCCACGCACGCAAAGATGCGCGTCTTGATCCAGTCGAATTGGACTGACATGGCTGGCGACATGGACATCCCCAGTCATGTCTTTTTCATCGGAAACTGCCCGCATGACTGGCTTTTGCCCAGAGTATCTGCTGTTGTTCATCACGGCGGTGCTGGCACCACTGCGGCTGGGCTTCTTGCTGGGAAGCCGACGTTCATTGTACCATTCTTTGGAGATCAACCGTTCTGGGGCCAAGCCGTTGCAAGTGCTCGGGTGGGTGTCGCGCCCTGCCCCATCGCACAAATTACGACTGAAATCTTGCACAACGCTTTCGTCGAACTCGCAAACCCCGAGGTACGGAAGCGCGCAGAAGCGATGCGGGATCTCATGGTGCAAGAAGACGGCGCTGGAGAAGCTGTGCGCAGGTTCTACCATCACTTACCAACACAAGAGATGTGGTGCGACTTGGACCACCACCGTATGGCCATGCAGTGGAGCGTGCACGACAGGATCAAGCTGTGTGACCGCTGCGCGTTCATCGTAAGAGAGCGGCCAGAGAATCTCAAGAAAAGGGTCGTTCGTTACCACTGTGTCGACTATTCAGCTCGAGGTCCAAGCTCATTGCTGACAGGAGTAGCCACAGGTGCCATCGTCTTCGCGCACGAGTTGACTGGAGGGTTAACCGGAGTCTTGCTTCAGCCCGCCAAAGGTTTAATTAATGGCGGCGTGGTCGGTGCTGTCAAGGGCGCGGTGGCTGGTGTATACTATTTGCTGGTCCGACCGGTTCACGGCGCTGTGCTCTTCGCTGATCGCGCGGTGGCTGGGCGGAAGAACGCCAAGCGAGAAGAAGGTCACCGCAAGATGAACAACGTATTTGACCGCCATCTGATGGCAGCATTGGGGGTGCAGGACGGCTTGGCAGATACGTTTTGCTTAGCCACTAGTCCAAACGCAGTGGATATCGTGATTTTTGCGCGCAGGAAGGACCGGAAAAAGATGCTCAGGCGGATGCGGCATTCCGTCAAACATCGGTACTGCGCTCGCTACGAGTCCATCTTGCTAGCTCAGCGAGCTGAGACACTAGCCACTCACTTGGAGGTGCTGCTCTCACCGAGCCGTGGGGAAGTCTCCAGTCCACACAGACAGTCCAGAACTGTCGCTTCAGCAGTCCAACCACTACTTCGTGGCACCAACAGTAGTAGAAGTCTCAATCCAAGTGTCGCTCCCGTTAGCCCCGTTAGTGAAGATACTAGCTCAAGGACAAGAAAAACACCTGCTATCAGTATTCTCGCGGCCCGCCTTACGTCAGCAGCAATGGTCAAACTGTCGCTTGATATCCCAAGCGAAGCTGCAAATGCAGTCGACTTCTCTATCATCGCGGCATGGGAGGCATACGCGTCATCGCGAGTTGATTGCACTGAGAGTCTCCAGCAAAATTTAACGACGACAAGGTCCAAGTCTCGAATACCATTGATGAACGTCTGCCTCGCTGCCATCGGCACCTGGGATAACGGCGTGAAGCAGTTTGTAGCCATTGGGATCAAGCTGAAGCAGCAGGGACATCGCGTGCGTGTTGCAGCTAACGAGCGTTTTCGCACGGAGATTAAGCTGCGCGGTCTGGAATTTTACCCACTTGCTGGGGCTCCGGAAAGTGTGCAGGATTTCGCCAAGTTTGTATACGAAAGCCAAAACGCAGCCCGGGCGGCAATCCCAGGCCGCCTCGGCACAGGCGCCATCCAAGCCTTCAAGGAGCTCATTTACTCACTCTGGCCAGCAGCGTATGGATCAGACCCTCACGGTGGAGGAGCAAATATTCCAGGACTTCATTTCCGAGCAGACTCCCTTTTGTGGCATCCGCTGCTCCTTGGTCACGTTCACGTAGCCGAACGACTCGGAATTCCACTACAATGCGCGAGTATGGAGCCTCTGTCACCAACATACTGCTTTCCTCATCCTCTTAGCTCTCTCACCGGCTTTGAACCTACAGTCACGAACTTGTACCAAAGTAACTTGCTCACATATGGTGTCGTAGACACGACGCTCTGGCACGGCGGCGTAAACGACGTACTGACCCAGTTTCGTGCCTTCATCGGCCTCACCAAACGTTGTGATCGCCCTGACCCGCTGGTTCGATGCGAAGTTCCACATATTTATCTGTGGAATCCGGCACTGCTACCAAAGCCATTGGACTGGGGGGTGGAGCTGTCGGTAGTTGGTCACGTGACGTTAGACAACTATGCAGGACTTAGCCGAAGAAAACGCAAGAAGCGAGAGAAAGAGACCAAACGAGTCACATGGCCGAATGAACTCACCGAGTTCGCATTTCGGACTCCATCACCTCCAGTCATTTACTTCGGCGTGTCGACGCGGGCCATGGCACGTGAAGATTTAGACGAGTTATTGCGAAACATTGACGCTGCTGCTTCCACCGCTCTAAAGCACAAAGTGCGCATCATCTTCCAGACTCGCGAGATCAACGACAAAAAGCGAGTACCCTATCAGTCTGCCACTGTCCTCCAGATTCCCAGCGACCTGCAATACGCACGTCTCTTTCAAGAGGAAGCCGTGGTCGCTGTAATCCACTGGGGAGAACCTGACATCACTGCTGAAGCTCTCTCCGCTGGTAAACCAGTGGGTATTTGCGGCACACACTCCTTGCAGTGCTTCACTGCGTGTGTGTGTGAGCAAATCCAGGTGGGGATACCACTGATTGACTGGAAGACGTGTACAATGCAGTCTCTAGCCTCGAATTTCAGGGATCTGCTGGCACCAGATATCCGCAAGAAAGCCCAGGAACTATCCACCACATTCGATCGAGAGCAGCCAGTCAACGCCGCAGTAAGAGCATTTTACTCCAATTTGCCACTGGAGGCGATGCGCTGCGACGTGGATCCGAGCAAGCTCGCGCGTGTGTTCGACCCACTCCACAAGCTCAAGCTGTCACTTCCGGTCTACGTGGCTATCCGCGACAAAACCAAGGTATTCGTGCCGTACAAACCACTTCGGTTCAGTGGAAACAGTCCCCCGACATTCTCCATCCGAGACCAATTACCCCGTGAAGTCAAACCTACTCGCCAGTTTGATGCTGCTCGCCTGACTGTGGATTTTCTCGAGGCTGACGGCAATCTGCTGAGCAGCAGGACCTTAAGCTGCTCTTCGATCGTGTCAAATCCTGGCAGTCTTGTAGCTACCCCAGAGCAGATCGAGTTGTTCTGGTCTTCTGCAGAAGAGGAAACTGCAGTGCGTAAGGCCACCACTGTAGCTTACGAACGGCTTGTCAAGAAGCCACAGCGCACCAGCAAACGTGAAGCAGTGATGCGCTTCTTCGGATTCCGGAAATCCGAACAGCGTCGTGAAGCAGAACCGTTAACCTCTGTAGAGTAGCATAAGCACCAACACACCTTGTTTCTTTCACATTGTTCCCTATAAAAGCACAGCAAACAAAAACAAAACAATTCAGTTCCATGAACACGCGATTGATACAATGTGAATCTATTCCAAATGAATTTGTATCCGTCATAACTGGGATGAGTAGGAAGCGCACGCATTATCAATTCGACGTGAACGATCTACTCGCGCTTTAGAGAGCAACAGAAGACGCAGACGACGATGAGCAGCCGTTAACAAATTTGCGAGCCTTCAGCAGCTTTTCGTACTTGGCGTTGATCTCCAGGGTGCACTTCGCTTGCTCTTCAGGTGAGTTCCAAAACTTTGGTTTTTCTACTACATTCAACGCCATAGATTGGACACGAGATAATTGACTGCGTCTCCTTCGTGGGGTGCCACCGAACGTCTTGGACATGACCGACTCCGTGGGTGACGACGTGGAGGTCAATGATGCCTGTTCGTAGTCCACTCTCGCTGCTAGCTCTTCACTGGCAGGGTCATATGTGTATAGAACCTTGGTTCTGGGCTGTTTCTTGAGGTTATTAGTTGAAGCCGAGTGAAGCAGCTCTAACTCTCGTAGGGAGAACCGCGGGGGATGATGCTGGGAGTACTTGAGCGGCTTGTACTTCAAGTCACATGCGCTGCCTGCGTCCTTCGTGATCTGGTGCACGACTAGTCGTGCCTCGTATGACAACTTCATTTCGTGCACCGAGTCATAGACCCGAGCAATTCGCAATGGATCAAGGTCGCAAGTCATACCTGCTAGCGGCAGATTGCTATAAAAGGCCGATACAGCAGTCTCGACTGCGTTCGGGGACGAAAACTTCGGAGCAAGACGCTTGGCACAATGTGCAAGCTTGGGGTCCAGTAGCACACGGAATACATGAACGAGGTTTGCCGGCGTCAGTGCATCCATTTCCAGCGGTTCAACACCCGCTCCCGAGAGAACTAATGCTTGGCCCCACATTCGCTGAGTAATATTACGCGGAACGACGCAGGCAGGCTTTGCTGCTGCCAAACATGTCGACGTGATGGAGAGATCTCCCCAGTGAACGATGGCACGCACATGCGGAAGAATGCGCTTAACAGGGAAATGCTGATCAATCTCGAATACAATATCCGTGCCACCGACGAAAAACGCACCGTCATCGTTGCTAGTTTCGTAACCTTGGAACACAACACGAACGTTTGTTTTTCGGGCAGCCTTCTCGAGAGTTCCGACAAGGTCTTGCACGCGACGTGGGTCCCAGTCACCACACTGGAAGCCAAAGTAGATGAGCGGTGTACCAGCAGGGTCTCTAGCAAATGACTGTAGCTCTTGTTCGATGGCAGCGAGGTCAGTATTCTCGGGTTCACTCTCGTCCAACTCGACGTAACCCGCAACTGTAATTTCACTGCCCCAATCGTGAGGCTTCGGCAGAAGTGCAGGATTCCACAAATATGTGTGAGGGATACGCCATTCAGCCAGCAGATTGTTGCCGATACTCTTGCCTGTAAGACCTAGAAAATTCCGAAACTCATCGAGGACGTCTCGCAGACCATCCCACAGTACATTGTCGATCACATCATACGATGCTGCGTTCGTGGGTGCATATCGGTACGGTCGGTGAAGCTTCATGTTTGAGCTGATCAAGTGAGGGAATGCTTGTGTACGAGACTGTGGATTATAACTCATGCAGTGCAGGGGTACACCAAGTCGTTCGGCCACGATGGTCTGTCCGAACAGATAAGGGTGTGCAATGATGGCGTCTGCTCGGAAAGTCTTGCCAGGCACCAGCGGATCGACTTCCACACACGCTGGCCAAAGCGAGAATACGAGCTGGCGCAGGTCATCTACTTCCGGAAATGACTCGCGCCGGTGGTTCAATTTGGTCTGAGCAAAATTGAGCAGGCGAGATTTGTGGCGCGGCTGGTCCTGGGTTCGCTGGTTCAGATATTGTAGAAAGGTTCCAGTCGTGATCGCACTACCTCCAAGTGGGTAGAAATCTAGACCAACACTGACAATGCGATCTCGGTGGCCACTATTTGTTGCGATTCGCACACAGTGGCCATCTGCTTTAAGTCGCAGTCCGATTGCAACGTATTGCTGAACGCTTTCTTCCCAGCTGCCGGTTGTCATCATGCAAATATTCATCTTCGGCAGCGGCTGACAGTTCAGGCTCTCCAGGCGCTTCTTTTGTGTTTCTTCTTCCTCACGAGCCTTAGCCTCCATCTCTTCGACCTCAGTTTCGTGCAGTGCCTTGCCAACCTTCCCGCCATTACCAAAAGCAATATTAAATGAATCGCTGCCGTTGGAAGTGGCCTCATCGACATTTACAGTAATAGTTGCAGCATCCTCTGTGCTTTCGCTGGACACTGAGTCCGGCAAACTATTCTTCGCGAGTTTGAATGATGTTTGTCTGTCCAATTTGCGTTGTTTCATGAGCGCGTTGAATCTACCTTCAAGCTTGCTCTTTTCCTCAGGTGTCATCTGAATAGCGATTTGCGTAGACAGCAGGTCATTTCCGTCAACCACTTCATCTGCACTCATGGAGCCGTTGTGAACGTTGTTGCGAGTCTTGAAGCCAATGGCATTCAGCAACTTCTTGTTATCCGCAATAAGCGAGCCCTTCTTCTTGTCTTCATCTCCACGAATATTATTGTAGGCACCGGTAGCGACATGGTCCGCAAACACCACCGTACCCACCAGCGGACTGATCAACAAGCCGCCCAGGCCCTTAACTAGCCCAATGACAGCGCCCTTCGCACCCTCTTCACGATACCCTTGCGCAGGCTTGACAATCACATCCTTAAACCCTGACCCAAACACATGAGCGAATGCGCCCACTCCAGCAGATGCACCCTCAAGAACATTCCCCGGGCCACGCGCTGAGTAGTCCACAAAATTATACTCCACAATATCTTTCGGCGAGTTTTCAGGGCGCGACGTCACTACAAACTCGCATTCATCACACATACGAATTTTGTCCTTCTGGCTCCACATCGTTGCAGCTCGTCCACAGTCCAAGTCACAACGCATGTGGTGTAGAGGCAAGTTGCGGTAAAAGCACCTCACAGCTTCACCGGCTCCATCTTCTTGCCGCATAAGGTCGCGCATTGCCATCGCACGTGCACGAAGTTGTGGACTCTCCAGGGCCTCGAATGCAACGCGGAGTTTTTCGGTTGTCAACTGGGAAATTGGACAAGGTTCCACGCCAACACCAGCATCCGAAACGGCACGACCCCAGAAGGGCTGGTCACCAAAGAACGGTACGATGAATGTGGGCTTACCTGCAAGCAGCCCTGCTGCTGTAGTGCCTGCTCCACCGTGATGCACTACTGCCGACACACGCGGCATAAGCCAGTCGTGCGGACAGCTTCCAAGGAAGAAAATGTTATCTGGGATCGTCAAATCTCCTGCCATATCACTCCAGCTCGATTGGATCAGCACCCGAACATGTGCCTGCTCTGCAGCTTCAATGATCATGTTGGTAACACCCTTTGGGTCGTGAAGGATCATAGATCCGAAGCCCACGAAAATTGGTCCAGCATCATCACCTAGGAAAGCCTCGAGATTAGGTGAAGGCGTGTATGAAGAGCTTGGGCCTTCTAGCGTAACTGTCCCAATGACATCATAAATTTTACCCCAGTCGTTCGGTTTCGGCACGAGTCGAGGACTCCACATAAAAGCATGCGGAATTGCCAGGTCCAGCAGAATATCGCGACCGCCGTCTCCCTTGCGGATCTTGGACAGCTGCAATTTGTCTCTGCGGAATGCGTTCACCATTCCTTCTGTACCCTGCCACATAAGCAGGTCGATCAACTTGTACGACATGTAGTTTACCTTCTTGGGTTTACCCGTGTACGGCATGTTGGACAGTGGATGTGGGAATGCCGTCGTAGGTACCCATGGTTGCGGGAACATAATATGAAGTGGTACACCCAGACGTTCTGCCACATGAATGTGACCGTACGTGACGGGATTCGAGATGATGGCTTGCGCTCGAAAAGGTTTGCCTGGGATGCCGGGACCTCCACCATCGGGGTCTGCTTCTGACACCGCTGGCCACGTTGAGTACAGGATCTCCTCGATCATCTGCATGTTTCGTGGCACATCCTTCTGGATCGCTTCGAAATTTAGAGGAATCAAGTGACCGCCCGTCTTGACCATGTAAGCTGACAGCTCCTTGGGGTCTCCTGCCAGCGGGTAGAACTCGACGCCATGGCTCATCACGAAGTCTCTGTACATTGCGTGGGTTGACAGCCTTACGCGATGACCGTCGTGGATGAGCCTCTTCGCGATGGCCACGAACGGCTGTACGTCGCCGTGGGTGCCGACGATCATGATGCAGATCGTCATTGTGGGGATGTCGTAGTCGGCTCGGCTGCTCTGTCGTGTGGTGCGTAAGGATTCGTCCTCGCGCTGCTTGGCCTGCTCTTGCAGCCCCGAGATGTCGTATTTTTCGTCGTCCTCATCAAAGTCCATGTGGATGTGGCCGTCGTGGTCGAAGGCCGCTGCCGCCTGCACCACATCTGCGAAGGACGCGAACTTGCCGACGTCGATGGATTGTAGTCGTCGCTCCTCCGCGATTATATGCACGGCGCGCGCGACTGCCTCCTTCCATCGCTAGATACGTAAAGAACGTTAGTCGACAAAATGTATTGACCATTACTCCTATTCCGCACTAGTGTAGATTTACCTTAGGCGTCTGTTCCGCCTCCGTGGCCACAAGGGACCTTTCTTCTTCTCCAACTTGCGGCATCGCCTCCGCTCCCGTCTTGGCCGTCGTGTCCTCCTCTTGTGTGTCCTCCATCTTGCTTGTAGCGCACGGGCGGTTGATGCACGCTTGCCGTTTGTACTCCTCAATGCGGAATGCGGAATCTGAGTTGTCTCGCACTTAGCTTGAAAACTAGTCGGCAAAATCCAGCTGGTGTTTATATGGGTCATGCTTTATTTACAGTAGATCTTGAACATTGTATGTCAGCATATTCTGTTTCCGTATATCCTGATATAGACGATTTTAGATGGATACACCTCGAGCGATCGGTTTTGAGAAATCGCGCATCCATCGGTACTATAGAAATGATCCTGTAAAAGTACGGTCTTTCGCGCATCCACCGGATGGACATAATATAATGTCCTGAAATGGAGTTCTACTGAACCCAAATAATATTTGGATTCAGTAGAACTTCATTTCAGTTTGTGAGCAACTTTGCGAAGTGGAAGCAGCCAAACAATGCCTCTTTGCAATCCTAACGTGCAAGCAAACTGATAAACTGCTGTACTGAGTATCAAACACTTGAGATAAATGCAAGTGTAGATTGTTGCCAGGAGATCACTCAACCACCTCGCCGATAGCTACATCTATGCAAAGTTGCTGAGTCCTGCTAGCAGCAGGACTGACATTGCCTGCAATATCATCCCGTAAGCGGGTTGTCGGAGAGATCAGTGACGTCCGAGTGCGAGAAGATATCCGCGCGCGGGGTAGGCAAGGGCGTGACCTCCAAACGAAGACGAGCTCGACGACGAGCAAGAGCGCCACCATCAGACGCTTCACGGGGAGTGCCCGTTGGGGTGCGAGCAGAACCAACAGCGCGCTCGTGATGGCTGCAAACAGCGTGTTGATGCGGTTTTGGCGATTCTCGCGGTAACGACGCTGGATCTCGTTAGGCTCGGCCCGGATGCTCTTTTCGATATCACGCAGGCGTTGTAAGTAGCGAGCGTAGTCTTCACCATCTTCACGACGAAGAGGGTTAGCGCGAATGTGAAAGTTCGTAAGCACCACACATGCTTGAAAGTAGGTGTCGTAACTGTCCTACTCCCATCGATACTTATCTGCACAGATTGCCCACAACGTGCAGAGACGCCCAAATAGTTTTCAACCAGAATGCGGTCGTGAGCAATGCGCTCATTAGTAGCAACCTGCTCCAGGGTGAGCGGCTGCAGTGGGGAACGCTTGTAAGGCGTGACCGCGCGAAAGTCCCGAGACAACACTTAATATCCATTTGTCAGCAAGGACGGCCCAAATCGTTGGATACTGAGATAGCAACCGACCTTCATCCTCAATATCGCTGTCCTCCTCGGCCTTACGGAGAGCTTGCACGTGGAACTCGCCGTTGTTTCGAAATATTTGGATGTCTGCTTTATTTCCAGGTAGTGCGCGTGCAGTTCACGGCTTGGCCATTTGGTAAAACCGATATTTCCACCCTGTAGCCGTGGAGGTGGTGCTTCCGACTGTAGTAAAGCGCCCTTTCTTGCATACGCCCGGCCAGCATGTTTATGTGCTTAAAGGTTACGTCGGATTCGTAGCGAACGACGGAAAGTTCACGAAGGCCTGTCCATTGAGCACCAGCTTCTTCATGGAGTACTTCTCGAGCGCAGAGGCGATCAAATGCTCGTACAAGAAGGGGGGTACAACGGCAGTGAACTTGGCTACCATTTTCTGGAAGGAAGGGGCCTTCACGCGAAACACCGCTGCGATGATGCCCCACTTGCCGCAGTTCTTCAGCACGGGCAAGAACATAATTAGCACGTCCTTGCCGCTGTAGGAGCACATCTTGCCCCGCCCCGTCTTCCAGTTGATGGCCACATGGTCGCGTACCAGCGTCCACAGCCGCTCGAACTCCGCCGGACCGAAGTTGGTCATCGTTAGCACGCTGTCGGTGTCCGAGTTCAGATACGAGTGGTAGACCGGGGGAAGGCATGTCTACCTTGTGGTCAGAATCGTCTCGCTGTACGAACTGCACTGCGGCTCTATCGGAGATGCGGTCATCGTTAATTCGGCGCAGCGTGGCGAGGCTCTGCAGGATGTGCTCGGGAGTGATAGTGGGCGCCGCGGAGGTGCGGGTTCTGGCGGATTGAGATGCAACCATGGTGACTTCTCGGGGGCGGGGTGAGTTTGGAAATGAGCGGCTCAACAGCATTTGCACTGATCATCGCCCCCTCACTTCAACAACACCAAAAGCTTCGGGCAATTGATCTCCCTCCATCTTCAACCAACGTCTAGTTTACTCAACAAAGTCTCAGTCATGGTGTAGGAGCAACATCAGACACCGTAGGATCGTGTGGAGATTTGATGTAGATTGAATCTGGAAAATAAACTACAAACTGACGCGGAGTTCTAGTCATGACTTCGAGAGACCACCCTCGCGAGAGCTGTCCTAAACCTAAAGACGGACGGCGTGTGTATAGTTTTGGGTGGATTATGCACTACGGGCACACCTAGCGTGAACGGATCCTGAGCTAGGCACTGGCACGTGGCCCGGATCCTGTATGGCTCACGTACATTGTATTAATAATGTTTACCGTAGACACGCGAGCGACATTCAAACGAAATAACTCACCGTATAAATCGTGACAGCGATGTGCCAGTGCGTTTCATCACTCAAAACCCCCGCAGCACCAACAGACTTGCTGACCACTGAGTCAGGTACAACCTCCCACGCACGCCGCACCCACGACGCCACGCGCTTGACTGAAGACGGGCGGGGGTTCCCGCCTCGTCGTCGAATAGCTTCAGACATTGATGAACTCTGAAAGCTTGGCCTTGAACGAGCTATAGATCCCAATATATCCTACTTGCAGATACGGTGTTAAGCTGCCTGGAATCACGCACGTGCCCACCTTTTCCTCCACGCACTTGGCCTTCGTAACCTTCGAAATGTGGGCACTCATAGAGTTCCAGACAAGGACTTTTCCGCTGCAGTAGTCTATTAGTGGTGGAAACACCACGTCAACCCACTTGGCGAGCAAGTCGATGTAGACCCACGCCTTCTCCCGACACATCACCCACCCAGAGCCGACTTTGAACACATTCCTCTCCTTCTTGGCCCCTTCCAAATCACTAGCGGCTAAGCTTCTTGCAAAGGGCGCTAACCGCAAGGACAACAGTCACACGCATGCTGGTGAAGCCGGTGCTCTTGAGCACAACATGTCGAGTACCCGTAACGTCGACTGTCTGCCGCTTTGGGTCCTCAAAGTACAGAGCCGTTTCATCCATCAAAACCGTCTGAGACAAATTCATCTGCGGCCTCTTGGTAATCAGAAAGCTGATGTAGCTAACTGTCCGATCCGCGAGCTCTTCATCATCGAGCACGGTAAGGTTCGTCGTGCCGCGGGGGAAAGCCCGTACCGAGCCATGAATCCATCCGTCCAGTGGGCTATCCGGGTGAGCTCTTTTATCCGGGGGAATCCGTTAGTTAGGGAGTTATTGCGAATTCTAGCCAAACTTGAACATGGGCGGAATTGATCGTGAGGTTGTCGCCCATTAACAATTCAGAAATCCGTCAGAAGGCGAAGAAGAAACCGCCTCATGACGGCTCTGCGTACACTTTAGAAATCGCTAATTACTGGCATTTGGAACAAGGAAATTTTGCAAATATCTGTGATAAACTACTGATAAAATTAAAGGAATTTTCATAAATCAGTGATTTTCGCTGGTTCGAATGATGATAACAGCGTTCGTAACTTATAATAGTATTCCAGCTACAAAATTATAATTAATGCTCTGTGAATATTACTAACTACCAAAACTTTCCACACCTATTAAATAAGCGAAGGTTAACGATACTTAATAAAGTTCAACTCTCGACTGTTCAACCCTGTATCCCAAACGTAGTTCGCGCAGCCTCAAACATGGAAGATACGGAAGTTGTATGAGACCGAACTGAACATTCTCCATGACCGCATGTTCGCCCCGTCCTCATCCTCGCCCTTTCCTTCTCCTCTGCTTTCCACCACCTACCTTGTCCAAGTTCCTCTTGAAGGAGTGTACATTGCTGCTTAGAGAGCTCGCTAGCTTCACTCGTTCTTTTGCACATCGAGCGGGGCTTGCGAAGGCGGTTACATTTTAGCTTAGTATGCACTAATGAAAGGTGGCATCGCCAACATGTCGACGTCTTTCGGCATTTGCGGGCTGGTTGTTTCCTCCTTGAAGTTCTAGGCGCTGATGCCATAACGAATGGTGAACATGGAATGGGGCTTAAAGAATACCAGGCAGTAGCAGCGTAAGCGCACCCCGCTAGCTGCAAACACGCTTGGAATATGCATTGTCCATTCAGCCAAGTAGTACTAATACCTTACAATCAGTGAGTCGGTGCTTCAAACCGATTTAACAGTTATCAGTGAAAACCACTGATTTACGGATAAATTAGCGGCCCGTTCATTATTGCATGATGATTTATATATACAATTGCGAAGGTTATTGCGAGACTCTTGTGTCAGCGTTGAAGGAACCTCTCACGTAATGCACCCATTATGGAATCCGTCGCATGGCCACTTAAGCTTTCTACGTTCTGGTATCCATCTTCTACTTCTCAGCCGTCATCGACGCTTTGACGAGACGGTAGAAGGCCTCTGTCGCTGTCGGTGCGTCACAGTGTGTCTTCAACCCCCACGCAGCGGTTTCAGCAACCTCGTCCCGCACGTACAGAGAGAGCATCCTGAATACCCTGGACGTTATGCGCGAGGCTGACACTGGCCGCATCACCTTGCAGGCATGGATTCGATAGCGGGCCAACAACATGTATGGCTTGCATTACATCCTATCTATGGAGACGCCGGTGGAACAATGGAAGGTGTCATGTTGTTGAGAGACCAAGACCAGAGAGGAGATATCTGACCACTTTAGTCTCATTGTCGATGGGTAGTCGCACGACTCCGAGCACTTCTTAGCGGTTTTGCCTGCTATGAAGTAGGCGGAGTGGTGAGGCAACCACTGCTCTCAGTGCTCCTCCCACTCATAAACGATACTGATGAGGGCCACCGCACCCTCACGCACGAGACCTTCCTGCCACAATGCTACAGCGTGGCTACGCTAAACCTTAATTAATTGTCTTTTCTTGTAGGCGATAAGTGCGCCGTGAACAGGCGGTTGGCGACCAACATGGGCACCCCGATGGTGGTTACCTGCGCTATTCACCACCTCAATCTTGCCGCTCAGGCGTATTTACAAAAGTACGAAGCAGTTCGGTTCAGATTCAGACGTTATGCGCACTGAAGACGTTAAACTACGTTGCCGTTCTCCGGTGTGGTGTTGTCTTATGCTTCGTCGAATGTGACTTAAATAATATGCTTGTATTTATGTAATGAACTTCAGATTTAAAACGTCGTTGCGACCGATGATTCGGCAGAAGTCCCGATGGAGCTCCACGTATCGAATGGTCGAGATCTATTTTCGGAAAGCCGAATTTCTCCCAATGGATGACGATGACATTGCTGAGCTCAGGGCCTCCGAATATGGCATTGCCCATAACATTATTTAAATAAATACTGATGAGATTACTTATTTCTCGGGGTCTGAGCTGACCTACAACAACTAATTTTACATCTGTAAAAATATAATTATGTATTTAAATCCTCAAAACTTATACAACAACTAATTTTACATCTGTAAAAATATAATTATGTATTTAAATCCTCAAAACTTATTCGCCTGGCAACCACCAATCTATCAGAACCAACCATTCACAACTTAAGACATGCTTCTTTTTCTTCACTTACTTTCTATTTTCCTTTCTACACTCCCAACTCAACCTCCATCCAACTACGACAATGGCCACAGCCGATCGCCCACGCTTTACCAAGCCCAGATCTCGGGCTTCTTCTTCAGGCCGTGCCGCAACGAGTACGACGAGACTATTCCCGAGTACTTTCGCTGTCGATGCGGCACGGTCCGGAAGCAGACCAACCGAAATGGCTATTCGAACCTGATGCAGCACGTGAGTCGTGAGCATCCGGACTACGAGCACGCCATGCTCGACGCAATGACAGCCGAGACGGGCTCCCTCGTTACCTTCGTCCGCCACTCCTCCCAGAATCTGTACAGGTGGATGAACTGGACAATCCAGTCCAATCTCCCTCTTGCGTTCTGCATTTTGTACTTGAGTTTATTTTATTTTACTAAGTATTACAATTAACCTATGCTAAATTGTGGATGGATACATAAAATTAGGTACTCGAATTTGGATCCCATCCCCAAGAAACCCTTCGACAGGGTATGGACGGAGTGATGCGAGCTGTCGAGCGTGCGACCGCACGGGAGCTACCCCCTCGCTTTGGCATCATGATGGATGGTCGTTCAGTACGCAGGTTCAATTAGCTTTGTACTCGCCAAGGTCTCGCCATGATACACGTATGTCTGCCAGCCGGCAGTCACCGCGGGGAACAAGCCGATGAAGCATATTCGACGAAAACACTGGGTGAGTAACTTGCAAGCGCAGATTGAAGAATATCTGCGGCAGCAAACGATCAAACAGACGGCAAAAGAGCAAAATCGTCTATTGGAATTTGCGATGCGTATGGCAGCTGCGATCATGCACGGCGTAGTTCCTCGCATGACTCCTGATAGTGCCGGGTCTCAATCTAAAGGAGTCTCCTGGAGTCAGGGCTCGTCGGCTTCCGCGACAGATACCGTCGTTCGCGAGTGGAGTTCACAGTGCAATTCGAGTTCAAACAGCTCGGGCACGGATTCTGATGCGGCAAGCAGGCAGCTCTGTTGCCACGCCAACGGAAGCAACACCAAGTATAAAACCAACTTCGAGTTGAATGCTCAAAAAAACGGCGACACGTCATTGCATGGATAGCAGATGTCTGGAGCGCGCTGACGCCGACTACAATCATCAGCGGCTTTCGAGAAACTGGCCTCCTCAACGAACGCACGTCCGGGCCTTGAAGGTAGCGGCGTGACACCAACTGACTTCGGTGCAGTCGTGGACACAATTCGGAGATTGCACGTTGGCAAGAGTACTACACCTGATTCCGTCGATTCTAGCGACGATGCTATCAGTCTCTACTCGTCTGCTTCCTCTGCTAATAGCGGCAGCTAAAGCTAGGTACGGTAGCGAAAAATAGGTTCTAGCAATGCTGTGACCAAACAAGTCAATACACGCACCGTTTCCTACTATTCCAATTGAACGAGTCCACAAAGTCAGTCAATATCAGCGCTGCGCCGCGTGGGAGGAACCTTCCAGAGCACCATCTCAGTAGGTCGATGAAGCTGTATGCCAGAGCTGAGCTTTGCGCGCGCCCTCACCTGCGAGACACTGGCGCGCGTTCACCGCGCCTGGTCACTTCGACAATGGGTGTGTGCCACGCAGTGTGTGCTTTTAGACAACCGAATTGTTACCATTAAGTTCGTGCATATCGTGGTCTCGGCGAAGCGTCCCAGATACCTAACCTCTGTGTATATAGAGTGACACTTTTGACAGGGCGGATTACGGTATGTGAAATCCTTTATCACATAGCATTCAGAGTACGCGTTGGCCGGAGTCTTTTACCATAAAATATTCGTGTAACGCAATAGTCTAATAAACAACTACCTGTAGCCGGCGCCATTATTACCCGCAACCAACATTATGCCATCGCCTCGTCATATAGTAGTAGTCAGGGTTGCCAAATGCGGCATTTTCAATAATGGAATTAATGAAATTGCATTTCGTAAATAGGTTATGATATTGCAGCACGCACAGCAACCGTAAATTATTGCACTTACATTAATCGGAAATCAATAACGGCTATGTTAAAACGGCATGCTAAAATCACAGAGCGCAAGTGTAGATCAGATCACACTGTCAACCGTCCGGACGTCCCAGTACGTCTTTTCTGACACGAAGAGAGAAAATCATCTATCACGTGTACGGAGCGAGTCGATGGCGTTCGTGACCAAAGGTGATGCGAGCAAGACTAAAGAACCTCTCCACGACGTTTAAGTCGGTGGGACTGACGAAAAAACAGCTCGTATGCTTGCACTTGTCTCGTTCGCTTGTGATTACGCTCGAGCTGGGCCACAAATGACTCGTAGTCGGGGCCATCGCGGTCTTCGCATCCCTCGGATTCAAACGACTCAATGCAGCTTTATCAACGCGGTTCAACTCGGCCGTGCTACCATTAGAACCTTGACGCAGCCGGCTTCCAAGTCGGGCGAGTGACCACATCATCTCGAGCATCTGAACATTTTAAATAACGTTAGATAAAATCGCATCCAAATGAGGTTAGTCATAAAACAAAATAGAGACAACTAATTTCATTCCGGCTTACCGAGGTACTGACGGAAGGTCGTCTCGATGTCAATAAGCCCATCTGACCAGACCAGCACATCAAGCAGGGTAAATACCATCCGTTTGTAGTGCCTTGCTCACGTTTTCGACGCGCGTCAGCTTCTCCATCACACCCTTCAAGCACTTGACCGCCTTCGTACTAGGAAGCAGCTCAGTCAGGGCCTCCGAATATGGCATTTTATTTATTGGTCCCTTGCAAGCAAAATAAATTATGCGATAAGCTCTCGTGAGGTGGAAAGCAAGTTATGGCATGGCTTGACAACTCCGAATAAATAACGGAGTAATTGAGGAAAATGCAGTACATGTAATCAAATGTATTAGCAACTCAACTAAGCGATCTAGTTTAGACTATTGACAGTGCTGGCATTCCAATAGCTGCGGTTCCCGCGCAGAAACAAAATTATCTCCAGCGCTGCTGGCAGCAGACCGTGGCGCTGATGTCCGAAGGTAACGCGGGCAACGCTGAAGAAGCGCTCTACCACGTTACCACGTTGTGGGGTTGTCGTCAACAGATTGTAACTGACCGCGGAATGTTGTAGGCGGCGGCGCTTGCGGAGACGCTCGACAAAAGAGGCTTGATCATCGCTGTCCGATTCGCTCTCGGTCTCCGTTGGCTTCTCAAACGGAAGCAGCGCCGCCTCTCTGCACCGTCAAACGGTTTTGCTGACCTCTCAGGACGCGTACATAGCCCGACTCAAAGTCGGAACTGTGAGTAATAGTCGCGCGAGGGCCTATATAATAATAGTAATTAAATAATAGTATTACGTGCTACGTAATACTATTATTATATATGCATCGTCGTATGTATGCTCGTACTGAGGTATGTCGTGAAGTGTGGTTTGGTTGAAATGAGTTCGCCGAATCACTAACGGACATCCAGCAAATCGACGTCTTGGCCTTGAAGCGCCTTCGACACCGATTCGATGTCCTTTAGCTCCTTGTACAAAGCACAAAGTCGCTTGTTAGCAGATCGTGCCGGCATCATCTCCATGATGTCGTCGTTTTCGGCATCTAGGAACTCCAGCAGCTGAAAATAGCGCTTGACCATATTAAAGGTCGAGCTCCGTCGGGTATCTTGCCTGATAACAGGCCGGAGCTCTGTTTTTAACCCAACCTTTACCAAAATTAAAAAAAATGGTTAGTTAGTTAAAAATATTAATCAAATGAATACACATTTTCTTACCGAAGTTTGCCGATTGAGTTAGCGTCCTCAGCTTAATCATCAATGCTTGTACAGCAGCCAAGTCATCCTCGTGCTGTACCAAATGCTGTTGCATGGCGCGATTTAGGCGGTGGCTGGCGCACCCCACTAACGGAATTCCCATGAGCGTAGCCAGCAAACGGTTGACCGAACAATTGTCACCGACAATAAAGATGCACAGCTCGAGCTGCACCCCATAATCTCGCGCCAGCATAGACTCGAGAAACTCAAGGTGCGCCCAAGCGGATAGATCGTCGTCCGGCTCGTTGAGCTAAGGAGCCATGCTCAGCAATACAGTGGACAGTTGGTCGTCTTTCTCGAAGCAGGCAAACCAGGCGACGTAATGCTCCGGGGCGGGTGTTTTTTGTCGGTCCAATGAAGAGAAACATTGTCCCATATCAGCAGTATAGGTTCGCCCATACGCTCACGGGCTCTGAAATAGAATTTAAGAAACTTCAGATAATTTCTCATCCACCTAGAGTTCGCATTGCTGCGCACACGACAGCCCGTAGCCTCTTGCAAAGGCTTCACCTCCTTCCAAATCGAGCGATCGAAGCCATTTCGCTTCGTTCAGTCTTCTTCTTCAACGGCTGGCCTCGTAAATGGCTTCCTTCTAAACCCAAGAAGGGTGGGCACTTAGCTCCCCTTAAATCGGCTAGAAGCATTGCTATAGCGCGCTGTTTGTATTTCACCCCACATTTCACCCACCCACCTGTTCGTTCGTTTCGTCTCGTACAGCAACCCAGCGTATGCTACCGTACAACCCACAACAACCTGGAGAGCTTTGATCACGGCGATTCTTTCTTAACTTCGTTAAATGAGGGAAGTGTACAAGCTAAAGTTCCATAAAACCTATCGCATCTGAAGTTCATACACCTGCGGAGTTACTGCTACCAAGCGGTTAGGTAGTCATAGACGATCAGTGGAGTTGGAGATTAAAGAGTCGGAGAGTGTTCTGCCAGGCAAATACTCGAAGAATACAGCTACCAAACACATTTTGTTAGAATTACTGACGGTTTCGCAAATCTTCAAAACATAAATACCTGTTTAGTCAGCATTGTAGATTTTCTTGACACTGTTCTCGACAATTGTGCGTCGAATCACTATTGCAGCAAATGCTTTTTTTGCTGCTTCCTGTGCATTCATGTAAAGTGGTCTGGCCTTGTCTTGTGCGTGCTCGGAGTGAAATCCTGTGCCTTCGCATGAACGGTTTCGTCCACGAATGCGATGTACTAAACTTATCGCGGGATACTGAAAGCTCTTCTGCCATCTCTGGACATTTTCCACTAAGCATTTTTCAACGAAACTGCGGTCTTATCGCGACTGTGGTATTGCAGCACACACAAAATCGTCAGATTTAGTTACTTAGGCAATATTCACAACAATAGCCAAGCTAGTCGATCCTTGTTGGCTTGCCCTAGCGGTTTGGCCCTTCCGGGACAGTGGTGCCTCGCTTCCGCCGAGACCAAGTACCCCAATTCAGTCAATACACAGAAGTCAGCTGAGCTGACTGCCTCTGGGTTAGATATCCCGTGTTCTCCGCTAAAGAGCAGGCGACGGCGCGTTAGCAGTTTGACGGGTCGCCGAGCGCAAAGGCTTTTCGGCTGAAAGTGTTACGGTACTCGGGTTGTACGGCGTACCGGCCCGCTGAGTTCGGCAGGACTTGTTCCTTCGCGCTTGGCGAGACACGCCCTTCCCCGGGCCGACCTAGTTCTTTTGGCGCTACCAGTCAACACCCTACAAGCTACGCCTCTCGGGTGTCAACGATAACCGTAATCTAGCCCGTTCAGGGACTTACCGGATAGTGTACACTCGTCTTGGACTTGGAAAGAGTTACTCTGTTATCATTTTGTTTTTGTTTTTTTACACTTTAACTATGTTCCCATACATTATCAAGTGAAACGAAACGTGGTCGGCTCTCAACCGCCTTCCAAAGATCTCAATGTAGCCACTCGAACCCAGCGGACGACTGGTTCATCCGGTCGAGTAACCGAGTTGCTAGCTGACTTATTACTCAGCGAGCAGTACCGTGGTTGCTTACTTAAGTGCGATGTGTGAGCCACTTTATCTGGCGTTCACTACACCACACGACGCAAATCACTTAACCAAACAACTATCTCGGCTTCAGATTTGAGGGGCAACATCGTCGCCACCCGGATGACGGGCATTCCTCTTCCCTGTTTACACAGCTCGTATATACACCGTTTGTTAGCAATCCACTTCCTCACTTGCTTCTTCATGGCTCTGAGGCTAAATTTGCTCTGTTCGCCAAACACACTGTTAATTACAGTAGTGAGATCAGAGTTTCTTTCGTACAATCCAATGCATGGCTTTTTCGTTGCGTATGGAATCGGCCACTTGGGTCTGCGGCTTACGCCTTTGATCTGAGATCGTGACATGCTTCAACTCTAACAATGAGCGCGACTTGAGGTATGACAGCCATGTCGTAGAACTTCCGTGGCCAGTCGTTTGACCTGTCAAACCTGCTATTAAAATAGTAAGCTACCGGTACTTTAAGTGACCCTTTTGGAGTCTTTGAAGCAGATAATTGTTTCTATGCGTTCATTGGCAGAAACATAGTGATGGTTTTGACAAAGTGACGCTTTTGTTACGATACCTTTGGTGAAACCATAAGTACATGAGGGAATGTCAAAAACACTGGTAGCAAAAAAACGAGCCCAATACGGCAAAACACGTTTAGCACTTTACCGGGATAGTCCAGCAGTGCACAGACGCGTTCCCTACGGCGTGAACTCGTTCTTGGGGTTGTGACCACCAAAATGTCTACTAGGTAGTGACTTTCTTGTAGATCTCTCCGGCCGTCTCTCGCAAAACTTGAATCTTTTCACGCCACAGAAGCCAGGAGGTGGCGGCGATGATGCCGGCCGTAGCGGGCCACCAAGACTTCTCCTGAACCCCGGACCGCACCATACGGCTTCCTAAATCCCACCGCTCGCCCCGCCAATGTGCGCTGCTGACCAAGATCCCTCCTGAGGTGTGGCATGACCAAAGCTGCAACAGCCATGCGAGAGATCCTACCGGATTGTCAGTGTCCGAAACAATGGCATCTGGGTTATTGACAAAGTACGCTATCGTGAAAGTATTCACATTCGACGTGTCAAACCATTCCAACCGAATACCATGGGAGAAAATGTGATAAACGAGTAGATGCCGCCCGACAGAAATGGTGCCACGCACTTGAGACCGTTAAGATGTAGCCATACGAGAAATGAACACAGAGAATACCGTTAGAAAAGGAAGACAAGAGAATCAAGGACGATAAGCTACATAAATGAAGGAGTCTTGAATTTGACCGGAAAATAACAAGCTACAGATGAACCTGATAGCAAATCTGACTGGATAAACTAACAAGCTACAGAGGAAGCTGATAGCAAATTGAAAGTTCAATTTGTGCATCGAGTCTCCAACATGGAGAACCAAGGGAAAACTCCCAACGACTACCAGTGCGGTTCAAGTCACAGGGAAGATACAAGGGAGTAACGAAAGTGAACAATTTTTTTTTAATTTTAGGCAGCCCCGAACTAATAAGGACCAATGCCAAAGAAGGCTCCGTTCCGAGTGGTATGGCCGACCTGGAATAGTGCAGCAACCGCAGAGCCAAAACGACAACATGATGATCGTGATCCGTTGTCGTTCTGGGATCCTCCGGCGGATGAATGTGATCCAGTTGCAGCTGTACACCTGGACGATTCGGGTTCTAGAAGTGGCCCAGCATTGCGGACGCAAGTGACGTTAAAGTACCCGTTGAGCAAAAAGACGTTCATGGCGCTGTTATGTACGGGAGCGCAAGGTCAATGGTTGCAAAAGAATTTGTGTCGTGGTATACGACGCAACAGGGCGGCGGCAAATTTCGAAGTGTGAACGATGAACTACAAGAAGTGCTCGGGGTTATTGAACTTCCGTTTGTGCTGCCCGAATTATCAGAAACGAGGTTCTGCACGCAAGAGTTCATGGCGGTGGAGAAAATGGTGCACGCATTCATTTTGGGAACAAATTTCTTGCAAATGCAAGGGATGATATTGAACTATCAGGAACAGATAAAAAAATTCGTGGGATAGAGTTGAGCGAACAATGGAGTCTAAGCCCGAGATTGATAAACGCGTGGCATTTGCAGTACGCGATGCAGATGATCGCACCATGCACATTTTGGATAGCATAGACAAGAAGGTAGATTTAGCTGCACTGCTACCAAAAGAACATTTAAAGGAGGATCAGAAGGGTCGGCTGTTAGAGCGGCTAGAATCGTTCCGAGTTGTGTTCGGTTGGAAGGCTTTGGCACGTCGCATGTGAATACTTTCTCGATAGCGTACTTTGGCAATGACCAGTATGCCATTGCTTCGGACACTGACAATCCGGTAGAGTCCCTCGAAAGGCGGTTGTAGCTTTTATGCTCATGTTTAGTTGCGAGTGACCATGACTAAATCGTCTGGTTGATATTCATGGTCGCCGAGAAGCTTTTCCCTTGCATTTGATTTGGCCCTCTGTTGGTTTTGTTTGTTCTGTTGTTCTTCCCAATTGATGTTTATTGGGTAGTCAAACAGCATATCACACCCAAATGCTGCTTGACTTGGCGAGATTCTACTGGCGGTATGAAGTGGTATACTCCAACGTATTTGTGTATACATATACTGCTCATAATTCCAACAACAAGCGAAGCAACTTTACATTTTCCTGGGCATGGTTTCATCGCAGGAATCGTCAGAAAGATTGCAAGAAGTGTTGGGCCAATTGCTTCGGGGACATGAGTTGGACTTGTTCTGTGGACATTTGCAAGACTCGAAAGGGCGGCTGGAATGCTGCCCGATCAGGTTGTGACCGGATGCCGCTTGGTAGTCAGAACGGCTCGCCCGCTAGAGACGGACGTCGGGCTCAGTATTTCCGAAGTCAACAGCCGTCTTCGAGTACATCGGGGCGGACGGCATGGAGAGGGGGATGATCAAGGGCAAGCAGGCGTTGCAGAAGGCTGCGATAAGCAGCGAGCTTATGCAGCTTACGAAGTGGGTGAATGTGCACCACCACATGGCGGTGTTCACGAAAGCGGGAATGCCCGAGAACGCTCCAAAGGCTCGCGCGCACGGTGCTCAGGGTATCGGCCTGACGCGCACGGAGCACATGTTCTTCAGATACGCGGAGCGTATCACCGCCGTGCGGTGCACGATCGGTGACGTGGAGCTGGATACTCCGGCTCAGCGGAGACACTGGACGCGCTGTGCACGTTCCCGCAAGACGACTTCGAAGGCATCTTCCTGTGTACAACGCTGCTTCAGGTTTATGAAGGTGGTCAAGGCGACGGTGCAGTATCAGTTGGCAGGGCCGAAGGATGCGGGCCCGACAATGGGTCTGCGTGACAGCCGTCTGGGCATCCTACACCTATGCAGCAGAAAGACGCAGGTCAACGTTATCGCCAAGGCCGTCATGGAGGTGGCGGATGAGTGCATCTAGGCTCACCCCGGACGTCATCGCTGGTGGTCTCAGCAGGAGAAGCAGGTCTAACTTATTAAGTCTGTAATGCAAGCCGAGATCGGCAAGCGTGGGACGTTTTCCGATGGGTAACACAACTATTGTGGGTTGCATGGCCCGACTTTGGTGAACGACGACGCATACAGGAACGCGATGATCGTCAATATTGACTACGCAAGCGGGCCGGCCAAGGCTGGAGGTGGCGCCTAATCCGAGGACATAGGATAAGGTATTCAGCAATGCGAACCAGTGCACCACGTACATCAAACTCGAACCGGTAACTGCAATGAATATATTAATTGTTGATTTATTGACCCTTCGAGCTAATCGCTGTGATTGCCTTTTACGCATTGGCTAGAGCGGGACCATTGTGGTTTGGACGACCTGCTGGCAGCGAGTTAGCTTGGGCACGCTTGCGCATGTTAGCCCCGCGATAAAAAGCGTCTCGCGGCCGGTTGCGTCGACCGTACCTACTGTACCAAGCGCGAAAACGAGGTGAACATAATTCCGGTCTTCACTACACCACAAAACCATTTGAAAAATGGCGAGAGCTCAGCCAGCGCAAGCCAAGACAAACAAGGACCTCTCACGCCAAGCTCGCATCGATAACGCCGCGTACCTCCTCGAGCATTCAGTGGACTTGCGACCTGTGCGCGGGTCAATCATGAGCAGCAGAGCGATTCGAATGTAGCGAGCGGACGGTGTCGAGACTGAGGGGTGAGACTGTCAAGCACCGAGTCAATGCTGGTGCGATGCCGACCTTCGAGAGCGAGTGGGTTTTGGTGTGGCAGCAAGAAGCAGCTCGGCGACCTTGCAGGTCGAGTGAAGGAAGTGCCATGGGGGAAGCGTCGGCCTCTGCGCTCCCTTTCAGCGGCTGTCGGCGTCTCTCCAGCATCGCTGAAAAAGCGCTCGACAGAGGAGACATCGTACGCTATTCGAACCCCATGACACCACGACTGACTGACGACAACAATCTATCTTGGTACGTGCTGTGCTGCTTCATTCGATGGACATGGTATTCGGTTCTGACTGCGCCTGTGCGATATTAGTATGGGGTTCTGTTTGTCCTTTGTCAATACAAACACACACGTGTTTGATGACCTTTCCAACCGCATCTTCATCGACGAGAAGTGGTTCTATCTTACAGAGGTCGAAAAGACGATCTACATGGCTCCATGCGAGACACCGCCTAATCGGGGAGTCCAGTCAAAGCGGCTCGTCACTAAGGTGATGTTCATGACCGCGGTGATGCGTCCAATCTACGCTACGAATGGCAAACCCAGTTTTGACGGGAAGCTCGGCATGTGGCCGTTTGTCGAGCACGGTACAGCCAAGCGCAGTTCGGCCAACCGGCCGGCCGGCGCCCCAGAGATGAGGTCTGTCATCGTCGGTCACGACGAGCATCACGATATGCTGACCAAGAACGTGATACCTGTGATCAAGCGCAAGTGCCCGCCGTTTCTGTGCGGCGTTCCACTCGTGATACAGCAGGATGGAGCGCGGTGCCGCATACAACCGGACGACCCAACCATCCTCACGGAATGTGCACGAGAAGGGTGGACCGTTCGCCTGGAGATTCGGCCACCTAACAGCCCCGGACCTTAGCATACTCGACCTCGGCTTCTTTGCATAAATCCAGGCACTCCAGTATGAAGAGAGCTCAAGCAACACGGACGAACTGATTGCAGCGTGCTACATAGCATTCGACAGACTGGCCGACACAACTTCGGACAACACGTTCGTGTCGCTCCAGACGGTCATGGAGTCCATCATTCAGTGCCTCGGCGACAACTCCTACAAGCGCCCTCACATTGGTAAGGCAAAACTCTGGCGGGCAGGGGTATTGGGGAGAAACTATGTGTATGACGAGTGGATGTACCTTGTTGGCTTTGCATATCACTTCTTAGTAGCCCAGGAGAGACTGGAGAGGGAGGCTGTCTTGCGGTTGCAGGTCGCAGCGATTCACATGCTGTTATCAGAAGATAAACACTTTTTTACACATTGAAAGTGGGCTTTGAACATGTAGCTAATTGAATAAGAGCACCGCCTTTTGTGCGGAAGAACGCGGGTTCGATTCCCGCCGTGTCCTCTTTTTTCTAGCTTGCAAAACCTCAATTTAGAGAATCCAATAACCTCAACACAATTGCGAGGTTTTAGTTTGAGGTGAATTCCAAAACGTTTATTGAGGTTAAATACGAACACTTCATTTTTGAATAGGTGACGCCGTTCTTTTTTTTTTCCGAGCATTCTGTCAAAATGCAGCATATTCAAGTGTACAAAGTTTCATTGCACGGCTAAAATCACCGTGTTTCATTTCATGTGCGTATTGCTGAGTATTTTCTGAAACAATTTTTGCCAAACATGTTTTATATAAACCCGCCAAGTAATAGGAAACGGAGGGAGTACAGTATTTGTAACTGTGTGAATGACAACTGTTGATGGTGCAGAATTCGGCTCTGTGAGCATTTTGATGTCGAACCAGGGCTCCCGAAAAATGTATTGGGTGCAAAATTATTGCAATAATAGTACTAAAATGTGTTATTTCAGAAGGTTTTAGAGCCAATAAGTAATTCATTTCACTTTGCAATTGAAATTACATTTTATCACACAACCTGGCTTGTCCACTCATTAGAAAGAGTGGTCTGCGTAGCTCGTTGAGCTTGTGCGTTTTCCAGTCTCACAGCAGTCACTTCCGCATTTGCCAATGTTCACCAACTACAAGTCGCTACCATTTTCTTCAGGCCCGTCATGAACGAGTAGGACGAGCACGTCATCGGGCTCTTCCGTTGTTGCTGCTCTACGGTGCGCCAGCAGTCCCCGAAGACCGGGTAGCAACCTCATCCAGCATGTGAGAAAGCAGCAGCCGGACTTCGAGGACCAGATGCGCTCGGCATCGACGGCGGACAGGCGGATGGTGGCGCCATGGGTCCGCCAGCGCAACCTCACCCTTTACGGTTGATTGCACTGGCCCATCATGTGCAATCTGTCTCTCCATTTTTGCGAGAATGCGGAGACACGCAGGTGAGCCCAATGTTCATTAATGCTCTCTGTTCAAACTAATGCGTTATTTATGTACAGGTACACGAAATTAGATCCTATCGGCCAAGAGCAGCTGCTTAACGGCATGGAGCGCGTGACCTTTGCGGTTAAGGCTACAATCGCCGAAGAGATGCCGGAAAAGTATGGGCTCGTAATCGATGGCTGGTCAAACTCTCTCAGAGCACTTTCTGGCGAGTTTCGCCTGCTACGAGGTCTATGGGGTGCGGCGCCAGCTGCTTTTAGCAATGCACCCGCTAGTCAACAGCCCGGACGAGAACCACTCAGCCGCTACCCACGCTAGCTTACTGCGCACCATGCTGTCCCGCGACTACAACAAGAGCCTCGATGACGGGCTCTTTCTTGTCGGGGACAATAGCTCAGTCAACAAGAGGCTGGCGTATGATCTTGACGTACCCCTAGTGGGATGCGCCAGCCCCGCCTCAACCTCGGGGTACAAGAAATGCTTGGCGGGTACGCGAACGAGTTGGCTCAGATCAAGGACGTAATGGTGAAGTTAAGGACGCTAAACTTGTCCGCCCAGCTCCGGAAGTTTTTTGTTTCGAATTTCATCCATTGTGGTGTAGCGGAATCGGTAAAAATACGATTACGGTCCGATCCGCTTACCAACTGCGCCCAGCCACCGAATAACGGAGGGGGTTCCCCGATTATCCGTGATCAGCTGAACTTGTCTCACCTTGTATACACGTCGGTGGGCTGGATCTGCTCTTTTGGGACTCCGAAGGATGCAGTGATGAAAAGTCTTTAACGTCCTGGCGGGACGCGGGGCGTGGAGCAGCGCGGAAGTCTTCGCTCCACTGCCGTTATTGGTTCCGATCTGAGGTTGTCGACCTTCGATCGGCGGCCTGGACTTGATCCGAGGCCGAGGTTGCCGCGTGGCGTTGTTCCTTTCCTTTTCTTGAGTTGCTTGCCGCTTCCTTTAGCGGGATCTTGCGAGTTGAGAATCGAAGCGATCATCGGCCAAGCACTGAATGCCGATCGACCGGGGTATGCGCTTGAGCGGAAGTTCGCTAGCGTGGGGGAGGGTCAGCCAATATACAATCCGATCCTCTCACCGCGACGCTTGATCTGCTACCTTGTGCTAGTTGATACTTTGGAGGGCCAATGCAGATCCTTCCAGCGGCACTTAAAAGCGCCTAAGTAGCCCAATGCATATTCGAGTCTGATTGTTGTTTATCCTTTTCGTTTCCTATCTTCCCATCCTGAACCCTATCTTGTACACCTGAATCTCCTGAATCTTGCCCTTCTTCAACCACTAAACACGTGCCGTCTTCACACTTGCACATCCCCGAGGATGATTGCTAATCGAATCCCGATCTACCAGATCAAGTATGTCAGAACATGTATGCCGATCTGATATATCGAGGATTCGGAACCTGTATGCCGACCGGGGAATACCGATCGACCCGATCTGCGGACGCCGAATCCGATCTTCCGATCCTTAAACGCCCGATCGGCCCGAACTTCTGAACCTTGAACGTCGGATGGGCCCGATCTGCCAGAGCCGCTATCGATCGGCTCGATCTCGACTGCAAGATCGATCCCCTCTGACCGATCCCGGAGGCAGGGTGTAGCTCGATCTGCGGTAGCTGGATCAGCTCGATCGTCCACAACTTGAACGTCTGATCGGTTCGATCTGCGGATCCCACCATCGATCGGTCTGATTCGAACGTCCGATCAACTTGCCTTGTCTGATCGCGATCAGTAGTGGTTTACAGTACAAAATCGGGGCTGTTTTTTATAATTCCATCTGGATGTACTAAAACCATGTTTAACCCTTGAATTTGCAAAAGGATAAAACCCTATATAATTTAGGCAGCCCCTGGCGGTAGCCAATATGCAAAGGGACATATTTTTTGTTTTCAAAAGGTCCTGATAGCGAAATATGTAAAGGTGCATCATGTTGTGAATATAAAGAATCAATATTTTGCCTATATGGATTTATCCAACTATCAGGATAAAAGAAACATAAAGACGTTCCATCCTGATAGCTAAATATAAAGGTATAATGACCATAACAATGGATAAGTTAACTTTTAACTCGAATTATTCAACACTCGAAGCAATGCTTAAAGATCGAGCTTACTGTAGGTGGTTGATGAAGCAACCATGGTTTCAGAGGCGGGCCGAGTATGACATCGTTAAAAACATGGTAGGGGCTTGTGGGTGTGGTGTTCGTCATGTCAAGGAAATTGGATATGTAGAAGTATTTGATTCATGTAATAGGAGTTGGTGTACTTTAGATAGAAGCTGTTGCTTTAAGACTAAAGAAAAATATAGGTATCGGTGTCCCAAACGTGGACATCAGAAATAAACAAACTTTTTTTTTTAATCCTGATACAAAATCCTCTATAGTATATAAATAACAATGACCTATTCACCTGAAAAATACCAGGCTAACAAGGAACGCTTCAAAGCGAACCAGAAGCGGTATTACCTCAAGACGAGAGAAACACGTATCGCTATGCAAAAAGCGTACGATACAGCCCATAGAGAACATATTAATACTCGACGTAGGGAGAAGCGCAAACTATTTAAAGCAAACGAGAAAACAGAATGGAATTAATTCAAATCTTTTTTTGTGTATTTCCCAAGAATATAAAGTTCTATCTTAAGCAAAGTATAACTAATAAAAAGCCTTTTACACCAGCCGAAATATACCCACCGATATATAGCAAGCATGTTGCCGTACGAAGTTAAAGGACTTAGGCGATTGGATATTCCATACGTTAAATGAGGAAAAAACTATTGAGTGAAGTTGCGAGGACGCATAGGTAAGGTGGTTTATATTGGAAACCCATCTCATCCAAGAAATAAGAAACTAATTGTCAAGCAGTACAATAAATCGATTGAAGATCTCAACAAGCATCTTTCACCCGATTATAAGGCTGACCCGAAGTATCGATTCTATAAAGGCAACTACATGGAGACCCATCTCTATGAGAATATCCCAGCAGGAGAGTTTTTTTATGACAAGCTGGAACTTGTACTTGAAAGTCAGGGGAAAGCTCATAAGGTAAACATTGCGCTTGGATACGGCTTAATCAATATTGCCGATAAAAAAAGTGATGTTCGTTATTGGTATCCAAATGATGGCAACACAATGGTCTTCGACTCTCCAATTGCGATTAACACTAAGGGTGATATCCGAAAGAATGTGATAACTCCTATTGGAGGTTAGCAAATAAGCTCCCCGTACCCCCCATCTGGATACACTTTTGGGTATCATTGGGTTCAAGCTATTAATCTACTTTCGCAACCACGCTCTCGGTGATAGTGGAGCTGTTATCCCTAAAGTCATACTCAATAACAAGCATGTTCTCAACTTTCCGAAGACCAACAATAAATGCGTTTTCCATTGCATTGCTTTTCATTCCAATCGCGGTAAAGATCCTCGCAAGATTCAATCCCTTGTAAAGGATACCTTTAAGCGGTAATGTTCATACAAGCGTATTAGCTACACGCTAAGTCTTTTTCGCAACTTAAAGTCAATTGACATTTGGCAATTCGATGAGCTCGAGGAATGCTTCCAGCTCAATATCAACGTATATACGAAGGATGTAGAAACCAGAAATTTTGAGTGCAATCGTTCCTCAGAGAAGAGCTATGACCGAAACATCCTATCGTGTGAATCATGCTCTCTATATCAAGAACATAGAAATGTTTCAGACAAGTATCAGTGTCAGAAATGTGATATAATCTTCAAGACGAGTGAAAAGTTACGAAACCACTCTAAGAACAGATGCGATGAGGTCAATAGTGAGTCGTTTCAAAAGCTACCAAGCATCTGCATTCCTCCTGAGAACATGATTAAGAAGTTGCTCCAACGATACTCGCTAAAGCATGTGGAGAACTACCTCGATCATTCCATTGGCTGTGATTTCGAATCCATCCTCAAGACAACAGAGATTGGCCACGGAGAAAGTACTGTCTATGTAAATGAGCACATCCTTGTTAGCGTTTCGTATCAGATAGCTTAACTAATCGTGTTGAATGTTTCATTAATAACGATCCGCGTGCATTGCTAAAGGATATGTTCGAGTATATTAACAATACAGCTAAGATCATTCAGCGATACAATGTGTCGAAGTATGAGATCTTACTCAGAAGCATTTTAATGCGTGAGGAGGAAAAGGGTACACTCTCATCTATTGATGATGAAATCAAGGAAGGAGAGTACCAATCATTCTATGATGCGCATGCTAATATCAAAAACTTTGATATCAGAGATAATGAATCATACAATAAAATCAAACGTATCCTTGATCAAGTACCTGTTCTTGGATTCAACTCTGGAAGCTATGACGTCAATCTAATTGAGAAAGATCTATTCTCAGTAATCGGGACCGACAACATCAAATCCGTTATCAACAATCCCAGTTATGGGTGCATCGCAACTGACGACTTCAAGATGCTTGATATTATGAATTATGTCCCACAAGGTACATCTCTGGAAAGTTATCTCACTACTTACCTCGGTGGGTGCAAGTGTGATGACAAGAGCAAATGCACTTGTGGCCTTGCTAAGGGATATTCCCTTATGAGTACATGACTTTATTTGATGTATTCAACACGTCAGCTGATAGAATTAATAACTCCAAAGGTCATATCGATGGCAACATTATGATTAGCTGTATCGCGTGCAATGCGGCTCGTAAAGATATGTTCATCGGTGGATTTCGGAAAAAAAAACTTCATGATTTCAACTCCGATCAGTTAGTATATTCAATTGATTTAACGGAGAAAGAGATCTACCGCAGAATGAAGGACAATATTTCCGGCGGGCCGTCGATTATCTTTAACCGCTACGCCAAACGCAATGAAACTCTTATTCGCGGCGACAAGCTTGTGAAAAAAGTCATTGGGTATGACGCTAATGCTCTTTATCTCTGGGCTCTGGGTAATGATATGCCTTGCGGTCGTTTGACTACAATTGTATCATTGATGACATAATCAATGGCAAGATCTCTGGTTTTCTCGAATGCGACATTCGAACTCCAGACCACTTGAAAGAGTACTTCAGCGAAATGACTCCTATTTTCAAAAAAAATGAAATTGATTGTACTGATGAGAAGATCATTGGCTCACATATGTATGAGTACAACCAGACACGCGGTAAAAATGCTGTGAAGCCCGCTCGCAAGCTTATCGGTAGCTACTTTGGTGAAAAGATTCTTATCACTGCTCCACACCTTAAGTGGTACCTCTCGCATGGGATGGAAATTACTAAGACCTACATCTTCATCAAGGCGAGTGCTCACAAAGAATTTAAGCCATCATGGAAAAGGTATCTCAAGCACGACGCGACGGTAATGCCGATGAGAACAAGGAAATGGTTGGAATGATGATGAAGCTCGTTGGCAACTCTGCGTTTGGTCGTTCCGGCATGGATATGAGCAAACATAAGATGATTAAATATACGTCTGAAGAGACAGCTATTGAGAAAAAGATCGAACATTTCACGTTTCATTCGTTGGAGGAGCTAAATGGTTCATGTGAGATTCCATGAAGAAGCGCTTCAACAAGAGTAAGAATCCGATTTATCTACCGATTGCCATTTATCAAGTTTGCTAAGCTCCGAATGCTCCAATTCTACTACGATTGCATCGATTTCTACTTCGATCGCAGCGATTTTCAATATCAGGAGATGGACACTGACTCAGCGTATATTGCTTTCAGCTGTGATAATCCTTTCCGCGAGTTTATCAAACGTGAGCTTCAAGACCACTTCAAGCCACACAAGTATGAATGGTTTCCGCGAGACGATAACAAGAAATGTCCATCTATGATACATTCACGCCTGGCCTATTCAAGGAAGAATGGCGAGTCGAGGCGATAGTAGCACTATCCAGCAAGAATTACATTTGCTATATCCCAGAGGAAGAACACAAGGTCAAGAAAGATGAAAGACTTGTTAATGGGAAAGTCGAATATTTCAAGCTGTCTGAAAGGGTATTCAAAAGAACAAGATCAATGATTTACTATCGCCTGAGAACTTCAGTCTGTTGTTCGCGGTCGGATAACTCTCAGAGGAACTATCAAGGGTTTCAGCATTAGTAAAAGACTAAATCAATCACTACATACAGTCAAGCAAAGACTGCCCTTAACTATTGGTACGACAAGCGTAAGGTTTTAGATGATGATATTTCTACAATTCCGCTCGATGTTTATGGGGAACGCTTTGCATATTTGTTTTGTTTCTAATATAGACCATGAACGAGCTACTATTGAAGCTTTATCATGATTCTAAAACAGGGTATATCGGCAGCAATGCTCTGTATCAGAAGGCTAAGAAATTGAAAAATCTATTCGTCTGAAGGATGTTAAGGAGTGGTATGCCAAGCAGACTCATATCCGACGCTACAACGGCAAAGCAACTCGATCTGATGATTTTAAGATTACTTCAAGCAATCCCAATAGTTGGCAGGCAGATTTAGCATTTTGGAAAGGAAAGGCGATTCTAACGGCTATCAATATCAACTCCAGAATTGGATTTGCTAAGATATTAGAGGACAAGCGTTGGAGTAGCGTTTCTAAGGGTATTAAATGTTTTGATCACTTAAAGTTGATATTTTAATTACCGACAATGGCTCTGAGTTCATGAATAGGAATGTCCAAGCCTATTTCAAAGCAAATCTATCACTCACTACAGTAACGAATCGGGTGATCACGGAAGGATGGGCAAGGTTGAACGATTTAAGCGTACGCTTGAGTCGAGATTGATAAAGATAAAGCAACCACTAACGATCAAGCTACTAAGCGATGTCATCGACAGCTATAACAATACTAAGCACACTTCTATCAAAATGACACCGAATGAAGCATCTGGACAGGTCATTGAATTTGAATTGGATCATAACAACAACGCTATGGATAAGCTTGAGAATCGGCTTAAAATTGGAGCTACTGTGCTATATCGTTTGAAGGATCGATGACTATCGAGTTCAAATTAGATCTAAGAATGGCCATACACTCTACAAGGCACCAAATGATATGAAATTGGTCAATGACGCGATAACGAATGCAAAGATTACGAATAAACAAATATTCGAGGTTGAGAAGATTATGGACCATAAGAAACAGCAATCAGGTAAATACAAATATCTCGTCAAATGGATTGGCTATTACGATCTATCCTGGGAACCACAAGATAATCTCCGATTGATCAACAAAAACAAGCGATCTACCCTTGAGACTTAGTACTGGAAATCAAAGAGCTCGCATAGCGGCTCCGGTGTTGTTGCTTTCCTACACCAGCTCGCTGCTGTAGGAAAGCAATCGACTCAAACAATGCTGCTTTCGATCTACAATTACCGGCTTCTACTAAGAATCCTAAATATGTTATTCTCCTTCCTTTCGCCGAGCAGACTGGCAATTTTGCTTCTACTGCTGTTCAGGAGCTTCAGAGTCCGTTTGATTCAGCTCCTTGGACTCGTCACCCTGGTTCGAGTATCCGCAACTTTGATGTTCGTATCGGTTCCCAGCAGGCCTTTAATATCAGTCATGACTATGACTTCCATCACTTTACTAAGAAGGTGGCCAACATTTCAGCGATTAACGGTGATCTAACTCCTGAGCTGGTGAATGGACTTACGGACTATCAGACTTGGTCGCTAACAAATTGCGTCCTCATTGCCGATGTGATTCGTCTCACAGAGCGTGATGTACCCCAATCGATTCAGATCCACGATGTAAACGCGGGTTGCCAAGGTACCAACAAGATCGTGATTGTGGTTAGCGAACAGAAGCTGACTTTGGATAGACTAACTGGGGAAGTAATAGATTTCACCACAGCTTAATAGAGTAGTTTTTGGTGCTCAGGTTATGAGATAAAAAAATATGACGTTTAGTTTAGTTTTAATTCTGCTAAAAGATTAGGACATTTTTCAATTACGAATTGACTCTTACGAAGCCAATCAATGTAATTGGGATTTATTCGACTGATCTGCTTGAGAGTCTTGCCGCGATATTTGCCCAAGTCATCATATACGAGTATCGTCGTTAAGAAACTTGGAGTGGAGGAAAATCTTGATATGCTCGGTAATATCTAAACTGGGTTGGCTAAATACCCATCGACAATAACCAGGATCAGAAGGATATACTTCTTCGATCTTGGTGCCCTTGTATTTTCCAAAAGTTGATTCGCTCTACATGCTATCAGTTGGGTGTATCTATATATATAGGCCTTATTGTTTTTGAGAAAATATAATATAATTATGAAATTCAGAGGACTCCTGTGAAATTCGTAATATATTTCTGAAATTCATAAAATATCATGAAATTGAGCATTGTTAGCTTAATCACTTCGAGTTAGATAATTTTGGTGCTTCTTTGTCATTAAATGCTTACCCTTAATGTATCGACTATATATGGAGCCGCATTCACATTGATTCTTTCTTCTCGGGTCGCACTTTTCTGGGAGGTTATTGAGCTACTCTTCCCCAATTCGAAATGATGCTCACGGTTGTTTATGCATTTGGTATTTTTTATAGTCACTTGCTTATGCTCATAGATATCGATACTTTTTGTAATCTCATATCCGCTGATCAATTTTATATCAAAACTATCGACCCCACCGTTTTTAAAATGTTCATAAATTGTACGAAACGACTTGACAATTCTTAACCATGCGGTGTAACTACCTCTAGCATCATTTCAGTATAACTGTTGTGGTTTGGTTCAGCTCCCAATGAAGACGATAGAATCGTCTTTGTTCGAAATCTTATATATGAATCATTTCATTATATTTTGTACCTTATATTTATCTATCTGGATGGAACGTCTTTATGTTTCTTTTATCCTGATAGTTGGATAAATCCATATAGGCAAAATATTGATTCTTTATATTCACAACATGATGCACCTTTACATATTTCACTATCAGGACTTTTGAGAACAACAAATATGTCCCTTTGCATATTGGCGTCGACAGGGGCTGCCTAATTATATAGGGTTTTATCCCTTAGCTAATTCATGGGTTAAACATTGTTTTAGTACATCCAGATGGAATTATAAAAAACAGCCCCGATTGTGTACTGTAAACCATTACTGCAATCAACCGAATGTAACCCAGCCCACGGGCGCCGGATCAGCACGATCTGGGTCCGACCGAGGTCAAGCTTGGAGTTAGGTCCGGTTAGATCGAGTCCGTCGTCGCTGACCAGTCCTGATCTCTTGCATTCCCCCAATCCAGGCTTCGAATATCCATCCGATCCCCGATTGGTCGGGTGATCACAATATAACAGATCTGTGTTAGGTGGTGGGCCCGACCCTGGTTTCCTTTCCAGTCTCCAAAGCATCCCCTCACACCCCGGATTAAGTCGAACGTCGCCCCGCCTTTATCTCACATCTTGATCCGGCTCGATCGCCCCTCCTTTCACAGCTGGGGTCGCCTTTCTCACCGACCTGGCCATATCTTGCGGATCTGATATTCTTGGTTGACGCTTCTCCACATAATCTTGTCTCATGATTTTGAGGTAAACTAATATTTAACCAATCGCTACTTGCCATGCCACGGCAAAGCTTTAAGACGCGACTGCGACCCGTTTTTCTGAGCCAGGTCACACGCTGGGGTTCTACTTTTGCAACGGTGCACCGATACATGGGGTTGCTCGAGTTTATCAAGGATTTGGATGAGCTCCAAATACCTGCTCCCCGCGCCGGCTGTCAATGCCGGCTCTGAGACCTACTGGACGACCTCAAGAAAGTCGAGTTCGTGAGCTATGAGCTGCAGTCGAACGCGGAACTCTTCTGGACGTCCGCGGGTACTTCGACACGGTGATCGAATTCCGCTCGGAGTTCTCAACGTACCTTGATAAGCTACTTTTCCTTGCGGCTATAACTGTATTTATTTTTAAAGCCATGTACTACGCGAAGCACCCCGCGCCGACATCGTGCACTCGCCGAAATTGAAGCGGCGTGTGTCAAGGTGCTCGACGGCAAGGTGGACAAGCTGCCTCGGACCGAGAAGGCAACGCTCGTCCGCTTCAAGTCAACTCGCCCGCGGTTGCTGTGGCATCTCCGGTGGAAGAGAACCAGAAAACACCATCGTTCGTTGAGCAGATCAAGAAGAAGCGCAAGGTGAACCAATTCTCGACTAATTACGAGTTGTTGGGATTGATTCCACCGATATCGAATGTAATGGAGCCGCTGTTTAGTGTCGCGAAGGCGACGTTAGGCACTCAGTACCAGTCGCTCCAGCCGATGACGTTGGAGATTATCCTCTTCCTCCGCGCAAACAAGTCTTACTGGGACGAAGCTGTAGTCAACGCGTGCTCATAAGCATGTAGCTCCCACCGTCAATATGCGCTACAGTACCATAATTCAAGTCGCCCTTTTCGCATTGCAATTATTTACTTCGCTCGTGTTGATATGCAGTAAATTAATTCCGCTCGTCGGCTTTACCTGATAGTAAATGCAATACTCGGGAGCCTGCGTCGAACGCGCCCAAAATCCGCAGCGGTCCTCGTTCTACATCGCTCTGACCCAATGCAACTGCACTACATCATGGAGCTCCCGAAATATTTAGAGTTCATGCAACCGTCCTGGTGGAAACAGAGAGATTGAACAACGTGGAACTAGACACTACACTAAAAATCCTTGTTAGCAATGTCTGTCCCCTGTAATTTACAGTATTGTAGTCTGTCGGACGAGTCATAGATTCTATTAACGTCTACCGTCCACGCGGCCCACCGGTGGGATAGCTAATCATAGCACAGAGCCCACAGGGTTTTGGTAAATCGCTACGTCGATAACGTTAGAATCGAAATGCAACATCGCATGAACGGCCCGGTCTCCCATTGGCCGCCGTCAAAGCACTTGCATTTTGTATTGACTCGCTTGAATCAAATTTCGAAACGGATTGTCGAGGAGGAGGTCATCTGTACTTGCACACTACATCGTTACCTCCTGCCGAGCCACTGCTATCCTTCAGCACCTCCGTCTATTTGGCCACGCGCCCCACGACGACCCATGACGAGCAAGGACCGTCGACTGCGCTCCACGTCGGTCTCCTTCGGGGCCGGCTCGATCCCGCGGCCTAGCTGCGACCAGGAGTCGGTAGACAACAATACCAACTTTGTGCGCCGCCGTCGCTCGTCGTCTCCGCGGTTCCCGTCGCCATGGCGGCGCGCCGACAGCGTCATGGAGCGGATTATGAACCCGTTTCTGGACCGCGAGTCGCCGTCCCATTGGCACTGCTACAAGGCTGTGCCGACACTGCCGGAAATGCAACTTGCTCCTGACGCACCGGTTCTCACCCCAGCTGCAACTGCGACTAGGCATATGCAGCTAGCAGCCGCTGAGAAGGCGCATCCCACATACATGAAGGCGCTGGCCTTCCATGACGGACTGCACTCGACCTATGTGGCTGACTACCCGAGAGGGCTACGCGGTCTGTTCGTGTTAGTGCAGAGTCCGCTGCTACTGATCGGTATTGGAATCTTCGCTGGTAGTATGGGGCTCGCTATCGATATGTGGAGTGTCGAGATCGCACAGTACCATCAGTGGCTTGGTGATCAAGGCTTTGGGCTCTTTGTGTTGTCTGCGTTGCTCGCTGGCGGCTTCTCAGCAGTTCTGACGCAGTGCGTGTGCCCTCAAGCAGCAGGATCTGGCTTGCCGTTCATGAAAGTAGCCATCTCAGGGATTGACATGAGCGCGTATCTGTCTTTCCGCTGCGTCGCTACTAAAATTGTTGGATTGATGGCTGCGTTGGGTGCAGGATTGTCCATTGGCAAGGAGGGCCCTTTCATTATGATTTCCTGTGGTTTTGCCAGTGTGCTTATGAACTGGCGTCCATTCCGCCGTATTCGCGATGACGACACAAAACGTCTCGAGATGCTGGCTTGTGCATGTGCTGCTGGTGTTGCTGCCACCTTCGGATCTCCATTTGGTGGTGTGCTTTTTGGAGTGGAAGTGACGTCACACTTTTATCTCGTTCGAACACTGCCACGATCCTTCTTCGCGGCCATTGTGGGGGCGCTGCTTGTGGACTTTGGTGCGGTGAACACACGCTACGGACTCTTTGGTCACCGCAGCATGGGTATTTCTGCTGACACTGACGCTGTAAATGGGAGCGGGGGACCCACTTTCGTCGACCTTTGTGTATTTTCAATCATGGGTATCGTCTGCGGTCTCCTGGGCGCGCTTTTCAACTACAGCTTATCGATACTTGTGCGGGCACGTGATCACTTCTTCGAGGCATCGTCGTCAAGTCCACCTCGTCGAGTCTGGTGGGACGCTCTTGGCAAGCGGTTAGGTCTCGTGCTCGCGGTGACAATGCTCTCCTGCTGGCTTGAATTTTATGGTGACAGTGCTTGGTTTCTGCGGCACGGCTCCCCTCGGCGCATTCTAGACGCGCTTTTTTCGAAGGACAAGCAAGTCTTCACTGCTGACGGCACTCCAGACGGCACGGAAGAGGATAGTTTGCTGCTTTCGCGATCCCTCGTGACCTACTTACCGCTCAAGTACGTTCTGACGCTCATTAGTATCGTGCTGCCCGTGCCGGCTGGTCTGTTCACCCCCACGTTCATCATTGGAGGTATCTTTGGTCGTCTTATTGGCGAAGCTGTGCGTGCTTTTGATCTCTGGCACACTCATTATGAGCCTTTTGAGTTCGCTATTATCGGTGCTGGTGCCTTCTCTTCAGGTGTCACCCATGCCGTCTCCACCGCTGTTATCATCATGGAAATCTCCCATACAGATGGCCTCAATTTGCCCGTGTCGGTAGCCATTTTGGCGGCTTACTTCACGGCCAAAAGATTCACGGAGAACGTCTACGATGTGCTGATCGTGACAAGTAACCTACCTCGACTGAAAAAGCTACCCAAAGCAGCATATGACATTCCGGCATGGGAGGTGATGAAAGATGTCGCTGAAATGGGCGTTCTGACTGCTGATTCGACTTACGAAGACGCGTTGGCTCTGCTTAAACGTTCCGACTATGAACCCATTTTTCCAATCGTAGACTCGCTCGAGAACTGCTTCCTGCTGGCCACGGTGACCCGTTCTCGACTAGCATACGCCGTATCACGATGTCAGCGACAAGGTGCAACGCCCGTTCCGCTCACACCTGGTAATCTATTGCAACCAACAAACTTTGAGGCTGCCGCAACGGCTGCTACTTCGCTGCTCTTCCCACCCACTCCACGATCAGCTACCCCGACGGCAATGCGTGCAGTTGGTTATGACTCAGGCATTCGCGTGTCAACACCAGTGGTTCGCGCTGCGTATGGAGCGATGAACTCGATGCAACGCAACGACAGCGAGGGATTCAACGATGAGGAAGTCGAGGACGGCCCTGACGAGCTGCCTGTGCAGCTGCTGAGCTCGCCGATCCACTTTGCGTTCGGGCGCGGCGGCAAGGTGATGGACTGGGGCACGAACGAAGTGTGTGAGCCGTCCAAACTGACCGTGTTAATCAACCCGTCGCCGTTTCAGCTGATGGAGATGACGCCGATGCGCCGTGTGGACATGCTCTTCCGCATGCTTAAACTCAACAATGTGTTCGTGGCGCGCTCTGGCAGGCTCGTGGGCGTCATCAGTCTCGAGCGCATGATGACGTTCCTGGGCACCACGACGCGCTACCAGGCACCGGGGCTGCTCCGCACGCTCCAGAACTTCTGCTCTAAGTCGTGAGCGGCAATAGAGAATTGCGCAACATCCACTTTAACTTGCTGGTCGTCTGGCCATTGGCTATAATAGATTCCACATATTAACCAATACTATTTCTATAATCAATTACCACCAATCCCAGATTCAATTCTCGCACCACACTTTCATCCAACCGTAGTGAAGCTGCGAAGAGCTCCATTAACGTGCCTCCCATCGTCCATTGCCGCCATCACCGCCGCCATGAACATGAACCAGATGAAGAACGCTTCTAACCTGCACGCGGCCAACGCCACGAGTGTTGTGGGCAACTCCATGGCCATTCCATCTCGTTTGGGCCCTGCCAATGGCGCTGGATCCGCCGCCGTGCAGCCCACGGCCGTACCCATGAACGTGTCGGCGGCGCAGCTAGGCCAAATGAACCTCAGCCACGTGCGCAGCGCCGCATTCAAGCCCGCAGTCCCCGTGACAGGAGCCAGTGTGGTACTTCCCAGTGCTAGCTCCACGGCCGCCGTACCCAATATGGCCGGAGCGGGCGCGCTGCAGCTATCCGGCCGCTGGTCGCTGGACCGCGAGGACTCGGACTCGACAAACGACTACCTGGAGGCCATGGGGCTACCGCTCATTGCCCGTCAGGCCGCAGATAAACTAGATCTTATGGTGATCATTAGCCAGACACCCGGAGATTTCGTGATTACGCGCCGCACGCGCATCTTCACGGAAACCAAACAGCTTAAGTTTGGCCAGGAGGTCAACGTCAAGAACAACCTCATTACCGTCACGGGCGACGCCTCGCAGGTCAAGACTGTCACGCAGCTTTCGGGCTTCCGCGGCGTGCTCACGGATACCCGCACGTTGGACCCGCGGGGTCGCATGCACGTGGAGCTCACGCTTGCGCTGCCAGAAAAGCCGCCGGTGGTCATCAACCGCTACTTCAAGAAGACCAGTGAGTCTACATCTCTCGAGAACCTGCCAGCATTCGACATGAGCCTCGAAACCTCGGGTGACGTTAAGCGCAAACGTTAATCAGTGCCGTGTTTTGTAGATTTGGATGGACGAAGGCGAGGGTGAGGGAGCCACCCACTCCTGGATTAAAGCAAGACATTTGAAGCGAACGTCGCTTCTCGCCCGTGCTCTTCGCCATGAGATGTGGTGGGGCGTGGCATTTTATTATACTGTATTGTGGAAGGGAAGTAGAGGCATTATATTGCGCAGTTTACTGGACGTTCACATGGACTCTGCTTTCACTACAGTTCTGAGCGTTGCTACTTCATATGGTGTGCATTGCTGCAAAAACTGTAAAACTAACTAGATCCGAGGAAGAACTCGCGCTGCGCGTCGAAGGCTTTGAAGCGCTTAGCTGCGTAGTCGAGGAAGTCAAAGTCGATCTTGGAGTGGGCCGCCTGGACGAGAGCCCAGTAGCCCCAGAACAGGTGCGACGCAAGTGCATAGCGGTTCACAACGTCGTACAACGCGTGGAAGAACGCCTTGGACTCGCGGTTCGCTTCCAGCTGGGCCAACATCTCGGGCGCCGCAGTGCTCATATAGGCCTTGAAGAAGGCAAACTGCTTCTCAATGCTCGGATACAGCGCCAGGTCTAATTCAAAGCCGCAGTTCTCGCAGAAGTGATTGGCAAAGTCAAATCCACGGAAGTTGTAGCCGCCGTACTCGTAGTCGATGATCTGGACGCGGTCCCAGTCCGGGTTGTGCAGGATGTTCCCGCTTAGCAAATCGTTGTGGGAGAAGACGACGTCGGACGCGAATGCCACCGCCTGCTTCGTGATCTCATCCGTGCCAAGATCGTCAATCAGGTCCTTGCCGTTGTGGTTCTGGGTCGAGGGAAGCACCGACTTGAGCCACTGCAGCTTCTGGTGCAGACTTGGCAGATCAAGCTCCTCCAGCGCCGCGTTCTTAACCGGGTCTTCAAGCTCGATCTCCAACGCCAGCTTCTCGAAGCGCTCAATCTTGGTCCACAGCACAGGCGCGCGGTCCTCGGGGATGTCCATGATGTGCATGACGCCCAGCTCGCGACCAATCATCTGCAGATAGTTAATCGGCTTGGTCTGACCCATGTCTTCGGGATCGAGCGGTCTCGCGTCCAGCCATCCTTCGATGCGTCCGTTTTTGAAGCGGCCATAGTACGTTGGCGCGAACCCGCGCTCCGAGAGCAACGCGAACAGCACTGCCACACAGGAACGGATAAAAAATAAGTCCAAAGTGCGCAACGACTTAACACAGGGCAGCACAACTTACTGTTCTCGATACTGCGGTCAATGAACTCCTCGGTGTGATCGCCGTACAGACGTACGAGCACCGACTGCGGCAGGGCAAACGCAGCAAAAAGACACGGGCAAGCGTCAGTCATCATCGCATAAGGGGGTACCACACACACTGGAAAGATACGTTGCGCTTCTTAAATCGCACCTTGTCCCCCCACATGAGGCGATATAGGCGGTTAGTGATGCCACCCACAATGATCTTGACCGAGATGTCATCGCTCACAGCGTCCTTCCTGCCACGTCAGACACGACACGCCTGTTGTTAAATGAAGCTTTCCAACCACCTTGGCAGCAATCTCCCTCAACGTCGCGTCGTTTCTCACCAGTCGGGACAGATCTGTTTGACAGCATACTTGGCGTCGTTGAACTCGTCGGCTCCCTCGGCGCCCACTGCAAAGTCCAGACACGCGTTCGGGTTGTTCAGGTACACGACTGGCGGGGCAACACGTCACAGGAGTTAGTCAGCGTCTGTCCCCTCACTCCCTCTTTCTCTCCTCCTCCTTTCTCTGCTGCTGATACAGATAGACAAGCCTCACCTTGTCCTGGCATATTGTCTTGATCGTCGTCCGAGGCGTCGGAGCTGTGGCGGCGCTGGCGGTGGCGTGCGCTGTGTGCGGATCGGCTGCGAGATCGAAAGTGGCTTCTGTCGAGCAGCAGGAGGATGCTGGCAGCAGCGAGCGTGCAGGTGGCGACGGAGACGAGGGCGAGGGCGCGCCAGTTGACGTTAAGACTGGTCGGGTGCTCGGCTCCGGGCATTTAATGAGGAAGGAACCTGGGCGCTTGTACACTGACGTTGACTTAATGGGATATTTATTCACCTTTTGGTAGACTATAGCGAAATACTGTACCTCGAATGATATGACGTGACAGGTACGGACACAAAATAGTGACATTTGTAGCCAACTCTGATATTTAACCAATTAGACCTCGGAGACTAAATTTAAGTACGCATAGCAAATTAACTTTGGCAGCGATAAAACGTCGCTCTCAACCGGTTTGCGATCTCTTTTTTATTCGGGTAACGAGGGTTCAATTACGCGCGGAGGACAGATTGCTGAACCTATCGGTCCCTGAGAAGAGCAACCGGCCTGTGGACCGCGTCGTCAAAGCGTGGGCTGCAGTTAGTGAGAGCAGTGTTAATAAGGCTTGGCAAAAAAACAGGACTGTAATAGACTCGCCATATAGGACGGGGTGCGTCAGTAGGTGCACCTACTGCCTTGGAACCCCGGTTACCCTTTTCGGGTGAGTCACTTTGCAATCGTGGGGCACGTCTGTTGGTCTATCTAGACAGCTTTGTGAATTTGGGCGCCAACTGATCCAGCGCATGCGGCAGCAGGTACGTGACGATGACCGTAGCGTCCGAAAGGTCTTCCTCCAGCAGGTCACCATGCGATACGCTTTGGGGCTGCCTGAATGCCGACTGGAGATATTTTATGGGACAGAAAATCCACTTTCGACTGGATAAAGATGCTTTTCGTAAAGCTGACACTGATTCAGCACTCTCAAAGCGAGTTAGCAGACGATTTAGCGTAGCCAAACAAGTGTTGAATGTATATCCCCAAAGCATATGTCATCGACGAAAGCCCAACACTCAAACACTGGCACAAGCGTCGATTCATCGACTTCTCTGGCCGAGAATATAGCAGCTACGGGACTGTTCACGGGTTGTTACACTAGATCCATCGCGACCGACGAATAAGCTGTCAGCTTCATACTTTTTTCGAGTATTACCATCCTGGTATAGCGACTGCTCGTGAGATTTGCTTTTTGCATCGCGTTGTGCGATAGTCACGTCTTCAGCGCGACGCATGAGATCAGATAGTGCTTCCATCCACCCTTCGGTTGGGCAAAGCCCCACAACGCATTGCCATCATGCGCTGATAGATCATTGCATTTTTCAGGCCAAATGGTAATCCGTAACCATTCGAAGTGTCCCAACACGCACACGAATGCTGAAATTTTGCGATCTCGCGGGTCATCACTGTTACCCAAAATCCAGAGCTGCATCGAGAGAACAGAACCATGAGTAGCTCTCAAGATCTGTAAGTATATTTTTACCAGCTGCATTGCATACTGCATGATGGCCGTAATCGCGTTCACTATGTTATAGTCGATTGCACAACCGGATATCTTGACGTTCGTTTTCAGGACGATAACGATCGGTAATGCCCACGGACTATCGGAGAACAATATCGGGCATGCTTAGAGAAATCCCTTAAGGAGCACTTATAACTTCTGCAGATGCCGAAGCGGTACTGGACGAGTGGATAGCTTTATCGGCTCACGCCTTTTGACGTCGATGTCGCACTCAACTTAATACGCTGGCCGAGGGAGTGCATTGCCACTGTTTTTCTCTTTCAGCACGTCGATGAGTGCTTCCTGTTGTTCCTTCTCTAGCCTTGTGTTTCCTGCATTCATGCAGAATAATCACGCGCCGTGACCAAACTTTCAGTCAAGTCCGGGAGGTACGCCAGTTCGTGTGCGTAACCCTCAAGGTTAGTCGCGTTGGTTGGTGCTTGAAGGTATTGTTACCAGCATCCGCCATGTTTTTTCGGTCTCGTCGATAGATAGTATCTGGGTTACAGACCCAAATGTCTCGCGATGGGGACCCTTGATCGTCCAGGTTCAAAACGTCATCCGGATCTATTTGGTTCGGGACGGCAATTCTTTTGTCATCCCTTGTGGTTCGTATGATCCCGGATACAGCTCGGTAGGACTTGCCGCTGATTCCTGCCTCCTAACGAGTTTTCAGCTTCACCATATTTGTAGGCCGTGCCGTAATATCCGATTCCAACGTTGATCACATGTAAGCCTGTCGGCATCATCGTTGTACTGCCGGTAGTGGGTCGTCTGCATATCCGGCTAGGAGACGACACACTCTCATCTCTCCACAGCCGGAAGTTGGCTAGACAACCATTCTGCGTATAGCTTGCATTCTTTCGCAAGCAAATCCGGTTCCGTGACTCTGAGTAAGCTAACACCTGCCACTATTGGTACTTCGTTGAGTCCAGCTGTATACATCCACCTCTAGAGGCGAACCTCCAATCGGAACCCATAACGCGACGGGTAAGTGAGCCGGGCATCATACCAGTGTATCTATGGGAGAGTGGATCCGCTGAATTTCAGTAGGATCCAACTCACACGCACTGCGCCCAGACACCGACTAACGGAGGGGATACTCCGACGGCCGTGTTGTTGCTGAGTGGTTCACCTTGTGTACCCGTCGGCGGGCTGGTGGTGCTCTCTCGTTGACAAGAGATGCGCACTTGGTGGGCCTTGGACGTCCTTATGTGGACTTGAGAGGGGGTGGATATGCGCGGGTATTCCTGCGCACAAGATCTGGTGTCGGTTTGGTCTTGAGCTTCTTGCGTAGACCTTGTGGGTTCGTAATAGAAATACAGGATCCGGAGTTGTTCCTTCTTCAGATGTCCTTGCTCCTTATCGGAGTTATACTTGTTCCTTTACGATGCTTGCCGCTTCCAATGGCGCGATCTTGAGGGGGGGGAGCCAAAGGGCAAGCTCGACCTGGCCAAGCTATCCAGGGGGCTGCCACGTGTGCAGGAAGATCGCCAAAGTTACACTTGATCTATGTATGTGGCCAATAGAAATACCCTATACAATAGTCGAGTCTCCCTTCCAGAGCAAATTCAGTTCTGATTTATACCTTAGCCTATCTACCTTCGAATCCCATCCCAAAACCTATCGTACGGACTACTTATAACCCAGGATCCCATCTCTGACCTGTTCCTGGCCACCCGTCTCCACCCCTTTAGCTACGGATCTTCAACCCGGTGTGTACTAAAACTGATCGGATCTGGACTTAGACCTTACCCCACCGGATGGATCCAGGATTCGTACCATATACAGACCTGGCGTGTCGCATGGTCCGGATCCATCACCTTGACGCTGTTATGGCTGCCACTGGCGCGTGGATCTTCCGGCTACCGGTCAACTTCCATCTTATCCGGATCTGCAATACCACAATCGCCCCTGACACGTTGTGACCACCGCGCAACGGTAACACACCATGTCACATGATCCACAATTCAATCCACTGCCGTCAACCCAGATCAAGCATCTCCACCATGTCGTCCGCCCACAGCGCCTCTGATACTGACGCCACGCCTCGCGATGGCGTATTCGCCGGGCAAGGCCTTTCTCCGGATGCCCCTCCTCTATGCACGCACTGTGATCACGCATCGTCGGATCCTTCAGCGGCTGCAACTCCGGCGGTGCTGAATCTGTATCCGCTACGAGCGGCGGCAACGTCCATCCACACCTTCGTTGGTGCCTACGACGAGCTGTTGGTCAAGCACCAGCAAGCAATGCGGGATCTGGTTGCCTCACGTCGCCACAACGAGGAACTTAACGCGCTAGCCAAGCCCAACTGGACAACTGCGCGTTCGCTCGTGGACTTCGTCCAGCACCGTTACGACGTTATCCAGGCACGACTTCGCCAAGTCAAGCAGCCTGAAGCTGAAACGCGCCAAGAGGCTGACCGTCTCCGCGTGGAGGTTCAGGGTTTCGACGATCTGCAGACGCGTTACGCCTTGCTAGAAGAAACCAACGCGGAGGGCGTACACCCGCCTGCAAGACAATGCTCTCGGTCTGGAGCGTCGTCTATCCGACCATGGCAGTGTCGCGCCAGCCGATCCGCCCAGGGCTGCCCCTTTCCTTGCACAGGATCTGCAGGTTCTGCGAGATGAAGCGACCGGCTGAGGCAGCAGTCCCCCGACCTCGAACAGCAGTGTCAAGCCGCTCGACCGAGCGTGACACGGTGTTCAGAGGTCTCTTTCGCCTCCAGAAGGACCAAGCGGAACTCCAACGTAGCCACGAGCAGCGGAAGCAGCATGTCCGTGATCTGAGTGAAGCCCAGCGACTGCGGGAAGACCTGCACCAAGTGCAGCAACCTACTGGTAAAAAAAAATCCTCCCAGCCTAGCCGGCGTGGAAAAGGCGCTTAACGAGGTAGAGGTAGAAACCGCCACCGCGGCGAACAACGCGACGACCGCAGGGGTGATGAGTCTCGTGATGAATATAATCGTGACAGATGGGACCGTGATTACAACCGTAGCCGTGATGGTTACCGTAGTCAATCACTCTCGTTGAAGAGTGACGGACATCATGTCATAGTTGCAGGAGCGGGGTTCGAGGTCGGCCTCTACTGATCGACCGAATTCTCGCCGGTACGACGACTCGGACTATAATTAGGACCATGGATTCGTGGAACCTTACAGTGATGAATACTTGTCTGAGGATGGTGAACGACACCACGCCGCAGCTACCGAGAACGAGAGACGCGCTGCTGCTGACGGGACTTAAGGTCGATCGGATACCAGATCGCCGCGGGGTGATTGACACTAGCGCGGTAGTGGTTGTAACGAAGTTACACGTACTCGATGTACTAAGGTGTGTGGCACACTAAGTGATGTGCACAGACATTAACAGAGATCAGTACTCAGTACTGGAAATATAACAAGCGTCAATAGGGGGCTTCACATCCATTAGTTATGCATTTTACTAGATATTACTATGTTAAATAGTGAGACTAATACATATAGGACAAAGGCGGCTTTGCCGCGAGTAAAGAGAGGTAAAGTCAGTTACATTTGGAAACGAAAAGTTAATTAGCCTGGTGAAGGTCGTGGCTACTCTGGGGGTCCCTAGATTGCAATCTACAGGACTCACACTTGCTGTTGGTATAGAAAGAAGGTCACCGACCTTAACTAAAGCCTTCCTCTACGCAAAGCTACTGCAGCCTAACTGCACTTGGTAGCACTTGTAGTCAATCCTACGCCTGAGTCGGAACGACTGACCCTTGTAAGGATGGAGCATTTTCTAACTTGACCCCGAGTCAACAAGATGGGCTTAACAAGCTGGTGTCTCCATTGGGCCCTGATGGCGTTCAGCATATTGCTTCGCAAGGCCCGACACGATCAATGCGCGTCTGGAGGCTTTCTCAAACTGCGAGAATTCTCTGTTGGAGCGCCTTCAGCCGAAGATTTCTGCGTCAGTTGCGTTTGCTACGCCTACATCGACGACGTCGGATAGCTCCTCGCGACCGAAGCCGCTCACGGTGAGTGTAAAGACCCTTGAGGGCAAGGATGGGGAGAATATCCTGCTCTGGGTCCGCGACGTCGAGATGACCATGGCTTCTGCCCTGTTGCAGACAGAACAACAGCGCGTCGCGCTTGCTGTCTCCAAACTCGGGGGCCGAGCGCCTGAGAATGGGCACCCACGTGCGGGACATGATTGTCATTTTCAGCATTTCATTGATCATGCCTTCCAGATCGCGAATGTCACTCACTTTGAAATATGCTAGCCATTTTTGAGATGTTTATCTCCACAGGGCTTCAAAAATCGTCGAACGTGGTCTCACCTTATCGGCCACCGTTAGCAAATCGAACACCGGCGTTGTGAGCATAGGCATTCAGACGGTTCAAATAGCCACATATGCGCCCTTTTTTGCCGACACGTTGAGCTGAGTAGTAGCGAGTCTTCACTGACTTGTTGAATTGCGAGCAGTAGTAGCTGATGAACTTCGCATTCAGCGACTGCCAGGCTCGTTGCGTCTTCCTCGGAAGTTGCCGGAACCAATGGAGGGCACCGTCTCGAAGCCTCAGCTGGAAAGCCTCGCACCACCGCGTAATCAGTGTACGCGTTCCTTTCATTTCATATACGGAAGTACGGAGCCACTGCATCGAGTTCTCCCGTTTGTCATGGCGTCCATGATACGGCTTGACCTTGGCGAGGGGTCGGTGCGTAGCCAGTTCAATTGTGGGGGTCGCGTTCAAGTCCTCCATGTTGCTAGCTTTCATGGATTTGATCCGTGAATTCCGCGGCTTTGTCGTCAATTCCCCAACCAAGCATTGAACACAAGCTCCATCAGACGAGCATGAAAGTCCTCCGCTAAGATATCGGAGTCATCAGCGTCGTCACCGGACGTCGATGAAGTCGGTGACGTAGGAACAGGTGCTGGTGGACCATGGAAAACGACGCGACCGTCGAGGGTGCAGAAGAAGCGGTTTTGGGTGGCCATGAAGGTATGGTGACCATCGCAGCGCGATTCATGCGCGCTAGAGCCACACGGAACCGAGCTTTTCTTGTTTGGAAAAGCCTGCAGATGTCGCCCGCAAAGTGGACGAACCAGTAGCAGCAACAGAACCCGCCGTTAAAAACATATTGGCCACTCTAAGTTGAAATATACTCAAATCCAGTGAAGGCAGGCCCGGAGGCTAAGGTGGCACTGGTTCAAGCGAGTTCAGATCTCCCGAAACGTAATTACAATAAAAATATTTGCAATTCGTAATTGGAATTATTCATTGCACCCCTCCAATTCAGTTTTAAATTTATCTTATTTATCTTGATTTGGAAGTAGGGTTAATCATCTCGCTTCATGGTCATTCTGGGTTTCATCTCGCCGGGAGGTATCTCTTTTCATTCTGTAACGCGCTCATTCCTCAATTCCTCATGGCCATCGAAAACGGCCTCTTCGTCCGTGTCCTCACCACCCTCGGCGTCCCCGAACTCTCCACATGCAACTCTAATTTACGAACGTCTTTTCGAACATCACCTACTACCTGAACCGCTTCCTCGCAGCGTACAAGGGCGAAGACGCTGCAGCGTTCCGCAACCCGAACTTGTTGGCGCTCGGCCCATAGGTCCACGAACAAGCGCCATTTACCGCTCGCTCGAGCGGATCGCGGTGGAGGGATTGCCCCTCTCTTTCTGCTCGCGCGCGCCACAATACCAAGCTGTTGCATCTCAGCGTTCTGAAACGCCCAACGCCAAAATGCAACTGGTACGGTGTCTCTTGAGTACGTCGGCAACGCATCACAGAGGTGTGCCTCACAACGTTTGGAATCGTCCTGGATGGGTGGACCATTGCTATTTGTGTCTTCCATGACTCAGACATGCCCACCCGAATGTCACCCGCTCCAGTGACTACCACGACGACCTCAAGTGTAACACCTTCTTCTCTTTTTTGCTTCGGTCAAATCGGAGTGGTTTGACGTTAACACCTGCAAGCTTTCAGAGAGATGTATCGCTTCATCGTCGTTAATGAAACCATACATATCTCTGAAAGCTTGCAGCTTGTCTTCAACGGTTTTTTTGGTGCGGTCAGATGTTGGGAATGCAGCTTAAAACTCGTCAAAACATTTCTGGTTTTTCCATCATTGCGTCGCTCTCTGGTTGGAATTCCTTCCACGTGCGCACAAGCGCCAGTGTGGTTTCGTCGGTTAACTTTCTTTTCTCGAAAGGGGCCGGCCGCGCTGCGGTAAGGCCGAGCTGCTGGTGCTGTGCGAAGGCGCGGGAGCCTCTATCTCTCGTGAAGATCCGTTGCGCTTGTTTCTCCCATGTCGGTGGAAATATGGGTATTTTTGCAAAACTCGGAGCTCTCCCAATCTTTGTTGCAAAAACAACTCTTTGCAGCAAAACGCGGAGCCCCCCTCTGACCCTTACTCAACTCACACACTCGTCGATGAGCAACATGCATTGTTCATCCTGCCAGCTACTCGAGCAGACCTCTGGGACCCAGCACTACTTCGTCGGGCAGCTCCGTCGATGGTGGCCTTGTTGGCCACAGTTTGTACACGTGCACGTTCGCTTCACCTTGCCTACTTTCGAGGTGGTGTCACCTTTGCTCGGCATTCGTCTCCCTTCTTCCTCCCAGGTTCCGAGCTCAGCTGAGGTGGGTGATGCTGAGGATTGTTTTCACCTCATCGTTAAGAACTAACTGGATGCCGGAGCCAGAGCCAGCTCCATAGAGTGCTGCGTGTACGCGCCAATTTGGTAGTATTCACGCCGCCCTCGGCTGTACATGTACAACCGGTGGACATTGCTTGGAACCACCCGTTAAAGCAGCGTCTGCGCCAACGCTGGGTTAACTGGCTGACGGACGATATGCCATGCGCGATCCGGGTACCTGCGTGATGCACCTCGACGAGACGTTTAAGCTAGACAGCGTCGGGTATGCGATGCATGTGAGCGGCATTACCGATACATTCCAGTCCTTCCATATGGTGGCGCTGTTCCTAACATCATCAAGCTCCAGGAAAACTACTATGCAGCTGCGCTTGTTGCGCTCCGAGCCATGCACCCGCGGGTTAACGACAAAGAGGTGCAACTGAAATACGTGATGGGTGACGCGGAAAAGGCACAATACAATCCATTTCACCGCGCCTTCGCTAACAGCATTTTCACGAACCTGCTGTGCTTCTATCATCCAATTGCTAAGCTACGTGAAATATACGCATGTTGAGCGCGATACTGCCCCTACTCGTGTTTCAAGGAATGATCGACCTGCACTTGGCAGAGTGAGGCAGAATTTGCCGATCCGAAGGCAACTATTCGTCAAGAGCGGGACAGACACGCGGATCTCGACGCTTTCAGCGCGTAAGTGAAGGGCCAGTGGCTGCATGGCGACTTCGCGAAGTTGCAGTACTCCCACACCCCTCTAGTTTCGTCGCCACCAACAACCCGGTTGGGCAGTTGCACCAAATTATCATACGACTCTGCAAACAAGAGATCGGGGACCCCGCCGCCGTGGACTGCTGTCCAAACCCTTGGCCACCCGAGCGAGCGTCGACTTTCTCTTGGGCGACGGTAATCCTGAGTTCGTCCACATCCGGGCCGTGCCCCCCTGCGCAATCACTCGTTTCCCTTAACTGCGCGCGCGAGGATACGGCGATTTGCGCGGAGTTTGGTGTTCACTACGCGCGAATGGAGGTCGAGGGCAAACCACGCCCTGGCTGGCCCGTCGAACTTCGCTCTGGGTACTACCTCGTGGCGCTATCGTTTCAGGATGGGCTACTGCTGTCGTTCGCCCAACAGACCCGGAGTGCCGTCGATGAATCGGGCGAGAAAAACCTGGTCAACAGGAAGCGCATCGTTAGCGTTGGGCGACCGCAGAGTATCGGGCGCGCCCTACAACGCCTTTGAAGCTTTACGACCATGCCGCCGCTTGTTCGCAACCCCTATGGATAGCGATAACAATGACAGACATTTGCATCAATTAATTTGATCCATTTCTTTTTATTACACAACAAATACTAGAACACGCACAAACTATTGCAGCCTTAGCTGTCATTGCGAGCGAAGCGTTACTTATAATTACATCTGCACAAGCGAACAATGTGCACACAGAAATCTTAAATACTTGCTCAATGCCACGCGTTGTAAACCAAAGCCACCGACAACACTACTGCCTGCATGCCACACGGCAAGCACCCGCCGACGTCCTCCCACCACGCATTGCTAGCCGCCGCCAACGCTGCTGCAAGTCGCGCACTGCAAGCCAGCGACGACGCCCTTCACTCCATGCGTTGCTAGCCACTGACGACGCCCTTCGGTTCGTTCGCCGCTAGCCGCCAAGACGTCTCTCCTGCAAGAGCACGACTGGGTAAGTCTGCATCGGTGAAACCGAGCCGTGCCGAGCTTGCACTTGCAGGCGCTCACGATACTCGCACTGAGCAGTCACTTGAGGAGTCAATTATCTCTCTCTGAGAGACTCCCGCGCGGCGAGCTCGTTGGGTGTTGCGTCCACCGGTCCAACAACATATGTGTTAAGCAACTCCAATGCCTTTCGGCGAGCCACTTCACTGGGATCGCGAAGCTCAAAGCCATAGTCACGTCGTGACAATGGCCGACCGATAGGTCACCTCGAGCGTGGGAGCTGCGGATCAGCCGCAAGCTGTTGCTACTTGACTTCGTCCAAAAGATTGGTGACGACACCGGATACCCTGGGATCATCTGTTGTTCCCCGCGAAAGTAGCGGAGGCGCATTGCGCAGGACCCGTGGAGTCGAGAGTTCGAAAGGATTCGGAGCGCGCAGCTGGCGGCGCGCGCTCGGCCAGCGGACAGGGCTACTACCGGTCATGGACTCAGCGTAGTCGACCGCCTCTTAACCTTCCTCAAGGTCGTCAAAGAGGGCGTCTCGCGCAAAGCGTACGGGGGCACTGCCTCCAGCGGCTTCGCCGCCTCCACTCATGGCTTTTGGCCATGTCGGCGCTTGTGCGCTGAGTGATACTCTCGCACCGAGAGCCGCGAGGGTGCGGGTGGCGCACGGTCAGAGACCTCTCCCGTACGGAATGACAAAGATAACGAAGGTGTCGGATGCCAGAGGGGCTTAGCCTGCGGCGAGGCGAACGAGGGAGGTCAAAACACCAATTAGCAGTTGACATCTGAGTGTGAATACTCGATGCGGAACGAAGAGTGAAACGCTCTTGGAACGGAAGGTTCCGGGCCTTTTGCGATTGACACAATCAGATCCTCGTGGATACGGTGTGTCCACGGTTTAGTGTGGGGGGGTAACGGGGTTACACGAAGGTAACATGACCACGAGAAATGACTTGCATTCCGAACCGTTGTTCATGTTGGACGCGCCGGACTGGTCGCAGTCACCAGTGAAGGCGTCGTAGTCGTCTTCACGTCCACGAAATGTGGCACTGCGTACCGCCTTCCAGATCTCCTTTCGCTTACCGTTACCGCCAAGGCGAATTCGCTGGAAGTCGTTCACGATGTCTTTTACCATACGAAGCCTTGGAAGGGCAGCAGGACGGAGTTCAAATTTGTGCCCCAATGCGTGCCAATACGCATTGGCATTAGATTTTCATGAGCAATCGTCTTGATGAAAAAATCACGTTGATGTGGGCTCGCTTCGATGGCGTCGCGCTCTTGAGAGTGGCTGTCCAGCTCGTACATGTCGACGTTGCCGGCCTCCTGGCAGACGAGTACCATTAGACGCCACGGACAGGCCATGGAGGCTCTGCGATGCTTGCACGCACACTGCAGCACTTTGTAGCGCATTAAGCGCGGCGCACTGATACACAAGACGTGCATGACATTAGCTGGCTTCTGACCGTCTTGCATGTCTTGATTCCTTGTAGCCGATATGGCTGCGCCTTCGGCGGAAACGCTGCAACAAAGCAGTTCCAGGAGCAAGGGCTTGGCGGGTTGGGCATTAGGTTTGGGATGTATCTAGAAGTGGGACGAGTTCAAAGTTGCTTGCATAGGCAAGTGCGAGCTCTTCCAGCAATCTTCCTTATATAGCGTCGTACAGTTGGATAAACGCCTTTAATATGTAGAGCTTTGATTGGATGTAAATGCGCTTTTGTGCTGGCTCGACGTTATTGAATGGTTGCTTGGATATTCTTGTGGTAACCTGCAATTGTTTTGAGGTTACGTAAATTTTTTTGATGTGCTGAAAAAGCGTGATAGTGTGCTTGCCAGTCATAGTAGTGTTCATCAGGGATTTGTGGTGGTTTTGATATCTAGTCCTTCTCGTCCCACCGCTCACAACAAGATTGGCATCTTTTCGGACATTTCGCAAAACGCGAAGCTCTCCCAATCTTTGTTGCAACAACAACTCGTTGCTGCAAAACGCGGAGCTCCCTCTGACCCTAACTCAGAGAAGATTCAACTCGACGATTATCAAGAGGCCGGACCAGCATCGAGAGGCTGGCCATCCAGCATGCAGCCTCCGTCATCACCTGCACCTACTGCGGAGGCGGACAGCATCGCCCAGGGCACGTACCTCCCGGACCAGAAGGCGTGCATCAAGGCGATGCGCCAATACGCAGCAAGACATAACATGACCGTGAAGTTAGCCGCAGAAAACCGATGGGGGGCTATGCTTAAGTACCACTGTGTCGGAGGAGCCGACTGCCGCTTCGAGGTCACAATGCTGAGCTCCCGAGGACAAATGCGGGGTGGATATTTCATTAGTCACGTCAATCTTGTCACAACAAGTGTGCTGGTCGCTCTCAGGTGACAGCTTCCCAAGTCCGTGAAGATGAGCTCAACCGTTCTTTAGTCGCAAGTGACCCCCCGTGTTGGTGGACGTCTACTTGTCGATCACATCAAGCGTATACGTGGAGCAAAGATATCTCTAAATGAAGCGTATCGTGTCGCAACCTCATTCTTGACGATCTCTATGGTTTATTCGAGGATGTGTTCCGTAAGTTGGAACCGTTGTTGGATACTTGGAGCACAAAGACCTCTACCAGTTATGTTGATTGCGACTTCAATGGAGAGGGTGAGTTTGTTCGTGCGTTTGTTTCACACCCGTACGCTCCTCTTTACGAACTGAACGGCCAGAAGGTTGCTGGCGTTGACGGTACATTATTACGTCATGGTAAATATCGTAGTGTCCACCTGGTTCTCGTAGGAAGGGACGGTAACCCAAAAAATATCAACAACATCATTATGGCTATTGCTGTCTGCTCATCGGAGAGCGAGGGAAATTGCGAGTGGTTTTTTCGTTGCTGCTTGAAGGCTGGAGTTAAACTGAATTTGATGCCTCTATTTTCAGACCGAGGTTTTAGGACCATGGCTCAGCGATCGGACAATTCACTATAAAAATTGATTGGGATGCTCATCAAAGCAATAATAATAAGGGCAATACCCGATGTCGCAATAATAATTATTCAGTAATATCCGTAATAATATCCCGTTGTACCGATATGTAATTTTTGAATATTATCGTGACTGCGGTGGGTATCGATGTGTGTCCCAAGTGAAACACTTACACAAATCATCGCTTTTAAGATTAGTAAGAGATAATCCAACGACACGGGTTAGCTACCGCGTGTTGGGTCCATGATGGATCGTAGGCGTTGTGCTTGGAATTTATTACCCGAGGGAAAGCTGAGGGGTGAATCATGACTGTGGAGGAGAGGGGCAGTCTTTTATTAACTATATGAATCAGGTGATTTACCATTCGGTTTGCTAGCTATGTGTTACTTGTGCTCTAGTTGTGGTGCTCTGCGACCTCACTCTCACAGTTAGCAAGCGAGTTGTATCTCCAGAGAGCACGGTAGGCACGAAGAAACACAATCATCTCGACATGAGCCGGAAGAAGACGACCGCGCTGTGACGTCATCACCAGCTTGCACTGGGAGAAAGGCGCTCAACCCGGTTGCTGGTCGGGAGAATTAAACACACAGTGTCTTGGTACGTAACCGTAGTGGCCATGCACGGACGCTTCGCTTGGCGGAGAGCGAAACCAGCTAAGTTCTCCTTGGCACGCTTCGTCGTTGTCGACTGTACCGCTGGTAGCTCGAACCGACTTTTTGCTCGCTCGTCGGCGGCTGAACGACGCTGGTCACGAAGGAGCTTGACAACCGCATTCTCAAACTCTGGTGAGTGGACGAGGCGTGCGTCCGACTTCAAGTACGCCTCCGTCGACGGATACTTGGCCATCACGGCGTCGAAGAGTACGCGCACATCCGCCAACGAGCATTGCTCGCTCTGCAGCTGGACGCACACGCTGTCGAGTTCTTTTAACTGGCTGGTGAGCTGAACAATTTCCGGTGGGTGCTTGGGCGAGGAACCAGATCCTCTACACTGGAGACCATCTTTGCAGCATCCCGGATCTCAAGGTATCGAGCGAGCATCTTGTACGTAGACGACCAGCGTGTGAGGTTGCCTTCTTCGCCTTTAGCTTGGTATGCTTCATAAGCTGGGCGTGATTGTTGGGCGTGCGAAGCTGAACGCAGAGAGCTTGAACCTCTTCCACGATGTCCTTATGTTCGGCGATGAAGCCACGGCGAGGTTAAAGCGATGGCTCACACATCCGACAAGGGGCACCGACAGACGAGTCGCAATCGCTTGGTTCGTGACGCAGTTGTCGCCCACACAAAACTGGACCATGTCAAGTCGCTTGTGGTATACCCCGAGCACATTCACTATCATCTCGATATGAGCGTCCGCGGTCTGGCCGTTCCTCGGCTGGCGAGATTGCCAAGAGTGGTTGTTCACGCTCTTCGTTCTTGGCATACACTGCGTAGATCGCCACAAAGTGCATCGGTCCGTCTATCCGTCGAACATGACCCGAAAGGAGTCCCCCATGCGACTAGCAAGCTTGGTGCCGACGTTTCTTGACACATGGGCGATATAGCGCAGCAGGGTCTTCGATGAGATCGATTGGAGACGCGACATCGATCGGGTAAGTGGATTGTCGACCTCAGCAAGAGCGTGGTTGCGCATGACAACCCACTCCATCCACTTGTCGATCTCCATCGTCTTTTCGTCGACGAAGCCGTGTTGCGCAAGCGTGCCGGGGAGTGGGTGCTGATTAGCAGCGAAGATCTCAGCATGGTCCGGGTGCTTGGCAACGAGATGGCTCATTAGGTTCGAATAACTTGTGCGTATGGTCTGCTTGCGCGTGATGTCGCAGTTCTTGCACTTGAAGGCGCCGTCGCCGCAGGCAGCGAAGAAAAAGTTGCGGAGAGCCTTGGAGGACAGGTCGCTGATCGGTTGCAAGTTCGTGAATGATGTAGAGGCCCTCAAGTATCGGGACTGCTTGAGCTTTGGGGCCACCGAGAACCAACCAATGTTGGCTCCTCTAATAGAGCAATGTTGGAGATAAATATTATTATTACTGGTCAAATTAGATATTTTACGGATCGGGTGATTTCTCAATAATATGTTATTCCGATAATACAATGAAGAATATATTGTATTGTTTTTCGATCGCTATCATGGCTGCTTTTGAGAGGCTGAGCGTTACTAGACTTCGCTATTGTACTCGTCATATTTACCAAAATATTCAAGACAAGTTCAAAGGAAAATGTCCTATCGATATGAAAAATATAATTCTGAATCGCATCCAGGCCGCGAGGAGCGAAGACGAGTATGATTGAGTGCTGAAGACTTTGGCGCTTAGGCACGAGGAGACTCCGACGTATATAAGAGGGATCGACCCAACGCACTGGGTGCTTTTCACTGCATTGCGTTCCTCTCGTCTCTATGAATGGCGATCTACAAACTTCGTTTTGGTTGAGTCTCAAAATGCTGCTGCTACCGAGCCCCGAAGAATGCTACCGTTCTAATTTTTTCCAGCACTATATGGGGAAATCCATGCTCGAGGCATACAATAGACGGGAAGAGGAGGCGCCGCGTTGGTTAGATGAAGGTCACGGCCTGACTAGATACGCGCGAGACAAACTCGATGAGGCTACTAAAGCAGCAGCCTTCTGTACCGTCGCGCCGAGTGATAGCCGACGCGTGTACGTATATGACACTCATGGCTGACCCATTCAGAGGCGAGCAGTAGATATCCATGCTCGCACGTGCTCGTGCACGGTGTTTGATCAGTATGGTATTCCGTGCAAACACTTCGTCGCCTCGACCCGCACTGGCTCGTGTGCGGCTAATATATCATTGGTACTGTGTTTAGAATTTGGGGAACGACTAAGCTTTGCATAGCTGGTGGGTTGGACTCAAACCAGCGGCCTGGAGACATAACCACCTACTCTTTCGTTGAGCTATGAGGGCGTTGGTGGAAACAGACAGCGCTCCTAGCCGAAGCCGGTGCTGTCGCTTGTGAAGTCTAAGCAGAGAAAGATGAATGAGAGAAAAGCTGAACTGTCGGCACGAACAGTTGGTTTTGAATGCAATTATTGTTTAAAGGAATTGTATAATCAAAATTTGCCGTTTAATTAATTTGATTGTGTTTGTCGCTTCGTTGCATTGCACCTAAGCAATCGTCCAAAATGAATATTTAAAATCTGGATGGGCTCATTTTTTTTAATCATACACGGATTCTGGTCTGGAACCTGCTGTATTTTGAACGTCCCAGCTATATTTGCCAAAATTGATTTTATGTCCTAATTCAATATTCTGCACCTCATTTAGAAATCCACGTCGATCAACTCCGTAACTTTGTGCGCGTCACCCTCCTACTAGGAGTCCTAGCCCTGCAGCGGGAGATGGAACAGATTTGGACAGAAAGATACGACGGACGCAAAACAATGACACATTGATTTTTTGTTGGTCGTGCAGTACAACAATTTTAGCCAATGAGGTCGCAGAGTTGCAGGGCATTGAATCAAGGCGCTATTGACTTGATAATCGTCAGAGATTCGAGGCTCACAATCAAACAATCCCAAGGGGCGACCGAATGTCGTAAAGAATAGCTGATGGCTTTGCTGAATCGTCATAAAGAAACTCATAGCGAGACTTCGGTCAACGAAGTATTTGTATGTGGTGAGGGTATACAATGCTGCAGCAGGCTCTTGGCTGTCCAAGCGTTGGAAATGAAGGTGTCGATAGTGATTTTGAGTGAGAACAGAAAGGTACAGCTCTCGAGCTTAAATAGGATACCAGAAATTCTCTACGAGCCTGCGACTGGCAGCACCGACGAGGGGAAACCAATCTTCGGTAACTTCGTTCAACTTCTGGGTACGCATGTGACGCCAAACCGGGAAACCGATTTCGTGCGAATGGCAGTGAAGTCCTGATGGTGATCAGCAAACCACGAACTAAACGCGTTCGGTTTGCTGGCGAAAGGTTGTCGTCTCCACAGGATAATGCAAGTATATCAACCGACCCGAGAGGGCACATACCGAATCATCCACCGAAGGTCCACGAAGTACACCTTATACGGATGATGTGGATCCGGTGGTGGTGCAAGAAGAACGTTGGCATAGTATATCTAAAGCTCAGGATGAGGAGTTACGATGGTCCAACATGAAGGCAGTAATGCATGGAGAAGCGAGGATAATGGGATACACGCCGTTCGCAATGCTTGGAAGCTAGCTGACAAGTTAGTGTTGCTATATACCAGGCCCGAGACGTCGGGAACAGGACGAAAAAGCCGAGGACAGTAACTTGCGACTGGTAGTCCCGACAAACATGATACCTGAAGTACTACAAAACTGTCGCGACTCGTTAGAAGGCGGCCACCAAGAATAGTCAGGACATACTATCGAGTGAATATGGACTACTACTGGCTTGGCTTTTACGCAAACATTGAGAAACAAATCGCACCCCGACTGCAGCTCAAGCGAGAGGCGACCCCAGTTTCGCGGGTATTCTCCTGTAATATCTTGCGGAACGGCCTTTTCAGATCGTGGCGATGGATTTTGTCATACTTCTACCCAAATCCCGCCGAGGTAGCACAGTACTCCTGTTGTTTCAGTGCTCGTTCGCGGGATTCGTAATAGCGAAGACCATGTTTGACACGTCCGTAGGGTAGCGGAAGTGTTCGAAGCGTACATCGACCGACGATTCGGCGCGCCGTTCTGATTCGTCATGATCGAGACCCTCGCTTCATGAGCGAAGTCTTTTAAGTTCTTTTAAGACTTCGCTGACATGATGCAATCTAGTTGTCAAGCAGTACAAGAAATCGATTGAAGATCTCAACAAGCATCTTTCATCCGATTATAAGGCTGACCCGAAGTATCGATTCTATAAAGGCACCACATGGAGACCCATCTCTATGAGAATATCCCAGCAGGAGCGTTTTTATGACAAGCTGGAACTTGTACTTGAAAGTCAGGGGAAATCGCGTAAGGTAAACATTGCGCTTGGATACGGCTTAATCAATATTGCCGATGAAAGTGATGTTCGTTATTGGTATCCAAATGTTGGCAACACAATGGTCTTCGACTCTCCAATTGCGATTAATACTAAGGGTGATATCCGAAAGAAGGTGTTAACTCCTATTAAACAATGGAGTTAGCAAACAAGCTCCCGTACCCCTTATCTAGATACACACGCTTGGGTGTCATTGGGTTCAAGCTATTAATCTACTTTCGCAACCACGTTCTCGGTGATAGCGAAGCTGTTATCCCTAAAGTCATACTCAATAACAAGCATGTTATCAACTTTCCGAAGATAAACAATAAATGCGTTTTCCATTGCATTGCTTTTCATTCCAATCGCGATAAAGATCCTCGCAAGATTCAATCCCTTCTAGAGGATACCGTCAAGCGGAATTGTTCATACAAAAGTATTAGCGACACGCTAAGTCTTTTTCGCAACTTAAAGCCAATTGACATTTGGCAATTCGATGAGCTCGAGGAATGCTTCCAGCTCAATATCAACGTATATACGAAGAATGTGGAAACCGGAAATGTTGAGTTCATTCGTTCCTCAGAGAAGAGCTATGACCGAATCAACATCCTATCGTGTGAGAATCATGCTCTCTACATCAAGTACATGGAAATGTTTCAGAGCAAGTATGAGTGTCAGAAAGGTAAAATATGATCTTCAAGACGAGTGAAAAGTTACGAAACCACTCTAAGAACAGATGCGATGAAGTCAATATTGTGTCGTTCCCAAAGCTACCAAGCATCTAATTTCCTCCTGAGAATATGATAGAAGTTGCTCCAACGATACTCGCTAAAGTATGTGGATGATTACCTCGATCATTTCATTGTCTATGATTTGAATCCTTCTCAAGCCAACATAGATTAGCCACGGAGAAAGAACTCTCTATGTAAATGAGCACATCCACGTTAGCGTTTTGATATCAGGTAGCTTAACTAATCGTGTTGAATGTTTCATTAGTAACGATCCGCGTGCATTGCTAAAGGATATGTTCGAGTATATTAGCAACACAGCTAAGATCATTCAGCGATACAATGTGTCGAAGTACGAGATCATAATCAGAAGCATTTTAATGCATGAGGAGGAGAAGGGTACACTCTCATCTATTGATGATGAAATCAAGGAAGAAGAGTACCAATCATTCTCCGATGCGCATGCTTATATCAAAACCTTTGATATCATACAATAAAATCAAACGTATCCTTGATCAAGTACCTGTTCTTGGATTCAACTCTGGAAGCTATGACGTCAATCTAATTGAGAAAGATCTATTCTCAGTAATCGGGACCGACAACATCAAATCCGTTATCAACAATCCCAGTTATGGGTGCATCGCAACTGACGACTTCAAGATGCTTGATATTATGAATTATGTCCCACAAGGTACATCTCTGGAAAGTTATCTCACTACTTACCTCGGTGGGTGCAAGTGTGATGACAAGAGCAAATGCACTTGTGGCCTTGCTAAGGAGATATTTCCTTATGAGTACATAACTTCATTTAATGTACTTAACGAGACTAAAATCCCACCTAAGAAGGCTTTCAACAGCGATCTTCGCGGGACAATCGCTACTAACGAAGACTATGAACGCGTCAAGTTCGTTTGGGAGTACTATGAGATGAAGAGTATTAAGGATCCGCTGATCTGGATGTTGTGCCATTCATCAAAGCTATCCAATCTCAGCGAGAATTGTTTAAGCGTTTTGATCTCGACACGTTCACTGATGGTGTCTCGCTTCCGGGGCTCTCGGAAAAGTCATGTATCAGTCATGCCACGAAAACCTCAGGAAGCAACCGAGAATAGTCGCTCCAGATTTGGATTTCCTGAGAAACGAATGAAGAGGTACAAGGCTCAAGACGCTGAAGCGAAACGTCAATATGATATGACGATTGGTCATCTAAATACATTATTAGATAGGCAGAAGTATCTTTGCGCTTTATGCTATTGTCCTCTAACTGCTGAAACCGCGTCCTAATAGAATTAATAACTCCAAAGGTCATATCAATGCAACATTATGATTAGCTGCATCGAGTGCAATGTGGATCGTAAAGATATGTCCATCGGTGGATTTCGAAAAAAGAAACTTTATGATTTCAACTCCGATCAGTTAGTATATTCAATTGATTTAGCGGATAAAGAGATCTACCGCAGAATGAAGGACAATATTTCCGGCGGGCCGTCGATTATCTTTAACCGCTACGCCAAACGCAATGAAACTCTTATTCGCGGCGACAAGCTTGTGAAAGAAGTCATTGGGTATGACGCTAATGCTATCTATCTCTGGTCTCTGGGTAATGATTTGCCTTGCGGTCGTTTGACTACAATTGAATCATATAATGGTATTGATGACATAGTCAATGACAAGATCTTTGGTTTTCTTGAATGCGACATTCGAACTCCAGGCCACTTGAAGAGTACTTTAGCGAAATGACTCCTATTTTCAAAAAAAATGAAATTGATTGTACTGATGAGAAGATCATTGGCTCACATATGTATGAGTACAACCAGACACGCGGTAAAAATGCTGTGAAGCCCGCTCGCAAGCTTATCGGTAGCTACTTTGGTGAAAAGATTCTTATCTCTGCTCCACACCTTAAGTGGTACCTCTCGCATGGGATGGAAATTACTAAGACCTACATCTTCATCAAGGCGAGTGCTCACAAAGAATTTAAGCCATCATGGAAAAGGTATCTCAAGCACGACGCGACGGTAATGCCGATGAGAACAAGGAAATGGTTGGAATGATGATGAAGCTCGTTGGCAACTCTGCGTTTGGTCGTTCCGGCATGGATATGAGCAAACATAAGATGATTAAATATGAGTCTGAAGAGACAGCTATTGAGGAAACGATCGAACCTTTCATGTTTCATTCGTTGGAGGAGCTAAATGGTTCATGTGAGATTACCATGAAGAAGCGCCTCATCAAGATTAAGAATCCGATTCATCAATCGATTGCCATCTATGAGCTTGCTAAGCTGCGAATGCTCCAATTCTATTACGATTGCATCGTTTTTGCTACTTCGATCGCAGCAATTTTCAATATCAGGAGATGGACACCGACCCAGCGTATATCGCTTTCAGCTGTGATAATCCTTTCCGCGAATGTATCAAGCCTGAGCTTCAAGACCACTTCAAGCAACACAAGTATGAATGGTTTCCGCGAGACTATAACAAGGAAGTGTCCATCTATGATACATTCACTCCTGGTCTATTCAAGGAAGAGTGGCGAGGTGATGCGATTGTAGCACTATCCAGCAAGAACTACATTTGCTATATCCCAGATGAAGAACACAAAGTCAAGAAAGATTATGAAAGACTTGTTAATGGGAAAGTCGAATATTTCAAGCTGTCCGCAAAGGGTATTCAAAAGAACAAGAACAATGATACTATCGCCTGAGAACTTCGAGTCTGTTGTTCGCGATCGTGTAACTCTCAGAAGAACTAACAAGGGTTTCCGCATTAGTAAAGAGACTAAACCAATCATTACATACAGTCAATAAAGACTGCCCTTAACTATTGGTACGACACGCGTGAGGTTTTAGATGATGGTATTTCTACAATTCCGTCGATATTTAGGGGGAACGCATTGCATATTTGTTTTTGGTTTCTATAGACCACGTCTGGGTATACTCATAGGTCAGATAGCTGCTGGCATCCAACGTTAGATAGAATGCAGGATTGTCGATCGGTGATATGAATATTAGTTGAGGATATGAGAAAACAGAACTCATGTTTGTTTTATCTCAATATATATAGATCCAGCGATTAAGAGACACGACCATGAACGCTATTCCAGATTTCGCTGCTTCATTGGGTAAGAACTACACGACAGCTCGTATGGGCGATATCACTTCGCTTGACATTAAAAAGCTATCTAAAATGATTGTCCTTGGACCCTCTTTCAGTGGAAAAAACAACCTATGCTTTTTCATTCTCAAACATGCACCCCACGTATTCACCCATTTAATGATTATTGCTCGCAATCCCCACCAAGAACTGTATGAGTACCTTCGCGACAAGCTTGAAAATTTCATTATATTTCACTGATCCAGATACGCCTCCGAGCGTTGATTAAGTGCGTCGTACACCACTAAGTTCAAATAAACCTGAGCTTGTTATCATAGACGATTACAGTACGATAACCTACTCCAGAAGAATATCTTTTCCCACTATTATACTCGTGGAAGACACTTCAAGTTGAGTACCATATTCCTAAGCCACAGCTAGTTTTCAACTAGTAATATGATACGATTGAACAGTAAATTGTTGCTATTCTACGAGCAAATAGTAAAAGGGACTTGCAAATGATTGTCCGTGATTTCAATATGAATGGCATAGACGCAAAAAAATAATGATTGCCTATAATAAAGCAATATCACGAAGCAAAGGTCAAATCTTACTTGTAGACAGCGTGAAAAGTCAACTACGATATAACTTTAATGAAGTAATCAATTTAGCTGATCTTTAAGCTTGTTGATCGATAAGCCAGCGTCGATGCTTAAGCTTTGATTTTACTCGTCGTTGAATTTGTGATCCACAAAAAAAGCACAGTCTATTTTTCCGCTTGTCTTTGGATTTGCTTTTGAAATAGGCTTGGGCATACGTATTCATGAACTCAGAGCCATTGTCGGTAGTTAAAATATCAACTTTAAGTGATTCAAGAGATTTAATACCCTTAGAGACACTTTGCCAACGCTTGTCCGCTAATATCTTAGCAAATCCAATTCTGGTGTTGTTATTGATATCCGTTAGAATAGTCTTTCCTTTCCAAAATGCTCAATCTGTCTGCCAACTATTGGGTTTGCTTGAAGCAATCTTAAAACCATCAAATCGAGTTGCTTTGCCGTTGTAGCGTTAGATATCAGTCTGCTTGGCATACCACACCTTAACATCCTTTAGACGAATAGATTTTTCAATTGTTTTAGCCTTCTGATACAGAGCGTTGCTGCCAATATACCCTGTTTTAGGATCATGATAGAGCCTAAATAGTAGCTCGTCCACCACTCACTACAACAACGAACCGGGTGATCACGGAATGATGGGCAAGGTTGAACGATTTAACCGTACGCTTAAGTCGAAATTGATGAAGCAACCACTAATGCGCAAGCTACTAAGCGATGTCATCGACAGCTATAACAATACAAAGCACACTTCTATCAAAATTACAACGAATGAAGCATCTGGACAGGTTATTGAATCTGAATTAGATCATAGCAACAACGCTATGGATAATCTTGAGAATCGGCTTAAATTGGAGCTTCTGTGTTATATCGTTTGAAGAAGACGCAATTTGAAAAGGAATCGGCGAGATGGAGCAAGGGTATATATGAAATAGTTGGCATCGATGGCTATCGTGTTCAAATTTAATCTAAGAATGGACATACACTCTACAGGGCACCAAATGATATGAAATTGGTCAATGACGCGACAACGAATGCAAAGATTACGAATAAACAAATATTCGAGGTTGAGAAGATTATAGACCATAAGAAACAGCAATCAGGTAAATACAATTATCTTGTCAATTGGATTGTATATGGCGATCTATCCTGGGAATCACAAGATAATCTCCGATCGATCAACAAAACAAGCGATCTACCCTTCAGATTGAGTACTGGAATTTAAAGAGCTCGCATAGCGGCTCCGGTGTTGGTTTCGTCCGCCACAACAAATGAAACATCAAATTTTTATATCTGACTTGATATATAGAAACCAACCCAAAATATGTGTCCGAATTGTTTAGAAAAAGAACGTGAGCTTGTTAAACTTCGTCGAAAGCTATGGATCATTCAGGAAGTGAGCCGCATTAAAAAGGAGTTATTGAAGCTTGATGCAACAGCAAACTTTCGTAAAACAGTTGTCAATTGTAAATACCAGCGAGAATTGGAAATCATTTTTGGCGTCCCATTTCCTTGCATCAAGGATCGATATTTCAACCTACTAAATGAATGAAAGCATATATGCCATTCGTACGCATCGTTTCACCACGATTCAGTTATACCGAGCTACTGGTGATAGTATTTTCCACTCATTGTTTATGATTAGAATGATATATAGACTCACAATGTTCCCCAATTTCACATCCCTTGCTCAGAGAGAGAGCAGAATGACAGGAGATTCTTGAGAAAGCTCAGCGTCGTGTTCGGCAAAGGTGCGTCATGAGCCACTGAGATTTGGAATGGCATAACTACTGTAGCGAAGAATCAACTGAATCAACTCAGCAGACTCGACAACCGAGTCTTCTGAGGCCTTAAAAAAAACGGTAAGTAATGAATCCTCCCAGACAAACCCTGAGGTATCAACCGTTGAAACAAACAGTGAACCTCACCCTGTTTCAATAGATGGTGAAACTAATACAAACGGAGTGCGTACGACTAATAAAAAAGTTCAGATTCGTCCTAAGACTACATGTATTGGAACACAGATTGAAGTAGCGGAAAACTTGGCGGAAAAGGATTTATTCAATGAAGGAGATGATGATCAAAAGAAAGTTAAGACAGCAGCTGCTCAAACAATTGAGGTTTATCCGATTCTTGCAGACTTACATATTCACCCTCTTGCTTCCAACGGTCGTCAGCAATTGAAAAGATGCGAAGACATACAGCATTAAAATAAATTGAGTATATTTAGCATCAAATATCGATTGGTCTGAGACGTACGATCATATCAGAGAAGTTTTGACTGGAGATGTTTGCTTCCTCGCATACCTAACTGAAAAGGAAGTACTCCGTGAAATGGGGTAAGAAGATAAGCCGATCCCCTATCAAATATGGCAACTTATTGGATCGAAGCGAAAACGATTCAATTTTTTTCGGGAGGGGATGACGTCGATCGCACGAAGCAAAGACTTGATGATAGCTTTTTTTTCGATAAGCCAACATCCACAACGTCTGACCAGACTGACAGCAAGATTAAACTATTCTGGACCATTAGCAGAAATAAGGAGGTGCTTGAGCTAAGGGGTTCAGAAAGAAAAGTATTCCAATTCTCGTTGGGGCGAATAAAACATTTTCTGCTGATGTAAATGGATATATATGGATTGATGGTAATTCCATTAGTGTATTTGGTAAAGATAGTAATCGTACGAAGCCTGCTATCACTAAGAGAGTCAATTGGGCAATCACATTCCAATCGTTGTAAATATGACCAACGCCAGAGGACGTGATCTGATATTAATAGGTGAACAGGATGAGACAAAGGTAGCGAAGGATTTCACACCAGGTGAGGTGGAAGCCCGATATGGAGTAATCAGCAATGTCGATGTCGATATGGAACCACGCTGACTAACACCGACAACGACGCTAACAGATTATTACAGTCAGTTGGCGAGCGAACGTGTTGCTATCCCATTTCGCGTAAAGCTGATTGTTGATACAAAAAATGGGTTAAAACCTCATTCGGATTATTGTTTCGGTGAACCAGCACCCACTCGTCCATTAAATATCCGAGATAGAAACAATAAGCAAGTAACTGTTCTCATGAAGACCATCCAGTGGATGGATACTTTCATCACATCGTTATTGAACTACTTTGAATAATTAAATCGTACCTTTCCAGCATTGAATACCAACTTCCATCAAGTGATGAGAAGCAGCCAAGCTGGTGAAGGAGAAGGAACTTAATAAACAAAGGCGAGCAAGCCTTGATAAAAATCTTAAGATTCTAAATATAGCTATCATAGGTAGCGTTCAAGACATCTAACGTCAAAGTGCCGAGGCAGCTTTCCAACCATATGGCGAGGCTCAGAAGCGATATGAAGCCGCTAAGGACGCTGTGAGAGGTTCAAACTCAAAATCAGCTCTGAAGGCCGCTCAATCAGCGATGAGAGCTACGAAGTCAGTATATAATTCTAAAGCTACGCGATATTCTGACGCTCTCCCTAAATTAGAGGGATGTGGCCTAAGAGCCGCGGGTGTAGCTCCACTCGATGGAGTAGTCCGACGGGGTCGTTCTTACAATCTAAATGAGATCCAGGGCTTAGCAACTCCACGCGCGTACATATATCGTCAGGTTGGTAGCAAGTACATACGTCTACCTGATCTGGATGCAAAGACACTCGTGATTGTACAACCAAATCGAAGGAAGTGCGGACCTAAATGCAATATCAGCGATATTCTCCAAACTAGGACCCTTGTGTATAAGCAGCACATTGACCAAGCTGCTTGCGATAAGCTCAGTATCGTCGACAAAAAAATGTTTAAGGAGATTCTTTGCCATACTGCATATCCAGTATAATCTCCACGACAAGCTCACGGACCCCCTTGAGATCCTCGAGCTGAGTATGATAAGCTAAAGGGCGAGCTTGACTTAATAAACAATAGTCCAAACATCATCAGACAGCTGAAATCGCTCACTGTGGATATCTACAGCAATCGATTGATTGATGATAAAGAGTTTAAGGAAATTATATCGCGCCTACTATAAATCAAGCATGTTCTTCTTTAATCTCCGCATCATTTCGAGCTCAGCTGGTAGCTTTGGCGATAACTCTGATCTCAACGTTGCTGAGTTAAAAGCTATCATGAAGAATCTAATTATCCATGATCGACCTCAGAAGACACAGGCAGCTGTTAAAGTAACAGATTTAGATAAAACTAACAAGAAGGTGGACGTATCGACTCCGACTGAAGGAGGACGCATGTGGGCTTACCAACCAAAGAAAAAAAAACTGTGAAGACGTTTAAGCTGTAAGCCTCGCGGGTCAGCGACCTCACGCCCCGCATGTCGCTATCTAAACAAGACCATTCCGCACGAGTCTATTTCGATACCCTCGATAGATGTTAGTATATTTTTGTCGCTTATACTGATCTCAAGTATTGCAGACTCCCCATCAGGACTCTGTGTGTGGAGAAAAATGCTATCCCCAAGAACAATGGTTTTGTCAGCGTGTCGCATGGTCGACCCCACATTTGCTTTGGATCATCCGTAGTTACATTCGTTTTAAGCTCCTTACTCGGTCTACAGCCCATGATTATATATTAACTAGACGATTTTTTTTATTTTTTCGATCTCAACGAGGTGTTAAAATCATCTTCATGTTATATACTGCAATCCTGCTGTAGTCAACGTTCAACTGGTGCTCTGCTGGCTCGAGCGACGGATCTTCTCCCTCCTCGATATCGTCTCGATAGAAGACACTGGTAAATCTGTAAATTTAGCCGAAACAAGATCTTGAGCTAACAACTCTACCTCCCGCGCTGGGTGATTTTCAGACTCAATCCAATCATACAAAACTACATCAACGTTTGTCGTAGAGACTCCTGATGCGATCGAGAGGAGAATTTTGAATATTTCGCTTGATTCGTCGATCAGAGGTCATTGCCATCGTTTGGCACGAAATGTAACCCGAGAAGACAGTAGAGACGCTGTTAATGACCGGACCGAGAGCGCTTCTGTAACACCGTTGTCAGTTCTGAGTCGATATACAGTACTACCGCCCATACCAAAAGTGAACGAATTTGAAGATGTAACGTGCAAATAACTCGAAGGGCTCGTAGAACCAATTCCGAGGCGTCCAGTAGAAGTTAGTATCATCCTTGCTGCTCCATTACTATTGCGCTGCTATGATCTGTTCCGCCAATTTGATATATCCCACCTTGGAAAATTAGTACCATCGAGTAGGATGCTTATCCTACTAATGGATGGTGATATATTGTTATATAGGTGGAGCACAGTAGATCCAACGGCGATGTAGGCTCCATTATATGTACTTGAACCATTTAGGGTCAGCTGGTATGAACCCGATGGAGTTGTAGTATTTAGGCATGCTCTCCCATCATTAAGAAGTAACAGATTGTTTGATGATGCGAAAGCGCTCGTCGTTCGAAGATCCTGATACGATAATGAGAGCTGGAGAGCTACTGTCAAATTGAGTTCCGCCATTCCCGCCCATGTCTGTGATCCTAATAGATAGCCGTGGAACCAACCGGATTGATAATTAGTAGCAAAGCCAACGAGCTTGTGCTCTGCACGAATAACCTCTTTGTATTCAGCAGATCTTGTGCCAACTACTCCCGATTGATCGTACCCACTCACAAGGTGAAGTAGTGGACTGCATTTCTGAATAGTAGATGCTCGGGTCCCGATGGTGACCCCTCATTGTCAGAATCACGAACGAGATTTACTATTTCCTTGTTTGGCGTATTCCCGTAAAACGAGATACAACCTGACCCAGCTACACCAAGTGGAACGCGGATCACATTAAATGAATCGAAGGTCAGAGCTATAATTGACGTGAGAACGCCTTTAGCCCCCGTTCAACACGCTCAGATCGATAGCTACTCCACTGAATCTGTACGATGACGAATCGATATACAAGGATGCTCCAGTAATATAGAGTACTCGTGATGAACCGGATATTGTTAGAGAGTCACCGATTGATAATCCGGATAGAGTACCGACGCTTGTGACGTTGGATTGAGTCGCTGTTTGAAGGGTACCACTAAGAGATGGTGCAGACAGTGCATTAATACCAGTAATATTACTGCGGGCGCTTAAGACAAGAGGTTTATTGGCTCCCGCAAAGCCTTTGGTTACTCCATCGAGGACCGCTATTTCTGCCTCGCCGATCACTAGTCGTAGCTAGTGTTAAACTGCTACTGATGGTGAGCGAGCCCAATGCGCCAATGACAGTTATATTCGGCTGAGAGAAAGTGGCTAGAGTGCCTGTTATTGACGTAGAACTGATCGTTGATAGACCGGTCAAAGCCCGTGAAGCGACACTAAAAGATAGATTGTCTGCAATAGTCAAAGCAGATAATGATCCAAGCGATGTGATATTAGGCTGAGCCGCCGTCTGGAGCGTACCGGTCAGCGAAGTAGCTGCCAGCGAAGTAATTATTCCGATAGATCCAGATCCATCCAGCACGAGTGCTTTACCCGGAGTGGCAGTACCTGGGGTGATGCCGAGAGTGTATGCAGGAGGAACGACACGATGGATCCATCTATTATCAAGCTTACACAAAATAGTGTCCCAATACTATTGATATCATTCTTAGTACCTGGAACAAGGGCTACACATTGTGTTGCAACTCCTGGGGTGATACCAGAAATATATGTTAGTCGATAATCGTTCTTATCGAAGTAAATCGCCAGTGGCGGGCCGTGAGGGGTGGAGGCAGAAGAAGAAGCGCCAGCGCCGCACCCACAAGCGTGCTGCATAAGGCAACGTGCCAGAAGAGGGGAGGGAGCGCTTGAGGAGGAGAGCAAAACTGAGGATACGGGCGACGTACAAGGAGAGCAGACCGCCGCGACTACTTTTCCAGAACCAGGCTCGCGTACTTAGGACAGACAATACCAAATTCAAGTGTTGCATCGTCCTTAAGATGTTTCTCGAACAACATGTTTAGTTTTTGGAAAGTTGGGGAAATCAGCGCGGGTATTGGGGGGGTTAACTCACTGCAGTCGTTGCAGTACAACAAGCTGATCTAAGGCGCTGACGTGCTTGTTAAAAACGTGGGTGCTGCTTTTGAGGAGATAGATAGTCGAGATGGAAGAGTGGATGGAACACAAAACCGGCATTTCCTTGTCATAACGGCAAACCCAAATACATCTGGGTGTAAGCGTGCCAAACGTAAGGCCCTGGTCTAAGTGGAGAAAGAGTTCTGAAACAAGCAGCATATTATTTGCTAGCACTATACTGCGTTCTGGAACAAGCGTAGTTTATATTGGCTACCACGATACTGCTACTATGTACTTTTTATCATTTTCGTGGCCAATAAAACGGATTCCCCGATTACCATGCCATTTGCGGACTTTTTGTGCTTGCAATGAACAGAGAGACCGACGTAATGGGTGGTGCTAATTCCCTCTTCTGCCGCTGTTATCGTGTCGGTTGCGGGTCAGCGCCGTCTTTGAGGGCCATCAACACAAGTCGACGTTTCGCACGGTATATATCGCGCAAGTTTGCAGGTTAAGCCAACTGACTAGTCTAAAAGAAGTTATGTTGCAACGATAATACGTTTCTATTCGCCATCTACTTCGCGACGTTGGTTGACGGACCTGATCGACAAGTCGCGCGTTGCCGCAGCCGCTTTCAAACTGCGGTCTGATCTGTGGCACGGTGGAACGGGGCATTGTCCTGCTGTATGAGCACCTGCCCCTTCTCTGTACACAAGTTTAGTCAGCGCAAGTATTGATACAACACAAATTTGCTGGGCCAAACTCGGGTGATGGCAGAAATTACATGCTGCGTTAACATGCGTTCAGATAATCTTTCGTCATATCGATGGGATTCGTACAGGCTAAAGCGCTCTTCGACCAGTTTTGCAGCCGCGGACGGCCAGCCTGGTCTCTGTAACAGGCCTAAGTCCATTTGCCGTCAAAGGTTATGCGCCGTACCGTGGATGTGCCACCGCCACCAAAAACATAACCTCCGCGCGGTGGGTTTTGTTCTCGGCGACGTCGTATGGGGGTAGTCTCATCGCTGGTAAGATAGTGGATGCCTTCGAAAACTTCAAAATTCCAATTTTGGTTCGAACATAGCTGCGACTCTACCTTAGCGTCTTGAACTGTAGCGAGACCTAATCCACGAACAATGGGCGGTCAGGACTAAACTGTATGACATTCTTGCGTCGGACAGATTGGTCCTGACGGCCCACTCACGCATTTTCTCACGAGTGGAAATGGAAGGCGAGGGAACACCAAGACACACCCAGCGAAGCGTCAGCGTGTCGCTTCCTCTGCACCAAAGCGTGGTCTCGACTTTTACGATGGGGAGACGGCTATGTGTTGTCCAACATGGAGGCTATCAATATTGTAAGCGCCGAGGTGTGGGAAATAGTCGCAGACGCACAAAAGCGGTGGCTTCCCGGTGAAGCGCTGATTCGTTGCGGCGCAATTTCAACATTCTTGCTCGCAAAAGCATGCCCATGGGGCAGCCCCATTTCCCCATCAACGTCAGCGCGCCAAGGATACCCGACGCCAGATCATTGATAAGGCTGAGCTCGGAGTCGATGGTGAGATGAGAGCATTCGTAACGACGCCATTTGAGCCGTCTGACGATGATGGCGGCAGTGACGAAGACGCGCTAGATGCAGCCGGACCGCAGGAGATCGAGCAGCCGCCCAACGCTGTTATACAGCCAGCTGTCTAACCCACTGCACCACTTGCCCCAGCAGCAGGCGCTGAGGGCACGCCCCAGCAAGCTGCCATCTGCGCGCCCCATTGGAAACCGTGTTCCGCGTTCCCAGCAGTGCCAGGAAGACGATCTCCGTTGTCTGATCCGCATGGCTCTGCTCCGAAGCGAAGTCTATTGACAGGGGCGTACCGAAGAGCGTTATCGGTGATGAAAAGAACGCGACGAAGAGCGCCGCCTTCACAATGACATTATGCAGGCTCTACTTGCAGCGTTGGTCGGTGCGAAACTAAGAGAAAATACAAACTATCGTAATTCGTTGGATTAACTCCTGTGGACTACGACTTAGTTCTTTCATTGATGTAGATAGTAGATGATCAATAACAACTAATTAGCTCGGATATTCAGCAACAAAACGAACGTGTACAAAATAGTATCGCGTTCGCAGCCAGTTCCAGAACGGAGTCATCTTTGATGGCTGGAAACGACCCTAGTAATGCTCGCATACCCCATTCCGCGGTCTGCCGGACGGACGTAGACTGCTGTGCACGGATATAGCCTAGCGAAGTGTCGAGTTGAGGTGCAACGTCCTGGCTCGACTTGATCAGAAAGGATTGTTGGTCCTCGAAAATTCCCCGAGTCAATAACACAGCGTAGCCGATCACGGTCCTACATAATCTGTAGTTTTTCATAAATTCCACCCCATTCAGCGATCTGAGAATCATGCATGGAACATGGGGCGTTTGTGGCGCATGCAATGGTGGTTCCTTCGGGAGTGAAGACGAGAACGTTGCCGGCGTAATGGCCGTGCTTCCACCCATTATAAAACCGATTACGCGTCAAACATCTCCCGACGCTTCAAGATCGACCATGAGATCATCAGCCACGGCAAAAACGTCGGCCAGAGTCGAATAATTTTTCGCGATGGCGTCGCGAAACGCGAAAGCTTCAGCTGAACTTGGGAGGCAGACCGCCGCTAGCGGGTCCTTGCTGAGCGCGAGGAGCAACTACAACAAGCCGAAACGAACGTATTCGGACCACACCGTGGGTGTTACACCGAAAATGATGTGGAGAGCAAAACTGGATCCTCTCATACGGGTCCACGCCACGTGAGCGCCAAACTATGGCCTCCGTCCAGGCTTCGTGATCGGCCACCTTTGCCACGCGGCTTGATCTTCCCAGACGCCTTATACGGTGTGCAGGCTTCGTAAAGTGGTGCATTGAGCTTCAATAGGTACTGGAATGAGCTGGTGATGAAATCCTGTAAGCGTGATCCGCGAGCGATCACAACCCTTATCCGAAACGCATTCTGATGACTGTCTCGTTCCGGTTCTGCAGGGCCACGCGCATGATACGATGACGACGCATGGGGTCGAGCTTCGATGCACGGCAAACATCTAACGCCGCCTGTGCGGTCATAGCGACGGCGATCCACATCAGTTGCCGCTGGCGGTGGGTCCCCCTCCTCGGTCAGACCAAATTGACCCCCAAATTCGACCTCGAAATCTAAAAAAAAAACTCTGGAAACCAGAATATGATGTATTAACATACGGTAGAGTAGATTGTGTTACTGGCTTTGCTGCCAAAAATGAACTCTAATCACCAATTCCGCTAGCTGCGCTGCCTAGCTTGCTCCACCGGCTTTGAAACCCCCGCTTTGGAACAAGCTAGGCAGCGCAGCTAGCGGGATTGGTGATTAGAGTTCATTCTTGGCAGCAAAGACAGTAAAACAATACACCCTACCATTATTATTACTGTCACGGGGCCAATTCAGACTGTGCCATCTGGCTCATCAATAACCCGTCTTTGCACATTTGGTCTTTGAACCAAATTGTGATTTCGGAGTCAGTACATGTTGTGGTAGCGGTTAAAGTAGAATCATATATTTCGTCTACATGCAAAACGTTTTGCATGTTAACGAATAGGTATCTGGACCCACTTAATAGAAAACAGGTCATAGGTATGACGCCTGACCGATAACCCGTCACTATATAACTAGGCTACCAAAAATATTACCAGGAAGCGTCTTCACGAATGACCGCTCAAACTGGCGGCGGATCGCTATGTGCTCAGGTGTAGCAGCGATGGTGGCGCATCGGTGACCCATTTTACTGCCCTGTGCTCTTTAAACACCGAAAGAGGTTATTTCGCAGAATTTCCGTCGCGACTGCGAGGCCACCCATCGTAGTCCGACTCTCGATTTTAGCTGCCTCAATCTTGGCCTTGAGCTCGCCTTCTCTGAAAGCTGCACAGGGGAGGCCGCGGTTGCTACGTCGCTGACCGATAATAGTGGCACGGATACACCACATTTTGTGCGCGGTGTTGCGAAGGCAACCAAATGGTGTTGCTGAGCCCCCTCGTGGAAGCTTTCCGCAGGTGATCACACGATCAGGATGGCCCTCATAGACAGCGGTATACCGTGGAATTGGGCGAGTGGCGAGTCATGAGGACGGCAGGAGAGCAAATGGTGTTGTGAAACTGCGCTTTGGAACGAGTTTTGAAGCGAAAATTTGAGTCAGCAACAGAAGGGTGGCTCCTAGCCAGCAAGATAAACGTTTAGTATTGTCCCCAAAAATGTGGATTTATGTGGGTATGCCAACGTTAAAGTGGCCGCTGCCTTTCTTCGGACCAGAGACCTTTGCTCGGACATGTTAGGAAAATTGTTTTTTAGAGCGAAGTGATACTACAAAAGTTCAATCTCGCGAATATCAGATATACCGTTTGCAAATCAAGGCGCAACCAGCTTTTTGGTTGGAGTGACGTCAAGCTGATTGGGGTCGACGGCCTTGATTAGGGTATAATTTTCGTTGAAGGTGTTCGCAACGGTAGTTGTGGCATTGGTATTCGTGTCTGCGTCGAAAAAGAAAAAGACCGTTTAAAGCTAAGGTCATGTATTTAAGTGAACGAAGACAAAGAAATTAACTATTGATGCAATCAAGTATATCGTTGTATTACCTACCAACCTATTACTCAGAGCTCTAGGCAGTGCGGGCATCTCAATAGTCGGCATTTTGCAGAAGCAAAAGCAGTATCTCGAGCGTGCAAGGCTGGTAAGCGTGGGCTGCTGACCAAACGTTTGGCGTCGGAGTGAGGTTCGCCAGCAGCGCGTAAGCTGGCTGTCGCTCCTCGACCCTGCGCGCTTCTGTAATCGCTCGACAAAAATGCGCGCCTCATCCTCCTACTACTACTCATTGGCCTCCTGCGTCGGCGCCGCCATGAAACGCTCTAATGCCACCTTTCCATCGCGCATCAATCCGTTCGCTTGGTCCTTCAAACACACAGCCAGCCTCTAAACCGGGGTTGTGAACAATATCTGCCTTGGTGTTGCATTCAAAATCCATATTTGTAGCCGAGGAAGAGAAGCATGAGCACTGTAGCCATACACCGAGATATGACACTTTAGCTGCGACGAGCCAGTCAAACAGTAATTGGACGTCGAGCGGGTTGACGTCCGCGCCTCGGAGCGCCTTGGACACTGACTCCACATCCTTGGCCTTTACGAGCACCTCGTGAAGCCAACAGTTCGAGGCCACTGTCGGCACCAACTCAGCAAACTCGTCGTCCTCGCTATCGATAAACGGCAGGAGCTTAAAATATCTGTCATGTATCGTAAATGAGGGGATCCATCGCGTCGGCTGGCTGATGAGTGGTCGAAGGCCCGTTTTAATTTTTAGCCACCCAAAATTGCACTTAGATCACAGAAGCAAGAAATGATTACAGAGATATACAAATGACAAACCTCAATTTGGCCGAGTGGGTCAGCGTTCCCAGCTTGACCATGAGTGCCTGGACATAGCAAGACACCAGCCACTCTGTCACAGTCGGTTGAGCCTGCGGCTCGATCATCCGACCCATTAAGGTGGCCAGGCGGTGGTGACGGAGCAGTTGCCACCCACGAGGTACAGACACTGCCCCAGCCGATAGTCCTAGTCGCGAGCCAGCATCATCGCCATAAATGCGCGTCGCGCGATTGCGGAGAGGTCATTGGTCTCGCCATTGACGAGTGAAGATATGCAAAGCAACGGTCGCCACACAACCTTCACCTCGTACCATGTGAACACCGCGATGTAGTGCTCCCAGTCATGGCTCCACCCGTCAAGGACGAGGCCAAAGCGCCCTGGCATTTACAGCACGCGTCACTTCCTCCACGACACGCCAGAGTGTCTCTGCAGAGCCAGGCTTCAGGTTTACGTACCTGATATCGCATCGCATATTGTAAAAGGATGTTAATCAGTCAGTCGGAAATTGCATATAAATGACTAGCATGAACTACCGTCGCGGAAGCTTGCTCTCCCAAAACAAGAGTGGCAATTTGCACTTGATTAGCCAGTCGAGTTAACCGAACCAGTTCTGATCCGAGTGTCGAACGTAACGCGCGAGCGACCCCGTCTCGCCGGGCGTCGTCGCCATCAGTTCCTCGTTGAACTGGGGGTGCTTGCGTCTGATATGCTGTATCAAGGTTAGATTACCTGCACCCGTTACAAACTTCCGAACCGCGCCGCACCGGCAACGATAGTACTCGAGTATCACCTCGTCGTATTGGTCGCGGCACAGCCGGAAGTAGTGATTGGCACCTGTCTGTTGGTACAGGTGGCGGGAGCAGGGGTGCGTGCGGGGACAGTGAACATCTTGGTGATAGGTTGGGAGGGGCGGAGGATTCTTTTAAATCATGAATGCACTGAGTTGAGAGGGGCATTTGCAAGCAACATCGGCCTAACAGATGGTGGTTGGCTGACAATGCATTATTGCAGTAAACCGAAAAATAACTGGTATTTAAACGATACGACTACAATACATTATGGACCGAAATCTATTTTTATAATTTGCTCATCAATTTATTTTCATCATCCCTTCCAGAAGTATGTTTTACAATTATTTACTATTGTCTTAGTTCTAATACGCAAGAGAAATTTTGGAATAGAGCGTTTTACAACGAAGGCTGCCAAGTCGAGTCTCTTAGCTGACCCTCGTCTGATCCTCGTTTGTCATCACTGCAGATTGACAACCGTATTATAGTAGCGGAGGCAGACCGCGTTCGGGTGATTGATCGGCCACAGTAATCGAATTTGTCTATTTTTTTGAAACTCCAATATATCGAATAGAGCAGTGTCATGATCTCAACTCTCCGGGAGAATCCCCTCGAAGCTGCTATCCTTATTGTCGCGTTTTCGCTGTAGCATGGCACGGAAGCTCTTGGGGATATCGTCAGGATTGTGGATGCGACGGATGTCTGCTGCCGGGTCCAAGCGATTGCGTACTAACGAGCGCTTGGGGAGAAGCCCGCCCATACTGCGTTTCTCACGTGGTCGAATGAGAGGCAAAGTACGAACTCCCATCCCGACACTGCTCGCAAGTGCTAGTGCGTCGGGGGTACTGCCTCTTGAAGACGACGGATTGGCCATCGAGCCGGCGATCAGGTCGTTGAGCGCTTGGTCAGCAGCACTCGTTGTCTGTAATTGTGGGATCCCCACTGAAGAACTGTTGGTCGATGGAGGAGACAACACGCGAGTTCGTCGACGTCGTGAAACAGGGATTGAGGCCGCCGAATTGCGTTGCGAGCGCCCGTTTCGTGAGGAATCGAGCACTTTGAACCGGACCGAGGAAACGGCTTCGTTGAGTGGCTGGAGTGCGTGCTCCTTCGCCTCGGAATCGATCAACGTGTATGTTTTCTTGTCAGGTTTTGTCTGTCATTGAGTAGAACCAAGCAGAATATTAGCAAGAAGTCTGAGGTAAAAGTTACAATACAGTTTTTTTTTACTTACCGGATCGATTGGTCTCATGGCGATGGCTGTAACTCGGAAACACGTTTCGCCATCTCTGAATATAAAACACACGTCAAAGATTGTTTGTTTCCTCCATACCGACGACCAGAGGAAACGTACAAAAATACGCGTCCAACAAAGTGCGAGAGTAGAGGATGCTTGGTCCAGCCAGCTTTACGCACAAAGTCACTCATGTCCAGCACTTTTAACGCACTGAGCGGGTTATTTGCCGTGCCGTCCCAGCAAGAAATCTACAAAAAGTAAAGCAGGAGGATCAATAAACCATTCAAGTCCATAGACATTTGAGTCACTTGTTGTACCTCTCCACGCGTGACCTTGACAATTGTAATGAGATCCGTGACTTCACCATTGACGTCTGCGATTTTCCGCTGGAGATACGAAGACGTGGCCAGCGTTCGCGACTCACTGTTGTTGTGGTTATTGCTGGGTCCAAATGGACTGCTTCGTCGACTGAGAATCGCTACGGTAGACAGCGCGACGCTCTTTCGACCAATTCGCATGGAACTGTCTCCAGTCCTGTCGCCCTCGGGATCTTCCTGTTTCTTGGCTGCGTTCTGCGTCGCAGCTCGTGATCGGTGGCCAGATACACAGGCCCAGACCTCACCAGGCTTCGGCATAGTGTCTTCCAACAAGAAGTCTTCACGAGGCTCAGACGTTGAACCATTGAGGGTGCTGATAGTACAATTCTTGATGAAGACGGACGTTAGTGGCTGAAGCGCGTTGAGTAAAGTGTCGTCCTTGGTACTAACGTCGGCTTCATCGTCCATTTCGCTCTCGTTAAGCGTGTCGAGATCCTCATGAATATTAGACGAGGAATTGACCGACACCAGAGGTTTTCGTCGTCGAGGTAGCCATCCCCAATCGCAGCATGATTCCATGGAGGCGTAGGTCGCGGGACGTCCGAGTTGCCACGTACGGTGGCGTCCTCCAAAGCTACCGACCTGCACGCCGTCTAGCGTCCAGAGACTCACCTCGCCATCGGCACACGAGAATATCACGAACAATTCGGGCACGCGAGCAAGATTCTCGACAAAATCAGCACAGAGGACGCGACGAGTAGGTGGCGACAGTGAGTTTGTAGCTCGCGTTTGGGTGCTTGATGAACCACCAAGACGCCACGTACAGACCAGTGCAAGCTCCACGCCTTCGTGATTCCGTGCGATGCGAAGCTCCCAAACTTTGATACAACCCGCCGCATCACCCGAGACGAGATGAGTGTTGGCTTTATCGCACCGTAGGACGGTGACAGGCTCCAGAATCCCCTTAGACCCGGACTTGTCTCCAGTTTGCAGTGAAATGTCCAGCGGAATTTCAGCTTGCGTCGACATGGAGCGGTCGAAACACAGTAAGATGCCTCGCTCCCCAGCAGCGAAGAGGATCTCGAGCTTTTCCGCGTACCAAAGTGACTCGATCGGACCCGCGTTTTGATGAAGTGGAGCTACCAATTCTCCCGAGTTGAGAGACCAAAGCAAGACTAATCCATCCAAACCGGCAGTGGCCACATAGGCCGGTGGCAAATAGGCCAACGCCAGGACGTCCATCGTATGCTGCTGTCGTCTGCGACGGCGTCTGCCACGTCTTTCGTGGTGGTTTAACGCGTCGACGTCGTGGTCGTCGTCCCCGTCGCTATCTGGAGGCAGCACGTGGACTGGAAGTGCCTCGGATTCGTCGTTCTTGTCAGCCCAGACGAAGAGCTGACGGTCCCAGCCCACGGAGCACACGAACCTTTGACAGATAAAGTCTCCCATCCCCACACGGAGGTTGCGTTCAATGTCCATTATGCTGGTGACTTCGTGTTGTCGGTACCGCGAAGTCTCAGAACCTCGTGCGGTTCGTAGCGTCCCTGGCCGCGGTCGGGGACTGGGGCCTCTTAAGCCTTGGACAGGAGCTTCTCCAGCGTCTCCGGCCGGCGATCGCGGCGTTGCGTTGGCCGGCGGAACTGGCGTCGGATGATCGTGGCCATGCTGAAGCCGTACGCGTGTGGGAGACGGCAGTTCTGTCTGTGCCATTAACGCAGAATCGCCGCGTCGACCTTCGTGATCCATTCCGAAGGACGCCGGTAGCAGCATAATGTCTCGCGTCTTGCGCTTTCGAGGCACACCGACTGTAGCCGTCGCTTCCGTACCGCCGGAGCCTCCGGACGGATCGTCGGGGAGTGCTGCCGTGCTTGCTACTGTCCCAGCTGTCGCCGGCGTCGTCGTGGACAGTAAAGAGCTTACGACGACGGGCTCCTTCTTGTGGAATTGTTTCACGAGTGCTCCATTGCTAAAGTTCCACATCTTGAGTTGCTCGCCGTCGTGTGAGCCCGTAAGAAGCCGTCGACCGGCATGATCAAAGGCGATACTAGTAACGGGGTTCACACCGTGCGCATGCGTGAAGCTCGAGATCTCGTCTCCCGTCTCGGCGCTCCACGTCTTGATGGCAGACTCGGCGTCCATCGCAGCCGTCACGACCTGGTGAAACACGTTGTTGTAGCATGCCAGGCGTATCGGACGCTCGATCGGAGCCCCTCCCCGTTTGGAGGTTCTGGTCGAAATGGCAGCAGGACTTTCATCCACGTCATCAGCTCCCTGGGAGCCTGTGCCACCTGCCGATTTCACGGCCCACCGGGTGAGCTGCGTCGTTCCAGTCACGAGACACGGCTGTTTGCCGTCAAAAAGCAGCGCCGAGACTCGATTCTCGGCGCTTAAACTCACGGCGGCGCCTGCTCCAGCATATAACGACGAGGCGGTGCCTTGACCGGAAGCCACCCCGGCCAGACTAGTCGAGTTGCCACCTCTGTGACGGTCGACGATGAAGGTCTGCAGGCAGCGGTGGTTCCGAACGTCCCAAACCTTCACCGTGTTGTCCGCCGCCGCCGACACGATCTGGAAATTCTCGTCATCACTCACGAGATGCAACACGGAGCTCGTGTGGCCCTTAAGTGTGGCCACTGCTCGCTGGGAGCTGTACGGGTTCCAAATGTGAATGTCGCGTTCCATGCCGCAACTGGCAATTAATCGCGTGCTAGCGCACCAGGCCAAGTCAAAGACGCCCTTGCGGTGGCGCGTGTACTCAAACTTGACTACCAGTCGATCGACATCCAGGATGGACACGGTGGCGTCCAGCGACGTGGCCACAACGGCTCGCATATCATGGACCCACTTGACGCGCGTGATCCAGTCCGTGTGCTTCTGGAACTTGACACGCGAGGAAAAGCCCTGAGCTTCCAGTACTGCGCTGTTACCACCGCCACCAATGGTACTCGGGTTACTACTCGGTGTAGCTCCAGCTGTCTGGGATGTAGTTCCTGTTCCGCCATTTCCCGCTGCGGCTATAGAAGACCCTATTGGAGCTCCTACGGGTCCTGACGACGTTGCCGTACCCGGGTTTGCGCCACTAGTTCCAGTGCTACTGCCAGTGCCAGAGTTCGATGTAGTGGAAGTAGATCCAGGAGGAGGTGAACGACCATCGCATGCTAACCATTGATCCGAGCACGTTAATACCGAGATGCCGCCTGTGTCGTCTCCAACCACAATCGCTTCACGATCGTCCGAGGGTTTTTCCACGTAAGCGAGACACAGCGGAATACACTGCCGTCGCGAGTAGTCGAGCAGATCACCGATGAGTTGTCCCGAGTTCAAGTCGTAGAAACTCAACGTGCGATTCATGGACGACACGGTCAGGCGATTCGACCGCTTCATGACGCAGCAGTCGGTGAGCCAGTCTCGTCCAGAGGCTAAAACCTGCTGCGGAGCAAGAGAATTCGCACTCCAGGTCCGCACACTGCCGTCCTTACTGGTCGTGAGGTACACACTTGGCCGTTCTAAACGTACAACGCGGGTGATAACGTCCTTGTGGTGCGGTAACAAGCCTAGACCAAGTGTTCCGCCACTGCCTCCAGCGACGTTGCCCATCGTGTCACTTGGAGTAGCGGATGCCGTACCCCCCGGACTTTTATTGCCATTCCCAATGTCGCCCATATATTTTTCAGGATACGCTGTCTCATAGCAGGAATTTCCGTCGTCTCCTGTATATTCATCACTAGCGCTACCACTCAGGAACATATACTAACCGAAACAATTCAAAATATCTTTTAAAGACGAGTTTGACTATTGGGTAGCAAGATATTTCTACGTACATTGGTAAGTTCGTCCCAGTCGACTGTTCCATCGGAATTGGCGTCGATTTTCTGGAATCTACACACGCAAAAGGCAAACAGAAAGTGAGCGACGCAGGTTAAACAGCACGAAAAGTACGAGAAGTAGAAACTCCGTACAGCTCCGTGAGCTGCGTCTCGCTGAGTGACGCGTCTACAATCTCACGAAACAGGCTCACAAACTCCTTCTCGGTCAAGTCGCCATCAGCGAACTTCTCCTTGAGTGACTGCAGCTGCTCAACGCCGATTTCATCGCGAGAGAAGACTGTGCCCGAACGCTTTTTGGCTCGAGGCAGCGCCATGCTGTCGTGAGGACCTTCACGTCTGGTCTAATGCGCTTGAGGCGTCGAGCGTCGCATGGGGTACGACGAAAATACGGAGGAACTGAAACCGAAAGGCTATGATTCAGCAAAACGTCACGTAGACAGTGAGTGCTATGCATTGCTGATCAAAGTACGCGCCGATGTCGAGTGTTGTGTGCACGGACACTTAGCAACATCTGTGCAGGGCGAACAGCGCTGTCCCATATCGTCGATCTGGTCGATAGATATTCGATCAAGGACGCAGGACGACCCTCAGTTGTTCGTGACAACAACGTCAACTTCATAAGTCACATCAAAATTTCGCCAACGCTCGGGCAAACCCTTGAAGGCGTAGCAGCCACCACCTTTCGGCTGTACCAGCTGCAAGCTCGACGACGTGCGTTTGTCGTCGACTCAGGTGGTGGACACGACCGCTCTCCAAGATCACTTCCCTGAACGGATACACACCTTCGAGAATGGCTTCCGTTTACGTGTCGAGTATCGGATACTGCATTCATCGTTCGGATTCCCGGCATGTTCGGACGATCAGATCGAAGACCAGCAATTATAACGGGCAACCAAGTTGAACGTGGTGCCGTAATCCACCATCCCATGAGATTATCCTTGCGAATCATCTGACTCAAGTCGAAGCAATGCCCAGTTGCTGCGCCCTTCGCTCTGTTCCATTCCATCACATGGACATTCGGAGCGTGGGGAACAAATCCTGCGCCCGCTCGTGCAAAGGCTTGAGCCATTTGATACCGTCATCTCCTTGGGGAGACACTCACCTTTTTTCCAGTTGGAAACCGGTTCGACTATCAGGTTGCATCCCTGACGAGATGCCCGCGACTCAACCACGCGAGGAATTGGGGGCGTCGATGGCGGTAAACGGGGCTAGCTCGACTTCTGTTGCCATGCTGAACGCTAGTTACGGAAGCGGAGAGAGCAGCGCCACGCTCGAATACAACAGCCAACCGGGCGAAGAACCGTCTTGGGACGTGTACGGAGACCACACGAATTCACTGCGTCGACGGCCACCGACTGTCGAATCCAGGAAGAACTCGGCTCGACTGAGTGATAAACGGGTGCACGAAATGGCTGCTGCGGGTGCGTCTAGCGTGAATTGGGGCGACCTCGACTTGGAATTGGCCGCGGCGAGTCTCAGTGACAAACACGAAAGCGTCTGGAAGCGAAAGAAGCTCCCACGAGGCTACAGGAACAGCGCCGCCATGAAGCTTTTCACTCGTCTCACGATCCGTGACAATCGACACCAGACACGATGGGGGCCAAAGGGGTTTGCCGTTCTCGCAGAGGGATCCCTATCGTGTACCGTGCAGGAAATCCGCCTTGTGTTTCGCGTGACCTCCTCCGACATCTTCCGCGATATGATGCGCTGCATTTATCGCCGCGAGTTTGTCGAGGGCGAGCTCTTGCGTACGATCAAGATTCAGCATCGAGACGGCGATCCGGCGAGAGCATTCGAGAACAGAGAGCTGTCTGCCAAGACAGCGACGTTTGAAAGCGGCAGCGTCTTCTCCAAGAACGAGTCATGGTGTTTCTTGGAGTTGTTGCAGTCTCGAGACCGAGCGAAGGAAGAGCAGTCGGTAAGACGAACAGCTTCATCCACAGCGAGCGCTGTTAGCGCCACCCCTCGACCAGCTTTCACACGAACACTCGTGTCCATTGCATGTTCCAACGTTGTCCTGGATAACGCTCTGTCATTGTCGTCACGGTCGCAGCAGCACGTCCCGAACGTAGTCATCAACTACTCGTTCGAGGAAGACCCCAGCAGACGCGCCACGCGCGTGGTTTTCCACGGTGAGTACTTGCCACCTGATGCCCCCGACGCCTTCAAGCGTGTCGGCCATGAACGACGTCTAGCGCGTCTCTGGATGCTTCGTCTTGCTGCAAGTTGCCACCGCTTCCTTTTGGTCGTGCGTCGCCGTCGTCTTGGCATGCAGGTCGTCATCAATAGTACACGTCTTCCACTTGAGACCGTCGCTAATGTGCCGCGTTGTGCTTGTTGCCGTCGCTCCTTCTCCAAGCTCTTTACGCGCACGAGAAAGCGGTTGTGCTGTCTGTGCGGCTTCCTTGTCTGTGAGAAGTGTGCGCACATCCAAGAGCGCGAGCATCGCGCACGCGGTGACACTCGTCCGCAGATTGAGCAAGTGCGAGTATGTGAGCGCTGCCTCATTCGCGTGGACCAAGCTTGCTATACTGCAGTCATTGAAGAGGATTTGCGTCCAGCGCGAGTGCTTTCAGACTCGCACTGCCCGGTCTCCCGTGCGAACAGCACTCCAAGCGGCAGTCTTCGCGGCGTTGGTTCGAGACGCACCAGGCCCACACTCAAGACTCGACCGGCATCGCTTAATGACCTGTTGCTGGAAACTCTGGCAGATGCTACCGCGGGTGGCGAAGCCCAGCGGAGACGCAAAGCCAGCGTGTTGAGCGTCATGAAAGATATTGTCGACGAGGAACGTGCTCGAAGGCGATCAAGCGCTGCCAGGATCCGTAGTGCGTCAGCAGGAGTCACTAGAAATGGGTTGCCTCTGCTTGGTGAATGTGATGAAGAAGAAGCTGACGATGCCGAAGCAGAAGAAGCCGGGGACGAGCCTATCGATGACGTGGAGCGTCTAAAGCGGATGTGGGGAGAGACGCCGCGTTGGGAAGACGACTACCCGCTTGCGAACGCCGACTCGAGAGGCTACCAGATCGAGTTCCCTGATGACCCGACAGAAGCCATTATACCACCGATACCATCCAACGAATACAAGCGACTGCAACTCATCCGTGAGCAGCAACTAAATGAACTTGGTGACGTACCTGAGCTCGGCATCATATGCTCGCTGGCTTCGAAGGAGCTTAGTTGCGCCGTAAGTATGATCACTGTCGTTGACAAGGCACAGCTTCATGTGCTGGCCTCTACCCACCCTGCAGTGCCCGGTGGTATGTCGTATCCGAGAGAGCAGGGCTTCTGCTCTCAGACCATTCTTGACCCCAATCCACTCGTATCTCGCCATGTCCAAGCCGATGTACGCTTCAGTGCCATGTCGAGTGTCAGCAAGATGGGGATCAACTTTTACTGCGGCTTCCCGTTGATGGGATCTGATGGCAAGACAGTCATCGGTTCCGTGTGCTGTGCTGACCCGCAAGCTCGTGACCTCACGCGATCGCAGTACGCCGCCATGAGCAGTCTGGCCAGCACAGCTTCACGGGTTGTTCAGCGAGCTGCTGAGCATCGAGCAGTACGTGAAGAGTCTACAAAAGTCTGAAAGTGAAACTACTATAAGCAAGTACAAACTAAACGATCACGTAAAGATGACGTCCAACGTCTGTGTATGTAAGATCAAAATGCATGTAGCACGTACACTCCAGGCGTTCAAACAACCACACGGCGGGCGTATTGCACCCGTCCACAATTCATTGCACTCACTCTACGGAGTTTAAGTCTTTCAGAAGAACCAAAGCGCGCGCAGCATCCAGACTCTCCCTCCAAGCACTCTTTTGCTCTTCAGCGCCATCTTTATCACTGCTAATAGCGTTCGTCAGGTTTAAGAATCGCTTAATGATAGAAATCGCCTTGTCCGGCACGGAATCTTCGAATGCCTTCAGCACCATTCCACCGTACGACACGGTGTCATGTGGGAAGCTGCCCGGAAGCCCCGTGAGCTGCTGGAAGAAAAGTTGCAAAACCATAGACGCAAGCAACGCATAGTGCTGGTTATTCTCAATCATCAGCGCCGACTTTTCGTCCAGTTCCGCTAGTGTTGACTGCCGGAAGCCGAAGATAACCTGGCGCTCTTTCTTGCGGTCCAATTTCTGAAGTGGTATACTGAGAACTTCTGCCAGTACTGGGACGTGAGTCGTGAAATCGATTAGTGACCGACGACCAGCCGTGGCAAGCGTCCACAACCGCACCAGAGCGCTCGCAGTGGATTGCGGAAGGCTCGCCTCGAGTACCTTCTTGTTCTCGTCACTTAGCGATGTTGCAGGAGCAACAGCAGTTTTATCTTTGCTCTCTTCGTTACCCCTGAGAGACGACAACATGGGCACGCCCTCCAGTTCTAAACTGTTGCTCTCAGCCACAAAGCTCGTGACCAATGCTGCAAGTTCCACAGCAAATGATTCAAGTAAGTGCGTCTCCACTAAAGCAAGCTGTTCCACGCAGACAGCATCCTTGGCATCCACGTGCATCGCCAGCTTCTTAAACCCTTTTTCAAAAACGAGCAACTTGGTGAACTGCTCATCGAACCGGTCTTCGAAAGTCTTGCGCAGCTCACGCAGTGATACAGCATCGCCGCGGATAATGCTCGATAGAGCTTTGGTCAACGTGGCTGAGTACACTTCGTCTATCTTCGGTCCCAGATATGATACCATTCCGTCCATAAAGTCATCGTCACCCTTTAGGTCCTCGACCGTAGGAAACCATTTGACAAGCAGCTCAATCGTTTCCTCACGCGAAGGTACGATCGAATTTCGGGCAGATGCTGATCTGCTCTCATTATCATCGCCGAGATCTCCGCCACGCTTTGATCCTCGCTTGCCCTTCTTACACTTTAGAGACTTTCCATCACGTCCTCCAGATTCTTCTTGGTCGCGCTTATTGCCACCCTTTCCACGTTTACCCTTCTTACCGCGCTTGCTGTCTTCGTCATCCGTATCATCACCTTCCCCCGCCTCTTGTCTGTTCCCGCGAACGCTAACCTGCACCGCGCTGCTCTTCTGCTGAGAAGCAGCACGATGTGCCTTGGCTGTTGCATCTTCACTGAACTTCTCCAAGCAATAAGCGAAGAACCCCGAGCTGACAGCATAGCTTTCCGCAATCTGGTATACCTTGGACACATGCCCCGTCTTCTCCAACGCCGAAGACATCGCCAGCAACAAGCCCACATCCCCAGTCGGCAGCGCACTCGGCAGCAACGAGCGCACATCCACAAGCGTGTTGTCATTAACGGCCGCCTCCACAGCACCTTCCAGCTGCAGTTGCAGTGCACGACTCACGACACTCTCTTGGAGCGGCACAGCATCCGGGAAGCGTTTCTTCAAAAAGTCATAGGGCCTGGCAACCTGCAGCTCTCTGGCTCGTGCGTGCTCCAAGTATCCATTCTGCTGGAAGAACGAGTACATGCTCTCCCTCTGCGCCGCCATAAACACATAAGGTACGTATTCGCGTCCCCTCAAAGCCCCCATAAGCACCTTCGTCTGCATGAGCTCCATCAGCGCCTCATTGGCCACAGTTTCGTCAAAGCCAAAGCTCCTCAGCACATCAGGAACGAACACAGGTCGTGTAACAGCCGCAAACACTCCTCGGAGTCGTGCCTTCTGCGCCGTCACGTAAGACTCCGTGTACAGCACGTTGTCCCTCTCCCTGGCCTTCAAGATGCCGCCGAGTCTCGTACGTACCACGTCGCGCATGTAGTCCACGGCAAAGCCGAACTGCTGCGCCAGGTCTCCAATAGATGTCGTCCCACTCTCCTGCAGCAGCACGTTCGTGTCCTCCATGATGCCGTCCAGGTACCAGTTCGTGAGTAGTTCCTCGCCGTTGTTTACTACGCAGTACGTGTCCTTATGGCCTCTGCTGCCTCGACCCAGCTCCACTGCCTGCTTCTCCACGTGCGTTCGGTCCACGTCGATGAGCTTTTCAAGCTCCGTGAGGCTCAGGCGTCCGCCATGCAGCGCCACATAATCCGCAATCTCTCGCTGGACTTGGAGGGGCGTCAGGAACTGTTTGCCCGTACGTGTGTGGACCACCTGGAGCTTGCCGAGTTGCTGCAGCTTGAGCAGCAGATCGATGACGTTGTGGTCCGACAGCTTGAGCGCCGCCTCCTGCTGCTGCACAGCTGCGAGCTGCTGCTGCAGCAGCGAGATCTCGTCCATGACTGGCCGCGTGTGTGTGATGCAGGAAAAGAATGCAAGAGTGAAGGTTGTTTCACTGTTAGGTTTTCACAAAACCCTAATATGAGTGCGGTTGTCACTCTAGCGACGGGAAACTAAGGTCACTCACGTGAAATACTGCATTTTACTATGGAGGTGCGACTTGAGATCGTCGACGAAGCGCTTAAGGTGTTTGTCGCGGCGCTGCAGTGTCTAGCGCAAGTCGGCAAGGAATTGTCCATTGAGTGCGAAGCAGGAGCTCGTCGGATCACGCTCCGCGCCCTCAATGACGCGCACTCGGCTTCTGGTCAGGTGGTCCTGGACCGAACGTTCTTCTCCGAGTCGCAAGACAGCGGTATCACTCTCCACGGCGTCGATATCACGTCAATCGAGACGCTCAAGGCACGATTCAACGGCCGCACGCCCTTTGTCAAGTGCAAAGTGTTTGCCAAGTCATGCTGCAACGTTTTCCGCACGCTGAAGCACGTCCAGAGCGTCCAGTTGGCGCTGCTGATTGACCAAGAAGCGCTGGAGCAGGCGGGAGCGAGCCAGGAGGACATCTCGCAGAGCAGCGAGGTGGATGAAGTGGACTTGGACTGTATGGAGTTGCGCTGGCGTCTGCGCTGCGACTTCGACATCACTAAGACGCACCACATGAAGGTACAGTCGTGTCAGATCATGCGGGCCGTGTTCGATAAGGACGCATGTCCTAATCGCTGGAAAACACGGCAACACCACTTGAGCTCGCTCCTGGCTCATATCCACCACAGTAGTGAAGTGAGCGTCACGTGCACGGCGACGCATGTAAAATTCGAGAGCTACTTCTCTAATATTACAGATAGTAAGGCGCAGCTGCAGACGGAGACGGCAGTGGAGAGCGCCGAATTTAACGAGTATATTCTGCAGCCAGCAACAGACAGCATCGACTCGTCAGCTCAGTTAGTCTTCTGTATTAAGGAGATCCGAGTGAGCTGGAGGTAATGAGCATGTAGTAGAGAGGTGTAGACTGATGGTGGGTGTTGTTGTTGAAATAGGCACTCCTTGGGTTCTGCAAGACGAGTGACGTGCTGGAAATATCGTTCTACTTTAGTACGGGCGGCAGGTGCGTTAAGGTTGAGATTTATGTTGTGTATCTGCTGTCTGATTGCGGTCCTATCTTATCCGCTGAATTGCGCAGCCCGGTGTTGTTTGCGGCCGAGTCGACGTCTATGGCCAAGTTCTCCATCGAGATGACGCTGTCAACGGTGACGACGTTCCTGCCGGCGTCATCACAAGCACGCAGCGAGGAAGAAGTCGCGCTCTTCCCCGACGGGTACGTGCTTGGTTGTCGTGGGAGTAAGGATACGTGGATGGTGACAGTGTATTGCCTTGTCATAGCGGCAGTGGCATTGCCCCGAATAGCCAGACACCATCGATGTCGCAGTCTTCGTCACAGGAGAATCCTCGCTATCTGACACACAGTAAGCGTCCGCGTGTGGATTAATGACATATAGAACGACGAGGTAATACAATGCACCACACAGTCGAAATACGCGAAAGATGAAGTTAATTTACCCAGAAGACGAAGCCGTCGTCAGCATGCATATCGCTCTTTCCTACTGCACGCGATCCTGCACGAACCAACTCTCTCCTCCTAGCTCGGTCTTGCCCTCGGCAACGCTCTCGAAGGTCGGTGACTTGTCGACGATCTCCCACTCATCGCCCCTGGGGCTGCTGCTGGCCTTGCCGTCGCTCTTCTTCTGTTGCTTGTGCATGTTGCGACGCTGCGCCACGACGGTCTTCCGCTTGGGTGAGGGGCGACGGTAAGGCACGAGCACGGCCTCATCCACGTCGTCTTCTTCCTCTTCTTCGTCGTCGCTGACACCGTCGCTCTCGCTGTCCGAGAATTCGTCGCTGCGCGCCAGCTCCCGCAGCTTCTCGAGGTCAAAATGGCGCTGACGCAGAGGCGACGCCAGCGTGCGGAAAGCGGGCGACAGACGGCGGTTCATACCGCTGTTCATGCCTCCAAAGGCGTTCTCTGAGCCGTGCATCGACACTGCCGCCATGATCTCGTTCAGTCAAAGTTCTAATTTTCTTGGTCTCCGCTGCGCTTGAGCTGCTCGAGGAAAGTTGCCGAATGAACACGATGGAGGATGCTGCGAGAGGGGGGTGACACCTGCGACGTGTGCGACTCTAGAAGATTCACTTGATTTGACTATGCCACCATCGCGAATGCCCACCCCTATCGTCGGATGGATGGGAAATGTTGACTCGGCCAGGTGGAGGCCGGTAGATTGGTATGTGCATGACAGCTAACATCTGAGACTTGTCTTAATAGCCGTCGTCTGCTTGCACAGCCTCGCGGCGTCACGTTGTTTCTTCGCATCAGCCGCACTGTGTATTAACATAGCAACGATCCCGATCATCAGCACCACATGGGGAGAAGAGCATCATCATGAAAAGCGGAACAGCAGGAGGAAAAGGCTCAAGACTGGGGCCAACTGAAGTTCAAGACGGGCAAACGTCCATAACAGCGCTTGTTGAATCAAACAGGAAAAATAAATAACTGATTTCAATGTTAACGGAGTTTGGATCCCTCACTCGTAAGCGACTTGGAACAGTAGACACTCTTCGTTCTGGTCGGTGTGTTTGTCATTAATGAACAAGTACAGGTCCTCCGAAGCAGCAGCTGAGTGAGGACGAGCTGCAAACGCTAGTCGTAGGAAAGCTTGACCACTACTGGGCAGATGTAGCACAGACTCACGTGGTACTAGCAGTTTGGGCGCACTGGAGCGTAGCACGATAGTCTGTGGTTGATCCCATGGGTTTGAGTACGAAATCTTCTTCTGCGCCGCACGACCCATGGGTAGTCGAAGCTCGTACGTCTTCGTAATAACTGGCAGCGCAAGCGTCACGTGGACGCTCCACGCGCCTACGAGCTCATGGGTCTCGACGTCCACGAGGTTCACAAGCACCAGGTGCATGTCTGCTCGCTTCTCAACCGCACAGAAAGCCAACTCGATGCGGTTAAAAGCTTGAGGCACAAGTGCAAACACGTTGGCTGGACGGAACTGGACGAGGTCGCGATGCTGCATTGACGTGAAGCACATGACATGGCGCTTGGTCGCTTCCTCTCGACCGTCGCCTTTGATCACGAGCTCGTGTCGTACACTTTGACCTAAAACAGCGTGTACATCCACCCGTAGTTTCGACTGGATACGGATCTGCCAGACTTGAAACACTTGGGCGTAGTATTTGTCGTCATATAGCACGACAAAGAACGATTCCAGCGCTGGGTAGTCTCCCACACGACACTTGAAGCTCACGAGCCCGTTATTGTGGACGTGGTCGGCACCATCACGTAGCAGCTCCATAGCCACACTCGGATCCATACAAACAACGAACTTATCCCGTGGAAAGCGCAGTTTCCAGCGCCAAATCGACGACGCCGGGTGTGAAAAGCGCAGCACGCGGTGACAGACAAACGGCTGCGGTTGCAACGTCAGGTTAAAGAGCGCGACTGTGTGACCGTGTGAGCAGCTTTTAAGCACCACGGAGACGGGAATATTCGAGTGTTTAAGCTCGTTTCCAGTCTTCAAAGCGGTTGAAAAGGTGTCACTAGTGTCGAGCCAACGCAGACGCATCGGAATGTGGAGCTGGTCGTGGGATTCCATAACGATTTCGTCGTGGTCGTCGATCATTTCGTCTTCAATGTGTGCGTTGGAGGCGAGGAACCCGTACGCAAGTGGTAAATGTTGACGGTAAAAGGCCCATTCGTCACTATTACGCACGATTTCAAGATCCAAGACGACTGCAAGCTCTCGAGACGAAGGAAGCAGTAGTTCGATCCGGAAGCGGTCGTTATGGTTGTATGGATTGGTGAACGGTAGCTCAAAGAACAAGAGATCACCGAACGACGGGAAGAGCGTGAGGGATGTCGTGACCTGTTGACGTAGTAGAGAATACACGAGCGATTTCTTGTGGCCGTCGCGGTAGTACGACAGCACGCGCAGCAGTTGCTTCTTCTCGTCTTCAAAGCGACCAAGACTGTCTTGAGCTTGTTGTTTATTATGCTGCTTGGTCTTGGCGACGGCACGAACCAATTGTTTATGCGCCTTGGACTCGTCACGCTGGAGATGCTGGCGATATCGTGCCAGACGCTCAAGCTGCCGTGCGTACAGATGATCATTCATCTTCGTCATAGGCTTTGGCTTCTCATTGACGCCGTATTCGTCATCTTCTTGTCGATCCGATAATAAAGTGAAGCCAAGCTCCATCAAAACCTGGAGAAATTCGACGCGTAGCAGCTCACTTCGCTGTCGTGGACGACCCGTTAGACCAGGTACAAAACCACGTCGATCGTCGTTAAGTTCCAGGAATTTCGAGACCACACGAAGTGGTAAAATGCCGCGTTCGTAAGCTTCCAGCGCCGTTTGACGCAGCTTCAGCTCGACAGCTCGAACTTCAGGGTTACTACTGAAGATGTAATTACAGTCAGGATTTGCGACTGTTTCGTTCTTGTCCGTATTGACATCTTTTGACGAGTTTTCTACCTCATTTGACGTCGTTTGTGCTGTAGTTTTATCCTCGTTTGTTGCTTTCGGTGGCTCCATCCAAGATTTGTCTTGAATGACTGTCGAGGACGTGTCTGTGACTGTTTCTCGAGCACTTTGAGTACCAGTCGATGGTCGTGGTGGCTTCTTTGCTGGGATCTTGGAAGAACTCGTACGACGAAGCAATGGCGGACGTTTGCTGGTTGTTGTTTGGAATTCTCGAGTGTTTGTAGATTCCTTTTCCGTTCCTTCCAGCACTGAAGTCTCCATGAAAGAACCAAAATCTTGTACACAAATTTTGTGGTGTTGTTTACAGTCCAACGACTTGGCCATTGCCGTCATGTCTTCGTCTGAAAGGTTGATAAAGTCAACGCCCAGTTCTCGCAATCCAGTGATGAATTCTTTGTACGTAAGGAATCCGGTGCCTTTCTTGTCGAAATGATTAAAAGACTGTTGAATGGCGACGCCCTTGTCAGACGCTGTTTGGAGCAGCGTCTTCAGCTTTGACAACCCCTCGGACGCCTCCTTACTCAATAAACACGTGACTGGTGCAGAGGCTTGTGACCCAACACCCACAGCGTTTGGAGCTGTCTTGGTTCGTCGAAATGGAGCACAAACGGCAGCTACTGACTCGGGATTCGTAAACGAAGATGCACGCTCCGATGGTCGTCTTTTGGCTTGGGAATTGTCCCTGGATGCCACCTCAGAGCTCGCAATCGCTTCGGTTGCTGGTTCTGTTGTGTCATCTCTTGAATAACTCATCGCGTTTGTTGCGGTTTCTTCTGGTTCCCTGGGAGAATCTACTGCGATCGGAACGGATTCATCGCCTCCTTCGGTTGGAAATACGTCCTCTGTTCGTGTGTCTATTGCTTGTTCCTTATGAGTCGCTGAAGTCGCTTCAACGTCGGCGTCGCTAAGTTTTACGACGACTTGAGCTTTATCTTCCGTCTCGACGGCCGCAGTAGCTGACGAGAGCGCTTGTCTCCTCAAGAAGGCCTCAAATTCCTCTAGCGACACACTCCCACTGGCATCCTGATCAAGTCTCTGGACAATCGACAAAGTATCTACGTCGCGTACGTTTTTAAAGCCCGGAAGCTGCTTTATCGCTGTGACAAACTCGTCGGTCGTGATCACGCCGCTCTTGTCAGTATCGAAGTGAGCAAAACATTGCTTGACATCAACGCCACTAGCCTCCGCGCTAAGCAGCAGCTTGTGTAGCTTCTCCTCTACAGTTGGCGTCTGCTCCTCTACAGTTGATGCGGGAGACAAGAGCTGGTTAAACTCCGACAGTGAGATGGTGCCGTTTTCGTCGCGATCCAGCAGTCTAAGCACACTGTCGATCACCGTCTTGTCCGCTGTCAATCCAAGTTCCGTCATCGCTGTGCTGAATTCCTCACTTTTAATCTTTCCGTCGCCATCTTTGTCAAAATGTGCAAAACAATTATCCACAGACACGCCCTTGTCGACTGCCTTGCCCATCAGCGCTTTAAGTTTCTTCAGGACCTCGTCCTTATCGTCAAAAACCTCCACTGCTGCCTCATTCTCATCCAACAGAGCTCGAAACTCAGTGAAATCGATCTCCCCACTGCCGTCTTCGTCCATCTGTGCCAATAACGAGTCAATCTCGTCCTCTTTCATCTCTTGGAAACATTCTAGAGCGATTAACCCGTGCTTCAGCTCCGCACGTGTAATCTGTCCGTCATTATCGGTATCAAAATGAGTAAAACTCTTTTTCAGGTCAACTCCTTGAGCTTTCGCCTTCGCCAAAAACGTCCGTAGTCGCTTTACAGCTATATCCTTCTCTGATACTCTCGCAGGTGGCTTAGCAGCTTGCTGTGGCCTGCAGAACGCACACAACTCGTGGATATTTAACTCACCGTTTTCACTCATTAACCCAAAGTACGTCATCAATGGCATGAGCTCCGTATCCAGTGTCTGTATCGAGATCCCCAGCTCTTCGTGACACAACGACGACCATTTGGCTCCTGAAAGCGTCGAGGAGAGCTCCAGTGTCGATAGTTTATCCAAATGAGGCGTGACAATTGCTGCCAGTGCGTGCTGCTTCTTCTCAAACTCCACGCCAAAGTCCTGAAACTCACGTCGGGAGATGGCACCGTCTCGATTCGTATCAAACCGTGCAGCAACGAGCGCCGCGTCGTCTGAACTCAAGCCTTGAGCCAGCAAGAGGGTCGTCAGACTCGTGTGGAACTCCATCAGCGAGATTTCCCCATCGGAATTCGCGTCAAAGTGCTCAAACATGTCCTGGAATGTCAACCCGCCGGCACACGCACGCACCAGGAGTTTGACCAGCTTCCGTTCGGCCGTCAGTCGATTCGCATGATGGAACTGAGCTGCTGCCGCTTGCATCTCGTGGCCCGATACGCCACAGGCCGTCAGAAACTCGTGATAGTCGATTTGACAGTCGTCATCAGCATTGATCGTCTTGACGTACGCTGCGACGGCATCTTGTTCGAACTGCTGTAACGTATCTCCAACTTGACTGTCAGCGCTGTTAAGCTGTAGTAACTGGTTCAAAGCGTTCGTAAACTCGTCCACCGAGAGGGTCCCGTTCCGATCCGCGTCCAAGTGCACAAACACTTGGTCCAAACTCACTCCTTTAAGCTTCAAGCGACGTAGAATCTCGCTAATATCTTCCGTTATGTCCTTGAGTTTCTCTTTGATCACTTCCTGTTTGTTATCGTGGATTGAGATCCCTAACGACGTGAGGAATTCTGTGTACGAGAGGACGCCGTCGTGGTCTTGATCGAGCTCTGTCAGGAGCTTCCGCACGTCTTCTGTGTCAGCATCAGTCGATATCCCCAGACGGTTTAAACCACGCTCCAACTCTTCATACGACAGAGTGCCATCGCCTGACGTGTCCAGCTCGGCAAACACGTCGTGGACGTGGATCCCTTTCGTCACGGCACGCTCAATGACGCGCGCCACGTGCTCACGGATCGGCAGGCGACTCGGATCCTGTGCTAGCTCACGATACTCGACCCGGCCGTCCGTGTTCTTGTCCACTAAATCGTCTACAAGTTTCAAGTCGTCGAGGTTCGCGCTCTGTGAGACGACCACATGCTGAGTTTCAACCGGTTTTGACACTGAAGTTGCTGGATGGACGACCGTGGCTCGTGTTCGCAGCGACAGCAGAGCTAACAACCCGGTTTTGCCCTCTAAATCGCACGTGATCCGTGTAGGACGGTTCCTAGTCGACTGCCTCGTCTTGCGCGAGGCGAACAGCTCACACAGTATTGCGATCTCCTTTGGTGTCAGTGTATTCCCATGACTGAGACCTTGTCGTTGATTGTGCCGTTCCTTTCGATCCTGAACATCTTTACCATCTCTATAGAAACCTTCTTGAGAGAGAAGACGATAGAGTTCGGCGTTCGAGTCGACTAGCGGATGAGCACGAACCCGGTGCTTGGGCGTACGCTCAGTCAGTGGCTGTGCCGTGAGTTGCCCGTCCGCCGGGTTTGAAACGTGTTGATTGATCGAGTATTCCCCCTTTAAACCATAGCAGCTCATGAGCAGCTGAATCCTCCCAATCTTCGCTCCATCCACTCCGTCAGACACGGTACAGTCTGCACTGCTCTCGTCATGCTCTGAACCTGTCGTCTGTCCTAACGGTGGAGCAATTTCCACTTCAGCTTGACATTTCTTGACGCTTTTGCCTTGACGAAGGAGTTCATGGAGAGGGATCGCGAATGTACCAAGCTGGAAGAGACTCTCAGCGTCCCAGACATCCACGTACAGGTTGTTCCACTTCAAATACTCAGCAAAGCGACGCGTCTCGAGTGGGTTCCTGTTCGTTGTAGTGTCGACATCAAATTGGATAGCCAAGGACGGTTTATTAGCCGACGTGTCTTGCATAAGGAGGAACGTCTGGATGTCACCACGCGCTCCATTCTCGAACGCTTGACTCAACCGAAGCGTCTCGGTTCGTGTAGCAGGAAAAGTATAGAACTGGAAGGTGAAATACACTCGAGACGGGGTCTTGCTACGTGCACGATAAGCTGCGAAATGGAACCGGATTTCGTGCGCTTTGAACGGGTCCCGTACCTCCGTCTCAATGGATTTGGCCACGACGTCACACTTGATTGAAGCTTGACGGTTGAGGCCTGGAGTCTCCTTGGGTGGTTTGTCGTGAGGATCCATGTAGCCGTAACGAGTTAGAAGCGTCTTGGAGGCACGACTGAGCTCGGACGTTGAGGCTTCACGGACTCGAGTCGGTGAAGCAGCAGACCCGTTTACCTGCTTCTTAATAGGCGACGGAGTCTTTCGACCTGGCTCGACGGTCTTAAGAGACGCTGCGAGCGCATTGAGTGTATGAGCCAGCAACGGGTTACTCGACGCTTTGTCTAGGAGTTTTCTTGCCCATTCCTCCGCAGCACAGTCTTCTGTGGCCTCAGTGGTCTGATTGCTGTCATCTAGAGGCGACGTCGCGGCTTTCTCGTCTTCAATCAGTAGCCCGGTCGCTGGTAGTTCGCCATCAATCATGATCTTTAGGTCACAAAAGGCAAACGAGTCCTTGACGCCATGTTGGAGCGACCTCGTGACCTGGTCTGGCGGCGTGTACAACGTATTGTCTGAATAGGGACGACAGGGAGCTCCTGAGAGCAACTCGACGTGGAGAACACGACGATGCTCCTCTTGGACGCCACCTCGAGCAGTCAGAGGCTCTGTGGAGACTGCCGTCGCGTGGTGCTCTTTATCGTACAAATAGAGCTTCTTACCATCACTGGGCACCAATGCACGTGCTCCCATTGTCACTAAGACGACGTCTTCTTCTGGTAACGGAGGTTTGTTGGTCTCTAGCGCGTGCTGCTTGAGCTTGGACGGCCAAATGATCCGGAAGTGGACGGTGTACTGCAGCACAACGACGATGGCCATATTGGGGTGACACACGAAGCCTCGTAGCTTCGACTGGTTGCGTACGCAGACCAACGTGTCGCCTCCGTTCGGATCAGCTTTAAGCGGTACAGTAAATTGACGGGTCAAAAAGCACCGTCCATTGTGAAGAGAAAGCTTGAGTACTCGCGCAGATACTTCGCCTTCAAGACTGACAGCTCCTTGATGGATGGCTCGACGGCTGATCTTTAGCCTAGACACAAGATTCGCTTCGATTTCATCACGCAAGTTGATAGCAACGCGAGTCGCGACGACGTGGAGCTCGAACGGTTCTTCTAGCTGTACAGACTTGGGGACGAGCGACGCAATCTTGGCAAAAGACGCCAAGGAATCATCGTAGTCAGTCGCTGCTTCTTGTAGTAGCATCTTGGGGTTCGTGCCCATGTCAATGTTGGCTAAGTTGCCATTCTTAAGGCCGGGGATCGGGTCGAGAGCACCTACCAGCTCATTTTTCTTGACAAACATGGCGATCGAAAGCATCGGCTCGTACGGCACTACCTGGTAGTATAATTTGGTGCTTTCTTGCTTCTCCTGAGCACTCCAAGCGTCCGGATTGAGTTCCCATAGAGCTCGAGGACTCCCAGTGAAGACACTGACAGAGTCTCCACTGGAATGCATCGCATTGAAGTTTTTTGTACCAGATTGGACGGGCTGGCGAGCAAACAGCGGCAGTAACGTCCAGCCACAGCCAAACACCCGTACTGTTGCCTTTGAGTCGGGGTCTTTCTCGTATGCTACGAGTTCCAAGACCCCAACACAGTCGCCATCAACGATGTCCGAGACGAAATAGGCACGGAAATTCAAGAGAAAAGTCTCAAGAACGTACCGTAGCGTGCCGTTTTTTGGATGTCGGGTCTGTTTGATCTGGAATGGATCGATGGCGAGCTCCGGACTGACCCACGTGTTGCCAAAGAAACGCTTTGACACGGCGTGGAACAAACTCACGTGCACGCCCAAAGTGACGAGAGGTTCGTCTTTATCTTCGTCGCTCTCAGGGATCGTCGTGTGTACGATGGAGTCGGGCAGCACCCAGTTATACACGGACATGACGTGCAGCGAATACCCTTTGGTCTTTTCAATACGGACGACGTCATGAGGAACGGGGAGCGACAAGAAACTTGAACGGAACTTGTCGAATTGTTTCTCTCGCGTCGTCCAGAGCGACGTGGAGGCCGGTTGAGACGGGAGCAGTGATCTGGTAGTCACTGATTGGACGTGAGACTGTCTCCATCGACGAGAGACTCGCGTACGTCGAACTGATGGGGCCACGGGTGACTCCGAGTCGGTCGACGGGTCCGAATCGTAATTAAATTCCGAGGAACTCGGCGACGAGACGTCCCAAGACGCTCTTGAAGCCGACGATTGACTCGCACGACGCGTTACCATTAAGCAAAGGACTGGACGGTCTTGTAGATCGGAATTTGGACTGTGAAGGGTCACGAAGTCTCGAAATGAAGCACAGGACACAGACACAAAGAAAACTTTTCAAGCAAAATGCAGCAACCTGTTCGTTCCCTCTCCTCGCTTACTAAAAACTACCCGAAGCTGTAGGTCTAGAAACATCGACAAGTTTACGTGTTGATAAGTTTCTCGGCCATGGACAGTTGCGCCTGTGTGAGTCCAGACAGATACGACACCATGAGCAGGTCCTGTAGTCCCGTATTAAAGAGCTGGTCGAACTGTTCCTCGCGAAGCATTGGGATCGCTGCGAGGGCGTCGGCGATCTCGCGGCCGAGCTTAGCGTCTGCCGTCTGCTTGCCTGCGACGACGTCAGTCACGAAGGAACTGGCACCGTCCATACACTTGTAGAGCTGCTCCATTGTCTCTTCGAGAGCTTCGAGCTCCTTGGGGAGAGTCACAGCTTTGGACTCACCGTCCGTTGGAGCCATAGCGTTCACTGTAGACGCATAGAGCATCGTTATATTCTCTAGTACAAAACCCTCTTAAACAAATTAGCTTTATACGTACGCGCGATAGCTTCAGGTTCCGAGACTTTGTGGGTCACGGGGATCTGCTTGAACTGGTTGACGAGCGACGTGTCCACGACCTCAAGCGGAGAGGACACGTAGGCCGACACGTCCAGCTTGTCATCGCTCAAATTCGTGTCCAGCACCAGGTGTACGGGCAGCTCGCAGACCGAGCTGTAGAACTGGTGAATGAGCGCCGAGTGGTCGTCCAGCTGGCCCGGGCCTGCCGCGTACCAGCCCACGACCACCTCGCCCTCATTCACGCGCTGGTGTAGCTCGTACATGTGCGCGTGGAAGTCGCGGCCCACCGCCACTTCGTCGCCGTTCTCCAGGTGCGGCACGGCGAACGAGCCCGTGACCTCGGCCACGCCGCCCTCTACGCGGCCCAGTAGCGTGCCGATCACGCGCGCCTGGCCCTCGGCGCGGCGCAGCGAGCGGTCCAGTACCTGCAGCACCACCACCGGGTGCAGCTTCATCTCCGTAACGGGCTCCGTGCCCAGCAGCAGCGCACTCATCGTCGTCGATAGCACGTGATGAAGGTAATACACTTGGTGACCTCCCTGTTGTGATGTATGGGGCGACGGGTTGGGTGGTGCGTCCGTATAACGCCGGATACAATTGGACAGGAGTATACTACACAAACACTTTGTTGTGTATATATTATACTACTTAATTATTTACGTGGATTTTGACCGCATATTTTTAGTTTTGATCGACATGTTGAGCAGGGCGGAGACGGCGCTGCGACGACGCGTGCTGCGTGCACTGCGGCCGTCTGCGGCGTGTGGCATCAGTGCTAATAGTATGTGCACACCGGCAGTACAGGTCTCTGCTTTTTCCGGATGGAATGCAGCCTCTACGAGCCAGGCGAAGCGTGTGAACGCTGTGGCGGTGGCGGCTGCGGGTGGCGCGTTGGCGCTGGCTGTGGCGTTGAAGAACGACGCCCATAGCGAACAGAAGAAACAGGAGGAGACGGAAGTTGAAGGATCCTACACCGTTAACCCGATCCAGAACGTGACGGCGCTGCTGCGGCTGTACGAGCAGATCGACCAGAACATGAGCGTGTTCGCCGCGCGGATGCTGGAGGACCTGGAGCGAAGCGTGGAGAAGGAGAAGAAGGAGAACAGCGGCAAGCTCAAGTTATCCCCCGAGCAGCGCGCTCTCAATATGAGCATCGCCTTTGAGTCCACACTCGAAAAGGTGCAAGACGCCGTCTTCCGCAACAACTACGTGACCAAGGAGCAGGTGCAGGAGGCCATGCAGCAGCTTGTCACGGGCACGTTGCGCGGCGGGAATCCCGACGGCAAGATCTCGATAGCTGAAGCCGAGACTATCGATGACTTTGTGCGCAAACTCGGACGTCTACGATGGAAGGTCACGGGCTCACGCGACCCGCTGATCCCTGGCGCGAAGTCTGCTTGGGTAAGTCGGGCGACTTGCAATATTCTTGGGTTGGTGGCTGACACTGTGGTGCGTGTGTGTGTGTGTGTGTATCGCTCTTGCTGCAGATGGTGCCCGAGGAGAAGCCCGACATTGAGGTCACGACGGTGATCCGCGTCATGGAGGAGCTGATCCCGTCGTTGACGGCTGAGATGGAGAAGATCGCTACGTCTCTTCGCAAACAGAAGCTCATGGACGCGGAGTTCCGCAATCAGCTCTCGCAGCAGTACGTGAAAGCGTCCGGCAAGATGACTGAGGAGATCTGCAACAAGTTCAAGCTGGATCTGCACGCCTTCCAGGCCGCGCTCATGTACTACCACGATAATGACCTGTTCGAGAAGGCGCTGGCGAAGCTGGCTGAGCAGCAGCAAAAGAGGTGAAGGGGTCATTCTTTCTGTATTTGGCTGGTGAAATCGCTATGATACAAAGGTTTCCTAACTAAACTAACCTACTTAACTAATGTTGGGGCGACCTCCTCTGCAGGTTCAAGGAGCTCGGATTGTAAGACTCGACACAGATTTGACTGGAAGAGTTTAAGAGCGACGCCTGAAGATCCATTCATAAACCCTGCGACCTCTGCACCTACCCTCCTCCTTGCTGTCAGGGGCGCGGCTGCCAATATACCTCACGCCGCCCTGTTGCAGCCAAAAATGACGAGAAGCTGAGTATCCATGTGCCGTCTTTCTCTCCGTTCTCTTCTGTCGTGGCTTGACTCCTGCTAACTTAAAAGCGATGGACCATGTTCTGCGCTTCTTTCTGCGCAGTGGCAATCCGTCGGTGCAGGACGCTGGGGCGTGCCATTCGACGGGGCCGGATCAGCGCCGACCCGCAGCTGAGTCCTCCATACTGCGCCAGAGCGCGTTGTATTCTGGGCAGTTGCTGCTGTGGCTGCTTGTTGGCCACGAGGAAGTCCCAAAGCTTGCACACGCGGCAGTCTGCATTGTCCTTATTGTTATTCTTCTTCTTGGGGCACGGATGCGTCGCGTAGGTCTTCATCAGCCGTCGCGTGGAATGGCAGAGTGAGCTGCCACAGGCGTCGCCGGCGTGGCAATGCTGCACGTGCTCGAGTCCACGCTGGAAGGACGCGGCCTTGGCCTCCCACTGCTTGCGCATGGCGAAGGCCACCGCAGTGGCTTTGGCTCTGGTTGCTGATGCCTCGACGTCTCGCTGGTCATCTGCCGGGTTCTGTTCGTGCTGCTGTCGTTGCTGTTTCGGGTCTAAGTTGGAGCGGTCGTAAGAGCAGCGCGAGGGCGGAATGGGCATGGGGTGAGCAGACGGAGAGCGCGGGTGGAAGGCTGTAGACTCAGTCACGCAAAACACACGAAGGAGTCGTACGTGGAAGGAGGCGAATTGGGAATTGAGGTGTTGAGGGGATACTGTGTACTACCACCAATAACCATACAAAAACCAAGTCACGGGCCGTTGCCACCTCTTTGAGAGACAGACGTGCTCGTCAAATCTATGTCTCGGTAGTTTGAACTTGCGGTCCGCCATAAAGAACGTTACATGGTGTACGCCACACGAGTTCTCGAACGCATTCGTGGAACGCGCCGCGCGAGGCCAGAAGAAGTTTTCTGAGAACGTCGGGAAATTACCTGTGAGACTTTATAGTAGACGAGTGGAAGATCGGACACAAATAGTAGTAGAGTACTTTTGAAGCTGTGAAATCAAATCACCTGTGCAAAACGAAAATGTTTCTGATATCGACTATCACAACTGCCCCGGTCAATGTTTGGATGCCACTTAGCTAATCGTGGAGGCACGAACCATAGCATGGCCACCGCAAGAAAAACCTCTCACCGACGCTTCCAGCGTCACCCACATGCGCAAACACCGCGCGGACATTCTCAGCTGTCCTGCGTTCACTTGAGAATTCAGACAGCTTCAACGGGGGCTGCACCATGTGACCGACCGGTAGGAACATTCCATTGGCCAATGCAAGGTTTCTGCTGACGCCGACGGGCCCGGAGCCTTGACAGGTCGACCCACAAGAACACTCGGTGGACCGGTGCGCGACTTGCTTACTCACCCTGCCAGCTGCAGTGGCACCCATTGTCGTCTACAGAATAGACCGTCGAAAAAATGATTGCGCTTCGTCGCACCGCGCGTGCACGCCTCGCGATTGGCGTGCAAGAACTGCCATCCGTGGCTGCATCGCCCATTTCTTGTTGGTCACGCCTACTCGGGTGTTTGGAGTGTGGTCGTGGAGACATTACGGTTTGTGGCCACGCCCCTCGCGTACAGTTAATAATGAACAAGTTCTCAGTTTTCGCAATTTACCCCAAAATTCTGTAACGGTAGTTGGAAGTTACGGACTATTTTGTTGTTTTGCCTGTTTGTGACGGTAGAATCTAACGAGGGCCCTCTTGGCGAGGACGAAACTATAAAAACAGAGAAGAAAGGTGAAAAACAGAGAGGACGCATCGATAACGTAGAAAAGGTGTGCACAACAAAGAAAGCGATTCGAAACACACCAGGAAATATCGACAGCAGAGAACGGTGTCGAGAAACACACCAGAGACAGGGATTAGGTCAGCACAAGCCAATCAGAACACATCTTCGCGGTCCAGCTCACAGGTAATCCGTGAAACCTAACCGGTTACGGTTCGATTAACCGCTCGTAGCGGTCCGATCCGTGCCGTTCTTCCAGCTCCATCCACGCGTCGAGGCCTTCCCACATTGATTAAATTACGCTCCAAACAGCTGAGTCTCAAGCCCAGCGATATCCATATCGGCAGCTAAGACGATGCCACGTCCTCCGAAGAGGCTGAAGAAGATCCCCAAGTATCGGTGGATCCAGCAGCTGTTCCATGGGACGGTGGAGCAACTGGAGCAGCACCTGGACTTCCAGCCGGTGTTTGCAGCCACCACGAGTCAGCTTTAGCGATGTCAGCTGTGCCTGGGCAATATGACGGTCATCGTATGCACTACCGTCTGTTGAAGTGCCGATCGACTTCGTGTGCAACTGCGACGGAAGCGGCTGGCATCTTTACTGCGTGGATTAAGACGCTCTCGTGCACGATCCCAAAGAGATCAACTGTGTATCACCACGGAGCTCACGCGATGGTTAACCAGACGGTGTTCAACCGGATGACGCTACAGTTGAAGCGTTACACCAAGGATCTGGCGGCAGCCGGGGCGAAACCGATGGCTATTCTGAGAAACATGATCGACCAGCTCCGCCTGACCGAGGATACGGTTCCTCGTCTCGGTCAAGTCCAGCGAACGGCCTATCACCACAAGAAGATTATTCTGATGGCTACATCTCTCGTGTCCCAGATGCGTGAGACGATTCGTGTTCTGTGGTACCGTGAGGATCTCGACGGAACGGCACCGTTCACGTTCGCGTGCCCGATAAAGGACTTTGGGATTCCAATGATCGGGAACGGTTCCGAGACCAAGCCGTTCTTGGTTGGTGTGACGACAAAACGGCAAGTTTGCGGGCTTTATCGAGCGACAGAGTTCCCATTCCGCATCGACGCGACGTACAAGATCAACCAGTCGGGGTACCCTATGGTTGTCTGCGGCACTTCCGACGCGAGCCGCTCCAAGCACGTTGCAGCCGTTTTCCTCACGTCACATCTGCGCCAGGAGCAGTACGTCTCGATCTTCTCCAGCATTTTTGCCGTGTACCAGCTCGTCACGGCGGCCGCGCTCAAGGTGCGCAACATCATGGCGACGCCGACGATGCCTAATTCAACGGTTTCGCGGAAGTAGTCATTCCCAACTGTCCCAGCACAACGTATCTCATGTGCTGCCTCCATGTAATGCTAACGTCAGGAAGAGGGCCAAGTAACTGTCCGGGCCGAATCGAAGTCTAGTATACAAGTACGCCTATCGAATTCACCACGCTCGCAACCAGTCGACGCTGAAGACGAGGTTGTAGAGGCTTTACGCGCGTGGTCTGCTCGACCGACGCTGAAGACATTTCAGCAATATTTCAAACACGAGTGGCTCGAGTCCCGGTTCCATCGCTGGCAGTGTTACCAGAGCGCCATCAGCATGCCAAGACAAACAATCCTTTCGAGCAGTTCAACAAGGCTTTCAAGCGTGACTACACGCCGTCAACTGCTCCTGTTGAACTCGCTCATGCTGAAGATGCAACAGTTGTGCAAGACGAAGACGGTGGCGACCCAATACTTCAAGGAACCTAGCATGGCCACCCCAGATCTCCCAAGGCATCTCAAGTATCTTCGCAACGCCGGTCTCCTGAGTCAAAAGCGCGTCCAACGGACGAGTCTCACTTTCATCATGGACGACAATGCCCTTGAGGCACAAGTCATCGTCAAGCAGCACGGTGTCCAGAGCAGCGCCTTCCCGCTCACAAACACAGACAAAGAGCGCCTCCCATCCCTCTACATGGCGGTGTACAGGCAAACCCAGGACGGATGGTACGTCAATGTCGCAGAACGTTGGTGCCCGTGCGCCTGGTGGTTCAAATTCGGGTGCTGTGTGCACCTCCTTGAAGCTTTGCAGATCGTCGGGGTGGCTTGGTGGCAGGAAAATCAAGCCGAAGGGACGTTCGTGAGCTAGAGACGACGACGTCGCGCGGAGCCATCGAGTGACGCGGAATGGTCGCCAAGGCAAGGCGGTCGTCCAACGTAAGTCAGTTCTGCATTGACGTTCGAGTAGGAAGCTATACGAGGAGACGAAAACACCGTCACGAAGGATCGAAGGCTCTCCCACGTCATAAAAGATAAGACGTAGGTAGCAATGCATACGTACGAGAAGGTGATCCATGACATTCAATACGCATGTGTGCTCTATGAGATCGTAGTACTATGATATCTACTCGTAAGGACCCACGCGCAAGCAGATATGTAGCAAGATAATATTAGAATGGAGCAAAAATGATATTGAAGTCCATGTTCATTAGCTGAGGTCCTCCCATTCTCCCTACAACTCATGTTGGTACTCAGTCACCCTGCCTTCAGGAATCATACGGCAATAGCGCGCCACTGTTGAAGCCGACACGCCGTAGCCGCTCAAGAAAGCAGACTTGCACACGCGACCCACGAAAGGTAGATAATAGTGGAACCGAACACGCTCACCGCTTAAGCGCACGCGCCGCGGTCGGGTGTCTTCTGCGACGTAGAGGATGGCAAGCGCCGTGAATATACTCAGCTGCTTCTCGGTGCGAGTCAATCCACACATGTGCAAAAACCATCTCCAGCGCGGCGGCTTTTTCTCGGATGCATTGGCCACACCGGTATGCGCAGATGAGCTGCGCCACACGGACCATCACACTGTATGGCTCGTCGAGATCCAAGTCGTCGAAGCTCATGGCTGGATGGGAGCTAAATGTGGAGTGTCAATGAATGCCAAGTTCCCGTCCCGAAATCGTCCAAGTCGTTTGCTATCCACCAGTCGGTCAATTGGTGTCAGTTTTGGCAACAAGTATCATGCTTTCTACCAGTTAAAAAGGCCTTGATCATTATAGGCCGAAATGCTGACAGCAAAAGCCACAATATTTCCTGTTGGCATCTGACGGTTAGCTGCGATACTTAACGATTAAATTTGATACGTAGGTCATCACCATGACTACTATCGCGACCTGAGCGGAAGGTCGACAGATGGTGACAAAGGTTGCGCTCTCTTTCGCGCTTCGTGTCGGATGCACAATTGAAAAGCGGTCATTCCAGGATCCGCGATGCATCGGAGCTCCCTCTGCGAAATGGTTCTTCGCTTTCTGCAAGGAATATCACGCCGCTCGCCCTGGCGGTGGGTTCATCACGGATCAAGCATCCCGCCTTCTGCTCAAGCACGTAAAGCAGTACATGGCAGAGCTACCGTTGCCCAAGCGCAACTTAGAGGGGGTAACTCGGCGGGTGCTTAACCGATTTCCACATCGCCGCATCGACCTCAACGAGCTCAAGAAGTACGAGCTCGTTGGGCGGAGCGTTGAAAACGTGGAGAGCGCCACCGGTGACGAGTTCAAGTACAGGGCTCTCCTCAACGAGGCGATTATCGACGGAGAGCTAAAAGTGCTCGTCGACTGGATGCCGACCTGGGAGCCAGTCGCGAGCATCCGCAAGGGCGTCCTCAAGGAGTATCGCGACGCGAAGCGTAAGAAGCGCAAGGTAATGCTCGGCGAAACAGTAGGCGGCACACTAACAACAGTGAGTACAATATCCGTATTATCTTACATTAGTTTTCATGTTTGTCTTGGAGGTTCTTCGTGTGCTGCCACGCCCAAATGGCTACAGCCCATGCGCTGGCAGCCTCTAAACTTGCGGGCGCCGCCACGCCAAAAACGCTACCGCTCATGCGCACTTGATGACGGGATATGGAACAGCAAAAGGAGGAGAAGATCTGAACGTTTATTGAAAGATTAAATAATACCTAATAATATCATGGACACCACGACACATTTTTGGTTAGTTTCCGAGCATTTCCAATATTTAATGCAATCCTTACTCACCAGAATTTCTTGATAGTGTCCGACGTATGTCGAGAAGAGTAGAACATGGAAGCAGATTGGATGATTCTTTTATTTAGTTATATATGTACATGCAGTATTAACAAGTGATCAGTTAGTTATATTCTACATGAAAATGAATATGATTAGACACTTACTAGCAGTTAGGTGTCGTGGAGGGGTGATGCGGCGGGGTGACGCTGCGGACTAGCGAGCGGCGTGTCCTGGCGCGCATCTTGGGGCGTTGAGGCGGGGTGCGCGTCGTGGCAGGGAGCGCAAGCAGCGGTGGGAGGCGCGCACCGTGGCGAGCAGCGACGGGAGATGTCAGGCGCGGGCCGCGGGCGGAGCGAGCGAGCAACACGATGGTAGGGGGGGGGTCAGTACAGAAGTCAGGGATCAAAGCCGAGCGATGTGAAACTGGGAACGATTCCGATCGCTTGGCTGCCCTCGCCCAGCGGATCCACGTAGCAGACGATACCGCCTCTTCACTATGCGACCGGTTACATACCTATCTCGGTTTCTTCCCTATCCCACTCTCTCTGGTTTTCTACAGCCTTCTCTGTTTTTTTTTTTGTTTTCTTTCTCTGTTTACAGGGTTCTCGCCTTGGCGAGGGCCCCGCACGAAAGTACAGTGGGTACAGAAAGTCTACGTCCAACTTGGACCCCAAGGAGCTCATCGATGCAATTCCTCAAAATATTGGTCAGTCAAATGCTGAACCAATGAAAACGTGGTATTAGTAGAAAGCCCTAGTTGCGACGATTTAGATGCAGTTCTTCATTTCGCAAAATGGCTACCCTAAGCGAAGCTATGTGATCAAATGTCCCCTATCACCCAAAATTAGTCCCAAAAAGTCTACGTCCACCGCCATAATGGCGGCGGCGCCATTCAATTGAGGTTTCGTCATGAGGAAGACCAGGTAAGCACCACTACGCGCGTTAAAGCTGTTCCGGTAGCAACTAACAGTCAATTGCTTGTCCTAGGACGGAACACTCGCGCCAATTGCGCGACCGCTGTGTAGAGAAGCGACAGGAAGGGCTGACCTTCCAGGCTATAGCTGACCAGCTCGAAATACACGTGTCTAGCACTAAGACCATTGTCACGAACGCAAAGAAAAACGGTTATACTCACTCCCGGCTACTTTCTGGCCGCCCTCGGAAGACTAGTATCCGTGGAGACCGCCAGAACGTCCGTGAAGCAAAAAAAAAAACGTCGCCTTAGTGCCGAGAAACTTGCCGCCATGGTCAAAGAATATCACAGCGTCAATATTTTAAAGCATACGGTTCGCAACCCGCAGCAAAGAGGAGGGATTTAATGGTCATTCTGCACGCAAGAAACCGTTCTTGAACAAAAATAACGTTAAGGCGCGCTTGGCGTACGCAAATACCACTGAAAGTTGAAGTACAAGGACAACGACTGGAAAAAGGTCATCTTTGGTAATGAGTCGTCTGTATGGCTTACGGGGGAGGGGGGGTATGTGTGGCGTAAACCCGGGAAAGAGTTAAGAACGAATGTCTCGTGCCCACATTCAAGTCGGGTAGAGAGACGCTGATGGTTTGGAGGTGCATCACTTATGAAGGTGTTGGAGCCCTCCACGTGTGTGAATCTAGTATCACTGGCGTATACTAGAAGACGATTCTCGAAACAAATTTAGATGCTACTGTCGCATCATGGCAGTTGGAGAAGATTTTAAGCTCGTACACGACGGTGCTCCTGGCCACCGTTCTAAACTCGTCCAAAACTATGTTACAGAGAAAAAAACTAGAAGTGCTTGAACATCCAGCTCAGAGCCCAGATCTCAATCCCATTGAGAATTTGTGGGCCCACGTAAAGTAGGAGCCAATAAGTCCCCTGCATCCAGTTAGAGGACCTGAAGATAAACGTCCAAGCTATCTGGTACGATATTGCATTTGCGATGGTTCCAAACCTGTACCATTCGATGCCGAAACGACTGCAATAGGTACAGATAATCGTGGCGGTCACACGAAGTACTAGGGGTCCTATCATGTTTCCTAGATGAGTAATGGTAGAGCGGCGGTCTTACCTTTAGAAACCCGAAATCGAAATTGAAAGTAGGTTTGGCTCTATAAATTTGAACTTAGACTTATTAGGCGCTCAAACATGGATACAGGTTTTGAAATGGTCATCACAGCTCAGCGAAGAACGCATTCGCAGCCAGCAAATAATGGATTGCGAGGGCTTTCAGTAAGCATTCCACTATCATGCAAATCTGCATTAACTAGTAGTGCAAGTTGAGTTATTCGCTAACACATTCTGATGTTGGCCTGGGAGGTAGACTTTCTGTACCCACTGTACATGCGGGAGAGATAGTCAATACCGGTATAAGCCTGTAGACGATACCTGAAAGGTTCGTACCTAAGGATGCTGTTTCCTACCGGTTAGTATGTGTCCAAATTTGAAATTTAGTATTGTGAAAAGCGCTCGGAATGTCTGTGGATTTTTGTAAATCGGCTGTTATACAATACATGAGCGATTATTTATTTCGGTATCTCCTTTTTTATAATGTGCGTTATAATGCACAAGCTTTGGGAGAAGTTTAGCTGCCATGTTAAGGGGTAGGCCAAGAAGGAGGATGATTCTTAAATCGAAAGAACCTCTGAGTCGGCGTGGAGCAGGGTCTTGAAATTCAAGTGAAATTGGCAAATCGTTCCAACAACAAAATTATAGCAAGCCTGGAACCGTTGGGTTGCTTCTCTACGAGAGGAGACAATAAGTCTGATGATCTATGTGTACGGACTCGGTATTCCGACCGCGCGAGCACTCGAGGAGTTTTTGGCAGCTTGTATTCGTTCAAAGCATACCGATCGTTTCGGGGCTGTAGCAGAGGTTACGCTTCGTGAGGTAGTGGAGCAGCTACGATATATTTTGGGGGCAACATATCAAGGAAGTGCGGTTGTGTGGCGATGTGGGCGAAGGACAAGTAAGGAACTGAATCATTTGACTTGGGACGCTGCGGTCCTAGACCCCCAACGCCTAGAGTCGAACGCTTACTTCGGGCTGCCGATTCGCAAATCGTACAACACTTGTCGGACCTCACTAAGTCAGCGCGATTTGCGCTTGGCTGCGTTAATGGGTCAATAGAATAAAGGCTGCGTTAATGGGTCAATAGAATAAAACATGCAGCTCAACAAGAACTGGGAGGCATTTGGACGGCGCCTAGAAAATCAGCGGCAAAATTGAGCAGTGTACAATGAGATCATCGAGAGGTTCCTTGACGATATCCCTCTACCAGCCGTGATCGATGAAATTGATCCACTCTCAAGACTGGAAACGCTGAGTACCCCGAACATCAAGAGTAATTTATTACTGCTAGAGTTCGTTATCAGCCTCGCTTTAAGGTTAATTAATCTGCCTCTCTAAAAATTCTGCTGTTTAGAGAGGCAGATTAATGAACCTTACCGCGAAGTGTTCCTCAGCATAATTCACTGCAGCGAGAGCTCTCAAAATCGAGCACCTTCCGAACAATGGTCCAGTAGGATGGAAATGTCCCTGAACATCCAAACACAACGGTCAAAAACCTTCGCCATGTTGAACTGCTCAAAACGCCCAATGTTTCGACAACAAACGGCAGCAGATCGCTGCCACCAGTCTCGGCGTAGTGCCGCTGAAAGGATCTCATTATGATGTAGCCGAATATAATCTTGATCGGATTGAAGAATGGGCAGTAAGCTGGAAGAAATATAGGGGCAATGCCTACACTACGCAGGAAGTGAACGATTTTGGAGTGTCGGTAATTGAAGCTCCATCTAGTATCCAAACAAAATTCGGACCAGCACATTCTTTTTCGCCGAGACATTACTGCAGCACTTGACGTATTCGATGCGATCGAACGTCCCTTTAGTGTCAATGTAGTCGAGGACACCATTCGCTCCCATAAAGGCCAGCACAGAAACCCTCGGCTCCCTCTGAAAGTCTCCACGAATTGCAATTGTCTGTCCTTTAAGCGAATATATCCTCGCTTCCTAAGCATTCCACGGTTATGGAATGACACTTCGTCTAGGAAGACGAGATTACTGCAGCACCAGTTGACGTGGCTCAACTCCTCCACAAATCGAAACACGTCCTGCTCCTTGGTTTTGCATTGATTTCCGTTCGACTACTTTTCGGGTAAGGCCGCAGTAGTGAATTATGCGCCACACCGACGACTTTGAAATGCTGATTTGGTATGTGCGTCGGTAGGCATCTTGAGCTTCATCAAGTAGGCAAGTGTTTGCACAGTGAAGAAGTGCACAACCACTATCGGTGTGCGGCCGAAAATATGTTGTCGGAACGTGTGTGAATCCGTTAAAAGGTTTAAGTTGCTTCGTAAGTGCTATTCCAGTTCCCATTGTCTTTACCGACTTATGATAGATGTGTGAAAGCTCTCCACGTGATAATCCAAGACAGTAGAAACCGCAGAGGCAGTGAAGAACAGTTTTAAATGGGCATGGAGCCCCGTCACTGCTTCCTTCATTTTTGTTCTGCAAAATCAATTCAATGGACGGGTCCACCGTTGCTCAATAGCGGAACTAGTTCAACAACATAAACATAGATCGTTAGGAAGTCACGACGAGCATTACTACATACACTAGATGTACCACACGCGTTCTCAGACAGCTGTGCGTTTCTCTCTTTAATGACAACAATTGCAGTGGATAGGGGGTACTTTGCGTCGTGAACGTTCTGAACGCTTATGTTGGCATGTAACACTCGATAAGGAATCTGGTCAGCAACTACATGGATGAAGCAGTTCACCCTGTCTGGGAGCCGTGCCAAGCTGCAAGGGCCTATTGTGATCGTACAGCGGGTGGGCGAAGTGACCCCCCCGTCTCTGTACAGTAAAACTTCAACATCGCATAGCAGTCAAGCTCCACCTGAACGCTTGAGCTCTTTGCTCATGGTCTCTCCTTCACCAACCGGCTTCCTCCTCCGGCTCGCTTCCTCTAATTTGATTGGTCAAGTCGCTAAGATCCCGCCAATGACAGACGCAATGCTCTTGTACTAAGTTAGCTATACCGTTTCCTGGGAGCCAGTCGATATAAAGCTGGAAGCTCTAGTTCTAGCTTGAGCTTCACTTGTTTGTCATCACTTTCTCTTCAAACAATTAAACACAATGGCTCGTACAACACCGTGATGAAGTAACTCTCTAGCCACGTCTTGCGGAAATAACCCCAGATCCTTCGCCACTCCTATGTCGAGTAAAGATAGGGTTTTCAATGCGCTTCCGCTTGATTTCAGGTTTGACCCACGCAATACCTTTTGGGTCAACGAGGTCGGGGTCGATCACGGTCAGAACGTCCAGTACATCACTGATGAAAGCGAAAGAGCGGGATGGTGAAGTCTTTCACTTTTGAACACGGTGGAACTTCCATTACTCCGTGAATAGCACCTCCGTAGTATCGGCGTCGTACGTGGCGGATGCGGCTTAGCACTTGTTCTTCAGTCAAACCTTCTATTTCAGCGACGGATAGAATTCAACTGTCGCCAGGTAACTGCCAGTCAAATCCCAAGATGACAGAAACCGTACTGTTGATAATGCACGATTAGCCAATGAAATTACACCCTACAACTATTTTTAGCGAGTCACGTTAGGCTAGCAGCTGGCTAATACCCACTCAGTCGCTAAAATAAAGGCAGCCAGCAATGAAACCGAAGACGATAGCATGGCAGTGGAGGACGTTTTACTTCAGCTGGCCGAATTCGCCGCTGGTCGAAGCGCTGATTTCAGTTGTGACGTCTAGCGGGAAGAAGCTCCGCAAACACTATACCATCAAGAAAATGAGGGAGATATTACGTTCGATGGAGGGAATGAGTGAACGCGCGAGGAAGCTCGCACGCAACGTGTCCCTAGATGGACACTCAACGACTGGCGTAAACGGAAGCAAGATATATTTGCGTTTGAAGAAAGCGATAAAACGCTCTCAGGAGCGTGAGGGCGGCCGGAGAGCGTACCGTTCGGCCTGGAACTAATCACTTATATGAAATACACCCGACGAGATTACTTCCCCTTGACGGTGAGCTCCATGGCCGTCCTTGTCCGTAAGAACTACCGTGATTGGCTACATATATACGTAGAAGGCAAGAAGGACGCTAGTAACGCCTATGAATCGTTGCTGCGGTTGCTCAGACGTTTCCCTTACCGAACGGCTTCGTCCAGCGTACTCTCAGTGGATTAAAGGTATATGCTGTACGACTGTTATTTATGCTCTCTTACTGTATTTTTGATGCCAAATCGTCTGTATCAGTGCATTAAGAAAAAAATATGCTGACCTGGAAGCAGTTTAAGAGGCGTTTGCGGTTGTTTTCAAGGAGCGGTTTGGTTCATAATCAGCAAGTGCTATCTACATCACGAAATATATTACGATACTTCCCTATCAAAGATCTTTTCACCAAAAGGCAAGGCAGCGCCCATATTTTGGCTCAGCAAAGTACTCGGCAAGGATGACAGCAGTGTGTATGATGTGCTGATGGGACGAAGTTACCGCTGCTTTTTATTATGAGAGGAGCGCCAAACGGCACAATTGAACAGGAAGAGCTCCCTACCTAACCGGAAGGTACGTCTATTCTTACTAAGGCTTTTTATGATAATAGCTAAACTTCATTGTATATTCAGGGTATACTATTCAGAAGAAGGCCTGGATGGACCCTCGTGTGTGGGCTTTCTACCTGCGTTCTCTCATGCAGTATCACATTTCTGAGCCATCTGTTCTCCTCGTGAACAATATGGAGTGCTACGTATCGAAGGCTTCAGAGGATATTATTGCGGGTGAGCTGGTGTCTGTATTACAGCCCCTGCCTAAAACCAAATCGGTGTGTCAGCCATTGGATGTTGGAATCATGGGTCCTTTGAAGTCTAAACTGAGAGCACCGTGGCTAGAAGGAAAAGACAGGGCCATGACAGCGCGCGAGAAAAGGGTGGCCACCATCAAACGAACAATCCAGACGTGGGAATCGATCAGCACCAACACCGCCACTATAGCGTTTAGCAAACTCTTAACACTAGCTTTTAACTGCAAAATATAACTGTCTCTAACTTTGCGCTACAACTTACCTGATTGAAAACTAAAATTTAAATATTGGTCCAATAGAAGTGCATAGGTATAGTTTTTTTTTATCGTCTTTATACATATCCTGCTTTTTTATCGGTTTAGCAATATGGCCCTGGCAGTTGCATTCTGTCCGTCGCTGTAGCTCTTGTCGATTTGGTCCGTAGAACTCAGCGCATACTTTCTCCCAGATATCACCTTTGGACATACCGGGGTCCTCAGTAGCTAATCGATCCGTCATTTCTTCATAGCAACGGTATCTTTCGCAACTATGTCTTGCACCACCACACCTCGCCGACAGACGTGGTCTCCCACAACGCGCCACTTTGCAGTCGGGGTTATCTTCAGAACGGCCTTGCATCCCAACGTGCGGTACGTACGATACACAATGTTTATGGTCGATACTCACGACTTGGTGTATCTGAAGCCTTTGTATATCTTGATGGTCTTAGAGCCTCGCTTCTTCTTAATCCGTGTCACAAGCTGGGGTCGCGCGGTAGCGATATCATCAGGCGGACTGGGTGTGCTTGTTAGGTCGATGAGGCCTGGAAGCGATGACATTTCAAGACGATCTTGACTATGACTTGGCGCCTCAGTGGCCTTTCGGCGAGCAACAACCTTCTTCTGTGGTCGGGTTGGCGCACGCTGACGAGTTATCGACTTCAGGAAGTTTTGCAGTTCAGGCCTGGTCGGTGGTGCTTGTGCAGGCCAGAGACGTTTAAGTGTGGGCTATCTTGCCGGATGAGCGCATTCAAGCCAGCATTTCAGAAATAAACTAGCTTAAGGATAGGATCATACTTGTGAATCACTAGAGAAATAAACTAGCTTGATAATGCGATCACACTAGTGAATCACAAGTTGTAATCACAAATAACACTTCTGCAGGACTTGATCTGTGTATATCTCTGTTCACTGCTCAGGTCATTGCTAAAATTGCCAGCATATATTTCGGGCATAAGATCCGGTCCGAGCGGAATAGGGTCAGTAAAAGCTTTACCAGTACCATTTCCGTTATACTCTACGCCATACGTCGACGTTCCTTTCAAGTACTTTACTACTAGCTGAGCCGCTCTCTATCAAGGCTTTTTATAGCAAGGTAATACTTACTTAAATACCTTACAGCCTTTGCTATATCGGGTCTAGTATCTCGAACTAGATACATTAAGAACACCCACTAACCCCGTATAATCAAATTGCCGTGCCGCTATCTCTTCTGGTGTTAGGGTCCTTTCCGTTTCTAGACATGCTTTTAGCTTGTGGAGTGGGAACTATATTACAGCCCCGCCTCTGGAACTTCCAGAAGATCAATAACATATTTCTGCTGCGATAGAAAAACGGTGGCTTTCTTTCTAGATCCCTGGTAATCTCCATTTTTAGTAAGTAATGCATAACTCTTTCATACCGAAATTGGCAGATCTTTGGTAGCTTAGCTTTAAGGCCATTGGTAGAACCCAAGTGTGAGCCTGCAATTGTCAGGTCATCAACATACACGCATACTATCAGAATATGTTTGGCATCTTTAACCTCCCGCCTTTTAGATACAAGCAGCGTTCTTGTTTTGCATCTAACAAAGCCTAACCTTTTAAGAAACGCTTTGAGCACCTCATACCATATTCGGGGAGCCTGTTTTAGGTCGTACAAACGTTCTGAAGCTTACAAGCTAGGCCTCCATTTCTGTGTCGGAAGCCCAGTGGCTGCCTCATATAAATACTTTCACATAGGACATCATACAAGAACGTCGTAGAAACGTCCATTTGGTGTAGGTAGAGTCCTAAATTGTTGCTTGCGCGAGCAAAAGACGCAAACACTCATATCGAGCTACAGGTGCAAACAAAACTCTTTTTATATAGTCAATACCATAGATTTGGTTATTTCCTTTAACTACTAATTTGCCTTAAATTGGTCCACTGATAAATCAACTTTATACCTTACATCAAGTATCCAGTGACAACTGAGTGTCCCTCGTCCTTCAGGAAGGGTACTAATTGCCATGTATTATTGATTAGAGGGCATCGTGCTCTGTCTTAATTGCACACTCCCACGCCCGGCACGTGGACTGGCCCGTGCTTCTTGTACGATCTTGTAATTGGGATCCGTGTCTGATCAGCCAGTACAGCATTAAGCTGAGTCACATAATCTCTCATTCTTAATTTGGAGTTCTTTGCCTCTTCGACCTAAGTCTGTCACAACAAGACCATTTTCTACTCCCACTATTCGGGGAGTCGATGGTCGTGTGGCTGGTTCTGAAATTATATCTTCAATTTGCGTGGTCACTGCAACTTCACTGCTGTTTCTAGATCGCTTTCCTAGATTCTGAACGATGATTTCTTCCCCCTAACCAGTTTAACTATCCTCAACAGGGAATGATCGATTTATCGTAGACTCTGTACCAGTCGAGCTATAACGTACTTATTTGCTTTCACATCGAGAAGGCAATATCCTTTGCAATTGTGAATAGGCGCAAAATTTTGCATTCAATTGGCCTATCACAATTTTGGGTCTATTCGCTTCGATTTTGGGACTTCTTGTAGCAAGCCGAGCCCCGAATCCTTAGTCTAAACCGTTTCACGTATGGTCACTGCTGCAAACAGTAATAGAAAGACTTTTCCTAAATAAAACAAGAAGTCTCCTGACCTTGACTATAAGTGTTGTATCGTTGCTTAGCGAGATGGTATGCACTCAGTAAGTTATTATCACACTCGCGGCCAAAAGAAGTGTCCGTTAATGCTAATGCGCTCAAATATCCTTTAGGGTTCATAACACTCCGTTTTATTGTTCCCTTAAATGTGCCGTGTAAAACAGTACCGTTACGGTTGGTGCAATTTGGATTTGGCCTGACTGCAAGGTACCTTTAAGCCAGCTTCTGTCCGGCGTTACAGCTCTGCCGGTGCCCGTGTCAACGACCCATATATCATCGGTTAACGTTATCCTCTTCAAGGGCCTCCCAGGAACATACTGCTTACGTACCTCTTCTTCAACCCCTTCCATACTTCGTTGTGACTCAACCGGGGTCTGCACCGAGTTACCATTGCCTTCAGAACCCTCATGATGGGCTAGGTCCAAACTCTCGATATCGTTCATCGCTTCGTCTTCAGCACACTCCTCAAAAACGGTCTTCCCGCTCTCATTTAGGCGCTGCTTTCCCTCATCCACCACCGCCTTAATAATGTTAATTGCAGTCGTCTTGCCTTTTAGCCTTCTTAGCAGCTGGCGCGTCAGTCCTGTATAGGGCCTATTTTCAGGGTTTGGGTCCCTGTCAGCTGCCACGTCGGGCAGTCATCCTTGACGTACCCATTTTGAACGCAGTAAGACCAGGTTCTGCCAACCTAATTTCCATTGGGCTTCTCTTCGTTCCTTGTTTCTCCCGGATATTGCTGGGAAGCACTTGGCAATAACCAACGGAAAGTCGACTCTCTCCGCGAAGAACTCATCAATACCTTCAGCAACTTGCTGAATTTGATTTCGTGCTGTACAGCGTCGTGTAGCATTTTCCACCTGATTCTCTTTCACTGCAAATGCGAATAATTCCGTGCAGAGAGGTCCTGTATCCTTTCGACGCCGCTGGAAGTTAGCAGTCACTACAGAGCGCCAACTTGACTCAGTCAAAGCAACCCAGCCCTGCTGAGTGGCGCCTTGACTTGGCTTAGCATAGTCGGGGCGCAGCGTTCGAACGTTGTAAGTGGCTAATGCCGAGACTACCCCTTCCTCAGCACTTGCATAGAGAGTTTCAATAACTGCGAACTGAAATTCAGCATTCTCGACGCGGACGTTGGTTCTGCTCGTCCTGCTGATACCACCGATTTCGGAGACACAGGTTTTTTGAACTCCCGCTAGTATTTGCATTCTATTGCGTCCGTGTAGATTTATAAATGTGTGTTAGCTCGGAATGCCGAAATCAATGCTGACATTGTAACCTATTTAGAGACCAAACCGGTTCGGGCTCTAAATAGCTTCGAGCCAATACGTCGTGTGATACTACATAATATGAGTCTAAACGCAGCAGCCAAGAGTTGAGAATTCCTTCTAAATTCTCCACTTCCGGGCTGTTGGCCAAACCGACAACAAATCGACCGCTGGCTTTAATTGGCCAAATGTTTCCTTAACAACCCCATCATCTTGGTATACAGCGGGTGGGCGAAGTGAGCACCCCTATGCAAAGCAATTAATTTTTATTTACTGCATCAACTACATTGCTTGTAGCTTAGTACTTCGCATGACCGCCATTGCTGGCAAGCACCGCTTTCAACCGCTTCGGCATCGACAGCACTTTCTAGCAACCTCATCATCTATGTTAGTCCAAATATGGCGAAGGTTCACCTTGAGGCCATCGAGCGATGTTACAGGGTGACGTGCAGTTTCTTCTTCATCAAAAACCAAAGGTTTTCAATGGGTGTTTATCGGGGCTCTGTTGCGGGTGTCCCAGCGAATTAATCTCGAAGGTCTTGCGCATACCGCTTTCTTGTTGTACAGTTCGGTATTTCTAATACTGTGGTTGCGCGTACGAAATATCATCTAGAAAGATTCAAATGGGAAATGAATGCTGCGTCCATGCCCCACCCACAGTTTGTTTCCACTATAGCAAGAATGTCCACTGCGTACGCGAGGAGATATACCAGCATTACTCGAGGTCTTCGTAAGAAGAAGCAGCGTCAACCGCAGGTTGATCTTCCACGCCTCCTGACTTGGCTATGTTTGAAGTGCCACTCGAGTCAGACATTAATGGTATTGAAGAAGATGGACCAAGGCTCGGTTCAATCCGTCCACATCGAGGGAGAAGAAGGTTTGGATGGCGATTCGTCGTCCGAGGATGAGCCATCAACCGCTGCACATGGCGCCGAAGCCTTAGGGGAGGACTTCGCGCAACACACCAACAGCTACAACTTTCCCTCGACTGGGATGCGAGCGATGATTCTGATGGGTTGAACGACACGGACGAATGAGGAATTGCGCCAATCAAGTTGCAGCCTGCGGATACTTCGGAAGTAGCTCAATTAGTAAATTCACATAAATAGTGTATGAGTTCGCATTGCGCCATGATATACTCAACCCATTTTAGCAAACACAACAGTCTGCCTTTGATCGGATGTTTGCACCGACATGGCGATTTGGTCAGAACACATCCAGGCATAAGGTTCGATCAGGGCGGGATACGACGAGTAAAACAATCTACGATGGTACTAACAAAGTAGAGCTATACACAGACGCGAGCTCCTCGAATGCATCTGAAGAAAGAAAATTTATTATAGGTTATGTATCAATGCTTTCTTGAGTATGCGTTACTTGGAAACGTATTAAGCAAGATTGTATTAGTCTGCATACAGCGAAATCGGTGCTAATAGCTGCTAGTGAATGTGTAAGAGAGACTATGTCCTATTGAAAGATTTAGGCTACGGTCAAGTACAACCAACACAGTGTTGGTGTGATAATACTGCCGCAATAAGTATTATAGAAGACCCATGTAGTCAGTCATTCGTCAGAAGAAACCTTCGCGTCCATGAAAACTCCCCCCCCCCCCCCTAAATACAATATATTGGGCAACATTTTCATTTCCGTGCAAACGAGTTGAAAATACATTTTTGGCATTCGCTTTGTTAGGCTTTATGCCAAATATCAGGTTTTCAACCCAAGGGAATCATCACTCCAGATTCCGCATCCGTCGGATCATGGACGCCGCGCTCTGGGAACATCAGCGGGAAATCGCGGCCGTGGCGCGCCACCGCAGCGTGCTGGTAAGCAGCTCGCAGCCCGTGGGTAAAACTTTCGTTAGCTGCGCGCTGCTGTGCGAGGCCGCCGTCTCCAGCCCGCAGCGTTACACGCTAGCGGTTGCCGCTTCACCTTCGGGTCGCTCCGCTCTCCAGACGCAACTAGCGAGATTGTGTGGACGCCGCGTGCTCTGCAGCGACGAAAGCACGCCATCAACACCCGCGACCAACAGTAGCAAGACGAGCAAGTGGCTGGAGGACCAAGGCTTCGCACGTACTCAACTGCGAGCTGCTCGCGGCCAGATCGTGGTCCTGTCGCCGCTGATACTGCAGGAAACGTTGCGTAAAGGAGTACTGGAGTTAGTAAATGTGGATCTGATCGTGGTAGAAGACTGGGACCTGGTGCACGCCGAGCTACCGTCGTTCTTCAAGCTGCTGACTAGCCTTGTGGACGGGATGCCGACGGCTACTACGCTACGGATCTTCGCGACGTCGAGGCTTCCTGCGTCGAAGATGGACTGGGACCCGGTGACCAATCCTTTACTTAAGCATATCCATGTGTTGAACATGTTGCCGGTGCTGCCAGTGACATCCATGGAGTCGACTTTCCCACCGTTGCATTGCGAGGTGTTCGAGAACAAGGAGAATGGCAAGAGCCACGAAGTGAGTGTGAGAGACTTTTTGCTGGGCGCAAACAGCAAAAAGATGGATTTGGTGCATGTTTTTCGACTGGAGTTGGAGTTGGGGAACTCGGCAGCGGTGTATGATGAACGCAAGAGGCAGGACAAGGTGAACAGGTTCATTCAAGATACTGAAGTTGTCAAAGAGCACTTGGGGCAATGGTGTATGTGGAAGTTTGTGGAGCTGGAACTGCAGACCAACTTGCAGGCGTGCATTGTAGATGACTCGGATAACGTGAACAACAGGAAAAGACGCAAACAGCAGGAAAATGCTCTGGATGCTGACGATCCGATGGCTGGAGAAGGAATAGATGACGCCTCGGTCAATGAAGATGGCGCAGTGGATGAGGGAGAAGACGAGAACGAGTTGATCGACGTTAGCAGTACAGAAGGCAGTACTGACAAGGAAGGCATGTCCGTACAGACAGTAAAGACAGCCCGACTGATTGCAAGATTCATTGGGGCCAATGTCGAGATCGATGAAAGCACGAGACTAAAAATTCGGCCTATTCTGAAAGTTTTGGCCTGGCTGTCCATACAGTCGAAGCTGTGTGGGACGCAGGAGGCCTCGCCGCGGCTACTGAAGACAGCCGAAATTGTACGGAATCGATTCAGCAATTCTCCGGGAACGAAAGAAGTACGAGCATGGGTTTTTCTCGAACGACGGTGTCACTGCCGAGTTGTTGCAGAATATTTGACTACTACGTTGGCAGATTTAGGCTTACCCCCGAGTTGTTGCATGCTTGGTAGCAGCAACGCTCGTATATCGAGAGCATTGCGATTTTCATCGTTTTTGAAGGTGATGCAGATGTTTACGAATTATAAGACGAAGGTCATGGTGACCACTTCTGTAGCCAAGAACTCACAGAAATTGCGCATGGCTCCGCCGCCATGTGACCTTGTCGTGGTAATGAACGAGTTGCTGGAGCCTAATAAACTGTACGAATTCGGGAAGCGAGCAGATATGACAAGGGGCTCCATCAAATATATTACCGAGGACACCGTGTCGGCTCGAAGAAAGTTTGAAGGACTTGTTCGCAAAATGCAAGAGTACGTTCGGCTCGAGCAAGAAAACAATCAAATTCACCCCGCGTTGTCTCAACCAGCTTTCAGTTCTACACGCGATAGCAGGATTTTGCAGATGTCGCTACCCTCAGCCTCCTCAATAGACGCTACACCAAAACCAACCGACTCTACGTTGGCCTCGCTGCAAGCCGAAAACCGAATGGCGGTCATTCCGAAACGTATTCAGCCTGTGGTGAATCCATATGAAATTATCAATCACGATACAGGAGCGATTTTGAACGTGACGAATAGCGTGTCGTGTTTGAGTAAGTTTTGTGATACGCTACCTGGTTTGGATACTTACGACCGTCGGCCGCAGTACATCATAAGGCGAATTTCTATTGCGAAGCACATGGCACCGTCACTGAAAAAAACAAAAAAGAAGCTATTCAAGTACAATTCAAAGCTGACAGACAAAATCGACCTGCTGAAAGCTCAAGCTGAGCAGAGAGCCAACGAGGAAACTGGTGAAGGTAAAAATAGTGGCGAGGAAGCACTTGAAGCCACTATCACCCCTGCCACCACCCCAGACACGCGATTTAACTATTCAGCTACATTAAAACTACCAGGTGCTCTAGGCATAAGGAAACAGCTCCACTCTCAGCAGGTAGGCACTCAAGATGAAGCAAAAGGCATCGTTGCTTTTAAGGCGTGTCAAGAACTGCTGAAAAAGGGGTTGCTGGATCGACATTTCCGTTCCAAACTCTTAGACGACCAAGTCGCTACTATTCACAGAGATGAAAATGGCACTGGAGCGAACAGCAGCAACGCTGAAAACACTGCCGGTGACGATACCATTGTGCTTGAAGTGAACGACGAAGCTCCCGACAATCACCCGCAACTTGCTGATCTGTCAACACAGTCGTCGTACGACTTACCGCCTGTTAGTGCGGTAGAATTGAGTTTACGACCGATTCGGAGCCTGACGCAAGAAGCTGCTAGTAACGGGGAGGAAGGCGAAGAGTGGTCGACGACAATGTGTTTCTACGGCCTCAGTGGAGCTCACTACGCTATATTGGCGACTAATGAGCTGTATACTGGCAACACCAACACGGGCTGGCGCTATGACTTCGCAACGAGCAGTGTTATGACAGCAGAGATCCAGCCAATAACGCTGGCAAAACGGCCATTGGAGATCACCTTAACGAAGCAGGAGTTACACGACGCTCTACATTTTCATTTGGTGGTCATGCGTCTTGCGTGTATGGGAGTACAAGATGCTGTGCGTGATGTGGACATTGCAAGTAACAACGTGTGGAAAGAATTCTCCGAACAAAATGACAAGGGGTACTTGGTCGTGCCCAGCGTGATGGATGAATCAAAACAACCGCCAACACTGTCGTTAGACTGGGACTATGTTCGTGAAATCATCTGCAAGCCGTTGCTTGAGCCTCTATGGCCGCTTCCAACAACAGGTCCTACTGGGAAAGCAAATGATACAGCCGATGAGTGGATTTGTGTTCCAACGTATCGCCTCAATGCCAGTTACGTGGTGCAGGCCCTATCGGATCGCACGGTGGATGATATTCGCAAGGAGTATTTAGCAGATGACCAAACGTGGGCGACTCATTTGAAAAAAGGGAAGTCGACGCCAGGAAATCCGATCCTGGGCCGTTGGCAAACTCGTCAACAGCTCGAGGAAGCCGATGCGGACCAGCGACTGATACATGGCATCCAAGTTCCTCCTATCGTTCCCATTATTCGGAGAGTAATGCAGCGCAATAACGACGAAGCGAGTATTGCGCAACCCAAAGCCAAGTTTAACGAACGGTTGCTAATCCCGCAATACACATCACGTCTGCGGCTGACTAAGAGTCGCTTCTTCGACGCCATGGGACTAGTTCCGCTTCTTTATGAGTTCGAGCGCAAGTGCCAGATCTCACACCTTATGGGGAAAATCGGTCTGGAGCTTGATATGTCTTTGCTAGATGATGCAACCACAAAGCCTGCTTATGAGCGTCTGGAAATCCTCGGGGACACCTTTTTAAAACTCGAAACCTCGTGGTATATGTACAAGCAGCGAAAAGATATCTCTCAAGAGGGTCAACTGACACAGCTTCGTCGCGACATCATTCGTAACGACCGTCTCAATCAGTTTGCTCTAGCTGCGCGTCTTCACCACTACATTCTGTACCCGGCCGAAGTGGAGCAGCATCCTTTCCAGTGTTGGAAGCCATCATGCATGGGCAAAACGCCTGATCCAGTGGTAGCTCCGGCAAAGTGGATCGCTGATGTCCTCGAAGCAATTACCGGTGCGTACCTCGTTGGCCAGGGAGAAAAGGGTGCACGCTACTTCCTTAAGTGGATTGGCGTCAGTGTCCTTGAGCACCCGTCTACCAACTTCGCACGGCCCTTTTACCCGGATTGCTTTCCCAACGAGCTATATGATGCAGCAATGACGTCGCGTGGCGGTGTTCAGCAACCCTTAAGCTTGAGTTTCAAGGTGCCACAATTTGAAGACCTTCCGAAGCGGCTCATGCTTCTTCAGCAGCGATTGAAGTACACGTTTCGTAACAAGCGCCTACTGCTGGAGGCAGTGACTCATCCGTCCGTCGGTCAGCTTGTACTGCATATTGATCAAATGGATGATAAAGGTGCTGGTGAGAATGCTGGAGATGGTGATATCGAGGTGACATCGCGCTCACAAAAGAAGAAGAAAACGGTGTGGAAGGGTGACTATGAACGGCTGGAATACCTAGGCGATGCTTTGATCGAATATTTAACCCTGTCATACGCATTTCTGATGTACGACAAGTGGTTGCCAGGATCGCTCTCGCAGTGGAAGAGTGCAACGGTATCGAACGATGCATTAGGCAAAACAGCACTGGCATGCTTTGGTGTAGACGAGTGCATGTTCGCTGGAGCCGTTCGTATCGATTGCGAGACGATGGACCGTGTTGTTAACATCGAACGGAAATATGCACGTACCGAAGCGAGTACGGGGCTGAGTCCGGCGTTCGAAGCTGTTGGGGTATCAAGAAAACAAAAGGCAAAGACCAAAGGCGCGTCTACTAGCGGAACCAACCACACGCTGCCGAAGATGTTTGCTGATGTTTTTGAAGCGCTCGTAGCTGCTGTGTTCTTGGATTCGGGTCGGGATCTGCAAGTGATCCGTGATGTTTTCATGGGCCCATTGCTGGAGACGGTGGGGCAGGATGCTTACGCTTACGTATGCCATGAGAGTGGGCTGGCAATGGACAACGGAGGCGACGAGATTATGGAAGACCTCATGTTCTCGAGTGATGAAGAGGACGACTAATTGTGATTGGCAGCGATAAACAGCGCCGTGAGTGCCATTCATGTAGATTGTCTATTTGGTTAATCGCTTGCTGCTTTCACATGAAATTCGTTGATCTTTCATGTTTGGCTTGGAAACACAGGAACACGAAATGACCGAAAGCAATTGATAATGCAAGCGCCTCGATGTGTATTGCAGCCTCACAGAGCGAGCGTAACGCTGGCGAAAACACACTGATGGCGCTGACGCTGGCAGCAGCAAAGAAAAGTGTACCGAGGACGAGGTTTTTAGAGCCCAAGTATCCTGGAACACGCTTCCATCTGGTCGGCCACGGCTCGCAGAAGTACACTTGGTATGCTCGACCAATGATCAAATTGGTGACGCAGATGGAGCTGTATCGCGCGACAAATAGTGCGTTCAGGAAAGAGGCTGTCACTTCGTCACGCGAGTCTTGAAGAGCAAAGGCTTTTGAGCGTGAAGCCGAGCGTGCTGCGCTCGTCGAAGATTGGTACGGAGATAGCATCTCGTTCAGACATGTCTGTGCCATTTTCCAGCAGATTAAGCTGAGGATGCCGAGACACAAGGTGGGGATGGCTCGGTTCTTGGAGAGCACTCGTCGTCGGAACAGGAAGAGCACCAGGCCACACTGCAACCCCAGCTTGCAAAGGTGCAATATTGCCTCTCTAGAAGCAGCAGACGCAATCCGGGTAGCAACATTAGGCTCTTCTTCCACTGCAGTATCTGTCGAGCTCCGAGCTTGAAGTCGTGCTTGAGTCAGTAGCTGCCCGAGTACAAGCAGATCTTCACGCGAGTTTAAGCTCTCCAGCCATCGAAGCACGCTTACGAACCCACGACGAGTCTGGAAGGACGATGAAGGGAAGGCAGAGTGCTGGAGATGATGGAACTCGAGCGTCGGGACGTCCAGCAACGCGTACAGGAATCCACAGCCGCAAGCTGTCGTCATGAGCAGAAGCGGAAGGCGATATCTCGATTTCAGGTTCATTAAGCCAGGGGACACACTTCAAGTAGTATTTATGTATGTGGCATCACATTCCTGCGTAGTGATAGTACTATTGCAAGTGAGTTGTAATACATATGCATAGCCTACTACATGTACATGTACCCTTGCTTGTCTGTAGCAAAAGTCAAGCTGTGAATCTCACTGGCTTAACCGTGATACACCCGTTCGAATCCTTAAATAGTACTTGGTTCAAATTGGTCGCATCAGAGTACTACTCGCCGCAGCAAAGATCCGAGTCCAAAATCAATATGACGTTTGGTACTATTATTTCGTCCACTTTCACATAACGGATGCTGCGCGACGTGCGTGTGCAGGAGCTCGGGCGAGGCGAACTGGACGCGGCGGCGCTCGCTCGTCTGCGGCGGGCGGTGAATCGCAGCGCCTTCGTGGCCATCGACACGGAGATGGGCGGCATTTCATGCCAGGAGTGCGTGCGCACGTGCCAACCCCCTGCGTGCTTTACGTCGTCTCCAGTCTAATTCCTTGCCCCGTGTCTTGCGCCTGCTCTGCAGCACGCCTCGCCCCAGCGTTATGGACTCCATCGACGAGCGTTATGCCCAGTATCATGAGAGTGCAAGGCAGTTCCCGCTCGTGCAGTTCGGCCTCAGCATCTTCAGCTGGGACGCCGACGCGCGCGTCTTCCGCGTCGAGACGTATCAGTTCCCGCTCTTCCCGGTCTTCCACGACAAGGTATTCGGCTTTGGCCACAGCAGCTCGGCGGGCTCGGGCGTGGCAGCCAATGGCGTGGTTTCAACAGGAGCCTCGGCCTGTCCGGACAGGAGGTTCCTGGTACAAGCCAAGTGTCTGCAGTACATCCGGGCGCACGGCTTCGACCTGAACGCCTGGATCGACCGCGGGATCGGGCATTTGTCCCACTTCGAGCAACAGCAGGAACCGTGCAAGACGGCGCTAGAGAAGTCAGCGAGGCCCGAGATTCTGAAGAAGTTCGACCCGGAACAGCCTGCGCTCATAACCGACGAGACACAGGCGTATCTGGATCAATTAATGGGCAAATTAAGGCAGAGACTCGCAGCGTTTGAAGACGGAGCAGGGAGTGTTAGTGCAGGTAAAGGTATGGGAAACATGCAGCTGGACAATGGCACGAGACGACGTGGACGGCGTGGAGGCAAGAAAAACAAGAAGAAGAACAACGGACGCAATAAACGACGAGGCGGAGACAATAAAGACCGGGACCGTTCGACGCCACCTGGGAGTACGACCAGCAGCAATTTAAGTGGCAAAGAGGAACCGATGGAGCAACCACATGGTGAAGAGGACGTGGAGAATGGAACGAAGGAAGACGAAGTCGAGGAGGAGGAAGCTGTGGATGAAGAGAACAGAGGCCAGCAAGAGCAGGAGCTGAGGATGCTTGAAGACGATCTATACCAGGTTGAAAATGATAAGCTTGAACCGGACGAGGACACGATTGCCGCCATGAAGTTATTCTTGCTGACACCTGTGCCTACGGACCCGACGCACGGTCCGTGTGGCGCCTACGTGACGGAGCCACTTGCACCATTCCGTCGACACGCGTTGGTGCAGTACCTCCGCACAGTTCTCCCGAGTGCTTTGGCGTTGGACTGTAAAGTAGATAACGCCGACGATGAGGATGTCGTTCGTAACCCATGGAGACGTCGTGTTCGAATCATTGCCGCTCGTTGCACTCGCCAGAGACAAGCATTGTTGCTAGCAGATCAGCAGCTTGCGGATGATGAAATACGTGAGCGGAACCTCAGTTTGATTGGGTTTACGGCTGTGCTGGACGCCATTGTGGCCGCGCGGAAACCGATCGTTGGGCACAACATGCTGCTTGACCTCATGCAGTGCTACGAGAAGTTCCACGGGCCGCTGCCACAAAGTTGCGCAGAGTTTCAGCGCGAGTTGCACTTGTGGCTTGGTGCAGGTGGTGGCGTCTTTGATACCAAGACGCTTGTTGACTACGCCATGCAAAAAGTTGACTCGTTCGCCACTCATTTGGCGCATACTGCGCTCGAGAATTGCTTCGAGGTGTTATCGAAACATCCGTTCTACGGCCCAGAGGTTCAGAATGCACAGCCAAGTGTACGTGGTATTGACGCAGCACGTGAATATGGAGGTGAGCTACTGGGTGCATCTCAAACGCCGTTGCAGGCTCACCAGGCGGGGTATGATGCCTTCATGACGGGATTTGTCTTCCTTCGTGTATGCTCCGGTCTTGGCGCGTCGAACGAGTGCATTGCTTCGTTTGGGGGATCTTCTCAGCGCTTAGAAACGAGTCGAAAGCGTGCGGATGATACCCTTGAGAGCTTGAGAAACGTGTTGTTCGTGAGCCACTTCCTCCCGACGTATGTGCTGGATCTGCCGGGCCCATTCCCGCAGCCAACCCCCACACCCTCGCGCTCTCGGTTTGTCCGGATGAAGTTGACACGAACGCGTGCGCCTATAGCTCCAGGTGCTACGCCTTTACCGAATAACGGGGGAAACATTTCGTGTCCAGCATTGAAGACGTTCCACATTAAGCATTGTGTCGGATGGGCGCTTAATCTGCAGTCAGCGACTAGACTCGTGAACGTGCACTGGGAAGGACAGCAGTGTGTTTACGTCGAGTTGCCGTCTGCTGAGGCTGCTGAGGAGTTGCTGGCAGTACGCGCTCAAACGAAGGAGTGCTGGGGGTCTGCGAACGACCCCATGCCGTCAATCGGGTGTGTCGACTTGGATCGGTGTCCTGCAGCATACAACTGCGCGAAGATGGAGGCAACGGCGACGAACACGGCGCCACCACCACTCGCACAGCAATCAACTAGCGACGATGAGAAGGCCCGCAGGAAACGTAAGAGCTGCGAGATGGCGCAGTAAGGAGGATTACTGCTGTAGCTTGTATGTGTGCATACTACATGTACTACTGTTGTGTTGACATCGTGCCACTGCAATCGAGCGCTTTGTTCTAATAATGGCGCTCTGAACTGCCCCTGGTTTAAATACACGGTAGTACTACTAGTAGTACTTGTAGTACACCGTAGCGCACGCGATCGCGGGCGTGCTACAAGTTCAATGCATGTAGTAGTAGGAATACTACCCTGAGGTGAACTGATAAACCATTAATTGTCTTGCCTTTCTGTCCATGACTGTATGGTTTTCCTGATAGATAAAGAAACTACACGGTACATCGAAAATGAAGATACGAAGCTAGAGCGCTCTGCTCGCGCTCCCTAATACTGAATGTCTAGCTACCTACACGCCATTCCTCTATAGTACGGGGTTAGCCGCACCATTGATTTGGCACGAGACTTCCAGGAACACCTGGTCCGAGGAGGCACCGTTGGGGAAGGCGGCCGAGCGCTGGTGTTCAGAGAACGCGCTCAGCGGATAGAGGAACGTGACCGACTGGTCGTGCTTCTCGAGCAGCTTGTCGCTTGACGAAGCTGCCATGGTGGCAGCCGTGGTCGGGAACAAAGCACCGGTAGACATCCCCTTGCGGATCGTGCTCATGTCAGCCACCGAGCGCCGAGTCACCTCGTTCTTGCCGTTCAGCACGGTCAGCAACACCTGGTTCTTCTCGTTCCACAGCTTCGTCAGCTTCTCGTAAAGACGCGAAGTCATCGGCACGGGCTTCACTGTCGTCTTGGTCTCTGACACGCGCTCGTCGTCATTCTCAACATCGCTGTGACCGAACTCGTCGCTGTCAGCGCCGAACCAATTGGTGTCAGCGAGAGCAGGAGCGAACGGCTCGTCCACAGGGTACACGAACTCCTCGATGAGATCAGTGTCGAAACTCATGCCCACATCCTCCAGCTCCTTCGGCGAATCGCACGAGCCCGACGAGTCTGTGACGTCCGAGGCAGCCGAAGGTGAGTCCGCTGGCTGCTTTGCAGGCGAGGAGCGTGCTTTCTTGTCCGCGGTCATGGCTACGGCAGCGGCGGCAGCGGCGCTAGCAGCAGAGGATGTCCACGAGGACACGTCCTGGAAGTCCTCCCATGATGTCTTCTCGAGGCAGGCAACAATGCGTGAAGCAATGCTCATCTGCGACAGCTCCTTCACGGGTACGGCGTTGAACATCGACGAGAAGTTACTGCCGCTTGTGACGTTGGCGACCGACTCGCTCTGTCCGCAGAATGTCACCGAGAACATCATGGCCATCATCATGGCCAGGTTCTTCTTGGCGGCGTGAATCTCGTGGTGCGACTGGGTCTGTGCCTCCATCTTCTGTCGCTGTTCCTCCTCGATCAAGGCGGTCGTCACGGGGTCTTCGTTAATCGGGTTGAGGCCATAGGCGGCTAGAGGGGACTCGTCCAGATCACAAAGCAGATCTTCGCCAACCATAGCTTCGTCCATATCTTCGAGACAGGCGGCCCAGTCCACAGCGGGTTCGTCGGCAACCACAACAGGCTCGGGGAGCACGACTTTCTCGAGCGGCACGGGTTCAGCTTTGATTTGGAGCTCGTGATCCATGCTTTCCTTGCGGCCAAGCTGTTGCTTGAGCTGTTCGCTCTCGACGGCCATGGCAGCCAGCTGCTCCTGCAGCGCCTTGAGCTCCATCTCCTTGGCCTGCAGCTGGTCCTCGAGCTGACCAACGTAGGCTTTCTTGCGCTCGCGGTGGAGCTGCGCCGACATGCGGTTGCGAATAAGCCGGCGCTTCTTCTTGGCTTCCTTCGAGTCCGGGTCTAGGTGCTCTAGCTGTGCCTCCATGGCGCGCAGGCGCTCCTCACCGCTAGGATCCAGGGCAGCCTCCGTCTTAAGTTTCTTGTTGGCACTGGCGTGACTAGCGTCGGCTTCCTCAAGGGGCTTACGCTTGTCGCGGCGTGCATTCACGCGGGCCATGCGCTGGGCCTTTCCCGATTCCGATTCCGAGCTGGACGACAACGTAGGGGACGCCGGTGGCTCCAGCTTGATGAGCCGCTGCGTCTCCAGGCCGCTGGCCGAGTCCGAGGTGGCTGCGGCCGACGGCGGCAGGCGAATCTGGTCCACAGGTTGCACGGCCTCCGTCGTGGTCTTGCGCTGTTGGGCGCCGCTGGCGGTGGCTGTGTTTTGCCAAATGGTGCGGATGAAGTCGGTCATGACTGTAGAGATTCTCTATATGTTTTATGTGTGGGGGTCAATGGAAAAAAAGTGTTCTAAAGCGACAGGGGAAGCAAAAGGAAGTTAGCGTATGCTGTACTGTAGGTCAAAGAGGTCGTTTCGTCTCGGGGGACGCGTGGAGTGCCGTTGGATGGATGGTGAAGGCAACATACCTTCGAACTCGGGTGATCCAGGTCACTTCTCTTCGTTTGTATTGATCGATGCTTGTTGCTGGACTTGCCTCCTCCGGCTACTTTTTCCTTATGATCGCTGGGTGCAGCCCGCCGCTTGGCTTTGATATGCGTGCGAGGCCACAGTGCAGCCGGAGATCTGCGGGCCCAGTTTATGAAGCGTGTGCGCCACACCAAACCTAGCCCGCTTCTGGAATCGAGGTTTTTATCGGAAAGATACGCTGACTTCTTTCCACGGTAAAGATCGCGGTATCATTGGCTGGCCACCGCATGGCGGAGCTGGCAGCAGGCAGCACCAGCACGTCATGGTAGCCATCACGGCTGCACTATCTCCATCTGCGCGGCATAAGGAGCACCTTGGTGCCGCCCAGCATGCACTGCATGATGCAGAGAGATCGCCACCAGCCCAGCCCCGTCTTTCACAAGAAACTTCCTGCTGCGATCAGAGTGATGGTTGTTGTGTTGTCAAGCTCCGGGGCGGTCGTGCGATTGTGTGACAATTTGTCCGGATCCGCGATTCGGCAACGGCCGCCGCTACCCGGACTCCGAGGCGTCTACGGTACTGTAATTCTGGTCATGTATAAGTAAATCCGAGAAACCAGCACTTCCACGGCAAATTGCTCGGCGGATGGCGTGCAGCGCTCGCTTCCACCCATATGGTGCCGTTCCATAAGGTCGATTACGAATGGTTAAAACGCAGCTCGAAGAGTGGCGATCCCGATGGGATGGAGAGCAAGTGCCTCATGGACTTCAGGCCTCCTTGTCGAGGAAGCCGCAAGCAAGTTGCTTGAAGCAACGCGGGGCATCGCAGCTCAGGTTCGCCGTTGCCATACGCCTGGCTGCCTTACCATCTTGGTGCGGCACGACGCCACGATATACGGATTCCTGGAGTGCACGCACAAATTGCTCGATCTCGACGACAAGATGCTTCATGGTGTCGTCCGCGCCATTTGCAGGGTGGCAAGAACGGGTTAAGGCTGATTGCCGCCGCTCGCAACAAGCTTCAGACCCACAAAGATTTGTGGTTGGCGTCAAAGCCACTCGCGTCGCGACGCACCCACTTGGTAACTCACAAACACCGGCGCCTCGGTCTCGTTTCTGGCGGCAGCGGGTTCTTAATTCATATCCTCTACACCACTTCAACATGCGTAGCCGACGGTGCGGCATTGGTCATTGGCCAGTGGTTATTATTAGTGCGTGTCTTGCTCGATGGCGATCGAGACCGAGGGAGTCGAAGTCTCGAGCATCGAGAAGCGCTGCATGCAGGCGATAGCAGGAGCAGCAGCGAAGTCACTGCCGCTGCCAACTGCTGCTACTAGTGGTACATGTAGTTGCCGATAGCAAGCCGTACTGGTCTGCTGAGCATCCGCTGGAGCCATCTCGCTGTCCAACGCAGAAAATCCGGCATCGAGCAGCGCTCGACAAAGACTGCGAGATACTACAGAAGTAGATTCTAATGACAGATCAGAAGGAGTGCGACTCGCTTGGAGTGAAGGCGACGATACTTTTACCCTGATCCGCATTGCTGCCCTACATACCGATAGCTTCACTATACACAGAGAGAGGAACTGACCGCCTATTTAACTTTATGGTACACAAGGTGTATGGAATTTCGTAGCAAAGATGCCTTGGCTTTATACGTGGCTCACACTGGATGTGGATAGCTTTTGGTTGGCTCAGAAAGAAAACTGCACTTGATAATTGTCTTATGCCGTGTGTTTTGATGAGTGCGTCGGCGTTTTCTTAGTGCCAGCGCTCTCAAGCGCTGTAAGAAACTCTTGAGGCTATGAATAAGTTGTTACGCAGTTACGAGGGAAACTGACAATACCAAGTACACGTTGAAGTGTTCTTTCGCGTCGCCTCCTACTAGCATAGGTAACTCCACCGAGGAATCGCTGCCAGACACTCGCATGCAAGTCACAGAGCTTTGATATCTACTACGTCATGCAGCAAATATAGTAATTAGTCTGCGCCTATAGCTCAATTTCTCAGATCCACTCGAGATTCGAAATTAGTCTCAGCATTACAGGGCAACATTCTTGAGATCAAATTACCCCAACAAGGATAGTTTTAGAACTAGAAAAAGGAGACGTCTCGCTCGGAAGTGTCTTCAAGGACAACAGTAAAACTGGGTCGGATATGTAAGCTCTCTAGATTATCACGATCAGTGGTCCGTAACAAATAAAAAGGCTAAGACGTATATTTCATAAATCTATTTAATAACTAATTTTCGCCACAAATATTTGAGCAATAAGCAACCCATATTATTCCGTTAATATTTCACTTGAGCGGAGTATAGTACCGTATTTGAGATCTCATAATATAGAGAGATATCTTACTTCGTACCACGCATTGGCCAATCATACGCTCTGAATCATCCAGCTCATCAGTTGAGATCTCATAATACGTAGTGCATAAATAGGGTGAAAGCATCAGCGGACCATCCAATTTTCATTGCAAGAAAATCGCAATGGAACGCAGGCCAAGCTCAAGGAAGGTGGTAGCGCGCACGCCAGGACAGCAATTGGAGAGGACGCGGACCACAGGACAAGGCAAAGCACCCAAGCACTTCAAACGGGTTGTAATTTCGTTTCGTCATAAACTTGACGTGATTGAGTTTTATGATGCCGTCGTTTCGAAGGCGAAGATGCACGCAACTGTCAACTTCTTTTACCCCTCTCTTTCAGAAGACCAGATTGAAGCCAAAAAGAGACAAGTCTACAACTGGTTGAATCAGCGTGCCCTCATTTTCGAGGAGTGCGAGATTGGATGTGGCGCACACTGTAAGGACCGGAGTTTTGGGAATGTCGGCGACGTTGTCGCCAGAGTTTGAGGAGCAACTTGTCGTTTGGATTAATTCCTTAAGGAAGGAAATACCAGTGACCGGTGTAATGGTTTGCATGTATGCTACGGATTGCTATGAAAGTGCAGGGCTCCCTGAGATTAAATTTGCCAGCATCATAGACGTGGCTGCTTTCACTTCTCCGGCGGAACCGGTTGTCAATCCGGCGGCGAACACGCTAAAGTCAGAAGACACCGGAAGATGCAGCGATAGAGCCGAAAGGTTTGGAAGCAAGGTACGGAAAAAATGACCGAACTGGGAGTAGATAGAGTTTTCAATGCCGATCAGACTGGTAAGTTATATTTTATTTATATTTTTTATTTCAAACTAATCTTGTGCTTCTCTAACATATTTTTTTTATTTGATCACAGCAACAACAAAAATTTTATGAGTATTTACGCACTCAGACTATTGCTTCGACAGGAACGAAAACGGTTGGATGAAAAGTGTGTGGCAAGGAAAAGATCGTGTCACATTGATGTTGTTGAGGGACAGTACTGGGCAAAAGAGGTATGACCCCTTCATGATTCTCAAAACGAAATCGTCGAAAATCGCAGAACGGGCACGGGGGAACACAGCGTTCCAGCACGGGTGAGCTGGTGGAATGGTGAAATGACGATTCAATTTTTGATTTATCTTTTTCTGAATCGACGTAATATGCACGTTACCATACTGCTATTACTCGATGATTTCTCCGGTCACTGGCGAGACGATGTACAATTTTTTGCGCGATTACTGAATGTGGAGCTCTGTGCATACCGGCCCGGTATACATTTGCATGCAACCGGCCGATATTTCGTGGAATAAACCACTGAAAGACTTGATGCGCAAGAACTGGGTCGATAATATGCTGCAACAACTGAGAAGCAGGTAATCAAATCTTCATCACTGCACTTTTTACACCAATCACTATGCTCTAAAAGCTAAGTATTTGACCAATCAGAGATGTAGCAACGCCCAGTGCAGTCATCCCAACTTCACTTGAGCAGAGTATAGTAGTCAAATCTTCATAGCTACACTTTTACACCAATCACTATGGTCTAAATGCTAAGTATTTGACCAATCAGAGCTGTAGCAACGCCCAGTGCAGTCATCCCAACTTCACTTGAGCAGAGTATAGTAGTCAAATCTTCATATCTACACTTTTATCACCAATCATCATCCGCTAAAAGCTATGTATTAGACCAATCAGAGCCGTAGCAACGCCCAATCCAGTCACTTTTGCCCCCTACAGCTTTACTTAACCTGAGTGTAGCAGTCAACATGCATATTCAACGTGTTTCACGTTGAACGACATTATTCAGCCAGAATTCAATTTGCTACATTCAACCAACTTCTGCCAAATCCTCCGCTACGATGTCGTCCGTCGCCACCTCTCTCAGCACAAATTCGTGTGCCGTCTCCTGTTCACGAAGAAGTCGAAGGATGAGTTCGTGTGCTCAACGTGCTCGAAAATCTGCCAGAGTGCGCACAGATAAACGAATTTGATAGCGCACCTCCGCTCCAACCACCCGACCTACCTCGAAGACACGTCACAAGCTGCCAAGAACCGCAACGCCCCGTCCCAGTGTTATCGACGATGAGACGCGGAACATTTTCCGGTGGTGTGAGTGGGTGGTGGCGGACCGTCTGCCTCTTTGATTTGTCGAGCGGAAGATGACGCGAAAAAATGCGTCGCTTCCCTCGATTAGCGAAAAGACGTTGAAGTTGTACCTGCTTCGCGTGTACCAGTCCACCGAGGCTAGGGTTTCTGAGGAGCTCCCGCCTTCGTCCGGAATTGTGCTCGATGGTAGCACCTTCAACGGCCGCCATTACATCGCCATATTCGCCGTGTTCGACGACCCTACCATGTGCCATGGAATTCCGGGAGTCGAGTACGGCTCGGAGTACTTCGACGACACCGACTGCTCCACTCGCCGGTTTTTGCTGCTAGCTTTCTGTAACACTTGACGTGGAAGAGGACCGTGGGGCACAAAGCCTCTTCAATCGGATCGCGGACACCCTCTCTCGCTACAACAAGCCGTGGGAGGCTGTCAACTCCATGGTTGCGGACAATTGCAGCGTCAACCAGTACATTGGTAGTCACGAAGGTGCTATTCCTATAGTCGGATGCGCGTCGCACAGGTTCAAACCGACGTTTTAGTTGAGTATGAAGCCCTCCTGGCTAAAATCCACGCTCTGATGACTAAGCTCCGAACCATCAAGGGTCGGGTTATTCTCCGCCGTGTAACAGACCTTGCGCCGCTTTTGCGCAACGACACCCGATGGTCGAGCACCTACTCCTTGGTGCAACGCTTCACGAAGCTCCAGCCAGCCCTCAACTCGCTGGGTCATGGAACTCTCGTTGAGTTTGGCAGTCAGCCGCTCTTACTCCTTAGACCCGAGTCTGATAAGGCTCATGCACTTCTCCAGGTACTCAACGACTTTAAGGGGGTGACCAAGACGTTACAGCGATCGACCTGATGTTATCCGGCGCTCGGCGCCATTTCGACCAGGTTTCCAGCGCTACCCCAACCTGAAGCCTCGTCTCACCGCAACTGCCGCTGTCGTGACTACCACGGCCCTCGAGACCGGGGTCGTCAAGCTTCAACGCAAGGAGGATCTGACACCGGTTGAGCGCGTTGCGTGCGTCGAATTTCGCCGAGCGGACGAGGCGCCGTCTCTCCAACTGCCGTCGTCGGACCTCATTATCGTGAAGCAGGCGTTTAAGAAGCGCAAGATCACGAAGCGCTCAAGGTACGTCGATGTGGCCTTCATTCCTCCTACGTCGAACGAGTGTGAAAGATTCTTCTCATCTGCGAAGTTGGTCTACTCTGACCTCCGAAAGCGACTCGGCGCATCGACGCTCGAGATGCTCATGTTGTTGATGTACAATAAGGACATGTGGGACGTCTACACAGTTGAAGCTTTGCGCTCGTAAGCGTAGGCAGAATTCCTAGCCATAATGCACACTAATTGCATTATTCATTCTGTCCTCCATCGCCTCTTTATTAATATCAAAACGGCATTTTGCCCTTCACTGATCAGATGGACTCACTGGGATTCGCGATACGAATACTCTACCACCGTCATACACGCCTCCAAAAAAAAATACATTCACTCGTGTGACTGCCTTGTAGTTTGTCCTAGAGCTTATGCCACTTTTTTTATGTCACTTAGATGCTTGCAGCCTGAAAGAACGTCGTCGCTCCTTATCCACCAAGCTGATGCTCGGAGCATGTCGATTTGGTTCCCTGACCGTTTCCTGGATGGCGGTGGGGCTTGATTCACGTTTGCTTTAGTCTTTGTATTTGTTTTTGTTTTGGGGACTGCCCCGAGGCGTGCTACGCAGTATCCTCGCCTATGAAGCCGGAGCCTAGACCCGTGGTAGCTATGAAATATACGGCCATATGTACGACCTTCAACCGGAGCCGAAGAGCCTACAGAGAGAGGCCTTCGATATGAATGTATATGTACTGACTGGACAGCCCGGTCTTCAAGCTGGATATTGTATGTTCTTTCGGTCAGGTCCTTGATCTGGTCTTGCTCGTCATTTGAAAAATTTAGTGTTGGGAATGGTCTTGGTGTTGATCTTGCAAATGTCTGTGACGATTGGCGGACCATTGTCTGCTCCTTGATTGCATTGTTGAAGTACTCCTGTGCAGGGTACTTGTTATCCGTTCTTTTGATCGCTGGGTCCACTTCTTACGTCGTGAAACAATCCCACGGTTGACCGATTTCCTCAGGGCCTTGCGCCTGCGACGCCGAATAGCTGGTTGCATCTGTCACACGATAGTTTCCATTATCTACGGAGGACCTCCCAGATACCAGAAAATATCTGGGTGTGGAGAAGACGGGCTCTTCGCGTCGTGTATGAGATGACCTCCGCCCAGTCCGAGCTTCGGTGGGTCATGGTCGGGTATCGTCGCCTTCCTACTGGAGGCGTGTATATGGCAAGTTCAAGACGGTCAAGCTGCTGGCGTATACCGCTCCACTATATCGGATACGCCACAATGTCGGAGGAAGGCGTGGATCAGTCGAGGAACGAATGATGCCACTTCCCTGCAACAGGAGTGTAATCTTCGCTCGGCGGTTGAGTGAGCCAGTTCGAAACGAAACTTGGCGAAGCGTGGTCTCCCATGTAAGTCGTGCGGCTTCGATCACGCTGCGTGTACGGACTGTATCACCGAGTGGTCTGTACGCATGAGTATCGCACCGGCGGGTATCCGAACGATCCACTGGCATCCAAGACGCGTGCATCGAGCAAACCGGCTGAGCTTGTAAATGGTACCACCCAGAACGTAGTAAGCCGCCTCGGTAGTGTAAAGTGCTCCCATCAAAAATCTGATCGTGGGATGTATATGTCGTCTATCCAGCAGCAATGAACTCGGTCCGGTGAGGTGAGATGCTGAAGGCCATCGACGTCACTGAGAGTCATCGCCGGACTAAACGTCATGGATGCCCAACTGGGAGTCCATTGTCCTGTGTAGGCTGCATACAACCCCATCACGGGGTTGACCAGCCGGGTCACGTCGATCGTGGTTGGGAGTATGTGACCTCCGGGTTCTGTTTCCTCTCGGAGTGCTCCTTCTGAACAATTCACACAAATATAGCGTTGTGCAGTAGGCGGAAGGGCTCACTGAACCACTCGAGCCATTGAGCATTAACCCAGATCTCGTCGCTGAGCCGGATGGGCTGCCAGATCATCGCCTTGGCTCCTTTGACGTTCCAATTCACCCTGCTGGGAAGGCAAATCGCCGTAGCTATATTATGGCCCACGGCCGGGATAAGCAGAATCTGGCCCGGGAGCATCAGCTTCCGTTCCAACGCATGATACTGATCGCGGAGCATGTCGGTAAGATCTACCGAATCTGAGCACGCTGGCTCCGTTACGCCAAAGCAATGATTTTGGGTGTCCATCGCTCCATGGGTGCAGTTAGTACACTCGGGTGCTCATCTAACGTCGAACTGGTTCTTAATCGGATTGGTGTGAAGAACGTTCATTTTTGCCCTCCAGTAAAAGCGGCATACGGATGGTGTCCAGTTGTCCGACGTCAGCATATCCGGTTCGTCAGTAGCCAGTGTATGGTGCGTTTCATCATGGCGATGCTGCCGATTAATCCATTTTCGCCTCTTATATATATAAGCTCGATTCTTCAGATATATCGCCACGTTCCCAAACACGAGCCGATTTTTTTTCTTCGTCGTACAGCATGAATTTGTCGAAAACAATCCAATCTGCATATGAAATCGGCAATGGTCGGTCATGCGTAATTCCCTGCGGCCTCATCTACAATGACAAGCGCCTTACGCCGATGCTGCGCGTCCATATCATCGGCATGGAGGTGTTCCTGATGTGAACGTACCCATTTCGGCGACATCGTTCCACCATATTGCATGTGAGCACACAGAGATCAGATGTCAATTCGGTGAGGGCCGCAATATTTAATGGCGCGCAGCGCTCCGGTGGCTAAGTCGCGTGCCTTTGAGAAAATTCTTATGGCACTTTGGTTGTCGCACACTTGTTCACCAGTATCTCCGCTAGCTACCAGTCAACCAGAGCATGGCCTTCACATCGGGTGGAAGTGATGCCATTCTGGTGGGTGGCAAGCCGTCCTGTTACAATAGGCCCGGTAAGTTGCTGCATCGCCCACGTACCGGATGCGAGGGGGGGGGGGGGTAGCTGCAAGTACGCTCCCGTCACCCGTTGGGACGTGGATGGTGTTGGGACTATCGCGCCAGTGGAAGCAGACGGCATCATTCCGGGCTTGGAGGAGGCCTTCATCACCATGATGCTAGTTTCGACAAAACCCTCGAACGCATTGGGGATGGTGCCATTGACCGCACTGTCGACACCATTGGACATCACGAAGACGGCCGCAAACCGAACAGCTGGTAGCCATATCTATTATGTGACCGTGATCTAGTGTCGTGAGATAACGCATTCTGCTCCGGCAAGTGCTTCGTCCAGTATCCCTGCATCATTGACTTCGTGGTGCCCGTCGATGTTCGTAGATTCCCATATAATGACGCGGGTCCGACCCGATGTTGTTTCTGGGGGTAGTTGGGAGTCACGGGAACGCAAACCTCCTCAAACTCGTCTTCAACAACTCGATAAGTACGCTCATACCTAATATCACTGACACGTGGCCGCTCATACCACCATTGAACCGGAATGGTAAGACCATGCTGATGGCGTCCAATATCACCTATCTTACGATACCCGATTTCGTAGTGGTCAACTGCAGGGTCAGCTCCTGCTGTGTTCATCTTGACTGCCACAATCCACTGGCCTACCCCAATACGTAGGTGGAACTGTGATTCGCTCGCCACAGGCAGACAACCAACTGGATGACGCAACCTGTGTGTCGTTGGGTCCGTCGGTACTGCTGACCAATGGTTGTATAAGCTCACTACCTTGTCACGGACGTTGCCGGTCCATCGGCCACTGTGGATAACTGTTGTAAGCGTAAGTAGTTGTGACCCCATGTCAGCTGCTAGATCACCGACATATCGGAGTTTAAACTTCCCATTCCAGTTGATCGAAGCCAATGCGGACTGATATTCGCGTGGGGTGATGTCCATGAGGGATCTGTCATTAGCCCTTTTCGACCTGGCGTCCTGAGGTTGAACCCACTCTGCTGTCACGGTGAACGGGGGGGGGGGGTTCAAATGACTCGGCGTACCGGATGATCTGTGCTGTCCACGTCTTGCCTCTGCTCGGTGGTTGGATCGGATTGCATAGCGGGTTGTCCGTCAATCCTGCACGGATCTGGTACACTTCGAAACGGTCAGTGAGGAGGTGGTAGACTGGGAGTTCTGGTGCATTTAGTACATGGGGGGTCTCAACGAGTCGATGGATGTTGGCATCGGTATCGCAGCTCTCTAGCCTCATCAATTTGCTTTATCGTAATACACAGCGGTATGCAGATAGAATGGCAGCCGGAGGACGGGCCTTGCAAGTTGACGAATAAAAACGTCCCCCGGGTTGCCATAGTAGTGCTCCCCCTTAGCATCATCCGATATAGTAGGCGCGGGATCCAAACATGATTCACAACATAGCGTAATTCCGGAAGCGATAAGCAAAGACGATAACTCGGTCGGAATCCGAGACTAAGCCCTGCCACGTGGGCTCGAGGGACGTTGCCCATTGGTCTTCGCCTCCTTGGTAGATCCCTAAATGCTTATAACCCTTCTCTGGCGCAACTACTTGAACTGGACTTCGTCGGCCTTGTCCGTCGTTGCGACACACGGCAGGGAAGTGCTCTGTTGGCTGCGCAATATACATCTGGAAGGATTTGACAGCCCCGAAGACTCCGCCTGTGGCGGATTTCCACGTGAGCATGTTGGTGACCCTCGCGCGATTTCCAAACAGCTAAAAGTGGTTGACACGTCAAGGTGGTCGTCGACGAACATTGTACTCTCAATGTTAATGCCTCGACCCACATGGTGGTGGCGGATTTCCACCGGGTCTGCACACTTCACCAGTTGTTCTTGTAGGCAATCCATATATACGCCAGTGTGAAGGATAGCAAGGATGGACCCTTGGCCAATGCCAAACTCGCGCTCTCCTGTTGTTAGCCACCCAAATGCTGTTCGTACTTCAATTTCCCCGGGTCCTAGAAGGTCGATCATCAGTTTGCTTGTCGTCCCTGGGACACCCATACCGAGATATAATAACTCCATTACCCAGGCTGATATCCGGTTGTAACATTTAAGGCAGTCCTTTTACACTAGAAGCAATCGGGCACATATCTCTTTCGCCCTCTCGATGAGCAATGTTGTCAGCAACGTGACATCCATGACAGACTTACCACACCGGAACCCATGTTGGAGCGTAATGCCGCGGCATACCCTCGTCGACAAGCATTTGATTACCAAAAAGAATCGGTTGACAAACGCAGATTGAACCGTGATCGGTCGCCATGGTGGCAAGCCCTTGGAGTTATCCAGAGTCGGATGCACTATCCGTGTCTTCGGTAAGAAACCCATGTGCTTACGTCGGAAAAGTTTCGGCGCCAACCCAGTCCGTAAGATGAGCTTGATCAGACGACGCTCACGTTGCCTCACTGGCGCAAGAGCCACTAGTCACATTTCCTGAGAAATTCTACTATATCGGAAGCTACGTTTTGCTACAGTTTGCGATCGATGCTACCTGCATCTCCACCGTGTAGTGATACTCTTCCCACGTTCGACCAGGTGCTTGCCAGATGTGAGCGTACCGGCCTCCCCGCTCAATGTCAGGTAACACCCATTCGCGAGCGAAGTCGGGGAGTGAGTCAACATCATCGGGCGATTTCGTATCCAACTATCTAAGACGGGCAGTCTTCTCGGTCACAGGAATCCAATTGTCCAAAAGAGACGTCAGTTCGGCGTGAACTTCCGCCCGGTTCCCCGTGTATAGCGCTCCTGAATTGTCGTGAACAATTGCGCTGCGGATGCCAACCGGAGGAAGCGGCTTCCCTAGTGTACTACGAAGGAACTCCTTGGTGCCCCCGCTCACAAACCACTTGCTACGTCGCTCCTGTCAAGTCTTTCGTCGGTTTGACTGCCTCCAGTTTCGTCTGCACTCTGCGACGAGGGAACGTTGCTTATCATGTCATTTTTTTTTAATACCCGCGCCCCTTTTTCGTGGGCACTTCCCACCACCATTGTGTCTGAAAAGAGTAACACACTTGGCCAGCATATCGCTCTTGCCGGGGCCCGAAGTTGGTCTGCTGTGATATCGGACTCATGTATCAAGACCTTTGTCTGGCGCAGCTGAGCTGAGCACCGGCTACTGTGCTTTATACAGACCCATCGGGCAAGCTTCCGTCGAGATTGGTTATTTTCCCCCAATAACTGCTTGGCGCTCGTGTGAAGGCAGGGGTACATATTATCGATGGCACGTTCCAACCATGTATGGTTTGTGCCTGCATTGTGTTATCCAAAGCAATGTCGTCAATCAAGCATATATCACCAGAGGAAAGGAGAGTAGAAGTGTGCTCCGTAAATTCCTGCATATCCTCGTGAGTCTTCGTACGTGTATTTACGACCTTGATGGGAGCGACGTGATGCAGGGTACGTGCAATGGAAGCTCCTCGCTCATACTTGAGGACCACAATTGGCACTCCGATATGGTTCACTTGTGATAATACTGTTCAGCCATACCGCGCCACCGATATGGCAGCTTCATGCTCGCCCGATACGTACATATCATCGATCGCGGAGCGAGTGCCATTTCTCGAGTACGTAAACCGGTTCACCTCTGGGTGTCTGATACAAAAGCTAGAAGTAGTACTAATGGAATCCGTCTATCTTGCAAACTGTTGGATCATATCCTGTGCACTCGCTGATCGCTGTGCAGAGAGGATGACAGCTCATCCGGGTACTGTTATAATCTCTGACTGCCAGTAGTATTGCATGCCTGGTACGGGCCTTTACCACTCGGTTTGTATCCAAATGTTTGCTTTAGTCGATTGCATGGTTTCTGGATTATTTCACGGGTCGATTAGCTTTCGCTCCGCGTGAAACTTCTCGAATCAGGATTGTTGCCCGTTTCATTGTTTAGTTATGAAGAGCGCAAGCTGGCAAACTTCGCAAGCCTAGCACGTTTTGAACCATTTTCCGGTATGATACCTATTTTCTTCGCCATGATTCAGCCTACAGCACATCCCACACCACTGCTGGCGACAACCAATCGACACCTGGAAGATGTTGTGAATGTGTTAGATTTGGATAATCTATCGTGCAGCACCTACCATCGTGTGCACTTGGGACTTGGACAACCGGAGAGCTCTCAACTATTTATCAGTTTCAAAATGAATTTGTTTCTTGTACGCAAAGGAAAGGAAGATCTGGGTCTTGCGGTGGCGAGATCTGTGGAAAAAGCTGGCGCGGGGTTGGAAAAGGCATGGGCTCGTCGGCAGAACAGACGCTGCAAACCCTTTGAAGCTCAGGAGATTCTGCAGATATGTCTGGTAGGACTTGTAGGATCTGCACAGCGATTTGTTCATCTAAAATGTGTTGGCCTGTACAAGGATTAGTCATAGCCAAGTACTTACTAACTAACAAAACAAAACAGCAGCACTGTACATGAAAGAGCAGAAATGACTGGTAGGCATTGTAAACGAGCGTCATGACCACCCTAAGCCAAATTGCACCAGTGGGTGACAGCCGAAAGTGCTTCAATTTTACGTTTTGCAAATAACGAGAATATACGTGGGTACCTCCCATTACGCGATTCTACAAAGCATATAGAGACGGCATAATATGCTTCGCCGGTGGAAGAGGGCCCGGCCGGTTAATTACTATCGTGACGAGGTGCTTCCACAAGTTTAACGACTTACGAGTGTCTGATGATCGACACAATGGCCCAGCTGACCTTCATCGAATGTAGGAACTGGTCCCGCAGCGTAAATTAACCCCACATACCTCTGTTGAATTGCTCTCAGTTCTGGCCGATAAGTCCATGAAACACGATTGCCGACTGAAACGTGAATGATACGTATAATGGAAGAGGTCGAAGCGTATACAAGAAACCCGTCTTGTATGCTCCACACACAACGCTACGCAGTAGCCGGACTTGCTGACTAACGTCCGGGATCAAATCATTAACACTACCTCCAAATTCATCCGTCGCAACGTTAACATTAGCAAAACTTCCATGATTTGCTGCTAAGCGTCGTTCCATCTTCGGTTTTGTGCGCGTCTTGTACTCCATAAATTTATAAAATCGTCCACGCTTGACTGATGGCATTGACGCAACATTTTCCGGCGAAAACGCAGTTACCTGCATTTCTTTCCTGCAACGCACTGATCTGTTAGACACATCACATAGTGAATGCTAAAGCACATTATACTTTTTTGCACATCAATCCGTAGTTTTTAGTTGTTCAACGTGGAAATGTGAATGCCGATCCAGGAATGCATTGATGTGTTTCGCGATCTTCTCTTCATTGTGGGATCCCACCTTCATCTCGGTGGTTGCAATTGAGGAGGGCACTCTTTCGGCATGGCTTCATGAACCATACCGAAAGGATTACTGATATCATCACAACGAGCTACCATGCGGAATACCTTTGCTGCTATAAACCAGTTATCCGAGACTTTCGCAACAAGAACCAGTCTGCTGTAGGCTGATTCGCCGTAAGCCGTTGGACCCCGTCTTCAACTGTGTAAGCATTTCGCTTGAGATTTTCCTGCTATCATAGGACAATTGAGCTCGTAATGTCAGACCACCGACCAGGACCAGCCTCTGACGGTGTTGTGTAACGCAGGGCTACATTTCCGAGGGCTGATCGATAATCGAGAGCGTATGCGTGACCATGCGCCATTCCAGGACCACTCGCCAATCATTCGGTCGCCCAATATGCTGCACGTGCTCCCTGTTTTTAAGGCAACTGTTGGAAGCGCGTAGCGGTCTGGTCGTACGTAAAGGGAAATTGTCCGGAGCGTTTATGCGTCCCAACAATGCCCCCCCCCCAACTTCTGCAATCTGCTGATTCACTGCGTAGGACTGGTAACCTCTATCTAACGCGTGTATAATACCTGGCAACCTGATTTGGCTCTCTGTTGACACGCCGCATAACGAGCGCTGCAACACCCAAATGGCATCAGCAACAGCCTCACCACGTGTGCTTATATGCCCGCCGAGATAAATACCACTCACAGCGGAGACAACGTCGTTGCCTATAGTTCCATATCTGCTCCATCATCATGTTTAGTTAGTACACACCACAGAAGTCCACTTTATAGTGAGCAGCACGTTACCCTTTTTTTTCGGATTTCGAACGTGGGCGAAACCGGTGTCATCAACTAGCTGAGATCGATGCCGGATTAGGTCGTCATCCAGCATTGCAATTGTAACCTCGTTCATGTAAACCAATATCCGAGCAAATACGACGAATCTGTTCCATGTTTTTCGCCACTTCACGTTTTGGAGTAAAGGGGGCATTCTAATCAGCAGATCCACTGCGGTTTTGCTGACCGGAGGCTCTTAGGGCTTTGCTATTGGCAACGCACTCGATACAGGTATAATAACGTGCGCTCTCGACGCTTTAGAACGCGTCAGGTGCGATACCGTAAAACTCCAGCCATTATTTACTTCCGCAAACTTGAAAATGGCATTGAGTTTTAGAGCATTTGGTTTAACCAGGCTCTTGTTTGCATAAAACAAACTCACGAAGTTCGAGAGTATTGAAGTGTCCAACCACGCATTTATGATGCACGCAACGTCGACACTTGCGAGATGGTGCTCTGATGACCCAATCATCCTCTGTAGCAGCCGTGGGATGACGGTGCTGGATTCTTTTCTAGCCTTCTCCAATAGAAACTCGTCCACGCCATTTACCTCGAGCTGTCTGCCATTCGATACCACGTAGATCCAGGAACCGTGTGAGGCTTGCTCGTTCGCCTCGCTGTCGATCTCGTATTCGCCACTCGTAGACGAATCGCTCTCCGACATGGCTGCAGGAAGCTTCACAAGCTCTGGAAGTAATGGGGGCGCGGGATGATGCGTTGTGGTTGCAGCTGACTAGCCAAATTCAAATTTGTCCTTAAAAATGGGTTAATGACAAATCGTTCACAGATTCAGAAACTACTTGTTCTTTGGTCCTTCGGTTTTAGGACCAATCTTGTTAGGGATACAGGCTTTTCACTCTAGAACAAAATCCATGCAGAAGCAGGTCCGAGAGTTTTTTTCTGTTAGGAAGGACTACCGCTGCAAACTTGAAGCTCCGAGCCAATACTGTAGGTGCTGGAGCGTCCTTCTCCGAGAGCATCATCGTCGCCAACCAAACAGAGTCGTGATGCCGTTGCGACGTGTGGACGATGTCTACTATGGTGGTGGATGGCGAGTGTGCTATCGCTAGTGTGTGCTCCGTCCGTAGTTTCAATTGAGTTTGTATACTGGCCATAATTCATTGTTGAAAAAACTCACGGGGCGTTGCTTGACAAAAGTCTGACGCAGTTAAGGTTGAGGGTGAATATCGTAGGTTGCACTTGATTAACTAAAATCGTATCGGTACTCAAACATCTACTTGCCAGAGAAGTCCAAAAACTGTTGACTTGAACGGATGTTCCTCTCCAGCGATCGTTTTGCCTTCTGTTCGGCTCTGCTGCCGTACACTTGATTGTATGAGAATCGCCGGAAGTGTATGGGTGTTTGTATGTACCGATTTTGTTGTCCAAACACAAAATGACATTAACTTAGTTTGTCACTTTAGTGCGGGTGCCAGTTGTTTGCGCGGTGTAGACTTCCAACCAACCACTTGGCGCAAATTCGACATTTGCCATGCTGATTGGGTGTGCTCGTGAGGATCAGTTGAGTGCTTTGTGTCCCCCAAGAAAACAAATCCAAAAACAAACTATCGATTTGGACAGGTATTCGGTTTGTGGCGGCTCTGGTCAGCCACTCGTGCGACCGGACCATGGAGGGAGGAGAGAAAGCGGTAAGCGCCAAGCTATCACGCTGCGCGTGGAGGAACCTACAAGATGGAAGACCTTCACGCAGCGCTAGCCCGCGTTTCTGGGGGCGAGAAGTACGCAGCAGTGGCGCGGATAACGAAAATCCCTGTGCGGACACTGTTCAAGAAGGCTGCTGAACAGCGAGAAGGCAAACCGCTTGCGGGAAGGCGTCGCGGCACAAAGCCCACGCTGCCCGAGGAGCTGGAAGCAGACTTGGTTGGGTTGCTGCGATGCAGCGGGTCGGTGTTCCCGTTGGCCCTTCTGGCATTCTTGCCAAGGTCAACGAGGTATACTTGGCCACCCAGCCTATGTATACCCGCCGCACAGCCCCCTGAAGCCGCTGACAACTGGCTGGTACCGGCACTTCCTAGGAAGAAACCCGGTCCTCGCTCCACGTATCGTCCAGCAAATTGCCCGCGTTCGCCACCTAGTCGGAGCTGAAGTGGTTCTGGGTTTATTCTACACGATGGCGCGTCTCGTCATTCATAAGGGGTTCGACGCAAGACGGGTCTTCAAGATGGATGAGACGTCCGTCATGCCGAAGGCGCCAACACGCAAAGTGATCGCTATCAAAGGTTCTACTAACGTTTGGACTCAAGAGACTAAGCCTAACTTTCGCATGACGGTAGTTGCTGCCGTGAGGGCGGTCGGTATCGCTGCGACCCCGCTTATTGTCGTACCGGGTAAGCGTATTTACCGCGACGAGCTTGCCGCAATCTCGATCGATTTTGCGTCGGTGACTGGATTACCGAAAGGCTTCAGTAATGCAAGAGTTTTCAAGTATTTAGTGATGCGGTTTGGTGCCACTTGACGCGAGAGGGTGTGCAGCGTCCAGTTGTGCTCGTACTTGACAACAGCTCCACGCATTTGGGTATCGGTACGAATATGAGCCTCCATTTGGAACTAACCAGCTAAACTGATTTTTTGTTTCTATCCATTTTGACGTGATATGTGATTGTAGACGTTAACGGCGTGCTCGGAGCTTGACATCTTGCTTGTACCTCTGCCGCCAAATGCGACGCATCTGTAGCAGACCCTCGACGTTGCGGTGTTTGAACTGTTTAAAACCATGGTAAAAGCTGCATTGCACGCGAAACTGTTGGTCAGTTCAATCTGCACGATCTCCAAGACCGACGCGATTGGTATCACGTGCAATGCGTACCGTTCCGCGCTCATGATGCGTCTTAGTAACGCTGTGAATGGTTTTCGCGCCACGGGGTTGTATCCGACATCATTGGTGTGCATGCAGCGTCGGCTTCGGATTTTTGCTAGTGGTGGGGCCACCGGAGATGTTGGCAAGGCTGAATGGCTTAAGCGAAAGCGGGAAATTCAAGCCGAGGTAAGAAACAGCATCTTACGGCTGCTGTCGGCGCCGTGTGGGAAAGGCAAGAGGCGCCGAGTTACTGTGGACTTCGAATGCCGCCTCATTACGAAGGAAATGCTGCTGGAAGGTAACATGTAGCGACCGTGCACTAAAGTGGTCAACTCAATTCCAAGCATCATTTTTGAGCCTCCGTACCGTCGCACTCACTCGTCCCAAATCATCGAAAAAATAGTTTCTAGACGGTCGCCGCTTGCCCTTTTTGTCTGCCACTAACTATAACCCAAAATGCGCAACTCAGTGGATCCACATCCATTTTTTTAAGGGACCCAAAATCGCGCACTAAATTGGAAAACTAACTTATTAATTTTTTGTAGGCTTCTGCGAGCGATCTCCAGTGTCCGCGTTTTCGTCACCAAAGTATCCAACGAAGAGCTAATCGTTGCTATTCGCTAAATTTCAGACAAAGCAAAATCACGACACGTGAGCATGTAAAAGCACGACGGCCCGCACAATCTCCGCAGCGACAGGACTCCAACGCAATCAGGTCAATTAGGACACCTCGTCCTGCCCGCATGGGATGTTCCGCAGTCGGCTAACTCGACGACCTGCATGAATCCGTCCAGGACTCTGTGGGTACGTAGTTCGCCAAGCCCACGCTCTTCCGGCTTGTCGATTCACATGCTATCGCATATAACTTAAGCGCACCTGGAATATACGTTGTAATGATGTTGGTAGAGGAGGGAAGGACGCCATGCCCAACTAGCACCCTCCATCAGGACTCCACCATTGTGGAGATGAAAGGATACTCTGGAGTGGCTAACACGCCGAATACTGGGCTGACTGGCGACAGTGACATTCGAACGGTGACTGCAAAAGACGTGACAGAGGCATGCATTTTTCGATCAAGGCCCACCAAGCGTACCGCGGCAGTCTTCGCGCCATGTCTAAGTGGATCGTCAAAACAAAACACAAGGTGTATCCACCTATTTCGACGCGAAAGGTCAGATTAATGCAAAGCGCTTCACAGAAACGGTGAAGGTATCCGATCTTTATTGCGAATCCTGCTTGTAGTCACCGTGCACGACAACGGTTCCGCCGACAACCAAACAGAGGTGCTTGGGGGGGGGGATTACCAAGCAAGGTGACCTTGAGCTGCTTCGTCTCCGTTTATACTCGCCAATGTTGAATCTCTATAGTAAAGCGCGCAACCTACATTGCATTGTTGTGTTCTAGCGTTACCTGTGGTGTTGTTTTCTGCAGTTTTTTTAGCGTCTTCAAAGCGGACGTGGTGGCGCACTTGTCGGGCTCCGGCAGCGCCTGTTCGTGCAGGGCGCTCACCGCAGCATGATGAGGGCGAGGATGGCTTTGCTTGAGGACGCCGACAACGCGTTGATCGGACATTTGGTCGGCTGCACTGTTAGAGCAGCGTTCCGGACTCGTTGAAATTAGATATCATGGAATACGGGGTATATGTGGTTAAGCTACTAACACGAATTCACGTTTGCGTCGGCGGTACCCAGTACAATTAATGCCTTTTGAGTCAAACTAATTTGTTGTGAACAATCCCAGTTTGCTTTCCGTGGTGTCGAGCTGGCAAAAATGTAGTATTACGTACGATTCTGTAAGGGGTGTCTCGTGCTTTCCTCCTCTGGGTAGACTGGTACGAAAACCCAGCTACTCATGGCCAGGGGGGTGTTGTTTATGCCGTCCAAATTTGTCGAAGCTGAGCAAATTGGAGAAAGGCGGGAACCCGACAATTATTCAAAATTCCAATGAGGCGCTAGCTTCACGCTGAAGGTTCTTCGCCTTCACCTCCAACAGTTTGGGCCACTCTATAAACTCCGGTGCTTCATACTCCAAACCCCGTCGTTTTTTACCGCTTGTTTTCTTTACACCAGAAGAAAATCTTTCCCACATTGTCTCCACAACAGCGCCGCATGAACCTCCATTAATAACAGCATCACTGAGAGTTGTTGTTTTCATGATGTATCACGCTGACTGATCGATTCCTCCACGATAGGCTGCACAAACAGCTGATAACTATTCTCAGAGGCAGCCGAACCTGCTGTAGTTGCCAATACAGCTGTCCTAATTTCTTTACTGGAGGGGAGGAGTCGCTAGAGCAAGCACTCGTGCATGCACAGTCGCCAAATCATCCATTTGGTCCACCTTAAAAAAATTCTTTCTCATTGACAACCTTCCCCTGTTCAAGAGACTGGTTATCTTTCGTGAGGTGTGGTTGTTCAGCATATATAGAACCGCACGTGCATGGTTGCCATGGTTCGGGAATCGCAGCGGTTTCGATGCGGTTGTCATATTAAGCTTCCGTAACTGACGACCGCATTTCACACGCGCAACAGGTATAAGAGGTTTATTCTTTATAACAGGATGCGGCATTGGATGTGCGATAGGCCGCTCGTGTCGCTCGACAACTTTGAAGATTTCGAAAAAAAAAAACGGATAACGTTAAATTAAAACTTCTTCCAAATAAAATTCCTCCTCTCATATCCGATAGAATTGTGGTGAGTATACAAACCGTATAGTACCCACCCTAATAGTAACTAACTTCTGGACCACGAGCCCTACCATTTCTCAAGCCACCGCTTACAGCAAACCTTCAATTCGGCAAATAACTAACCCAATATGCGCTACTTCACGACACTTCGTCGGGTCAAACAAGTGTGGTGACGGCTTCATGGGTCGGTATGATCTATACCTACGTAAAACAGCGATTTTAACCATCTCACCGGCGATGTCTTGACGGACAGAGCCGTTCCGCTTCGTGATTTTTCTATCGCCGCGTATTGGCACGATGAACCAGGATACCGTCTTTATGGGCGAAACGGCGGTGTATTTTGAAGATCCGAGCCAGGCGACTGGCGTAGCGGGTCTACGTCACGTGGTGCTGAAGTCGAAGACTTTGCATCGTTCGTGTTACCGCTGTCCTTGCTGTGTTAACTTCCGGTCGTAAGCCCCCCCCCCTAGTCGTTTTGCAAGGCGTTCGCCAAGATGGTGTAATCGAGCGGATTAGTAACGCGTACATGACATATGAAGCGGGCTTGAGTCGACTCACAGCGGCTGGTCAAGTAGCTCGATATCGTTTTCCCACCCATCCTGGATACGTCAACGCCTGGCAAGACAGTTCTATGAGATTCGTTTGAGTTTCCATGGCGGTGAAGGTGCAATTCGCGAAGAAGAAGGTACAGATGTTCGTCATCCCTGGAGGCTTAACACCGTACCTACAACCCGGGGAATTCGGCATATATCTTGGTCGCTCAAGGAGATGCCGTCGACAATCCTTGACGCTTTCTGTGGCAGCTCGAAGCAGCCGTCGGTGGCAAATGCCGTTTCGTTGGTGCAATCCGCTTGGAAAGATGTACCAGACAATGTTATCAGCTGTTCTGTGGCAGCATCAGGATTTATCACTGGTACGAAGATTAACATTTAGTCGCGACGCAATGGACCGAGTTATTTTGCCGCAACTGGCTGTCCCGCGACGAGAACTCCGATGCTGATGTATCTCCTCAAGAACTTGGACGAGCTCACCATTTTGGACCGTCTGATTTGGTAGTATACTACTCGACAGTTATCGTAAAAGGCTGATCGAGAAGCTTCCCTTACAGGCGACCATCCTAAAACCTCAACCAATCAGACCACTCTATTTCGATCATCTATCATGAGATGTCAAAACGAATCCTGAATATAAATTACCACCAGTCGCCACGGGCTTGCAAATTCTTCGGCATGTCATTCCTCGATTGCACTGGCAGTAAAGCATAGCCACCCACGCGTCAAAGGTTTCGAGGCCTCATCACGCAGCAGCCGTCAGCTATCAGCGGAAGCACTTGTAAAAAAAAGAAAATCGAAAAACACGGGGTAGAAGCAGCGATAACTTGGCCCTCCGCGCCTCTACAAACGTTGGCTTGTAAGCGTATGAAACGTCAGGTTTGAAGTCTGCGCAGATATCGCCGAACAAGTGGCGCTGGGTTACGGCATTTTGTGGAAGCTATCACGATCTGGCGTCGTGTGCATTCAGCCTCGGGCTGTGGGGTCGCTTAGTCTTCTGGATCTGAGACATAAGGCGAGGAGCCGTACCGGTGTCGCCGCTGATGGAGGCTCGAGCTGTGGTCGCGAATATTGGGATTTGCGACGGCCAGTTTTCACCGAGCTCGTCGTCGCGCCGTTGCTTTCTCAAGTTGTACAGGCTCTCTGCGGCGGCGGCCCAAGATCGGGCTGAGAAAAATCTCTCAGTGGTTCTCGTCAAGTGGCAGAACTTTCCACAAGAAAGTGCAGGAAATGATGTTGAAGCACATGTTTTAGAACGCCGACCAGATCGCTCTAAATTCTGAGCACCTCGTCATCCAAACGATCGGCTAGATCGGCACTCGCAATGGTGGGTCCGCAACAGTTTTAAATAGAAAAGCCGCTCACAACGAAGGTGCTTGCTGAGTCAAGAGGCATCAAGCGAGCACCCCCTTCCTCGTCTTCAAGCAGGCGCCGTCATGGATGCCAGCGACAGAGCTTTACAACTGTGTAGAGCAGCAAGGCTTTTGCCGCGATCTGTGGAAGAAGGTAAAGGCTAAGCAGGCATTGACTGGTATGACGATCTGTTGCATCAGCCGTAGGGCTCTGGAATGCTGGCCTTTCAGTGGCGTTCTTGCAGCTTCGCTTTGTAGTTCGATGAAGCATTAATGGACCCGTCCAGCTCATCTGGGACGAGTTCAACGGCACTGGGCGGGTGAATTTGTGTCGTGCGCCAAGAAGCTGAATATTCGCTGCTAAAAGGCCCGGCTGGGTGCATATCCGTATGCCAGCCAGCCGACATCGCATGATGCGACTACTGAAGGTACGGCTGAATGCCCAGTGGCTCGCAGAGATTAAACATCAACTTCGGCAGCATTAATGGCGGTAAGGTTTTGCGAGTCGAAGTCGCAGTCGGATGGCTACATACAAGCGGAACGGACGTCGGGAATTACAATTTAGGTGAATTGAGTAAGATGGGGCACCATCAGACCAGCGAAAAGTGTTGTTAGATGATGATGTTGAGGCATACGACGCGAAAGGCAGGAATTGCTTCGATTTTTAATATGCAATAATGCTGCCAATGACGTTTCAAACAATGCCGGAAGTAACACCGGAAATAAACGCAAAATGGCCTGAGTTGACAACTAAACGGTAAGGATGTAAGCAGATGCATCTGCTTTCTTGGAACCCTTTCAACGAAATTTCACCAAATACGATGCTTTAACTTTCCGAGTGGCCTTGGGGAATTTGAACTTAGCCCGCTTCATAAACGACAGCTGTTTTCACCAACTGAACCAACGGGATGACAGGATAGCCGTTGATATCAAGCTCCTTGACGAAGTGATTCCCTCCTGGTCTGCCATCGCCGTTTCCCTTGTTGCTCAAATCCAGATTTTGGGTAATTTTCTTCGTCTGGATGAAAGCAGACATTGCCCCCTATCGATAGGTGTCGCTTTCGGGTCAGTAGATGCAAACGGCTCTTCATTTGTGTGGTTGTACTCCTTCTTGTTTGGCTTTTCAGCGTCGTCATCATCGTCTGGTACTTCGACCAAAATGCCCTGGTCCAGTTCATATTGGCGCCTCTGGAGATCTGCTGTGCGCTGAGTCTCGTTTCTCTCTGTGTCGCCGACAGGGTCAACATAAGCGTAGGTGGTTTAAAAACACTGCTATATACTTTACATGATTAGAGGAATATATATGTAATGTATCAGATACTGGTTATTTCCGTACAGTTGCATACAATATTTTTGAATAATCATAACACAAAAACTGCCGAGAGCTATGTTTGTAAAATTATACACGGTTATCAGAGATAAAAATAAGTTAGAATTGTCCATAAAGCGTACTCGTGTAAAGAAAGTGTTCCTATATGATTATATAGACAAATGTGCACGGAAAGTGGTATCCCCTTGTAGATCTGAAAATAAATTTCAGTTAACAAATTCCTAAATGAAATGGATTCAGTTTGAAAAAATATAGTACCGTGACTTTGGGTATCTCATATCTTATAGTGAAATCACCTTTCATTTCAGATCAGTGGTGATGAATCTCAACGGATTCCTTCGTTACACAAGACCATAGGAGTCACTCGCAGCGCATTCCAGACTATCCCTTCCCTGAACTCCGCATGGGTTTCGTCGCCCCCAAACTGTCGGGGGGACAAGGTCTCGTGGTCACTACTAGGCTTGTGCTTGTGGCTCGAGGCAAACGCAAGCACTTCTTGCTCACGATGTACTTCCGGATTGCATCTCACTGCTATCATCTAAGAAGACCGTCTATTACGCATTAATGCCTGACATTTCTTTGACGACATCACTGCACATGTGCAACTTCACGGTGCCTCAGCTACGCGAGCTGGTCACCAAGCTACATCTCCTGGCGCCATGCATCGTCACGCTCGAGCGAGGCACAGTCCCCACACTAAGGTGCTAACAATGCTGGGCGGCGATTAAAGAAGCCCTCCACACTTTCACGACCGCGAACCGATCGCCTGCAGCCTACAGCCGTATCTGCAAGCATGCGACACAAGGATCTTCTGTCCTTTAACCTGCGCTGGCTGCTGCACGGGTCGCAGGCTGCTGTCACGCAATATGGACAAAGAAGCTCCTTTGAAGATCTGTTGGAAATTTATAGACGGCACCAAGCAGTATGCGTGTCGCCCTAGCGCACGCAAGAACCCTGAATCCAGGTTTGAAAAATTGCAGAGATCCCTGTACAATGGCCACCCAAAATGGCATTGCTTTAACGGCCAAGGAGTAACAGCACCGAACGGTATTCTAGTGAGCATGTATGATCCCGTTGAAGATCGTCGGCATGACTCCATAATACTCAGCATGAGTTGTATCCTGGGCGAGCTGTTTAGCGACCAAGATGAAGCATTTCACGGCAACTTTATCTACGGCGACAGTGAATTTGTGGGTTGCCCCTTTCCCGACATCAGCGTCAGTGCTGCTAAAGCGGCTTTCAATGCGCGGATTAGCAGTCCGAGAGGCTGTGGAGTGGGACTTCGGTCGTGTAAAGCCTCAGTGGTCGTACTTGAACTGGGACAAAACGTTGCGCAGTCGGCAGACACGAGTTGGCAAGTTGTTCCTTGTAGCCGTTTTGATAACCAATGTTCACACTTGTATGCAACCTGCTGGAAACCAGATTTCAATCTACTTCGGTCTGAAACCGCCGATGCTAGGAGAATATTAGGTATAGAATAGCAGAATACAGGCGTGACTACTGTTGGCCGCTTGTCATTTAGACAACTTCCCTATCGCTGCTGCGACGACGGAAATTTACCTGAGCAGCTGCAACGTGAACGTATCTCGCGCTATTTCAGCTGCTAGCGCGACGCTGTTCTGGCATGAGCTCTGCTTTTTCGTGACGCTTCTTCATGCTGTCACTTCCTCTCGGCTTCTTTTTCTCGAAGGTAAGACGGTTATTCAAGTAGGTGTACCTCTCAGCATTTTCACCAGCCAATCTCTCGTTTGCGATGGCAATAGCGTCGTTAACCGCATGAATCTTCTCGCTCTTGCTTGCCTTTTCCTTTCGCCCTTTTGCGCCGGACACACCACCTTCTGGCTTGACAGAGACGATGAAGCAGCCGTCGCAGAGACGGCGCTGCTAAATCGATGAGCCTCCTCAGCATCCGATTGGGATCCTGGTGCAACTTGTCCTTGATCTCTCCCATGGCCAAGCGCCGTATGATCGCGCCCAATGCTTCTATACCTTCATTCTTGGCACGCTGAGCTTGCTTGGATCTTCGCGGGTTGATTTCCACACATCCATCCGCTGGACAATGTTCTGCAGCGGAACGTCGCGCTCTTCGTACTACACTGAATTCCCCGACTTTCGGCGGGATGCACGCTCAGCTTCAGGGTACAGCTTGACGACTTTTGCCAAGTCGAGTACGCATCGAGGTTCCAGGTTTGTCCTTCTGAAGGCTGGTGATTCGTCGCACATCTGCGTTTTCGTGTCAAAGCAATTTAACACTCAGTTCGCAGTGCCGTAGGGCGCTTCCTATGGCTTAATCGTATTAGCAGTTCGGGGAGGATGAGATCGTTACTAGCGGTGAAGGTTTTCGGCTGCTTGTTGGCGGCTCTCGGCATCCTCAGATGCTGCACGGAGCGCGGTGTTCACCCGTCATTCGGTTAACTGGTCGCAGGTATCGGTGTTGTGGCCCAAGCGAAAGCCCTGATAACTGGCCTCGGTGCGTCGCTTTCAATTGCAGAAAAAGGTATACGTGGTTTGGTGAAGATCGCCTCAACTACGACTGCGAGATTTCTCTATTGGCTGATCGTTTGAGCGTTCCCGGGCTGAGCGGATTGCAGACTTCGGAGGCTGTTCATTCCTCTAAGTGATGGGGAGGGTGGGAACGCGGTATATCTAAGCCAGAGGCAGACAGCGCAGCTGACCTCTGTGCATTGACTAGCTTGGGGCAGTTGGTCTCGGCGGAAGCGAGACACCACTGTCCCGGAAGGGCCGAACCGCTAGGGGCAACCCAGCGCAGGCCAACAAGGGCCGACTAGCTCGGTTATTGTTGTGATTCTTGCCTAAGTAACCACATCTGCCGATTCTGTGTGTGCTGCAATACCACGGAGAACACGCTGAGGCTTTCGGCAGCACACAAGGCAGCGAGGCTTGACTAGGTTAAGAAGATGGTCCTGCGGCAAGACGACTGGGAGCAGATCATCTTCTTCGACGAAATGAAGTGGGGGACCTAGGTGGCCCTGATGGCCTCCAGTACTACTGGAGAGATCTGCATCAGCTGCCTTGCCAAACAAACATGCGCCAAATGAGCGGTAGTTCTGTGATAGTGTGAGCGGGATTTAGTGTGGCCGGGAAAACCGAACTCGCCGTACTGGTAGGTAGTCGATCTTCCGCGCACTATGTCGACACGCTATCAGAGTACTTGAATTGCCTTGTTATCTACACTACGGCGAATATGACTTTTAACACGACAACGCAGTAATCCACACCTCACGCGAGACGATGGCTTTCTTCGAAGAGCAGAGCGTGCGGTGCTAGATTGACTTGCATGTTCCCCAGATATTAACAATTGAAAACCTCTGGGTCATCATGTCCGGAGAATTATACCGCGTCGTACACAGTACGACAACGTGTCTTCTTGTACTAAGGCGCGGTATACTGCCTGGAACAATGTATTTTTCAAGGCAATATCTTCGCTGATTGACTCCATGCCTCCCAGATATATCGCGGTGGTCAAAACGATGGGGAACAAGGCCCACTACTAGTTACCATCTCTCCAATTACCATCACTTAAAAACGCTGATTAACATCTCATACAAAAGGAATTTGTATGAGATGTTAATCAGCGTTTTTTTGTCCACAAATGTGATTTTATGTATGTGAGATCCGCAATATTAGCGCATAGCAGCGGACGCCTACCGTGTTCCACAAAACATATCCGAAGAACACCAAGCCGATTAAGTACGAGTGCACGAGTGCTCGTATACGTTTGGCTGGAAGTGTACTTTCCAACAATGGTAAGCACCCAAGGGTGCAACACACCAGTTTACGTCTACCACACCACTTCGGCCAGTTTCTCGCATACTGCAAACCGGCGTGCGGGCCTGAAATCCGGGCGCACTTGGTACGTGGATGGGAAGCCTTCCTCTGTCTTGATGCGCATTCTCAGTCTTGCTACACCTTCATCATACCCCAAGCACACTCCTGCAAATGCTAACCTGAGAATACCGCCAATATTCTGCTAAACAGTGAAGCTAACTGCCACGAATCGGCAGCTCTCTTGAGATATCAGCAGCTACCGCACCTACAACCCGCACAATCCAGCGACAGCGTAGCTGCAGCCGCCCGCTGACTCGTCAATGGAAACCACAGCAGATCGCCGACCGCCCGGCGAAGATATGGTGCGTTTTTACGGCCTATCGACCCAACTATCAGCTGTTGAAGCTGCGCATGACACGTTGCGTTTGATAACCTGGTGATTAACGCGCGCATGTGGCCGTTATGGGACTAATTCAGGGGAGCCCTTCGCCTCCGCAGGGCGCGACATCGAATCCGTTCAAGACTGCTCTGCACAAGTTCGCGCAGAAGAAGAAAGAGCGGGCAGCAGCTGCCAGTCTCAGCAACGCGGCGACGTCAAGCTTTTTCTCAAGGGGGAGCGGCAACACTGCGCCACAGCAAAAGCCTCAAGCACTGCCTGGGTCGGTAAAGCAAGTGAACACGGGGCAGTTGCCTCCGGTGTGGGCGATGCCCTCCCCGGCTCCACCGAGGTGCGGACGAAAATGGTGAAATGATGAGCTCTTTGTGGTGGAAAGCTCATAACTGCTGTTTTGATGGCAGGAAAATGTCTTCTCCTGTTGACTCGGTCTCGCCACGTCTGCGAAGCGTCTCGTCGGCGGGTAGCGAGAGTGAAGAGATGACGTCCGGGTCGCTTGGTGCTCATAGTCGGAGCCGTCACTCGTTACACGAAGATGAGCTCGAGCAGGAACTGCACGAAGCAAGGTTACATCAGCACCCTAACGGGGGTGGAAAGGGAAGTCCACGTGCTGCAGAAACTCCGTTAGTATCTGCTTCGTCTTCGCGCAATGCATCGGGGAATCTACGTTACACGCAGTTTGAGCGGTTGTTGGAAAAGGAAGTCGTCGACCTGGACCAGCTTCGCAAGCTCAGTTGGGGCGGTGTCTCGACGAAGTATCGGCCTACAGTCTGGCGTCTGCTTTTGGCATGTTACTGTAGTTGATTTGGTTGGTTTGGTGGCATCTCACCTTGTATGGTTGTGTCTGCTGTAGGGCTATATGCCGTCGAAGAAGGATCGGCGCGCCGCCATGTTGGAGCGAAAGCGGCAGGAATATGTAGAGCTGTTGCAACAGTATTATTACATTCCCGACACGGATCGGGGCACGCGCGAGCAAACCACACTACGACAGATCCTAGTTGACATTCCACGCACCAATGCTGACGTGAAGCTCTTTCAAAATGAACGGCTTCACCAAGTGAGACGATACTTGGCATCACTTTTGAAAGTTGTGGTGTATTGACAGTTATGCTTGTTCTCTCTTGTCTGCAGTGCATGGAACGCGTCCTATATATCTGGGCAATTCGACACCCAGCTAGTGGTTATGTGCAGGGAATTAACGACCTCATGACGCCCTTCTTAGTCGTTTTTCTTTCGGCTTTCATTGGTAAGTGAGAAAGCGAAACCGGATCGTCCATTCGCACTGATAAATAGCCTGGTGCCTAGCTCACATCACATTTGCTGTGCGCGTTGATGCGTAGATGAGCCGCAGACGTGCGATTTGGTGAAGGTATCGGACGAGAATCTGCAGATCGTCGAAGCGGACAGCTACTGGTGTCTGACGAAGCTGCTTGACGATATTCAAGATCATTACACATTCGCTCAACCGGGTCTACAGCGTATGGTGCAGCGCATGGAGGAACTTGTCCACAGATGCGACGCAGAACTGTATGAGCATATCGTGGAGCGTGAGAATGTGCAGTTTGTGCAGTTCGCGTTCCGCTGGATGAACTGTCTGCTAATGCGCGAGCTACCATTGGATGGTATCGTGCGCATCTGGGATACTTATCTGTGTGAAGACTCCGGTTTTGAGAGCTTTCACGTGTATGTGTGCGCTGCCATTCTCATGACATTTGGCGAGAAACTTAAGACACTGGAGTTTCAGGATCTGGTTCTCTTTCTGCAAAGTCTCCCGACGAAAGACTGGGTTGAAAACGAGATTGAGCCTCTCCTCTCGCGCGCGTTTATCCTCCAAACGTACTTCGCCGACGCGCCGAGCCATCTCAGCTCGCAAGCCGCTCAATAGCAAGGAACACAGGCACAGGTTGCCAATGTTACACCACAAGCCAGTCAATATATAGCATTTCTGACTGCTACAGCTATTGAGGTTCTACTAATACACTGATATTGTTCAAGCTGACTGGCTGAAATTAGCGGTGGCGAAAGTCAGTGCTCTCGGCTCCGCGCGATCAATATGTGCGGCGATTCCACGCTAAGTGGATGCTAACGGCGGACCCTGTTAAAGCAAGCTGGGTATTGTGACGAAGTTGCCAAGGAAAAGCTTCGTTCGTGCATTATCGGCCATAATTTGTGGTGCACAGTACATATTCATTATTGTGGTTCACGTGAAATATAGTACATGTAGCAAATATCACTCATTCCAAAATGTTTGATGGCGCGGTAGACGCCGATAGAGCTTCAAAAGTACGGACTCAAACACATGGAATTCCACTTGTCTTGTAACTTAAAGTGCACCCCACTGAAAATAGTTCATTTCTACTGTCCGCGAAGCCTATCGGCGACAGCCTTACAGAGGAGGTGGATGCTCGCAATTGAATCATGATCGAGCTGATGGGTACCGTATGGAAGGAAATCAGTTTGCCTGCATTGGCCTTGATAAAAACGTTGTACAAACTTCTCGGTGCGGCGGCTGATGTCTTATTGCTCGATTAGTCGTCAAGATGCCCCTCCTCATACGTCCTTTGTATGAACGGATTGGGGAATCCTTCACGTGGGTTGTCTTATTCCTTGCAATTGGCAAGTGAAGCCACATTATGTAACGCGTGGAACATGTTCCCTTTTTTTTGTTTGGACTTTCGTGTTAGGAAGCAAGCTGAAGTCCGACGAGTCAAGAAATGCCAGTGTTTACCACTGCTCTTTGCGACCAGCTGATCCAACGACTGCGATCATTGGCAGCGATTCGTTGCAGACACAATTCATGAAGCCTTTTGTTGCAGTTGGTCATATTTTGGAAAAAGTAAAATGTGCATGCACATCATAGAGAAAACCGCGATGGGACGAAAACCCAAGCAGCAACGGCAATGCATGCATCGACCTATCAGGTTCGCCCACCAAATCTTTCAAGTAGAGCATGTCACCGAGCGCCACTGTTCTAAGCAGAAATTAACCCAAGATGCTTTCAGTGCTCAGGAGAAAAGGCCCGAGGCACCTGTGTGGGCTCGGTCAGACACCCGGCTACAGCGGTGCATAACGCCACGAGTCACTTCGACCCCATGTTCTCGAACAACGGTCGCTGAGTCTTCAATCTATACTGAAACCAAGTTAAAAGTAGTCACTGCCTGTTGATCCCCTTCGAAGTCGATGTGATCTGTATTCACAGGGCTCCAAGGAATCTTTTTTGCCTTTTGCCACGCGGCAGTGCGCACTTTGGGTTTTCCGGGAGAAAGAGCACAAAAGAGGGAAAGGGAAATCTGTAGACAACGCAGCGATGGCAGACGACGACGGCTTTCGCTATGAGCTGGAGACGCCAGAGGCCGTGCTGAAGCATCTGGGTGTGACGGAGGAGCAGGGCCTGAGCTCGGCTGAGGTGGAGAAGCGACGCACCGTGCACGGCTTCAACGAACTGGATAAGGAAGAAGGCACACCCCTGTGGAAGCTCGTGCTGGAGCAGTTTGATGACGCGCTGGTCAAGATCCTGCTGGGCGCCGCTGTGGTGTCCTTCGCACTGGCAATATTCGAAGACGACGGCGAGGAGGGCATCGGCGCCTTTGTAGAGCCGCTCGTGATCCTCGTGATCCTCGTGCTGAACGCAATCGTGGGTGTGTGGCAGGAGTCGAACGCCGAGGCCGCGCTGGAGGCCCTCAAGGACCTTCAGCCCGAGAATGCGCGTGTCATGCGCGACGGAGAGATGGTCACGCTGCCCGCCCGCGAGCTCGTGCCCGGCGACGTGGTGGAGATCCGTGTGGGTGACAAGGTGCCCGCGGACCTGCGCCTGTTGTCCATGAAGACGACGGCCATCCGCGTGGAGCAGGCACAAATGACAGGAGAGTCCACGTCGGTTAACAAGGAAATCGACGCGCTGCCCAAGGGCACGGAGAACATCATTCAGGCCAAGACTAACATGCTGTTCGCTGCCACAGTCGTCGTGAACGGCCTGGGCAACGGTGTCGTAACAGAGGTGGGCATGAAGACGGAGATCGGCAAGATTCAGCAATCCGTACAGGATGCCTCGAAGGAAGAAGAGGATACGCCACTCACCAAGAAGCTCGACGAGTTTGGCGAGCTGCTGTCCAAGGTTATCGCTATCATTTGCATCGTGGTGTGGATTATTAACTACAAGAACTTCTTCGACCCTATCTACGGATCGGTCTTCAAGGGATGCATCTACTACTTCAAGATCGCCGTGGCGCTGGCTGTGGCCGCCATTCCTGAGGGCCTCCCGGCCGTGATCACCACGTGTCTGGCTCTTGGCACGCGTAAGATGGCCAAGAAGAACGCAATTGTGCGCAAGTTGCCCTCTGTGGAGACGCTCGGTTGCACGACCGTCATTTGCTCGGACAAGACTGGTACTCTCACCACGAACGAGATGTCTTGCGTCACGTTCTCGCACCTCGGCAACTCCGAGACTGAGTTGGTGACGTATGATGTCGAAGGACACACGTACGCCCCGATTGGCAAGATCGGGGGTGCCCCGCTGGGCCAGTTCAAGGCTGTGTCCTCATTGGCGACTGTGTGCTCGCTGTGTAACGAGTCTGCCATTGAGTACCTTGACGGCAAGTACGTGCGTATTGGTGAACCTACGGAGGCTGCTCTGAAGGTGCTTGTAGAGAAGATTGGCTTTCCTCAGGACGATGTGAAGCAGGCGGAGATGCAGTCGCTGCGCGCTTCTAACCCTGGGAAGGCGGCTCAGTTCTGCAGCGAGTACCTGGAGCAACAGAACAAGAAGCTGGCTGTGCTCGAGTTTTCGCGTGACCGTAAGTCGATGTCGGTGTTGTGCGCCAAGTCTGGTGCTCTGTCGCAGCGCACCACCCGTTCGACCTCGAACCAGAACATTCTGCTTGTGAAGGGAGCCCCTGAAGGCCTGATAGACCGCTGCACTCACGTTGAGCTGGGAGATGGCACCGTTAAGCCTTTGACTGACGCTGGTCGCCAGCTGCTGCTGACGCAGGTGTCGAGCCTTGCTCGTAAGTCACTGCGTTGCCTTGCTCTAGCTAAAAAGGAGGACCTCGGCGAGCTGAACTCGTACGACGGCGATCGCCACCACCCCGCGCACAAGATGCTGGAGCGCACGGAGAACTTCGCTGCGATTGAATCGGGCTTGACCTTCATTGGTCTTGTCAGTATGCTGGATCCCCCTCGTCCGGAGGTGCGCCCTATGATTGAAACGTGCCACACGGCCGGCATTCGCGTCATGTGCATCACTGGTGACAACAAGCTGACTGCTGAGAGTATCTGCCACAAGATCGGCATCTTCAAGGACGGCGATGACCTTTCCACGCGCTCATTCACGGGTGCGGAGTTCTTCGCTCTTCCTCTTGAGAAACGCAACGAGTACCTGTCGGATGGCCATGGTATGGTATTTTCCCGTACGGAGCCTAAACACAAGCAGCAGCTTGTAAAGATGCTGAAACAGCTGGGCGAGGTTACCGCCATGACGGGCGATGGTGTGAACGACGCTCCTGCTTTGAAGCAGGCTGATATCGGTATTGCTATGGGCATCACGGGCACGGAGGTCGCTAAGGAGGCCGCGGACATGGTTCTTGCTGACGACAACTTTGCTACGATTGTGGCTGCCGTTGAGGAGGGCCGTGCCATTTACAACAATATGCAGGCGTTCATTCGCTACCTGATCTCGTCAAACATCGGTGAGGTGGCTGCTATCTTCTTCACGGCTGCTCTTGGTCTTCCGGAGGGTTTGATTCCTGTGCAACTGCTGTGGGTAAACCTTGTGACTGATGGTCCTCCGGCCACGGCCCTGGGCTTCAACCCGCCTGACGCTGACATCATGAAGAAGCCGCCTCGCCGCAGCGACGACGCCCTCATTACGGGCTGGGTGTTCTTCCGATACATGGTTGTGGGTATCTACGTTGGGTTCGCTTGCGTTGGCGTTTTCGCGTATTGGTACATGTATTACGAAGCTTCGGGCGATGGTCACACGTTGATCACATTCGACCAGCTGACCCACTGGACCAAGTGCCACGAGTGGGAGAACTTTACGGTCAACAACTTCGACGGCATGGACTTCTCGTCGGACCCTTGCCGCTACTTCACTGACGGCAAGAAGACGGCGTCGACGCTCTCGCTTTCCGTGCTGGTGGCTATTGAGATGTTCAACGCCCTGAACGCGCTTTCGGAGGACGGCAGTCTGATTACTATGCCGCCCTGGTCGAACCCGTACCTGATTATCGCCATGGTGGTGTCGTTCCTCATGCACTTCGTGATCCTGTACGTGGATGTGCTGGCCAACACGTTTAGCGTAATCCCGCTGGACTTTAAGGAGTGGCTCGTGGTGCTGGCGTTCTCTCTGCCGGTGATTCTCATCGACGAAGTGCTCAAGTTCATCGGCCGCCGCATGCATGCGCGCGAGCTCAAGGAGCGTATGGAGGAGTGGGAGAAAAAGACCCAGTAAATGGACTTAGTAGAAAGATGCAGCTGACTCGTTTCTGCTCTGTTTGGCAATGGCTGCGTCGCGATGGAACGAGGTGAATATATTGGCGGCTCTTACGCTAACTGGAAGAACTCGACCCCATCAACTGATGAGAAGCTGACACGGCAATGAATCTTGTTGAAACATGCAAACTAGAGCGAATACGAGACGGCAGTATTAGAAAAAGAAATAAACACGACCAGACGTGCCTTGTTTGGCGGTTGGGTGTAGGTATGCGGTAGTTTTTGAGCAGCTTCAAGTGCTAACAGCTTGCTATCGATTGGCAGGTCCCGGCCGCCGTGAACCGCATATGCGGCATAAGCTCATCGGCGGCAGCTGGCAGGCTCTGCTCGCTGCCTTTCCTCGCTGCCGAAGTGCTTCATCGGCAATGCCGATCAGCCTGGCATGGTTGTTATTTTAAATGACTGGTCCGTCTTACCGTTACTATGTCCACTTCATAGCTTTTGCAGTAAAGTGATTACTACAGTATTTTGAAAAGGGTTTACTACGTAGTACAGTCCGCGACAGTGGTATATGAACACCATCGGTCTCTCCAAATCTTTTTATCAAATTGTGTTTTCATTCGCTGAGATTACCCTGGATTATAATGAATCGCAAGATCTGTCGATTGCACCAACTTTTGATGTTGAATTCTACCTGGTTTTGATAAGCGGTGAGAAATATTATTCACGAGGTGCGACACAATATATGAACATAACTTCGGGTTTGCGGAAAGTTTGCGTAAGTTTGATCCACAACCCTCGCCACGCGCTGTTAATGTGTTTAATATACAGACTGCTATCCCACCAATTGTGGCGCCGCTTTTCAATTCGCCAACGATGGCATGAGCATCGCATCTGTCCGACAAAAACTCGAGTCAATTCGGACGCTCTCGCTGCGCGGTTTTTCGGTTCGGGACATCGCACAGGTGCTCACACCCTCTGTCGGTGCCGTGCAGAATATTTTGAAGGCGCCTGCCAATTTTCAGTCCAAGAAACGGCTTGGAAGCGTGTCGAAAGTGACTGCGCGTGAGAAGGGGCATATCATCCGCTGCGTGTCCGTGTTCCGTTTGTCTGCAAAAAAAGTGAAAGAGGAGCTCAAGTTGGTGCACAGAGTGCGTACGATTCAGCGCGTAATCAAGTCGGTGAGCTGGCTCAAGTACAAGAAGCGTGGTGCCGCTCCAGCGTTGACGAAGCGCCACCGAGAAGCAAGGGTCAAGTGGGCCGAGCGTATGGGCCTCATGGATGACGAAGCGTTGTGTAAGTGGCGTTCGGCGATGAGAAGAAGTGGAACCTGGATGGCCCGGATGGCATGCGCTACGAATGGGTCGACACGCGTCGCCCTAAGGAGCTTAACGTCTGTCGTCATACTGGTGGCGGTGGTGTCACGATTTGGGGAGCATTTCGTGCGGACACCAAGTCTGAATTGAAGTTCGTGGATGGCAACCAAGACTCCGTCAAGTATGTGAGCACCCTACGCACGCATTTGCCACCGTTCATCGATGCGGAAAACCATATTTTTCGATAAGACGATGCGGCCATCCGCAAATCCCGCTACACGATGAACTAGCTTCAGGCCCAAGGGATCGACGTTATGGACTGGCCAGCTTTGTCCCCAGACCTCAATCCTATTGAGAATCTATGGGGCATCATGACCCAGCAAGTTTACGGAGGCGGGAAGCAGTACAACACGAAAGACGAGCTGAAGAAAGGGGTTTTGGCGGCATGGGCTACTTCCTCCCAAGACGCTCACCGATCTGACCCTATTAATGCGCAAACGCTGTATCCGGGTATTAGCACGCCGGGGAGTATATATTTCGTGTTAGCAACGCGCGAATCGCATCCATGATGATTTAAACAAATGTTTCGGTCATGTGGAAGAGTTATGTTCATGTATTGTGTCGCACCTCGTGAAGTAATATTTCTCATCGTTTTTCAAAACCAGGTGGAATTCAGCGTCAAAAGTTGGTGCAATCGACAGATCTTGCAATTTGTTATAATCAAGGGTAATTTCAGCGAATAAAAACACAATTTGATAAAATAAAATTGGAGAGACCGATGGTGTTCATATACCACTGTCGCGGACTGTACTGTAATATACAAAAAGCACACCAAATGAAGGCTATTTCTCTAGCGCTATATTTTTGAGCCAATCAATCATAGGAGCGTAGATGAAGATAATTTAATGTTTGGTTCCAATTTCTTAATGCAAATAGGCTTTTATCGTAAAACATCAATTGTAGTTAGCAATCCCGAAAACCATTTGCTTGACCCTAAAACGTTAATATCCGAATGGGGCCTTTTGGTTGGCTAAGAGGATCCTCAGTTCTCTTAATTTAACCATACTATTAATAAGGTGTTTTATAACAGTAGTACTATTGCCATTCATATCTTAGTTTCCAATAGTATTGGATATACGTATACCTGTACGTACAACACGAATTTTTTCACGAGCTTCAGCTGCTGGTTTAATCTTTACTAATGTTACGAAATATTATTATAATACATGTACTTACTCGCAAGAACTAATTGCTTCTCCTGTACTATACATGTATGAGATTTACTCGTCCTGTTATCATAGAACGTATCACCTCACGGCAAGATGATGATAAAAAAGATTATATTTCAACTCAACTTCACTGAAATGGTGACATGCATCGCGTGTCTAGCTGCAGCTTGTCCTTCGCTGCACGGACCCTGAGCGCGTGCGTCCGATGACCCCTTTACTGCTCAGCTTCCGTGAGAACCTCCTTGATGATAGACGTGCACTCATCAAGCTGCTTCTCAGTCATGACGAGCGGAGGAGCAAGACGGATGATGTTGCCGTGGGTAGGCTTGGCTAGCAGACCTTTCTTGGCCAAGTTCATGCAAAGCTGCAAGGCATCCGGCTGGTTAGGACGCTCGTTAATGATGATCGCGTTCAGCAAACCGCGACCGCGCACGCCGTGCAGCACTCTCGACTTGAAGCTATGAAGTCGGAGCAACGCAACAGTGTTAGTGATCAGCACCACCTAATATCGCGTGAGAAAAAGACACCACGTACTTGTGCATCTCGCTGCGGAATTTGTTGCCGAGCTTGAACGCGTTCTCAGCAAGCTTCTCCTCCTGGATGACTTCCATAGCCGCCATGGCGACCTTGCAGCCGAGCGGGTTGCCGCCATACGTAGAGCCGTGCTGGCCGGGCTTGATTGTGAGCATGACTTCGTCGCTTGTCAGCACAGCAGATACCGGGTACATGCCACCCGAGAGCGCCTTGCCCAGAATTAAAATGTCGGGCTTAACACCTTCGTAGTCCACCGCCAGCATCTTACCGGTACGTGCCAGACCGGTCTGCACCTCATCGGCGATCCACAAGACGTTGTACTTGGTGCAGAGGTCGCGTACGCGCTTAAGGTAGCCATCGTCAGGCACGACAACACCAGCTTCACCTTGGATCGGCTCAACCATAAAGGCGGCAATGTATTTGGCCTCCTTCTTGAAGACCTCCTCAAGTGCGTCAGCGTCATTGTACGGGATGCTGGCGAAGCCAGGCATGAAAGGACCATAGCCTCCATAGGCCTCCTTGTCGTTGGAAGCCGAGACGGCGCTCAGCGTGCGACCCCAAAAGTTGTTCTTAGCGAAGATGACCTTGGCCTGGTTATCTGGGACGCCCTTAATGTCATAGGCCCAGCGGCGCGCGAGCTTGACGGCCGTCTCGCCACCTTCCACGCCCGTGTTCATGGGTAGGATGCGGTCGAAGCCCAGGAGTTTCGTCATGTACTCCTGGTACTCGCCCAGCACGTCATTGTAGAAGGCACGAGAAGTCAGCGTAATTGTCTGTGCCTGCTCTGAAAGCGCCTTGACGAGCTTCGGGTGGCAGTGGCCCTGGTTCACGGCCGAGTAGGCGCTCAGGAAGTCGTAATACTCCTTGCCCTCTACATCCCAGACCTTGCAGCCACGGCCTTTGTTCAGCACCACGGGTAGCGGGTGGTAGTTGTGTGCTCCGCACTTCTCCTCGCGGTCGATGAACTGCAAAGAGCCAAAAGTATCCGTTAGCGCAACGTTTGACAAGCATGGAAGACCATTACTGGCAAGGGATTGTGCTCACCTGTTGGGCGGTCCAGACGCTGCGCGTCGAGATGTCGCGCAGCTTCGAGGCAACGGGGCGGAGCTTCTGCATGCCAGTGACGGCCTTCATTGTGTGGCGGAGGGTGGTGACTTAGGCTGGACTTGAGCTGCGGCGGGCGAAATGGCGAATGAGGCCTATGTTCGCACGCGGAAAAGCTGATCAAGACGGACTTAAGCTCGTTTAAGTACGACCAATCGACCAATCGTTGCGTAGGAATGAGAGGACTCACATTTTCAAGTTGTTTTAGATTCTTGGGTGAAGTATGGTATACTACAAGGAAGTATACGACACGATTCTATGCACCTCCTAAGTGCGCGAACTTACTTGCCTTCTTTAATAGATACCCTAAACCGAACCACTTCAACTTGGAGCCAAAGCTTTCGAGAACGGATTGAGAGCTAAGCAACATTGCTATATGCGGCATTACAGTACTGTAGATGCTGCTGGCATGACGGATCCTACTTATGAGCATAGTGTTCAATTGTATCGGACGTGATACGAGTAAGAGAACGAGTTGCAGACTATCGATTTATACAGGTTTTATGAGAGACTTCCCAGCTGGCTGGCGATCGTCGACCACGTTGCATGCTGGATCGTCCTGACAGCCTGTGTCAGCCACTCGCTGCACGCAGCACCACCGGTGAAGTCCCCGATACTAATCCGGACCGGCGGATAGGAGGATAGGGAGGCGAGGTATTCAATGCTGGCGGCGTCTAGACGAGCCGTGAGCTCTTCATCAGAACTGATTAGACCAGCCGGGTAACCGCCACAAACGTGCTACTCAATATAGTCGAAAGGCTGGTGCGGGGCCCACACTGTGGGCTCCTAACGCGTCGAGTTCCGTTGGTAGGATAAGAATTCGTGCCGTTGGGGGCTGATGCGGATGAAACGAACTTGAAGGCTTTGGTGACTTGCGCTATATTAGCGCCCCATTTTGCCGATCCTGTACCGTTGCACTATGATACCACCCACACCCACTCGTGTCGATCAGACAAACGCGGCAAATTAACGTCTTCGTGTGCTCAGCGGTTTGCCTTACCATATGCTTCTTGACATTGGCGACTAGATACATGTAGCTATATCCCTGTTGGTTGTTACCTAAACGTTTTAAGGATGTTCTCGGTGAGGACAATCAATACTAAATATATGCTGGAGAACCGCACCAGCACTTATTATGTGAGTAAGTATTGTAAGTATTAATATATCTGCACAGGTCGAGCGCGAAGTCTGGAGGTAACACGTGTATTGGCTTAACATGTATTGGCTCAATGTGCAAGACACGCACGGACCGTAAAGAGCGTTGCGAGCTGCAGTGGGTTTAGGGTTCTGACACCAGCGAGCGCATCGAGCCGCCTTGAAGCCATGCCATCCGTCCACTTAATTTTACCTTGCATACTTTTTAAGGTATGATTATTTGAAAACCACAGTTTACTCTAGAGATAAGTACTGCTATCCCTTGTAGAAATCACGGACTCCATTAATATATGTATTATACTTCTCTGTCCTACTTTAATATAGACTTTTGAATTAATATTTTCTACTGATCGATGCAGACCGAATTTGATAATTCTGCGACTACCGAGACGAAGCTAAAGAAACTGGTTTCGGCAATATTTAACTTCGTTTATGGGCCAGCCTTGTATCCTCCCGTCACCGCTGGACGGGATGTGGGACGAGAGCTGTGACGCGGCATTCGTCCGTGTATAGATAAGGCCCCGTTTGGTGTCTAGCACTCCTCCGTCTTGCTTTCGATGGAGGAACAGATCGTGTCGGTGGGGTTGCTGCTATCGACGCTGCTACCAGCCCCACGAGCGCTGACGCGGGTGCGCACCATGCGCAAATGGGACCATGAACTTAATATGCTGCTGGCTGAAAGCCAGTTTGAGGCGTGCTACCGCATGCCTGCGTCCGCGTCCGTGCAACTGGGGGGTTTGATCGCACCAAGGTTATTTCGCTCGCCCCATGCGCGGGTGGGGGGGGGGGGGCTCGGTCTCCACCGAGAACCCACTCCAGTTGACGCTAAGGTTCCTGGCTGGACGCTCAATGCACGACATTCGCCGTATCGTCGGCGTCAGGAAGGCCTCGTTCTACCGAATTGTCTGGCTGGTGGTGGATGCCATTAACGATTCGAGGGAGTTACAGTTGGTACTTCCCACGCTCGCCCACAGCGTGGGAAGCAACGGCCGCGGCGTTCAAGACTTTGAGTGCTGAAGGAGTAGGCTATGTTGGCTGTGTGGACGGGTAGCTTTGCGCAACCAGAGCGCCGCGGCTGGCAGAGACTAGTGGCATTAGGCCACAACGTTATTATAGCGGGCACTATCGCTGCCATGGGGTTAATGTACAGGCGTGTTGTGACTACCAGTATCGGTTCACCTACGTCAATGTCGTTCAGACTGGTAGCTGTAACGATAGCAGGGCTTTTCAGCAGAGTGCCTTGCCTTGCATGTGCTTTTCTGTAACGACAGCAGGTCTTTTCAGCAGAGTGTCATGCAAGGCAAGGCATGCAAGGCAAGGCACTCTGCTGAAAAGCCCTGCTGTCGTTACAGCGAGATGAACGAGATGGAGAGCGAACTCTGTTTAATTGGGGACAACGCGTATGTGTGTGATACGTACATGCTAACATCATTTACGCGTGCTGAGACGACGGATGCTTATCGGGATGCCCACAACTTCTATCTATCTCAGCTCAGGATCAGAACTGGGATGTCGTTTCGCCTGTTAGCTGGACGGTGGCAAATATTTGCCCATTGTTGGTTGCTTTGGACAAGGTACCGTGTATTATTCAAGGGCATCTCGGCTGCACAACTTCGTGCAGAACCATCGCTACGCTGACACTGCGACTTACGACATCGTGGAGGAGTGCACTAGGCAAGGGTTAGTTAGACGCCAAGGGAACTCTCTTGTATCGCTATTGGGCTACGCACCAGCCACAGTAATGAGGGAAAATGATACAAACCCTTTTATGCGCGACTCAATGGTTGATAAGATAAAGACCAAGAATCTCTTCAGGCCTAACTAATAAAGTCACTTGTGTTGATTAATCCGATGCGTCAATTGCTCCAACGAGCTTCACATATTCCTCCACCTTCGTCTCAAGCCGGCCGACAATTGCGCTACTGAGTCATGCCTGTGCCGCGGAACACAGGGACTCGGTCAGTTCCGCTAGCTCTGTAAATGTTCGGGCTCTCTTGGCAGCAAGCTTCTCTTCATTTTCTCTTGCATATTTCTTCTCCGTAGAACCAAATCGAGTGTTCAAGTAGGAGATCAGCTCATTGATATCCGACCTGCGCTTCTGAGTGCGAGGCTTGTAGCAGTGGGTTCCGGCCGACGGCGATGATTCAGTAAGTGTGTCCACTTGACAGTGTTTTGGCAGGCTCCTCACGGCGGCGTTGAATGCGATCGTACAATACCCGCGCACTCACGAAAAGTGCATCCAGCTGCCCCATACAAAAGTCATAAAAGTCGGACTCATGAGAACCGGACTGCGTAGCATGAGCATGGGCGGCCGCGTACTTGGTAGACGTGTCCTTCCAGATCTGATTAAGTTTTGGACCGTCGGAGGCACCAGGTGGCGAGGATCAATGCCGTCAAACGGCTCGTCTTTCGGGACCAGCTCATCGTACTCGACGTTCTTCGTGACATATTCCGCCGCCACCTCCTGCCAAAAGGCGTTATGTCCACCATCAGCACCGACATCGAGCTCGCACCGTGTAGGCTGCGTACCCATCTCACCAAGGCGATCACGAAATTTCTCGCTGAAGAGGAAATTCAGCAGCCGGAAACTGCAGTGCTTGGTTTTGCGCGTGCCTTCAAGTGAGCCAGCTGTCCCTCCGACCCCTGAAGCAACTTGTCCCGCTGGTCGCGCGCAGCCTCTTCACTCTCTCGGCGCGAGCGCGCAAGCTTCACCAGCACAGTCTCGTAGCCTACCTTATTGTCCATGTTAGCGTTCTTGGAGCGGACTTTAACGCGGAATACCTTGCATGCCGAGCGGAGATCCTTAGCCGTGAATCTAGTGATATGCACGTAGAGAAGCATCCGTTTCTCCAGGTTGAGGGCTTCCTATGCGTTGGACGATGTCGGTGACGGGATCAGTGGAGCTCATCTTGCTTAGTAAAAGAAGGAAATTTCTCAATGAGTATGAACCATAGTGCTGCTGACAGAAGACAAGCCCATGACTCATAGCCACTCGTTCGGCATCCAGCACTACTGTCCATTCAAATACAGGCATTGTCTTGCAACCAGCAGCCTATGATCGATGATGTCGCCAGCGCCATCTATTTTGTGTATTCCTGTCCCGCACCACACAAATGCCCAACGGTCAGAGGGGGTGTCGCCCTCAAAGCGTCCCGCAATGGCGAGCTCTGATTGGTCCCAGCCTGTGCCCATGAGATACTAGACTGGGCCTAAGCTGATGTGACATATAGCAGAGCTTTTGTGCACAACTTTTTGTAAGGAGATTTTTTTTAAATGTTATAGCTGTGTCAGTTTGGAACGATAATATCGCTCCGAATTCACTGTCTTACAGTAGGATGGCGGTAACTTGTAATAAGGTATTATCATAGGTTCTGCGAATAAGCTGAATAACAACCAATTGAATCCGGGAAACGATTTATCCTACATTTGCTATGCTTTGGTCGACTCTCAGCTTGTTGGCAAAACCAAGACTGGTTGATTGAACGTTAGCGGTACTCTCCTGCACTCACATCTTCTCACCACGTGTCCCTTTCTCAGTCCTTTTCTCGGTATTTCCCATCTGTGAGTTGGGCTTCAGCAGCCAACATTCAACTTGGCACAACACGTTTTCGCCCCCCCCCAAAAAAAATATATATAGTTAGCGACTCCCATCCCGTTCAGCATCTTGAACCCCTCCTCAATTACCTCTGTGCAACGACATCCGGGCAACAACTTTACGATAGTGCTCCTTTCGCACACGTGGAAGACAACAATTATTGCCATCGCCGCCTGCAATCACGCATCGCATGACTTTCCGCAGTGTCATGAACGACTTGTCAATCGTCGATATCCTTTCGAATCCATAGTTTACAGCTTCAATGAGGCTGTCCAGATCGCGCGAGTCGTGCTGGTACTGGTACGCTTGTAGCGACAAGAAGACACCGGGGTCAAGTACATTCAGATCGGACGTCCTAGGCGGCTTGCACATCAGTTCGATGAGCTAGCCTTCTAGTTCGCCCGTCTGTACCACGTCGGGATTGTGCAGGAACGGAATGCGGTCCGAAATGGTCTTGCTGACATGCAATACGCCCTTCTTCCGTCCTAAGTATAATAGATCACATCACAGTCAGCAAAATATACGCTCAAATACAGGTGAATGAATACGTACCGGGCCGTTTACTGCGAATTGCAGGAAAACTTGCTCTTTGAGCATCCTGTGTAGACAGACCGCGTCATGGTTTTGGCGTTCTTCGTCACCATGGTACCAGCTGGCCGGTTGGATGACGAAAGTTTAGCAGGGCTGCTTTCGGTGATCGGCTAAATACCGATCTTCATGTCGAGTGCTTGCTTCGTACGATAGTTGTACCGAGGTCGAGCCACCGCCGTCAGAAAAATTACCTTGCCGATGTACCTCTTGTTTGGCGTAGACCTGTATGACAGCGGCTCGTTTGGAAAATTTATAAAACTGCGATGAAGCTTTATAAAAGTTAAACCATTTTTCATAATACGAACGACGTCACACATGTGATGCCTTTAATACATCCTGCCTCCTAAGATTCAAAATAGAAAACCTTTCACCGTTACTTTTTGCCATAATGATATACGATAGCAAGCGAATTTACCTAAGGGGCGCTAATGTGGCCCAGCGCAAAGAGAAGGCTTCGGTCCTCATGGCGGTCGGTCAATGTCGGCATGACGTGTTCCACGACCGGGCGAAGCGCTCCATCTTTCAGGTGATGCCAAAGCGTCGTCTTCAGGATTGCAGCGGCTCTCGCGTGGGAGACAATCTTCTGCTGTTGACAAAGAGGCACGGCCGAATACGCCGAGCCATCTCCTCTCTCGATTGTCTTCTTGGTGTAGGAGGGCGGCTTGTCCTTGGTGCAGCCAATAGAGCTGTCCGTTGGTGCGGTATGGTCAGAACTTCGCGCCTGAGGCTCTACATATCCCAACGCAGCGACAGCTTTCTTAACGGCTCCTTTAGTGCCCCCCAGCCACAATGTGCCGGGTCAGAAACCGCACAACGGCAACGCGGGTAGCAAACTGGATGTCGCGTGTCTGTACGGGGCGTCCGGGCATCGTTTCAAAAAGGGAATGGGCACTGGATTGCTTGCCTGGCTGCTGCTTGCAAAGCAGTACACGCTCATGACGACGGGTAGTTAGACGCTTAGGCAGCAGTTAGTGGATCAAGCATGTGAGTATGTTTGCCCAATGCAGTCTAGTTGAGTTTTGGAGATGAACCTCAGTGCGCCTACTCAAGTGGAACAGAGTAGTACGTAGTAAGGTGCCGTGCTATTTTGACAACCCTTCACAGTTTTGTTCATACTTTGTATTGGTTTATTAGTTTTGAGGCATCTTAAAAAGCGTCATCTCCACCTTTTTGAGCTGATTTACAACGCTATTCGCTAATTGAGAACGCAAGTAGAGCTCTTGACTGATGCATACCAATGTTATCGAATGAGCACTTTTCTGACGCATTTATCTATGTTTCTGTTTTGTTTGCATGGAGGGTGGTTGGAATCCTATGCAATGCGATAAGACCCTCCAAATTCGGTTGTAAGAGGTTATGTAATATTGCGTTTTTAACAATTATAGTTTTTAAACTTGTGTATAAATATAGTCCAATCTGACTTGCCCGGCAGCGCTGCCATAGCTTAGTGGTGAAGCCCTCCGCTCATAACCGAGAGGTCGGTGGTTCGATTCCGCCTGGCAGCAATATCTCGACTCATCACTAGTATGCTGACTTTCAGATATAAGATCACTCGGTGGCCGTCACAGAACTGCGCGTGCGATCGACGTCTGCCAACTGGTGAATTAATCGACTGCCAGTTTGCTCAGTACCATGATCGCCCCGCCCCCCTTCTGATAATGGTTTGAGGTTGTGAAATCTCAAAAACCTAACACCACAGTGGACCCAGGCATACAGAGGGATATCGCATCACTGCAGATAGAAACAAACAATAAAATGTAGATGCAAACTCATCAAGCAAAAAATGGACATGTGAATCGAAGGCGGATCCTTTGTCTTATCTAAACCGTAGTTTCCGTGACCGCGTCGCACAGTGGATCGCGGTGTCACCAAAGCTGCTTTTGCCAATCTTGATCTAGGACACCTTCTTCGTCTTGGGTACCTTATTCTTGGGTTTGGTCGTTTTCTTGGGCTTCGTGGTCGGTCTTGCGATCGTATCGGGTGCTTCACGGGCTAGTAGACGACCAGAAATTGTTGCTGTCTTCCGTGCACGCGTTTCGAATGGCGGCAGCATGATAATCTCCTTCTGCATCGTTTTAATTGATAGAAGCCACGAAAGTAGCTTGTTCGTCTCCGGGGCACCGGTTGCGGATGAAGTTGTCGATGCTGGCATCCATCCGAGGCTTGGGGGGTGATAAAAAAGGCTGCATCCAGCAAACCCGCCTTGATATTTCCACCCATCTTGCACGTCGACCACGCAGCGCATGCCATGCTGATAGCTTCCGCTTTGTCCACATAGTTGCAGTCATTACCACGGACATAGATCTCTGTAAACAACGTAGCTTAGTTTTGAACGACGAAAACAGTGCAAGATCTAGATCTCTATAAGGCAATGTAGCTTGGTTTTGAACGACGAAAACACTGCAAGATCTAGCGGCGGTAGCAAGTGAGTAGCATTTGATAGATGCAAACGCGCGAGGACGCCAAGCCGTTCCGCCTCGAGAACAATTTCTAGCGAATAGTGATGAGCACCGTCCATGATTAAAAAATATCGCATTGGTCGCTAAACTTTGTTCGGAACGCTCGCCACGAAGAAGCGCAGCCACAAATGAACAGAACCCCTTTCTAAACCCGGAGCTGGAAGTATCCATCGCAGTCCCCGTCACAGCACAGTCGTTGAGTATATCAAGCTTGACCGTTGGGAACGGCAGCACGAGCACAGGCGGCACCATGAGCCCCGAGGCGTTGCGCATGCTATCGGCGTAACATGAAAGGTGACTACGCCCTCTTTGATGTCAAACATTGTTGCCAGCGACGATGTGCTTGACGACCCCCTTGTTTGTTTGAAGGACGACTCGTCCATGTTGAAGACGCGCGATGGATGTCGCTTGTTCTCGATCACGGCCTTATTCAGTGCGTTGAACAACAACGCTACGTACCCTTGTTCACACAATTGCGAGTCCTGCTTACAGATTCAGAAGTCCTTGCGGCGAGGACCGGGTTTCGAGCCATAAAGCGAAGGTACCATTCACCACCAACACGTTGGCCTGTGGCCATGGAACGGATGCCGTAAATGATCTCCTTGCGGCTAGCCGGGTGGTCCACCATCTAGCGCCCGACAATCCACTAGACCAAGCATGTTTCTGCCGAAGGCCACAGCAAAGAATCTGATCCACGGGGGACAGACGAACGAAAGATGTCAATTTTCCCCTTCGCAATCCACTCTCTAACGGTGCGTCCCAGAATGCGTGGTACCATTGATACTGAGCATCTTCACCGACAAGAACGCGCTTCACAGCAGAGATGAGGGCTTCGATCGTGTACGTGGCATGGGTGTAGTCGCTGGAATAGTAGTGGATGTAGCGGTTGTAGCCTTCAGATAATTTGACGGGAATGTATCTTGACGAATACAGTTTGAAAGGGTTTACTGGTGGCAGAGCTGATATACTTTCTACTGATAGTTTACCAAATTTTATTTTTTTCATTTGTAATGTGCTGAAACATGAGTGGTCCAGTGCACGAAACTGGCACGGCACGCTATCACCAACTGACCATATTATGACTCCAGGGGAGGTATCACAAAATAGGGTGTGTCAGAATATGGTACATCGTCAAGAGCAACACGTTGTTTTTTTTAGTAGTAGATATGCCTTTTGTACATATTACGATTTCAAACCTCCACTGTCATATCATTGATTTAACAGTCGAGTTTTACTGGGTCTCTCCGACAAAACGTTTTCCGAATTATGATCAAACACATCCACTGGCAACGCGACGCGCGTTGTTCGCGTCCAACATCCTAATTTGATGGCCACAATAAGCAGCACCGACGACGACGGTGCTATAGCCCGTCTGCGCGCCTGGGAGTTGTCGATGACGCTTCATCGCAGCGGGTTCCCAGAGTTGGAGAGGAAGGAGAAAGTAAGGAGGGCGAAGATATCAGCGAAGGGGGAGGGAGTGGGGAGGGGGGCAAGACTGCAGGTGTTGTGTCATCTGACGAGATCAAAAACACAGGGTCTCGTCGGATGAAGATCACCAATGCCTTCAAGGCGCACGTACTTGATGAAAGCAGCGGAGGCCGGTCTGTGGCAGCGCAGGCGACGCGGTACGGCATGAAAAGTGGAGGTCGTGGGAGAAAAAAGGAGAGCAAGCTGCGAGGCGTGCAGCAGCAAGAAAGCTTCAATTTATATTCTTGAGAGGCCAAGGACTGCCGTTTTCTTACCCATAAACTGAAGAGATCGTGCAGTGGATCTAAGGCATTGCATGATGATGATTATCCTCTCCAGATGCGTCATGTCATTGCTTTCGTTAAAGAGGAACACGCTACATGAATGGATAACTATCTTATTTCAAGAACGGAGGCTAGTCTATATCGGCTGCTTCAGTGTTTCGTCCACCGCCATGGCGACTCTTTTCGGCGCCGTTCTTTCTATTGAAGACCTGCTCCTAGAACGAGGGAGGTTCGCGCGGGATGTTCGAGCAGCCGTAGCTAAAGATACGCTCGGGGCTACATCTTCAACGCTGATGAAACTGCAGTTTACTATGATGAAGAACCTGGAAGCATCATTGCAGAGCGCGGCTCGAAGAAGTCGGCTAAATTACGCGATCATCTCGCGCTAGTGTGCTTTTGGTCGTCTCCGCGACTGGCGAAATTTTGCAGCCTAATATCATCTTTAAGGACCAACAACCAGGACGAACAGCGGAGGGGAAGTCCAAGACTATAAGGGTACACACTACTGTACACTTGAATAGATACCCGTACTTGCTACCACCAGTTTGCCAAAATGGAGTCTGGACTGAGTATGTTTCTACACCTCAAGCGGGGCCACTAGCGCTGTATGTCGAAAATACGAAGTGTCATGTCCCCAGCACTTCGGAAGAAGCCTTTGCGTGTTGAAGAACGCAATATGATAGCTCTTACTAACACACATAAGCGTTGCTAGAACCGCTTGATGTCAGCGTTATGGGCCCGTCTAGAATAGTTTGCCGCAAGCTGACTCTGTCCTACGAGCTGTTATGCATTCGAGCAGTCGGCGATTGATTGCCTCTTCCCGAAAGCCTCCTTGCTCTGATGAAGATTCCAGTCATCGAAAAGCGCAAGGTCGTCGCCGCGAGAGTAGTTGAAGCCTGACAGAGTGTTAGTGAGCAGTGTATTCGACAACGTTGCGATAAGAAAGGTATGTAGTCGTTATAATGCATACGGATGCAATGGCCTTTGGTTTGTTCCGTCCAATGGAACTTCTCGCGGCTTGTGATTGGTGGTGAAATCCTTTTTGCCACATCATTGCACCGATGCTACTGCCCATAGCGTAAAGTTGCCGACATCGGCCGATACACAAACATGAAAAATGTGGTGTGTCGTCTTGACGAATATCGTCAAGCAATGCGCTCCGCGCAATCCAATCGACCATAGTACTCGCTGAGCTCGTTGGGTAGAACCCTAAGCCGACTACAACTCGCAAGCTGTACCACTGATTGCGGCTCGCTGCGCTCGCTTGGGCAGGACCCTATGCCAGCTGCGGCTCGCACGCTTCGCTTCCGCTTGATCGGGGCGGACATAACACCGTCCTCCCGTACCGACCAATGCGAAAGCGTTTCTTGCATAGTTTGATCAGTGGTTTGCACAATCTGACTTACTCGGTGTACATTCTTCGCCGGCGACTATCGACAGTTGAAGGATATTCATCAATACATAACAATAGACCTCGGCGTCACATTAATACGTCGTAAGTATCACAAACTACACATCATCTGTATCACAAACTGCATTTAACTTCCCCTTGTATAAATTTAACTAACAACGGAAAGGAAAAATAAAAAAGAGAGAACACATCGATAACATAGAAAGGGTGTGGACAACAAAGAACGCGATTCAAAAGCACAACAGGAAATATCGACGGCAGAGAATGGTGTCGAAAAACACACAAGAGACAAGGATTAGGTCAGCACCAGCCTACCAAAACACATCTTCACGAATTCCTCTCACAGGTATCCCGTGAAAACTAACCGGTTACGGTCCGGTTCAAGTAACCGCTCATAGCGGTCCAATCCGTGCTGTGCTTCGAGCGCGCCCTCCACGCGTCCAGTCCTTCCCATGTTGATTAACACGCGTTCCCAAGCGCGGAGTCCTAAGACCAACGATCTCCATCTCGGCGGCCAAGGCGATGCCACGTCCTCCGGATAGGCCGCCCCACGTATCTATAGATCCAGCAGCTGTCCCATAGGGCGGTGGGGCAACCGGAGCACCACCTGGCCCCCAGCGGTCTTGCAGCCACCGCGAGCCAGCTTCAGCAATTTCAGCTGTGCCTGGGCAACATTGACGGTCATACTATTCGCTACCGCTGGCTGGAATGCCGACCGACGTGTGTGCAACTGCGACGGAAGCGGCTGGCGTCTATTTCGCATGGATCAAGACGCTCTCGTGCACGACCACAAAGAGATCAACTGTGTACCAGCACAAGCTCACGCGATAGTTGACCAGACGGTGTTCAATCGGATGGTGCTACAGCTGAAGCGTTACACGAAGAATCTGGCGACAACCGGGGCAAACCGATGACCATCCTGAGCTACATGACCGACCAGCCCCACCTGATTGAAGATACGGTTCCTTTCTTCGTCAAGTTCATCGAACGGCATATCACCACAAGAAGGTTATTCTGATGGTTACAGCTCTCGTGTTCCAGATTCGTAGACGGTTCAAGTTCTGTGGGATCGTGAGGATCTTGATGAAACGACACCATCCACGTTCACGTGCCGGATAGACGACCTTGGTATTCCAGTGATCGGGAACGGTTCCGAGACCAAGCCGTTCTTGATTGGTGTTACGACGAAACGACAAATTCGCGGTCTTTATCGAGCGGCCGAGCTGCTATTCCACATCGACGCGACGTATAAGATCAATCAGTCGTGGTACCCTATGGCTATCTGCGGCATTTCTGATGTAAGCCGCTCCATGAAGTTGCAGCCGTTTCCTCACGTCCCATCTGCACCGGAAGCAGTACGCCTCGATCTTCTCGTGTTTGCCGTGTACCAGTTCGTCCCAGCGACCCCGCTCAAGGAGCGCTACGTCTCATGGGAGACCCCGACGTCGCCCAATTTAACGGTTTCGCGGAAGTAGTCGTTCCGAACCGTTCCAGCGCAACATACCTCATGTGCTTCTTCCACTTAGTGCTTAACGACAGGAAGATTGACCAAGCAACTATCAGAGCCGGACCGAACTCTAGTCTACAAGCCCCTCTATCGGTTTCACCACGCCCACAACAAATTCGACGCTGATGCGACGTTATACGTTCTTTACGCTCGTGATCTGCCCGCCCGACATTGATGGCATCCATGCAATCCTTCAAGCACGAGTATCTCGAGTCCCGTTACTACCGCTGGCAGAGCTCCGTAGCCACACCAAGACGAGCAATCCTCTCGAGCAGTTCAACCAGGCTTTCAAGCATGGCAACACGCTCCACCAATCGCTCCCGTTGAACTCGCTCATGCTGAAGATGCAACGGTTCTGCAAGACGAAGACGGTCGCGATCTAAGGCTTCAAGGAATCCAGCGTCGTCACCCCGGATTGCTTAAGGTGTCGCAAGTATATTCGAAACACCGGTCTCCTGAGTCACAAGCGCGTTCAACGGCGGGTCTCAGTATTATCATGTAATGAGACAATTAAGCCGCACGGTGCCCAGACGACCGCCTTTCCGCTGACGAAGACAGACAAAGCGCGGCTCACATCCCTCTACACGGAAGTGTCCAAGCAGATCCAGGACGGATGGTACGTCAATGTCTTTGAACGCCAGTGCCCGTGCAAGTTTAGGTGCGATGTGCACCACTTAAAGCTTCGCAGGTCGTCGCAGTGGCTTGGCGCCAGGAAACCAAGCCGAAGAGACGGTCCTGAGCCATGAACGTCGTCGCCGCGCGAACCCATCAAAATGGTCGCCAAACCAAGACGGGCGCCCAGCGCAAGTCGGTTCTGCACTGTTTCGAGTAGGGAAGCTGTACGAGGAGACGAGGAGACGAAGACACGATCACGAAGGATAAAGGCGCTCCACGACTTTGCAAGGGTAAAACATATGTAGTAAAATGCATACGTAGGAGTAGGTGATCCGTTAGATTCAATGCACTTTCGTGTTCCTCAAGATTGTAGTATCATGATATCTGCTCGCAAGGACCCATATACAAACGCAGATATGTAGCAAGACAAGATAAGAATGAGGAAAAAAACGATATTGAAATTTATGCCCATTAGCTGATGCCATACCACTCTCCCTACAACCCGTCTTGGTACCCTGCCTTCACAGATCATACGGCGATAGCCCGCCCCAGATAGACCGACACGCCGTATCCGCCCAAAAAAACAGACTTCACACGCGATTCACGAAAAGTAGCGAGTACTGTGACGCACGCACCCACAGGTTGAGCGTACGCGCCGCGGTCGGGCGTCTGTAGGATGATGACCAGCTCCGTGAATGTGATTAGCCACTTCTCGGCGCGAGTCAATCTGCACACATGTGGAACAATCATCTCCAACGCGTTGGATTTTCCGCGGATGAATTAGTAGAGGCCTTTGGAGCTAGATGCTCCTGATGCGAAACTTATTGTAGCCTTACGGTTTGGTTGCTTTTTTTCATGCATGAGTGCAGGTTATGCTGCTGGAAGCCCCGTTGTCGTTTGGTGATATTGAGGGGGTTTCAGTTAACTCACTTCTCGCAAAACGTCACCCCGCAAAAAAACGATGAACGCTTAAAAAGTTGAGTGTCCTCTGAACTCGCAAAATTCATTCCCGCGTTCAAATGCGAATGATCATCTAGCGGCACACCGCACTGAGTCGACAGCGCCACGAGCTGGCAGCAACGGCGCTAGTCTTTCTGACTCTGAACAACGCTGCATTTGGCCCCCAGACTTCAGGCCTAGCTTATCAGCACGCTTAAATGCACGAGGCAGGTGCGCCAATGGCGTTCAGCAGCTAAACACGATGCTCTGTTGACTTTCATAGGCAGTCCGAGCGCCAAATTTCGTCGCTAAGGCTCTGCGTGACCAAGCCGGCCCGTGAGTCCAGCGATTTCTCTGTTGCAAGGCCCTCTCCTCCACTCGTTGAAGCGCGCTGCATTTCTGGCTAGGCGCTTCAAAGTACGAAGCGTGGAACCGAGTTAGCTATAATCTGCACTACTCACGTTCCTGTCCACAACGACTTAAGGATCGTGCTGGTTGCAGAGTCGTGTGCGCGATACTGCCACCGAGAAAAGCGCCAAATCTCCAGTGCGTTATTCCTGGATGTGCTGCTATAAGAGCTTGATGATAATGATAGTAATAGCTGGGACGAATCGGATGATGAAAAACAGGGTGCAGGAGACAAAGCATGGTGTGAATAAGAATGTGCAAGTAGCCGTGACACTAGAATGATGTGGGATGTTTCGGAATAGGAATTCTTGTGGGAGATTTGCTCGCTCGTATGGACTTGAAGCTGGCACGGTATCAGCCTTTGTTCATCGCGTTTGCAAATCGTTGCTACGGCACTATTCGCGGTTTGTAGTGTGATCGTCAGCTACGAACTGGTCGTCTTCGTGGCTTTTCATCGTGAGCGATGTGGCCTTGATGGCATTTCGGATTTACGGACGGGACGTACGGGACATACGTAAACTTTTCTCAGAAACCCCGTCTAGATGGTCATCTCTATTTCACGCGCAAGAAACGTTATGGGCTAAACTCTCAGATTTTCGATGACGAAGGCCAACGAATTCTGCATGTTTACGCGGGGTGGTCAGGCTCGTGTGCGATCCAATGGTGTTCTCCCGTTCAAAGGTCGGCAGGCATCCCAAGCGGTACTTCTCTGATGGTGAATTGGTTGGTGACAGTGGATATGCCCTCCCGGAGCGTAAGGTCATACCGTATAAAATGGCACGAGCCGCTTAACCGGAAAACGATTGCTTCATTATCATTCTGTCAAGCGCACGAATGGTGAATGAAGACTGCATTGGAACGCTGAAGAACCCCCCAAACCTGGTGTTCACTTTTCGGTGTACGTACCCAGGTCAAGAACAAGTGCGACTTCGAAAAGTCACAACCATATGTAGTTGTGTGTCCTTCTCCCCACCTTTACGCTTCAAATGGACGATCCTGGACGGCTAAAGATCGTGAAGATCTCTTTGCTGCTGAAGGTGAAAGCGGTAACGACGACGATGATGACGCGTGCTGCAATGGGGCTCCTACTACGAGCCAGAATACTGATAAAAAAAACGGGAGACGATTAAACGCCAGGTGTTGGGGGACGATTAAGCGAAAATCCTGGGTCTATACTACGGATGGGCTTTGACAAAAAAAAGAAACCAAATGAACGTCAGAGCTGAGCTGAGTGCTGAGGCTGTTGCACTATTTGTGTTGCTCCGCTTCGGTGCTGCTCGTGGTTGTTGGTTTCGGGTCAGGGAAGACCCTGTTCACTATCTTCTAAACCTCCCCGCGGTTTGCCTTCTTCGAGAAGCTCGATCGCCATTGCCTGCTTCGACTGGATGCGTTGTAATTTCCCACTGTTGAAGTTCCTTTGCGCGGGCTTTCTCCTCAGCTCCTTTCCCGTCGCTCCTTATAATAAGCTTCTTTATCCACTCCATCTGTGCCTTAAATTTATCCTCGTTCAAAGCTTGTGTTTCTTAGATGACTCCGTGTAGACGCTGTCAAAGTCTTTGTGTTTGGGTTTCGCGGCTTTATCGACCCCTTTGGCATCGGCATCAGCAGCTGCAGTCGCCTTCGTTTTTGATGCACGTTTACGTGGTTTTGGGGTTATTGAGGCCGTCTTCTTGCAGGGTGGTAGCACTAAATGCTGTAAAAGTACTTTCATTCTCGCCACGTACTGCGGCCAACACCGTCATCGCGGTTTCGGACCCGAACACCATGCTGGACTAGCAGTTGGGGTCGACCTTCTCCTGCTCGACTGCGGCATCTATAGTGATGATTTCTTCAATCGAGGCCATGCCTGGCCCGCGTTCGTCATTTGTCTCGCCATTGAGAGAAGAGTCATCACGGGCAGGAAAACACTCCGAGTCGTTGAATGATGGCTCACTGAGCTCCGATGGAAGCGCCACATTTGCATTTACCCCGAATAACTTTGTCGATGCGTTTATAGCAGTCCTCCGCGAGATCCTCGACAGTCATTTCTTCTGCGACCACTTTTTCTGTCAGCCCAAACCCAGTCTGGATATTCAGCTTCCTCGTGTCGCGATATCGTCTGAAGACGGAGTTCCATCGGCTTTGGAACTGCTTCGCCTCCCATTAAATGGCTATTTTGGCGTCGAACAATACGTTGTCCTTCATGCACTCGGTTGTAGCACCGTACACAAACTCTGCCACGATCCGAAACCCAGAGATCTTGGTTGTCCCGCCACCGTGTTCTATTTTTTTGCCGTTTCTCGAGTCCCTGCTATGATGTTGTAGTTTGCAGGGACCGCTAGACAGCGAACCACGGCGTCAATCTGGTAGGGGGTTGTGTGATATCCAGCTCCTAAGGCAACTTCCTCTTGCTGGTGAGGCTACAGCGAAACATGTGTTTTCTTAGCCTGTTGCTTCTTCCCCTTCTGCTGGCTTTTAAGCGCCATCTTGACCTGGTAACGCATCATGTATAAGCAGGAATCGAGCCAGTCCAAATCACCGCAAGTCCTAAAAGAATATTAAGCGAGCTTACCCGTGTTTATTCTCAATCATACGTCACTCTTCGTCCCACACAGGCACTGTAGAAGTTGAATCGTGGCGGACGTGAGCACCTGAGGAGGTCGAACGAGATGAGCTGAGAGTTACAAGAGGAAGCGAACGCCCTGCAGACTTTCGTGTGACTGCCACAATGAGTCTATGAGGTAACTTCCTGACTGCGCTGAGTTCTGCACTCCTCACTGGAAATTGAAATGCTACCCTCAAGGAATATATACCTATCATATATTACGCCTTCTGTACATTCTGTGTAACAGGATCTGGCGAACGATGTGAACCCGAAATGCGTGACAAACGATGAGCCGCCGATGGTTATTTTTAGTTTCATGATGAGATCAAAGATGAACGCGAACGGCAATATGTCAGAGGTATTGTGTAATGAGGGCCGTCAGATAAGACAACTCCAGCAATGAGGACCATCCGATCATATTTGAGTAGCTACCACTTTTGGTAATGTGTAATGTGCCTCGCCGCCGGCAGCCCGCCCTGCGCTACCGATATCACCTCCTATGACAACGATGAATACCGCTCATATCATCATATGAAGCCGGCTGCTTTTGTATTCTTGCTGCTTCATGAACTCACCCTTCTCCACGATATTAGCGTGGGTTTGTGAGATACTGTGTATTTACTGCGAGACAACGTACATGTGGTATGAAGCCAGCGCACTGCACCGCACATACCTGCCTGCTGACATCCTGCTTTGCCCCAACGTGACCGCAGTGGTGATGCTCATCACGTGCGACCCCGCGAGGACTCAATCGGCGCCGCAACGGACACTGTCGTTGCCCAGACACTGCTGCTGCCCAGACCCCAGGTATTTGTTTCTGTTTTTTAGCAGTACCAAGCATGGCGTGGAAAGCGTCGGTGAAGGTCCTGCGGGCCCTATCCATCCCGACACGCCTCAGGGTTGGACCCCTCCTGGAATAAACCCTGTCCGCCGACGCAAAGAGAGCGACGTTATAGTTTCAATTCGGGGCCGCTTCTTTTCGATAGCCGTCGACCAAGTTCCTCTATTCTCGCGTTCGAATTTACTACTGGGAAGTGCCAAGGGGGGGGGGGGGCTTCACCGTCGAAAAGGTCATCATCGGTCGCTAAGACACAGCACCAGATGACAGCCCCAGCGCTCGTCGTTTTACGTTGCAGTTACCAGAGTCAAATCAATGCTGCACATGGTTCTCTCACTTGAATAATGTGCACTGGCACGGTAAATACATAAGTTTGTCTTCTTCGCTTTGATCTGTTCGAATTTCAGAGCTTCTCGTGCAAAGCGCGGCTTTTTCTGTACAGTACAGACGAATCCCGAAGTAAGTACTCTGGGTTCACACATAAGATCTTACAGTACATCGAAATTTCGAAGATTATGCAGATATTAAAATATAAAGGCTCGTCACTGTAACCACAGATCACAATGGCAAAACGTCACATGACTCTCCGTCAGAAGGCCGCCATCCAAAGAAAGGCAGTCGATGACCCGCTCTTGACGCGGGAAGAGCTTCGACTATGGGCATATAAAGAGTTTAGACTACCCAAGTGCCGTCGAAGCCGACCATCACACGAATTTTGCTTGACTCTTTGCTATCCCGCACCGAAGAGCTCCCACCAATCGTAAGGAGCGCAGACTCCCACGTGTGCCTGAAGTCGACGACGCGCTATGGAGCTGGGTTTAGTCGCGCGAGAAGAACAGTGTATGTCTGTCAGGCGGGCTCATTGTAGAGAAGGCAAGAACGATTCTTGAGTCACTGGGGCGAGAGCGTGAGCTAAAATTGTCGTGCAGGTGGCTGGATAGATTCAAAAAGCGCCACCGCATTCGCGAATTCGTACTGCACGGCGAAGACAGGAGTGCTGACAACGAAGCTGCAGAGAAAGCAGTGCTAGAGCTGCTTGATCTGACAGACAAGTACGAGCTACGCAATATCTTCAATTGCCACGAGACTGCATTCAACTGGAAAGCAGGGCCAACCAGAACACTTGCCACTCGCCGTCGTGCAGGAACTAAGAAGAAGAAGTAGCGCATCACGGTGCTCTTCTGTAGTAATGCTGATGGCAGTACGAAGTTGGAGCCATTTTTTATCGGAGCAGCAAAAAAGCCAAGATGTTTTGGTGGCAAGACACCTCAACAAGAAGGATTTGTCTACGACAACAACACCAAGGCCTGGATGACAGCCATGATATTCAAGAAGTGGCTTTGTCAAACAAACGAAGAGATGAGAGCTAAGAACCGCAAATTCTTCTACTGATGGATAACGCAACTTGTCATGTCGATGACGAGTCTTTCAGCAACGTGGCCGTCCACGTTCTACCGCCCAACATTACGTCGCGTCTGCAGCCAATGAACACAGGTATCATTGCATCGACAAAGGCCCAATACAAGAAAAAGGTATTGCGAAACGCGATCCAGGCGGATGAGCTGGGTCATTCCCCAGATGACGACCTACGGCAGGGAATGGAATGGATGAAGGAGGCGTGGCAAGAGATCACACCGTCGATGATCGAGAGCTACTGGCGACATGTAAACTACGTCGCTGAGTACGCCTACGAGGATCTTCTCGTTCTTCGTATGCAAGGCTTGCAAGTGAGTGGCGACGTTGGCAGTCTGTAGTTAAGTACCGTGGAAAACAAAAACATACGTATTTCTATCAACAGAACGTATTTCTTTTGTCCAACACTACACATGTGATTTACGAGCAATTGCACGTTAAAATTTCGGCTTTTGTATGGCTTGCATTTTCATCTTGTCTGACCGTGAAAACCATTAATATCACACAAATAAGGTACCGCTTTAAAGCCCAGATACAGCGCTAATTTTGTACGAAGGTGTAAGCACCTGGAAAAACACGTCCGTTTAGCATGAAACGCAATATTGACGGAGATACAAATGAAGCAAGATTCCCCTTGTCAAATGCATTACAATGTCACTAATTTAAGGGATAATCATATTTGTTTATACGAATCGACTTTGAAAGGTTATAAACATACAGTAGGGTACTTACTTCGGGATTCGTTTGTACAAGTAAAACACCACTCGTGAACTATGTACCGCACACCATACTGAATGCAGCCACCATCTTTCATGCACCTGCAACCAAGCAGCACGCACCGCGCCAGTATCAAAAAGAGTCCACCCCTGACCATGGAAACGTCGGCGGGAGTACTAGACGCCAGCTTGGAGCATGACCTGGCCCATCTAGTAGGTGACCTACATCTGGATGGCCAGCTGGACTCGGGGTTCCCGCCGCATCTGATGCATGCGGACGTGATCGCCGCGGCTGCCAAGGCGTCCACGGACGCCGACGATGGTGATGTGCCCAGTCCGGACGAGGACGAGAGCGAGGAGGCCAGTCAGCGCACGCACCACGAAGGCCTCCTCAAGGCCTCCATACTGGAGAAGGTGGCCACCGAGAAGAGGCTGCGCAGGCTTTCGGAGGTTTTTATGGATGACCAGAGTGCCACACAGGACGAGTCGGGCTCGGGCGACCTGTTCGAGACGCTCCCGGAGCCCTACGGCCAGCTGTCCACGTACCAGAGAATCCAGATCACGTCGGCGCCCGACGAAGTGGACAGAGAGACCAAGGATGTCTGCGAGCTCATCCGCAAGTGCCTGACGTTACGCACCAAGTGGATCACGGTCAACGAGCCTGTGGCGCCGTCTCCGCCCACGATGCTCGAGTTGCAGAACAGTCCGCGCTCGGCGGGCGCGGCAGCCAAGCTGCGACACAGAGATGAAATCCCTTACGAACCCTTCAAGAACCTGGTTCCCGAGACCACACAGCACCATATCATGATGGTGGACGGCGTTGTGGTCGTCTACGAAGACAAGGACGCGGTCGAGCCCATCAGTCGTGTCGGTAAGATGGAAGAGTACTACAAGGACTTGTTTGAGATCAAACGCATTATCAATTACGGACCCGTAAAGACCCTGGCATTCAAGCGCTTGCAGTTGCTGGAAGCGCGCTTCAACCTGCACACGCTGCTGAACTCGGATCGCGAGCTGGTGGCGCAGAAGGCCGTACCCCACCGTGATTTCTATAATGTGCGCAAGGTTGACACCCATATTCACCACTCGGCATGCATGAACCAGAAGCACTTGCTGCGTTTCATTAAGTCGCGACTGCGCAACTCGCCCGGTGAGATCGTCATTTTTCGTGACGGACGGTTCATGACGTTGAGCGAGGTCTTCAGGTCGCTAAGCCTCACGGGTTACGACCTGAGCGTCGATACGCTGGATATGCATGCTAGCAACACGTTCCACCGCTTCGATCGATTCAACCTGAAGTACAACCCTGCGGGACAGAGTCGTCTGCGTGAGATCTTCTTAAAGACGGACAACCTGATTGCAGGCAAATATTTGGCTGAGATCACAAAGGAGGTTATCTCCGATTTGCATGCCAGTAAGTACCAGCTTGTAGAGTGGCGGGTCTCCATCTACGGACGCAAGCACTCGGAATGGGACAAGCTGGCTCGCTGGTTCTACGTTAACAAGCTGGCATCCCCGCACGTTCGATGGATGGTGCAAATTCCGCGACTCTATTTCCTGTACAAGAAGCTGGGCGAGGTGGACAACTTCCAGCAGATGCTGGACTACATTTTCCTGCCGCTCTTCGAGGTAACACGCGACCCGTCGAGCAATCTGCCGCTGCACTACTTCCTCGAGACTATGGTGGGCTTTGACTGTGTTGACGACGAGAGTAAGGCGGAACCTTTCCGTGCTGAACGTGGCAAGAAGCTGCCGAAGCCGCATGAATGGACCCATGAGGCTAACCCGCCGTACGACTACTGGTGCTACTACCTGTACGCCAATATCGCTGCGCTGAATGAGTTTCGTCGTCAAAAGGGCCTCAATATCTTCTCGTTCCGCCCGCATTCTGGTGAAGCTGGCGACCCGGATCACTTGGCAGCCGCTTATCTGACTGCCAACGGCATCAATCACGGTATCACGCTGCGTAAGTCTGTTGGCCTGCAATACCTGTACTACCTCACACAGATCGGTATTGCCATGTCGCCGTTGAGCAACAATCGCTTGTTTCTCGCCTACCACCGCAACCCTTTCCCAATCTACCATGCGCGTGGTCTGAACGTCTCGCTCAGTACGGATGATCCAGTTATGCTTCACTACACCAAGGATGCGTTGCTGGAAGAATACTCGGTGGCCGTGCAGGTGTGGAAGTTGACGTCAACAGATATGTGCGAGATTGCACGCAACTCAGTGCTGCAGTCGGGCTTTGAGCACAAGTTTAAGGAGCACTACCTCGGTCCCAAGTATACATTACCCGGATCGCGCGGCAATGGTGAGTTTTTTGCTTTACAACTTGTTTCATGACATCCGTTTTCACTTGATTACTAATCTTATGTTGGAATTACAGATATTCGTATGACCAACGTGCCGGATATCCGAGTGGATTACCGCCACGAAACGTTACAAGGCGAGCTAGCGTTTATCCAGACGTAAACTAGGCCTTCAAGTGCAGCAAAACACAAAGGGACCGATTATGGTACGCGTCTGCACTAATGCCCATTTCGCTGAATCAAAAAAAAAGGTTTATTTTTCTTCAAAATTGTAGCGACAACCGTTTTGCCTAACCTCACGCATGATTTTATGTGGAAAAATGACTTTATCAGGCTACATCGCGTTGTTTCTACCGGTAGCTATCCAACCATGCAGATAGAGCTACGTTCAGTTAACTGGAATTTTACTGCAGCTTGTCCAGAATACGCAAACCCTGCTCCTCGTACTCGCTCTTTAGCAGCCAGAAAGCGTCGTTGTCCTTCATGACGTCAGCCAGCACACTGCCACCCTGGAACACCAAGTGTTTGCGGCGAGGCGGGTCGTTAATGCGCAGACGGAACTTGCCCAGACGGCTGCTATCGCCCTTGAGCACATCGGTCAGGTATCGCTGCTTAATGTCCTTCTCAAGACGACTCGGCAGACCCGGGTACATACTGGAACCACCCGACAGCACGATGTTCTTGAAGAAATCCGTGCGCAAATCGATGTCAGCCTTCATGCACATATCAAACACCATGTCGCTCAGCCCGGCGCCCTCCACGTCAATCAAACTGGGATTGAACAGGGCTTCCGGCGCCTCAAAGCGCTCACGACCCAGTCGCACCACGCGACCATCCGGCAGTTCGTACGACTCCTCGAGAATAGTCGTTTCCAGGGCCAGTTTGCGCTCGGCGGCCGTGTCATAGGCCACATAGCACCACTTCTCCTTAATCTGACGAGCCGTCTCAAAGTCGGCCGTGCGATTAAGCGGGTAGCCACGCAGCAGCATGAGCTTGATAAGATAGTTAGTGATGTGGCGACCAGCGACGTCCAAACGGCAGATGAGGTGCTGAGGCACGTAGCCCTGGTAAACCGGTACGACGTGCGTGACCCCGTCGCCAGTGTCAACGACCACACCGGTTGTAATCCCCTGGGCATACAACGTGAGCATGGCCTGCGTGGTGATGTTGCAGCCTTCGAAGCCGTATTTCTCAAACATTGTCTGCACGAGCTTCTCGCGGTTGCGCTTGGGGTTGAGCGGCGGCTCCGTAAGCAGGATGCGGTGGCCCTTGGGGTCGATGCCCAGGCGTTCCTTGAACGTATAGTCCCAGAGCTTTTCCATGTCGGCCCAATTTTTCACAATGCCGTTCTCCACGGGGTACGAGATCTCGAGGTTTGACCGCACGGCTGCGGCCTCGTCGCCGAACATAATATCCTGCAGGAAGAGAAAGACAATATTAGAGCTTCAACGTGGCATTCAAAAGTCGGAATTGCAACCGCACTTTGAGCAGGATGTCCGTTTGCACAGCCTCCTCCGCGCGTAGCACGGGACGCCCCACGAGGGACGGGAAGATGGCCCTGGGGAAGTTCTCGGCGGCGAAGCCCGCCTTCACGAACTACGCACAACCAATTTCAAGAGAAGACGGAGGGTTTAGAGGGAGGATGCAGGTAGAACGCTACGGCGACGTAGTAGAACGACGTACCCCCGTGCCGTTATCGCACACCACGATCTTGTTGGCGGCCACCATCGCTGCGTTCTCTTGTGTAAGAGCTTGCAATCTGACTCCAACAACCCCCCGAGCTGGACGTCGTAATCGGTACAGTGTACCAGCTATACATGAAGCTCGAATCTGCGACATATTCGTACCTTATGTATATATACGGTACTACGGGAATGCGGGGGAAATTAAGGAGAACTTCCAGCAGGCACTTTGACATGGCCGGCTGGTGGATGAACTCAACCCGATGGAGGCAACCCACGCGCTGGCCGTGACAGGATGGAAAGCAGATGTACTAGTAGTTGGAGTGATTAAAATAGTTTAATAACGTTATAGCCGAGCGGAGTTGTCCCCTCGGGTCCTCTCTCTCCTTCTTCTATCGTACACGCCTGTGCGTCTTGGGGTGCGGTGAGTCCTCGTGCCGTGCGAGGGCTCTGCCCTCCTCCTTCGACGCCGTGGCCAACAGCAGCCACGGCGTGAGCCCTTCTGACTGTCTGGCCGACTAATATATTACTTCGTCATTCCCCCTCCAAAGCTACCTGCGCTCTCTCAAGCGCGCGCTGTACGGACTCCATCCATCTCTGCTCAATTGCTCACCCGCGCCGTTGGCTGGTGATAGAATTGGTCGTAAAATGCGGCGGCGGACGCATCGCCGCAGCGCGGACTGCAAGAGTCTCCTCTGAGACCAGAGAAGGCGATTGCGCAGCCAGGTAGTAAGGGGCGTGGCTTCACGCAGACTGCCGCAGCCGGTGCGCCGTCTTGCAGTCCAGTCCGCAGTACTGGTCGTAGCGACTGAGCCCGCGCTGGAAGCACTTGGAACAATTAGTACACCAGCGCTGCTCCTTACTGGGCTCGTAGCTCTCGGTGGGCATGGAGGCGCTCTTTGATAACAACATGGGGCGCATGGCCGGCACGGCGTCGCTGAACTTGGCCAAATGGTCGAAGCCCGCCGTCGTGGCCTCCTCATTATGGCTGATGATATCATAAATATTGCGCTTACTGTCAGGAACCTCCTCATCCTCCTCGCATACGATCGTGTCCCGGTGCTCGCGACGGAAAATGCCGCGCAGCTTGCCGCCCAGGTAAGTTAGTGACGTAAGCTTGCGCAGGCGACCGATCTCGTCCATGGACTTGCTGGCGCGTACATGCGGAAAGTGCATACCGCGGTGGCTGTAGCTGTGATCGGGATGGAAGATGCTGTAGCGCTGATCGGCCGCCGGGTCGTCCTTGACGTCGAAGTGCGGCCACAGGTTGCTTCGCGCTGTAGGCTTCATAGTTTGCTCTTCGGTAACACGAACCCTGCGCACAAGCTTTCAAATTTCCAACTGAGTCATTTTGTATGCGCTTCCCAAAGAAATTAGGCGGGGAGACAGGGGGGCGGATGGCGGAGATGGACCATGATCAGCCCTGTAGTAGCTGATATCCTATATCTTGATATATTGTCATTTTGCAATACCAGTATTGCGATAATTAGCGAAGTAAATACAGATCTGGTATAGCATATACTTGTTTTAACGGATTAAAATTGAATTCCTTTGACGTGGTCCACACCAAGTGGTAGCTTAATCTGGTGCACGGGATGTGGACTGGCGTGCGAGCGTGGGAAAGCTCCAGGACGGCAACACGACGACCGTGTATGTCCAATGCTTTTGGCGTCGCCCATGAGCGAAATGCTACCGTCGCTACTCGCAGAAAGGAAATGCCTCCCCCGCTGACTTGTATAGTATATGATTTTGTACTGTAAACATTACTGCAGGAATAGATTTCATAAATGGATGCCAAAAACTTTAGGAACACAGCAGCGCAGTAATTCGCTGTATTTCCGGCTGCCTCAGCCACCGCATGGTGGTATCTGGTTGAACAGTCGAAATCTAGATGTCCATCCTGCGCTTTCCGCCGTCCTGTTCTGGCGCTTGCCTACAAGCCGGCGAGAGGTGCTCGACGTGACGGAAATGAGCTGCCGATAAGTAAACGCGGGGCGACGCTTGAATTGTGCGCGACTGCCCCCTGACATGCTACAATGCCATAATTCGGCTCGAGAAATCATGGGATGCATTTCTATCGCAGCTTTTGTAGCCTTCAGGATTGGCAATCCTGGATTGCACACTTGATAACATCAAGACTTGATTCAAGTTACTGTGACGAAGGGGGGGGGGAGAGCCAACGATGGCACGGAGGTTCCACCGGCGATCTTGTTTTCTATTAGAACCGTAGGAAATCCCTATGATCGGCTTGCCTAGTTTTCCGCAAGCTGTGTTTTTCTTCGCGTTGGACGTCATTTGTGTGTCGCCGCATTTTCTGCAACTGATTAAGCTATCTTCGGCTAGAAAACTATGCTTAGTATGATTCATATCTAGTGCATCAACTTCGTCTACACGTATTGGCACTCCTTGTGCATCGGCTAGTGTTTCAACAATTGCTTCAGTAGCGCTTCGACGACTGCTTCGAATACGTCGCCAAGTGGCGCTTCAATCAGCATTGCGGAATCTACTTGTCAATTTTGTCGGGCCGCAACGGTAGTGGCAGCACCAGAAATGAAGTCACTTCAACAGAGTTGCCTGCCCTGAACGTACTAGTTGTTGCGTGGTCCTGGCGTATCTTACGAAGTTTGAAACGCATCTGTTGACGGTTCAGCCGTTCTTGCCTTAAGCGCATGTAAGGCTTACGGTAAGCCCCCGGGGTGATGGCACTAAAGCAGCACGAGAGTGGGGGATCACGTATCCACCAGGGCTTGACGAAAAGAATTCCTAACGTAACGGACCAATATAGTGCACGTTTCCGAGTCAGAAACAAAAGTATTTCTACTAATCAGTAAGCGTAGCGGGAAGCGGCGATCATTGGCGAAATATTCAACGGATGGGGAGAATATACATGCATTCGGCTTCGATCAGGTTGTCACACAGCCCGAGAAATGTAGGATTGAAAATGGCTTACAAATCGTTCAATTTTGGGGGGACCAGTTTACTGCACGGTACGATTAACCTACTCGGCACGAGCTCTTTTCTAGTGACGAGCCTCCCAGCGATACTACAGGTAAACGCTTCTTCTTAGCAAGTATTCCACTCGCGGAGGTGGCCAGGGGAAGGGTGAGAACCTCCTCGCGGATCTCGGTTTGCCGGTCTTCATCTCGACGAGGTTGGGCGGGTAATGATGGCATCACGCGTGGAGATTGTACTTTCGTCCGTGGACAACAGCAATGTTCTAATGCCTCACGGAAAATGTCTCCTTTGAATGCTCGAAACACTGCTACATCACGAGGCTGATATAGATGAGTTGCATTGGCGGGTAGCGCCACGAGAAAAATATTTATGCATACATCCACAGCCTCTACAAAATCATATTTAAGTTCAAAGTCAGCAATGCAAAATATATACGGTAAGAAATGAGAAATACCTGGGTTCAACTGTTGTCTAGCACGAGGATGACTGGGAACTCGATGTTTTTTTAATGAGCTCGCGCTGGAAGTGGTGAAGTCAAAGTCGAAAGACGACTTGATTGCTGAACCCTTTTGGGGCTCCCGTGAGACAGGTGTTGGGGATGGTCAGTGCGGCGATGTCGGCCCGCAGAATTCGCTTACCGGGTACAATAATTTGCGACGCTGGTGCGTAGCCCGTTGCATTTATCGCGGCCACCACAGTCATGTGGAAACTTGCTTTCATCTCTTTCGTCCATACGTTGGGCGATCCTTTCATGGCGACAACTGCTTTTGTCGACATGTTGGGAATAAACGACGTCTCATCCATGTTGAGCATTCGTGTTGGGCCGACTTTGTGCTCAATCACGAGTTTGGCGAGCGTTCCGAAGAGCGTGTCGACGACTGCCTCATCACCGCTGTTGCGCACGCGCGCGAGGGTTTGAGCGCGCCGGTCGGCAAGCTCAGGATGCCACCGACGAAACCGCTTGTACCAACCCGACGTGAGCCGCGCTGGAGACTCGGCCGAGCGAGTTAAAACATGATCCAGCCGCTCTCGAATGTGGTTGGCGCGCCGGATGATCTCCCGGCGAGTGGGCGGCAACCCAGCACGCTGCATTGCCGCTATCCACTCGACAATATCGTCCTCAATTTTGCTCGAGAAGAGGGGCTTCGGGCCCCGGCGCTTGCTTGTCAGGCTGCCGGTCTCTCGGAGCTCCTTTCGCTTCTTAAACAAGGTGCGGAGACTCGCGGCGACGTAGCTGTGACGTGGGCGTGCGTCTCGGCGCTGCTAGCTCTTTCCAGAGCAACGTATAGCTTCGTCTTGCTGTAGCGACCTCTTGGCTTGCCCATGACGTTGTTGCAAACGACTCGAACGCATTTGCGCATGATCGCCTCTCACAGCCACTTATTTGCATAATCTAATATCACGCCAAAAACCTGATGCGACCGTGCCAAAACTGGTCCAGTTTTGAACAACCAAATGAAAGATCCCATTTGCACAGCAACGGGTATGATTGGCTTAGAGCATTATCGTGCACTAAACTGGTACCATGCACGATATTGGTCCGTTACGTTATTGTGAATTCCAGCAAGTTGCCGAGTTCACCAACAGTGGGTTGAATCGGCCTTTAACATTACATGTACAAATTTTCAAGTTGTTTGGCGAACTTCCATATGGTCCGGATACGTACCGGTACTTAGGGAGGTGACGATAGTTAACTCGAGTGTTTGTGTGGACAGGAGACAGCACCTAAACTACAGAAAAATAACCGAAAATCCAGAGATCGTCCCATAAATGCAGAAAGGTACCTGTAATTACACGAACGTTCTGCTTAGTACAGTATACCAACCCAAAAATGCAGGAGTGTTGAGCATGATTGGCCAAGGCTAACGTAGACCCGAAAATAGTAGGGGTGATTGTTGAATGCTCACGCATAGGCGACGAACGTGTCACAAGCTGGTAACAGCGGAAGTAACTAAGACGGACGAAGATGACAGACGGAGGTATCAGGGCAATGGAACGGTACCGGTGGTACATTGCAGTTGCAGGTTCAGCCTAGCGCCACCATTGACGATGTGCCAGGATTCCGCGAAGGCAAATGAGCAACACACGATGGCGTAGAGGGAAGCGTCAAAGTATGTGTACATGTAAGCAAGTAGGTTGAATGTTTCGCTCTCTAACTAAATCACTTTCCAACTTCCTTCCTACGGAGCAAGTCTCTAGCGCCTCCTCGCTTCACTTCGTCTCCGCCCGCCAACTTCCTCCTGCAAGAAGCATTTCCAATAGGTTATGAGCTCTACGGTATCGGCCACGGCGTTTACAACCAAACTCAAGCAGTTCAGCGGAACTGGCTTTTCAGCGTGGGGCGTACAAGTCAAGCTAGTGCTCGAGCCCACTGATGCCGAATTCAAACGGGAGAATGATGCAGCCGCTGATCACTAGCGGTCGCCTCGACTGGGACGTCAACGGTGGCGCAAACGGCGCTACCGCTGCGTGACCGTTTGACGAAGCAAAAGATGGCTGCTTCGATCATCCTGTCGGCGCTGAACGACAGGTTGGCAGCGGAGGTGTACCTGCTGGACCACCCATTGGCGATGCTGAGGCACTTGCGGATGACGTACAACGTCAAGTGTAGCGCCAGTATCGGAACAACCAAACGCGAGTATATGGGGCTCTATCTGGACGGTGAGGACTCCATGAATGACCACATCAAGACAACCCGGCGTGTCCTCGATGAGCTGCTGGAGCAGTGCGTGGTTCTCTCGGAGGAGGAGAAGAAGAGGAAGAATTTCATGCCGAGTCTTGGACCCGGGTGGAATGGCTTCGTTGGTGTGCTGGAGGTTTGTGTGACATTTGAAGCTATGCTTGTCCGATGTCAAGCTGAAGCGATCTGGTGCGAACAACAGAAGGGTCGACAGTCAACCGCACGAGCGACAAGCAGCAGTAATCCGGTTGCGGCCTTCAATGCTGAGCAAAAGGCGGGAAAAATGAGCAGTACTAAGCCCAAGGCAACGCGCGACATGTCCAAGGTCAAGTGTTACAACTGCCAGCAAAAGGGGCATTATGCACGGTACTGCAAGAAGGAGCATGTGGCCCCCAGTGCGAATAACGGGGAAGCTGCCAATATGGCATTCTCTGTGGAAGATGTGCCTGCCAACTACAAGCGTGATTGGGCGGTGGATAGTGGGGCCACCAGCCATATGACTGGGCACTTGGATAATCTGGTTGGTGTCCACACACTGACGGACCCACGGCCGCTGACTGTTGCTTCCGGTGAGTGTATGATGGCGATGGCTATGGGTCAAGCTCCACTGATCCTGGATGGTCGGGAAGTGTGTGTACTTCAGGACGTGCTCTACGTGCAAGGTCTTGCGCGCAATCTCGTCTCAGTAGCTGCTGCGTCGCGCCATGGTATGAAAAACAGTTTAAGGGCGTTTCGTGTGAAATTCGGCACCAAGTGGGCTCACGCTGCATGCGCCACCCGCTAACCAACCGATGTACGTGGTGAACGCCGTCAGTGAAGAAACTGGACACGCCGCTATGCTGACAAGCGAGGCGCCACACTTTGAGACGTGTCACCGACGTTTTGGTCATCTGAACACGCAAAGTGTTCACCAAGCACTCGAAGACTTAAAGCCTCGTGGCATGGGATGATGGAGCAGCCTGTCCGACATTTGTGGGCGGCAAACTCGCTCAGAAGCCGTTTGCAACCAAGGTGAAGCGTGTTGTGCAGAAGGACCAGGTGCTGCTGGCTATAGACTATGTCGGACCGATGCACGTGACGGCACGCGACGGGTTCACTGGCTTAGTGAATATTGTGGTGGAACCGTTTCAGCTCGACATGGTCTTCCCACTAAAGGAGAAAGGCTCACAAACGCAGCTAAAAGCAGTTAAGAACTGTATCGCGAGAATCAAAGCCTACGCTCCAAGTCATCGCGTTGTATTTTTTAAAGTCTGACAACGCTGCCGAGTATGTCGGAGGCGAGATGGCTGCCTTTTGCAAGAAACATGATATCTTACAGGAGTTCAGCACGCCGTACAGCCCGCAGCAGAATGGCAAAGTCGAGCGAGGAAACCGTGTCATTGTAGAGATGGCGCGCTCCATGATGTTTGGTGCCAATCTTCCAGTCACTTACTGGGCGGACGCTGTGGTGTGTGCCTCGTATGTGCGCAATCGCTGTCCTACCAAGGTACGCCAAGACACCGATGGAAGCCCTGATGGGCACGGCACCCGATGTCAGCAACCTCCGCGGTTGCAAGGACCAAGCTTTGATTCCGAAAGAGCATCGGAAGAAACTAGACGCGAAGACGCGTAATGGCATCTTTATCGGATATGCGACCGGTGGTGCTTACCTGGTACACATTCCTCAGCAAGGACGTGGTGAGACAATTACAGCTCGCACAGTGGCCTTCTACGAAAATCAATTCCTGCCTTCTCCCAATGACGAAGAATTCAGGATTGAGACGGAGTTGGATCTAGTTCTTCGTGCGGACCGACAACTCACACTTGAGTCCATTGCTGAAGAAGAGAAGGAGGATATTGAGAGATGACACCAGCATCTACGGACATGGCACGCCGCAAAAAAACAGCCAACACGGTCTGGGCCAGTGGGAGCTAGAAGGATGGAAGCTTGTTTTCGTGGTGATCCTCGCGCAGAGAAAGCAGTTCCTCCGCCGCGACGCTCCCCGAGACTACGAAGGCCAAGCCAACGCCGCTTGGACTACGACGCTGGTCATCTGTCTATGGAACAAGTGTGTGTCATGATTGAAGCTCGACTTGAACCTGCTCGCTTTGACGGGACCAATTGTGTGACGGGTTCATTTACGGGCAACTTGCACCAAGCGATATCGAGAACTGGGCTCTTAGTGTAGACCCAGTCAACTTAGATGAAGTGCTTGCGAGTGACGATCAAAACGAGTGGGAGCGAGCCATGGACGACGGGATCAGTAGCTTGATCAACAATGGGACTTTTGTTGAGGTGCCGTTGCCGGAAGGGCGATCGGCGATCGAGTCCAAGTGGGTATTCAAGCGAAAAACGCATGCAGACGGGAGCTTGGACAAGTTCAAGGCTCGCATTGTTGCCAAGGGCTTCAGTCAGCGCTATGGAGTTGACTACACCGAAACCTTCAGCCCGGTCGTACGTCACAGCACCGTACGTGGTGCTGGTTTTTGTTGTCCAGCGACAGATGAAGTGACTCCAGCTCGATATCAAAACCGCGTTCTCAACTCGGAGCTGGACGAGGAAATATACCTGGAGCCTGTCGAAGGATTCGAGAGCCCAGATGGGCTCGTGTGGCGATTGCTTCGCGCCTTGTACGGGCTGAGGCAGGCATCGAGGGCGTTGTATAATAACTTGACTTCGTTCCTGGTGAGTTTCGACTTTCGTCAAGGGAAAGCCGACACCTGATTTTTCGTAAAGGGCACAGTGGCGACCTCATGATTGTTCTTATTTATGTGGACAATATATTGGCCTTTGCTATGCGTGGCAAGGACCTGGAAGAATTCAAGGCTGCCGTGGAGTCTGCCTACGAGGTGAACCATTTTTCAGACATGAGTTTCTTTTGGGGTCTGGAGCTGCAGTGGAACCCCAGTGGAGACAAGATTTTTTTTTTGTCCGTCAGCAGAAGTATGTGTCTGCAATTCTTGAGCGCTTTGGTATGGACAAGGCGCGCTCAGCATCTACACTAATGGAAGAGCGGTACAGAGATCAGCTATTTCGACGTCAATATGAATGCGACTTCAAGCCGCGGTCAGCACTCGGAGCACTGTTGTATCTGTCGGGCATTAGCGGTCCGATAGTGCGACGGCTGTCCGTCTGCTGGCACAGGAAACGGAGCATCCGACTGCCGCAGTGAAGAATGGAGTTGACCGTGATTTCGCTATTTGAACGGGTTCGTGATCTAGGTTTGTTGTTCGACAGTCCGGACAACAGCGGTCGTGTGGTCTACTGCGACGCTGCCTTCGCCGTTGAACGCGAGTCGCGCTCAGCAACAGGTTACTCTGTCTACAATGATGGCAACCTAGTGTCATGGGGTTGTGAGAAGCAGCCAATGGTGACCTTATCATCAACTGAGTCGGAGTACATTGCCATGGCAACAGAAGTGCAAGAAGCGATTGGGCTCAATATGGCTCATATGGTGCTAAAGGATCTGGCCATAGACGTTGCGGACGTTCTGGTTATGGAAGACAACAACAACAAAGCGCACAGCACTTGGTCGAAAACAAAGCTAGACGCAGCGTCGCAAGACATAAACACCAAGTATCATTGGCTTCGCGAAAAGGTGGCGCAAGGTGACCTTCGTGTGCAGTATTGCCCGACTAGTGAAGATGGTCGCTGACCACTTCACCAAGCCACTCCCGAGCGTGAAGTTCGAGTATTTCGATACCAACTTGCTGTTCGTTGAGTGGGAGTGCTGAAGGCTCACGCACGGCGACGAATATGTCACAAGCTGGTAACGGTGGAAGTAACTAAGCCGGACGAAGATGGCAGATATAGATATCTGGGTGATGGAACGGTACCGGTGGTACATTAGTGGTTGTCAGAGTATTGTGATTTCAAATAAACCTTATAGCCAATAACAACATCCTAACTGTGACTACCTTCCCGAGCTCGCTGGATTCAATGAGTGCGACCTTTCGGTCCAGTCAGTAAAATGCCAACTCGAAGTCGCAAGAGAAGAGTTCTGAGCGCGCTTCGGAAGCTATGGAATACAGCTGTAGACAGCCAGCTAGATGGTGAAGATGGTGGCTCCAGTGCGGACGAGGAACAAGACGAGCTTGCAACGATGTATATCGTCTTGAAAACGAAGCGGTATATTATCCCCCGCCGTCGAGTTCCTCGCCCTCCCTCAAGGATCCATTATTACCTCACCGAAATGCCGGACGCTGAGTTCAAGCTCCACTTTCGACTTTCACGTCTGTACTTTCTGGCTGTCTGCTCTCTAATCGCTGGCCATCCGGAGTTTCAGAGCACAGCAGGAAAGCTGCAGAAGCTGAGCTTGGAGGTGCATCTTATGAGACTTCTCAAGTACTGGGGTCGACCGACGGCGAAGGCCATTCAGCTGACATTTTGTCAGTAGGCGCGCATACACCTGAGGATGTACTGGCTAAGCGGGTGATCCGAGCACTCAATAGTTTCAGAGGTAAGGTGATCATGTGGCCTGATACCGACGAGAGACGCGAAATATCGTGTAGAATCAAGATTGCTACAACCTTGCCTCAATGTATTGGTATGATTGACGGAACTCTTTTTCCGCTGCTAACGCGACACCAAGACCATGGTGAAGGCTACTACTCGCGCAAGGCGTCCTACGTCATCAATGGTTTGGTTGTATGCGACGATTTGTGACGTATTCGCTACGAGAATGCTGGCTGACCCGGATCCAGCCATGATAATCGAGTTTGGCGAAACTGCAAAGTCGCGAAGATCGATACTTCAATGAGGAGCAGTATTTACTCGGTGACTCTGCGTATCAGGCTTCACGTGTACTGGCCCCGGCGTTTAAAACTTCACAGGGTGGGTACCTTGATGTAAAAATAACGTACTTTAACAAGTGCCTGGCTAAAATTCGAATTCGCGTTGAGCACTGTATCGGAATACTCAAAGGCCGATTCCCGCTGCTAAGAAAGCTACGCTGCAGACTGCGGAACCGAAAAGAAATGATGGATACCACTGAATTAATTCGGGCGTGTATAATTCTACAAAACGTGGCTATCGCAGACCCTGTCCCGAGAGAATGGATTCAACGTGAACCTGGTTCTGAAGATGATGCAGACGAACCTGACGATCCCTTGACGTGCAATACGCCGAATGGTGTTAAGCGGCGCGAGTACTTGCGCGATTTGGTCCTCGACAAGCGTTTTTAACTCGCTGCTTGCGTCGGGCCCTGGATCACGCTGGGGGGGGGGGGGGGTAGCAGACGATCGACTTCAGCGACTGAGACTCCGTTGTCTAGAAGCTGTTGCGTGCAAGTACAAGTTGCACCAAAGCGTCGCGCTGAGCAACTTCCAGCTGAATCTTTTTCAGGGCTAAAGCAACACTGGCTTGGTCCTCCTTCAACTTAACCTCACGGTGCTTAAGATCCAACTTCGTTTCCTGAAGCCTTAGCAAATGGTTAGTTTTCTGCGCTCGTTGTTTGCACGCCTTACTCTGCTGGTCCAGCAACCGGTCGACTGGGTCTGACTTTTGCCGCTTAGATTCCAAACCATCATCTACATGCGCAAGTGGGCGCTTCTCACCAAGTTGGGCGATGCTGTCAAGGCTATCTGCGGTCTCGTCTTCTTCGTCGGTCTCATCCGAGGTAACCCGTGGGCGGACCGAGGGGTGGGATGGGAGCCGAGGGCTGGTCGAGGTAATTCACTATCGGGCTCTCCATGGAATGTGCATCTATTTCGACGAGCTGCTATGCTTGCTGCGCCAAGTAGCAGAGGAGACCGGTACATTATGTCGGTAGTTCTCTGAGCGTAGTTAGGAGGGGACCCGCAGTACCCCATAGTTAAGGCGCATTCCACTTAATATGTCCAGAGGTGTATCACATCATAAAAACCATATAGTCAAAATCATCCTCGATATATGTCCCGCACGAATACAATATAATCTTGGTTCCGAGGTTTAACCCTTTCGCGAGCCCCTTGCCTAAACTATACCATACAAGGTCAAGATAATCCGTTCCAAAAGGGCACAAAACTCGCCCTTTAACGAATTCATGGTACTCGCCTGAGGGAGATCACAATCCTCCCGGATGCAGAGTAAAGAAAGGCATAAGGTCTAAAAGGGCGCTTTTTGCGCTTTTTGAATATTCACGGTAATTTCAAGAGCACGCCGGATTGGCTATTACTATTTTCTTGCGGCAACTAAACGGATTTAACCTTATTGGTTAAAATGCTACGTATTTTTTGCAGTAAGAAATCGACACGTTCGTAGTTTACCATACCAGTCTCGTCTCCGCACGATGATGCGCCTGATAGAGTTGCGTACGCGTACGTGTCACCACGACGGATCTAATTGTCGACGATCTAGAAGCGGTGGGTTAAAGCGACAGGCTAGCCGATGTTGTGCAGATTGAGAGGCAGATTAGCAATAGAATAGACCGGAGAGTTGTTTTTATAAGGTAGATTACCAGCGAGAGATGCGTGCGGAACTGTTGTTGTTGGTCTTCAGGTATTCCCGCTCGATAATCACTGATGTGTGTAAGTATCTTAATATTATTATGCTGTGTACTGCGGTAAGCAGTATAAGCATCGATGTGTGCAAGTATCTTGATCTTACTATGCTGTATATTGCGCTTCATCTTACATGCAATGTACTGCAAGCGATCCTGGCGCGAGATTCTGGCGCGAACCTGTAAAGTAAATGCCTCCCCAAAACGATTGAATCGGGTTTTCAAATAATTTAGTTATGTAGACAGACATACTCGTGTCAATATATTCTTTTGAGACATGGTATCTACCACGCCTGGCCACACAAAATCGAACGTGCTCCCGAGGGAGTTTGATGAAACGGGCGCGGGAAGAAGCGGGCTGCGGCAGCCCGGCTAAGCGGCGGCGGTGGAGGACGCCGAGGTCGACTCCTGCCTCGAGTGATCTGGGGGGCGTTGTCGCCTTCTACGATGCATGCGCATGGCTGAGGCGCGCAGGCTGGCACTCGAAGCCGCTCCCCAGGCGGAGGTTGGACCCTTGATATCGTTACATTCGCCCGGGAGGCGACCCAGACGGCCAAGAAGGCGTCGACTTCTTTGTCGGAGAGCGTGCGATCCTCCAATACGCTGCTGCATCAGCAGGTACGGTGTTTGCTTTCTGTTGTCTTCGTGTCTGTGTGCTAACCTAAGGCTTCGTTGAGTTATGTAGCAGCAGCCGCAACCAATACGACCGGTGACAGCGCAGACACAGGGCATGCGCAAGCAGTGCACGGCCGTGTCCACATGTCGGCGACGGCGTAGACGAAGTGCACGAGCAAGCTGTCGTGGCGAGGCCGCAGAATATGGCGACTTCATAGACGGAGGGCGCGAGGTAGCGGCTGGCGACTGTGGTAGACGAAGGGAGCGAGTCCGGCACAGAAGAAGCCGGAGCACGCCGAGATCAAGGACGAGAACGCAGTACAGGCCGTGGCGTCAGCAAAGGTGCGACGCATGCTTGCAGCTTTATTCCTGCTCGTGTGCTAACCGTGCGCATTACTGTGTGATGTTGCACCTGCCACAGTCAGTACGACCGGCGACAACGCAGACCCAGGGCGTGCGCAAACAGTGCACTACCGTGCCGCAGATGCCGGCGACGGCGTAGACGAAGGGCGAGAGCAAGTCTACCGTATAGCTTCCGGTCCAAGAGGAGCCGGAGCCCGTCGAGAGGGAGGACGCAGTGCGGGCCGCAGCGGTGGCCGTGGCGTGGCGGCAGGTAAGGCACTTTCTTTTGTCGTGTGTGTTGCAAGTTCTCACCACGTGTGTACTAATATGAACTTTGGTATAGTTGACCCGGAACCAAGGGGCTCTCGACAGACAAGTGCCTCCCCCGGGACACCTCTGGCGTCTGTGGCTACAGCTCGCAGGCAGACGCTTGACTATTTTCGTCGGACGCCAGCGACGAGGACACCCCCAATGATGCTGTAAGAAGTATACCTGGATAAATTAGTGGCAATCACCCCAGAGCAAGAGGCACGGATGAAATCCAAGCTCTATCGCCCTGTCGGAACAGCATACGTTATCGGGCGTGTTTGTCGACGACCGATGCGAGGCAAATTCGCCTCTCTTTTGAAATTCGCTGGCTTGATAGCCAATTTCAGAACGCTATGGGCACATCAGCGTCGGCTGCGCTCAACGCGGTGTAAATAATTACGAGGCACTTACCGGGTTGAAGGGTAACCCGGACTGGAAAGAGCTAGTGACTGGTGATGTCAACGACGACATTGACGTGGATGATGACGACGCAAGTGGCCGACGACTACGCAGAATTTGATCCTGGTACCTTGCTTCCAGCCAGTTTGGAAGAAGTGGAAGCCATTCAAAACTTGCGATTTGAACCTACCGGAGAAGTGGATGCACCGGCCCATTTTCACCAGCACGCCGACGGCACAACTAATACGGTTCTCCTACCTGCGTATAGGCACCGTATAGGCACCTGTTTGAACACTCAGTCACCTCGAGCTTTTTCGCCTACTTACCTTTGTACTTCTGGCGCCAAGTACTGTTCGAGACAAACAAATACGCCCACGACATCAAAGTTTCAGCTCCGTTCACACTCGCGGAGCTGATGGCTTTTCTAGGTATTATGTTCTACATGTCTTTGAATGACAAAGGAGAATACGCAAATTACTGGGGCCAGCAACCGGGAGATATGATATTTGGTGGGAGCTCAATATCGTTGGATAGTCTGATGTCTTTCAATCGGTACAAACTGCTGCGACGCTGTTTGAGTTTTAATGCTGTGCCAACCACGCTTGATCGCGATGCTGCTGCTCGTATCAGACCTCTGCTAAATTTACTTAAAGTCACTGGCGGCCTCTACATCAAGGTTGGGCGGAATGTCGCTCTGGACGAAGCCAGCGTAGCGTGTCGATCTGGGCAAGGAAGACACATGATTGTATTTAATCCAATGAAGCCAACAGGGAAGTATCATTTTCGATTTACGTTGTCTGCTCTCTTCTACTTGGATCGCACTAAACTACAAGCTGCATTGTAATAGATGTGATATCGGAGACCGACTTGATGGTGTTGTTGAACATGAAGAAGCGCAGTCTCTGCGGGCAGAAATTGATAAGGTGTCGAAGATTCGCCAGCATGTATTGGAAGTCGCGAGGCCGTTGTTCGGTTCCAAACGCATCGTCAATGTGGACAACTACTACACCTCAGTTCAACTGCTTCAAGAGCTTGAGCTAAAAGGTCTGTATGGTCGGGGAACCATCAAATCGAACAGCAAGCATTTTCCCCGCCACACGATTCTAGATGATACCAAATGTACTCGCGGTGATTTCCGCCAGGCCATCTCCCGGGAGTACAGTATGATTGCTGCCTCGTGGTGCGACGGGGATGTCGTCAACATGGTGTCAAACGCCGACGCATCAACTATTACACTTGTCACTAGGCTGGTTGGCAATGCGTCGACTGAATTCGCAGCCCCAACATGCATTGGCGAGTACAACCAGAACATACAAGGTGTGGACAGATTCGATCAGACCCGAGGCAGATTTTCTACTGCAGACGGCCACTCTTACAAGAGATGGCATAAGAAACTTGCTCTGGCCATGATTGACATTGCACGTTCGAACGCGTACTTGACGCATCGACTGGCAAAACCAGGTCAAACCGCGCGTGACCCACATCGGCAATTCGTTATGGATTTGGCTAGTGAGCTCATGAACGGCAAGTGGGTCGAAGCTCCCAGCGAGGGCCGTATGATCTACGGAGCACGTTTGTTAGACGAGCATTTCGGAGTGAGTGACGGTGGAGATTCCAGCGTAACTCCATCTTAACGGTCAACCTCAAGCGCCGGCAATCCACTCCGGCAGTGCACTGCCGTAGCCTCTAATCAAATTCACGATAAGAAGAGCAGGAAACGACGCAGGGTGTATAGTTTGCCGCTGGGAAGACCGCTACCTACGGAGGTGACAACATACTGCCTCACTCATGGTGTCTGCTTATGTCGAGAAGTGAATGAAACACCCAACAACAACCTGGATGTGTCCAAAGCAATCATGGAGATGCTGGGATAAATATCCCAGTAGCAGCGCTCCTCAATTGAGCAAGCAACGATCCCCGGCGGATATTCCCTTTCGTCGTGAATAGGTTCTGGAGCAAATAAAACTTGTCTGGCATTGATCCTGCAAACCTCAGTCTAGCTGAACCTAGTCATTGCACCCCAAAGCCTGATGTCGTGCGTCAAATTGTCCTGCAATCACTGCCAGAGATGTGGCGACCGAGCTGATGCTGACGTGGTGGTGGCCGAGCTGGGGTGGCCGGTCGAGATGGTCGAACTGGTGCGGATGGGGGCAGTGCAGTGCCACACTCAAAATGGCGTGGCAGAGTTTTTGATGGGCGTGAACTGTGCCAAGTTGCTGCCGTGAGGATGGCGCCCGAATGATGTTGGGGTGGACCGCGCGGGCGTGGTGTGAGCATCGCACGAGGATGTGGTCGAGCTGCCGCTCGACGAGGATACTAAGCTGCTGGACGTGATGGTGGCTGAGCGGGATCTGCTGGATGTGGAGGTGGCCGAGCTAGATATGCTGATGGCCGAGCGGTTGCCGCTGGATGTGCTGATGGCCGAGCGGTTGCCGCTGGATGTGATGGTGGCCGAGCGGTTGGTGGGCGTGAACTGCGCGCCGAGCTGAACAGCATTTCCACCATATTGGATGTTGGCGGAGTTGCTGTCAGCAAGGCGTACTCCTGGGGCTCAACAGCCTTCCGCCGTTTGAGGATGCGATCCGCGAGGCCTTCTTTCTGCACTTGGACAGGCTGGGCTGTGGCTGCTCTTGCACTCATGAAAGGCGTAAGTATCATACGCTCGTCACGGGAAAACGTTTCAGGCTTTTTCGCCAAAGCCTTCAAGATACCGCTCTCAAAAGCTCGTGAGTGAACAATTTCCGCGTCGCTCGCTGCAAATAATAAAAAATAGAAGCGTAAGAAAAAATAATAATATAAAGCAAGTAAATTGACGCACCGAGATCGGAAGCAAAACTGAGTTTTAGGTCGATTAACGCGTCGAGTAGGTCGCGGGCGTAAAACAGCGTCAAGCCGTCTGTCTGTAATTTCTTGGAAATCGACTCGACATCCCGCGTTCATCCAGTAGTGCGGAAAGTCGTGGGTGGGAGGACTGCGAAGGCAGCAGGTGGCCTCCTCACCGCCAGCCGATAGAAACTCGCGGAGGCACACGTATCGTCCAGCTTTGCGAATGTCGACGACCAGCGCGTCTCCTGTCGAAGTACAGGGAGGAGTGGAGTCTTCGACCTACTAGCATTATGACAATACAGAGTTATTACATATCACAGATAAAATACTAATTAGGAGATAGTACGTACCTCAGTTTGGCCGCTTGCCTTTGCGTCCGCAGCTTGCGCATCAATACTTGCACCTTTTTCCAGATTGTCCTCGTGTGGCTATAGGTGGATCTTGACGGCGAGGTTAAGGCGATGACTCGCGTAACCGACAAGCGGTACACGAATAAGGTTGGCCGACCGCTTGTTGACTGCGCAGTTATCACCTTCCAAAAACATGCAATCAAACAGGGTCTTACCGTAAAAAGGTAAAACTCGCTCGATTGCCGCCATTTGGCTATCGTCGGTAAGGCGGTCGTCCACCTCTTGCATGGCGGGCGCCATTGACAACAACGGGGGTAGTGGTTGGAGCCCTTCTGGCTCATCCACGACACAAGAGTTCCCGATGAGGCAGAACTTGCGTTTCGCATATCAGTTTCATAGTTGGGGTGGGCCGTTTCAGACGTGGGAATCGAGGTTGGTATACCTCGTTCCCCGAGCGTGCTTGTGAGACTTCCCGCATGTCTTGCACGACTTGAAGCCCGTAGGTAGACCTTCCTCGTGGAGGCTAGACCTGAAAAAGAGCTCGGCCACTTGATGGGCCGTGAAGGATGCTTGGGGGGGGGGTCGCGGAGAGGATGTTGTCGGTCATCGTTCAGGGTGTTGCACAAGGAGTGTGTTTTAGAGTGAGCATGTATTAATACTAGTCTTAGCTGGTTCGACTGGAACGTGGTTGGCTGTCAGCAACTGCCGCAATAAATTACTGAAATAGCCGTTTCGGGAAATCAATTATTGATACAGAAGTAGCCAATTGGGGGAAACCAATTATTGATATTGTACGTAACTAGAAAATACATAAATAAAATACAAAATTTTAATAAAATCAAATTGGTCAATATTATTATTTACAGCTTCCCTCTTCTCATACCACAATTGAATACTAAAGAGTGGCGGTAAACGTGCCTTCAACATCGAATGCGCTGCCGTACAGCGCCTAGCACGAACGTCCGTCCTAACGGGGGTATTCTTCCCCGCAAAGCAGATTTGCTTGCAAGCAGCTCGGATGGAAGGTTGATGGTAAAACAACAACCTAACCATTATGCACATTGCGAGCCCAGCAAAAATATTAACCGTAATCGTGTGCTGGCAGCACCAGGGATTCCAAATAAATAATACTATTGGGAATATACTACAATATTTCTGTAAAATAATTGACTGTGCCATATCCACTCATTTCCATGCTTTGACACTCGCTAACCTGCAAGGCTCGTCTGCTCATTTCTACTTTTATCAGCAAGATCATCAATTCGAAAAACTATGGCGCTCACCCCCAAATTTACGGCTAAGCAAGTTACGTCATTTTTCTTCACCTTCTCTGCTCGACGAGCAAGACGACCCGACGGGCTTCTTTCGATGCCACTGCTCCACGGTGCGGAAGCAGGACCCCGGTCCCGGCAACACCAACGTACTCAGCCACATCCGCCACAAGCACTCTGACTACGAGGCTACAATGGTGGCTAGTGGGGCTGGTAGTGAGACCCTTGTGTCCCTCATGGACATGAAGCCGCAAACTATTTACGGCTGGATAGACTGGACTCTCGTGCAACCTGTCCTTCTCGCTTCCTGAGAATGCTTCCGTTCGAAGTGCTGCTCCATCTCTACCATATGCACAGAGACACTAATGAAGTACTTGGCTTACTCACTCAAGAGGTCGAGCAGATCATACCCGAAGCGCTACCCGAGAAGTTTGGCATCATTTTTGATGGATGGACTTTCCATTCGGAGCATTACATCACTGTGTTCGCCGCATATGAACACGATGCGCACGCTGGGACAGTGCCCTTGGCAATAAATTTTTAAATTTAACTTAGCATTTTTTTTATCTGGTAAATTATAGGAAGAAACCCATTTTGAGACCGGTTCTTCGCAATGCCACCCGTTGGTCGAGCACGTTCACCATGATCGGCCGCTTCTTCAAGTTGAAGGACTTCGTATGCACCGACGACGACACGGTTGCACCGCTCATGCCGAGCTGGAGTGAGGAGAAGAAGTTGCAGGCGCTGCTGGTCGAGCTTAAAAATTTTGAGTCTGCGTCTCTTAAGCTTCAGAGCGCCAACGGGGTCACCCTTCTCGATACTCGCGACTTGTTTGACGCGATAACTGAACAGCATCCAAGCCTATCCACTTACCTGGGACAGGATCAGCCATCGTTCACGACCAAGAGTTCGAGTCGGCATGCGTCTCCGTGTTGCTTAGTGAAAGCGACAGGCTCGATGCCGCATAGTGTTTGATGCTGCGGTCGTTTGAGACTCGAAGTACTGAGCCACAGGTAGCGTATGTTACGAAGATGGGGTTCGCCGACAAGGCACTGAACAAGCGCCGATCAGAGCGAGATGGCTGTGTGGATTATCCACTATTGGCTTTTATTTCGCCGACGTCTAACTGCGTGGAACAATGGTGCTTTTCCTGAAGGAAAATCGACGCTTTTGGACAGCCACGATAGGCAGCAATGTCGTGAACCGCCGGACGTCGATAAGGACTCGTAGGTACATGCCCACAGCAATTACTTCAAATCTTTTGTTTAAAGCATTGAGTAATTGATTATCTGATGTTGCTTGTTCCTGTACAGTTATTTACTTTTAGATGTCTCCTCAGTTGCATTGCAGTTGTATTTTCGGAACCCCTCTGTTCTACCACCCTTCTGGCAACAGCGCGTTCAGAGGCAGTCCGAACAGGCGCCTCGAATTCAAAACTACTTGATGAACATTCTGCCCGACGTTCCTAATCCAGAAGTCGTGACGAACGGCCATATTCGGATGAACAGGCTTGGCGCTCCCAACCTCGTAGAACTCATACGGCCACTCATGCATTTCGGTCGACATTTTCATATACTGTACACCAGGAAGAAGCCGGTACACTTCCAGCTTTGCGTGGACCGATGTCCACTCTTGGATGCGCATGACTTCCATGATCACAGTCACCCACTGATTGCGGAGGACGCGTGACAGCACTTGATCGCCAACAACGTCCCGTCGTGGATGAATCGAGAAGTCTGGTCATATGTCCTTTGCTGGCCATCGGGGCCAGGCCGTAATGTCCGCCGTTCCCGATGTGTAGCACTCCGTAGGTGAAAAAAATGGGACATGTAACCAACGGCACATTCGTGCGGACACCCCATCGGATACTCCACGACCTGAACTTTGTTGCATTCCACACAAGCTGTCGGAGATCGAGACCACGAGGCAGCTTCTCCAGCTGTGCGAAACAGTTCCACGTTTCCAAGGGTATCCCTTCGCGATGATAATGTCCGTCTCTCAGTCCTGTCAAGATCGGCAATCCGGAGTTCGAGTCATAGCTTGTCCATAGCTTCCCTCACTGCCGTAGTCGGCAATCCGGAGTTCGAGGCACAGCCTGTCCGTAGCTTCCCTCACTGCCATAGTTGTCGTCGACTCGTGACCACCGAAGAAATGCCGACTTCACCGTCCATGTTTCCATTGTCCCAGTTTCACTAATCACGTCGTTTTTCGGTATCAGAGACGTCGGAGTCTCTCTATCTGAGCCCACATCTGATCCTATTCACCTAAAATCACCCGGCTCAAGTCATCTCCTCGCAGCACCGACGTCTCGCATTTGTCGTCGCTTTCTTCACCTGCACAGCTCCCCAACCCGTGAAACTACCTGCGCCCCGCTCATCACGCTCTTACGCATCTATCCGCGCCATTTCCATTCTCCAACACTCCATATTGACCGCAAACAGCCATGGACGCCAAGGCCCCATTCTCGCTCGACGCCTTCATCAAGCTGGCCTTCTGTCTGGAGGGCCGAGACAAACTCTCCAAGGTTAGCAGCTCATACATTTAGAATCTGACATACTTCCGCTATCTAATGCGCCCCCGAATTGTTCCTAACTCCTTTTAGATGCTGCAATATGGCAGCCGAGCGTTGGCCTTCTACGTCCTGTCGGCTGACCCTAAGAGTGACGTGGGTCAGCGCCTGCACGCGCTTTACAAGGTCATGCAGCAGTCCCGCAAGGCCTTCAGACTGGGCAAGAGCGTCACGTATTACAAGAAGCTGCAGACGTTGTCCAGCAACAAGGGACTCTCAGAGTCGCAGCGCTACCTGCAGTTCGTCCAGAATCTCGGCATGCTGGGCTACTTCATCACGGACAACATGGCCTTCGCCAGCAAAGCTAAGGTGCTCCGCTTCGACGCCGAGGAGCTGGCCCGACGCGGCGGCATCATGTGGTTCTGTGCCAATATCGCCGGCTTCTTCAACGCCATGGACAACCTCAACGCCGACGTGGAGAAGGAGAAGTGCGTGCGTGACATCTTGGCCTCAGAGGAGGACGCCACGCGCATCGAGGCGCTGCAGAGCCAGCTGGACGCGCTGAGGAGCGGCCGCTTTAAGAAGTTGCTCGCAGTACTAAAGGTCACGTGCGACCTCATTGTGTCGTCCAACACGAGCGGCGTGCGGTTGTCGGAGCGGATCACGGGCACCAAGCTACATGATGGCATTATTGGGTCCGTTGGCTGTGTATCCGCAGCTGTAGTATTGTACAATACGTGGCCCGGTGCGCCAACGAAAACTAGCCAGGAGATCGAGAGGAAAGTAGACGTCAAGACGGCAACCAAAAGCGAGACCAAGAGCGAGACGGACTAATAAGTCACGATTTTTGGTGACACGCATGCCTTGCACCGTGTGGTGGCCCCCTTTATATGAATAACGCGATAAATACTCAAGCATCTACGATTGAAGGGCGACTGGAAATGCTGGACGACGTGAGAGTTTCCTCGTATTTTTAGAAGTTGTCTGTGTCCCAGCATGCAGTCGTTATTACTGCGGCGTTCCCGTTTGTACTGTAGTAGTTGGAATGCACAGCCGGCAGCGAGGCGAGTCGCTGAGCGAGCGACTGCGGTCTGAGGTCCAAGTGTCGGCGGCGCTCTGGCAGATTGGACCCAGTCTGGACGAAAATACAGCAAGTGGCGACGCAAAGGACAGCGCCAGTCGACGTGCATCACCTGACGCCAATGTCGCGAACGTAAGTTGGCATTATTAAGTCCTAAAAACTTGTACTTAAGCTTTTGGTGTTGAGTATTTTTCCGGTTTTGATACGATTTACAGACTGGAGCTTCTGGGTTCCCGTGTCCTCGAGAAGTCAAGCCGCTTCTTTTCTTCTATAAGTATCTTCAACCCATTGGTGGCGTGGAAGGTGTCAACAGCACCAACGACAACGACAACAAAAGTTCATCGACGAGTAATATCACTTCACAGAGGAAGCTGCGGGTGAATTTACCGCTGACTGTTGTGTGCGAGCGGACGAACGCTCAAGAGCTGGTGCTCTGGTTGCGTACAGATGCACAAGGCCACGTGGTCCGGGACGAGAAGACGCCGCTCTGGCGGAAGAAGCTGCACACTAAGCTCGTGGGCGCGGCACAAGCTTGTAACGCTACTACTGTAGTTTTCCCCTCCCTGTACTATACTACTCCCGTCCTTGCCAAAATACACTCGTTCTTCCTATGCCTAATCTCGCTCAGCATTCAGTACTTACGTCCTTGTCGTAATCCATTCGTTCTAGTCTCGCTCAGCATTCAATCGATCTCGAGGCGGGTTCATCTTCTGGATCTTCACCATCGAATCACGGCGTAATGCACTGTAATAAACAAGCAAAGTAGAAGATGTCAGCCAAAGCGCAACATGATTAAACACAAGGAAGCTGGGCTCGTACCTGAGATCATTTGGAGTCACAAAGATAAACTGTTTCTTGCCGTCCTTCTTGGCGGCGTCCACAAGAAGCTGGATAGTCATGTCTCGATTTACGGAGTCCATGAACACATCGAACTCATCCATGACTCGAAACGGACACTCAATGCTCTCACCGAGAGCCAGGAGCAAAGATACTTGAGTGTAGGATCGCTCGCCACCAGACAGCTCCTTCATATCTGTTACCTGTGACGCTCGTGAGGCGCCTACTTCGTTCTGCAGCACAGCAATTTCGAGCCGCTGGTCGTCATGTCGGAACTTCAGCTTGCCCGCAAAGTTGTTCAGGCACATGTACTTATTGAACTCCATCGAGGTTCGATGAGCAATCTCCTTGCGCAAGATCTGCCATACTCGTTTGCGTTCTTCTAGCATCGTACGAATACGCTCGAGGTTGTCCCGAAACTTGTCAAAGTTTTTCTTTTTGTGCTTGTACTTGAGTTTCTTAGCCTCCAAGTCATCCCTCAGCTCAGCGAGATCCATGCCTTGGAACCGTCTACGTTCCTGATGGATCTGGCGCTTGATGTCTGTTAACCGTTTGCCATAGTAATCGTGCGAATGTCGGACAGCTACTCGCTCGCAGTGCTGTTGTGCCTTTTGTCGTTGTTCCTCGCAGTCTTCTTGGAGAGCGGCCAGCTCGTCTTCCCACTGCACCACCATATCACGCAGTGCGGCTGCCTCCTTCTGATACGTCATTTCTTGCACCTTCATTTCGCTAAGGTGCTTGTAGATGGCGTCAGCATCTTCTTGGTACTCGTTCATCTCGGCAGCGATCTCTTTCTCCATCGCATCCAGCTCCTCCAGCTCATGCAGTTGGCCTTCCAAATCTGGATTGGACTTCGACAAGATCTCGTTCAACTCCTCCTCACGACGATGGAATTCCGCCAGTTCGTCTTGTACAGACCTCACCTCGTCCTCCAGCACTGAAGTATCTAAGGTATGTTGCTGCATATCATCTGACAGCTCCTCCTCAAGGCTGCGGAGCTCTGACTGCTTTTGGTTCAACCGGCGCGACAAATAGTCAATGCGGTCGTTCTGCTGTTTCATCTGCTGCCGGAACTCTTCACGGTCACGCCGCAGTCGAGACTCGTGACGACGCAGGACCTCTAAATTCCCCTGCAAGTAGTCCAGCTTCTTCCCCAGCTCGGTAATCTCACCCTCCACATCTTGGCAGATGATGGAACTGCGGCGATTCCCCTTATTGGCGATAAATGCCAAGTTACCAGAGCGAACAACGAACTTGTCTCCATTTGGGAGGTATACTTCCGACACGAAGCGTGCCATTTTGAAGTTACCGCTCGAGCCACTTAGAACACTTTCCTCAGCCGATTGACGATCATCAAACAGTAGTTTGCTCTCCGAGCTACATACATCGATCAGAGCGTTAAAAACCTCGTCATCGTTCACATCGAGAATGTTGCATATCGCGTGAGCAGCCAGTTGTCCCTCTGCAAGACGCAAGTTGCTGTACCGACGTCCACTGCGCTGCGAAATAATAATATTTGCCTGGTTCTGCGGGCAGTGGACCTGGCGCTTTAGGTCATCAAGCAAAGCTTTGTCACGACCGTTGGCAACCAAATAACTTCCTAGCGTCCCCTTCAAGGCCACTTCGATTGCCACCGCAAAATGCATGAACTTTTCAGGAAGCTTGACATGGAGACCAAGCGGTCCAATTGGAGTTTCCGAAAACCGATGGCGATTCTGGTGGATGAGCTGCTGTAATTGTGGAATCCTGCTGCCATACACCGCTAGACTGTCGCGCTTCTGTCCCCTTAGCTGATTGATCCGGTGCTGGATTTTAGCAGCCTCGCCGTCGGATTCGCGCAACTGACGAACACAAGTGTCGTGGCGATTCTCCACTTTGTCCAGCTCCTGAGGTCGCGCCTGAGCACGGGTCTTAGCTTCATTAGCTTCATGCATCGCATCCTGCACTTCCCCGCGCTTCATCTCGATACGCTCGCGCATTTCATCGTTTCGCTGCATTCGATTGTGAAGCATCGCTTCGTGGTTCTCGCGCTTCTTCTGCACGTCATGCTGCAGACGAGCAAGCCGTTGGTCCGCACGTTGTTTCGATTGCGTCAAATGCTTCATCTCCGCCTTGCAGCTATGCAGTGGGCGACGAGCTTCACGGATTCTGTTTTTCACTTCTGTTTTCCTCTGGCTGTTCTCGCTCATGCGAGCGTTGACTTCCTCAAGCTTATCGTTTTTCTCCTTTTGCTTCCGCTCCAAGTTATCCACCGCTTCCTTGGTCTCCTCATATTGGTCGGCAGCATGCTCCGCATCGCGTTTCTTTCGGTTCATCTTCTTCTCTGTCTTAGCAGCCTTGCTTTCCTTTTCGGCAACAAATGACCACGCGAGCTCCTTCTTCAACACCTCGAACTCTTCCTCGAGCTTTCCGATCTGTCAAAAATATCCAAATTACAAACATCGTAAGAGCCTCGCGCAGTGACGATCATCAAAAGCCAGCATCACGCACACTCTGCGCCTCCCTCCACTGCTTCTTGGCTTCCTCCATGGCCTCCTTCAACGTGGCAATCTTTGTCCTCTCCCTCTTGAGTGTCGACTCCGCAATATTCCTCGTTTCCTCGTCAATTTTCGAGTAGGTTGTCCTCATCTTGTACAGATCCGTGGACTGCAAGAAAAACTTATACTTGTCCTGCGGGTTGCCCTTGAGGAATAGTTTGGCGTTCTCCTGGTCCAGAATGGCGCACGGGTTCTCCGTCTGGATGTTCAGATGGTCCAGCATTGCGTCCAAGTCCGTCTTGAACTTGGACACGAGCAGGCCTCTCTCGTCCTTGAGCCTATACTCAGCCGAGCCGTCTCTGCGGATGAGCCTCTCGACCATGATCTTGCGTCCAAACTGCTCGGGGCGAAAGGCATCACTGCCCACGGCGTCGTTCCTTAGCGTGATCCTCACTAACGCGTTGCCCTCGTGGCCGTGGCGAATGAGGTTCTTGATGCTCTTGCCGCGGTGCGTGCTACGCGCGCTGGCGCCCAGGCAGATCTGGATGGCGGCAATGATGGCGCTCTTGCCACTGCCGTTCTCGCCCGTGATGAAGTTAATGTGCGGACTAAGCACCACGCGCAGCTTCCGGTGGCACATAAAGTTCTCGCAGTAGATCTCCTCCACGATGCCCATCTCTGTGACGATGTGGGCATCCATCTCCGTGGCCGTCTGCGAGCTCGGAGCGGCTGGCGTCCTCTTGCGACGCTTGTGACCCACAGGGACATCTTCGTCTATATAGTCGTCTTCCTCCTCCTTGTCCGGGAGGAAAGCGTCCATTTCGTCCCCCGTCTCGCTGGTCGTGGAGGCATCACGACCGTTCTCCGGGTCATGACGGCGCGTCTTCTGCGTTTTGACGCGTGGCCGACGGCTCGTTAGCAGCGTCATACGGGCCGAGGTAAGGCGGCAGCGTCTTGCGCGCGGTGGTGCGTGATGATGAGATGAAGAGGGTCCGGGGGAGAGTCGGCGGGCCGCGGGCTCACGTGCGCGCGGAATTGACTTTTTTGCGTCGAGTTGGGATGGCGCCAAACCGAGGAAGTAAATAGTTGTCTATCTTTGTGCTATCTTTATATGGAATACATTAGGGGGGTCAGAATTAGAAAATGGTTTGAAAAATATCACCACTTGAACGCCGACCGGACATCTTTCAAAAGACCACCGGTCAGATATCAGATGACCGGTCATTTCGCCCTGACTATCACTCTGCAACTTCAACCCCGCATCTTCGACGCTCGAGTGCCACAGCCATGCATAGTGTCTCCCATCGCCGGCAGCTCATTGCGGACCTCATCAGCGGCAGGCAGCCGCAGCTCTTGACGAAGAGGACTACGAAGACTTCCTCTTGCTCAATAATCTGTTTGAAAAGAGAGCTGTCGCTGGACTCACTTTTCGACATTCAGGAAGAGCAGTGGATGAACACAGCGACGGATGATCTCGCGGACGTGTTGATGTTAGTTGATGGCAACCGATACCTTATACCGCGCCAACTATACGACAAAAGCCGCGACTTCGTGATGAACTACTTCCTGAAGTTGGCCGAGGAGAGCTTCCGACAGCTTACGCGCATGTCAAAAGCATCGTTTTCAGTTTGTGCTGTCCGCGATTGAAGGGCATTCCGTCTTTCATAACAGCAGCCCTCACCCGCAAGCTGACGTCACACTGCAACTTGCTGTTGCTTTGGATCGCCACGGAAGCTACGGGAACGGTGTTTCGCTTGGAAGAACGCTCAAGTATTGGGGGATCGGCAAGGGGACCTGTGTTCTGTACACGACGCACGTTTTGGAAGCCCTGAACGACCTCACATTAAAGTACATCGTGTGGTCTAACAAACGCAAGCGCACAGCAATATCCAAACGCATGGCAACCAAAGGATTCAAGGGTTGTGTGAAATTCATCGACGGCACAAGGACCCCACTCTCCCAGAAGACCGCAGTGGACGGCGAATACTTTGACCGAAAAGAAAAGTCGCTACAACATCAATGACCAGATCGTGTGTGACGACTATCGTCGCAGCATAGCGTTCTATGGTGGGTGGCCGCGTTCTGGCTGCTACAGCACCGTATACAAGAGGATGCTGCTCGCAAAAGACGCTAAGAAGCCTCATTTTTTCTCACGAGGAGAGTACTTAATTGGCGATTCAGCTTACCCTGCTGATCGTTGCTGCAATACCCTGGTTCCTGTGTACCGCAAGAACATGAAAGGCTCGGACATCGAAGCGTTCAATACATGTATTGCCCATGTTCGCGTCGTCAACGGGCACACAATTGGGGTGCTGAAAGGACGGTGGGCGTCTTTGAGGGAGTTGGGTCCAGCTGAACAAGCAAGAAGACATGGAGACGACTTTGCGCTGGATCACAGCATGTATTGTGTTGCACAACGCTCCTCAGCCAAAACGACGACTGGACGAGTGACGATGAAAGCTCGATGATGATAGTGACGAACCAGAAGAAGAAGAGAGCGAGAACGATGATGAAGACAACAGCGATGACGATGAGTTTATCCTCCGCTGCCATTTGATGAAAAAGGCTATTCGAAAGGGGAACGAGAGAGGGGGAATTCTCTGGTACCGCTCAAAATGCATGCATTAGCTGATCGCATGGCGATCTAACAGCAATAAATGACGATGTTAGCAAGCGCACCTGGATTGTATCCTAACGCTTGATCTTCCTTGCTCCTTGATCACGCCAGCCTCGAGTCCGTAGTAGCTCAAATAGTGATGATTCTGAGCGCCAACTACTTATCCTCTACCCTAACATCCCGACTTCAATAGGATCAGAATATAACCACCCGTATGGGGAGCACGCTGCTCTCAGCTCGACTGTGTTCTTTGCAGACTCGAATCCTAGACACACGAGAGAAAGCTGAAAGCATCCAGGACATCGTAAAAAAGTGCAGCAAGTTACTGGTGATCAGAACAGATACACACTTACGCGTTTGGGCCTGCAGCCCCGCGACGCAGAGAAACGCTTCAATGTCTTAGGGGTCTTCTCCTTGTTGGACAAGTGCCATCAACAACTTATGGCGGCGCGCGCTCCAGCGAACATGTCTGATGTTTTCCTTGGTGTCTTCTTGGTCGAGTCGTCGTTCGAACAGGGCATTTCTCGCTTTTGTATTCTCAGCATACGCCATCGAAGTTGAACCCGATTTTCACGTGCTAATTGAGGCTGATCCGTGTTGCTTTCCGACTCGGAATTGGTTGTTGAAGCCTTTGTTAGCGAACTCGGCCTCAGGGCCCGCTTATAGTTTGTCTTCTTTTCTTACTCGATGTTTTTTTACTTGCAGGGCCTTACCTGACGACCTTTTGTTCGCCATTTCCTTGGTGGGGCTGCTTACAGCATGAAGAGGTGCAGGCGGCTGGCAATCGGGGACAGCACGGTTTCGTTCAGCAGCAAATTGTGATTGAAGCTCACGTAGATCATCATCTAATAACCCTAACTCGTTAATCGTCACTACAGCTTCTCGATCTCCTGTCACAGCCTGTACTCGACCAATTTCAGCTTCAGCACCACCGTCTGAAGTGAGCAGCGATGGCGGTGTGCACGCCTCGAAGCGAACCTCAGGCTCCTCGCAGTTGGTGGATCGATTGTCGTCGCTTCCAGCTCCAGTAGCACATTCGGCAGCACAATCACTTCCAGCTTCAGACCCAGAACAATCTCCACCGTCACATTCATCGTTACGGCGAACATAGCGCACATCATCAGCACGGGAAGCATCATCTTCATATCTATCATAACGCCACACGCCGCAGCAACTATCATGTCGACTACAACGTCGTGCATCAAGTCCGGCGTCACTGTCAGCGTCACTCGCTACGTCAGCTAGGTTCACTGTTACTTGTCGGTGGAGTTTCCGACCCACCCTCATTAACCACAGCTCCGAGCTCTCTTGTCGCCGCAGCTTCCACATTATACTTCTCCCCCAAACACACTCCCCATTCTGGCGAAATGAGGGCATATCTTGTCGATCTTGGCAGGAATTGAAAGCCCAGCTTTAATTTCCTTCTCTGGAAGTCCCATTCCAGTCTCGGAACGCTTGGCGTTGAGCGTTCGCGCAAATTTGCTCTTGTACGTGTTCCAGCGGCGCTTCATACTGTCCGCAGACAGCAAATTCAGCCCTTACCATTTGGGAAATGCCGGTCATTTGTGAAATGGTTCACCTCTAGAGCTGATCCATTTCGCGAAATGTTATGTCCACTGGTGATAAAATTATGGTGGTCATTTCGGCCGGAGAATAAGCTAATTCTGACCCCCCTATTGATACCATTTTGTTTAGAGGAAATGGAAGGCAAATAATTATTAAGAAATGGTTACTTGTGATACTTTATTTGTTGTATAATGGGAGCAAATAATAACATGAAATTTTGAAGGCTAGACATGAGTGGCCGAGAAATTTTGGATTGGCCAATCATTTGTCGTCTCAGTTGAGCTTTGGCGAGTCTGCATTGCAGGAGAAACAATGCAGACACGCCAAATGACCGTCTGCTATTGTCAGCAATTGTCTGCAATGCAGACTCGCTCGGCAAGTCGGGGTCTTCTGTATGTTCTTCGGTTCGTCTACATGAACTTCTGCATCAGCGACTAAAGCTGGCACGGACCTGAGACAGGTACGCACTCAGTGCTGTGTGAGTTTCATACCCCCTCGTAGCGCTAGGCACCATCGAAGCGCAGCACAATTAAGCTTTTCTGTCTTGTGTGACGGTCTGTTAGTCTGTCGTAGTTCCTGTGACTTTGTACTCCAAACTGTGCTTATGTTTTAGATTAGCTCTAGCGGTGACGGGGATCGCTGGGAAAAAGAGCTCCGTTTTGAAGTGGCGACCGTGCTTTTTCGTGACAATTTTGGAGCTTTTCGCAGTGACGCTCGTTCGAGGAATGGACTTGTTATCCTGTTGAGCCACGACGACGCCCGTATACAAGGTCCCCGCGCCGTGGATAAGAGCGTCAATAATATTTTGGTGATGTGAGGATCTAGGATCTACAGATCCAGTTGTCACGCACTCCGCATGTTCACGAGTATAGCGTTGGGCCAGCTTCGCTGTCGAAATGCGCTGCCGGTAGTACGCCTCTCGTTTGCTACTTTCAGCGCGCAGGATGGCTGCCGTTTGCTGTTTCTCCTGGTCTCGAAGGTTACCTATGACGTCGTCGGTGGCGGCCAGAAGACGGCGATGCTGATCGTCTTCATGGCCCATCGACATCGAGTTCCACGCTGCTGCCGGTGATTCAATGCGCAACACACGCGTGGCATCATTTGACAATAGGCGATACGTCGGAGGGGCTCGAGGTGACACCGACGCATCAAGACCAGACCGATTACTACTTCCGGGTCCATTTCTTCTCGCTACCGTTTGTTCGCTGTTGTTGAGAGCTGCTGGAGTCGTGACCTTGCGTGGGAATTGGTGCTGAATGACGAGGCTTGAACGCATCTGACTTCCACTGCTGGACCGAGTCGCCACACGAGAAGAAGGTGGAGCTGCTCGTACGGTGTAGTTTGTAGCGCGCTCTTCTTCGTCAGTGTCGCCGCTTAAATTGTACGAGGCAGGCAGGAACTGCACACAGAAGACGCAGACATTCAATGGCATGGCACGTTGGCTGATATCAAGAGCTTCCCGTTCGCGTGTAAGCTCAGCTAGAAAGTGGTTAAACCCTGTGCGGATCAAGGGGCCCGCCGGCCCCTTGTCTTCGATACTGCGTTCCATCAGCATTCGCCGTGCACGCAGCAATTCCTACCATCAACCGTTAGATTAAGGACTTGAACTAAGAGTTGAAAGTTGCCGACTCACCCCGGCAGGAACATGATCAAGGAGCCCGGAGCCGTAATACTGCCGGCACAAAGCACACCGACGGCTACGAGATGGTTAATTGATACTAAAGACTATAATAATTAAGGGCGGTCGCTTAAGCATTCCCCAGTACCTGCGCTCGGCGCTTGCCATAGGGATCCTAGGTGAGCAAAGTTCCTACGGAAAAGGAGGCACAAAGTGTCCTAAGCGGAAATTCCCTATAAATATAAGCGAAGCAGTTAAACGATGCATGTGGTACAGTTGAATTCAGGGCAGGTCCTAATTAATACTCAAGATTGCTTTCATGACGGTTTCGGTTTAGTGCGCGTCGTCTCTGATGTCACCTCTCTTTGCTACTATGCAAGCTTGAGCCAGCTTGAATCTTTTCAATGGCGCGGCAACCAGCAGCAAGAAAAGCAGAGAACACGCCGCAGTTCCGAGGGTCTCGACTGCTTCAGCCCCAGTTGAAATCACTCCAGAGGCTGCTGCCCAGCAGCTTTTCCGAAGCTGGAAATGCCGTGACCCAGTTCGATGTGCACACTGACACCGTGATCTTGACACGCCCGTGGCTCGCAGAGGGGCGTTCACGCTGGCTGACTTATGTCGGGTAAAATGAGAAGTGATTAAGTTTGTTTAGGAGCTATGCACTAAAAGCGCACACTCGAGACATCAGTCTCGCCTACAGTCACTTCCAAGCTAGCCACGCGACCCGCGAAGCCCTGACAGCCTAAGTACCAACTGCCAGGATTGGAGGAAAAGAGTACAAGTAACTGGATCAATTAAGCTTGATTCGAGTATAGTAGCGCTAACCCACCGGGAGACCAGCACCATGAGCGGCGCTGAAGATCCGGACGGGGAACACTCGCTGGGCATGGCGGCGAGGCCGCCAGACCCTGGGGATCCAGGTGAAGGCGGCTCAAGAGAGCAGGCAGATGGGACTGAGGATGTGTGCATGATGAATGCAAGCCAGGACTCGATGAAACACCACCTTCGCAGGAGGAGGAGACCCCGGGAGATACGGGCAAGCCAGCTGAACATCAGGTGATCGGGCAGGAGGAACCCGAAGGTAAGCAGGACCCAAGGCAGGTAAATGATGGAGCGGAGATAGCAGTGCATCAGGAATGCAGCAGCAGGAACGCAAGACCAGAGAAATCACGCCAGAAGGATCGCCGGAGGAAATGTTTGCGGCGGTGATTGAGGTGATAAGGGGGCGGCGCATGGGCCTCCGAGGGTCGATTGGGTTACTACATAGCAGAACTGTTTGCAATTGCTCATGATACGGTAAAACTTGATGAAGATCGCGTACCGAAGGGGAAATTGCGCTACCAAGACTGAAAGGGGAAGAGAAACTTTGTTAACGACATTCTTCAAGGAAGCGTTTATTATCTCAAAGAGGAACGTATCAGGAATGGGAGAGAGATATCAAGTCGGCAACGGAGGACTTGTACCACACCAGCTGGACGTTGAAGACAATCTTACAGAGCATGACAAGCAAGGTCAAATGGGCTCGCGCTCAGCCGATGAACTTGTGGGCCGCTAAGGTCAAAGAAGGGACAACGGAGGAGGAAATGCAGGATGGAACTATTCGGAAATATTAAACCTTCATGTTCAACCCGGCGAAGCTTGCGAGGGCCAAGATTGATGAGCTCATGGCACTGTGCGAGCAGCCACTAGCAGCAAGCCAGGGACAAGCTCTACGTAAAGAACGAAAAATAAATGGAAAATCATCAGTGGAATTGCAGAAGGCAGCATAGTATGCAGGCGGATGCCGGATTTCCTCAAGAGCGTGCTTGACTCGAAGGAACGCATCCGATTGTATCGGACCATACAGATGCAGGTGGAAGGGGAACTCGTACTGCAGCTGAGAGGTCGAGCGAGTGTGAAAGCAAGCACGAGAACCATCAAGGATGACATCATGTTGGCTACAGTTGCAGCAGGAGCAAATGTTGAGGAGGTGCGCATGCTTAATATGATTAAAACAATCAGCTACAACTATGCGCAAAGGAGTGTACATTTCTTCTTCTTTGATCGAGCAACGGCGAGGCAGTACCAGCTCATGCGAGTACCATTCCAGAAGGCAGTGTATGGATTGGCAAATGTATACGGATTGGATCAGGGATCGGTGTGGGCGCGCCAATTTTAAAAAAAAATAGCGCGGGACGGCATGCGACCGACGATGCATCGAGAATATACGGTTAACATCCTCAATGTCACCAGGTTTACGGATATTGGTCGATTGATAGCTTATGTACATCAGCACATTTCGACCAGAGCTTGGATTAGAGGACATGGATACCTGTACTCCAGACTGAAGAACATCGACGGTATGGCAACTAACAATGAAGTCGATGGGGTGCCAGGAATTTTTATGCTTGGTGGTCAGGATCGTCTGGTTCAGCAGGACGCTAATATTAACACATCCAGCAGCTAGGCAATGTCTGCAATGCTTCAGGTGTGGTAACCTAGGTTATACGATTGCCAGGTGCCGTTACACGGATGCTCGATTGTTGGGTGCTGGGAGCCGTGTTGCTGTGGCAAAGCCCTTTACCAGCTTGGAAGAAGTAAAGCTCATGGCGACGGACGGCTTCAAATGCAGGCTGAACGGAACGCAAGGCACAGGAGGCAGTTCTACCTGCTCCAGTCTCTGAGCCGGTGCAAGAAGAAGGTAGCCTAGGCGAATCGGGTCACGCAAGGGCAGCATTCCCGAATAATGGAACGAGCAGCGAGCAGGCAAGCAGCATTAAACCTGAGCCGAAACGACCATGGATAACGATGCCAATGCATAATGGGCGTAAATTGTACGCACATGCGGCCACGCTGCAACAACGCATTCCTGTAGTGGCTTCGCGGTTTGCAGCGTTGGATGAGGACAATGAGGTGGATGACGAACAGGAACGTAAGTCAGAGGATAACCACCCTTCTCAGACTGAGATTGAACTCTCGTCAAGTGACGAGGCAAAGGAAACGGTGCAAGACCAGATCACAGAAGATGAGAAGCACCGACTGCATCTTAGCCAAGCCAGGCAGCCCAAGCTGAAGACGACGCCGCAATTGGTGGCGCTGAAGCAAAGAGAGCGCATAGCGTTAGAACACAAGCTCACATCGCTCCGGCAGTTTAGGGTGGGGTGGTGCCTCAAACACAGCAGCCGCTAAAAGACATCACGGACTTTCCGGGGATTGAAGGCCGATTGGGGCTAAGACATGTGGTAACGCCGGCGCCTGGAAATTGTATGGCAATGGCGTTAGTCAGGCAGTTGCTGACCTAGATTTGGTAGAGGCAGATAACCGTTTGGAAGAAATAACGTCGATCATCAAGCGAGGCATCGGATGGACGGGGCGACTCAACTTCCAGGATCAATTCGATCATTTCACAAGAATGACGACGCTGATCAACGTACAGAGAGGCTGGGACGGAATGGACGTTCACGAGTCCAGTAAGCAATTCCGCTGGTATTTGAACGACTATGCGAATTCGCCATCCAGTCGGGAGGTATTTGTTCCGCAATGTAACTGGGGTAGCAGTGAAATCATGACGATCGCAGCAAATTTCCTGCAGCGACAGATTTTTGTGCTAGCATACGGTACGGATCACAAAAAGCAATTGTACTGCTCCATGTACCGGCCAGGGACGGGATCCAAGGGGCGGAAAGTCTACGAGATGGACAGCAAATTCCGTTGCAGCTCGGAAGATGTCTCGCAGAGATCAACAAAGGCAAGGCAGCAGGAAAGGTCTTGCCATTAGTAGTGCGTTTTGGGGAGAGCACTATTCGGCGTATGTTCACACGGAGATACAGGGGACAACCACAAGAAGTGCAAGCAGGGGGACAAACCAGACAGCGGGGAACTATCAGGGGCGGAACGGGGACATACAGATGATATCGTTCTCGCAAGCGAGCATAACGAGGACTTTCAAGAGCTGTGGGATCAGAGGAATTGGGACGGCAACATTAATGAACTTCGACAACGCCTCACTGGTCTTACCATACCTCACGAATTACAATGCGAGATACACCTTATTCTGGAGCAAGCGGAGCCAGCTCGCTATGCCGAACGTTTAGCATTTTTGGTCAAAACAGCATCACGACTCACACAGCAGGAGCGGAATAGAATATTAGAACTGGATTTGCAGGATGATGGAAATGTGGAGGTGAAGCAGATGCTCCAGCAATACCAAATTCCGCTAGGTGTTCTACAGCAATGGAAAGAGGATGTGGAGAACCAAAGCAGAGGAGAATGAGCAGATGCAACAGCAAGATGAAGGCGGGGACACGCAATCTGATTCAGACTACGAGCCGTCACAAACGAGTAGTTCATCTGCGTCGCAAGGCCAAGGGAAATGACGTCCCGACAGCTTCGTAGTCATACAAAGATGCCGAAACGGCCACATACCATGACACCGATTGAAGGGGAACATATTCGGCAGGCTATGCGCTCCAAACTCGGGCCGGTGCCGGTTGGCATGGAGAATTCAGTAATGAAGGACACCGAGATGTCGGTGACGGAAGGAAAGGAATACATCTCGAGAGATGAATGGCAGGACCTTTGGAATAAATTGGAATCGATATGGCCGACATCGGCGAGAATCGGTTTTCCGGAAGTCAGTAGTCCAAACGGAAACGTGGATAGAAGTAGCTCAGAAGGAACCTTCCTGGCTCCTGCGAATGGTGCAACGATTTGTTCATCCAGAAGAGCTGCTGATGACGCTGAGTGCGAAAGTGTTCGAGGGGTGGACAGCAGTATGGCGAAAGGAGTGCTTTTACGGCAGACTTGTGGCCTATCGGGGCAGAACCGAGGACAAGCCAACTCAAAGATGGCTGGATGAATGGAGGGCGAGGTTTTCGCGCCAACTGCAAGGAAATTTACCACCGTTGATTGATAATATAGATGATTGGCTAAAGCTGCGGAATCGAAGCTATGGAGAGGACGAAATTCTGCGAATGTGTGATGTTGGAAACAAGTTCGGATTCGCGTAGCATACAATATGCGCGCTGGTTTACGAGAAGCAGCTTAAGTACTCACTGGACTGGAGCATGAAAGTGAAAACGGGGCGCACACGAGACTGATTAGGCACCTGCTAGCGCTATGGACGGTGGGAGGAGTACAGAGCAGCGTTTTCCAAAGCGCCGCACATGGTTGACTGGATGGAAGTAGCACGCTACTTTACCTCGGCGCTGCAGACAGGTAAAGAGGAGCGGACCACGCAGTATGAAGGACGCCAATAGGCGACCAGACGCGGCTCCGACAAAGATGACAGTTGGAGCTGTCACGGGCGCTTATGGGCGACACGTGAGATTGATAGGGGAAAGGAAAAGAGAGAATAAGAAGAGGAGAAGGAGAAGACAGGCGGCCACGAGACGGATCGAGACTCAAAATGTTTGGGGGTTTGTAGAAGAAAACAGAAGCAAGTGGCTTTCAGTGTGGAGACGAACACCGGTCAAGGAGAGACCGATCGTGCTGCTGCGAGAAACGCACATGGAACGGAAGAGGAGGCAAAATAGCTTCAAGCGACGTGGCGGAGACTATGGGGGAAGCAACACCCGCAACAGGAGCAGGAAATGTTATACTGGAGTGTGGATGCTTCGAGGACAGGAGGAGTGGCGATTCTATTTAATTCAAGTGAAGTAGGGAAGGTGGAGCCGTGGAAGCCGGAACGCTGGACGAACAGGAATGTGGAGATCCAATTTCGAATCAATTAGTGGTCAACATCTATGCTCCCAATCATAGAAAGGAGCGAGAGGAATTTTTTGCAGAGATGACTACATGGGAGTGGCCCAGCGAGGATATCGTCATTGCTGGTGACTTCAATAGTGTTCAGTGCCCGCTGCACGACAGACTGGGCGGACACCGAAGCGGTCGGACGGAGAGCCCAGCATTGCTGGCCCTAGTGCAGAAGTTGTATTTGGAGGATGCAAACATACTGATGGCGGATGTGGATGAAGTGGAGGAGGAACCAGACCGGACAGAGGTGTTCACGTTTTGGGGGCGAATGCGGCCAGTCGGCGGACAGGTTTTACGTAGCGCAAGCGTGGGCGGGAGTTGTGCAGTGTTGCAAGTGGCTGAGCCGGCGGCATCCTCGGATCATCAGCAAGTGCGATTGCACTAGCATGAACAATACGTGGAGCGGTCTCAGAACAAACGTATGCGAGGAGTGAGATATCCAATTCGAACATCGCAGCCAGAGAGGGTAAAAGCGGAATTGTTGGATGGGCTAACGGAAGCTGATGTGGGTAAGCAAGTCACCTCGCAGTCATGGGACAAAACGGTAAGGCTGTATGTAGACTGCATAGCACGTATCGAAAAACGAGAAAAGTTACGGAGAAATGCAATAATTCATCGGCTGAATGCGCAGAACATAGCGCATTTGTTCACCATGAAGGAATTACTGGAGGCAACAACGGTGGATATGCGTGAGGAGCATCTTGTTCGACTGGGGCAGCGTCTGGAGCGTACCACAGAGCAGCTCAGGTGGAATTTTAAACGAATTTTGATGTGGGAGAAGGATCAGTTAATATCTCAGATCTGACAGATCAATGGAGCACCATTCACGCGGGAAATGACTATAGCAAATTATCTTGCCTCTGAGTGGAAACCGATCCTTGGAGTAATTCACAACACCATCTCGGATGCGGAGTTGGAAAGTGAATTTGACAAATTTGAGCAGATATCCGATGACGCCTCTCACCGAAGCAACATCGCAGCCTCATGAAGGAAGTAACCAAGGAGGACGTCATACAAGTAATAGATGCTTTGAATAGACATAAGGCAGCGGGGGCAGATGGACTTGACAATGATTGCTACAAGGACAATCAAGCCTTGTTAGTACCGGCAATGGTGGCGATTGGAAACGAGCTGATCCAAGGAGGAGAACCGCCGGCATCCTTTTTGGAAGGAGTAGGTGGACGCGATGAACTATCGACCAATCTCACTACTCCAGACAGGCTACAAAACATTCGCAAAGATTCTAGCCATCCCAGTTCAGAAAGTAATAGGAACACCTATCGGGAATTCGCAGCAAAGGTTTTTGTGCACGGGCGTCAGATGATGAAGACAGTCATGATGATGTTGGCGACGCTGGCAACGGCAAAGGGGAGGCCAGATCTAGCAGCCGAGTTCAGCCAAGTCATTCTGCTATTAGACTTCAGAAAGACATGCGATACCGTTGCGTGCAAATTCCTATTCTTAGTGCTACCAAAGTTCGGTTTCTCGCGAGAGTTTGTAGAGATGATTCGGTGGCTTCATGAAGGGACAACGGCGAGGTTCATGGTGAATGGAGAACTCTCAGGAGCACAGGAGGTGATTTCCGGGATCAGGCAGGGCTGCCCATTGGCGCCATTGCTGTTCATCTTGGCAGCGGAGGTCTTGGCGTTGGCAATCAGCCAGGATGCGCGGATTATAGGGATCAAATTCCAGGGTGCACAGGAGAGCGGCACAAGCCTTCGGCGTTTGTGGACGATTCCACAGTTTTCCTCGAGGAGGCGAGGCAGTTGCCAAGGGTGATGAGATTTGTGGAGCATATTGGACGGCTATCCGGGCTAAAGGTGCAGCCAACAAAGAGTCATGTGATCTTCCTCAACACGGCAGTGATAAAATCCAACTACATGGGAATCCCCGTTCTCCAGCATGGAAATACCGCGCGCTATTTAGGACATGCGGTGGGGACAGGAGAGCTGACAGCTGTGAATTGGGCGGCGAGGATACGCAACGTACAGAGGCGATTGGCGACAGGATCGCAACTGGCAACCAGCGTTGAGAATCGAGTAACGATACTGAATGTCATTATGCTGCCGTCGGTACTGTTCACGGCGGCTGTTTTTGACTTGCCAAGTTGGGCGGCGGCCCAGCTTAGAAACCTACAAAAGCAGTTTTTGTGGCACCATTCCACAAGTAATGACGTGACCAGACACAAGATCAACTCGGGGCTATTATACACGCCTAAGGAAGCCGGTGGTGTGGGATTAGCGTCAATGCTGGTAGCGTGTAAGACTCAAAACGTCAAACAAACGATGCACTCTTTGAAACCGAAGCGCGATGGCTACTATGATGCATGGAGAACATGGGCGTGTGGAGGAGCGACAACAGAGTGGACGGACGGAGGGACACCTCAACAGAAAGGAAGGGGTCGTGAGGGGGTGAGCAGCCATACGCCAGGCATTAAACTGTAGCAATGGATCGGCGCTTGGATTGCGCCGACAAAGGCAAAGGAGTGGGCTGAGCAAAAGCGAGTTCAGCACGACCTTGCATGTTTAGCGAGTGAAGCGATTAGCTGGTCCACGGACGAGGAGTGGGTCGTCGAACTGCCACCGGACAGCAACAGGGAGTGGCCGCAGCGAACGGCGGAGGAGTTGGAATTTTAGCCCAGTTACCACTGGGACAGCAATCGGGGATCCGTGACCAAACTGGAAGCATGCTAAAGAGCAGCAAATATGGTAGGATCAGGTCATGTACGCTGGCAGAACTCAAACTGCAGCGAATAGGAGTGGATATGTATTCCATGACCATACCATCGGTAGATGGAAAGCAACACAGTCAAGACAAGTTACGGCGGTGGGGACTACGATTATCACCAGCTCACCCGAGATTGCGATCGGTACCAGCTTACAAGTGCATCAGCAACTAAAGATGCGACACCAAACCGAGCTGCAAGGAATGTATGACTGGGGGGGGGGGTCACTACAGCAGGGCAGGCAAGAGGAACACGGAGAGTAACCGCGGGGAGGAGTAGTGGGAGTATAGACCTGGAGCAGTCTCAGGATGGAATTCACTGGCGAGTCGTACAAGCTGATAGAGGTGACGCAATAATAAGGAACGTCCGGCACAAGCTGTAACGGTTCGAGGAGGAAGGAAGCATTGTGTGCTATGCACATCCTCTCATCCACAGGTTCCCTTGGAGGGTACCTGATGCGATCGCGAACAAGCATGTCTGGAAAGCGCTCAAGAAGCAACCGTTCCGGAAGTACAAGGGAGAAGGAGTCAAATGGACGGGCTATTGGAGAAACTGGCAAGGGCAGCCAAAAGTAGTAGATGGCAAGCAGCTGCACTACAGCAGACCCCGAAGCAAGTCTGGCAGCACAATAATGCGCTCATTGAGTATCAAGTCTGGGTCGGGTATCGATTAGCCACCAGGCAACTGAACCTGTACTATGAGGGCATGGAACGGGACAACAGTTATAGGAAGTTGCGTGCTGCCGCGGGACCAAGGAAACGATGGAACATATATTCTGGGAATGTCCAAGTGCGCAAGCATGCTGGCAAAAGCTCATTTGCCACTGGATGGGCAAAAGCTGGGAATTAGGAAACTTGGAGCGATTCATCTGCAATTGCGCCAACGGGACAGTGCTAGCACTGTCGTTATCAACAAAGGCAAGATTGAAAGCAGACTACCCAGACACAGAGGAGCGGTTTGCAGGAGAATGGAAGCGACTGTGGCACATCATGAGCAGTGTGTGCATCACGGGATTATGGATACAAAGGAACAGGTCGGTCTTTCAGCAGGAAACGGGCACAATTGAGGAGAGCGTGCAAGATTTCTGGACGACAGGATTGCGGCAAATACAGGCACTATGCAAGAGGGAACGCAGAAGACCTGAAACAATAATACAGGGGACGAGAATACTGCTGTGCTCAGCAGCGCTAGCAGAAGTACCCAGAGAGCAGTCACCGAAAGGGACAAGCCCCGTACAACCACCGGACTCGCACGAGGAACCGGCTGGCTAACAGGCTAAGGATATTCCAGACATATAGTAGTTAATATGACCAAATAGAACAGTCTGCCCCTCTCTCTCTCAATCTCGCCTACAGTAAACTAGGGTCACCATATGGGTCTTGAGGCGCCCTTGAAGATGCAACGCTGTCGACAGGGTTAATGACCAATCTCCTGACGACACTTCCTTGAAGTCGAGCAGACATTAGTTTCTACCATCTTGTCACTCGCCCCCATGCTGGATACTCGACTGCATTAGCATGAAAATAAGCGGCGGATGCTAATTCGTTGCTTAGTGACTCCGTAGTCCAGAGTCACTGTTCCATTGTTGTGCACCTCAGTGATTGCATATAGTCCAGTCGCAACCTGACGCTGTTTGTTGCCGCGTTCCTTTTAGCGATACGAACCATGACAGGTCACCCCGCGCGTGTGTTATCGCGGAGAATAGCTTCAAACCGGCGCTTAGTCATATAACGCCAGTTAGCCTCGTGGAGTTGCCGCGTTACCAAGTCTTGACCGAATATTAGGTGTGCTGGCGTCGTTCCGAGGATGCTGTGACAACTAGCACGTACTGCGAAGGCGGCATACCGAATCACTTGCCGCCAGTTACCTTCCGGGTAGCAACGTATGCTGTTCATCAGCTCAAGGTGGACTCGCTCGCAGATAGCATTGGTTTTGGGGGTTCTTGCTCGAGATTGGTTTGGACTTGATCCCGTAGCTTGCCAATAGCTCACGGAACTCCGCGGTGTTAAATTCGGTGCCTCGATCGAATACTACCTTGACGGGACCGGGTATCGACACAGCCAAGTCGCGTCAAAGTTTTCGGCTGTACCCTGGGCCTGCTTGTTGAGCTGCAAGAGAGACCTCCAACCATCGCGTCGCTACGTCGATCACGGTACGTGCATAGTGCTTCTCGGGTCCATACGGTCCGATAGTGTCCACATGGATCACGTCGAGTGGGTCCACTGTGGTCATGTCACGCGGCGGTAACTTACCATGAGCTTGGGCACCTCCATGTAGTTTGGAGCGCTTGCAATTCATACAGGCTTGCACAAATTCGACGATAGTTTGTTCCATGCCCGATCAGTAAAACGTTGTCTTCATGGTGTGGTATGACGCTTCGCACCTGGATGGCACAGGTTCATGTGGTACCAATTCACTATGACCGTACGAAGTTCCTCGGGAATAACCACACGCTTCTGGTAGGTCAACAGACGCGCACCCATTACGTTGTTGATTTCGTAATCTGGGTCATTGGTTCCGTGAACACTAGACTCGATTATACGCTGGGCGCTGTCGTCCCCAGCTTGATTTTCTTTAATATACTGTCCGTCGACTACACATTCGATCGGATCGATTAACAGGGCTTCGATGTCCACGACGAATTCATTTTCGGCGAAATTGTCCCCATCATACAGCATCCGGGAAAATGCGTCGGCACCGATGTTGTGTTTGCCTGGAACGTACTCGCACGTTAGTCGGTAATCTGAAAGCAAACGTTTCCAGCACTTCACTCGCAACGAATTTTCAGTCGGGTATATCAAATTCTTGTGGTCTGTGTGCACCCCCACAGGAAACCCGAGCAGCATTGTTCGGTATTCCTTTAGAATTTCGACCACCGAGAGTAGTTCCAATTTCATTGTCGTGTAATTCTGCTGCGCTGCCGTCAAGTTTCGAGAATACCAGGTGATAATCTTATCATTCTGCTGGATGATGCCGCCGAGTTGCTTACCGCTTGCATCTGCAAAGATGTCAAACGGTTGATTGTAGTCCGGGAAGGATAGTAGTACGGCTTGGATTAACGCTTTCTTAATTCCTTCAAACGCGTTGTTCTCTTCAGAAGTCCAGACGAAGGGAACCTTATTCGACGTCAAACGAGTTAGTGGCTTAAGCAACGCCGACTTATTGCGCACCATTGCTCGGTAGTCATTGATCATTCCTAGGAATTTTCGCAGCTGTCACTTGTTCTTTGACACTGCAAGCTGTTGGATCGCACGGATTTTCTTCTCCTGGAGCTTGATGCCGTCGGCACTCAAAACGATCCCCAAATACTCGACGTTATCGTGTAACATATGACACTTGCGAGCGTTCAAGGTTATGTTAAACTTGGGTAGTCTCTCGAACACGATCCGCACATGCTGGCGATGGTCATCAATAATGCGAGAAAAAACAAGAATGTCGTCGAGGTAAATGATAACAAAGTCCAAATCTCCAAGGATCTTCATCATGCTGGCCTGGTATTCGTCTGGTGCCGTGGATATGCCCATCGGCAACCGCTTATACTGATATTTACCGAATGGCAGGCAGAACGCCGCGAGCGGTCGGCTTTCTGGCGCCAGCTGCCGCGCGTAGTACCCCATGTCAGCGTTGAAAGTCGAAAAGAATTGGGATCCTCCGAGTCATTGCATCACTTCACAGATGACAGAGGACATAGTATGGACTGCGCTTTAAAAACTTGTTGAGACCGTGAAAATCGATCAGCAGGTGAAGACTATGTCTTGGGCAAAAAGAATGCTGGGGATGCCATCTCAAAATCGTAGATCTTCTCTAGCACATCGAGGTCGATGAGACGTTGAATCTCGGCGCGAGCCGCTTGCTCTTGACTGCGCGCTATTGGATACGGTTTGGCATGCACCGGCTTGTAATCGTCCACAATGGGCAGCACATTAGTCTGGGAGCTTCATCTTGCCAACGTGACCGTTGTATAATTCCTGGTACTCCGTGAGCAGTTCCACGTACTGCTTCCTTGCCTGTGGGTGTACTTTGGCATCACCCAACAGGTCGGCTGGGTCAATTGACGTACCATTGATCTCCTTGAGCTCGTCGAAACTGGGGTCAACGATTTCGAGGGGCGATCGCTTGGCACCGAGGTTTAGCGTAAGTTGTTACATGCCCACTCAATCGTCGCATCATGAACGTTCACAATTATTCCCAGGGCACTGAGCAGATCATGACCAATAACCATCTCATCCTTGGCATTAGGTATCATCTCGAAACAGTGCGTGATGAGCGAGGAATCGCTTAGTGTCGGGAAACGGAATTTTAACTCTGTCGAGCCGATGCTCTGGACGCTACCGTCGACTTGATCGAACATTAACGTCGACGCGGTTAACGTATTTGTTTTTTGACTGAGGCTGTCGTTCACTTTCAGCAGTCTGCCGTTGATGACGCTGGTGGAGCAGCCGGAATCAATCAGCGCAAGATGTTCTCCAGTAGCCTTAGAGACGCGAATTCGTAGACGCATTGGTGGCGGCTGTTTCGGCTGTGCCGACAGCGTATGAGTCACCACCTTGCACTCTTCGTCGCTGTAGGGTAATCAGAGTCGACTTCTTCGACTTTTGTAGCCTCCGCACGTTTTGCTTGACCACGAGCTTGTCGCGCATTGGATCCATTTGTCGATGACTTCTTCTGCAACGTGAAAGCACTCGGAGTCGCTGCGGGATGACGTACGATGGAGGTTGCACCATGTGTTGCCATGATCAGTCTTGTTCTCTCTCTTGGCGCCATTACCACGGTTAGTACCGTTATTGTTGTATCCATTCCGTCCACCACGTTCACCTGATTCCCTCTTACCGTTGCTGTTTGACCTAGCGCCCTTGTTGGAGACAGTGTTAACAAGGGTAGGGCGTTTCTCGTTTTCCTGACGGAATTCGGAGGACTTTAGCCGTATAAAGTACTGAACGGTTTGCGTCATGGTGTCGAGGTCAAGTCCACTTACCTCGTAGGCGCGCTTCCACTCGTTTGTCATGGGGGCGCGCTTGAAGTACCGTATTTAAGATGACTCGTCTATGTCAAGTGCGCTCTCTGGTAGGTTCTTGAGCATCCGAAACATCTTCATCATTCAGAGCTGTAGTGATGCGACGGACTCTGTGCGTTTCTTCACCATCATATAGAGGTCTTCTTCTAATCGCTCGCAATAGTTACTTGGCACAAATGACAAACCCAGCATCTTCATAGCAAGATTGAATTGATCATCATCATCTTCATCCGTGACGCTGGAGAAGGCGTCTTTATAGGCCTCCAGTGCCTCGTGCTCGAGGACTATGCTGAGATATAGGTTCTTGTTTCTAGAATCCCATTTCTGCAGATTCGCAAGGCGTTCAAACTGTGGCAGCCACTGTAGCCAATCTTTATCTGTGCCGCTCGGAAGCGGGGTAGGTTGATGCGGACGAACTCGCGCGGAGTCGCAGGCGTAGTTCCTTGGGCGGCCGTTGCCGCCTTGATCTTGATCAGACCCCCGGCCTTCGACGTGCTCGCTAGCTCCGAGCCATCTTCCATGTTACCTCTTCGTAGAGAAAAGCCAACGCCACAATTTAAAAATTTTCAAAGTGACACGCCCGTGGCTCGCAGAGGGGCGTTCACGCTGGCTGGCTTATGTCGGGTAAAATGGAATTGATTAAGTTTGTTTAGGAGCTATGCACTAAAAGCGCACACTCGAGACATCAGCCTCGCCTACAGTAAACTAGGGTCACCATATGGGTACTTGAGGCCCTTGAAGATGCAACGCTGCCGACAGGGTTAAAGACTACTCTCCTGACGACACTTCCTTGAAGTCGAGCAGACAGTAGATTCTACCATCTTATCAATATCTCGAACTGAAGCCAGCGCTACGTCTGAAATGGGCGTGATTCAATAGATTTACTGCGAGAACTTCATGTGCCACTGCAAACTGCGAGTGACGCTCAGTTCTCATCTAAACTTTATCAAGGGCGAGAATGGCAGCGAAAAAAATGCCGTCATTGCTACCATTCAGGTTTGTTGCGGCGCCAGTGCATGCGCCACCCACCGTGGCAAGATCATGAAGGCATTGATCCGCCGTGGCTTCGACGGTAACGCCTTGGTGCGCGTGACGCTGCAGAGTAACGCCGTGGGCAGCGTCGCCTTCCATCTCGACACATTTGGCCGCCAAATTCACCTGGAAAGAGTCAGTCGCCGCGATGGCTCGACGGAATATCGTCTAAAAGACGAAAAAGGGTCGTTGGTGTCGAAGCTCAAGAGCGACACGGACGCGGTGATGGATCACTTGAACGTCCAGACGGACAACCCGTGCACGGTTTGGACCAGGAGAACCCAAATTGTTTTTAACGGGGACCTCCCAGGACAAGTACAAGTTCTTCCTGCAGGCCACGGGCCTGGCCAAGATGCGACTGACGTACACGCATATTGACGAGACGACGCGGAGTATCGCCCAGTCGACAGCAAGGCATGAAGTGGCCAAGATTGCCACGCTGAAAGTTGCAGGCTAAGACGGAATGGCAAGAGGCACAGAGTGTGAGTCTTTATTTTTATTGAAATAGTGTGATCTCGTACGTGGTTCTTACACTTACGTTTTATTATTTCGATTTTTTTGCAGGTCGAAAAGCTGGAGGAAGAGCTTCAAGTGCTGAGATCGCAGCTCGAGTGGGCGTTTGTGGCTGAGCAGGAGGTCGCCGCTGCTAAGGTGATGAAAGAAGACGACGCGAAGAGGGCAGCTGACAACTTGGTAGAGGCGGAGGAAGCGGTGACAAACCTCGAGAAACAGCAAACTGAAGCGAATAAGAAGTTCGAGGAAGCCACCACAGAGATACGAGAGAATTATCGACAACTGACTCAAGTAAAGATGAAGATCCGGGAAGTTCGCCGTCCGCTGGAGCTGTACAGACCTGAGTTGAATCGGCTGACACAGTTCAAAGAGCGTGCCAAGCAGCAGCTCACACGAGTGCAGTACGATTTGCAACACAAACAAGAGACCCATGCAGCGATACTTTACCAGTTCACTACAGGAAACGAGGACTTGCAAGACCGGATTGGCAAGAAGCAGCGCAAACAGAGAAGGAGCTTTATGACTTGGAAACTGGTGTTTATTCACACCATAAGACGTTGGAAGAGCTTGAAGATCGACTCGATCACTGCACGGCCCAGCTCTGAGCATGTCACCGCGAGGCGCAATAGACGGAAAAGCGCTGTCACGCTCAAGCAACAAAAACAGAACCGACTCGCAGTTTTTTGGGCCGAATATTGTGCGTTTACAACAACTAATTGAGGCAAACGTGCATCAATTCACCGCGCCACCCGTTGGACCTCTAGGTCTGTCGGGACACTGCCCGGTGAGTTCATGCGCCTTGAAACGGCGATCGACATAGTGACGGGAACAGTGCTGAGGAACCATCTCGTTGTTAGTGGTCACGACAAGGCGCTGCTCGATGAACTCAGACACGAGGCTCATTGTAATGCAAGCGAGGCGAATCTGATCATCACTGTAAAAGTAAGGACTCATCACAGCCCTTATTTTTAGTACCGTGAGCCTGCTATATCTAATAGTGAAGAGGCACGGCTACTTGAGACTCTACAATATTATGTTCAATGAAAAATTGGTTGGCAGTCCCGATATTTATCAGTGCTTTAGGCAACCGCATACTAGTTCCCAGTGAGCAGCAAGGAACTCTTGCGGCTCCGTTAACATTGAATCTCACTTTTCCTTCTGTCTTCTCCTGACCCACCATTCTCCTACGCGCACAAGTGCTCCCGCGACACTCACAACGCGGACTGGCAGAAGATACTCCAACTTGCAAGTGCCAGAAGGTGCTCTCACTTCTCACGCGATGTGCAACATCCTCCAATTGAGTGATGACGATGTGTTTAATGCCCTTATTAATGTGTGTACCTTAGAAACATGCTGCTATTCGATGATCGTGAGGATGCTGAACGTCGGGTTCTGACCGGTTCAACTTTCGAATGGCACGCTTCGTGTCGGAAGTTTACCTCCCCCCGGGCGACAAGTTCCTTCTACGCTTTGGAAATTTGGCGTATATCGTTAACAAGAGAGACTGACGTGGTTATATCATTAGTCAGAATGTAGACCGAGCTGTCACGGAGCTGGAGCACAAGCTGGCCAGCATGCAACGGAGCATGGATGAACTGCGTCGTGATGTGCCGGTACTGCGGCACGACCAGGAGGAGCTGCGCTACCTTATGAAAATGTATAATGAGCGTATTAACTTTTTATCGCGGCGACTTAATCACCAAGAGACGGAGCTGCGCTATCTGAGTAAGCAGCAATCAGAAGTCGTACAAGATCACACGCTTGATACGTCGGTGCTGAAGAGTGAGTGCAAGTCTATTGACGACGAGCTGGAGAGTTTCCAACGGCGAAAGCACGAGTTGAAGCAGATTCTAGCGTCAGATCTGAGCCTACAGAGCGCTTTGAACGAGCTGAATAAGTTGAACGCGATGGAGAAGAAGATTAATTATGACTGGAGTGAGAGTCGAAGCGATGTAAACGTGTAGTGGGTGGCGGCATGAAAACCCAACCACGACCACGCAGTACTCGAGTATGGCGCAGGCATGCCGATTATGGCATTGATATCTAGTGGACCTGCAATAGAAAAACAAATAATGCGTTACTGGGAAGGAAATCCGTCAGTAAATTATTGCATAACGTACTATCAGCAACATGTCAGTAACCAGCTAATCCAGTGCATCAACAGTGAGGACTCTCCAATAGTTGCGGTTCTCGCGCAGGTAGAGCAGATTCTATAGCGTTGCAGACTGCAACCGGTGACGTTCTTGACCAAGCGTTGCACGCGCGACGCTAAAAAACTCTCGACGACGTTCGAAGTTGGCGAAATCGACTTGATCAGCCTATACGTCCCACTTCTGCAGCAATTCGACTGCAGCGACGTTGCCATTACAGAAAACGACGGGAAAGCTCCGTAACCAAAAAAATACGCGACCGCAGCACACCATGAATACCGCCATTTACCTGTCATAAGGGCTAGTTTGTCATTAGGATGACCGGCCGCGAAACGCGGGGGATTGTCAGCACTGCAGCACGCGGATAGCTTTCCGCATCCAAGCCCAAGACGGAGCTGCAGCTGGACGTGCTCGTGCGGACCATCCAGCGTGCACTTGCTAGAATGGACCGGTTAGTATATACCAAGAGGGAGAATTCGCTTCCACTCAAGCCTGAGGGCATGGCTGTTTGCGTGTCGCGGGTCAGGGATAAGATTTTGTTAGAAGATGGCCGACCTTTTTGGGAATTTATTTATCTTCTCTGATTAGAAGAAATGGTTTATCTTTTCTGGTTAGAAGAAATGGAATCTCAGTGGACCCGACGGAGTTCACTTTTATTGGTGGGACTTGCACCGTCCACCCCGCTGGACCAAGAGAAGGCTGGTTGGGTGCCGGGCCAGGAGGGATTGGGTCACATTCAGTACGTGTGGTAAGTACAGGAGGAAGAACTCAGACGACTACGTGTACATTGTCTCTGAGTTCCTCCTCCCTTTCGCCCACCTTTCCGATTTTACGTACCAGCAAGACAACGCAAGAATGCATACATCGGCACGCACGAATGAGTTATTGCTAAGCAAGACTTGAAGGTCGTGGATTAGCCTTCAAAGTCACTTGATCTAAATCCAATCAAAACTATATGGCCGATAATAGGTAGCAGATTATATTGTAACGATAAACCATTTAATAGCATGCCTCAAGCTTCTCGAGGCGTGGGATGCTATCCCTCTTGCCTTGTTATTGCCCCTTATTGAGTAGAGTGCTTAGAGATCGTCGCAAAACATGGTGACAGGGTGCACCGTGAGATTAACATCATTCTAATACATTTTTATTTTGAAAAGGCGATTTGTCTAATTTTTTGGAACTGGTTAGAGGTACAGAGTGAGATCGTATCTAGGAGAATCACACGGTAGAAATTTACCCGAGTGAAATACCGACCACTCATTTTTGTGAATCTCAAGAAATATGAAAAATGCCCCCTCCGCCCTTTCTCTCATCCCCCAGCGTTCTTGTCCCTTCATTTTGGAATCTCACTTGGGAGGCACACGCGAGAGGTACGCCAAATCACACTTACGCTTATACGATGTCCAGGCTTTGATCAATACGCGTTCATGTTCATTAGGGCTGCCAGGTTGTACACACATAAGTGACAACGAGCTTGGTTCCGTCCGACAGCTCATCCTGGTTGTGTCTGCCAGTCGACGTCGAATGGCATGAAGACCGGGAGGTTTTTCACATACATTGAAGCGTACCAAGCGGACACCCATCATATCTTTCGGCAGCGAATGTTGATGCCGGTGGCAAAGCAAAACCGGAAGAGCGAAGGTCACACTAAATCGAGTACGGAAAACGCAACCTCACAAAGTCACAACATCGGGGAGGCGTCCAGTATTGCTGGAGATGAGATCGACGAGGCAACTGCGGCGAATGGAGAGTTCTCGAAGCTTTTGATCCTGGAAGAGTTCAAGAAATTCTGGATAAAGTTGGTGTGCACACACAGCTGGAAACGAAAGAGCTGTGAAATGGAATAGCAAGTCCTACTTTGAAAAACTACGGGGTCCATGGCAAATACCAAAGTGGGGTCGTGTGGAATGAAGACACTCAAGCGTTCAGAAATCGAGTCACTGGCTTCGACGTGAGACATAACCACAATGCATTCAAAGCCATATTCGAGAACCACGTGTTGGACCGTAGAGTGGAAGACCAAGCATCCTTGCCTTCGTCGATGAGATTCAGGCAGCAGTTTCGAAGCTAATTGATCCTGCAAAGTAACCAAAACGTACCCGTCTTCTTCCCGGGGGGGGGGGGGGGATCTCCGGAAGAAGGCGGGTACGTTTTGGTTATATTGCCAAGTGTTATCGATTTATCTCTCATAGTTGTTTTGGCTTGCGTACATGCAAGAATGTTACACTCGCGATGTGCATAATATGGTGGCAAGATGAAAGAGAAAAGAAGGGGAGGGGCCAACAGGGAAGGGCCTCTGGAACAGTTCTTCGAGGACTTCGTGAGAGTCATGGCAATCGAACAACTGTGTTCTTGGTGACGCCAAGAGAACATAGACGATCACTCGGCAGACACGCCAAATGTGTTGTTCGTTTATGGCGTTTCCTGAGGTACTGCTTCTTGACGCCACTCACAACACAAACGACTCGCGGTACAAACTCTTCTCGTTCATGGTGAACGATGTGTATGGACATGTACGTTGATGAACTGGTGCTACTTGGTGTGTTGTGACAAGCTAGACCGATGAACCAGCGCAGAAGATGGCTTAGGGCTTGTGCGCCAATCCCGGATTTTGCCGAGAAGGAAAGTTCCGAGGAGATACTCGGATGAGGACGGAGAACGAGAACGCGAAGGAACTAATCCACTCACTTTTCAATTTGCCTTTCAACCACCATTGACACATCAATTTGATATCAAACGTGTAAAGACATGGAAAAAGAAGGCGAACGGGCGGGTGCGTAATTCAAGTCGCTCGGGCGCTTTCGAGATACTCGCATCGTGCAAACATTCAGCTGGAAGTCGTGGTTAGAGTTCCAGCTCGAGATTGATCGACTGTATACGTTCTTGGGTCTAAACCGGGACGACGAAGATTCGGTAGGTGACCTAGCGAAAATCATTTCCCAGCTCCTGTCGGGCTGGGACCGAGATGAATCCCAGTCGAGGTGGAGCGGAGTACCCCATATCGAAGCAATCATAGAGGCTATGGATGGCGTCGCAAGACAGTATTGTCACATTTTTACCAGGGAAGCGTTGCATGAGGAGATTAAGAATTTGAACAAGACTCGAAGTATGACGGTGGAGGATATGACAAGCCATTTCAGCACCTGCTGCTACTAAAACAAATGACAGCTGCCGGAAGATGGAGAACCGATGGGGACAGGAACGGTGCGCCGATACTACAGTGCAGGGATGCCTCGGACTTGGCAGGGGGCGGGCCTACCTCAACATGCCGAGTGGACGAACCTCCGATCATTGGGAACCCGATGCCTCGAATTCATCGAGCAACAGCATCCAGTAAGGGAGAACGAAACGGGGATGCTGAGTCCGGGGAAGAAGAGAAAGCAGGAGCAGAAGCAAGGAGGCAACCCTAATAAAGAGCAAACCTCGGGAAGGAAAGGAAAGCAGGAGGCCGAAAAAAAAAGGGTGCAAATACTTCAAGTCGAAGGGGCAATTGTGGAATAATCATAATGGCGAAAGATGTTCCCGGAAGCCAGCGTCCCCAAGCTTTCGAGCGAGGGCGAGATCAGAGACGACACTTGACGCTAAGAAATCGTAAGCGCCGCAGACTGTGCAAGCGGGGGCGGTAGCCGCATGAACCGAGAAGATTATGGAGGAAGTTCGCAGTCAAGAACCTCTGAACTATTGGCATACCTAAGAAGCGGATCCGGGGCAGCTACGCAATCATTGCAACAAGACTATGGGGAATTACCATTGCGGCCGCTGCTCGTAGAAATTACGCTGAAGCACCCATTGAACAAGCAGAGCTAAACTGCGGAGCTCGACACAGGAGCTACGCATTCTTTCGTGGCCAGAAGTGGTGTCTTGGTACCGACCGCAAGGCGTTCGCACCAAGTATCGTAACGTCAATGGAGAAGTGTACCAAACTGCCGGGGAAATCGCGGTGCCGATGGATTGTAGGCCAGGCTTCAAGTAGGCATTCAGCATTCTATACATTTTCCAAGTCAATCTAACTCCTGGCTTTGAATCTTGTGTGCGAAAGCGAGCAGCTCAAGTGCTGCTTCCCTTGAAGCTGGCCCTCCATTGCATAGTTGCTGAGGCAATCGCAGTGAATGATCTTCGCCTGTTTAAGGGAGCTAAAGTCCCCTTCGACGGTCAGAGCCTGGGGTTCGTGATGTCAGTCGAGCAGTAAAGGACAGCAGACGGCTCGACGCGACCTTGCCTTCTAGTTGCCTCCATGCCTCTACGAACCGGAGATTATTGATGCCCTCGACGCGACAACGACATGCGCTGTCCTCACTGTAGCGAGAAATTAGTTTGTTGCGATCGGCCCATATATCGTTGCAGATTGTTGAGCCAAAGCGAAAACTCAAGCAGCTACCTTGCTGCTGTGTTGTTCGAGTATCGCACGGAAGTGATTTGGGTCGCGCTCGATGACATCCTTTGGCGTCTTCGTTTGTATAGCTTCAACCTTGACATATATCTGAATACCTTGCACGCGTGAAATAAGCAGGTTAGTCGCTTTCACGACGTCTTGGACCAGGTTGGCGCCCCCTCCTTCGATATCCGATCGTACAGGCGCGGCGAGTTGAACGACGCCCACATCAAACGCTGCTGGATTTGTTTCTCACAGACAGCGTTGGTTGTGGCTAAATTAGTAGTTTCATTACTCTCGTACTTGAGCTGGAGAACGTGAACAGGCTCTCGAGAGTACGGTACTGTTCGTTCATCGTGACGGTCTTGTACTGCATGGCCTTGAAGCATTGCCGCAGCGACTCTGTTACCTCAGTAACAACAAACGGACATAACCACCAGGCGTCTCTAGAAATCTCCTTCACCTTCTTCTCTCGCTGGAGTCGCATGAGCACTTCGCAATTAGCAAAGCGAAAATCGCACGAGTCGTGGATCAAACCCCATCGTGTGGACGCGTAGCTAGGGCATTCCCCAACAGCCCCCACCCGTACAGTATCAAACCGCTTCGTGAATGTGATCTCGGCCGATAGGGCCGTGCGAAAGTTGGCGAGATCGTCTAGCACCTTCAGAACGCATCGACCGCCAGGTTTAGCTGGTGACTGCCGCACCAGGACACAGTCACGTCAACCCCACCCAGCGCAGCACACACTTCGCGTATCCTGGTCGAAACCTTGCCGGCAGCCGATCATAGTGGCTGCCACATTACTTGTGATGCCAATCAACTTGCACAGCACCTCTTTGCCGGCAATATCTTTGAGGGCATTTCAACAAGATCTGCATACTTCGATGTGATTATGTGCCACTTCCACCTCAAGAAGTACATTGGGACCGAGATGGCACAGACTGAGTACGAAAGACCATCAAGCTTCGATAAAGACCACGTGGAAGATGCTGTGGATATGATGCGGTTAGCGATGACGGTCGAAGAGTACACCAAGTGTCTGAAGTATCTCTACTTCTTGTTGGATGGATTCAATCAGTAGAGATGAGCCGATTCCTGAGCCTGAGCATGCATTCCTAAAGTACTTAATGCGCAATTGGGACGCAATGAAGGAGCGTTGGGCGCCGTATGCCGGATGTACCCCACCTAGGAAATCACATAAATAGCTGCACTTCAGACACTTCTAGCTTTCTCGATATACTCACAGTGACTTGTATCCGTTTGGTATTGCTCTTAACAGGTTCGAAACATCATGGGGTCATATCAAGGAGATTCCGAATCTAGAGATGGCTCTCGACGGATTTGTTGACACTTTGATGTTTCTGCAAGCTGTTGCAGAGATGGCGTACGCAAAGAAGATCACAGACGTGGGATAGATGCGCTATGATAAGACCGACGAGGAGCTATACATAAACAAACATGCCCGCGAAGTCAACGCGTATGCGTACCGACTTGCCGAACAGCAGTATTGGCTGTCAAAAGATCGGAACACCACTATGAGCTGAAGGGGATTCATTCCAAGTTGTTTGTGCTGACCAGTGCATCCGATGCCACAGCTACATATCACGCTGATACATCGGCACGTACGCAAGCTAAGCACGCCTTTTCACATGACGTTCTCAATTCATTGCTTGTTGAATGCGTCTTTAGCGATATTGCTGTTCGTGTGTGTTCATGAAGACGATGCTGCTTCCATGCCGGCACGCCATGCACAGGCGTCTTATGCAGGGCAAGTCTACCATTCCTCTTCGTTATATTGCGCCTCGGGGGAAACTGTCGTGCAAGCTTAATCAAAAATCCGCTGCTGAAGAAAACTAACCAAAGAGGGACATTGCGGGCACAGCATGTCAGACTCGCGATTCGGCAATGGCATCTCGTCGGCATCAAGTTCTCAACGAGTCGACAAATACAAGAATGCTCTTGAATGTGGAAGAGTATCGCGGATATCATGAGCAGAAATGGAACGTTCGTTTTGGGAGAAATGATGGAAGCGTTGACGAAATTTGAGAAGATAATCAAGAATGCAGTTGCCCCAGTTGTTGGTCGCGAGAGTCTTATTGACACTCTCTCAGCTGTCGTCGTTGTCTTTTACATCTGAAAACGACAATGCTGCTGTTGGTACGGCTGACGTGATGATGGGAAACGCTGGTCCAGAAGGATCAAATCGAGAAGTGCCATTGAATATAGCGACGAGCAACCGGTGACGCAATGTTCAGCAAGACTGGATACAACCCCCGTATCTGTAGATTCCGATAAATGTACCTGGAGACACACCAGGTCACGTACCGCATCGCTGTGATATAAGACCAGTTACTTCGTGTGTGCACACTTACGTTGTGTGCCTTGAGGCACACACAAAGTGCACCCGGTGGATTCAGAAGAACGCGCTCGTCCAAGCATCAGCATACCAGCAGTACTTCTTCGGAATCATCTCAGTCTGGATCGTTCGTCGTGACCAAAAGGGTCAAAAGCCAAATGTCAAGAAGAAACAGGGTTATGCCGAGAAGAAGCGGCGGGACGCGCGCGGTAAAAACGTCGCTACCATGCTCGTGCAGGGGACACTGACGCCTATCCCAAGTGTGCGAAACATCGTAAAGTTGCTGGATAAAGCCTATATTTACGAAGATGCGCATCGATTTCTATCAGCACTTTCTTTCCGAGAGATGTCCCAAAGACCAAGAGGCTATCGCAGGAACTTACACCTCCGAAGAGTGCAACAGTGACGTGCGATTTGTGTTTCCGGAAAGGTTCGTGCAGGAAGCACAGGCAGCTATATTAACCTTTCGGAGAACGCTTCTGACAGAGGTTTCTGAATACAACGTCGGTGTAAGAGTCCCCTCGGCATTTTTGAGCATAAAGACATCGTCGCGATGAAATCGCTGGCACACCGGTATGGGATACTTAGCAGGAAAAAATAGAAGATGCAATCAATTTGGCAAACCATACGAGCACCAAGCGCATCAACATACCCGATCAACTGGCTGACAGTGTTAGCATCGAAAAAGGCGAGCGAGAGAACGCTATTAAGCACTTGTTACTCGGAGGCGGGGGCTTGACGCCGTTTGGTGATGTGCCGTATCGTTCACTATTGACATCCCGGGAAGATGTGTGGATGGACGACAATATCATGGGTCATGGACTGGCGCTGCTGCAGCGAGAGAACACCAAAGTCGGCAATTTTCTTGCGATTCAAAGAGGGAGCAGTTCATTAAAGGCGGCTACTACTGAAAATCCATTCTTAGAGACAAATGACATGGTTCGGTTGCCACCGCATGTCGACAAAACCCATTGGTGCTGGGCCGTGTTTGACTATCGCCGCGACAGCCGCGGAACCACAGTTCACGATTCATTGCAAGCGCCAAAGTCAAAGTACTACGATGCGTACGAAACGCAGCTGAAAGATCTGTTTGGGCCGATGTGTGAGCTCTTGAAGATTAAAACGGAGACGCGTGTGCTGCAACCAGACATGGCAAGCTGTGGTGCCATTGTTCTGATGTTTTGAGTGCTTTTTTTGTCAAAGGCATCGCGATGCTAGACCTAGTCAACCCCTGATGCGGTTCTTAAGTCTGCGATACATGTTGAAATGTCTGTCGTAGCTTCACATCTATCTTTTTAAATGCATCACTTCTTCATTATTTTCGTAGTTGCGCTTGCTTCGAACTGTTGATCTTTGCCTTGGTTACTTTGTTAGAGACTAGTATCACTATTTGCATGCTGATATACGCATAGCCCGACGTTAGAGCTACCTGCGTGCTACATATCCATGAAGTGCGTTCCAGCAGATACTGCAGTGAAGAACTGCCGCCCATGCAGATATTGTGTTTTCATACCGACAAATATCGACAAGTCAGTTATACATTCGAGCAACATCCACAGTGTAAACCACACCACATACAACATTCGAGCAACACACAACGTTAGATCGGTACGTTGAGATATACTACCTCCGTCTTTTTTATCTATTGGTGCAATTGGTCCGCCACCTGTCACGTTTCTTTTGGTGCAGTTCAAAATTGATAATAAACATTGATCTATTTAGGAAGGGATTTATTTATGTTTCCTGACTATCATTTTTTTCGCGATGGGGGCAGCTGCAGCCGCTCGTCTCTTGGTTGCTGACGCCATCTCGACGGCTGCGGCTGTTGCCGCCGCGTTCGATGCAACGGCTGCGTCAGCCGTCTTCTTCCTTGCCATCGTCGCCGCCTTGGCGGCAAGCGCTGTGGCTGTCATCTTCTGAATTGCCGTCATCGCCGCCTTCTGGATTGCCGTCTTCGTCTACGCTGCTTCCTTTCCGTTGGCCGCCCGCTTCTCTGCCGCTGCTGTCCTCTTTGCTGCTGCCTGCAGGGCGACGGCTGCCGCAATCTTTGGCGTCTCCTCGCGCACAAACTTCTTCCCCTGGGCGCAAGCCTCGCGGCTGCACGTGAACGACACCGGGAGCTTACCCTTCTTTGCGGGAGAATCCTTTCCTTGCGTGGGATCTTGAACGCGTTGCCGCCGTCAACAGGAGGATCTGCTCTATCACCGTTTGTAGCGTCACAAAAATATTTTGTTGAGCGTGCTGCTCTTCATCGTGGCGTACGTTTCGCCCACCACGTCGATGAGCTTCTGCACACCGCGGCAATCGCGCTGGTACTGCAGCGACTGCAGGGAACGAAAGTAGCCCAAGTCCAGGACGTTTAGATCAGGGCAGTTTGCGGGCTGGCAGCGCACGCGGATATCCCAGCCGCCGCTCGTCCCTGTGACAAGCACGTCAGGGTGTTGACGGGGACGTGCGGATTGGCATTGTCTTGTTGGATCCAAATTGTTCGGCTCCTACCCGCCGCTGGCCACTTTTCTTTGATCGTGGGAATCATGTCATGGATCAGAACGGCTTTGTATGCCTCGTGGTCGACTGTCTCCACGTTGCGCAGGACAGCAGTGCCCTTTTCTCTCAGCTTGCTGTTGCGCTGGGCTTTGTACGGCTTCGCGAATGCCGAGATTCCGATTTCCCGTTATATTCCGTTTTTCGATGTGGTCATACCTAAAAATCATAGACAAAATGTTATAATTTTTTAGGGGTTATCGTACATCATAGAAAAACAAACCTAGATCGAACGATGGCCGCAATGAACATGGTCTTCCCGATGTAGCGCTTGCTCTGTCGGCGGCGCACAGGCTCCTCCTCGTCGTCCAACAGGTAGAGCTGCTTCTTGTCGGTGTCCTCGTTAAACCACTTCTCATCGATATGCACCGTATCGTATAGGTCGCTAAACGCATTGGTACCGTCGCTCTTGGTGATCAACAGGCCGACCACGAAGACGACTCGAGCGAGTCTGTTGGCGTCTGTAAGCACGGGTTTGATGTTGTTGGTGTGGCGGCGAATGACGCCATTTCGCATGAGTCGCAGGATGACCGAAGTGGAGACCTTGAGCGCAGCGACTAGGCGTCGCATGGTCGTGGACCGAAGCGCTGGGATGGCCTTGATCCGCTCACGCATTTCTGCCGTGGTCATCGCGGGACGACCACACCTGCCAAACATTTCGACTCCCCACATCCTTCAGAAGGTCCATACATATCTGAGACTCTAAGTGTTGCTTCCATATCCTTCCTACCGTGTTGCGATGGCACTGAATTTTAGGGCGGTAGCCTTGGCGTCGCTCTTACCTAGCGCGCTGTTATTCGTACGGGCGAGTAGAAAGCAGACCAGAGACATCCTCTCCTGAGGTGTGAGATGCCGACGCTTCATCGTTGGTAGGCTACGAGGGCGATTTTGAAGTGTGAGGGGTGGAAAACGAGAGTGGAGCTCCAGGTGTCTTGCTTCTCCACCATTGCTTTTCTTATGTTGAGTTTTTTGGCGCCAACGCATCACCAATCGAATCAGGAGATCACGGGATTATTTTTATCCAATCAAAACCATCGAAACGGCTATGGGTCAAAAGTTGTTGGCCAAAACATGCCTACACCAATAGATAAAAAAACGGAGGAAGTATGCAACTAAATAATACACATATCGACGGAAATATGGCCTGTGGACAGAAATGCGATCCCATACAAAATTTCAGTGCAAGCGCAGACTACAAACGACGTTGGTTATGGCCTATGATCGTGATTGGTTATTAAATTATCTTTGTTTTGACGAATAGGTGCCAATAAAAAAAAACCTATTTCAAAATTAAAAAAAAACTATTTACAGCTCGGCGAAGTGGTAAAGAATATGACAAACAGCTTAAAAATTGTTCTCAATCTCGGAGATGCATTCATTACCATGCACTGGTACACAATACAAGTAACCTTCCAAATATTTAGTATTCTTCCACATTATATCGTACCTAAATCTAAATTCGTACCGTTCGGATATTTTGAAATCTCATTTATTTCTATTATTCCGTTCGCTTCTGCCTTCAAAATGGAAAGGATAAGCAGCATTTTACCTGCATCAAATTTAATGTCAATTGGCAATTAGAAAGAGTAAAAACAATTACACCAATTCTTACCATGTGCAGCATACAGTATGTTACCCTATGGCATACTGTACTCAAAATACAAGACAAATTAGAACCTCTGCATAAAAAAGTGTGGTCCGAATGTGATTGGTTAAAATGCTTTCCATAGTGAGCGATCGGGAAGATTTGACAAGAGGTCATGCCATAAGCTTCGTACAGGCCATGTCTTCCGTCGATACGTGTACCTGCTCGCCAGTCAATGAAATCTCTACAAACGTTGAAACTTATGGAATCGCTCTGGATAGATTACCATATATCCCTTTTTTGTCACAAGTACCTACAATACGCGGAAAGTGACTTGTAACTAGAGGCACTCAAGCCGTGTAACCCGAGCTCGCGCTTAAGTACGAGCCACTCAGTACCTCTAACATCGATCTTTATTTTTTCGCGGCTCGAAACGTTTATGGGAGCTATGCTACAGGTTGCGAACTTGCAATTGTTAACAAGCCCCAACTCTTACCTTGTCGGATCTCATACATATCTAAATAGCATCTCGTTACTCGTAAAATTGACGAAGTTACAGTCACTTTTATTGGTGTCTGATCTAACCTGTCGCGGAGTGTATTCATATGTTCCGCTAGCAGCTCAATTATATTTTTCAATAACGGATAGGCCGTAACATGCTCCACTTTGTTGTATTAATAGTATCAATATTAATACACAGTGGTGTATATTACTATTTTCAATAATATTACAACGAAGTGGAGCAGTTTGACTAGAAGTTCGAAAAAGTTGATGAGAAAATACCCTAACGTACTTGACAACAGGATCGTTACGCTGTGTAAAACTTCTGTCGTACCACAAAGATTATTACAAGCAATGCTTGTCAAGCATTGCTTCAAAAGTTATCATTCCCACACCCCGTTACGCCCGCTGGCTGCGCTGGTTCTTTTTCTTCGTGAACTGCGACCCGTGTCCATCCAAAACGTTCATCCTCTCCCTTTTCGGTGCTGAGCGAAGCTGCAAGAACCTCTTGGCACTCGCCGACAGCTCCCTCGTTAGCGTGTTCTCCAGCGTCTCGAGCGTCTGCACCTGAATGTTGCCGAACTGTCTCGTGTGGGTCTTCTTCGCCATCAGCTTGGCCAGCTTGGCCTCCTTCACCGCACGGCGCTTGTTGGCACGCACCTCCGCAGCCGTCTCCTTTTGCTCAGCTGCTTCCTCTTCCTCATTTCGAGCAGCGACGGCCGACAGCACATCGTCCGAGAGTTCCGGCGCCTCGTCCTCCGCCTTCGTCTCCTGCTTGGTCTTCCGCTTCCTACTGACATTTCAATGCGTCGACCAATTAATTTATTGGCTCATATCTCCAATTCAGAGCAGAGGCTCAAGAGTCACCCCTTTCAGCCTCACAGACCCAAAGTAAGACATTGACGCACCTCTTCGCCACTGCCTTGGCCTGCGCGCGAGCCTCTTCCTCCCGATGTTGCTGCGTCAGCGCCTGTCTCGTGGCGCTCTGCTTGGTCACGACCTCAGGCGACTCATCGCTGTCGCTGTCGTGTTCCTCCGGCCGCGCCGCGGGAGTCTTGTCCTTCATGGCCGTCATTGTAGCTCAAATGTGTCAATGGGCGCAGACTTGCTCCAGTCAACCTTTTCCGCCAATCAACCGACGTAATTAGTATTATCCACCAATAGCAGCGTGGTGAACCGGATTTATGCTGGCCAGTGCTAACTATGGCTCCACCGGAGAACCGACGGCACCGCGTGCGTCAACTTGTTCTTGAAGCTGCCAGGGCGCGAGCCAATGATGCGTTGACACTGAAGGACGAAGAGTGTAGCAAGGAGCTATTCGCCCCGTTCAGTCCGTCGCCAACCGCTGTGATTGCTGCCGTGTGGAGGAAGATCGAGGATGCTCAGGCGGCGTTAACCCCGGAAGATCTGCTGGTCGATTTGGGCTGCGGTGACGGCCGCTGGCTGGTCTCGGGCGTCAAGAGGTTTCATTGCAACGCTCTGGGCGTAGAACTGGACGAGTCTCTGGTCAAGAGAGCGACGCAGCAGGTGCAGAAGGAGGGACTGCAGGACAAGATTCGCGTCGAGCTCGGCGACGTGATACAAACGGACGTCTCGAACGCCAAGCTGGTGATTGTCTACGCGTTCGCCGACTCCTTGGTGGGCATTGCGGATATGTTGAAGAGGCAGTTGAAGCGGGATGCAAGCGTGCTATCGATTGGGGTGAGTTGGCTGCTTGGGACACGGGGGAATTGCGAGATTTGACGAGTCTTTTGGTTGTAGTTTCGCGTTCCTGAGTGGAAGCCGCTATGGAGCGAGCGAGACGGAGGATTGCGCTGGTACTTTTATCGCATAAGCGACTGTGGTTGAAACACCGAGCGTGAAAATTTGATTTCAATCGCTCTACATAAGTTACGATTCCTCAAGCAGCATGGCGAGTCTCTGCTTGATTCCCTGGACCTCAGCTACCACCAACCTGTCCAGCTGGAAAGACGAACGCGTAGCAAGTTAGTCAACCTAAATATTCTTCGGCATGGGGGCACATTTCGTACCTCTTTGCGTCTCTGCTCAATACGCACGGCCTTCCCGATAATGGACTCGCTTACGCTTGTAGCGAGAACACAGTTTCGATCGCTGAATTCCATTCGCAGCAGCTTAGACAGCGAAACAGACGCGGGTAACGGGTTTGTTGATCGTAGACGACGAGCTGTTTTCTTGAGAATCTTCTTCTTCATCCGCTTCTTCTTGTTTGCTATTTTGCCAGGACCAGATGAGACTGTCCCAGTGGTTGAGTTTCTATCAGGATTTCTTGTGAGACTTCCTAGATCAGAACACGAGGAGGTATGTGAGATCGTGGGGCACTCGGTGATCGTTGACACACAGGATTGCCGAGTCTGCACAGCAGCAAGTGACGCCTTCCGTTCATTGGGTTGTGCTTCACCGATCACAATGGTTCGCTCTGCAGCATGTAAACGGTTTAACATCGTTTCCAGCTCACCATCGACCATTTGTTGGGATGTCCCTGCCATGCCAGCAATTGCTCGTCGTCTTCGAAGTACTGAGGTTGGATTAGCCTCTACTAGGACTTCCTGAGGAATGATCTCGTCCGACGACAGTCGCTGCAACGTCGTCGGTGACGATGCTCGTCTGGTAGTCACTGAATCCGCGTTGAGATCTCCACTTGTGCTTCGCTCCGACAGTGAATGCTCCCCACTAAACCTTCTGGCAGCGTCAATAGCATCGAATGCACTCGTATCTGTGACAAACTGAGGTTGATCCGGGCACTTTTCCAATAGTTCTGTCAGCTCCGAAGGAGATTTTCCACCTTGATACTACACAAACCAAACGGTTTCGATATTAGAATAATACGAGAAAGGATTTAGGCGAATATACATCGCACCTCAGTTGCACAAAGTATACAGACACTATCCGTGGCGTAGATTTCCGTGAAGCCGTGACGCAAACAAAACCCGCCGTGTGATTTCTTCGGCTCTTCCTGGAAAGCATGAAAAATCTTACGTTGTGATACCAATGCTTCGAATGCCAGCTCTCGAAAGTCTGCAATTAGTTATAGGAGGAGGTCGCACACCGAAGTCAGATAAAAAAACCAGCACGACGATATTCCTGCCACGCACCTTCCAGACTCATTTCACCTGAACCTACGCGATCAAATCGTTCTAGCGCATTTATCATGACTGGAGTCCGCACAAGCGAGTGCAGCAACGTCTGTAGCGCTAGACGCTGCTGTTGCTCGACCAGCTCCGCTAGAACGACCACATCTTGCTCTGTTAACCTTTCGCGTATACCCAGTTCAGGATCCAACTGCTCTTCAGTATACACCAACTCTTGTTCAATGAGACACTTTGCCAGTGAACGCAACTCTGCGATCTCAATGTATCCGTTATCCAATGTTTCCATGAGCTCAAACAGTTCGCACAGTACCAACGCGAGTCTTTTCGTTCGAAAAGCCCCGATATCTGTCGTGAGTGCGATTCTATAAGGCTCCACTATTGACTTCATGATTCCGTCGGCAACTTGCAGTGTTTTATTACTCCAAGAAGCGTCACAACTGGCAGCTTCCCAGCGCCGTATCGCACGGTTCCAAATGACTCGGCGCTCCGGCAGACAACTGCTTCGAGTACGCGCAATAGGGCGCCATTCACTGTCCTGTTGCCAGTACGGTTCTAGCAGAGACTCCAACGCACTCGCGTCCAGTGTAGCAGGCACTTCTCGGTCTTCAAGCAACACAAGCAACAGTTCTCCAAGCAACGCAAGCATCGGAAGGTTTTCAGGTTTCATTTCAGTCAATAAGCGATCGACGGAGTATCTCTGAGTAAATTGAAATCTGGCGGGATATTTCCAGGTTGACGATGGGAAACACGAAGATGAAGCAAAGTTTGCGTGACGTAGAAGAGCTGCCAGGAGAATGGTCGGGAAGCTGCGGGTCGTAGCGTCTTCAGTGACACGGAAAACAATACGCTTAGCTGCCAAGCAAACCCGTGATAAGGTCGTCTTGGTCATTGCCAGATTCATTAAGTGTAGCGGTTGTGACCTGGATTCGACTTGTACTTGGTCGGTGAGGACATGCGAGGCTCCAGTAGATGGCAATTCTCTCGCTGTATCGGCCTCATTGTTACCGCTTGCACTTTGAGGTACGGCAGCTGTTGCCTCTACCAGATCTGCACTGTTACGGCGCGTTATGGGCCGTGTTTTCGAGAGTAAAGTTATGGGAACAGCATGCGTTAGGGACGGAGACTGCGAAGCTATCAAAGCGTGGCCACTGGGAGCACCACGAGCGTCTCTACGACGCATGGGTAATAGCTTGGTGTATTCCGATGGCATGAGTGCACCAACCCAGTCGCGGGGAACTGCTAGCCCACCGAGACAATGACTTGGTGGAGGCCAATAGACTCCACACGGCGGTTGTTCCTCGAGAAAAACTCGGTCACGAAGCACGTCACGCAGGTGGCCGAGCGGGACGGGATCCACCAACAACCCGACCGTCAACTTGAGGGTAAGCAGTCCGTATGAATCTGTGTGCAGTTCCAGCAAATAATCTGTGCGACTTTCAGGCTGTAGCGAGTTCCCGAAACATTTTGCCGCTGTATTCACAGCCCGAAGTGGCAGCAACGTGTAGCCGAAAAATTCCCCCTTGTCACGATACCGATTCGAATTACCAGTCGAGCTGCTATGATGACCAAAGCCGTTCAGTTGTTCGTCTTCATCGTCTCCAATAGTACCAGGGGTCTGAAGATTTGAAGTGCTGTTGATAGTGTCGTCATTCCGGGGTGGACGTTTTGCTTTCATCTTGATTAGGAGTCGCTTGTGGGCGCAGAATTCACTGAATGCATCCAATGTAGCGCAGAGATAATGGACACGTGCTTCACACAATTGCCAGCGATTCGGAGTGTGCCTCTTACTGCCCTCAAGCTGCACTCGCGTGACATTCTGACCGAGTTGGTACTCCAAGTAAAAGTCCGTGGGGATTAAATTGGGGCCTCCGTCTTGTAACTCGTGAAAGAAGAACACAAGACGAAGCTGCGTCGCTGTAGGGTCCACGTTTGCACCACATGTGGGGGTCAGGGTGCTCCACGTTGGGCGCATTTTGGGGGAATCTCCACGCAGCAACAGCGACGGCGGAATGGTTTCAGTCCGAAAAGCTTCAAGAGCGTCGAGAACACTCTTCGGAGCTTCGTGGCGGTAACGCAGCTCCGTTGAAAGGAGCTGAGACGCAGCTAAGCCCGACGCTGCTGACGTGGCCATCCCAACTCCTTCAGTCACGGAGTTATTCGTCGTACCAGCATCTGCTTCAGATCGGTCGCTAGAGTTGGCAACACTAGGTGATAGAACATTGTGCAGTTCACGGGCAAGCTGCTGAAGTCGATTTTGCTGCTGGTAGATTCTGTAGCAGAGCGTACACGTTGGAAAGTCAACGACATCGCGCAGTTGGGACTTGCGCACAGTGCTGACGGCGTTTTCCCATACAGAAAGACTCACGCCGCGCTGCCTCATGAGGAAGATCGTGTCGAGTGCCATCGTGAATGTCATTCGAAACTCATCAAGTGCTGGAGCTTCCATTGAGATAGTGCGGGGTTCCTTGTACTCGTCACCATTTTGGTCCTTGAGCATTGCTTCTAATTGACTCCGGAACGTCGGTGTGAGCTCACACGAACCGCCACATAGAAAGCAGACGCGCGAGTTCAGTGCGTTGTGGAGCTCGTCTCCTCGCAATAGTGTCGATTCTCGAGGAGGGGAGTCTAGATCATTCACTTGTGCTTCTTTAATGGCTCGGCCATCTTTCGTGCGGAAAGTTTCGGATATTAAGACAGCGGAATCCCGGCTACTGAAGCATCCGTCGTCTCGTGTTGGTGCGACAGAGCTTGAGGCGGTAAACTCGATGACCCGCGTGAGCCACCAAGCGCCATTCGTGTCTTTGATAAAGTCCACAGTCATCGAGTGGAAGCATAGCGTCGGAAGCTGCAGCTGTACATGTTCTACAACGCGTGACGTGGCTTGCACACCTTCAGCAATTGCCGCGCCACGTAGTTTGGGCCATCGTGCGCACGCTCGAGCGTCTGGAGAGACTGTTACACAATAGAATCGAGCCGTCTCTGCTGCTGTAGCCATCGCCGCTTCGAACGCCGCATTCATCGCTGCCATTGTAGAAGCAGAGAACCCACTTGAAGTGGTTGGAACACTGGAATGATCCCTTGTCTCTATATCCTCGGGCACCTCGGTGTTTTTCAAGCTACACTAACGAAACCGTGAACAGAACAACAGTGTCACGACAGTGTTAAATGCGAGCCAAGATCAATGAGCGGTCAAGCTTCCAATCACTCGTACCTGCTCGTTAGGTTGACTGCAAAGCACTTGCGCTCTTGTGCACACCAGAAGATGCGGTAGACACTAGCCTGCGACCCACGACAATGCACGAACTGCTGGATGCAAGTCGGTAACTCGCACGGGACAGCCAGCACGGGGTCGAGTGTTCGTCGAGTCAGCACAACAGCACTTCCACCACTACAAGCATTGCTGCTTTTCCACCGCGCTACGCTTCGTACTGCGAGAATTGGGTCATTTTCGTGGCTATCGGGAGGACTCTTAGCGTTATAACCTTGTGCCGCGCCCACGAGCTTAGTGTGCAGCTTCTTCCGCCAGAGCGGCGTCTTCTCGTCCCGGACCACGTGGCCTTGTGCATCTGTACGCAACCAGAGCACCAGCTCTTGAGCGTTCGTCCGCTCGCACACAACAGTCAGCGGTAAATTCACCCGCAGCTTCCTCTGTGAAGTGATATTACTCGTCGATGAACTTTTGTTGTCGTTGTCGTTGGTGCTGTTGACACCTTCCACGCCACCAATGGGTTGAAGATACTTATAGAAGAAAAGAAGCGGCTTGACTTCTCGAGGACACGGGAACCCAGAAGCTCCAGTCTGTAAATCGTATCAAAACCGGAAAAATACTCAACACCAAAAGCTTAAGTACAAGTTTTTAGGACTTAATAATGCCAACTTACGTTCGCGACATTGGCGTCAGGTGATGCACGTCGACTGGCGCTGTCCTTTGCGTCGCCACTTGCTGTATTTTCGTCCAGACTGGGTCCAATCTGCCAGAGCGCCGCCGACACTTGGACCTCAGACCGCAGTCGCTCGCTCAGCGACTCGCCTCGCTGCCGGCTGTGCATTCCAACTACTACAGTACAAACGGGAACGCCGCAGTAATAACGACTGCATGCTGGGACACAGACAACTTCTAAAAATACGAGGAAACTCTCACGTCGTCCAGCATTTCCAGTCGCCCTTCAATCGTAGATGCTTGAGTATTTATCGCGTTATTCATATAAAGGGGGCCACCACACGGTGCAAGGCATGCGTGTCACCAAAAATCGTGACTTATTAGTCCGTCTCGCTCTTGGTCTCGCTTTTGGTTGCCGTCTTGACGTCTACTTTCCTCTCGATCTCCTGGCTAGTTTTCGTTGGCGCACCGGGCCACGTATTGTACAATACTACAGCTGCGGATACACAGCCAACGGACCCAATAATGCCATCATGTAGCTTGGTGCCCGTGATCCGCTCCGACAACCGCACGCCGCTCGTGTTGGACGACACAATGAGGTCGCACGTGACCTTTAGTACTGCGAGCAACTTCTTAAAGCGGCCGCTCCTCAGCGCGTCCAGCTGGCTCTGCAGCGCCTCGATGCGCGTGGCGTCCTCCTCTGAGGCCAAGATGTCACGCACGCACTTCTCCTTCTCCACGTCGGCGTTGAGGTTGTCCATGGCGTTGAAGAAGCCGGCGATATTGGCACAGAACCACATGATGCCGCCGCGTCGGGCCAGCTCCTCGGCGTCGAAGCGGAGCACCTTAGCTTTGCTGGCGAAGGCCATGTTGTCCGTGATGAAGTAGCCCAGCATGCCGAGATTCTGGACGAACTGCAGGTAGCGCTGCGACTCTGAGAGTCCCTTGTTGCTGGACAACGTCTGCAGCTTCTTGTAATACGTGACGCTCTTGCCCAGTCTGAAGGCCTTGCGGGACTGCTGCATGACCTTGTAAAGCGCGTGCAGGCGCTGACCCACGTCACTCTTAGGGTCAGCCGACAGGACGTAGAAGGCCAACGCTCGGCTGCCATATTGCAGCATCTAAAAGGAGTTAGGAACAATTCGGGGGCGCATTAGATAGCGGAAGTATGTCAGATTCTAAATGTATGAGCTGCTAACCTTGGAAAGTTTGTCTCGGCCCTCCAGACAGAAGGCCAGCTTAATGAAGGCGTCGAGCGAGAATGGGGCCTTGGCGTCCATGGCTGTTTGCGGTCAATATGGAGTGTTGGAGAATGGAAATGGCGCGGATAGATGCGTAAGAGCGTGATGAACGGGGCGCAGGTAGTTTCACCGGTTGGGGAGCTGTGTAGGTGAAGAAAGCGACGGCAAATGCGAGATGTCGGCGCAGCGAGGCGAGATGAGGAATGGAATGACCTCAACTTGAACCGGGTGATTTTACGTGAACAGTATCAGATGTGGGCTCAGATTGAATGACTCAGACGTCTCGGATACCGAAAAACGACGTGATAAAGTCAGGGAAGGGCCTTTAACTCTTTAACTGGTGTTTTAGCTGTACTAAGTACGTGGTAAATATGGACGCTAGTTGGTCGATATTGTCGCTATCGGCGGCAGTCGACGACGACGACGAGGCATACGGCGATAAAGGCTGCTGTCCCTTGGGGCTGGTCGCTGCGCAAGCATAGCACATGGCGAGCCACAACAGACACGCAAGGTGCAAGAGGTTGAAGTTGGCACTGGGAAACAGAATATGTATGATGCAGTATAGGTCGTCGTAACTCTCACTAGCCGAAAGTATCAGCAATGCTCAGTACCACAATGCCTTGTTCCAGAAGAGGCTCTTGGCGTTGGCCAGGTCGTCGTCCGCAATCGTGAACGTGTCGTTGAAGACGATCTCGGTGCCCATGCTCGACTCGTTGTACAGCGGCCAGTAGATCGTGTCGTTGGCCCACACGGTGTTGGGGTTGCCGGTGAGTACGAAGGAGAGGAGGTACTTCTGCATCATGACGGCGATCGTGGCGTTTATCGACGAGCTGCCACCTATGCCACCAGCACCGCTAGGTCCGCCAGTAGAGCTGCCGTCCATCATTCCCATGTCGCCAGTGTTACCCACAGAGGTCGTCGAAGCACGTGAGGACGCTGTCGTGGTGCTGGTCGTCGTGCTTAACGAGGTTGACAGAGTGTACGTGCTGTACCAGTAGTAGCTCTGGTCGGTGCCGTGTGTGGCCGTGCTGAGCGCGACCTCAGCGTTCCAGGTCTGGTTGTTAAGGGCATGTGTCAAGGCCAGGTTCTTGCCGGTCAGGTCGAATGACTGCTTCATATCCGCGAAACGAAAACCATTACTCTCGTAGTCATCCTCTGGGTACAGCTGAAGGAGTTCCTCGATGACATCGTCCGTGATAGCGGGAAAGAAGACGCGAAGGTAAGTGGACACGTCCTCCTGGCTGTTGACGCCGTCATAAGCCTGCGAATTCGCCTCGTGCTGCTCATGCGAGATCACACAAGGTCCCGAGAAGTTGAAGTGACCCTGGTACAGGTTGGCCTCGTATGTGTCTGGGACAATGAAACCGTCTACACGGGGCTGCATCTGGTACGTGTACGTATCGACGATTTCATCCGACGCGCTGGTTAGCGTCGAGAAGTTGACGCCACGCATGCAGTCGAGGTGGCCACCATCACAGCCTACAGCCGAGGACACATTCTGCCAGAATTGCTCACCGTGATGGTGGCCCGCACCAGGCACGTAACCCGGCGACATCACGTACGCCTTGTGGAAGAGAGAAGGCGCGTTCCCACCGAAGCGAGTCATCTGGAAGAGCACCTGCGAGCCGCCAGCCGAGAACCCCATGGCCGTCACGTCGTCCGGGTTGCCGCCAAACTTGCTGATGTATTTCTGCACCCACTGGAATGCGTGCTGCGAGTCCCACACGCACAGGCTGGCGTCGCCACCCTCGTGCTGGTACGTCGGACCCGTGGCCAAACCCGTGATGCCGAGACGGTAGTTATACGCCACGAAGACGAAGTCCGTGGACAGATCAAACAGACCTTCGGGCGTGTTCTGCGACTTGGAGCCGCCCGTGAAGCCGCCGCCGTACGTCCACACGAGCACGGGCAAGTTGCGTCCTACGGCGTTGGTCGGAGCCCACACATCTAGGTACAAGCAGTCCTCCTCGGATGAGCAGTCGACGTCGGCGTCAGCGAGGTTTGTGCCGGTATTGGTCTCAGTCTCGACGTCGGGCCATTCTGGGACCGCGAAACGGAGGTCGCCGGTGGGCGTCTTGGCAAATCGGATGTTTTGATACTTGTAGTATCCGACAGTGGTATTGCCTCCGATGGCCTGGACGGTGGTATAGTCGAGCTCGACGGTGGGGAGCGACGCGGATGAAGAGCCGCTTCTCGTTGTCGTAGTTGCCTGACTGTTAGAAGTAGTGTTGTCAGCGGCACTCTGCACCGTTCCGAGCACGTAGGTGCTGCCGCCAGCCATGACAGGAACCACAACGGCGGCGGCAGCCATCAGAAGAGCGTCGACGCGCATGTTTGGCGGAGGGAAGGTGTAGTGTTTTCCAGGTGCTAGTGCTCGAAGGCAGGCGAATTGAATAGTAAGTGTGGTGTTGCTAGTCGATTGGAGCGGAGGGACTCCATTTGTGATGATGCACTTGGCACTGAGCAGATTTTTGCCGATGGGGAGAATTCGGTGACGCACTGATGAACTAACTGCGCGTGTGACATCCACTACGATTTTGTGCTCTCAACGCGCAGTCCTTCCCTGCCTGCTGTGTTCTAATGCACGGGTGTTGTGTTTTGTGACCGCGTTGTGCTTGCTAAAGCTATTAATAAAACGACAGGTAAAAAAAAATTTTCCTTTCGCAATTACCCCCCTCCAGAGTTTGTCGAGATGAAAAAAAAGAGATGTCGCTGCCGACAAAGATCGGTCAAGTAGTGCTTATTATTGGATAGGGCATGGATATGGTGTTCTTTTCTTCGTTGGGCAACAACCGAAACGCTGTTTGCATGAGAATTTTGCACTGGATGCGAAATTAGCGTGTCCAACATTACCTAAGTTGCCGTCTGACAGCGCGATAGACATGATCATATGGCTGAGGACAGCAGACTTTGGTCGGAATAAATGATTGAAAAAAATGGTGCTCATTTTGAAAAAGGAACCATACCAGGTCGAATCTGTCGACTACAGAAGTATTAATAATCAGAGCTGCTACAAGAGGCAGAAAACCGAGCGAGTGTGTTGGTCCTGATTGCGATTTGTGACCGATAAATTGCTGTCACAAGGACGTTGCAGTGTGACTCAGCTCTGGCCCAATCCCAACACCACATAAACGTGGCAATTGTCTGGAATCTCCGTGTTCATCGCCTGTGCAGCAAGTGATGAACGCGGGCTCATGCGCGGCAGATGGCTCCTCTCTCGCACCAACGTTTTGCACCAAAATGCAGTAAAACCGATGTATCTCCTCCCCCCCCCCAATGCTGTACGACGACGCTACCGTTCGCCACGTTCTCCACGCCGCGGTGACGACCAAAAATTGCGCGAAGTTGCTACCATTTACGACGTCAATCTGCGTACTGCATCCGGGTGGATTGCTGACGCGCGAGCAGCCGATGATTGGGAAGCCCCCCCCCCCCCCTCTCGAAAGAGGCGTGGCGATAGGCGCAATGCCAAGCTCCAAGATGTAAATGTGGACTATCTGCTTCACCTACTCAACGATAACGGCTACCTGACGCTTGCCGAAATGATGGACGCACTGGGAGCGCGGTTTTTGCTGCGTGTAAATTGGCAGATAATCAGGAACCACGTGGACACACACATGTATACCATGAAGCAGACGCGCCGAGACAACAACTACCGAAATCTCAACCACAACAAGGTCCTGCGGCAGGACTACGTCGTCAACCTCCTGAGCTAGAAATCGCCAGGTAGAATATTTATTATGTGGACGAAACTAACTTTAATTTTTGGTGTTCGCGTCGACGCGGCCGCAGCCTCAAGGGGGAGGGTGTGGTTAACCGTATCAGCGCGAGCAAAGGCTCGAATATCCATGTGATTCCCCGTATCTCGGAGAACGGACTGGCGTATGTGGAGAAACGGTCCGGTTCGTTCACCTCGGACAAGTGCACCGGGTTTATCCGTCGCCTGCCTATTCACATCGGGAGGACTGCGGCGCCGGGAGACGTTGTCCTGGTGGCAGGCAACGCCCCGCGTCACGCCAATGTCGAAGCTGTCTTCGCAGAGGCTGCGTTCGTGGCAGCTAAGCTTTTGAGTCTGGGCCCGTACTCGCCCATGCTAAATCCCATCGAGAATTGCTTATCAGCGTTCAAGGGGATGATGAAACGGTTCCTCGTCCGACACCGCCAAGCAATCGTACGAGTCTGTCCTCGTCGTACGATCAAGGAGCATCGAGAGGAGTACTTGATGATGGCGACGGATCTACTAGTCCACGAAGCCATCACCCCCGAGCTGTGTTACAAGTATGCCCTGCATACGGTGTAGTTTCATGCAGCTGCGAACCACATGCAGAACATGCCCGTCAGTCAGTTAGGCGATATAAATATATACGTCTGCTGTGTCTTTAATTATTGTCGTTTTGATCGTAGCTTTTGACGTATTGACTTTTCTTTTTGCCACTTTGAAGTTGAAAGGTGAAGATTTCATCGCTGTAAGCGAGAAGACGGGGAAAATGCGAGCGATTTTGGGATTATCAAAGCCCACAATTTGCTGTGGAAAGCGATTGAAACGGTTGTGATCTACAAAGAGTTTAGGGAGTGAAGAATCGTAGTGATCCACCATTCCCAGTGGCACCCTCGCCATCAGTACCGGGGTACCAGCGGTACCGTGTACCACACTCGGGCGCAAAACGCGTCGGCCTATAGAGGCCGAAGAGAGGCAATTCAAGGCGGCATAGGAACGGGTAGCACGCGTGTGGTCCCCGTGGCCTGGGCAACGGTCGGAAAAGGGGTCAGGAGGCCTGTAGGATGGAAAAGAGGGAAGGTAAGTCGGCTAAATACCAACCATTTTTATGATTTGACTGGTGTCGTTCCCTTAGTGTGACGGGGCACACAACACCTTGCGCACAGAAAGTGCAAACTCCTGAGAGTGTACAAACTCTTTGTGAACAGCAGTTCACAAGTCCCTTAAGCCTAAGGGGGCTGTTTCCAAGTTAGGTAGATATAAGACTGAATATATTAATAGGTGACTTACTTAATGTGTCTACATACTAACTGTAAGTCATTTGTAAAGTATCCTAGATGTTATCCTATTGGGCACACCACTCTGAAGAGTGACTTGGCACTCTTCATATAAACCCGTTACATCCTCCGCCACTTAGGTTCCGTTTACCGACCATCCAGGACGAGTGAAAGGACGTCGCCGCCTTTCATTTTCCAAGTCGAAAGACATCGACTTCGCTGCGGTTGGCTTCCGCAGCTGGCTCATTTCCGTTTGAGCCTCGAGCACTTCCACGTGTTCTCTTCGTCTCGCCCTTCCCGTCGGCATCAAGCATGGCCAAGACTCGGTCTAACATCGGTGCGCAAACGCCTGCTACGCCTGTTGCTCCCAAGCAGCAGGCTAAGAATTTATAAGCCGTTTGGCAAAGCCTCTGCTTCGAAGGGATCCACCACGGTGGCATTCAAGGTGGCATCTAGGTGCCCGCCGCCTGTGGAGGACTCTGAGCTCCTTGTGGACAATGAGGAGCACTCGGCCAAGTCTCCCATGTCCTGGGGCGACAATGACCTCCGGGACCAGCTCGTCAAGGGATCTGACGATGACTCGAGCCATCCAACACGCTTGGGTCGCGTACGCCGCTATCCAGTCGGCATGACGACGCGACCAAGACGCCTGAACGTCAGAGACGTCCTGTGAGAAACCTCGTCCTCCGATTAAGACCTTGACGCTCGCTGAGGCCTCTACCCGCCTCAAGGCTGCGAAAGCTGCAGCAGCCTCAGAAGCCAGCCGTAAGAGACGGACGGCTTCCCGGTCTCCACTCAGCGATGCGTTGGAAACCATCAGTTGTAAGACAGAGAGGGGGGGGGCACTTTAGCTCGCCCTCCTTCGAGGAGGAGGAGGGCCAAGTGGGAGGAGAGATCTCGAACGATCTCGATGGGCAGCAGTTGGAATACCCGGCTGTAAGTCGGTAGGGAGTGACCGTCCCGGTGACCAGTCGCCTTCAAAGGAGTATTCGGCTCCTCGCCATGAAGGGGGGGGGGGTACGCCCCCGGTACGTCCGTCCAGAGGTGTCCCACGGAGCGGACGCCCTCCCAAGGACGCGTACGTACGAGCGCCACCTGATGGCCAAGCCGCCCCTATTCCAACAGGACTTGCATGCTGCTAGGTGCGTGCTCCAGGCACCGCACCATATCCTGCTCAAGGCGTTCACGAGCCGGCGAAGAAAGAATTAAGAGCTCCGGGCGGGACTTCGGCCTGTGTGGGTCTACCTTCGGTAGTTCCCTCACACTGGGACTCCTTCCAGGAGGCCGCGGTCAGGAAGTGAGCAGATATTCGCTGCTCAAAAGGACAACGCGAAGTCCTCCGGCGGGATCTCACGTTGGAGGGCATCCGAGATCTCCGCATTGAGCTTGCCCATGTGGTAGGCAAACAGCAGGTCACTAAAGAACTGCAGAAGCATCCTTCTTCTAAAGCGCATGATGAGCGCGAGTATGGTCTTAGTCCGCGACGGCACCCCGTTCGGGAAAAATTACGAAGCCGTTGCCGATTCTGTTCGCACATCGCGACAGCCTTCAGGCAGTCAGCCTGGAGCCGTTCGCCATTTGTCAACGCATCAGCCTTGCTTGCCGACGTCTCGGATTCTGGCGGTTGGTGGTGAAGTAGTTCCGGATGTAGTCGTCGGCTTGTGGGTCGTCTGGTAGTTCATCGTGGTGGAGGACGTTGTTGCTCGTTCTCTCCTCCCAGTCATGAAGCCGGGGCATAGATAGATGGTCGTGGGTGCACGGCGGCGGCGCTCGGGGTGCTATGTGCTAGCATGGGCGGCGTCACGGACACGAAGCGCTCGTCGTTGCCCTTCGAACCGGTGCGCACCAGCTGTGGACACCAGGTTGATACCTTGCTGGTTGCGGGAGTATTTGTTGCTGCTCTCATCCAGCAGCATGACGTGCATCAGCGGGTGCACTTCGACGGCGTTGGCGAAGCCGTCAATAGGCGCAAAACTGCAACGGAGGATAATCGCGACTGAAGCGAGAGAGAGAGGTGAAGCGGGGGCACACAGGCAGTGCGGCCAGAGCGTCAGTAGCGCCAAGTGCTCACCCCTTACTCGCCACCACAATCATGTAGCTCGCCACGCCGTCCACGTAGTGCACCAACTCGTCCGGGTCACTGCTTGCTCACGGCAAGCAGGAGCACGTCCGCGCTCGCGTCGATCCCGCCAAAATTGTTCAATCAGAATGTAGCTGATACGAATGTGCTTGCACGCTCTAGGTAATCATCTCGATCTGGCGTATCACGGCGGGGGGTATTCAAGGCACGCCGTTTGTTGTCATCACCGGTAGATCGCGCCGCGCCGTGGAGAGTTTAGAACCTCGCCTGATGTTTCCTTTGAATGTAAACAGTATCCTGCACGTAGAACCTGTGATATTTTTTTCAACACGTCCAAGTCAATGGGGGCACATCCATAGTTGGACTTCTTGATGATGAACTATACTACAAAGCCATACACCGTGTGAGTAGCAGAAGTTGGTCCTCTTCGTAAGATACCGGTCTGCTCACCTGCAGACGATGCAGCGACGACGCTTTCGGTTCTTGTCTGCGTATATCTGCTTGGAAGTGACGGAGGTACACTTTGCAATTGGGCTTCCGAGACTTCGTCCAACCGTATACTAGATATTGATGCATCATTGGCTGCTGATACCTCCAGGTCATGCAGTGACCTGCTCCCGAATAGCATACGTCCTTCGATTGGCGCATCAACCCTTTGACCGCCAATAAGCTCGCTAGCGAGCTCCATAATGAAAGAGCGATGGGGGTCGCGAGCGGTCGGTGGTTTCACAAGCCATCATGTCAAATATGCGTTTGCCCTAGCAACGTCCACCAAAGCCAATGCCAGCTTCTTATGCCACCGCTTGAAAAGAGTGACCATCCGTTATAGAGAATCTTCCCCGAATCTGGTCTAGACGATCGACACCCTGCATGTTGCTGTTGTACGCGCTAGCACAGGTCGGTGCTGGAAGACAACGTCCGTGCTGCCGATTTTACGGGACACGGGAGTGATTGGAGGGATCGGCATTAATTACCATGTTTACAATACTTTCATCGCACCAAGAAGCAGCAATGATGCTATGGTCTGCCGAGACTGCCTGGCGTAAATCCCCTGGTTGACAATTATCATGCTCCTTTTCAAGGATAGTGTGTCCCGGAAAGTCTTTGCTGTTTGCCCGGATAGTACCACGTGCGTATAGCCCCTTGAGACGCAGCTCCTGAAGTAGCTGGACCGATGTGTAGTAATTGTCCATGTTTGACCACCCTGTTTGTGCCAAACAGTGGGCGTGTCACATCAAATACATGCTGTCGGATAGCCGAAACCTTGGTCAGCTCTTGTTCCAGCCCTTGAGCTTCCTGACTGGAAACTACTCCGTTTAGAAGAATCCCAATGTCCGATCGTTTGCATGCGAGCGATAGTTTAGCGCAACCCAGCTCGTCGAACAACATAACATATACAACCGAAAATGGTACGGTAGGTTTCATAGGGTTGTATACAATCATATGCCGCCCTTGTCGAGAGCGACAAGCCACGCTGGCCTCGTCAAGGGCTCTTTCACGACCAACATTCACATGCTTGTCGCCCGTCACAACAAATTGAGCAATGGCCTAATGCGAGCGGCATCAGTGGCAAGTGTGGTGGATTTTGCGTTGAAGCTTTGGCAACGCCGAAGCAATTTGAATCTGTTGGGCGCCATCACGCTGTCCATTGAAGTGGTGCTTCCGCCAAAAACGGGATCTTCCGGCTGCTCTCCCCAATAGTTCGAGAATTCTCCTTTGTCGTTCAACGACATGAATAATAATATCCCGAAGAAAGCCATTAGCTCGGACAGCGTGAATGCCTGCGACGTTCGGATGTTGTTAGCGATAGCGTACCCATTTGTTTCATGCAATACTTGTCGCCAGAAATAAAGCAGGAGGTAGGCAAAAGACCTTGAACTGCCGGAGTGCTCAAACATATGCTTGTACTCAGGACGCGCGCGAGTTTTCACGGAGCCATCGGTATGCCGAAACAAATCTGTTGGTTCATCCATTTGACCCACCGGATCGAAGCGCATGTTCTTAATAGTCTCGATTTCAGCTAGGCTCGCCAACGACTTCTCTGGAACTCATACTCCTCATAAACTTCTGCCACTTCCAGCTCAGACGTGTCATCCAGTTCCATCTCGTCCGAACCATCTGCCTGTGCTAGAACTGTCCAGTTCGGGTTCTTTTCAAGCAGAGTCAAGGACCGGAAATTCTCTATGCCGGTCTGTACGACCCTCACGCTGACGTGTTCAACAGCGCCTTGAAATTGCGAATCCAACCAACGGATTTAAAAGATAGACGCAAACCGGCCCTTCTTGAGTCGTCGACACACCCGCCCGATGATGTAGGCTCTGCCGACCACTCTATACGCCTTCGCCATCATCCACGACTCCTTTTCTGGCGTGAATGCTACGAGCATGTCCACGTAAATGTCTTGCAGCAATGTGGGAGGAGTGCGGATTGGGGTCGGATTGCCTTGACCAGGTGCTCGTTCTGGTCCGTCTCCACAAGCAGGATTCATCGATGCCAGTGTTCTAGCTCCGCTGTCAAGAGGAGTTCCCTCAATCAATACTTCGGTAGCATGTTCCCCGGGCTTTCTCATTTCCACGCCACCTGCACGAACACATGCGGTCACATCGGTTGGTTCAGGCCAATTCAAACGTCTATGAGAAACACCACTTAGCCCAGCAGCACCGTGCCCGCGTCCTCATCCACGTCCGCATCCTCGCCCACATCCACCCAATCCACGGCCACGCCCAATAGTGCAGTACCCGGAGGCGCTACGTCCTGCTACACCACTCCCGTAGCCAGCAGATTTGCCGCGTCCGACAGCTCCACGGCCGTCAATCCTACCTACAACGGCTCCACAGCCGGCAACATCACCCTCGAGACCAGCAGCGACGCCTTGTCCGGCCGTTGCACGCACATGCCCGGCAGTACCACCGTGAAAAGCACGTCCATCACGACTGATTCGGCCGCCTTGATCACCCTGCCCCTCTTTTCCGATTCCTACTTGCATCAAAATCCACGGTTAGTAGGTGGAATGGCGCCACGCAACCGCAGCAGATCATGTACCCAAGGTGACCACGTCTTTACCATCGTCATCACCGCCTGCGGCCAAATCCACCGCTTCGTCGCGTACTCCAGTATCACATTCAGTACCGCCAGAACCACGGCAACGCTCAACCGTACCACTACCAATGACACCACGTCGGTCCGCCCCACCTTCAGAATCTCCAGTCCGGAAACACCATGTCCGTGGTCAACAGCGCCGCCCCCCCCCCCCCCCCCCCCGGCAGCTCCAGAATCAACGGCTCCACGTCTACCTCCAGCGGCTTCGCGTCCGAAATCATCACACCCTCGCTTGCCCACTGCGTGGATACCAACATTACCACATCATTATCGCTATCTCGATCGTCCTGACCCGCTTCTTTAGTTTCTATTGGCGGGAAATCAGACTTAGTCGTGGCATACCTATTACCAGCATGCTGCGGACGTTTCTGGGGCGGCAACGTCTCCAATGGAGAATAATTCACGGCGCTGGTCTGCCGAAAACTGCAGCACTGACGTTTCGCCCAGCAAAAAATCTACGCCTCTGTCTCGGCGGTGTCTCCACCGGATTTAATGTAGCGATAGCGTGAGTCTAAACTTCGGCTGGGTGGAGGTTTCGATGACCATCCGGCCTTCAACAACTTTTGCCAGGCATGCTCAAACTCGACAGCTCCTCCGAGCCTGTATGCAGCACCACCAACTCCAGCATCTGCTGCAACTGTTTTGTCTGCAAGTCTTAGGCACCGCCGCTTGTTCAACCCTTGTGCCTTGATTTCACTGTGGCGCTTGCCACGACGACCGCCGTCCAATCAAGCGCCTCGCTCCTCGAATTCTGAAATGAGAGGATGAGGGGCGGCTGGAAGCCAATCCGAATCGTCCAATCATATGTAATTTCAAGTTGGCATTTTAGGTTAAACATTAAGCTATAAAAATAGATAGTCGATCGATATATAAAGGATTAATTACATTCATTATCAAAAAAAGGGCGCGCAAAGGCGCGCCAAAAACGATTTTATGCAAATGCTAGTATGAATGCGTCTATTTTGGTGCGACATTCATATTTTAAGCGAACAAGGTCATTTGTACCAGATAAGATATTATCCTTAGCCCTTTGCGCCGTGCAAACACCAGTGACCGTATATTTTTAGAGAAAGCGCCTCATTATTCGTTCACAGCATGTAGCTAGTCATGCATGTGCAATACTGGCCACACGTTTGATGCTAGAAGGGCTCATACAGTACGTGGCCTGCCATGTATATGCTATAGCGTTGCGTATAGCGTTGCGAGAATCCATTGTCGACACCGCGTCGTCGATGCCACGTCGCCGCTCAAAACGGGATTCGCGGCTGCAAACTACGAGGGTAAGTAAAATAGCATGTTATTTATGCAAAAGGCACAACGTACCACTGCATTTTATCCAATAAACGCTGCGTTCGACTAGTCGTGCCCATTTAAATAAACGGCAGTGGTAGCGTCCAGAGTTCGAGTCCAGATATCGTCCAGAGTCTCGGTCCAGGTATCGTCCAGGTCCGTGAACTAATGAATTACCATACAGCCCATGTTTTGCTGTGATCCGCGTATCGTCCAGTAAACGCTGGTTTCGCGTTTATTTCTAGAATTGCGTTCTGTCGAAGAAGCGAGCGGCTTGGCAGCGAAGAATCTGCGCGGGCATTTGGAAGCAAGGACACGAAAACGGCACGAAGAGACGCAAGGGAAACACCGTCGCGGACTTACGGTCTGCGCGATGGAGACTTCGCCTATTGAACAGCCTGTGCCTAGACGTACAGCAACAGCTCGCGCGGGAGAGGATAAAGCTGGGGACTGTGAAGAGAAGCTGTCGCGTTCGATGCACAGTACGACTACGTGGAAAGAGACAAGGGACTGCATCCGAGTCGCGCGAAGCGTCGGTTGGCGAACTGGTATGTGCACTTACTTCATTTTTATTTTTTTCATAAGGCAATTAACTCTTCTTTGAATTTCGTAGGATGCGAAAAAGCGATCTAGCTCATACGAAGTCGATCGGCTCATTAAGGTGTCCTCCCCGCAGGAGACTCATTTATCCTGGGAAGCATAATTTATTTACCTGAATAAATACCAAGCGTCAACGCACCAAGTACTTTGCGTACGTGAGACTGTAAACTGCAAAACTAGAAACAACAAGATTGCCTTAATAAAGGCAGCCCAGACAAAGGCGTAGCCTACATCCCTCTGTCATGGGGAGTGTACCAGCGGAATTACATATGTACGCACGGTTGGCCTAAAAAACTCGTGGGTCTGGAAAGCGACCTAAGCGCTTTTTACGAGGTATTGGATGTCCTTTCCGGTTCACGGCCCAACTGAATTTCAACGGAGATTGCAGTGAAGAATGGATTTTAGAGCCACAACCATAATCTTGGGTCTGACGAATACAAGACGTATTCTAATAACCGGAGTGCCCAAATGAAGAAGTTGTGGCAGAAATGCGGTCGATGATTCACTTCACGCGTAGGCGTACAAAAATACACGAATATCTTTTGGATCAAGGCGAAAACGTTATCCAAAAAGATGTGGATAACATTGTCCAAGCTTACAAAACAGCTAATACGCCTGATGTTACTGATGACGAAAGCATGTTCTATTCGTCTTGTTGAATTTGCTGCATTTGATGGAAATATGGTCACAGTGGATGAAACCAACACTAACGAAACTGGAGCTATCAATCTATCATCTAGGCACATGCGATGATTGTTCTCGCGGTTCACAGAGTTGATGTTAGGTGATTGTACCCACAAAACCAACAGGTAAGGCGTTTGATGATGGGTCCGGTACTGTTAATGCTGACCAATGTATTTATTTTGTAATTAGCTACAACTATCCGTTGTGTACGTTAATGGGCATTGAGAGAACGGAAAGGGTCAACCAATACAGCATTCGTTGTTGGAGCGCAATTCAGATTGGCACATGTCGTGTGCATTGGAACATTTTATACGAGTAAATCCTAGCTCGGAGAAAAAGGTGGAGGTTATTATGGTCGACAAAGATCTAAATGAGATCCGCGTCCTGCAGACATACTTTCCTGACGCATAAGTCTTGTTGTGTACATTCCATGTCATCAAATATCCGAAAATAGCAAGTCGCAAGCCAGAATACGGCAAGATTTCTAGATCGGATCAGGATGATTTGGATATCATCGTCCACAACATGGTGTATGCACAGAGTAAGCTGACGTACATGGATAACCATATGTAGTTCGAGGCGTTTTGCCGTCGCACACAGGTTTTGTTGTTTTACGAGTATTTCGAGAGAAACTGTAATACCTGCACTAAGATGTGGGTTCTTTACGAGCGTTCAACGCTGCCACATTTTGAAGTGCAACTAATATCACTTGGAGAATTGATTGGACACTTCAAGAAGCAAGTGAAACCTGAAATGACAATGGTGCAGTGCATTGAAGCTGTGATTGGTTTAACGCGCGGGCGGAGAATGACTACTTGTTCAATCAGACTCGTGTTGGTATTCCTGCCAATCGAAGTTACGATCCAGAGATGACTCACGTCTTACAATTTACCACTCATTTTGTCGGCGATCACGTCGAAAAACAGTATATACTGGCAATGTCAAATGTCGATCAATCCCTTACGACACCATCAAAGTACCGGACAGTGTGATAGTAATGGATAACGATGCAGCATATACCGTAAGCACTGACACGTATGCGTGTACGTGCAGGTTTGCCTGCACCATAAAACTACCATGCCAACACGCCATTGCACACCGAAAATACATACGCATGGAGTATTGTAATTTTCTAACGCGCTTGCACAACAGGTTAGATCTCTCGAGTAATTGCAAAATACACCACCATATATATTTTAACTAACCCAATATGTTTTTTATATGTGTAGGTGGGTAAAATCGGTGGATGAAGAAAATATCAGGAAGAGGTTCGTCTTCAAGCCATGTTCAGCTCATATGATAAAAAAAAATGCTTAGCCCTGCACAAAAATAGAAGGAAGCTCGAAGTGTCTTACAAGTAATAAGCAGTGAGCTGGCCAGCATTCAAGTCGACGACGAGTACAGAGAATTCCTCAATTTCGTGTTAGATCAGTGGCGTAACGTCAGACAACGAAAATGAGCTCGAGTGAATGGTCCATACGGCGTGCCTGCACGCAAGATACAAATGGAAGCGTATGAGCATCCTCACCCGCCTCAAAACGTTTCAAATCATTCAAAACAAATAATTGAGTTGGACGATCAAGTGGAGTCGGAGGATGAGTGTGATAGACTTGTCGATAAGGTCCTGGATTCCATACGGACAAACTCCAGTCCGCATCTACATCGCATGGATATAAAGGAAGCCGATGCTGAACAAATTCGCATTGAATTGAATCCTCATGTTGTGGCATCAGGTCGGCCCCTGTTAAATCGCGCACAAGAGGAGTCCATCGAAAAACAGAATCGTTCTTTAATCAACAAATCTGAACAGCATCGCCGACGTCTTGGAGAAATAACACTAATTCAACTAGCAAGGTCGCTTGATGCTGAAAAACTCAATCTCTCAGCAAAAAAAAAAAAAAACACTGAAACGTATTGAACCGCTCCAGACTCGATTCCAAAATTCAACTACCAAGAGGCCGCGCTTTCATAATCAATTCAATCCAATTATCAACGCAAACGCGTTTTATCTGCTACCGAAAACCCTATTAGAACGCAGTTTCAAGACGCTTCCTTCTGGAAATCCAGCAAGTGAAGCCATTGATGTGGACATTGCGACTCAAATCCACTCAGGGAAGCAACCATGCAGGACGTTGATTCCAACGTGGGTTCTATACAGACTATCACAATTAGTGGGATTGAAAGCTTCCCACGCGCACAAATTGAAGCCATGATGCAGCTGACTAATTTGCGCACCGACTGCGAAGATGGTCTTGCCTTTTGCGATTGGCTGTTACGCGATGCAGTCTGTGCTGTACCAGCTTCAATGCAAGATCACGTGAAGTAAGCCGCCAGTCACGTCGCTGACTCATATCCTTTATCAGCTATATCTGGCTTCGGTCATTTCTGCCAGTACAAAGCACTTTATCGCTTGAAACCTCCTACCACGGCGGATGGTGCTTTCATGGCGGCATTTTACGAGCGTATTCATGACAAATATTATACTGTTCATTTTTGTGGTGTGGCAACAGCACGCCCTCACACCAAGTGAGCAAGGGAAACACGATGAACAAACATATCAAAAAAGCTGCGACTCGCCTCATGAATCCGCAAGCTACACTTCTGATACCAGTAAACTTTAACAATGCTCACTGGTGTGGTATTATCGTGGATTTCAAGTCAAGTACAATCTGAATCTACGACTCGATGAAAACAACTGGATACAAGACAGCCCTGGAGCAATTGTCGATACACTTGGCGCATGAGTTGAATATGAACTTCACCATAATCGCGTGCTGCGCTCCAACAGTTTTAGCTGTGGTTTTTTGTGTGTCTGAAGTTTCTGTGGTTCGTTCGGCCCTCCACGTCCCAAGGGGGGATCAGCAACGCGCTGCTAACTCACCGATTCCGACTACTCTTCTTCATGCTGTACGGACAACATTGCGACGAATCCATAACGGAGTAATACATGATAAGCATTTAGCTGCTTCACAAGTACCTGATTTGCTAAGCGACAAAGAAAATAAAGAGCATTATTAGGTATTATGTCTAGCGAACGCAAACAGAGTAGCTCTGCAGAGCGATGGAATTGTATTCTTCGATCTCTATCAAGTTGAATGAATACCATTACATTTACACCTGCTCGTAAATGATATTGGCGTTCCAAGTGCCGTGCCTTTAACTTTGATGAGAAGCCTCCCATACTCAGCTACACCCTTCACTTTAATTAGTCATGTCTTGACTAATTATGGTGATCGGGGACCAGCGCGAAAAGCATGCATAATAAGTACGTGTACACGACTATTATAGGTGCATGACTAATAATGGGGTAGACCGGAGATCATTTACACACTTATATTGACGCTGAAAATTTAGCCTCCTCGTATCCTCGGTCAGAGTCTGCGCGGTACTTGACTACTATCTCCTGCAATGGTTTGCTAAGCTGCTCTACGTTCCACTTACCGTTGCTTCTGACGTCTAAGCCGTACAACATCATTGACTTCTTCGCCCAGTTGAGGTTGTTCTTGTCCGTTTCGGCGTTAACAAGATGGATACACTCCACAGCCGCCTCGAGGAAAAACCGCTTGCCGGGATTAGCGAGCGCTCCCGATGACTTTGCTCCCTGTTTCCAATCTCCACGTCGAATAGCCTCCATGTTCCGACGCTCGCACAAATGCCTCCAGTGCACCTTGATTCGCTGAATCGGAAATCGATCAGCAGGCTGAATATAGTCGGTAGTGTTAGGTGGGAAAAACCAGATGGTTGTCTTCAGCTGCCTTGCTGTAGACTGCATCATCTACCCCACTCGCATTGTCCATCCACAGAACTCTCTCGGATGCGAACGGACCAGCAGCACCCCAGCAACGGACTTCATGCAGCCATTTTTGCAAGAGGCCATTATTAATAAAAGCACTGGGGGGGGGTGAGCGATATGCTACGCCGTCTACCGTATCAGGGAGAAAATTTATCGGATAGTTTGACTTGGCGTTCTTGAATATAAGCAGCGGGCAAGAATCTTCGAGTTGGATCCTCCTCTCAGCAAAACGCACAGCGTGATACCCTCTCGTCCTAATACAGTAAGTGAAATAAAATTATAAGTGGAAATAAATTTAATACACACATACAGGTTAGGAAAAAATACCGTAAACACAAACAATATACAGTACCCGAGGCGATGCTGCGATATTTAGCCTTGTCTGCACCGCGAAAGTCAAGCGTCTGACCATTTTCCAAGTCGATGACGAAATGACTTTCATCCATGTTGTACTGCTGCTCAGGATTTAAAGTTCCGCTGTTAAACATGCTGTTCAGTTTGCCGAAATGCGACGGATTGCTAGATTTGGGCCATTTTAGCTTCGCTCACTTGTTTTTTCCTATCAACTTACGGTATACAATGTTATGACGCTCGGTGAAGTCGTGAATACGACGGTGGGTGATGAGAGAGCTGAACAGTTTGCCGCTAAACGTGTAGGCTGCATTAAGCTGAAGATGGCTGCTGTCTTCAACCATAGTTATATTTATGTCTATTAGGAGCTGCAATGAAAGCTTGAGGCCAGCGCGGCGAAGTCGCTGAAACTCGGCTAGTAGTAATGGGTGCAACCATTCCCAGTGGCCATCAAGCTTGCGGCCACGTCCGCTGAAAGCCTTGCGGATGGTCAGATGGCGGCCCCCACTTGCAGATCGCGCACATTTGCGTTGACTACCGTCCCCGAGGGCAAGCTGCAGCGACGACCTCTTGTTCCACCAGTCGTGGGCCTTATTCAAATTACCCCGCCGGTCTGTTGCACGAAAAATCGATGGAAACTGGTCGATGGCGTGGCTAAACACGCCTTTTTCGCCGTGCTCAAGAGCGTCCCCTTCCATCCACTGTACACATCGCTCTCGATCCACGATCATAACAACATGTTGTAAGGAGCGCCGTCCGCCGTCACTCATTTTCAGCTGTGGCGTAGTTAGCGTAGGCCAACGGCAAAGGTGCCAGTTCGGGTGATTGGCTGTCAGCCACTCGGTATCAAATTCACGACTATTAAAGGTGCCCGCTATAAATGGTAGATGTACCTTAATACCTCTACAAAGTACGAATCATGACTAAATTGCAAGCATGACTAATTAAAGTGAAGGGTGTACCTATCTGACTTCGTTGAAAAAAAATAAAAATAAGAATCTCGAGGCAGCAAGGTAAGCGCTAGCTACAAAACGAGACGTCGGCCCATCGATAGCACCCGTGAGATTTATTGCAAAAATAAATTACGGACCTGGACGATACCTGGACCGAAACTCTGGACGATATCTGGACTCGAACTCTGGACGCTAGCACTGTCCTTAAATAAAATCTTAGCGAATCAGCGCAGGCGCGGCGTAGTACCTTATAAGCTAAAAGGGCGCAGACTGCGCCCTTTTAGAGTATCCTTTCTGTGTTGTTACTAAAAAAAAGGTACACCGGTCATGTTGTTGTAAGCTCATAGGAGTACCTTCAATTTAAAAGGGCGCAACCAGCACTTTTAAATTGATTTTTCTTATATCTGTATACTATAGTTTATCTCTGTGGCGCACGAAAGGGTTAATGCAATTTGCACTGCGGTATTAGTGTTCACACGACATTTATGTCACGATTGCATTGTCCCATCCCTACTTACAGATCAACAATCGGAGATCAATGCGGACCAAAACAGCGCATTGAAAACATGCAATAGTGGTTTTATTCTGATTTCGGAATCTCACTTTTCAGTTACAATTTCATTTTTCAATTATGTAAAAAAGATCGTTGGGCTTAACTTCAACCGTAACTAATTTTCTTGAGCTGCTCTGAACAGCCACGGTAGCATTAACGGTTATCGCTAACAACGATGGACCGAGCAAGTCTTGTGCGGCGGCGACAGCAGGTGAGAGAGATGGAAAACGTAGCGATTGAGGCGAATTTACCGGTAGACAGCGCGAAAGCCTCAGTGGTCAAGAAGAAAAATACGATCAGGCGGAAGGCGCCAACGCGGGGCGTGACGAGTGAAGACTCGAAGAGCGAAAGGAAGTCGAAAGAAGCCGCTGTGGATACTTCACCACAAGCGCCACCTCACCTGTCAGTCAGGGAAGCGAGGCCTATGTGCAGCTCGAAGCAGTCACAAGTATCGAAGACAGCCTACAGCCCTGAGGCCAATGCTGGACTCGTCGTGCGTCAACTTTTACAACGCTCGCAGTTTGGTGACGTGAAAGAGTATCTTCAGTCAGTCACAAAGCCTGAGCTTTTCCAACAGGCTCTCGTGGTGGCAACCTACGTCCAGGAGGTAAGAAGACAATGTCGTCATTGGCCAGCAACTTTCGACCTTACTATGAATATTTTTTTTAAAGCTGAAGAAAAAGCATGTCAAGTTATCGGAAGCTGTCGATCAAGAGCTGGTTCTATATCAGTCGAAGTATCGATCAGTGGCGAGCGAGTTGGCAGAAAGAGAGCGAGGAATTGTAGAACAAGAGGTGAGGAAGAGGGTGACAGGAGAATGTGTAGTTTTCGCTGAAGGTAACAAATTATTCTTATGTGTGTCAATAGAAAGAAAAGAGCGAGCTTCTTGGACGTCTGAAGCTGGCACAAGATGAATACCAATCTCTTATCGTCTGGATTCGGTAAGGAGCGAGTCTCCTGCTTCATCATCATATGTAGTGAAATAACGGCTAACATGTTAACGTTTAGTGAGCATGAAGATAAATTCAAGGCGCTGCAACAAACTAAACAGGATCAAGCTCAACTCATCGAAGAAATGTCAGAAATCCGACGCCAACGAGAGGAACAACTCAACGCCCTTGACAAGGAGAGAGAGCAAGCTTTCCGCTTTGCCGAGGAGATGCAGGAGCAGGTTCACTAGCTAAACCTCAAGATAAATTGGGTGGCAAGTGCTGACGCTGCTTTAATCTGTTTTTTTGTAGAACACCAAACTGCAAGCACAAGCGGTATCGAAGCACATTTGTTAGTCACACGCTTAATATGTTTAACATAAGATAACTGACAGGCGATGATCGAGCGAGACTGCGAGAGGCTCCATGCAGAACTGAAAGAAGAGCAAAGAGCGAACAAGCAGCTACAGCAGGAAGCTCAGCAGAAAGCGCAAACGTACGCTGCATCTTTCTCGTAAGCCCTGCGGAGCAGGTCGCTAATTGTTATTTTATTTGACAGCTTGGAGCAGAAGTCAAGCGAGCTGGAGGACGCCCGGAGCCAAATATCGACGCTTCATGGGCACGTTCAGGTGCGATTAATTGATGGCAGGTAAAACGTAAGGTTACCCACACTCGAAAATCAGGTCTGAAGCTTTGGTGTTTGTTTGAATCAGTTGGAGGCGATTTCGAGGCATTCCGTTACGCAAGAGCGTGATCGGCTCCAGCAGCAGTACGAAATTGACCGGCACGACTGGAAATCCACGCAGGTAAGTACTGCGACGTTCGATCGAATTACTATTGAGAAAAAAACTATACCTTTATTCACAGGAATAATGTCGATAGGGGCACCGTGACGCGCTGGAAAAGAGGAAAGCGGACGAGTTCCGGAAGATGGACCTCGAACTCCGCCACATGAACCAAACACTCTCGCGATTGCGTATCGAATGGGAGACCGAAAAGTCCCAACGCGAGAAATCGGAGGCCCGATTGCAAAAATTATCGGCATTTCTCGATGTAACTGATTCTTTTTCACAGACCTGCCTCGATATGAAATGCACAATGACAAGAATTTTTATTTTTTGTGTATTTGTTCGATTTTATTCTGCAGGAAACCAAGTCGCACACGAAGGCACTGGAAGAAGAGGCTCAGCAGTTAAAGACGCAGCTTAACGGTGCGAAGAGCGGGTCCGGTGACGTGTGACGCTTACAAGATATTTCAGATTGTACTAACTAACCGGTCGCTTTTCTACATTTACAGAAGCAAAAGAGGGATGGACAAGCAAGGATCACGCTCTTCAAATTGCTCATCGGTTGCTAAAGCGCCTTGTTTGTACTGTCTGTCGGCAAGTCGCTGAAGTTGAGCGTCTTTTTTTGTTACAAAAGGGATCTCCAGGTACTGCAAAAGAGCTGCCGAGAGCAAGAAAACGCCAAGCTGGACGCTCAAAGCGAGGTGGCCTCCCTCGTTCAGCGGTGCGTTACGAGTCTTCTTTTTGCTGTTGATATTAAGCATTAACATACTGACGGCATTTCGTTGTGGTGACTGGGCAGGATGAAGGTGATCCGTCGCGACCACTTGGCACTGCTACACCGCGTCGAAGCGCCGACTCAATTGGCCGCACAATGGCACGCAAATATGCAAGCGCAAGAGCAATCTCACACCCAGTGGCGTACGTAGATTTTGTTAAATACATGTACCACGTGCCTCCATCCTCAAGCAAATGCCGAGGGTCTGGTGGACATCAGTTGGTGCATTGTTGCCTTGAGGCGAGCTTAGAGGCAATACGAGCACGAGTCCTTGAAGCCCGAGACAGATCGCCGAAATTCGTTCAATCTGCGACGTGGTATACCGCCATCGTAACGGCTAAAACGCAAGCCACTTGAGCCAATGGCAGCCCCGTTCGACTCGCGTGCCGCCGGCGGCATAAACCCATCGGCAAATGCGCATAAGCCGATTCGTTGAACTGGTCTGATTGGCTCCAGTCGTGCACAAAGTCTTCAGTATTTGCAAGTGACGAGGCAGAAATGTCGGCGGTCTCATCTCGCGGATGGCTTGACGCGATGACGTAGGCGACTTGTCCGCCCCTTGGGCGTTTGCTGTATGTCAGCCTCAAAAAGTGCATGGAACTGCTTCACATGGCTCGAGTCACTGCTAATGACCGCAACTTGAGGTCATTCTTTGATCTACCTCGCACTCGTCACATCACAAAGATGGCTCCTCAAGCTGCAGATCAAGCGTCGCCATCGATTCCGCCATCGCGACGTTTATCGCCGAGTTCGCATCAGTTGACACCACGCGCACGCGAACTCTCGTGTCGACTTAGCGGCTTGCCGTCGCCTGCCCAAACGCCACACACTGAGTACTTCCACATTGACGAGCCGGAGGTGGTGACGACCAAGACTTATGATCTTCCAGTAGACCACAAGCAGTTCGACCGAGCTACAACGATCAAGCCGAGCAGTATGCTGCGACCTCACATGCGCATCTTCTACATGTCGTGGATATCGGGCATCATGGGTTTCATCGGTTGGTACGCCATTCCACCTCTCATGCCGGTGATCAAGACCCAGCTAGGACTCACGGAAGGACAAGTGCTCAACTCCGACATTGCTAGTACGGCCAGCACGATTTTTTCTCGAATTGGAGCAGGCCCACTGCTTGACCGATTCGGCCCGCAGGTTGTGCAAAGCTCTGTGCTGTGGTTTGGCGCTATCCCCGTTGTCTGTGCCGCCTTCGTGAACTCAGCAACAAGCTTGCTCCTTGTGCGGTTCTTCATTGGTCTCGTGGGTTGCGTCTTCGTGTCCAGTCAGTATTGGACCACGATTACTTTTGCCCGCAATACTGCTGGCACCGCCAACGCCATCACCGGCGGACTGGGTCTGTCTGGTATTGGTTTTGCTTTCCTGGTTTTGCCGTATGTTTATGAGGCCATCACTTCCGGTGGTCATGTGACTGAGGACCTGGGCTGGCGGATCACCATCGCGTTGCCAGCCGTGCCGATGCTTCTCATGGGTACCGTGATCCGCTTCACCGTGGATAGTTGCCCGACAGGCGACTTCCAGGAGCTAATGAACACCAAGCGACAAGCTGAGCAGAATGGCAGAGCTGCACCTGGACGGATAAGTATTAGCGGTAGCTCCAGTGTCCTTCCCGTGACGCAGCCTCACGCGAGTGAGCAGCCAAAGCCTATGAGCATGCTCCAGTCCTTCCGAATTGTGTTAACGGACTTGAACGTCCTCGTCATGATTGCTCACTACGCAGCATCTTTCGGCACGGAGCTGCAGCTCAACAACATGGGCGCGCTCTACTTCTACACCCAGTTCACCAACAACGGTTGTGCTCCAACGGACAGCAATCTTTGCTACCTTCTGTCGAAAACCAACGCCGCTACAGTGGCGTCGTCATTCGGCCTCATGAATCTGTTCGCTCGCGCACTGGGCGGCTTGGCGTCAGACACCATGAACCGTCGATGGGGAATGTCCGGCCGTCAATGCATCCAATTCACGCTGCTGTGTGTGCTTGGCGCGCTGGTGATCACATTAAGCCAGTTGGAGTCACTAGGCGCTTGCATTGCGCTCTACGTACTCGTCGCTATATCCGCACAGGCTACCGGCGGCTCCACGTACGGCATCGTACCGTACCTGAACGAGCAGCATACGGGTACTGTCAACGGCCTGGTCGGTGCCGGTGGCAACTTGGGCGGCGTAATCTACGGCATCATCTTCCGCAGTACCGATGGGTATAGTACCGGTCTGCTATACACAGGTATCATCATTCTGGCCTGCGCTCTTCTCACTCCATTGCTGAAGTTTCCTCACTTGCAGCACGAGCAGGAGGTCAACACGCCGCACCAATCGCGGGACGTTGGTGACGTGTACAAGCGATCTCACAGCACGTTATATCTCGAAGACGAGCCGTACGAGATATAGTTTCAACTTTTTTTCTCGTTTTACAATGAGAGTGAGTGCTGCACCCAACTGAAAAGGAGGAGGTGAATGTCACATAAAACGACCAACGGAGGAGAGCGTTTGCGAGCCGCGTAGCCACATCAAACCCGCGTGGGGTGCCCGCGAAGCAGGGCCGCGCGGTTTTTTGGGAGGCGGGCAAAGCGCCGAGCTTTCCAGCGAGCCGAGCACTGTAGCGGGCTGAATGTAGAATCTTTTCCTCGCAGGAGCGCAGCGACTGCCTTTGCGAAGCAAAGCCCAAGACCTCGATGCCATCGGTCCCCGAGAGGGTTAGGATTAACGGTGATGGGAGACATTCAATACAAAACGTAAGCTTAAGCTAAAATTGTGACGCTGCGGGTTGGTCGTAGCAACGAGTGCCTTTGACAATACATACTACCACGTTTATTAAAATACGAATTAAAAAACTGTAAAACAACGGTAAAATCCGGTCACTCATCCAGCTGGCAGCACGTGCCGCCAGGCGCATAAACCTACTGTCAGGACAGCATCAACATGTTCAACCGACACATATTGAAGCGCCGTGCAAATTCTGGTGCACGAGCTGAGTCGTACCGCCAGTTATTCTGAGTCAGCCGAAATAACTCGCCGTGTTCAGATTGCCACTTTTCGCTCACTTACGGAATTTCCTTCATTTGCCAATTACCACAAATGGAGTCATTCACGTCCTCCCCCGTCCCGCGAGCACGACAATTGTCACTGAGCTCCCTCCAGTTAACGCCACGTGCTCGGGAGCTGTCGTCCCGGCTGCCGTCACCTGTCGGTGAGTCTCCACGTTGCGTGTTTGTGCACGTCGAGAAACACGAACAAGAGCCACGTGCTGCCAAGCGCTACGATCTTCCGGTAGACAACAAGCAGTTTGACCGGGCCACGAGCATTCATCCTTGCAGTATGTTGCGCCCACACATGCGCATCTTCTACCTCTCATGGATGTCGGCAATCACGGGTTTCTTCGGCTGGTACGCTATTCCTCCACTCATGCCCGTCATCAAGACGCAGCTGGGGCTTACCGACGGTCAAGTGCTTAACTCGGACATTGCCAGTACAGCGAGTACCATCTTGTCACGGATTGCCTCGGGGCCTTTGTTGGATCGATTTGGTCCTCAGGCTGTGCAAAGCGCCGTCTTGTGGCTGGGTGCAGCTCCGATTCTCTGTGCTGCCTTTGTCAACTCGGCCACGTCGTTGCTTGTTGTGCGCTTCTTTGTGGGTCTAATAGGCTGCGTGTTCGTCACGAGTCAGTACTGGACCACGATCACTTTTGCACGCAATGTGGCGGGCACAGCCAACGCCATCACCGGTGGACTGGGGCTGTCGGGGATTGGCTTTGCCTTCCTCGTGCTGCCGTTCGTGTACGAAGCGATCACGTCCAGTGGCCATGTATCGGAAGACATGGGCTGGCGTCTCACCATCGCGTTGCCAGCTCTGCTGATGATCACTATGGGTGTCGTGATCCGCTTTGCAGTGGATAGTTGTCCAACTGGAGACTTTCAAGAGCTCATGAAGACGAAGCGGCAAGCCATGAACGTCCTTGATTCATCGGTGAACGAGCAACAGCAGCTCAAGCATCCGAGTTTGCTTGAGTCGTTCAAGATCGTCTTGTCCGACTCGAACGTGCTCATCATGATCGCTCATTACGCGGCGTGCTTTGGCACCGAGCTGCAGCTGAACAACATGGGCGCGCTCTATTTCTACAAGGAATTCACTCAAAAGGGCTGCACTGATAATGCATTGTGTTCGCTACTGTCGAAAACAAGCGCAGCCACAGTCGCGTCTTCGTTCGGACTCATGAATTTATTCGCACGTGCGGTCGGTGGCCTGGCCTCGGACGCGGTGAATCGTCGGCTAGGGATGCGTGGGCGGCAGTACACTCAGTTGACGCTGCTGTGCGTCCTCGGAGCCCTTGTCATGGCACTCAGCCGAGCGTACTCGCTTGGGCTTTGTGTTACACTGTACGTGCTGGTGGCTATTGCTGCTCAAGCTACTGGAGGTTCCACGTACGGCATCGTCCCGTACTTGAACGAACACCTCACGGGGACAGTCAATGGGTTAGTAGGAGCAGGCGGCAACATGGGCGGTGCTCTCTTCGGGGTCATCTTCCGCATCACGGGCTCCTACCACACGGGGTTGTTCTACATGGCGATCTTTATCTTCAGCTGTGCGTTCCTCACGCCACTGCTGAGACTCTCGCACCTCCATCATCACGGCAACGCAGCAGCCAACATCAGCGATCACTCTCAACATGGACCGAGTACGAACCTCGCAGTCAAGCCATTGCTCGAGGATGAGCCGTCACAACACGTCGAAGCAACCGAGACGCAATACTACAGAGCGTCGTACTGTAGTCGTTCGTAGTACTAACAAGTTACGAAATACTGCCGAGTTTAGCGTGATCCGTTTCGCACGGTGCTGACGTTTAATGTCTCCACCTCTCAGCTTCTTCGGCTGGCATGCAGCCGCAATAGACTTAAGTGTCGTTGATCCTAGTGGCAATCTAGCATTAAGTTGACCCGTGTCCTGTCCAATAAGGTCCTAAGACGATGATCTCAGCCACGGCATCTCCACGAACTACTAAGGACCAAGAAGTACTTACAACGACGAGTACACTGGTCATGAACCACACTATAGGACACCCTTTGACCAATACGGTCTTGCTTTCGTCCGCGAACGTCGTTCAAGTGGCGCCTTTGCCATTAACAACGGACTTTCATGCTGGTAAAGTGTTTGAACAAGGAGCGATACCCGCACCGTTGCAAGAGCGCGAAGAAGCATACATCCCCGTGGCGTTGGCACGAGCTCAACTGCGTAAAGTGGTGGCCGATATGCACACGATGAAAGCCGAGCAAGTCGAGAAACTCCACGAGATTCTCGACCATTATCGCCGTCTCGAGAGCGACACGCGAGAGCGACACGAAGCGCGTGTGCGCGCGCTTAAAGACCGAGCGGAAACGAAGCTGAAGGACTCCCGAGAGCGAGCCGTCCAACTCGAGAGAGCGGGGGCAGCTCGTGACGAACGTCATGCAATGGAGAAGCAAAAGCTTCTTGACGAGCAAGACGAGCAGCGGCGGCAACATGTACAAGCTCACGAATCCTGGCGACAAATGTTCGAGTGTGCGTTGCAAGCTCACGAAGACGAATACGTGCGAGAACACACGGCAGCACTGCAGGAGCTCGCACGGGTGGCACACGTCGCAGTTTCCAGTGGAGATAAAGCTCAGCAACAGCTACGCAATGAGATGCAAATGTGCAGTGAAGACTCACTGGGACAAGCGACGCGCGTCAAGGAAGAGCTTCAGAGCGCTCGATCCGACTTGAAGCGTGACCATCAAACCTTCTTGAGCCGTGAGGCTAAACTACGCCGTCATTTCGCTTCAACTCTGGACGTTGAACGCGTTATCTACGCGCTTGTGGACGATGTTGTCGACACTCAGCAGCGACTTGTTGAAGCCAAACGAGCCGAGAAACTCCAGACGAAGCTTCGTGATCTCAAAGCCAAAGCACAAGCGGCCGGTTGTCGTGAAAAGATACTGGTGCAACGACTACAAGCAGCTCGAGATCGAGTGGATTTCATGGAAGCTCAAGCCGTCCGAGAAACAGTCGCGTTACTTGTCGATGCCGTCGCTGTGACGATAGAGAACGCGTCCAGCAATGCTCTACGTTCGACATCAAATGCTCCGACACAGACGGAGGACGTTGAGGAAGAACCGAAGGCAGCAGCAAAAGATTTAGCTCCAGACGTGGCCACTGACATTCCGACGTTCTCACTAGACAAATCCAAGTACGAAGGCGACGTTGAGGTCGCTCGCGAGCGGAACGTGGCGCTGATCCGTTCCAAATCTGCACTACATGAAGCCAAAGAGATGCTCGAAGCACTGCTGAAAGCCAAAAAGACCGCAAAAAGCGCCGTCAAGACGTGGCTCGCTGCCTTCCAGGACCAGTACGGCCGAGAGCCAAGTATCGACGAAAAAGCTCGAGTGAAGGACAAGTATTTGGACTTTAAAGCAGCTGAGAGAGCGTTCAGTACGCAGAAAACGCACGTGCAGACACTCAAGCAGCAACATCGCGAGTTGGCTCTCCGTATTGATGCATCCAGTCGGTGGTCAGCTCTAGGAGCTGCAGTCGTCAAGTCTGCTCGGACAGCGAACGAGAATGAGGGCGACGACATGGAATCGATACTCGAAGATATGACTAGCCGTAGTACGAGCGAAAAAAGCTCAGGTTTTGCTTCTCCAGCACCTTCCCGTCCAGTCTCAGCTTCATTGTCGACCCAGAGCATTGGTGTGGAAGCGGTAGTATCCACTAAAGACAGCGGTACTGATGCTGACAAAGGTGAAGCTGTCGATATCATGAAGGAATTGCAGGAACTTCGGTCTCAGTTAGCACTGGCCACTGCATTTCAAAGAACAGAAGACAAGTCAGAGCTCTCGGTGACTACAGAAGATATAGGTTTTGAGACTAAAGAAGAGGTCGATCACTTGACAAAAGTTCATGAACAAGAGCTTGATCGGCAGTACCAGCAGCAACGTCTCGCGCTTCACGACGTCATCGAGGGTTTATCCCATGAAATCGAGACACGTCGCGCAGAGAAAACTCGATTGGAATCGGAGATTGAGCAGTTGCGATTGCACTTGGAGTTGTCGGAAGCACACGACAGCCAGGAATTCCCATCCAGCGAAGCGAAAGCGGGGGACAGTGTGGACGAGAAAGAAGTCGAAGATGACAAAGTCACGGACGATCTCGACGCGAAAGCTGTAGACGAGTTTGAGACTGCGGAACAACAGGACGCGTACGGAGAAGAGGAATATGAGACTGCATCAGCAGAGGCAAAAGATGATGAAGAAGAACCGGTCGATGAGACGGTAGAGGACGAGAAGGAAGAATCAGAAGAGGATGAAAGCCAGGAAGTCAAGGAAGACGCTGCACGGTCCATCCAGCTGGTTCGGATGATAGTCGACGCCGTAGCTCGTGGTAAAGCGCAGTTCAACCGCGGGGACAAGACCAAATGCTACGTGACGTACGCCAAGTGTGCGGACAAATGTATCACGGAGCTTCAGGCTCTTCACGACAAGCAGCGACGTCAATTAGCTCCTGCACTCAAGCGCGTCGCGGCTGAATCAGCTCGTCTTCCACCAGCGCGAGGGCCTCCAACACTTCGCAAACAACTTGAACTCGTGCGTGAAAGTTGCGAAGAATGGCTAAGCACTCGAGAAGCGCAGGCAGATGCGAGACTAGCTGAGCGTAAGGCTCAGAAGGAGGTTAAAGCAGCAACGAGACAGCAGAAAGTACTAGACAGAAAGCAGCAGGCTCAACAGAAGAGCGACGAGAAGAAAACGCACAAGAGTAAGAGTTCTCCACCTCTGAGCTCAGCTGGAGATGGCAGTAAAGCTCTTGAAGATGCCAAGCAAAAACTACGCGCTCTTGAAGCAAGGGCGAAAGCAGATCGGGTCAAAATCTCGCAGCTTGAAGCAGCCTTAACCAAAGCCGAGAACCATTTGGCGAATGGTGGCAGCAGCGCTCAAGCAAGTGGTTCGGCCGCTACGGATCGTCGTGTAGCAGACATGGACAAGAAGCACAAGAAGACGCTTGAAGACAACGAAAAAGCCTCCAAGAAGGAGATCGCAGCGCTCACGCAGCAGCTCCAGACGGCTCACAAAGCCTCCCAGGAGCTACAGGAGCAGACGGCAGCTTTGCAACAAGAACTTGGCGTCGCTGGGGGTAAAGCAAAGCAGCTCGGACAACTGGAAGTCGAGGTGACCCAACTACGCGAACAAGCTGCACAGGTCGCTCCACTGCACGCTGAGCTTCGTGACGCTAGAGCGCAATACGCCACACTAGAGACGAGCTATCGCGACGAGCAGGCATTGCGGAAAAAATATTACAACCAGATTGAAGACATGAAAGGCAAAATCCGAGTGTACGCACGCTGTCGCCCCATGAGCGGCTCGGAAAACGAACGTGGCTGCACGACGTGCGTCAAGTTCCTCGATGAGTTTTCGCTTGAAGTGAGCGGCGGCAATAGAGCCGCAAAGACGTTTGCATACGACCAGGTTTTCCCACCGGCGAGCTCGCAGATTCAGGTCTTCGAAGACACGAAAAACCTGCTGCAAAGCGCTGTCGACGGCTACAACGTCTGCATTTTCGCGTACGGCCAGACGGGATCGGGCAAAACGTTCACAATGACTGGAAGTGAGGGCGACCCGGGGCTCAGTCCTCGCGCCATTTACCACCTTTTCCAGTTGGCGGAAGAGGGCAAAGCCAACTTGACGGTAAGTTTCCAAGCCACGATGCTGGAGCTGTATAATGATACGCTCATTGACCTGTTCCATCTCGTGGACGGCGGTGGCGCGCACGAGACGAAGCTGGAGATTAAGAAGAATGACAAGGGGATGGTCATTGTCCAGCACGCGACACTCAAGAAATGCACGTCCCCGGAACAAACGTTGAAGCTGTTCGAGGCCGCTAACAAGAAGCGGCAGGTGGGCGCGACCAAGATGAACGCCGAGAGCAGTCGCAGTCACTCCATCTTCTCGCTGCTCGTCGAGAGCTACAACAAAACCACCAAGTCTACTACTATTGGTAAGCTCAGCCTCGTCGACCTGGCAGGTTCCGAGCGGGCGGGCAAAACAGGCGCCACGGCCGAACGGCTCAAGGAAGCTCAAGCCATTAACAAAAGTCTCAGCGGTAAGTGGGAAAATCCCAGCTTTTTTATCACTTTTCGCTACTAATTTGGAGCATGGCTTGTCGTTGCAGCTTTGGGAGACGTCATCTCGGCGCTCTCGACCAATGAAAAGTTCATCCCCTACCGCAACAACAAGGTAGAGCATCCAAGCAAGACCATTTATCCAAATTTTACTGGCCTAACGCTTGGTTAATGTTCTCATAGTTGACCCAGTTGATGCAGGACTCGCTCGGTGGCAACGCGAAGACGGTAAGGTCAACTACTCACTGCACGTCCTCTTTGTCCAACACATCTAGGCAAAATCATACTCTAACCTTAAACGTTCCGCTGTTGCGTCTCGCTCTGGACAGCTCATGTTCGTCAACATCTCGCCAGCCGACTACAACCAGGTACGGCAGCTTATCTTGGGTTTGTCATGAATGGCTAGCTCGTCTTATGGCTCTTTTCCTTCAGGAAGAGACCGCGACCTCGCTCACGTACGCGTCGCGCGTGAAGCTCATCACGAACAATGCCAACAAGAACGCAGAGAGCGAGCAGGTCAACCGCCTTAAGGCCATCATCAAGCAGCTCCGCGCGGGCAAGACAGACGTCGATTTGGAAGGGGTCCTAGAGTGACCTGACATGCAGACACACACACACTGGGAACGTGAACCAGCCACGTATCACTAGCAATCATGCAAGGAAGAAACGCAGACGAGGTTTCGTGCTCTCAACAACTCGGTGTATCACATTTTATTCCAGGCAATGAAGCAGAATAAAAGGAAGTCGGTCCTTAGTCGGTTCGCCATGTCGTCGTCGAGGGCGGCAGATTTGGTGAAGAATAAGGCGACGATAAAGCACGCAGCCAGAAGCGCGCGTATAGGCTCTCGCATCCCCACGAGGCAGCCAGAATGACCAAAAAGTGTGTCGACAGCGTTGAAACCACCACTGTCTGTCACTCCCTGCTCCCCTGTACACGAGTCCCGGCTGTATGTTCGTCTCCTCCCTCCATCTGCTATACCAAAGGCACGAGGCCCTGGATATCCCTCGCCCAACGTCCACGCGCGCGCCGCTTATCTGTTGGCCTTAGCCACACGCTCAATCTCGTCCTTCTTCTTAATAGCGTAACTGTTGGACGAGCCCTTGGACGCGTTGATCAGCTCGTCAGCCAGGCACTCGGCAATGGTCTTGACGTTACGGAACGAAGCCTCGCGGGCACCCGTGGCAATCAAGTACAGGGCCTGGTTGACGCGACGGAACGGCGACACATCCACACCCTGGCGACGCACGACACCGGCCGAGCCGACGCGGGTCGAGTCCTCACGCGGGCCCGACTTGATGACGGCCTCCACCACCACCTGCAGGGGGTTCTTGTCCGTCAGCAAGTGGATGATCTCCAGCGTGTGCTTGACGATGCGCGTGGCCTTGAGCTTCTTGCCCGAGTTGCGGCCCTTGCGCATCAGTGCGTTCACCAGACGCTCCGTAATGGGGCACTGCGCTTTGCGGAAACGCTTCTTCTGGTAGCGCTGCGCCGTGTGGGGCAGGAACGTGGCAGCCTTGCCCTTCACGGCAATGTAGTCCTCCAGGGAGATGTCCGCCGCGATGCTGATGTCATCGTACGACCTATTACACGCCACGTCACCTGCATTAGATCCGGCTTTATGCTTAATATTGATGGAAAGCTAATTCGAGCTTGACTTTTGTGTCGGCCACAGCGCTCCATGGAGCCGGACTTGTTGGACAAGTCGACGCTCCACCTGCTACTTCTCGCGGGCACTAAACTGTCATGTATTGCAAGTTGTGGGGGCTGCTACCTACCACTTGTTAAAGAGCTTCACTTCAGTTGCAACTTCCGCCATGTTGAGAGAGTTTCCGAGGATGAATTCGAGCGAAGAGTGCGGGCCCCGCGAGCAAGACGGAGACCCGGCAGTGCCAAATGAATGGGTAGGAGGCTTTTGGCATACCGCGATCAAGTCAAGTATATTCCACGCAAGTCAAACGATGCCCTACCCCGCGACGGTCCGCGGTTCGGAAGACCGGTTCTCATGCGGTTTCGGACAAATTTCGGGTGCGAAACATAGAATTGCTCTTACGGCGCAAGGTCGACTTGAAGACGGCTTCATGTCAACCCAACGAAACTTGTATAGTTATTTTGTTAGGCTTACCAAATATTCATTTCGAAGCTCGCTCTGGTACACGTCCCGCAGCTTCCACCCATTGGTGGTAGAGAAGGTATCCCATTTGGACAACATTTGATAGGTATGTCGAACATTACACTACAAGAGTAAACCGCGTCCGAGATAAATCGCTGTTTCTGACACCTTATCCCTGCTAAAACCACTATGCATATCTCAACCATTTTTGATCTTCCCTACAGTGACTGGATGGAGCGTGTCGCGTTAGCAACCTCGAGAATAGATTCTGTGACACCGCGAATATTTCGAGAGCGGGTACACTGTACCTGGTTTCTCTAATAATGGGGTCGGAAGAAGTCGGTCGGCATTATCCAATACTCAAGACACAATACAACATGGGGGGCGGGCCGGCCAGCGCCGACGTCGTGCGCTCGTCCTGCTTCGTGACGTTCCCCGAGCAGACTCACGCGGAGCCCGTGCCCGTGGACGCCTGGTACCTGTTCGCAGCCGGACTGACGTTTCTGCGGCGCCTGGCGCGCGACCGCGTAGGCGACGAGATGTACATCGCACTGCTGCTGCAGGTACCCGGCGACGGGGACGGCGAGCATCGCTACGTGTCCGTGAGCAGCAACGCAGTGCTGCAGCGTGCGCTGCAGGAGACATTCGAGTACCCGGACAAGGCACTGGTGCTGCACGTGATCGACGTGGAGAAGGTACGAGGCCAGAAGCGCATCCACGTGCGGCCCGAGGTGAACCCGAATGTGTCTCCCGAGCCTGTGGAGCCCATGGGGTTGGTGTTCCCGACACTCTCGGTGGACGGGCTAGTGACGCCTACAGCGGTGGAAGTCCCGACAGCGCAGGTGACGAGGGAGAGTCTCTACGAACAAATGAGTCGGTCCATGTTCAACTACCGCAAGGACGACAGTGTGCGGTGGGATGGTGGAGTGAGCTCCGGAGGCTTGGAGAAACCTAAGAAGGGTTTGAGTCAAAGCGCATTCTTCGTGGAAGAGAGGGATTACACCAAGAGAAGTCCGAACAGAGAGGCAGAGCAGCAACAGATAGAGAAGACGGAGGCGAGGAAGCACCGAGCAGGAGTTCCGGTGGCAGTTGAAGCTGTCGGCGACTTACTGCCGACAGAGAAGCAGGTGGGGGTGGACGAAAACAGTGCCGAGGAGGAGGAGCAGGTTGATGAGAGCGATATCCCATTCGCAACTGTCGTGGAGACCGACGCTGCGCAGATCCCAAGCGGCTACGTGATGCTGGAGCTGCAAATGGGTGCGGGACTGCCGGAAGCTCCCGCCAACACAAGGTCTACCTACTTCATCTCCTCTCGGTGGGCAGAACAAGCCGACGAGATGAGTGCTTCGATGAGATTGGAGCGCCCGCCCGTGCCAGTATCGCGTGCGACTCCAGCTCGTGTGGTTAGCTGCATTCGCGCTAACGCAAATCTCGAGGACTCGTTCGTGATCCTGGAACGTCACGAGCTGTAATTTACTGAACTGCCTGCATCGTGGCGCGAACGCAGCAGTGCAAACACACGCACACACTTAAACCGAGCTGTCAGAGCTGGATGCCGACAGCCCGAACAAGACGCCAGATAGATAGCCGTTATTTTGCCATTTTGTAGATGAAACTGAGAATAAAAATATTTATGCTCTGATAACTCAAGAAACGAAGCCTAAATGTACTAAATAAATATTTGGTGTTTTGTACAGTCAAAGTTGCAATCATTGAGTGACAAGTCACTCATCCTAGCCCATTTTGGGTCATTACTGGTTTAACGTAGTTTCCAGCACTTTTTGACAACGATGGCGGCGGTGACTGGCAGCGTAGTGAGCGTGCAGAGCGTGGCGCAGTTTGACGAGGCGACAGCGCGCGAGTCGACGCTTTCCGTGAGCTTCTTCTGGGCCGAGTTCCACGAGGCTTGTCGCCCCAACGGGCAGCTGGACGTGGTGGTGCGTCAGCTGGCGACGTTGCACCCGCGCATCCGCTTCCTCAAGGTGGCGGCCGAGGAGCTTCCCGAGCTCTCGGAGCGGTTCCAGATCGCTGTAGTGCCCACGTTTGTCATCGCACAGGGCCGCTCCGTGCTGGACAAGCTCGAGGGCGCCAACGTGGCCGAACTGGCCAAGCGCGTGGACGTGCTGAGCAAGAGCGTCGCCAAGAGCAACTCCGCGTCCACACATACGACGGAGGAGACCCCCAAGCCACTGGACGAGGCGCTGCAATACCGTCTTAAGAAGCTCATTAGTGCGTCGCCTGTCATGCTCTTCATGAAGGGCAACCCGACGGAGCCTAGATGCGGCTTTAGCCGGCAGATTGTTGCACTGCTTAATGAGGAGAAGATCCAGTTCGGCACTTTTGACATCCTCAACGACGACGAGGTGCGTCAAGGGCTTAAGCAGTTCTCTAACTGGCCCTCGTATCCGCAGCTCTACGTGAACGGCTCGCTCATTGGCGGCCTGGACATCGTCAAGGAGATGAAGTCCGAGGGATCTATCGTCGAACAGCTAGGACTGACCAAGAATGTTGAGGAAGCCGAGGCTGCTTTCCAGGAGAGTCTGCGTGCGCTGGTGAACTCGGCGCCTGTGCTTCTCTTCATGAAGGGCACACCGTCGGAGCCCAAGTGTGGATTCAGCAAGAAGACGGTCAAGCTGCTACGCGACCACCAGATCGCCTTCAGCTCGTTCGACATCTTGAGCGACGAGCAGGTGCGTCAAGGACTCAAGAAGTTCTCCAACTGGCCCACGTATCCGCAGCTGTACGTCAAGGGCAAGCTCATTGGCGGTCTGGATATCCTGAACGAGATGGCTGAGGACGGCGACCTCAGCGAGCAGCTCGGTGTGGAGAAGAAGACCAAGAAGGAGAACAAGTACGAGCAGCTGATCAATCGCGCGCGCATCATGATCTTCATCAAGGGAACGCCCAAGCAACCGCAGTGCGGATTCAGTCGCAAGCTCGTGGAGATCCTGGACGCCGAAGGTTTCAAGTACGACTACTTCGACATCCTCACGGACGACAATGTGCGTCAAGGACTCAAGAAGTACTCCAACTGGCCTACGTTCCCGCAGTTTTACGTGAACGGCGAGCTGGTCGGCGGACTGGACATCGTGCAGCAGCTGCAGGAAGACGGCGAACTTGCGGAGCTCAAAGAGTAGACAACAAGACGGGTTATCTGCATGCAGAGGTGACGTCACTCGAGCAAAATAACGATTGCTGGTAGGCCCTGTACTTAGCATTTCATCAGTTTTGGGTGTTTAAAACTCATCTCTTATCGATCGATCTATAGCGGCCTTGACAGTTTAGAGCTGATGCTATTCGCACTAAGCGATAATCTGCGTTATGATGCCAGCCGCGAGCGTTTTGCCGCGATCGCGCAACGTGAAGCGTCCAAGCTGACGGTAGTTAGCGAACTCCTCGAGGCAAATCTTGCGATGACACGTGATCTGTACCATGGCCGAGCGCTCGCGGGTGATGCAACGCGGCTTCTTCTTCTCCACCTCACCGGTCTTACTCAGGATGCTCACGAGCCGTGTGATGTTCACAGGCTCGTCCACGTTATGCATGTGGATCGTCACGTACGTTCCTTTCACCAGCGGAACCTCCACCGCCGGCATCGTCATGATCTTGGCCTCAAACTTCTTGGCGAGCTGGACCGGTGACGCAATGGAGCACAGAATGCTGCCAGTACTGCGAGAAGCGCATGCAAGAGTAAATAAGTTAGACTTGGCATAGAAATACTACTGGGACATCAATGGCATCTGTTCATACGTTAGTGCCGACGGGTCAATTCCAGTGACTCCCATCTCAATAGTATCTCCGGCGCGAGCAAGTGTGCAAATCTCGCCATCTTGCTCCATTCCTACAATGATCAAACGGGAATTTACATTGTTATGTATCTACAACGAGAACAAAATTGTCACCAAGTTTCACAGTGCTTACCTTTTACTGTCAAAGGGAGTCCAATTGGCATCAAGAGGAACTGCAATGATAACAAATAATTCGAGTAAACACCGAGTAGATAGATATACGTATTCGTTCACACAAGAAGACTTACCGAATTGCCTACTGCGGCAGCACCAGCGTAGACTCGACCTGAGATGGTTTGACCCAGACTCATGGACTTCGACACGTCTGAGACCGTCATACGGAAAGGTTTGGAGATCTGGCGCTGAGGGGGAGCAAATGTGTCTGCGTACATAGCGATTTAACGTCAGTCACCTCGTGGAACACGCCGCTGGCCTGTTATTGATGGCTACGTACCGATGGCCTCGACCAAAGAGGGACCCGAGTACCAAGAGCATTCCTTGACTCCACCAGTCTTTTCCAGATTGGCACCAGTCATGCCACTGAGAGGAACGAAGCGCAGGTTCTTCGGGCGGAATCCCGCACCCTGGAGGAATGTGGAGAGCGACTTTACGATGTTGTCAAAGCGCTCCTTATCCCAGTCAACCTGTGGTAAGAATCGAAACGTGAGTCTGAGTACAAAGCGAGCAGATTTCCAATGGCAAGGAGCTTACCATATCCATCTTGTTGACCGCGACGACCATCTGCGAGACGCCGAGACTTCGCACAAGCAGTGTATGCTCCTTGGTTTGTCCAGAGTTCTCGAAAGCCGCCTCAAACTCGCCAGTCACTGCTGGCACGACCAGCACAGCAACGTCTGCCTGTGCAGCTCCCGCAATCATCTTCGGGATGAAATCACGATGTCCCGGAGCATCCAGCAGCGTCACGTGCTTGGTCACGGTTTCAAAGTGGCTCGTGCCCACGTCCATAGTGACACCACGCGAGCGCTCTTCTTCGTCAGCATCCATGACCCAGGCGTACGCAAACGACGACTTGCCGGCCTCACGCGACTCCTTTTCGTACTTGTGCATGAGCCGCTTGCTCACGTAGCCCAGTTTGTACAGCAAGTGGCCCGTAATGGTACTCTTACCTGCATCGACGTGTCCAATCACCACCATGCTGATCTTGGTCTTGCCTCCAGTGCGCGCCTCCTCCTCCAGCTTGGCCGCCTGTTCCTGTGTCTTTATCTCGGCGCGCTCAAACGCCTTCTTCTCGGCTGGTGTAAACTGCGTCTGGGCACGTGAGATCGCCGGAGCAGCATTAACCGCCTCCGCCGCCGACATGCGAGGCTTCTTCTCTTCCTCGTTTGACTTCTTTGGCGATGGCGGCATCGCGCCGCCAATCGCCATCGCCTTGCCTTTAGCTGGAGCGGGCATCACGATCTCCTTCGTTGGTCTGGGTTCCTTCTTGTCCTCGTTGCCAATTGCCAGCGCCACGGCGTCAAGCCTGGGGATCTGGATCTGAAGCGGCAGTACGCCACCAGCTGCGACCGAAGCCTTGCCCTTCTCCAACAGAGCCACCACCGTCTTGTCCAGGTCGTAATTGGCACTGCGGAGCTCCTGGGTGATCTGCTGAGCGGAGAACCTGCTGCCCACGGCCTGCTGCACCTGTGGCACCATAGCGTCCAGGATTGCGCCATCTCCTGGGTCGTGAATAGTGGTGTTGGTCAGCTCCTGGTCCAGTTGGTGCTCGTATTCGGTCTCCTCCTGCTGCACAAAGGAGAAGACGGACCTCTGGCGGCTGGGGGAGTCCCGGCGGTACATGAACTCATCTGGATGAGTAAGGTCACGTTAGATGTGGCAAGTATAAGTTAGTAATTGTGGTATTGTAAAAATATGTGGCAACATGTTGGCCCTTACTGGAGTTGGGTGAATTGGGTTCGCAGTCGTCGAAGTATTCGTCATAATCTGAGGAGAGGAATGCGACGTTAGGGGGAAAGCAAAACAGATGCAGAAGTACGTGAGAGTCTACCTTCATCCTCGTATGAGTACGCGCGGTTGCGTACGTTGCGGTGGCGGGACATGGCGCCCGAGGCTGGGGTGAGAGGCTTGAAGAGTGCGCTGGTGTCGAAGACGCCTTATGTGACATACGCCAATTTAGTATTTGGTGTGTGTACACTAAGTCGACTACTTTGTGGTCGACCTAGGAACGCACCAATGATTTCTATCGCTGGCGAATACCGGTAGCGTCCGATCACGGAGTGATCCACTTAGCCCAGGATGTTATTAATATCTTGGCACGAGGGCCATGCTACGCATATAGGTACATCGATGGGGCAGGGGTTATTGACGCTGAGGAGGCTGAGGATCGGCTGCGCTGACGCTGCACGGCGGGTATCACGCCCCACGTATCGAGCGCGCCCGACCGCTTATTGCGGAGAGGAGACACAGTGGATTTGAATATGGCCTCATATTCCGTTTATTCGCTGCTTGTCGCGTTCAATTTTTTTGTGGTCTAGCCTGGACGCTGATCGTCAGCTTGGGTCGAATGAAAAAACTGTCAACGTCAACACTTTTCGGTGGCTGCTAGGCCGCGATCATCGCGGCGATGGGCTGGAATGGTGGCTGCCGTGTGGCACCGCTTCGAGTGCCTGGTGTGTGATTTGAAGTCCTTACACGTGCACAGCGTCTTGTGCCACAAGTTGTGCGGCAAGTGTTGAAGTTGCCTTGCTGTGCCAGTACCGGTACCAGCCCGGTACCTACCAGTCGTCATGACTCTGACTGGAGGATGCTCTTGTGCCAGGTATTGTCAACGTCAACAGTTTCCGAGCCGACGACTGGCGCGATCTGCACCGTGAAGGGGTGTTCCAGCAGCTTCAACATGGATGCCGGTAAGTTGCCGAGTTGAAGCCGGTCGATCACGGCGATCGGTGTTTAGTGCGGCCTGGTCTTTTGGCCGACTTCTCATCTTGGCCACCAAAGGCAAATGAGCGCAGCTCTTGAGGGTCGATGGATATCTACGAGTATGCTCTGTGGCGCTACTCCCGCATAGCTGATGCTGACATTACTACCTTGATACTTCAGGCTGCTGTTCATCAGGTCGTTTGAAGTCCCGCGGGATCCCGTATCCTTGGACGTGCCTTGAAGTTGATGGCAAATAAGAGCAAGTCTCCGTTGCAGTGCTCGGCCAATGGACCTCTACAGAGCCATTGAACTTCAACATGATCTTTGACCGATTGCTACAGATACGAATACCGTCAGTTTGGTGGTAAGGCTCGCCCGTTAATCTTTGTCAAACTAGAGCGTATAAATGGAGTGTGGCCTGTCATCGGGAAGCTCATTTTCCAATTCACCACACAGCTCGGACATTTCCGTTCCAGTCAAGCTCTCGAGCTCCACGATGCCAACGCCCTCACACACGGCGGACAAGACCGAGCACGGCTACATGGACCTTGAGGCTCAAGAGACGGCAGTGAATGGCGGAAATCCCGTCAATCCGAGCCGCTTCGCGCTCAAGAACTCGTACGTGCGCGAACTCTTTGCCGAGTTCGTGGCTGTCTTCGTCATGATGAGCTTTGGCCTAGGCGCGACGTGTCAGTCCATCCTGAGCGACCACAAGTACGGTGACTTCACGCAAATTGTGTTCGGCTGGGGTATCGGCGTGCTGTTTGGCATCCATATCGCTGGTGGTGTATCGGGCGCGCACCTAAACCCGTCCATTACGACCACCGCGGCCTTGTTTGGCATGTTTCCATTGAAAAAGGTGCCGGGCTACGTGGCCGCGCAGACGCTGGCCGCCTACCTGGCTGCTCTGTTCATCTACGTGCTCTACCAGCCGCTACTCAACGTCGCCGACCCGGAGCGCGAGACGACGCACGCCCTCTTCGCGACGTACCCGAACGAGCACGTGTCCAATTCTACCGCCTTCCTGACCGAGATGTTCGCGTCGGCGCTGCTGGTGGGCGGCATCTTCTCCGTGCTGGACCAGCATAACCGCCCGGCCAGCCCGTTCAGCGCCCCCAGCACCGTGGCACTGCTGGTCGTCGGTATCGGCATGGCCTTCAGTGTCAATACCGGTTGTGCCATTAACCCGGCGCGCGACTTCGGCCCTCGCCTCATGATGCTGACGGCCGGCTGGGGCTCGCACGTGTTCTCACTCAACCATTACTACTTCTGGGTGCCGATCGTGGCCCCGACCGTCGGTGGTGCGCTCGGCGGCCTCGTGTACGTGGCGCTTGTCGGCTACCACCACCCGCAGAAGGCGACGGTGGTGCGCAAGCAAGGCGAGCAGTTCCACTTCTAAGGCATGTTATGGTGGCCAACGCTTAAGAAGCATTCGGAGCGACAAGTGCCGCGGCCAATGCACGTAAGAGAGTTGAATCGTTGCCGGCGTGTAGAGTTGCTAACATGAAGAATCCAAAGCGCTTCCTTTTCTACACACTCTTGCATCTTGGTGGGGTGTCACCATGTTAAACCACGTACTCTTGCATCTTGGCGGGTGGTCACCATGTTAAACCGGCACAATGACGATCATCTGTATAGCGAACGGTACCGGTATTACCTTTGTACGAAAACGGAGCTCAGCTTGAGGAGAGATGGGATGGCTATCCGGCCCTGCAGGCCGTGCCGTCACTACAATAGAGCTGAGAATGTATCGCATTGTGGCTGTGGCAGGTCACGGAACGTCTAGCGAGAAGTGTTAAGTCAACAGTGAAAGCTGGCTTGGCTTGCAGCTCTTCAAGATTCTGGGGGGCAATGACGGGGGAAATATGTTGTAACGCTGAGCACTGCATTGACAAAGTGAGGCAGCCCAACGCAGGTACTGTCTAGTCAACAAGTCGGACCAATAGCAATGAAATGCAGTCCACTAGGCGATGGCCACCTGATCACTATCAACTACACATAGATCTTGTTATCTTCAGGAGCCCAACTTGATCCGGTTGTTGAGCTTCAACGGTACCAACTCAGGATGCTCGATGACCGGTTCGTGATGGTTGCCTTGAGTACATGTACACACCCATCCCCGCCCCAGTAGCGCTCACGCATGGTGAGCCGTGTACTCCAACGTGAAGGTCCAGCAAACATACGCAAAGTCTTTCAAACTTAAAGCGGACGTGACTTTTTACTTAACTTTATATATATAGGACACAGCGAGCTCTTACGCACGTTGACCATACTCGACGGGGTGATGCTGCTCCACTAGGACGACGTACATGCCGGCGCCAATAGGACCTCCTAGCATCGGAGCTATAATCGGCACCCAGAAGTACGAGTCGCTCAGTGTGAACACGTTGGTGCCCCAGCCAGCACAGAGCGAAAAGAGGCGCGGGCCAAGGTCGCGGGCTGGGTTGATAGCGTAGCCGGTGTTCATCCCGAAGGCCATTCCGATGGCCACCACCAAAAGAGCCACCGCTCCAGGCTGCGAGTACGGGCTAGCAGGCTTGTTCATCTCATCTCCGATGGCAAAGAGGCAGCCAACAAGAAGTGCAGAGCCCACGACCTCAGTCAGGAAGCACGTGCCCGTGGGGACGTCGTCGCTGTACGGATACGTGGCAAAAATGCCCTGTGTGCTCGTCTTGTGTGGGTCCGCGACGTTGATCAGTGGGGTGTACACTGTGCAGACAATGGCCGAGGCTGCAAAAGCCCCCAGTAGTTGAGCGCCCACGTAGAACGGGACCTTTTTCCATTCAAACCGGCGGAACAGTGCAAGCGACACAGTCACTGCGGGGTTTAAGTGCGCGCCGGAGACACCACCGCAAACGTGGATACCAAAGAGAACCGCGAGACCCCAGCACAGGTTAATGCTAAGGAAGTCGCCTTTTGTGCCCTCACTCAGCACGACTTGGGCGACGACGCCGATGCCGAATGACATGAAGACCAGCATACCGAGGAACTCGGCCATGATCTCGCGGGCCAGTGGCGACTTGGCCTGATACGCGCCAGCGGGGGCCGGCACCGTCGACATCATGGGCACGTCGGGTTCGGCCAGGTAGTTGCTGTCCATCTTGCTCGCGCTGCCTCGAAGCATTGCTTCCATCTTGTCAATGCTGTCACGAATCATAACTTGGACGTAAGTCTTCTGGTGAAGACAGTAAAATACGACGAACTGTGGAGATCGCCGTGAAAACGAAAAGTGATGGAGTGAGTGTGGCGAGACTCGAGCGTTCTCCCACCGCAACACGCGTACGAGCTTGCGTTGATTCGGGGTTGTCGTTAAGAGAGCAGTACCATATGCGCCTTGTGTGTCGTCAATACTGCACAGAAGATCCTTGAGCCCTCTTTTTCGAGTTGACAGCGCCGCCATCCGATCCGTTTCCACCTAGCCACCCGGTCTGATCTTAATGGAAGTCTGCTCGGCCGTTGACATGTGCTCACGGTAAGATTCCACGACAATAAGCATAAGGTAGAATGGTTGCGTACATAAGTATGGAGAAGAGTGATAATTGGCAAGAGATCAACACTGTACTATACAACCGTCTCCACCATCCTAGCTACAGTATGTTTGGCGCCTACTAACCCTCAAGCGGGTGTTTGTATTGGCGCGGGTGGTGGTGCTCAATGAGGCCGACGTAGATGCCAGCGCCAATTGGGCCGCCGAGTAGCGGGCCGACAATCGGCACCCAGAAGTACGAATCACGCAGCGTGAAGACCTCGGATCCCCAACCAGCGAGCCACGAGAAGAATCGAGGGCCAAAGTCACGCGCAGGGTTAATGGCATAGCCCGAGTTCATACCGAAAGCCATACCAATGGCCACCACCAGCAGAGCCACAGCTCCAGGCTGCGTGTACGGGTTCGCAGGCTTGTTGAGCTCGTCACCGATAGCGAAGATGCAGCCCATGAGCAGCGCCGTGCCCACCACTTCAGTCAAGAAGCAAGTGCCAACGGGGACGTCGCTGCTGTACGGGTAGGTCGCAAATACACCTTGCGTCGAGGTCTTTTCGGGGTCGATCACGTCGAACATCGGGTAGTATACGACCCAGATAATGAACGCCGCTACGAAGGCGCCGAGGATCTGCGAGATGACGTAATAAGGGACCTTTCTCCACTCCATGCGGCCGAACCACGCCAACGTGGTGGTCACGGCCGGGTTCAGGTGGGCACCCGAGACGCCACCCGAGACGTGGATGCCAAAGAGCACACCAAGGCCCCAGCACAAGTTGATGTTAATGTACTCGCCCTTGGTGCCTTCGCTGAGCACGACCTGGGCCACAACACCATCACCGAACATGATCATGACCATGGTGCCTAGGAACTCGGCCAGACACTCGCGGAAGAGCGGCGACTTGACTTGGTACGGCTTGGCGGGCTCGAGGTTCATGACCACGTCTGACTCTTGCACACCGACGTAGCCGTTCTCAATCTTGTCATCGTTGCCCGACATGGCGTCAGCTTTTGAGTAAAACAAAGGTTGAAAAGGGATGAAAGGAGCTCTGTGGCCGACACTGCGAATCGGGAAGTGAGTGGCTGGATCAGCGCTGTCAAGTGTGAGATGGCAGTAAGGGTGACAGTCACGGACAGCACCCCGATCGCTTGAAGTTCAACCACTCTGTACGACTTCGTTATCCTCTAGGAACGGCAATGCCTACATAGACTGGTACATGTACAACACTAAGTTGTTCGCCACTGGGGAATCGATTATCGCTAGACAAAGCGAGCAAACCGGCGCGCCAGCTGCAGCCTCAGTGACGGTCAAGCGCAGTGCGGCGCAGGATGTGCCGTCAGTCACTTCCGTTTCGATCGCCATCTGCCATCGCGCTGATGCGTTGGCAAAATGCCGCAGCGTTAGACTGAGAGCTCGGAGCTCCATGTCGGCGGTCTCGACGCATTACCGGCGGTGAGGTGGGTAGTTTTTTTGCTTCAGCTTTGATTAGCATCCCTATCAGGGCGTAGTACGGCAAGTTGAATATATACAGTAAACAGGTCGAGACCGTGCCTTCTACAGCTTCAACTTGGCGTCCTGAGGCAGCGCGTGCCAAGGTGGACGGTTGATGGCCTGAGCAAGAGATAAAAACGTGACGAGATCACCAGCAGAGCTGCTGACGGGGCCGGCGTGGCATACGCCGTTCCGTGAGCACGGCCACAACGCAACACCGTAGACGGCAACGTCCCAGTACCAAAAAGCACAAGGGAAATTCCTTGCTGGCGATTGGTAATACCAATTTGGTATGGCGTTCGGCTTGAGCTCGGGCCACGCCAGGGTCGATGGTCACAATCATGGGGCAATAGACCGCCCAGAGCAGGAGCGCCGCTACAAACGCGCCTAAAATCTGGTCGATGATGAACGGGATCACCTTGCGCCAGGCGAACCGCCCGCAGAGCGCGAGCGTCGTGGTCACGATCGGGTTGATGTGCGATCCGGACACGCCGTCCGAGACTTGGATGCCGAACAGGATGACGAGACCCTTATGTTAGTGTAATCACCCTTCATACTCTCGCTCAGGACTACTTGAGCGACGACATCCGGCGGCGTTTCGGCCTCGGGCTCTTGTAGCCCCGTGTAGCCGTCTCGGCCCTATCGGTGTCGCGGTGCCATCATGGGATGTGTCGAACTTGAGAAGGCACTTGCAAGACTCGCTGCAGTTTGTAACATGAGACCAAGGAGCGATGACATCTCAGCGGCCCGATCGCTTTCTTCCCGAAGCGTCATATTTCCCTACGGCCGGACGACCTTCATAGACATCGACACCACATATCAAATCGGCTAGGCCTGTCACCGTTGAAGCTGACGACTACTCCAACTACTGTTGGCGATGACGTCGGTCGATAGTGCTGCTAGAACGATGAAAATGACTTACGACCTATCTCTTCAAAGTTCTGTGGAGATGAAACGAAGGGCTCGACAGCGTGGATCTGTGTCACTGGCTGTAAGGTTAAGAACGACACCGCGCTGTGCTCCTTAAAGGCACAACCTTGTGTTTCTCAGAGTGACTCGCTCCATATGGGCTTCGTGCACTGCACCACGTCGGGATCAAGGCCGACGAGGGTCAAGTAAATGTAGCATGTCAAAATGGAAAAAGTCTATAAGAACAGAGACGCATCTGCACGATGTTATCATGGCAGGCTTGCACCATCGTCTCCTACTTTACGACAACCTGCGACGACGGCAGGCAGTGACTAACCGTCGAGTGGGTGCTTGTAGTCGCGCGGGTGGTGGTGCTCTACCAAACCAACGTACACACCGCCACCGATGGCCCCTCCGAGCAGCGGGCCGATAATGGGTACCCAGAAGTAGTGATCGCGCATGGTGAAGACGCGCGAGCCCCAGCCAGCACACAGCGAGAAGAGACGCGGGCCGAAGTCACGCGCCGGGTTGATAGCGTAGCCGGAGTTCATCCCGAACGCCATGCCGATGGCCACGACTAAAAGCGCCACAGCGGTCGGCTGGCTGTACGGGCTAGCGGGCTTGTTAAGTTCATCCCCGAGGGCGAAGATACCTCCCAGTAGGAGAGCCGTTCCTACGACCTCAGTCAGGAAACAGGTGCCGACCGGAACATCGTTGCTGTACGGGTATGTGGCGAAGACGCCGTGGGTGGTCTCCTTCTCGGGGTCAATGATGTTGAACATGGGGCAGTAGACGGCCCAGACGATGAAAGCCGCCACGAATGCACCCAGCACCTGGGCGATGATGTACGGGACCACTTTTCGCCACTCGAGGCGGCCGAAGAGTGCGAGCGTCGTGGTCACGGCCGGGTTCAGGTGAGCACCGGACACGCCGCCCGACGCGTGGATGCCGAAGAGCACGCCGAGACCCCAGCACATGTTGATGTTCATGTAGTCGCCCTTCGTGTTCTGGCTGAGCACGACCTGGGCCACGACGCCGTCGCCAAACATGATGAGCACCATGGTGCCGATGAATTCGGCCATGCACTCGCGCAGTAGCGGCGACTTGACCTGGTACGGCTTGATGGCGGCCGCGGGCGTCATGGCCACGTCGGCGTCTTGAACGCCGACGTAGCCGTCCTTATCCTTGGTATTGACGCTGTCAGACAAGCGAACCATCGTGACAGCGCTGAGCTGGGAGGACGGAGGAGGAAAGTGATGTTCGGCTGGACGGCGAATTGGAAAGTGACCTCAACAGTCAGTCGAAGACACGAGGTGCCGGCGGGAAAGCTCGCGGTAGATGAAGATCGACGTGGCGTGGGACGTACGTCACGCTCCATGTAGTCGCGTATGGGTTCTGGGTCTTCATGGAGCCGAGTCTGCTACTTTTGCCGTCGAGTTGCCACCTTCGGGCGTCATGTTCACGCGGGTCAACTACTTCAAGGTGCAAGGCTGTCGACGTGACACTCGAAGTCGCGATCAGGCGATCAGCCGGCGAACCTGGTTGGTAACCAGCACTAGACAAGCTGCCGCCGTCCATTCACTGCCGCCGATGAAGTGCCAACGAAGGAATCACATGTACGAGACGCGGCCTGGTTACGTCCATCGGATCTTCAAGCATGCCCGCCGACACAATTGCGCGCATCTTTCGCGCATGCCGTCTCACCATTGGTGAGTCACCAAATGCAAGCAACGGAGGTGCTCATGCCGCCATGTCGGTGGTATTAGTGTCCTCGCATTGTCGTTGATAAGAAGCTTAGTGACGGCCGACGCCGAGGCCGTGTTGCCAGCCGCCCCGCACGCCACCACCACGGTCTCTACGTTGCGATTGGAAGCCGTCTCAGTTGAAGCTGGTCGTTAAGTGGGACGGCGGTCCTAGGCGCGCTGGCTTCTGGGGACTGGGTGCGGTAGTTGGTGGCACGAACTTAGTGTGTGGTGGCTGGGTATCGTTGCCCACGGTTGATCTTGAGCGTACAAGTATACTATTGTTTGTGCTTGGCGTGAATATCTTGGTCGTCCACGTAGAATAAGCTTGATGGATCAGACTGTCTATTAGAGCTACTTAACTCGAAGATGTATGTTGCGGAAGTTGATCCTCATACGTCTACCATGACGCGATCGTTCTCCTCCTCGCTTTCTCATTCTGCTGGCTCGATACTTCGGGCTTATCATGCTGTGGATGCAACAACAGTCACTATCTGTAGACGAATGCGCTAGTCGAACCGCATTGCCGTACAGCAAAATGATCTGAGGGACGACTGCCATGTCCGACCGCAGGCAACCCTCAGCGTATATCGCTCGCGCTGGTGTACATATATGTCCACTGTTACGCTGTGTTAAGTCAGCTTTCTGGAGAGTCTCTTCTCCTTGCGCACTAGCGATAATATACTAACTCGCTGGGTGCGTACAGTACCAAGGAGCTGACCAAGTCAATAGCAAATGTTGTTATCCCTATACAACACGCAGCCTACCAAAGTCTTCTCAACTCCATGCCTATCACTGTCGTTCCTCTACACGTATTTCTATAGTATATTCGACGCTTGGCTCGCCATTCTGAACTTGTCAAAACTCGGAAGCGGTGGGTTGTATTCACGCGGGTGGTGGTGTTCTACCAACCCAATGTACGTACCAGCACCGATCGCACCGCCAAGCAATGGAGCCACAATGGGAACCCAGAGTACGCGTCTCTCAACGTGAACACTTGCGAGCCCCAACCAGCACACAACGTGGAGAAACGAGGTCCGAATCCCGCGCCGGATTCAACGCGAACCCCGTGTTCATGCCGAACGCCACGCCGAACGCCACCACCAGCAACGCCACGGCACTAGGCTGTGAGTACGGGTTAGCACGTTTGTTGAGCTCGTCACCGATAGCGAAGAGACCACACAATAACAAGGCCGAGCCCACGACCTCCGTCAAGAGGCAGGTAGGTGCCCACGAACGCCTCACTACTGTATGGATACGTAGCGATGACACCTTGGGTGGTTCTCTTGTATGGGTCAATGACGTCAAAGAGCGGCTTGCAGACGGCCCAGATGAAGAAGGCGGCCACAAAGGCCCCCAGTATTTTGTGCCGCGATATACGGGACGACCTTACGTCATTTAAAGCGTTTGAAGAGCGTGAGTATAGTGGTGATAGCAGGGTTAATGTGCGCTCCAGAGACGCCTCAGGAGACGTGAATGCCGAAGAGGATGCCAATTCCCCATCCTATACAAAGTGTAGTATAGTCTCCCTTGGAGCTTCCGCTGAGCGTCACTTGAGCGACGGCTCCGTCTCCAAACAGGACGAGGATGAAAGTTACTAAGAACTCGGCGAGAACTCGGCGAGACACTCTCGAAGAAGCGGGGCTTTGGCTTGGAAGGGACGAATGACCAGTGCATCCAGCTCGACCTGATGAGGAGACTGGACGGGGGTATAGTCCTCGTCGATCTTGTAGCTGTATGACAGCGGTTCCATAGTTTGAAGAAGTGGGGGTTGTAACTACTGGAAAATTGCAGACGGAGTTAATGAATCGGTTGTCATGGCACGATACACAGTGTGTATGTACCAGAAAGGGGCGAATGACCAGTACCGCTTTGTCGTTTGTGGACCGACCAACACGACGGTACTGAATGGAAGCGCGAACCCAGTCATCCCCTTGTCTCATAGGATGTCCTTCATGTCAAAGTTGGTGAGACGGCCGAGTGCGCTTAACGTTAGCGACGATTGATCCGGACTCGTCTTTTTAGGTCTGGACGACGAAACTTTCTTTGTCTATCGATGAGCGCGATCTGGCCACATTAAACCATGAGGCAGTCCCAGTGCTGCGTGACACGTACATCCGAGTCAGGTGAGTCATGCGAAGCAGGGTCTGGAACCCTCGATAGGCGGCGCGACAATTTGCACTTACCCGAGCGTACAACTTCAACTTGAGCGTCCAGTTTCGCGAGCTTCCAGCAGCAGATCGTGGAGCAATGGTTAAGGTAAGGTAGCTTCGCTGGTCAAAAACCACAAGAAGACATGTACTTTATCGCGACGGGGAAACACGTTTTCAGCCAGCTTGAGAGGGTGACATTCGCCTTCACATTGAGACCACCTGCCTTTGAAGAGACACGAGGTTCTGGAACGCAACTGGATGATTCAAATCTGTGCATTTGTACTTAATAACAATTTGTTTATTCGATAAATTACCCGTTTATATGCCGTACCTACCTCTTTGAGGTAAAGTGACGGAGCACCATCACGCTGGTACTGTATTATACAATACTGTAGTGCTCCGAGATATTGGTTAGACATGTACAGTACGGTACTTATTATATATTAAGTATTCGTACCAGCAAAATTGCACTGTAGCGTCTTTTGTACGGACGGCTCTACATGTAGTTGCTTGGGTACCAAATGTATACTTTTTTAAACGAACCTATACAATGATTTATTTACGTAGTGAAAAAAAAAAAAAACAGAAATGCCGCAACACAATCTGCTTCATGTTCACATTCCCCTCCCCCCACCCAAGCACCGAAGTGTACAGCATAAAATCCCGACATCAGTAATGAACCATAGCGAAGCTCTTCGTCGCGGTCGGAATCTCAGCAACAGTGTCACGAATAGCTTTCCAATCATCAATGAACTCGTTTTTCTCAAGCTCGAGACAAAATAAATCGAGTCTCTTCCAGTTGCCAAGCTCGAAAACAGCTGCCGTCTTCGAAGGCCTCTGATCGACGTCACTTGCTCGGTTGTGGAGCACAGAAAGAGTAAATACCATAGAGCAGTATGGTGTCAGTTCGGCAAATTTTCGCGAGTCGTGAGCCAAGGGAGACAACTGAAATCTACCGCAAAGTGACAACAGCGTGCGGATAGCAGAGCGCAGGAGCTGTAGGTTGGCAAGGCTTCCAGCATTCGAGGAACTTGATAATGATACTTTAATTTTGTCAACGCAAATGTCACCAGAAGTTCTGTCTTGTATGAACAGGTTGCGTCGCTTTTGCCAGCAATTTCGTGAATTAAAATTCTAATGAGACTGACGCTCCCACGCATCCATGAGCTCCAAGCAAAAGTCGGACAGTCCTCCACTCAACAGCAATCGCTGTACAAGCTGTCGCACCTCTAAATTCGACGATGAGATGCAGCCGCATAGTGCCGGATACATCTCCATCCTACTGCGTGGCTGCATATCCACCTCCAATGCACTGGTTAAAAGCACGATAACCCTCTCACGGGCTGCCACAACCTCAAAATCCCTTGAAATCGTTGACAATTGAGCGTTCCGTTCATCCGTTGGAGATTGTGCCTTCAACTGTAAAGAGCTGTCCAGATCAGCATACCGTACCAATGCCATGTTACAGCACGCCACCATTCGAGCCCGCGCAAACGCCGCCAGCTCTTGATCCGCCATCTGGATGCACATGGTGGTTAACTGACGTACACAGCACCGAATAATCGCCTTGTTGTGCTCCACCGCGTCCACGCCCGAGCACAGCAGTGCGACCAGGTCGCTAATATACGCATTGTATTGCTGTCCGACCTGCGTCTTGAGTTCGCTGCCACCACTGAGCAACGCAATGGTACTGTCCACGATACACTCCAGCACACTCAGCACCAATACTTCGTCCTCTTCCGACTGCACGCACGACAGAAATTTGCCTCCATTCGGCTGCACAAAATCCGCGATTGTTTCTAGCAACGGTCTCCAACAAGCTTCAGCCAGTCGCACAGCCACAAGACCACTCGAGATTAAAACCAGAAGCACACGCAGCGCATGTTTCCACAACTGAGTCGACGCTTTCTGGGCTGCAGTCATTGGTTTCTCTGGAGACGGAGACGGACTTGATTCTGGTGTACGGAGACCGTCATCAAACTTCAAGAACGGCTGGATACAGAAAAGAACTGACAAAAAGCGCTTCTCCCGGGCCTCCTTCGACACGCTCGCGTACAGCTTCGCTAACGACGTGAGTGCATGACGAGTAAAGAAGACGAGATCCTTGGTCGATGACTGGGCCACATACCCCACAAGCTGATCCAACACTTTCGTGTGGACTTCTGGGTGAGCTGCAAACGATCCGCACTCTTCAAACGCGTTCAGAACACGCGACTGCAAGCTGTTTGTGGTGATGTTGGTGATTGCCTTTGTCACTGCTCCATTCCCAATCGCCGGTGTTCCAAGAACATGCCGAGAAACCAAAACCGCGAACAGATCCAGCATCTTTTCCACGTTGCGTACATCTTTAAACTCGTACTCTTTCGCCTGTGTATAAAGCGTCACTAGCACCGACACCACGGCACTCGCAATATCTTGTTCCTCGTCTTCTTTCCAAGGAAGCGCCGGGTGTTTGTCCTTTTCTGCTGCACTGTGTCTCTCATCGCACAGACGCAATAACTGGCTGAATGCTTCCTCCCACAGAGCAGGATCACGATACACTGGAGCTGAAGTCGCACGCTTCAGGCTCGGAGACGCTGATGCTGCAAACGGCGTCGATGAAGACACTAAAGCACCTCCAACAACACGCATCCCGACTCCAGCACGGACAGGTTGCGACTGCGCGATGTGGTCGAAGTCACCGGCTGAAGACACTTGCAGCAGCGTTTGTAGCGTCTTGACAGCAGCCAGCACCACTTCCTTGGGCATACCAAACGCAGCGTTCAGTGCTACGTGCGGCAGCAAATCTCGCCAAATGGAAGCAAACCACGACGTGTGCTGCAGCAGATAGTGCCAATTGGTCTCCAATACACGACTAATCCCTGTCAGCATGAGCACTCGAGACTCATTCCACTGTTTCTCAGCGTTATCACGTGAGTGATGAAGCATATAAGTAGCCGAGTTCTTAAGTTCGCGCTTGTCTAGCGAACGCGAGCTCTTCCTCTTCTGAGTCTCGCACAGCTTGGCTGCCAATGGCAGAACCGTCGAGTTGATAAACAGTTGCCACTCATTCAGCTCGAATTGAGCACCATACGTCACAGCTGTGCCGAAAAGAGTGTTAATAGCGCTGTTTCGCACTTCGGCACGGTCGTTCAATGCCACGGAGCTGAACTCGGCGAAAATACAGCCCCATTGTCCTTTACTGAGGTCGCTCTCTTGCCGCGTCTTCTGCTTCCCGATCACATCGGCCACGCTCCAGAGTTCATTGACGGCTGTAAGACTGATATTGACGTCCTTAGCACAACTGCCAAAACGGCCAATGCATTTGATACAGTCGGGAAGATAATTGCTCGGGATGGACACGACCAAATCATCGACAATGAGACGCAAACACTTGAAAGCCAGCACCTGCGTCTTGCCGTCTCCGAGTTCGCAAGCTTCTTGTACTGCCGCTAGTATCAGCGGCCAGCCAGCGCTTATCAGGTGACCGCAGGCGTTGAGCATTTCCAGCATACCAGCCAAAGTGCGATCTTTCATGTCCGAGCGTGTCAGCTTCAACAACGGTACAAACAACTCTTGCTGATCAAAGACATGGGGCGATACAGGACCTTCCTCGTGTCTGGCTGCATCCAGAGACGCCATCGTTGGCTTCGCCGTAGGCGAGATACTATTCACAACATTTTGCAAGGCGTTTTGCATAAGTTGCAGGATACTTTCCGTAGTAAAGACTTGAAACTGACCGAGCTGTGGGAATCGGGCTGCTGTGAGCGGAGCCTGAGGCACAAACGTGCTCATAAGCACCAATTCTCGCATCACTTCTTCGAAACATCGCTTACTGCTTGACGCTAACTGAGTGAGCATACGTAACGCGAAGCATGGCATGAAAATACCTGAGCCAGTTAGCCCCACACCCAGATAGCTTTGGTAAATTCTCATGTGGTGATTACTGGCAGGACTTGACGTATCTCCGTTGTCCACCATTGTCCAATCATCTCCTGACGACGTCGAATCAGTCGTATTTTCTGTCTCTCTATTCGGTACAGGAAGACCGATTTGGTCCCATGAAACCCTTCGAACGGCAGCAAGAAGCTTCCGCAGCGCTGCACTACTAAGCTTCAACGCATCACGAAAGAAATCCACAATCGAGTTACTCAGCATCACAAGCTGCTGTTCCACATCTTCATCTTCAATTCGGAATGCACTGATCCGGTAATTCTTGGTCGGGAGTTTCTGCTGGCCACTTTTCAGCTTTGGATCAGTTAATCCGACGATAATCTCGAAGCCTTCGAGAAGGACACACCACTCCACCTGCGAAAGTTCTTCCTCCATGACGTGTGCAGTACCGAAAAGCGCTTTCATCGCATGCACTTCACGCCAACTAATCACCACAAGACAGCTTTCTCCATCGTCCGTCACGGTTTCGTCTGTATACTCACCAGGTCCATTACTTCCAAAGTTCGTCGTTGAAATGGACCCCTTCGCGTTACCTCGAATCCCATCCGGGAGCGGGAACGAGAAGCCACACAACCCACGTAAACACGTCAGCACCACTTCATCCATTTGTTTACACCACGTTTCTCTCGCCTTTAAGGTCTGCATATTCGCTCGAAGTCGTGACGCAACGGTAGCTAACACGTGATATGATTTAAGAGACATTGTAACCAAATCCACTTCCCGACAATGCCGCATCACACAATTCATCGACTGGATGACCGCAGGAGCCACCACAGCGACACAAGCCTTGGCAAGTTTCTCGCAAATCTCTTCATTGTCAGTAGATCTCGACAGTTCAAACACAGAAGCTGCCATATTGCATTGACACGAAGCAGCCACACGAACAGCCATGAAGAATTGTTGCAGCACGGGCGTCTCTTGTTCATTCAGTAGCTCGAGACCTGAGCGTGGCGTGGCTCCGTCCGGGCCTTGAGGTCTGAAATCTGACGGCGGGGACGTCATGATGACAGAAGACGTAGTGCGCGTGATGGCAACCAGCACACCGTCCGAATAATTCACCATAGCAGCCACCATATCTGGCTCTAGACACACCCGGTTCAGCACTTCCAGTGATAATAATACTGGCCACGTGACGAAATTGACACCTCCTCCAGTGCTACTGACTGCACTGGCAGCACTTGTGTTGGATGAACTGGAATGCGTCAAAAAGTTTTTGGCTTCTTTGAAATTGGCAATAGCATTTGCTGCATGAAATTTGGAATCCGGCGACTTGGACGGGGTTGGAGGACATTTCGACGTGTCTGGCGTAGTGTACGACCCCGTAGCGATAATTTCCAATAATGCATGCAAAATCAACGCGCATTCTCCATCCAAACAATCGGCAAAGTGACAAAGCAGTGTGCTGGCAAGTCGCATGCCCCGTACAAGCAGCGGGAAGAAGGGGCCCGTCGCACCGTTCGTGTTGCTGCTGGTAATGGACGAGTTGGCTGGTCCCATGATCCCTGAGCCGGCTGATCCGCCGTGCTTGTCGTTGCAGCCCATTTCCAGCACGGACTGCACCAACGGCGTCATCTGCTGCTTCAGTACGGCCTTAAACTCGATATCAAGGCGAAATAGTCCGTAATGCGACGCTAGCACCGTCTCCAGCAATTCAACGCCTAGTGCTGCACTCATTGACGATACCGCCGTGCGCTTCAAGTACATCCCGTTCTCTTCTCGACTCATAAAACATAATTCTTGGAACAATAATACGCCCACATGTTTGGCTTCTGGACTGGAATCCACTTTCCCGAACGCGAGTGACACCAGCTGTCGGATCGTCATGGCCGCTGTATTGCCCACCATGGAGCTGGCACTGCTACTGGTCGCGTGCAGATGGAGACAGATCCATACGGCTTGCATGACCATATCTTCATTACCTACTAATTCGCTGACTGCAAGAATAAAATCCAAATATCGGATCAATAAAACCCCAAAATAGATCCCCAAAAAAACATTGTCCTGACCTGGTGGTGGAATTTGAGTCTGACCGTCCTGTGTCCTAACGGGCTTTTGGGTCCTGAGGGGACTCTTGACCGAGCTTTTCTTCTCTTCGTAGGCCAGCGTCATGAGCTGTAGGAGCGTCTGCAGCAACTTGACCTGCACGTCGGCGTGTGTGTTTTTCTCGGCCTGGATCTGCAGGACGCGCAGGATGCTGCCCACACTAGCAGGCTCGATGGCATCCCAGCTGACTAGACGTTGGATACTGGCCAATGCCAGGACGAGAATCTTGTGCGACGCGCTTGTGTGGTTGCAGGCCAGCAGGAAGGGCCGCAGGACGCTCTCGCTCTGGAACAGGCTGTGACCCGGGCCGGGCGCGCGCCCCTCCACACGCAGCAGCGCCGCGTACTGCTGCTGCAGCGCCGGAAGCGTCTCCAGAGCGCGGTCCACAGCCTCCTTCACTACGGGGTATTTGCGCTTGGCCTCGACCCGCAGCGCGTGCAGGTCGGCGGCCAGTTGACGCAGGAAGTCCATACGAGATACTACAGTACTGGAACAGCTTTTTAGGACCGAGTTGAAATGGGGGAAGCTCCAAAAGGGACCAATCGCGTGCCGCCCCCTCAGTTGTGTGCGAGTTGTGTGGATCCAGTATGGTACTGTGACAGTTACCGTATGTGCATTACCGCCAGTATCATACCAGTACTGTACCAGTACTTGTACATGTACTGGTATTGCTAACATCTGTGAGCAGTATAAACTTACTATACCCCTTTGTCATTTACAAACACCACCTCCTACTTCGTGTTAATCCTCGAGTAAACGTGATGCCCGGCACTCCATCACTCGATTCACTCCTTCGGCAAGAGTCGCCATGAGCGCGTATTGAGATTCCGAGACATTGCGCGTTTCGCCTCCATGGACGCAGCAGAACGTTCCGACAGCAGTAGTACCTCCGCCTTCCGGGTACGTGATCTTGACCGGGAAGCCAAAGTAGAAGCGCACACCGTCACGGCGCACAATATTCATCGCAGTGAAGCGAACATCTGCCTCAGGGTGTCGAACAAGCAGCGGTTCTCCAGTCATAATAGTGTGGCCACACATCGCATGATCACGGGGGATTTCAATTCCTCGCCATGCAGGCTCGGTGGACGCCACGACGTAGCACACGCTTGGTCCGAAGATCGTCACCAATGTGGCGTCACACTGTAGCTCTCCTCGTGCAATGTTACACAGCAGCTCGAGGTCTGGGAGGTCCATCACGTGCGAAATAATGTTCGGGTGGGTGTTAAGCCACTTTAACCGGTAGGCTTCATCTGCTGGTACGGGGTGACGTGACACAACAACGACGTCTTCAGCGACCTCAGCGTCTTCATCGTCAACATCTTCATCATCTTCAGTATCGTCGGTATCCTCGGCCGCATCGTCGTTCATAACTGTATACTGCAGCGCGTATTGGCGCCCTGTGGCACCTGCCAGTGGGGGTCTTTCCTCGTCTTTCGGAGTCATAAGGTCTTCTTGGGTGACTTCTTTCGTCTCTAGTTTCGGGATCTCATTCGAAAAACCTTGTTCCTCTGCCAACCGGCCCAAGCTCTTTGACAATTCAGCAGAGCTAGCACGGAACTTGCTGTTTTCCTCCCGTTTCGGACTGAGAAGGTGTTTGATGACCCGGATGACTACTGGTTTCTCCTCTTGAGTAGCATCGCCAAGCACTTGGCTTAGCACCCGCGCAATCGCCGCATTGGGCGGCTCAGCATCGGGACTATCAGGCTGAATGGGTCCATTGGACGGAGATAAACTGTCATTCGACGCGCAGTAGCTGTCATAGTCGGCGTCGTCCACGCGCTGCATACAGTGCTCGCACAAGTGCACAGTCTGACTATACTTAATACCTTCGTTTGAAGTCTCATACGATTCTTCTGACATGGAGTCCTTGCCGACTGTGCACACGCAACGCGCGCACACGAGAAAGCCACAAAGCTGGCAACGCTTGGGGCCTCGCGCGTCCTCCTTCGTGCTCCTTCTTCTCTTCGAGCCGCCGAATGGACTCCTACCAACCTTCACGCGGCGGGTGCAGCACGCGCAACGGGAGTTGCTGGGCTGCACCTTTCGTAAGTCAGCGAGTACCTGCGCACCGAGTCGACGTCGACGCACTGCGACGTTAAGCTGCTTGAGTGTGCGCGCTAATTGCACGACCCGTGCGAGCACTACTCCGTTTGACGCGTCATCGGTCTCCTCGCGGTTCCTCGCCATCTTGAGCCATCGAAACGGAGACGGTTTACCTGAACCGGTGGTCGACGCCACGTGTGCACAGAAGGTAACTCGGACGGTTCGTTTCGCTCTGCCCTCCTTCGTCTTCCTGTGCGGCTCGGCCGTCACAAGATAGAGGGCTGATAGGCCCTGAATGTGGATCAAGCTGGTCGATTGGGCCTTGCCCGTGAACACGTCGTCCGGGTGCAGCGATGCGAGCGTGACGGTGAACCCCTGACCTGTAACGTTGTTCGATTGCTCGAGCGAGTTAATAGCACTAACGAAGCACCACTGCTCGTTGCGCGCCAGCATATGGCGCTTCACGAACGTGGCCGTCCGGACCGACACGCTCTGTGTCGTGATCTCCTCGGCGTGGTGGACGATGGCGCCGTAAATAAAGTCCTGTCCGACCAGCTCCCGCATCACACAGGCGTAGCAGTCGCTCGTGGGCGGGGCCAATAGCGCCTGCATCTCTTTAAGTGAACAGTCAATAATGCACGTTGCAGTGACCACCGTGCCGTCCGTGGAGCGCTCTGTCGTCACGCCGGCAGTCACCGAGCGCCGGTGCTGCAGCGTTTCCAGGTCAATGCGGGCCGCAGCCTGTGCCGCCACCTCGGCCAGCCGTCGGTCGCTGGCGCGCACGTATCGCCGCTGGTCGCCTCCGCCGGCGTTCATCATTATTGCTTTGCGCTCGTGCTAACTTCCGGTTGCTATACGCGGTATGGCCTATTGACTCAAATGATAGGCAGCCAGGGCGGGCAGCCGTTGCCACCGGATACCACGGTCTCTTACGTCAATTCAACGGTGGGACGTTAAGAGAGACCGTGGGATGTCAAGAGAGATCGTCGGGATGGGACTGGAAAGTCTCCATGCGAAACCGCAAGTTGCGGAGACTCCGGCGGCTGTACTCGAGTAAGTTGACACCGTCAACTTGGGGTGAGTGCCAACCCAGCTTGGCAGTGTCAACTGGCCACAATTATTGTGGAACATTTTGCACCGACTGACGAAAAGTAAACGTTAAACCATCCAGCCAGTCAGTGACGGCGGTCCACTGATTGAAGTGGACGTATTGGAATCAGACAGACGTGCGTGTCAAACCGCAGCGGACAGCCCAACTCGTACTGTCGTCTTTAAAGAAGCCTATGAGTTTTCGTGTCCTCGCGTTCACACGAAATACTAGTACAGTCGCAAGACGTTGGCAGAATTGTTATCACTAAAACTTTAAGCGCAGTCGCGTTCTCGGCGACGGCAAATTCCCTGAGCTGTTGCAGCTGCATTCTTTCCGTCTCGATCACGGGCCAACGCATGAACACGGCTGGCTTGCCCCAAGGCGCATTGACCGTGACGGTCTGGGGCGCATACTCCTCGCCGCTCCACAGGTGTTTCTACGTGAAGGCTGTGGAGTTGACAATGGCGCCCTGGCTGTCGACTTGAAGCGGAGGAAGATACACCTTTACGCTTGAAGCAGCCAGATCGTACATGTACACGGGGGCCACATACAGAGCCTCACCCAGCCAGAAGTCTCGTCGATGACGACGCTCCCGACCGAGTCAGAGAGTATACCATCGGATGACGGACGAGAGCACCCGTTCGCCTGATATTCGTCTAGCAAAGCCAACCGCTACGGCTTGAGACTTCGGAACAGGCGGGCATTGTAGGCGTGAGAATCTCGGGTCGTCTCGTTCGTGTAAGCCTGGACGTGATGTCGCCCTCGTGAGTGCGGAAGGCCGTGCCACTGAAGGCGCCGAGCTCTCCCCAACGACCCAGGAGCGCAGCATTTCGAGTGATGTTTCCGACCGTGGCCAGTGTGTTCGTATAGCCACCGATATCAGAGTGGGTCTGTGCGAACCCCGAAGCACTTATGTAAAAAATGCTGCTGATAATGGCACGCATGCCGTCCTCACGAGATTCGTCGATGTTCTGGTCACCAACCCAAAAGAGGTTCGTCACAGACTGCGATGGTATACAAACTCGTGTTGTATCCCGCATGCCCCTTGTGAGCGTGTGCCTACAGGACTGGTCGGGCACGCACCTTCAGACGGGTGCGTACGGCATCTCACTTCACCTCTCCACTTCACGACTGTGGTGGAACTGGGAGCCCGACACGACGCTGTACGCGACGTGGGCCGAGTGGGTGCCCCACCTGTTCCACCTACGGGGTGCGTACCATGAACTACATAATACGTTCTTGACTAACGTGAGTACCACACGAGCAATGGACGGTTCATTGTAGGTGAACTTGCTGTTCAGTTAAGCAAATAGCTAGACAAGCTTCTACATTATTAATAATAAGTTGGTTCATCGTACGGTTTGAAGCTCTCCACGAGGCTGGCTTGGCTTCGGTTTGCTGCTGAACATGTTGGCCAGCTTGTCACGTTTCCGCAAGCCCACGGGCTTCACAAGACGCTCATAGGCAGCGTTGGTCGACTTTCGCACAGCTTCCTCCTCCTCCGTCGACGACCAGAATACTTCCGTGTCCACTGCTCTTGCCACGATACTTCCGGACGAGGAGTCTGGCAAGTGCAGACTTAATTCGCTCGAGCGACGCTCATCCTGTGCGTTGAGCACATCGATGGCCATTTCAACGCCGTCTAAAGCCCGAGGCGGCTTCACGTCGCGTGGTATCTCGCCTGGATTACCGTGAATCGAGAATACCGGCAGACAATCCCCGTCGTACCGCAGTGGCTTGTACGGCACGAACCCCTTGCTTTCGTCGCGAACCGGTTGCACTGCCAAATACGCTTCGAGTGACAACTTGATCATGTGATGCGAGTCCAAGATGCGAGCGAGTTTCCTCGGATCGACGTCGCACACCATCGCTTCAAGCGGCAGATGGGAATAAAAAGACTCGACGGCGATGTTGAGCGCCCAGTCCGGGTCGAACGATCTGGCTAGCCCCTCGGCGTTGTCTCGGATAGCTGGTTGAAGCAGCTGCTGGAAACTCGACAGCAGCAACTCGACTGTACAGGTTATAGGATCGATCGGCAAGATCCCTACACCAACTCGCTGGCACAGACGAGCTGTAAAGAGCTGTGACGGGTGAAAGCCACAGATGGCGACGGGCTTGCCGGCCATGAGACCTTCGGCCAAGACGTCGGACTCTCCCCAGTGGATCGTGGCAGTTACACGCGGGAATAGTGTCGCGTACGGCAGCTCCGTTTCCGCCACGTAGACAAAGTCGGAACGGCACGGGGAGTGAGCCGTGCTCCGCAGCTCTCGAGCTTGAACAAGGACTCGCACGTGAAGCTGTCGAGCAGCCAGCTCGATTTTCTTCACCAGATCCTCGAACACACCGTACGACAAGGCGCGCGTAGACACACCGAAGTAGATCACGGGCACGTCGACCGTCAAGAACGCGAACTCCGTCAGAGATCGCGGTATCTCTTGAGTGTCGTAGCCAGCTCGCAACGTTACGTGGCCAGCCACCGTGAGCTCTTCACCCCAGTCCAGAGGCTTCGGAAGCAATGCCGGGTTGTACAAGTACATGTGTGGCACTTCCCACTGGACGAGCGGATCCGGCCGGTCTAAGCGGCTCTTAAGTCCAATGAACGAGCGGAACTGGGTCAAGACGTCGGCTACGCTGCCGTGGCTCAAGGCCGCGTCGACGACCCCATGTGACAGCAAATGGCTGTACCGGGGAGCCATTGTCGCCGCTGCGTCAGACCCGGCCAGCGAACTCAGTACGTGCGGGAACTCGAAGGTTGGCGACAGCGGCTCGAGGCTGGCGCACTGTAGCGGGATACCGAGACGCTGTGCCACATGCACATGCCCGAGCAGCATTGGGTGCCACAGCAGTGCGTCGGCTCGGAAATGCTCACCAGTCTTGTTAGAGCCATTACCGTGCGGGTCGGATCCGTATGCAGCAGGCCAGAGCGAGTAGATGAGTTCTCGGAATGTTTGAAGTGCTCCCAGACTCGAGCGACCTCGCTCGGCGTCGACGGCTTCCAACTGAGCGTCGTGCACTAATTGGACGCAATCTTGGACGCTTTCGGGCGCGCCAGCCAGTGGATAGAATTCGAGTCCGAGCGCGACAATCTTAGAGCGAAAGCGTTCATTGGCCGCCAGACGTACCCGGTTACCGTGTGTGGCAAGTCTCAACCCGATGGCGGCGAACTGTTTGACACCGTTGTCCCATGTACCTATGGCAGCCAAGCAAACGTTCATGGGTGGAACGGGTGGTTTGCTGTTCGGGTTTGCCCGCGACGCTTGCAACATTTTATTTTGTTGGAAAGCTGTGAATTCTCTCCAGTTAGCAATCTCGTCTTTGCTGATCATGTCGGCATCTACGTTGCCACTCACGTCGACCGACCCCAGTGATGTAAGCCGGGCCTCATGCAATACGAATCCAGGTTGCTTATGTGATGTCGCACTCCACTTGGGCGTGAAACTACAGGAAAAAGGAGCATGCATCCACGGAAGATGCTGTGAACTTGTACCACAACTTGGCTGGTCGTTGGACAGTCGAGCGTTCTGGTCTTTTTGTATGTCGAGCGCAGCTTGGTATCTCGCGCGATAACGCCCCACCTGGTCGTTGATGCTATGCAGCATTTTCTTGCGCTTCTTTTGACTGGAAAAGATCACATTGTCGACCCGGTTAACCTCCGTCGATGGGGTGTGGCTGTTGGCCAATCCCTTCTGTACGCCGATGGCAGACATGAAGCGACGATCAAGTATGCTCGAGTGTTTTTGCTCACCTTCGTCACGGTGCGCGTTGATGTGGCCCGTGACGACGCGGTCTGTGAAGTGGACAAGTCCGAGTGTCGGCCGCACGAGAAAGTAGCCCACACCCTTTAAGGTTCCAAGGGCTCCACCGGCCACACCGTTTTTCGAGAACCCTTTGACAGGCTCACGAACGAGACCCGTATACGCACCAGCAAACTCATGAATGAAGGCGCCGGTACCAGACGAAGCACCGGCCAACGTCGAGTCTGGGCCACGCGCCGTGTAGTCCACGCAGTGATAGCTTACCATCTTCTTTCCGGTGTTCTCAGGACGCTCGCCCACGATGAACGCACAGCGATCACACAGCTTTAGATGATCACGAACGCTCCAGCGAGTGGCGATCCGCTTGTGATCCAGATCACAGAACATCTCCTGCGTCGGCAGGTGTCGATAGAAGCTGCGCACGGCCTCGCCAGCTCCATCTTCGCGACGCAGGACATCGCGCAGATCCAGTGCTCGAGCACGCAGTGCCGGGTCCATGAGCCCCACAAACGCCTCGCGTAGCTTCTCAGTCGTCAACTGCGCGATCGGACAGGGCTCGACACCCACGCCGGCCTTCACCACAGCGTGACCCCAGAACGGCTGATCTCCGAAAAATGGTACGATGAACGTGGGCTTGCCGGCGAGCAGACCTGCAGCCGTGGTACCAGCACCGCCGTGATGAACCACCGCACACACGCGCAGCATGAGCCAGTCGTGCGGGCAGTTGCCGATGAAGAAGACATTGGCTGGGATGTCGAGGTCGCCGGCCATGTCGCTCCAACTGGACTGGATGAGCACGCGCACGTTCGCCTGTAGCGCTGCCTCGATGATCGTCTTGGTGGTGGCAAGCGGGTCGGCCAGCACCATGGACCCGAAGCCGACAAAGATCGGGCCACCATCTCTACCGAGGAACGTCTCTAGCTCGGCTGACGGCGTGTAGGAGCTATTGGATCCGCCGGCTAGGGTCACGGTACCAATGACGTCGTAGAGGTCACCCCAGTCTGCCGGCTTGGGCACGAGCTCTGGGCTCCACATGAAGGCATGCGGAATGTGAAGGTCCAGTAGTAGATCTCGACCGCCGTCGCCGTTGCGAATCTTGCGCAGTTTGAGCACTTTGGTGCGGAACTCGTTGATGAGGCCTTCGGTGCCTTGCCACATGAGCAGGTCCACCATCTTGTACGACAGGTAATTGGTTTTCTTCAGCTCGTCCGTGTAGGGCATGTTGGAAAGGGGGTGAGGGAATGCTTTGGTGGGCACCCACGGCTGCGGAAACATGATGTGCAGCGGCACGCCGAGGCGTTCGGCGACGTGAATGTGTCCGTAGGAGACGGGGTTGGCAATGATGGCGTGCGCCTCGAACGGTTTACCCGACACGCCTGGGCCGCCTCCGTCCGGGTCTGGCGCCGAGACGGCCGGCCACGTCGAGTGCACGATTTCATTGATCATCTCCTTGTTGCGTGGCACGTCCTTGGTGAGCGTCTCAATCTTGGTGGGGATGAGGTGGCCGCCCGTCTTAACCATGTAAGCGGCCAACTCCTTCGGGTCTCCTCCTAAGGGGTAGAATTCTACCCCGTGACTCATGACAAAGTCTCTGTACACGGCGTGCGTGGCGAGTCGTACGCGATGTCCGTCCTGTTGCAGTCGCTGTGCGATAGCTAGGAAGGGCTGGACGTCTCCTCTCGTACCGACGATGATGATACAGATACGCATGAGCGGCGGACGTTGGATGGCTGCGCTGTTTGTCACTCTTGGCGTGGGCATGAAGACATCGTCATCATCGATGAGTTGTTGTGTAGGCGTGTGCTGAGTAGCATCAGCGTTATGCGAGCGTAGTTGACTATCGGTGGTACCCTCTTGGGCGAATTCGAGTTGGATGCGGCCGTCCGGTCCGCATGCAGCGACAGCAAAAGGATGATGCTCATGGGTTTCCAGAGTTGCATCGACGTGTACCGTAGTGCTGAAGCTGCTTCGTTGCATTTCGCTAATTAGGATGCGGGTGGTATTGAGGCCAGGTTGAAAAAATTGAAGACTGACAGCAAAGACTAGAACGAGGATGAGTGGTAAACATAGCGAAACCAGTGTTTCGTCTTGCCCGCAAACATGCGATACGAAATCAAGCCGGATTTTCATGCAAAAATAGCGCTTCATGTTCTGTATATGTACCGGTACGTCTGATTAGAGAACGCCTCATAAACAAACAGTAGTGGTGTAAGGGCAAACAACGTCTGCTGGAGCAAACCAATGTGTCGTATCAAAGCATAACCCCTGACCAGCAAAGAACGATGTGGTGTTTTTGAACTCGCGGATGTTTTCTGTAAGGTACAAAGTCATTGTCGGGTATTGGTGCCAATAGCCAATCATGGCGACGCAAGCGGTCGAGCTCCATGCACGGTGTGGCACACCTCACACATAAAGAGAATCTCGTGGTCCGTGCTCCAGCGAAGCAAGCCTCCTCGCAGCCCGCCGCCCCTTCCCTGAAGGCAAGGGCTCTGCCATTAAGATTTCTTAATGCCCAAGCGCATCCCCTGGCAGGAGACAGCCTCGCTGTTGATCTTGACGAAGCAGACGCAGTAATCGAGATGCTGAAGGGGTTTGACATCGCAAGCAGCTATACCACCAAGTACACTGCTTACCAGGGGCACTGAACCCCACAAAGCGCGTTACCGATTGCTTGAATGCAGCTCAGAGGAGTGCACGGAAGCCAGCGACTTTAAGTGCGCGTGGCGCGGGAAGAAGACGACCTGTCTCGAGACGAACCTCGTATCTTTATATGAGTTCGGCGAGCATACCACGGAGGCGTCCTCGCCAACGCGCAAACGGTTGACGGAGACACAGAAAGCATTCTGCAGGGAGATGGTCGTACATCATCACCGGCCAAGGAGAATCCACCGTGCGCAATCGCGCAAGTTCTCAGTCCCGCTTGCAGACTTGCCCAATTTGAAAAGCGTCCAGAACTTCGTAAACTACTGTTCTCGCACGCATTTAGAGCACCATGATCGTGCCCAGGAGCTGAGGGACTCGATCCATGCGAGAACTTACACTGGATCCATCAATGTATCAGCTATTCACGTTTGGATGGGTATTGGATAGCGAAGGCAAGCCGGTGGTCGGAAATGGCTCGGACGAGAATCCGTTCATCGTTCGACTGACGACCAAAGCTATGATGCTGAGGCTTATGGTGCCACCCGGGTCTTTATTCTGCACGTGGATGCTACCTTTAAGATAAACTACCGCGAGTACCCAGTGCTCGTGGTGGATGTGTCGGATCGCTCTCGCGGGTTCCACGCAGTAGCGCTTTTCATTATATCACAAGAGACGCAGCCAGTGATCGAGGCGGCGCTGTTATCCCTCCAGCGTTTGCTCTTCTGGATCATCGGCAACCCGCTGATAGTTCAGTACGCGATGGCCGACGCAGACCAGGCTCAATTCAACGCACTGAAATCTGTTTTTGGCAGACACACGCTATTCCAGCCGTTGATGTGCTTCTTTCACGTCATGGAGAAAGTTCATTCGGCGATTAAAGGTTTTCCCTCGGGTGTGTCATCTGTGATTGTGCGCAATATGTACGACCTACACTTTGCGCGGAGTGAGAATGCTTTTTTGGTGATGCGGGACGCCGTTTTGAAGAAGTGGACTACCCATTCCTTTCTCGCGCTTCGCCCAATACATGTACGTGCAGTGGCTGTCCGGAAGGTTCAGCACGTGGTAAGTGCTTGCTACTCCAAGTGGTTTTGCGTCGACCAATAACCCCGCGGAGACGTTCAACGCGCTCTTGAAGAGATATTACACGCTGAGACGCAGATTAAAAATGGGCACTCTTCTCCGCGAACTGAGCGGCGAGCACCAGTCTTATAGTACACGCCACTTTCGCTATGACATCGATCCATCAGCAACCCTCGTTCGCCGCGTGACCGAAATGAGGCACGAGAACCTGATTGGTCTGTGGCCCGGAGCGCCGCTTCAAGCTGCGTATGCCGGAAGTCAGGGAATTATTCCGGTTGTTTCTCGCCTTGCTAGGAGAATCGCGGTTGCACCTAATAAGAGAAACGAGGAGGGCATCGCGATGTCCGCCCAAATGGGGGCCAACTATGCCCGCGTGGAGGTGCAAGGCCAGCCTTGGGATGGATGGCAGGTTGACGTTGAAAACAAGTGGTGCCCCTGCAATTATTGCTTTGCTTTTGGCACCTGCGTGCACATACTGTTCGCGCTAGGGCGGCGGACCACGTCGACAGTAACGGGAGAGAGTTTCTCGTCAGCTGCAAGAAGCGCAAGCGTGCTTCTTGCAGCGCGCATGTTGAGGACGGTCGGCCACGCTTGGTTGGCCCGTTCTAAGCTTGGAGTGACCCATGACTTGGGCGAGTTCGCCTTGTGCCGCCCGGTGCAGGTAATCTCGATAGGGTGGTATATATAGAGCTAATACAACCGAGCGTTACTGCAAATGTGTTCAGGATAACCAAAATTTTGTATTGACCCTTGAGTAGTTGACGGAGGGCAATGTAATGTTGTTTGCCACCGTTAGCACCAGAGGATATTAACCGAATTTACTCGTTGCCCTCCTCGCTGATTCTTCCGTCCAGCAGTCATCGGACGCGCATCTAAACCACCTCTCATCTTCGTAGTTGACCGTGATCTGGGTTCCGGCCTTGACGTGATCATCTTCACGAGCACCTTGACATTTGTCCTGTTTTGAAGCTCCACAAAAGCAGCATTCGGGTCGTATGCGTGGCTAATAAAACGAGTAGTGTAGCCGCAGCGTAATGCTTCCACGTACACGTACTTGTTTCGCGCTGACTTAGTGTTATACAGCATCGTGTAGCCACTGTTTTGCTTGACGGCTTGGTTTGGTTGCCCTTGTACGATCGCATCGTACTCGCTCAGCGTGCCCAACGTACTCGCCTACGACGTCACCTACATCAAGCCACATAGTAGTGTAAACTGCAAGCCCGACTCGGTGTGTGTCAAACAGCTTGAGCGATGTGCGTTGCTGCACAGAGCTTGCAGGCTGTAACATTCCGGTGTGCAATAGACTGCAGAAGCTGCGTTATCGCATGTGTCCATGAAGCAGTCCAGAACGGCGAGCATGCAAGTTCCGTAGGCGAGACCTGACTCCCGGAGCCTCAGCAGGGCCTTGACCTTGCGGGCCTTGAGCGTGCGCGCATGATATATTTGCCTACCGCTGCGCGTGACGCCACACTTGCCTTGGTCTCTGCGCTTCCTGGAGCGTGAAACGCTCCATTTGTCCAGGTCTCTTTTTCGCTTGGTGCCGAATCTTAGCGTGCATTAGGCGAGTAGGGATTGTTTTCGCGTATGCATCCGCATCCAGCAAGTCACGGTCGCTTGGCTCAGTTGTGTCCACATTGTCTGCGCTAGCCACCTGCCCGCTACAATCACTCCCTGCTGCAATTTCCTCATTCGCATTGGCCTCGGACGAAGCAGAAACATCGTTTCCTACTCGACGTTTTGCGTGCACTAGTCAACATGGCATCGAGTACAGCTGTCTCAATCACAATCTCCGTCCTTTCGAGAGAATCCTCGCGCCGGCGATATTAGACTGCCCCAGTTGATGCATCTCCACTAGTGCACGGCACTGTCACGTCGGTTCCTGGTGCGCTGGATCCGGCGGAAGAAGGGGCGCCCTGCGTCGAGGAGTTTAGCACTATGCCGATTTTTGCGAGTAAATTAACAGCATATCCTCGTGTAGGAGGACTCCATCTGACCTGTTCGATGCTTCTCACTTTCTTTAACAGCATCCGCGACAGTTTTCGCTGCGCTGGACGTGGAAGAAGGTGTCTCTTTCCGCCGCCCCGCGTCTGGTGTCACATGCGCCTGCTGTGAACTAATCTCCCCCAATTCCTCGCGTGCAGCACGATATGTAATTGAGGTTGCGTTATACGCTCGGTGAATGGCACCGGTATAGCCTCGGCGAAAGCCCTGGATCTCATTGGAGGCTTCAACACCCCACCTACCAGCTTATACGAGCGCAGCTTGCACCAAAACGCAGTGCTGTCCTCGCAGCGGTTGCCAAATCGATCCGCTGTGCGCTTCACCATCGTCGTGAGCGAGAGAATTTCTCTAGGGTCCACAGAGAGCGGCAGGTTGACGCCTGGAGTGTCGTGACGCTGATAACGATTGCGGACCGGAGCCAACGTGGGTCGGCAAAGACGAAGCCAGGCGTGTAGTACGCTAACTTGTCACCTGCTCGGAGGGTCTCGGTGGGGGAGCAACTCCGACGCGGAGAGGCCTGGCATGCTTCGATTGCGAGTGCTCAACGCTGCTGCTAAGGACGTGGGAGGCGACGTTCTGCTAATGCTTCTGCCACGCCACGCACGGGTAGTGTGGGACACACCACCGGCTTACACATTCAGCGCACCTACGCTGAATGCGTAAGCAAGCGCGGTCTCGAAGCCTGCACTTGCTTTGCGGCCAGCGTGCACTGTCGCTGCTTAGTTTGGTGTGAATTACTTTTTGGTCAGCTCGGTACGTGTCCGTTAGGTTTTCTCGTCTAATTACTGCAGTGTACTGTCCACCCGGCTCGAAAGATGCGATCATAACGCCGGTCCACGTGATCAAGCCAGCAAGCACTTGGGCTCAATTGCCTCAAACCGAATGCCAGATACATTCTCTTTTCCACTACATAGAGGGTAGGCTAAGGTGAGCAGACGATAAGCTTTGGCGGAACTGGCGTGGATGGGGTGGGTGTGTGGTAAAGCGAGCGTGACCCTGTGCCATTGCTTCTGCTTGAGGTCTCGGTACGTCAACAGAGAAAATGAGTGGCAGCCTTGCAGTACCGTAGCTTTGGAATATTTCGCACCATTACTGTATACATTGTAGTCTGCTGTACACACTTGGCTGAGAGATCTGACTTGACACGGCATCACTAGTGGGTCCATGCTTGGTGACCACTCCTCCGAGTACAAAGTATTAGTGTAAAATACAGTATAACTATCCGGGACAACCATAATTGCTCGGCTATCAGTCAGTATCACTTCACGTCTAGAGCACCTGTAGACACCTTCGTTTTTATTGAAGCCATTTCGTTTTAGCTAACGACCAAGGGCATGCCCTCTAAAAGTTGATGCTAGCGGTGGTGTAGCAGCGCAGTATGAAGCCCGGAATGATGTTTAGCCACCCAGCCACCTTTACTGTCTTTCCCTTTTGAGCACAATATCATCACATACCCTGCCGCAATTGGTAGAATCCGAATAGAAAGGGTACCGCGTATTAGGCACATTTCGCTCATACATTTACAAGTTGTAAATTACAACATGAATGAACCTGAAACAGTGGTACTACTCAAAAGGGAGGGCGATACACATCTGCACGCTCGTAAATAATATTTACAGTTAGTTGTACCAAGGAACGGTATGAAATAATGTGGGTACAGTACTGTATTACATGTACTACGTAATACAAATGAACGGTCCGCACGTGATGTCCCTTCAGACGTCAAAAAAAACTTGTACACGTTCACTATGTATGACTACCACATATAATCACTAGAGTCTTGAGCTAAGACTGCTCCGAACCAGAACTGTCATACGCGACACTATTATCGCGCGTAGCTGCCACGATCCACTGATGTGAACTGGCCGAAGGTCTTATTGCCGGCAAGCGCGTCGCCGTCTGTGGATCCGTCACAGCTCTTCACTGTCAGTGAGTTGGCGTGGAGGATATCACCGATCTACCAACAACCTGTACAGTCGAGTTGCTGCTGTCGAGTTCCAGCAGCTGCTTCCAAAAAACCAGCTACAAACAGGAGTTGCTACGATCCTTTCGATTGGGACCGGGAGCTCAACGTCGCCGTGGAGTCCTTGTATTCTCTTCTGCCGCTCGAAGCGAGGCGCCTTGCCCTTCGGATGCGATTGAGATGAGTCGAGTCCGCACTTAACAGACTCTTCGTCAGTGAACACGAGATCGGTGGAGGAGGAGGAAGCTGTGCGAGAGTCGACCAAAGCCCTAGAGGAGCGTCTTTACATGCAAGTGGAAGTGCAAAGACTCGCTTGACGTTCATTTGGCTCTAGATCCGGTATAAACTCCTACAGAGAGTCGACGATGGCCTGTTCCACGGGGCTGTAGTCCCCGTCCGCTCGATTAAAGTTCATCCTGCGGTGCAGCTGCACGTTCGGGTTGCACATGATGCGCACCGACTCCACTCCCTTCTGCCCCAGATTCTTGCTGCGGGCGTGCAGCATGAACGGGTGCACCAGCATGACATCGCCAGCCTTGCCGTTCACCTCCACCTCCTCCTGGCGTATAAACTGTCTGGCGTGGTAGCTCACGGCGCCGCCTTTCATCCCGCGCGGTTCGTTTCTTTCCAACAGTCTCGCGACCCACTTGTGCGAGCCCACCGATAGCGCTGTGCCTCCTTCACCCGGCGCGACATCAGAGAAGAGGAAGATCGCCAGAAGTCCAGACTCCTTGCTATCCACGTGGTGCTGGTACGACGCGCCGTCCACGTGCCACTTGCCGGCAGCGCCCCACGGCGGCTCAGCGTGATCCGGGAACGTGACGATCCACCAACCAAGACCAAAATCCTCCCACCGATCCTTGCCGCATATCTGGTCCATTGCGCGCTTCAGACGTGGGGTCACCACGTCACCCCACACTGGGTCGTCCTCCGCCGTGTACAGCTCTGCTCGCAACCGACAGAAATCCAATAGAAATGAGCAAAACTCGCTCTCCGTACTCGATTGCTATGGTGGACTACATTGCACCTGGGATACCGTGCCTCTCCACCCACGTGGATGAGTCCTTCGTGATGCCGTCCCGGGCCAGTCGCGTCCAAATCAACTCGCGACATTTTTGAGCGGTGGACGACGAGAAAGCCCCAGGCAACAACACGAAACCGTCGCGAATGAACGTGTCGATGGAGTGTTCGTCTAGCGGAGGTGCATCACTGATCATGCGCTGCTTTTTGTCCACGGGCTCGGCGACCGGGTCGCCTTGGCCGCTCGCTGGTAGCCGCTCGCATGACTCGAGTAGTCGTTTCATTTCTAAAGCCGTTTAGCAATATTTGCAAAAAAAAAGGGAACATCACCTAAAACAGCTACCAAAACATTGGTACAGTGTACCAGGGCTGTGAGTATGCTGTTCAATGAAGTACATCTCGACGATGCGGTCAGAAGAAATGGCCTGTTACGCTAAATTTCATCACTGATAAGCTCGCCATTTCGAGGTGTGCGCTTTTGTTAAATCGTTCTGATCATCCTTGGTATCCCATGTCTACCAGGACGGCCCGGCTTCGCCCGAATTCTCCGTCGTCTTTGATTCCGAGTTAGTCGGTGACGGCATTCTTGGCTAGCATGTCCATGTTAAGCTCTTTCCGCTCCGTGTGTGAACCCCGAATAGTGCGATGACAGCGAGAAGCATAGGGAGTGTAACACGAAAGGACTATTACAGATAATGAGAGGAACAGGTCACTCCAAGGTTAGACAACATTTTTCGAAGTAATCACATGGGTAGGTCTTGAAGTTTTGTATAAGTACTTCATCTGCTTTATTCGTTTGCAACTGTTCACTTTCAAGAACGCAACCGACGACTTACGATGGCTCCCGCCGACGCCCAACAGCACGCAAGCCCCGCGACGACCGCGCAAATTAACCAGGAAGCACTCCTGCACGTGGGTGCACCAGCCGCCACTACGACGTTGCTCTTCCGGCACTGGCGGCGGCGCTGGTTCGCGTACCTGCCGCCACGCTGACGCTCGGGCGCCTGGAACAGGCGGAGGCTTTCGTCCGCGCACGCCAAACCATGACGACGCTCGTACACCTGGAGAAGGAGGCAGCGTTGTTCCGCGCACCTACCACCACGGCAATACTCACGCACTTGGAGCAGGAGGATCTGCTGGTCTGTACACCCGCTGCCGCGACGACACAAGTGCACCTGGAGCAGGCGGCGGCGTTGTAGCACCAGTTGGAGGAGGCCGTGGATCGTGCACCCGCCGTCGCGACGATGATTGTGTGCCTAGGGAGGACGGCGGCGTTGTACAAGCAGTTGGAAGAGGCCTGGTCCGTACACCCGCCGTCGCGGCGACTGCGCTACACAGCGCAGCCGTCGCCACTACGACGTCGCTGTTTCACCAGCTGGAGGAGGCGCTCGTGCCTGAACGCCCTGCATTGATGACGCCCGTGCAGTTGGAGAAGGCGGAGGTGGAGGTGCGCGCACTCACCAGCAATGCATCGATGTGGGGGTTGCCGCGGATATCTGCGTGCGGACTAGACGCTGCACTTTCGAAAGTGCAGCTGCTAGGGATGGTGGCGTTTGTAGGCGCAGCCCCACCACACTTCTCTTCATCGTAAGGTTGCGGAAGTTGCCGAAGTTGAAGCATCCTTACAGTGACGAAGTACCGGTTGTTGCTGTTTGGACGCCCGTGGTAGCATCTGCCACCTTGCAGGTGAAGCGAGCGTCGCTGCGTTTGATGGAGATGAAGACAGCGTCACTGCTAGCAGCGATGATATCGACGCGGAGGAAAACGAAGAACAAGCTTCGTCAAGTACGACCACCGCGCGAGTGGGACACTGGAGTTGACAGTTCTTCGACCTGATTATTGTTCACCAAATCTTCGCCGTGTGGTGAAGCACCTGCACGCAAAAAAGGACGGACGGACGGACGAAGTTGTATCTCAACGGCTACGAGTACAGCGCGCTACCTGCACGCAGGTCAAGATAACATACGGTGCAGTTTTTTATCGTAGCCAGAGCTGCCGAGCCAAGCTTGAGTTTATCGCAGCGGTAATGGACTATGATTTTGCCAGCATCTCGCACACTTGCATCCCGCCCTCGATCCGAGCGCTTACGGATCGCGACAAGAATAGGGCGTTTGACGTCGCGGCAGCAATGAAGCGTGAAGTCGACAAGATGGCGACATCTACGGTAGCATCCCCACTCCAGATCTGGGATGAGATAATCGCTAAGTACTACAGGACGCCCGAGACCAAGACTGCCGTCCGTGGAATGGCAAGAGGTCAAGTCATTAAGCGAGTCCACCACGCACGAGCGCTACACTGCGGAACGGACGTTCACGGTCGAGACGAAGTACCACCATTGGTGAGCGTTAAGAACAGCAACTTGTGGTTCTTGCAGTTCCACCACGTCTGGGGCAACATGAACGGAGAGTTGGACAGGATGATCGGCTGGGCGAACTCCACCCCCTACTGAATTTGCTTCGGTACGAGAATATCACGCTTTTTATGGATGGCACATTCCACTGTATATCAGAATAATTTGCTCAGTGCGACGTGGTAACAGTCTACGACCGAGATACCAGCCTCTACGTTCCGGTCTTCTTCGTGCTTTGCTCGGCCAAGAACTATGACACGTACTGGAACTTGCTCCAGTTTGTCTGGAATGCGTGCGGGGAGGCCATTAAGCCCGAAGAGGTCGTATGCGATTTCGAAGCTGGCCTTATCAACTCTGTGAGCGACTGGTTTCCTCAAGCAGCATCATCCGTTGCTTGTTTCATTTCAAACAAGCATGCCAACGTCGAATGCTGAAATATCGCTTGCACAGACACCAAGTCAAGGTTGCGGTGCTTCCGGGCATGCTAGACGTGCTCACCGTGATCGACAGAACTAAGATCGCGCAACAGAGAACTGATTGGGTCAAGAATGCTATTCAGGAGCGATGCACGAAGGACAACATCATATACTCTAGTGCCAAATGGGATTCGTTTTGGAAATTCATTTAGTGCACGTGGCTGAACCTGCTGCCACCAAAGTTTTGGAATGTGCACGGCTACATTAGTAGCGTTGTTGCACGCACTAACAACCCGCTCGAGCGATTAAATCGCGAGCTGAGTGCAGCGTTCGGAACCCTGCACGGCCCTGCCCCGATTCATTGAGACCGTGAAGGATATATCACGTCGTCGCGTCCAGCTTCGGGACGACATTAGCCTCGGCAGAACAAAGCCACCGAACCGTATTGAGCGGTACGAACTCCCATGCCCAGTCGAGCTGGCTAACGGCGTTGGTGAAGGAGTTCATGATGTAGTGTAAGCCTTTGCGGTGTGAATATAATGACTTTAGCTTGTGACCTATCGATTGGTCTTGTACTCACTGTGCACAGGTCATACGGAGATCACGTGAGCTAGCTACAAGACCAGCTTCGTCTATGACCAGCATCTGACACTACCGTGTAACAGACGCTTCAAGCTTAGTCCATAGAGATGGTGCTTACCTGATAATACGTTTTTGCTTTCGTGAATCCTCCACTCGGGCGGTAAGCCTCTTGAATCGTCTGTAGCGTAGAGTGCGTATCGGTAGTTATTGAACAGTTTAAAACTTTTGACGCTGCGTTGTCATTAGATAAAGTGATCCATGAGTGGCTTTTCGATCACCTCGATCACCTTCATTTTCTCGAACGAATACGTCTTCCGCCAGAAAACTTTGGCATGCATGTCCCACTGGGAGTACCGCCTCAGCAGGTTCACCGTCATGAAGAAGGCATCGCGCGCGACACATTTGACCTCACCCAACAGTACGACGCAATTGCTGGCTGGACCAGAGCATATAGTGCCTTAAACTCAGCGCGGAAGTAGTTGGTCATGACGCCGATTCCTTCCGATCGTTGATCGGCGAGGAAGCGGTCGTAGATCGGGCTATCATAGTCGATTTGTCTTCGAGCCGGTGCAACTACTCGTTATCAATCTCATTCGCCGTTTCTTGCAGCCTCTCCTCTGCTCAGTTAGCTTGCTAATCGAGAAGTGAAGCGCACTTTCGGACTTTTGGCGGGAATTGTGCCGTAGACCGATCAAATGCCGTTTCTTCGATAGCTGATAAATTACTGATACATACGCGGGGTTTCTGTAAATACTTCTAGAAGGCCGGCAAACTACCTTAAAGACAGCCAAATTGCGCTAGTTATTTAATACAGTAGGTTTGGCACAGTAGAACAATTATTTTCATGCTGGAGCATAGTGCGCAGTGCTCAGTCACACCCTCATTAACTACAGAAAAGAACAGTGTCTATTTTCAGTTACGGTTTACTTAATGTCTCTTTCTTAAGCCAGGTTAACAACACCGGTGTCTCGTTCCGATCCGTGCGGTTGTACGTGACTTATCACTTGATTCGATGCTGCTTTCGGTTGTTGCTTAAAAAGACCGAGACTTTTGTGCCTTGGATTCGGAATATTCTTACCTGCGTTCTCTCGTCGCTAGTGCTTGTAAGTGGCGTAGCCCTGTCTTGATGTATTCATTAACACTTCCTTGGAGCACTTCCTGTTTTATGTGTCACTCTGTGTCGCTGGATCCAGAGACTGGTGATACAAGCCGTGCTGAGAATTCACCGTATTCTCTTCCATTCGGCTTCATATTTTTGCGTCGTCTTCAAAAGCAGATCGGAGCCTTGCTCTGATATCCAGCGTCAATTTGGGAGGAGATCTGGTCAGGTAGTTTTCAATAATGCCTGTATTGGTGTGATTATTCGCTGTTAGCCAGTCCAATAACTGATCTTACTGCCAGCACGCTTGTACACAGGGACATTCTTGAAAGATAACCCCCAGTGTCCCTTTGTCCTTTGCGCAACAAGCCAGTTTCTGGCAGCTATTATTTCTTCTTTTCCGTCAAAGTAGAGATTGAGCTGCTTTGTCGCGAAGCGGTAATTTACCCATACTTGATACTCTGTTATCTAGTTGCGGTATTCGCTGCCGCGGCGTTTGCCTCATCGCTTTATTTTGGAGTTCGTGGTTGCTAACTCTGTTGCGAGGCGGCCTATTATGCCCTTTGAACCCCGTCCCAATGCGGTTTAGCTAGTTGAAAAGATTGCCGTTCTAGTGCTATCACCACATGTATGTTCAACATGAGAATAGATGGTGATACCCCCACGGGAATTTGTGCAAGCTTGAAATGCGATTGACCACTCATCTGCTATAGAATGACCACTTGTTGGCCGTCTCTGTGGCGTGCTGCCTAGACCCTATGACGTCGCCTGGCTTTCCGTGGTCCATTGATATTCCTCGTTGAGCTCTCGTCGTTATGGCAGTTTCAGTAAGCGGTTTTACTTCCAATTGACCCGTTATTTTAAATTCTGGGCATCCCAGATGCGCTACAGTCACTTTGGTCAGGTGCCGGTCCCCAGTCTGGTGGGAGGAAGCGTTGGCGAGTAGAAGCAATATATGGCAGCCGACTGTACGTATATCGCGGTGCCGCGCACCCAGTCCTGGAACACCTTCCTCGTCATCCACGCCTTCTGGTTTGCTCGGTAGTTCAACCCGAGCTGCTTCGCCGACTTCTTGTTTTAGCGTGTGTGTTTTTTGCTTTCCCGAGATACAAGATAGGAAGAGCATCTGAGCCGTCGGCGTTAGCAGTCACTACCAGCGTTTTCTTTTTTTGACGTCACGCATGTACTTTGAGCAAATAGAACGTGTAGGAGCCATTGCATAACATAACCCAGTTTGCCCATGTTATAAATATTTTTAGTAGCATAGAATTCTGTCACCGTTTGGACTCATCATAGACCCACTTTAATAGCGATCGGGTCTGCCGAAGCAGCTTTCCCATGTAGCTGACGGTGGCGCAGCCCATGCCTCCTCAGAACCCCTGTCGTTCAACCAAAAGAAAAGTTTAGATCCCAAGCATCGCATAGGCGATCTTACACTCAAGCTTTCATCGTGATGAGCTCGCGCGACAGATAGACGTTGCGGTGCTCGATGCTCTCAATCCATGCATCGAGCGGCTTCTCGAGCGTCGCGAAACCACTTGGAGAGGCTTTCCAGCGGCGGCCATCGCCGTAATATATATCATCGCTCAGGATGGCGGTCGCGTTCTTCAGAGCACCGTGACGGTGTTTCTGGCTGGCTTGCTGCGCAACTTGTACTCCCACGCTGCCACCCCCCTTTGACTCATCTCTGGGCAGACCTTAGCCTTTCTGATGATGGCGCGCTTGTGGTTGATATTCATCCAGCGCCCCATTCTTCTTGCTTCTTACTGTGCGCGTTTTTTGAGTAGACTTGATCTCCGCGATTCGGGTGGTGGCGGGAAAATTGGTGGAGGCGGGAAACAAGGTTTGTCATGTTTAAAAAACGATATTTGATTGCGTATCACTTTTACCCGGTTATAGGCAGCATTCCGCGTCGGAATTGATGGCCGTGACTGTACTCCGTCAAAGGCCCAGCCCACTACAGAATCAGCGATAAATCCGCATTAGCAAGCGGGGTCCAACTCGACGGAATGGATGCCATGACAGGTCCATCGAGACACGTGTCGGGCAATGGTGTCTTGTTCGTTATCGATCTTTCATCACCCTCGTCGCTATCGGAAAGTTGCTCGAGGTCGTACCGATTATGCTGAGAAAATCTGAGTCTAGCACCATACCGATCGCGTGCGCTGGACACGTGATGAATGAACTCTTGTCCGAACGAGATATATGCCTTGTTCCTCCGACGTTTTCGCGCGGGTCAGACGAATAAGCGCACATTTTCTGAAGACGCGGACAGGCCGTATTTAAAAAAAATGCAAGGTCTGACGTGCGTCGAAACGCGTACCATACAGTACAGAGAGATTCTAAGTCTTGGTACTCCGTTCCTGGGCTCGCATCGAAGTACAATCCCTCCATCAAAGAGCGCAAGTCGCACTTCGTGCAGGCCTCCGCCTTGCTGTTGCTTGAGGCAGTTGTGTTTGAAATTCGCCCCATCTTGACTAGCCGCTGCTCGATGGCGTGAAGATGATGTAACAACTCTTCCAACGGCTGTCGATGGCGTGAAGATGGGGCGAATTTTCGTTGCGATAGTATATCATCATGGTTTTCGATTTCGCAGTTTATCGCCTCGGTGCCGTGTAAATACGAGATGCAGCGCAAAGCGGTCGAGTAGCTTCAGGAAGGCTGGATCACTGTTGTCGGCCACAAAACGAACTCAACGTTCTCAAAGTTCTTCTCGCGTCGGTGGACGCCCTTCCCGAGTTCTCTGACGCGAGAAACGTATTGAAGACGTTGGCTGCTGTCGCTTCGCTTCGTGTTCACAAGGACAAGGTTTTGCTGACTCATTGTTTCGAATTTATTGTCGACTGGATACTTGATATCTGGCAAACGTGCGAACAAGTTACTTATCTACCGACGAAAAAGTGCTTGCCTGTCGCTGCCGACATTAAGCGTCGGCGACGTGTCAGTATCGTATTTCCAATGTAGACTGACACCTCCGCACTAATGTAACCAATTATTGCCCAGAACAGAGATCCCGCGAACTCGCAAGTTAAGGAATAAATGCTACTATTTGCAATAATAACTCTTGCTGTTGCAAACGGCCGCTTAGAAGTAAATGACTCGTGTCAAGCCAAAAGGACGGCCTGACTCGGGTGCCATATACGGCAATGCAAGCTCAATGCTGAATTACCTAGCATGTCGAGAAACTAACGGTTCTAGCATTCCTGGAGGCACAGGCAATTCCAGTTTCTACCCTAATCTAATAGAGTCGCTAAAACAAAACAAGCACGTTCAAAATTTTCACTGGCTACGCGATCAGGGAAAGCTGGAGGAGGCTGCTAGCGCTCATAAGGGAGAACACAAGAAGCTTCGAGATGTATAAATATCAACAACTTTATCTATGATATAGACGAGAGTATTGTGTATGGGTTAATGAGGTCTGCGATGAAGGAGTCCCTATCTCGACGCGGATGCTGACAATCAAAGCTCTTGAGCTAGCCAACGCCGCCAACAATAAGAAGTTTGAGATTCCCGACAAGTTGGTAAATGACTTCAAGAGACGCCACCAAAACTTGCCAGGGCACCTGATCTTGCTGTTCTTGCGGCTAAATTCTCAGCACAGGTTACCCCTATCATACAAGACTTGCGAGGCTTTTTAAACATAGATTACAGTTTCATTAGCCACATTTTCTCACGTGTGGTGTATGCTTTGTTGAAATTCCCACATTGGGGATTGTATTGACCCACAGGAGGTGAATGTGAGAGACGCAGAAGATATGCATACCGTCTCGCCACCTCACATTTTTGGTTTAAACCTTCTTTTGTATTGGAGGTCTCCCATTTCGCTTTACCCCTACCATCCCGTGGACCGATGCCATCGCGGTTTAAGGCTTATCTACGCAAAGGCAGTCGCTGCGCTCCTGTGATAAAATGATTTTTTCATCGGCTCAGTACAAGGGTTAGCTCACCGAGCTGGACCCACATCGCAAATACCGCGCGGGTTCGCTGTGGCTACGTGCGCTCGCAACCGCTCTCCTCCGTTAATCGTTTTATGTGACTTCACCCCCTCCTTTTAAGACTGTACGCGTAACTTTATCTCTTTTTACAGATGTATGCCTACCGACATTTTCCTGTCATAGGAGCCACGATAAATGCATCTGAGGCTAGGGCTATAGAGCCCACGTGTCAGAAACAAATGCATCGTACTTATTTGCATTATAATTGTACTCGACATTTTTGGCGCAGCACACACTCGTCAACTTGACGGACGCCACAAGAAGCAGGAGGGCCGCCGAACGAATCGCGGAGACTGCGCGCCGGCTAAGCTGAGTGGGCGTTGGCACACAAGGAGGTCAGTACTCGCCCTCGGAGCTCCACATGTTTCCTTGCGCTACTCTGTCTCACACGCTAGTTAATTATGGCGTCTTTTGTATGCGTATTTGGCATCAAGCCGGCTGGTGAACGCATTACGACTTCTCGGCAAGCAGGACGTTTAAACGCTTGTGCATTCGGATGCGCTAATGTGTGTACAAGAGATCGGTGCACTGCTAAGCTTGTCGCCTCTGAATTGCATGCTGCTATTTTTTCCACATAGACAGCGGTTTGGTTCGCCATACTAACGGTGGTCTTCCAGCAGCTCAGCGTGGGTGGTGCTGACGGGCTCTCGAAAGCAGGGGAACAGAGGTGCGTATTTGTGCATACAGCGCTGCTGGTGTGTGTGTGTGTGCAATTGCTAACGCTATGCTGTAGCTATTTGTGTCTGGTTTGCAGATCATATAATTAACACCCGGCCTCCTTGTTTAGCACACTCTGGCTTATATGGCCATATTACGCTCGGAATACTTGCAGTCGTGCTCCTCCAGAAGCGAAGGCGTTCACGGATACAGGCTAATGTATTTATGCTTGGTCGCTACCTGAGCTATCTGCGTTTTCCTCTGCAGTTGCCATATCATCTTCAGAGTGAACGCAGCAACGTCGGGAGATGGGAACCGATATTGAAACCCAGCAAGCACTTGTAGTAGCGCGGTTGAGTCTGTCGTCCACTCCGGAAATACATGTTCTGTGCGCGTGTATCGTTTAGAAGATCAATGTGCTTGAACCCTCCGGTAATTGTATCTTTCGTCAGGTTCGCCCAAGTGCTTGAAATCCACGCAGCAATATCAGATCGTGACGGAGCGAAGAGTTCAAAGCCATTACCAGACTTCGTGCGCGGTTTCCTGCGGCGCTGGACAACTGCGGGGCGAATCTTGCTGTTGTCCGAGACGTCGGACATAGTGCCATCACACTCGCGGTACGCTAACCACAATGAAGACTCCTGTTGTCGCTGCTGTGGTGCCTGGCGTGCTCCTTGTTCTTGTTGTGCTTCTTGTGTAATAGCGAAATGGTTGCTGGCCGTATTGTTCCTGCCTGTAGCCTCGGCATAAGCTTCTAGCTGCTGCTGCACCTCGACGGCTCGTCGCACTACCTGCTGTTCTTCCTCTGCTGCCCGCCGCGCCACCTCTTCCCGTCGCACCGCCTCAAGAGAGTGGTGCCTAGCGACCTGCTTTCTCATCTGAGCTACCTATGCATGACGAATCTGATCTTTTAGTAGATTGTTCCACGCAATGGCTGTCGGCTGGCAGACATATGTGTACCGTGGTGGCACTTTCAGCAGAACGACCTTAGTAGACGCTGCCTATTGACAAACCTTCTCCGTCCAATGTCCCAGAGCAGCATAATGGTCTCTGTGCAGTTCTCACGCTCAGCGAAGTGGAACTTCAAAAAGCGATGGACAACTCGGCATCACACCAACCTTTTGTGTTGCCAAAATTGGACAACCTGATGACTTCTGGAGCGGCGCAATTTTGTTTTTATAGCGTCCTGTCAATGCCGTTTCGAAATTTTGTGTTCGCTACGCGCTCATCTGGCTTGGTCGATGGGCGCGTTTTATAAACCAAAAACGGGGGGGGGGGGGGTGTTGCCGTCGGGAGCAGCAAGAAGCATTACGGGGAGCACGGTCTTTCTCAGTGCAGGCACATTTGATCCATACAGTGCGTGCATTGCGCGAATCGATATTTCTACTAGGCAAGTACGCAAAGAAGACAGCTACGTTAAAGTTAGTAAGTCTGATAGCCTTGAGGTAAATTGTTCTGATACAGCAAAATTACCTGTTTGATCGGCGTTGTATAACTTTGATATACCTTGATCCACCATTGATTGTCGAAATCTTGCTGAAAATGCTGCTGGAACCTGTGCAGCGTCGTCTGGGGGCGTCTGTCCTTGTCTTGTTCTAGGTCGAAAAGAGAGCCTATGTCGACGAAAAAAGCTCCGGGTCCAGGAAGAAAAAGCCCTAAATGCGCTGGGCTCAAACCTTCTTCAGCAGTTATTTCCAAAGCCTTTTGGGTTAACATGCCTGAAGATACGGGGATACCTTCACGCTGAAAAGGGTTTATCCATAAAACTATTTGCTCTTCAGCCTCCGCAGAGAGCACAGTACCTAATCCACGCTTACGGCGTTTTAGCACACTATCTTTTTCCTTTTGCACACATATCGGCAATAGAAGCACCGTCTCTAAACCACCTTTGAATGAGATTCTTCTATCAGAGTCGTTTGCTAACTCACCAAAAAGCATCGCCAGTTTATCGGAACATTCAAACGTATCAAAGAGCACGCAACTTATCTGCATATGAGTACGCCGTCCGTGCGTACAGCATACGCTTCTGGCCTTGGCCTCCTTGTCGAGGTCACCCCATTCGCGAGCAAATGTCAAAATGGTGGTTGCTAGTGTGAGGAGGTATGCTACCTATAGTGAAGCCTAGTTCGACTACTACCAAGCACAGCGAGATGCGTGCGGACTACCAGTATTCAGTGCCCGACATGCCCAGGATACTGGCAGCGCCCGGTGAACACATCCTATCGACTATCGCGCGCATGTCGATGTTATCACACGCCTGTGTGCATGGCGCGGTGGCAATACCAATGACTGTATGCTAAAGGACATTGCTGGCTGAGAGCGGTCAAGATCGTGCAGCGCGCTACGAGTGCAACGCGCTTTATTATGGCGTATACAAATATATTTGCGGTACGCGCTGGAGCGCGGCGGTCTCTGACTCTCTCACCCACTTAAGCTTTTGCAGCTCAGCGAGCACTGCAAGAGAGGGAGAGAGCGAGAGCTGCCACACCAGACTACGCGGTTCTGTCGCGGCTACTGCCCGGCATTTACGTGTTTACGTTACTTCCTATTGATTGCCCTGCAACTACAGCCCTCTAAGTGTGCACATACTAATGGCAATACACTTACATAGCGACGGACAGTTGGAGAGCACTCCGGTGACGCACCCTACGCCATCTCAGCTCCGAGTTCGCCGATGAGCAAAAATTTTGTTGAGGGGGCACAACTTATATATAAAGCTACGGTTGGCGCGCTTCTCAGCTATTGGCTGATGCTGCCATTAGCGATCTTGGGGCGAGCACTTCTGAACTGGTGCGAAATCTTGCAAGACGACAACCATGCCGATGAAAGACACCAGGCTCACCGTAAAGGACAAGGTGCTGATCGTTCTGGAAGCCGAAGGCGACATTATCAAGGGCACATCACGGCGAAATAGCGTAGCACCGTATTAAATTCGGACGTGGAGAAAGAAGAAGGCCGATTTGGTAGCTGCCTTAAAAAAGGCGCGAAATCCTCGAGCAAGATCTCTAAACTCTGGCAGACCCCGCGCAGCATCTCAAGTGGAAGAAACCCTTGCTCGCTGGATGTTAGAGCGTCGCAGCGCGGAGATTGCAGTCTCGACAAACCAAGTGATAGCAAAAGCGCTTTAATTGAACCCAACTTTCGTAGAGGAAAGCGATAATGTGGAGTTGGATATATCCGTTTCTCGCCCGTCACCGACTAAGCGTTCGACGCAGAACACACACGTCGGCCAAACAATGAGAGTCATTTGCAGCGGACAAGTGTAGAGGCCGTAAACGAGATATTTAAGCCAGGAACTTTGGAGGGAACACCGCCATCACTTTGAGACAATATGGATGAAACCGCCATAATTTTTCGAGATGCCGGGTTCAACGAGAATGAACGAGAAGAATGCTCGGACAGTTTTAATAAGGGGCAGTGGCTTAAACTCTCGAAGGCTGACAGCTTGCGTAGCGTACGCCGAGGATGGCACCAAGCTCCCGCTTTTTCTCGTCTTCAAAGGCAAACCGGGTGCTACCATTGAAAAGTCCTTAGATAAGCTACTGCCTCCTGGTCTGTTTGGCTGCTGCCAAGAAAAGGGCTGGATGGACGACCGAGGCTGTAAGCTTTGACTAGAACAGGTCTGGAAACCGTACGTAGCTTCTCATCCACCGTGTTTTCTTATGCTGGATGAATTCAAGTGCCATACCCAGGTCAGACCCCTCAATGACGTTGGTACGGATGTGGAAATTATTCCAGGGGGATACACATGCGTTCTGCAGCCGTGTAATGTTGGCATCAACAAACCTTTAAAGACAAGCTCTGCTCTCATTATAACATTTGGGTTGTTGAGAATATGATTGGTCTAGCAGCAAATAAAAACGTGCCGGTGCCTGAGCGTGAAGATGTGGTCCCATGGATTATTGCCGCATGGGCTTCGATTTCTGAAGCAACAATTAGGAATACTTTTTCATCCATTGGTTTTGGCGTCTCTCTTGACGAGGAGAATGAAAAACCTTCCACTGACGCACAACTTTCCGAAGCGTAGCAAGAAGACCAAGAAGGCGATGAAGGAGATTTTTAGTAGAAGAAATCGAAGACTGTGTACTTAAGGTTAGTCTCTGAACTGATGCTCAACATCACTAAGCAACAAGCAGCGCATCAATGCATTTATTGCGTTCTGAACGACGTCTATTCGCGAGTTGTCCGAGTTTCGGAGGTCCTCCACCACCGTCGCCATCTTGTTAGCGTATCTCTCTTATACGAAGTAGACGACGAGGGAGATATCTAATGTGGCAAGCTTGACAGCCTCGTCGAACAACGAAGGCTTTAACCACGTACTCTAGGTCGCCTTGGAAGTCATTCTCTGTGGAGCAAACCATCTCCACACGAAAACCAGCACGTCGTCTACCTTCAAATGCTGTCCACAGATATTTTGAGTAACACAGCTTCTCCCGCCACAGCCTTCGTCGCAATCAACGACATTCACAGCAGGGACCACAGGCATCGGTGCGTCCTCCTATATATAATGCAGACAGTGTTGTTAGGCCATAAGCACACAAAGACACCAACGAGCAGCTTTGACCTCACCATTCGTCTTCTTCTTTCCGATTGATGCTGTGCGCTTGTACCTGTTGATGCTATTAACTAAAATTCGATTGGGGCACAGCTTACCAACGAGCCCCTTCACCTGGTGCGCCCACCACTTACATATCGGTGCGAGGGGCACAGCTCACCAACGAAATTGGGGGGGGGGGGGGGGCATAGCTTATCGGCGAATTCGGTAGTTGCCTTCGCCCAATACGTGTAGAGCTTACGTTGCTCCATCGGCAACGTAAGCACCGCCACTATAACAAGAAACAGTTGCACTGTCCCCTTAGTTACATATGGTTGGTTAAATATTAATGGAACTTATAACAAAACGACCATTATAACAGGTAAATGCCGGTAAAATGAAACAGAACTAAGTGTATTTAATTTGAGATGCTATATCTAATAGGTCTGCCTTTGCTCCGCATGGTCGGCGTATTTGTTCTGGGCTGATATCACGTTCGCTTCTGTTTTTTCTAATACACGGGACGTTTCCTGGGTTTGGGTTGCGCTTGCCGTTGCTGGTGCCCAGAGCTTGGGTCTCCGTTTTCGAATCGGTTGCATTTGGAGGTTCGATATAAATATCACACAGGCAGCTGGTGTTACCCTTATTTATTACATTCATGCTTAAGCATGTCCAATAGACATTGTCAATGGTCGATCTCGGCCCTGTAAAATGCTGCATCGTCAATGCAGCACCGTTAATGAGGAGGAGGGGATAAGGACTTCGCCTCGGCCTCTGGGGGCTTTCCGTCCAGACTCTTTCTTGCCCGCAGCATGATAAGCGCATATCAGGTTCAGATCCGCTCTAGGGGTGGACTGCGGTGCAAGACACGAACTCAGCGTGAAATTGCTATTGTACATGAACAGGTGCATGTAATACTGAGGCAATAAGGCACGCGATCACTTTCGGTGTGGCCACAATCCTGTAGATTGCTGCTCCGCGAGCCACTATGATCCCGATCTCGCATACGATTTCCCCGCAATCAAATACACCGGACAACTTGAAACGGTCAATCCAATGCTCCCACAGCTTACCCCGTAACGCGGAAAAGATGAGAGAGCCCACTCGAATCCGGATGGGAAGCCGGCGGTAAAGTGAGTTTATTTACTCGCATCGGTTGCGACAGCAAGCCGTGTTGTCGTTGTTGAGCTCTGCGAGACACCAGGTTGCATACGCTTTTAAGGTGTCCATGTATTACTGGTGCAAGTAAATGAAATTGTCTTTGTCATTGGCATGGTGCCTAGGAGAACAAGCGAGTCGTCAGGAAGTTGCTGCAACCGTTATTAAAATACTACAGCAACTATGTCGCTTTCCAAGCAGTGGGCATGCTACATGTACCGTAGCTAAAATAACCGACAACGCATGTACATGTAGAGCCAGCATCTGGGAAGAGTGGAGTAATCCTGGTCTTTGTGGACAATCAAGTTGATCAACTGACTCGTGTTCACGTGGTATAGCAATGCTCGGCGGGTGTTATTAATAGCAGACGCCATTGAAACGAACTTGTGGAGCAACCTCGTATACGACAACGAGAGACGCATCATTTTGGCGTCTCTTCGATCGGACTTCAAGATGAGCAAGCCGGTCAACTTCGCGCGCAGATTTGCTTTTGCATCCATCTTCCAGTCCTGTCACTTTCACCAACTCTAAATAAGAGCCTCTTTACACTTGATATGCCGCAATCTGCACTCGCGTGTCGACACCATGGAAATGCGTGTTTCGGGGCGCCATAAATTAAGTTTCAGATGCGTTTCTGACCCGAAGTCCATACGATAAAGCTACTATCTGGTGTCTGGGCGTCGGAATTCGAAAGCGCTCGCTCAACTGGTCGATCACGGTGTCGAACCAACATCGGTGCTTCCAGCATTCTTCGTGGCGTATCTGCAGAAGGATTTATTACTCCGTCAGTTATGTCAGCTGGTGCCGACTAGAAGATGAACATCTGCAACCCGTCATTAATGAGCATCTGCACACAGCACCACAGACTGCCCTGCGTGAAATGTGTTTGTGAGTGTATGGTGCCCCTAGCCGCTCAGAGACTTTGCACCGAAGTTCTTTGGTCCATATATTCTACTTCGTTCTTTTACGTATTGTGGATTACCTTTTGGTATCAAAAGCAGCCCCAGTCCGACGCTGAGCATCATTACGCAACCTCTTTCTTCGAGCTTCGGCAGGCTGAATGCTCTCGGTACCCAGATATCAGTACTAAACTACTCAGAACTTCACAAAACTGACAACATTTTCAGTTATTCTAAACTGACTGCAAGCTGTCTCGATACGTTATTCCATTTATATTTGTTGCTCTGCCGGGTCTTCCTTTTTTATTTGCTAATTTAGCACACACTACCTACTTATTTTGGACCACAAATTTCCAGGGTTTAACCGAATTTAAGTTATTTGACATTCATACACAATGGAACGTCGCTACGCAGCATAGTTTCTGTCTCGGGTGCATTTTAAAGCAATCTTCACGCCAACTTCGAGTAGAAAGCACCATGCTCTCAATTCTGACCCCCTATTTTAGTTTTGAACAGTCTAGAAAGTTTTCCCGAAAAAGTACTTTTACTTGGACGCACAACTACCGATCCACATGACTCACAATCCCAAACGGTTTCTTGTCCCGGCTGCATGCCGAGGGGGGGAGTCACACCGTCGTCAAAGCTGAACACATGCCACGTCGGTAGTACTTAGTCAGGTTTTAAAGTGCCGTCTGCGACCCGAACGATCATTTTCCGATTCGCCATGCTCGGCGCACGCTCAGACCGATCGCGCCCAACCGTGGCAACCTTCAAGAGCGGCCTCAAGCGCTTCACCGCGGAACGTTCCTGGCACGACTCTTGCGGAACCACAAAGGACATGTCTTTCATCGACTCGGAGACTGACCACGACCCAGTGTCAAACCAGTCGCGAGTTCGTCTTGAGACCTCGCAACTGCTGCAGTTAGCCCGCGATACATCCGACAAGGTGGATTTCCGTCGCTTGACCAACCGCCAGGCATCGCTGCGGAACTGGAAGTGGAAGACCGTGGCCAACGACTTCACGGCGTTCTCGCACGGCGACGGGATTGAGGCGGCCCAAGAGGTGCTGGCTACGGGTGAGATGAAGGCAAGTTTGAACGAGCTTTCTCACATTCTTAGCACCTCTACCGACAGTGACCACGACATGGTGATGCGAAGCCTGTACAAAGACTACATCCACGGCGCTGTCGTCCATGTGGTCGACTCGTCGCTGGGGACGTCTCCGTCCTCAGTCATGAAATCGGACATGGAGTCCAAGTTGACTGTCAAGACCAGTGCCTTTGAACGTTCGCGCATGTTTAAGAACCACGAGCAATGGTGTTTCCTCGAGTATTATAAGAAAATGAATAGTGCCGACGCCTTCACAGTAACTCTGGCTTCTGTGCCCGAGAAGGACTTGATGGCTGGCAAGATGAAAGCCGACCGTGTGGACGAGCTCCCCGACTTGACTGCGGCGTACCTTGTTGAGAAGATCCCGTCGAGCAACTCGGTGCGCGTGATCTTTTTCGCTCAAGCCGCTCTCAGCGACGAAAAGCCCCAGTTCGACCAGTCGACGTCCAATATGAGCTACAGTAGCGACAGCAGTCGCAGCAGTCAATTTGCTCATTCCAAGAAGCGTCAAAAGCGTTTGATGCGTCTGGCTACCGGTGCAAGCCAACTTCCTGAGGTTGTCCGTCGCCGACGCTTCGGCACGCAACCACTGGCGGATTGTTCTGCCTTCGAGGCCAAAAACTCGCGCTGTACATGTTGCGCCAAGTCGCTGCGATTCCTTACACGCAAGAAGCGTTGCCACATCTGTGGATACATGATCTGCCATCAGTGCTGGAGCATCCACTCGATGGAGACGCGTGATGGTCATGTATCTTCCGTGCGTGCGTGCACTCGCTGTGTTGAATTTGTCAACAACGGAGACTACTCTCGTGTGGACCAACAGACCCTTGGACAGATTAAGATCGTCTCCGATTCGGACCTTCCTTCGTCCGACCCTCCTGGGAAGGCCTTGACAAACTTTCTGCACGATGCGCTTCAGAACTCGTCAGGCAGCAAACGCAAGTCCGTTATGTCAGTGATTCGCCACTTAATGAACCAGGAAAAGGAGGACGCTGAAATCCGCTCCGAGTGCTCCTCGATCACATCTTCTGTGCGTCTCACGGACGATGACGCCAAGAAGTACACTGACGCGCTAGACAAAGGAGTGCTGCGGGTCGAAACTCTCCCAGTGGAAAAGTGCGTGCTCGCGAACGCCAAGGGCCGCAACTATCCGCTCAACATGGCACCGGACGCAGAAACTCTGAGCAAGCCCCCGATGCCCAAGGACGAGCAGGAGCGTATCTCCGCTATCCAGAAGGGCGGGTTCTCGAACATCACGGATACGGACGAGCTTAATCTGATCTGTGAACTCTTGGCACGCGAAATGAATTGCTCCACGGGACTGGTAACGCTGATCAACGAGGAAGAGCAGCACGTGCTGGCATCCAATGTACTGCCATTCAGACAGCTCCACATGCCGCGTGAACAGTCTTTCTGCCAGCATACGATCATGAACGACGAGCCATTGCTAGTGCGAAACCCGGAGTCTGACATTCGGTTTCAGAACCTGCCGGCGATTCAAGCTTTCGACCTGCGATTTTACCTTGGATTCCCTCTCAAGGATGAGAACGACCAAGTGGTGGGCTCGGTTTGCTGCATCGACGATACGTCCCGCGAGGTGACGGCGTCCCAGTACTCGGCCATGAAGAAACTCGCGGAAACGGCGTCCAAGGTGGTGCAAATCAAGGGAAAGCAGGCCGCCCGGATGGCAGACCTCTCGACCAAGGAATCGTCTTCCAAAGTTTAGCTATCAATAGGTATACTTCATAAATATGAATCGATTGGAACGCAATCTGTGTTGGGTGTCAGCATGGTCATGACATCGAACGAATCGTTTCACACTGCTATAGGTACATGCAGTGATATTAATACATGTAGTACTGCTTGCATGCTTGCAAGCATTATGTAGTAACAGAGGTCGTTGCTGTTGTGATGAATCATTAAGCAGTATACGCCACCGGAGCATTAACGAAACATCCGCGAGGCTTTTCTCCGTAGCAATTAAGTTATTCTTTGTCATACAGGCCTTATTGCATCGGGTCAAACTGTTGGAAGTTCGCGGATAGATACAGTATACACACTAATATACACATGCCCAAATTAATGTACACGTAATTCTTTCTTTAAGTAAACGTATTTCATTTAGTGCAACGTATTATTGCATACGTATAATATTTTCCTGAACTATGTCACGTATACAAAACAAACTCTTAATTTAACATAATGAGCTCCCACCAATTAAGGTACCATTATACCGGTACATAGCTCCGCACCAACCAACACTGCAACCAGTTGCGGTCATTAAGACAACCAGATAGCAGCATGGTCAAGTCGTACCTGCGCTACGAGCGTGCGTGCTCCTTCGGCGTGATCTCCTCCTTGGAGGGCAATGTGCTATACGACGCCAGCGGACGCTTCGCTATCGCGCCGGCGCTGCAGGACGTGGCCGTGTGGAACGTGCGTCAGGGCAACAAGGCGCGCGACCTGCTGGCGCCCGAGAGCGGCGGTGGTCAGGTGACTGCCTTAGCGCTGAGCCCCGACGGCAACGACGTGGCCTGCGGCTACTCAACAGGAGCCGTTCGTGTGTTCAAACTGGCTACAGGCGCGCTAGTAGTGACACTGGACGGCCACAAGGGCGCCGTGGAGACGCTGGCATTCCGCGCGGACGGCGCCGAGCTGGCCTCGGGCTCGCGTGACACGGACGTGATCGTGTGGGACCTGGTCAGCCAGACGGGACGTTTCCGCCTCAAGGGCCACAAGGACGCCGTCACAGCGCTGGCCTTCCTAGCCCCCGGGACGCTGGCGTCCAGCTCCAAGGACACGCTCGTCAAGGTCTGGGACCTCGAGACGCAGCATTGCGTGCAGACATGTGTGGGCCACCGAAACGAAGTATGGTCGCTGGCTGTGAACCCCAAGGGAGATCGATTGCTGACCGGCGCGTCGGATAACCAACTCCGCGTCTGGAGCGTGCAGCAACAGGAAGGAGAGGAAGGTGATACACTCAAGCTTCTGGGCTCCATCTACAGACAAAGTAACGACCGTGCCGCCCGAGTGGCCTACAGCCCTAAGGGAGATCTGGTCGGCGTGCAGAGCGCAGGGAAGACAGTGGAAGTCTACCGTGTCCGGTCGGCTGATGAAATTAAGAAGAAACGCCAACGTCGCGAGAAACGCCAGCGCGAGAAGGCCAAGAAGAAACAGCAGCAGCTCGAGGAGACAGGAAAAAACAAGAAGATTGTCATCCCCAAGACACAGGAAGCGGAGGACGAGGACGCCGCCGATAACTCGGCTACGGATGAATTGGAGCTGCTGTGTGTGGTGCGATCGTCGCACCGAGTGAAGTCGTTTGTGTTTTCCCCGGATGTCGCAAAGGATGGCACCACGTCGATGATGCTTGGACTACAGAACAATAGCATTGAGACCTACACCCTGTCACCAAGTGCGGCCACGCTCGAAGATAGATATGGAAAGTCACACGCACTCACGCTGAGTGGCCACCGATCGGATGTGCGTCAAGTCGCTATCAGTTCAGACGACCAGCTTATCCTGTCGCTGTCGGGTGCGTCTGTGAAGATCTGGAACGCTCGCTCACTGCAGTGTATCCGCACATTGAGCGATGGGTTGTCGCTGGCACTATCAGCGGTGTTCGCACCCGGTAACATGCACGTTGTTGTGGGAACAAAGCTTGGCCAGCTGCTGCTTTTCGACCTGAACTCGGGTGAATGCATCTGGAAGGACGAGAAGGCGCACAATGGCAGCGCCGTGTGGTCCATCGACGTGCGTCCTGACGGACGTGGCATTGTTACTGGTGGTGCTGACCAGCACGTCAACTTCTGGGACTTTGAGATGTTTCGTCCCGATGATGCCGAGCCCAGTAGCGCACTGCGTCTTGGGTTGTCGCACGCTCGTATGCTCAAGATGTCAGATGACGTGCTGTGCGTCCGCTTCAGCAACACGAAGGACCCTAAGAAGCTGGTTGTGGCGGTAGCTCTTCTGGATTGCACGGTCAAAGTGTTCCACGATGACTCACTGAAATTCTTCGTGAGTTTGTACGGCCACAAGTTGCCAGTGATGTCTATGGACATTTCGTCGGACGATGCCATGCTGGTGACAGCGTCTGCTGACAAGAACGTGAAGCTCTGGGGTCTGGACTTCGGTGATTGCCACAAGTCCATCTTTGCTCACCAGGACAGCATCATGTGCGTTCGCTTCGTGCGCAAGACCCACTACTTCTTCACTGCATCAAAGGACAAGACGATCTGCTACTGGGATGGCGATCACTTTGAGCGTATTCTCAAGATTGATCGCCAGCACTTTGGTGAAGTGTGGGGTCTCGCAGTCAGCGGCGATGGGAGCTTTCTGGTGAGTTGTTCGCAGGATCGTTCGCTATGCAAATACGTTCGCACGGAAGACCAAGTGTTCATCGAGGAAGAGAAGGAGAAGGAAATGGAGTCCCTCTTTGAGGACGACCTGGTTAACAAGAACAACGGGAAAGCTCCCGCCATGGGCAAGGAGAAGAGCGGGGAAGACGAGGGCGATAACGACAAGTCAGCATCAGCTGCTAAGCGTACGATCGAGTCGGTTCGTGCCGGTGAGAGCGTGATGGAGGCCGTCGACCTTGCTGAAGCTGAGCTGCAGGCCATTGCGGACTTCGAGCGTGTGCAGAAGAAGAAGGAGAAAGAAGCCGCGGCGGCCGCCAAGAAGCGTAAGCAGGAGAATAAGAAAGCTGCCGAGGAGGCAAAGGCCAATGCTTTGCATGGTACTGAAGAGAAAGATGATACTGAGGAGGTTTCCAGCAAACCAAAAAAGGCGACGCGCCCACCAAACATGCTGCTCCTGGGCTATTCACCGCTCAAGTACGTGCTCCATACGCTGCGTCGCATTCGGCCTCATGACATGGAGGAGGCCCTTATCGTGCTGCCGTTTGACTACGTGGAACGCCTGATCCGGTTGCTGCTGCAGTTGATTTCAAGCCATTTGGAGGTGGAGTTTTGCTGTCGCGTGCTGCTCTTCCTGCTCAAGCTGCATAACTCGGCCATTTGCGCACGTGTGGGTCTGTTCAATGAGCTTGAGCTGCTGTGGCAGCGACTGCGCTCGCAGCTCGTGGAGAATAAAAGCCGCATTGGGTTTAACTTGGCCGGTCTCAAGTATTTAAAGCGCACGATCGACGATGAGCGGACGGGTTTCGTGCAAGAGATTGCCGCTGCCCCTGCGGGCGGTGCTGGCCGCAACAAGAAGAAGCGCAAGGTCGAAGCGTGACTTGGCACAGATGTACCACACAGTAGGCAAGTAAACCCGATTCGACTGTAGCGAGTGGATCAATAGAGCGAATGCATGTGTTACTACTATACGTACCCAGGAATAGGTCGCATCTTTTTTTTTGGGACACAGCGACCGACTTCAACTTGATGCATACAAAAAAAAGTAACTCTACGACCAGTGACGTACCTGTCAAATAGGGCAACTCGCCAATGAGATGCTGGCCGAGTTTGTCACCCTTTCGCCACAACGACCTTCAGACTCGCCTGATGATACCAGGCGTGTTCAATAGTGGCGCCACCGGCGCTTTCGTCTACAATTTGGAGAGTGTTTCTATTGGATTTTTTCTGCCGGATACGGAGGACGACGGATGACGAATCATCATCCGCCGTCCTCCGCATCCGTCATTGACGATGATGGCCAGATCTGCGGCAAGGAACGATGGAAGGATTTCGGTCTCGGGTGGTGGATCCATCACATTCGAAGCTAGGGCAAGCCGTCGTGGGGACGCTACTGGCAAGTTACACGTGAACAGCAGGGAGTCCGGACTTATGGCTTCTCGGATGTCACGCCGTGTGAGGAATATGGCTACATCAATTTAGCTAAACCGCAGTTTTTTATGACTCAGTTTTAGAAAGCGACGTGACAAGGAAGGAACAATGCTGCGGCGACATCCGACGCGCGTGGAGGAGCGCGCGGACGTGGCGGCCGAGTACGAGGCCTACCTACAGGAGAAGGAGCACCAGCCCAAGTCTCAGTGCAAGTACAGTCCCCAGCAGGCGGCCTCTGCTTTGAGCGCACCGAGCGACGCGATGGCCGCGAGACAAGAGGCTCGGCGGCAGAGCGTGCGTGCTCGCATCGGACTGGACAGCTCCAATTAAGCAGCTATGATACAGTATCATACCAGCCTTGCGGACAGAGGGAGGGAAGAATGCTGTCGAGCTGCACTGAACAGGAAGAAATGGCCTACTGTACACAGCCCAGGGAGTTTCGGTGTGGGCGTGCGACCCTGACACTCAGTGAAAGGATATACACAACCAGATCCATCCCGTTTGGGGACGATGTCGGCCAGTCGCTCGGAATCGCTCGCGTCTGTCACTCGTCGAAGATGCTGCTCGAAGGTGGGGCCGAGATAGAGACCACCGCCAGCAGGTCTCTTAAAGTACTAATGGAAGGTGATTGAAGAGTAACAAACGGATAAATGTGCGAGTAGCTAGATGAGTGGCAGCTGTGTGTAGACTTCCAATGCTTGTGTCTGGCAGACTGTCTGCAGGTGTCGTCCGTAACACTCACCTTCTGGCAGCCTTACCGCCATATCGTCACCTCGTGACACCGCATCGAACTTGTCCAAAGTGGCGATCGTTACCTCTACTTAGTAATAATAAGTAATAGTAACACGTACAAAATACTCTTTACGTAGCATCGGATACCTCTCACTTTTCATACATTACCTATATCCCACAATAAGGAAACGGACGCGTCAGAGCTTAGCCCATACAAACGGGCAGTCAAGCTTGGACCACCATGGTGTGGGAGGGCTCGTCGCCGCTGCTGCCGACGGCGCACCGCCGCACGCGCAACGCCAGCACCGGCAGCTTCCCAGAGACGCACTCCGACACGCCGGACTCGCCGCGCACGCGCTTCAAGGAGCGGGAAAAAGCGGCGGCTGCGCGCGGACTGCGTCCTCTCTCGGCGCGTCAACGCGCACTGCGCCGCCTCCCGGCGCTGCTTGGGCTACTGGCCGCGGGTTTCGCGTTGGGCTACTACGCTCAGCTTCTTCTATTCTTCTGTCACGTGCGACTGGGCTTTACGGCCGAGGTGCTACCCACGACCGAGGTGGGACTCGTCGAGAAGCTCACGGCCTCGCTCATCGAGCACACCCAGCGCGTCGTGTTCGTGTGCAAGAAGACCAACTGGGACTTTTTGGGCTTTATTGCCAGCCCACACACCATCCTGTTCGCGCATGACGACGTGGTCGTGCCGCCAGCGCTTGAAGAGAGTCTGCGCGTCGTGCGCCACACGGGCGTGGACAGCTACATGAACCTGCACAACAAGACGGTGACCATCATGAGCCACGTACACGCCGCAGACCCTCGCAATCATCTGCTCAAGCAGGACGATGAGGCCGTCATCTACTGGCCGCATTACTATCAGTGTCTCAAGAAGTGCACGGACCTGGATTCATGCTACGCCGGCGACATGCACGTCAACGTCGGGGACGTCACCAACACCAATTCGTACGTGTTCGCCACGGGCGGCTCGTACTTTGTAGGCAGCGCATTGCTTAAATGCATGCTCGAGAAGCCGATTTTTGTCGAGTTGGACGGACTCGACTACGGCGAAGACAAGACAGTGGGCAAGATGATTCACTACAATCGCTGCAAGGTGCAGTACGTAAGCTGCAAGTGGTTTAACAACGAGGAAGTGTACTCACCGAATGCACATATTAAGATGAAGAAGGGTGCGTCGGCCGAGATCCGCGAAGACACGGTCTTACTAGGCAGAGAGGAACAGCCTCCTCTGAGGGACCACGGCGACATGGTGCGCCGTCTACAGTCGCATGAAGAGCAGGCAACACAGGACAATGTATGAAGACAGACCCAGCCCCGTACAAACGAGATGTTTAGATGACCTCGCGGGCTGGAAATATAACATTTTTAGACGCACTTCCAGTTCAAGCAATGAAATTATCTGCACATTAATCGGATAACGGGGTTAATTAGTTGCTGTTTTCGGATTATTGCGATGCATCCGAACTAAAACTGGTGCCATCGAGGCGTTAATGCTGATGGATCTATTTTGATAGCGTCTGCTGCCCGTCTTAAAGTTCGGAGTGCAGTGAAGAAGAACAGAGGACTCTCTCACAAGGCAGTGAGCATGGGCTGCGGCGCCTCCATCTTGCAGCGACCGGATAGGGAAACCAAGATCGTGCCCCAGCCAGGTCCCAACAATTGGGCCGGTCCCAACAAGGCCGTGCGCTCACCGCTCACCAAGGAACAAATCAACTCCCGCATCGTTTGTTCACCGAAGACGATGAAGACGAAAGTGACGCCCAAGCTGAACGCCCAGTACGCCTTCGTCTCGCAACGAGGGTACTATCCTGATGGTAAGTTCACTCGACTCTATGGAACCCATTTGGGCACTTATGATAGTCTTATTACCGTATATTGTAGCTCTTGACAAGCCGAACCAAGACAGCTGCACCATCCTCCCAGCCTTCATGGGCGACGCCGCCAAGATGTACTTTGGTGTGTTTGATGGCCACGGCACGACCGGGGACCTCTGTGCCTCGTTCGTGCGCAAGGAGTGTCCTGAACGACTCGTCCGGATTCTAGACCGAAAGAACTGCTCGTTCCTGGAAGCATATTCCAAGTCGTTCGAAGAGACCAACGCGCGTCTGCATGCGTCGCGCATCGACGACAGTTTAAGTGGCACTACAGCGATCTGTATGTTCCTTGACGGTGAAACCATTCACGTCGCGAATGTCGGCGACTCGAGAGCTGTAATTGCCACCATGAGCGAAGGAAAACTCGTCGCGCAGCCTCTTTCAGTCGATCAAACTCCCTATCGATCGGTACGTACCGACCGTGATTCTTTAAGCTGCCTATAGCTAAAGTGTTTTTTTATTATCTTTCGTTTAAAACAACAGGATGAACGAGAGCGTGTGAAAAGATCAGGAGCACGCGTCCTTACCATGGACCAGCTTGAAGGGATTGCTCCTGTGCATGATGTACGTCATTTGGCAACGTACTGTTTTCTTTTGCTGATACGTCGAAATACTTAGTTACATTTACGTGTTTTTTGTTGTTGTTTATTTTTTTTTTGCAGAACTGGGCGGCGAACTTGAACGACCAAGTGGATGAGGATGGCGATCCGCCGCGTATTTGGTCGCCGTATGGGGCTTTCCCCGGTACAGCGTTCACGCGAAGTCTTGGCGATGAAATTGCCGAGACGCTGGGTGTCATCGGCGTTCCGGAGATCACGTCGCTCCAACTTACAGAAGATGACCGTTTTGTTATCATTGCCAGTGACGGCGTGTTCGAATTCCTCACAAGTCAAGCGGTGGTGGATATGGTGGCTCAGTATGACGACCCACTCGAGGCGTGCCACAAGGTGGTCGCAGAGTCCTACCGTCTCTGGCTGACGTACGAGCTGCGCACGGACGACATTACAGTCATTTGCGTGTATTTCCACTTCAGCGAAGGGCTTGCCACGGCCAGCGGCGCGTCGCTCGGAAGTTCACCGCGAACCAATTCTTTGGCCAGGAGGTTACCTCGACAGACAAGCGAGAAGGATGTGTCACAGCAGCTTCGTCCCGTGCGTCGCGGGATGTCCAAGGAGAAGCGTCGTGCACAGATGCGCAAGGATATGGCGCAGCTCGTAAAGGAAGAAGACTTGGCGTACCGTGTGAGCGACCACGCGATCCCCAAGTCGTCGGCCGAGCTCCGTTTGCTGGAAGCTTTGACGACGAATAATTGGCTCTTTAGACAGCTCACTCAAGCCCAGAAGGACGACATTTTCGCCGTCATGGAGCGTATCACCGTTCACGAAGGCGACATGGTGATTCGCCAGGGCGACCCTGGCGATAAGTTTTATATTGTCGAGTGTGGAGATTACCAAGTGAGCGTGCGTGGTGCGGAAGGAGGGCCCGAGAGTATTGTGCATACGTACACGCAACCGCCCGTGACACCGGATCACCACGGAGACTTGCAGCCGGCGTCGTTTGGTGAGCTGGCATTAATGCACAACAGCCCACGCTCGTCTTCCGTCAAGGCGCTGTCGGCGGGTGTGCTCTGGGCCATCGACTGTCGTGCATTCCGACGAGTATTTATTAAGGCACCTACCTCAGTGCTGATTCAGACGTTAAAGAAGGTGGATGTGCTCAAGACGCTAACAAAGGCACAGCTTGAGCGTTTGGCCAACAATCTGACTGAAGTGGTGTACCACGACGGCGACTACATTATCAACCAAGGAGACGTTGGAGATACATTCTACGTGATCCAAGAAGGTGCTGTGATCTGTACGATCTGGGAAGAGGATCCGGCAGCAGGTGCCGGCAAGAAAAGGACGTCGCGTGAGGTCTTACGACTCAAGAAGAACCAGTACTTCGGCGAACGAGCGTTGCTGAATGATGCTCCGCGAGCTGCTAACGTGATCTCTGTGGGCCGTACCAAGCTGCTACAAGTGGGCCGTCGCGAGTTCGAAGAGGTTCTCGGCTCACTCCAGGATATGATTGAAGCCGACCGCCTACAGCGGGAAGCCCGGCACAACTTTGAAACTGCAGTCAAGAACCTCATTTACAGCCCGGCCGCGCACGGATCAAGGCGCAACTCGTTGGCCATGGGGCCTTTACGGCCGCAGGACATGCGCTTCCGCTATGTTTTACAGCCCACGGACTTCGGCTTCTTGGCGCTGTATCAGGGCGTGAGTGACACGAAGCGCTTCATTACCGTGAACGTGTTCTCATTGCAGCAAGTTGCCGCAGATCGCCGTGGCGACGAAGCTGCGCGGTATGTGACGACCCACAAGACGATCCGGCTGGATACACCGCTCGTGCCCGAGATGGTCGCGTCCTGGCGGGACGAGCGCGCGCTGTACCTGTCGTTTGACACTGTTATGGTGACAGACTTGGCGGCGATGCTGGCTGATGAGCCAAACGGTCGGTTTGCCAACGAGTTAACGGCGCGCAGCTTCGCAGCCCAAGCTCTGCTCATGCTCGAGTCTATCCACCAAGCAGGCTACGCGTACCGGAACCTCAGCAGTGAAAACGTCATGGTTGACACGCGTGGGTACCTGCAACTGCACGACTTCAGACACATGAAGCGCTTACCTGATGAGACTCGAACGTACACGATTTGCGGTACACCAGAGTACATGGCACCGGAGATGGTCTCCGCTCGTGGTCACACGTCGAGCGCCGACATTTGGTCGCTCGGTATTCTCATCTACGAGATGTTGTGCGGCCACACGCCGTTTTCACTCGGTACGAACGACGAGGAACCGGCCGGTGCCAGCATCGCGGACAAGAGCTTCGGGCCGGAAGCGACTTCGCGTCTTAATGAGAAGGACGTGACGATGGCCGTATACTCCAAGATCTCGCGGCACAACAAAGGCGCGCTCAAGTTCACGCGCGACGGCTTGTCCCCGGAAGCCTGCAGTCTCGTGCAGCAGCTACTGGACCCGTTCCCCGATGATCGTCTAGGTGGCCAGGGACTGGTCGACATTGTCAAAGGCGGCTCGGTTATCCGTGCACACGCGTGGTTCCACGGGATCGACTGGGTCGTGCTGGCGTCCAAGACGACGGATCAAGAACACGCCGAAGCCTTGTCCAAGCTCATGGCGGAACAGCTTGCATCTGGTACCACCGCCGAGATGCCGACGCTGGAACCCGTCGCACGGGACAGCGGGGATCTCGACTGGCTCGAGAACTTTTAACATGGACTTTATGATAGGGATGTTTTAAGGTGGGGAATCCTTCCTGGTGAAAGGTCGGACGACTATTAAATGCACTAGCCGTTCCATTCTTGTGTTTCGAGCTTGTGTGACTCTTTGATGGGGGCGAAGGAACCGGCGCCGGCCCCGGAGGGCACGCGTCCTATGATGATCTCTATGCGTGAAATGGAGACGCTGGGGCTTAAAACCGGCAGCGGGTTACGGGAGACCGTCGAGTTCAAGGTGTTTACGCGTCAGGAAGTGCTGGTACAGATCGCGCAGGTCGGCTTCATGTGTCCGTTCCACGAGTTCCGAGCCGAGATCGCCAAGATGCCGGCGGGCGACGACGTCCTCATCGTGGCCGACCCGAACGAGACGTATGGAGAGAACTGGCTGCTCTGTCTTACACGTCGAGCGTCCGAATCGCAGATGGAGCTCATCAAGCGTCGAGAACACGAGCGACTTGATGCACTCGCAGCTCAGGAGAAAGAGGCCGCCGCCGTCGCAGACGCCAACGACATGTCCAAGATCATGTACGAGGATAAACCAGTGCTCTCACGTCCGTGGACGTCGGCCACGGCCCGCGAGACGCACGACGATGTCGAAGCGCTTAGTGTAAAACCTTGCCGACCTCTGGTACGCATCATTTACTATAGACATGTTCGACTGTCGCTAAGTGTGTGGGTCTTCCGTCATAGATAACCATGTCGGTCACGAAGATGTCTGACGAACTCAACGCAGACTACAAGTTCAGCGACCGCGACGCGGACCAGTGTACGTCTGACGCAGCCCTCGTTTGATGTTCATGAGCTCACGGGTGGATCGTGCAGGTTTTGTAGAGTGGCGGCAGCATAAGGACCCGAACTACGAGCTCACACGCATGGAACAGGATGTCGGGCTGCAGGGAACGCCGCCGCTGGTAGACGGCAGTACACAGACGAGCTGGTTCCGATCGGTGAACAGCGCGCTTCAATACGAACCGATTGTGATGGAACCGGCCCGGCGTCGAACCGAGATGGACAGCGACAAGATCCAAGCGTTCTTGGCGCGCGTGTTGCCGCGTGTGGAGCGGGCACTCCAACAGAACGAAACGCTGGACGTGTTCTTGGACCCGTTCGCCCACTTGTTTGAGGAAGAGGACGCGTCACTGGGCAACAAGAACAACGAGAACGCCATGCGAGAATTACGGAGCTTCACAGATCTCGTCTACAGTAAAAACAAGACGCTGCCGGCGATCGACTGGCATCCGAGACGGTATGGCGTCGTCGCAGTTGCCGCTGCAGCTAACGCGTCGTTCGCGAGGCGTCTCGACCTGCTTGATACGGTCGAGAGCTCGTTTATCCTCGTCTGGAACTTCGTGGATCTCATCCACCCGCAGATCATGCTGGAATCACCACAAGACGTGCTCACCATGCGCTTCAACCCCGCCGCTCCGCACCTCGTCGCCGCTGGTCTCTACAATGGACAAGTGCTCGTCTGGGACTTCTCCAAAGCGGAACATTTGCTCTCAAAGATGAGAACGACCAAGACGTCTTCGGGTTCTGGTGGCGCCAGTGCCGCCCCAGCTACTGGATCAAATACTATCAAAAGTGGCCGTGGAGATGATGACACACAGAAACAGGTGCCACCAGTCAAGCCGCTGTACGTGTCGTACATCGATGTAAGCCATCGACGGCCTGTCGCGGATCTACAGTGGTTACCTGCAGGTGTCGAAGTCAATAGCCGAGGACACGTCGTCGCGTCCACAGGTGCAGACGCAGGAGCTGTGAACCAGTTCGTGACGATCGCCGCCGATGGACAAGTTTCCTTCTGGGACTTGCGGTTCAGAGACCCAAAGTACCGCAGCATGACACGTACAAAGGTCGATAAAGCGGGCACGGCGAGTTCGAAGGACGGCGTGGCGGCGCCAGATGTGCATTTCGTGCCGATTTACTCCATCTCGTTGACGAAACTGGACAGTCCCGCCGAGTTGACACTGCAAACGCTTTGGCTGGAAAAAACGCGTGAGGAAACCAGTACTGGAGCGGGCGACGGAGGCGCCGGGGGCGTGCCAACGCTTACCAGTAAATTTTACTGCGGTACTGAAGAGGGCGAGTTCGTCTGCGCCGATTGGCGTCCTCATGCTCCAGCTAAAGGCAACAAAGGGGACGACGGAAATGCCAGGAATGGCGATGAAGGGGTCGAATACGTGCAATGGCTATGTCGAGATCATTCTCGCCCCATCTTGGGGTTGTGCGCTTCGCCGTTCTACCCTAACATCTTTATGACGGCAAGTGAATCCCATTTCCATCTCTGGAATGTCTCGCAGCAACACGAAGGAGGAATTACAGGGGAGAACGCTACTACTTCCAGTGCGGCACTCAACGCTCCGATCTTTGTGTCTCCACTCACACCGTCGGCCATCACCTGTGTAGCGTTCTCCCCGTCCCGACCAGGTGTCATTTTCCTGGGTAAAGCCGACGGCATGTTGGAAGTTTGGGACTTTTTGGATCAATCGCATCGACCAAGTTTGTCTATCGGAGTCACGGCGTGTGCACTTACATCGGTTGAGTTCCGTCCTCAATTGGTGACGACCAACCCGGTAAACGTCTCAACAGGTGGTGGAGGCGGTGCCGGCACGGGAGCTGGTCGAGCGAAGGCCACGGACGGTGCCACAGGTACAAGAGGCCGCAACAACCTAGGACCAGGTGCCCCCGTTGGCACTGGCAATGCCACCGGTATACCAAATATTAAGCAGCAACTCGTCGCAGTCGGTGACCAGATTGGTAACCTGCACATCTTGGAGGTGCCCCGAACGTTGTCCCGCCCAACAAGTGGCGAGCGCGTGGCCATGGAAGCGTATTTCAAGCGCGAGAGTGAACGAATGAAAGCCACACGCGCTGCCTTGAAAGTTAATGGTTCTGCCAGCGATAACGGTGCGCCTAGCTTGCGACAAAGCCGTGGTGAGGACGCAGCTCCGCCCGGAACAGCAGCCGCAAGCAACTTGGCGTCGCTGGCCGGGAAAGAGGCCGATTTGACGCGGTCGGGTCCAGTTGGAGCGGACGACGAGGGCTTCAAGCAAATGGAAAGCGACTTTTGTCGTGATATGGGGCTTGAGACTGCGCGTAGTGCCTAGGAATGATGTTACTACCGTCGCTTTGGAGGACGCACATTTGTCCATTTTACACGTTTCTTGCATTATTGATATGTTTCCTAAAACTAACTTTTTGGCAATGCGTTTGTTTCAACCGTCGCGAGCATAGCGGTATTTCTGTAGTAACAGTAGCGCTCTGCGCGCCCGCTACGCGGACACGGTGACATTATTGGTCTCAGTGGTAAGGTGGCCCACCTCTGCTACGATCGGGTGGGTATTGTGTACATGTAGTAAAGACTAACTAATTTTTAGTGCGCATTTCGAGCAATGTCTATTTTGTGTATCTACGATGTCACGCACTTGGCGGTGAGACTTGACTTGTAGCCAAACGAATGAGTGTATTGGCTTAGATGGAAATTCAAGAATGAGAAAAGCTAAAACAAAAGGTAAGGCTCGTCCTGTGCTGCCTTGAACTTGCACTTAAGAATGACTTGAGCTTGAGCATAGAATTGAACTTGAGCTTGCGCTGGAGCTTGAACTTGACGATTGCCAAGAGGATTGGCAGTCGGCTGCACTGATTTAGGTTGCCTCTCTTACAGTCCCTCCTTCGAAGCGCGCTTATGCGTGCAGCGGCGTAGCGTCGTTATCCGAATTGGCGGTGCGTCGGACCGATGCTGACTGCGTCGTGGTGGCATAGCAGTAGCCGATGGCGCGGATGAAATCGATGCAGCCGGTTCGGCGTGTGACCGCGATACGGTAGTTGTCACTGCAGCCGATGTCAAGAACTCTGCGATTAGACCTGCAGCCTGGGTGAGTTCGCTCTCGGGCTCCACGTATCTGGCACGTCACGGTCGTACCACTTGTTTTGTATTGCTGGATACCTCGACGCTTGCGCTGTCCGACAACGGCGCGGATCTGGTTCCCTTCGAAGCCATCGCGAGTGATGAGACGAGGCACGTTATTAATTCGCTTGGGGTTCGTTCGTATCTTCGTGGTATTTGCGCAGGTACGAGACGTGGAATTCGTCGTGTAGTCGAATGCCGGGCGGCAAGAGATGCGGTAAGTGTCCGGTGTTGTGCATTCCAGGACACAGTAGGGACCGATGAATTGAGCAGCGAGTTTCCGTCTGCCTTTGGTGCCGATATGGGCGAGGTCGAGGTGCAGCGTGTCGAGTAGCACTAGAATGCCGACCATGAACTGTTAATTGGGCCGATTGTGGTCGAAGAAACGCTTCATACTGGCCTGGGCCGAGTCGAGATTGGCCCGGCACTGCTGGAGTACGTGCTGCTGGTGTTCTGCAAAGATGAACGCGTCAGCAGGCATCTGTGGACTCTGCAGCAGGGTGTGGTCATCAAATGCTCGCGGCGTGTATCCCAGATCGGCAGTGAGAGGGATCATGGAAATGCTGGATTGTAATCGAGAATTGTAAGCAAACTCGGCCATGAGCAACAAACGTCCCAATCATCATGTGTTAGCGCCACGAAGGCGCGCAAGTAGTCGTTGATAAACCGATGACTACACTCGTTCTGACCGTCCGTCGATGGTTTGAATGCTGTGCTGGCATGGATCTGCGAACCTTGGCTTGAAACCAGTGTACGCCAGAAGGAGGACAGGAACCGCGGGTCTCGACCGGTGACGATAGATCGGGAAACCCGTGAAGACGAACATATTCGCGCAGAAAAAGTCGGGCGGTATCCTTGGCGCTGAGAGTCTTGATCGTTGGAATAAAATGCGCACGCTTGGTCAGCCGATCGAGAATAACTAAAATCGTGTCGTACTTCGATCTGGTCAGCGGCAGGTCAGGCATGACGTCCATCGACATGCGTGTCCAGCGCTTATAGGGATATCGAGTGAGTGTAGCAACCCTGCCGGCTTGTGCTGCGCTTCTTTCACGTGCTGACACAGCTCACAAGATTGGACGTATTTGGCGATAGACTTGCCCATGTTAATCCAGAGAAACTTCGTTTGCGCGGTCGCGAGCGTCTTAGCGGAGCCGGAATGACTGCATGCGGCCGTGTCATGGCACTCAAAGAATACAGCATTGCGCAGATCAGTATCATTCGGCACGCAGAGACGTCGTGGAGAAAAAGTGCGTCCGGCTGGAAGAAAAGCAAGTCGTCCTCGACGAAAAAATGTGGAACCTTCGCTCGCAAAGTCGGATGAACGTCGATTGGAACTGTAGCTGGAGCCGGCGGGGAAGCGAGATGCTGAACGATAGGACCAAATACTTCGTCTTCACTGCACAAACGTTTGCACTGGTCATGGATATATGGTCGCTGGCGCATGTAGTGGATGAACGCGTCATCAACGGAGACGAGCGCTTGATAGGCGCTTAGCTGGGAAAGCAGCGCACCGAGCGAAACGTGGGCGGGCTGGTCAGAGTCTGCTAACTATGGGCTTCTGGAGATGGCGTCGGCCACGATATTGGTCTCACCAGGGATCCAGCGAAAACGCGGCTGGGAGAAACTCAATTCATTCAGCCAAACGCGCGAGACGCTGTGAGCATGTCGTTTGCTGAAGGATCGATTCCAAAGTAAGGTGATTGGTGTCGATGTAGAGTGGTTTGTCGATCAAGTAATCTTCCACATGCACATCGCATGTAGCGCTGCAAGTAATTCTTTTTCGCGTGTCGGGTACATCCGCTCTGCTGTGGTAAGCTTCGACCTCCATAGGCGACGACTTGCTCATTTCCATTTGCGTCGAGTTGGAAGAGGTAGCCTCCCACGGCGTAGTCCGATGCGTCCACTTGACCTGGAATGGTCGCGTCGTACCAGGATGCGATAGGACAGGAGAGGATGACCGCCACTTCTAGAGCTTTGCGAAGCACCGCTGTTGCTCTTCGTCAAGCACTATTCTTTTCGTGCTTTGTCTTGCCCATGGTAGCCTCCGTGAGTGGAGGCGACAGCGCAGCAAACTCAGGGCAGTACTTCAAAACGTAAACGCAAGTTCCGATGAATGGCTGTAGTTCGCGCTTTGTTCGTGGCATAGGCACTCGCGGATGCATTTGATCTTGTCCGGATCCATGCGAATGCCATTGCGACCAATGTAGTCGCCGAGTCATGGTACTTCGTCCGCACAAAATGTGCACTTCGAGAGTTTTACGTATAGCTGCTACTCTGAACAGCGATTCAGCACCTTGTCGCGCGCCGCACGATGGTCTGACATTGAGTGGTTCGTCGTGAAGACGAATAGATCGTCAAAATATGCGCGACAAAATTCGCGCTGGTCTTCAAAGACGGTCTGTATCAAACGGTTGAATGCAGACGGACTCGACGATAAACCCATGGGTGTCGCGAGATATTCGAACTGACCGTGAGGTGTTGAGAAAGCGGTGTACGTGATGTCCTGTTCGCGCAGCCGTACTTGAAAAAATCCCCACAACAAGTCCATCGCGGAGAAGATGCGACCTTTTGCCATTGCGTCGTATATGTCTTCGTTGCGCGGAATGGGTGTTGCTGGGACGCGAATGGGGATGTTTATCGCTCGGAAATCGTGAATGATACGCCAACCAACTGTTTTACGGACGCAGAATGTTGGCGATGAGAAAGGCGACTTGGACGGATCATGTTGTTTGCCAGCATTTCTCGTGTCCATTCTCGCACAACCTCCTTCACCTCAGCACTCAGTCGGAACTGTTTGCGAGCAACGGGTGATTCGTCCGTGAGCGCAATCTCAGCTTCGACATCAATCGTACGTGTTGGTGGAGTAGCTGGCAGCTCGGCACGAAAAACCGTGTCCCTGTATTTCTTGACTAGCCCCTCCACTGGATGCCCCTGGAATGCATCCCAGTCTGTCGCGAACTGACGCTGGGCTTTCTCGGATGCAATGTCTACAAAAATAAAAACAAAATTCTCCCTCGGTCAACTTCAGCTTCCTCGGTTCACACGAAGAGATCACCTGTGCTGGACCCACCTTGGACGTGGATGTGCTTGCTATAGTACCGCATGATATCTTTATGCGAGAACCCTGAAGGAGACGCCTTCGTCGCAGTTTTCTGGCGCTCCCCTCCTGCCACTCTGGCTGGCCCCTCGCGCACGCACTAGTGGAAATTCGTGGCGATTGCAGACCCGCGATCTCGAATGACATGATTTCGCCAGTCGATCTCAGGATTCACGTCACGCAACCAGGGAATGCCTAACAGGAGGTGTTTCCCCTCGGGAACTGGTAAAACAAAGGCTTCCGTCTTATAAACCGGAAAGCTGTGAAGCTGTACTTCGATCATCGTGACTCGTCGGGGAACTAGCACGCGCTGGTTATTAGCGATGGTAAGCTTGAGCGGCTTCTCGCACTGGTCGACCTTGAGGCCGAGGCGCCGGACCACGCTAGGGTCCACGGCGCTGAAGGATGCCCCGCTGTCGATGAAGGCGCTGACCGTCTTGTCGCTGATTACTCCCACATGCGAGAGGTAGCAGTATACGCTGTCTTTTCGACGGCGCACCACAGCGTCGTCGCCATGATAGTGCAGCACGCGTCGATTCAGATAGGTTTGGTCGGCGGAGCGTGTACTGCAATCACGCTTCGTTTCTTCCGGCTCAGTAGGTGGCCGACCTACCGAGCCGTACCGTTTTTGTTTTGGCTGCTCGGACGTGCCAGCAGCGGCTGCTTCCGCAGCTTTCTTGCGACGGCAGGCGTCGGTCAAGTGGCTCGAGAGCTTGCATTGAGAGCACCATACCTTAGCCGTGTGTGGTCGGTGTGACGACCCTTCCAGCTTGTGTGCAGCAGTGGTTGCACTCATTGCGACAGGCTTGAAAGCTTCCGTTTTGCGTGTCGAAGAACCCGGACGAGCATCTTCGAATCTCTAGACCAATACAATAGCATCCTGAAGAGTTTCGGGTACGTTCTGCGAAACGAAGCTGCTCGTTTCTTGGTGCAGATATTGCTGGTAAAACCAGCGTTTCACAAACCCGAGACACTCTTCATCCAATTGCGAAAGCAGGTGTAAGAACCTGGTCGTGTACTCTTGCTGAGACCCTTGACACCGCAGTTCGTACAGCTTACAGACTTGACCTTCTGCTGGAAGTCGCTGACGCTCGCGGATTTTAACTTTGAACAATGACCAAGTTGCTGGTTGGTCTTGACCAAGTGAAAGCTTGAAATCGCGGAACCACGTCTGAGCACTTGGATCCAAGTTCGCAAAAAATGGTGTCCACAAAGTCAGATGAGTGTCTGTTCATTTCCTCGCGATACTGGGCATAGTACTGCTTATTATTAAATATCCATAGCTCCAGATTTGTCATTGAAGGTCGGCGGGTCGCCCTTTTTCTTGTATAACATGCGCGCATGAACTTGCGCTGTCAGCACTTGACGTTGGAACTCCGCCGCTGGGTCATGAGCGTATTGAACTGCAGTGCTGCTGCTGAAATTGTTGTTGTTGCTGCTGCTGCTGCTGTTGCTGCGTCTGCATCATGAGCTGCATCATCTGACCTAGCATGACGTCGGTTGATGGAGCCTGGGGTTGTTGAGATGGCGGGCCTTGTCCTTGTTGAGATGGGTCCGCCTCACTTGTAGCAGCGTGCGCCTCGGCTTGCTGGGCTTCGGCGGCTGGTGACTGATGCGTTGGAGCATCATCTTCATCGCGTGTGCGGCGTGCACGACGCGAACAAGTGTTCGGACCGTCTTGATGTTCCATTGGAAAGGAATCCTCGCGTGCCTGTGGGCTTTAATAGTTTTAAAACTGTCACGCACTTGGCGGTGAGACTTGACTTGTAGCCAAACGAAGGCGTGTATTAGCTTAGATGGAAATTCAAGAATGAGAAAAGTTAAAACTAAAGGCAAGGCTCATCCTGTGCTGCCTCGAGCTTGCACTTGGGAATGACTTGAGCTTGCGCTGGAGCTTGAACTTGACGATTGCCAAGAGGATTGGCAGTCGGCTGGCAGTGATTTATGTTGCCTCTCTTACATACGAAGTCTCCATGTCGAAAATATCTCTGTAGACGATGTTTTGCGTGAGTACTCTTCCATCCTCATCGATAGCCTCTGGATCCACAGCAATCTTGATTGCCTTTCTTGAAGTCACTCTGGACAGCGCCACATACGGTTGCGCATGCGCGAACACTGGCTATTCCAGGTAGATGCCTACGTGGTGGATAGACTGACCCTGCGCCTTGTTAATGGTCATAACAAGTGCCGGAACCACTGGAAACTGTTTGCATCGAAGTTTGAATGGGAGCTCCTTGTCATCGTCCTCTTTGTAAAATATAATTCGCGAGATGAATACCCTTTTACCTCTGAAAGGCCCCGACATTATAGCTTGCCTCAATACTGCGTTCGCGCAAAGAGAGCACCCGTAGCCGAGTTCCGTTGCGCAGACCTGCATAGCTGTTCAGGTTCCGGATTGTGATGATCGGAGTCCCCACCGTTAAAAGAATCCGATGCGATGGAATACCCGGGTAGTTGAGAGAGTTCAAACATGTTTGAGTCTGCAATTCCTTCGAGTGCGTCGACTGAAAGGTACTTTTTCGTCGCCCAGTGAGACGCTCAGCGACGAACCGTTGATCCGCCTAACAATTGCGTTGGTTGGCGTCAAAATGGCCCGCTAACGAAGTATTGGTCGGGCAAATTGACACCCTCAACACTGGGGTACACTGCGTCTATGAGCACTTTAACGTGCGAGCTCGTCGGTCGTCTTCAGCTTCGTCTAATTCTTGAGGGTCCGCATCCCACTTAGGGGGTAGTAGATCGAAGTTTGGAGGCGGTTCCATCTCCTCATCGTCTTCGGATTCTTCATTCATTTCAGGGTAGACCCTCCCGCCCGAGGAATGACGCACATATCGCGAGAAAGACATATGTCGTTGTCACCGATCCCATCCTTGACTGGGTACCGACCCTCACCTATCTGAAGTAAAATATTCCGAAAATTCTGCCAACTCAGCGGCACTTGCGGATCCGGAGCTGAACGCACACGCATGTTTTCCGTAAGACGTACTTGGTTCAAATGCCTCCACACGGGCGAAGACTTTAAGCATGCTTGAATAGTTTCAGCCCGCGTAGCGTCCTTGAGCACTGGTAGGATCTGGCGATGATCCCCGCTGAACACCATAACCTTTCCTCCGAACGGTTCCAACTCGTTTTTCATAGTTCTTCATAAGGTCGCGAAACGTCTTATCTACAGCTTCAAAACACGCACGATTCATCATCGGTGCCTCGTCCCAGATAATCAAACTCGCCTTACGAATCAGCTCAGCTTTCTGACTTTGCCAAGAAAGCGTTCATGTAGAAAACTCCGATAGCTTCAGCGGAATACGAAACGTGGAATGGGCGGTGTAACCCCCAGTCAACAGGGTTGCTGCAATTCCACTTGACGCCACGGCTATAGCAACCTTTCGTTGCATGCGGGCGTTGGCGAGTAACTGCTCAAGCAGAAAAGACTTTCCGGTCCCACCTGGTCCGTCCAGGAAAAAGAGCTTTTCTCCTCTAACCGGATGGTTCACAACTCTAATGACTTGGTCAAAAACCTCTCGTTGGTTATCCAGTTGTTCCGCCTGTTGTGCAACGTGCTCCAATTCCTTTTGCGGGTACGCGTCAATCTCTTGCTGGACAAAATGAATGGCAGCCTCTGCCTCGCCTTCAACCTCCACAGATACGTCCGCATATGTCTCGAGCGGAGCAAGGCCGTATCTGTGCAACGTCTTCCCGTTGGCCTCAAGGTATTGCGCCACAGTCTTCAGGGCTGTAAACCCCGCCATCCTCAGACGGACTTCCTCCTCTCGTTGGATGTGACGGCTGTATTAGGTTTTATGCTGACGCTGCTTCTTGGCGGTGCGAAGGAGACGCCGCTACCGGACCCGCTTGCGCTCCTTGGACTCGTCGAGCGGCTCCTCTGGCGGCATTGCCCGGTAACAGGCGTGTCGATGGCGCGGCACACCTCGGCCAGACGCCGCTTGAGGTGTCGGCGATCCAAGTTGGGTACACGGCGCGGCGGTAAGGTGGCCTTTTGCCAGACGCGCTGCCGGTTTCACCCGTCGCAGCAGGCAAGGCACCACCGTACAGAACTCTTCCCCACGGGTTCGCCACGCTCGCGAAATCGTCCCGGGCCAGGAGGGGCTTGCCGCACACACATGCCAGGCGTGGCAGTGCGCGGCCGTCCATGTCGAGCGGCGGCATGGTCACCATGACCGCGCACGTTGAGCACTTCACTCGTTCCATCGTTAGCTTGAATGAGAAGCTGAAAATAGCCTGCATATTTTTGGATAATCCTGAATTAATGAGACAAATTGTGCTAGTTTTGTAATTTCGGGCATAGCTTGGCCAGTCAGGATAGCAGTGGCAGTCTTTTGCGAGAGTTGAAGAAAGTATGTAAAAGCAGAGCGCAAGGGAATGCCGAAAGGTAGGAAAAGGCGGCAAGACAGGGGTAAGATGGACACACGACAGACAGGTTACTCGGTTACTACAGTACACTAGCGCTCTGGGCGCCGCTCCGCGGGCGCGTGGGCAGTGGCTAGTCTCAGTAAAAAGTGTTGGGCCTCCTCCGCTGCGCTCCGGGGGCGTTGGTACTGTGGCACTGATTGCGGTCACTCACTCACTATATCATTAAATATCACTCACTGACAACCTGAACTTGAAATGTATTATTTGCTGCCTACATGCCATTCTCTTCAAACTCTCTCTGTACACGGTGTTCTTGGTGTGCACCTTCCCGTCCTCGTCTATGGCTTCCGGGTCAACGGCAATATTGATCGCTTTCCTTGATGTCACCCTTGAAAGCGCCACATATAGCTGTCCCTGGGCAAAATCCGGTGTTTCCAAGTTGATTCCGACGTGGTGAATCGACTGTCCTTGGGCCTTGTTGATTGTCATGGCAAATGCTGGTACCACGGGAAACTGCTTTCGCCTCAGCTTGAACGGAAACTCTTTGTCATCGTCCTCGGTGTAGAAGATGATCATAGGGATGAACACCGTCTTACCCTTGGACGGTCCTGACATCACAGTTGCTTCAATGCTTCGCTCACGAATGATACCACACGCAGTCGCGTTCCATTGCACAGTCCTGCGCCGCCGTTCAGGTTGGGAATCACGATGATGGGCGTTCAACCTTGTATTGCTTGAAGTGTTCCTGGAGCTCCGGCTTGATTGCCCAGCTGAAAGGATTCTCACAGCTGAAGGTGATGTAAGCACTATCAGTGTCCATTTCCTGATACTGGAAGTCAGAGCGATCGAAATATTTGTCGATGCAGTCGTAGTAGAACTGGAGCATACGCAACTTAGCGAGTTAATAGATAGCGATCGAGAGATGAATAGGATTGTTGAGCTTGATGCGTCTCTTCTTGAGGCTGACCTCGTATGAGCCACCCAGCTCCTCAATATCGTGGAATTTTCTGCTTTTTTTTCGACGATAGCACGAACCTTGATAGTATCTGATATGTACTTAACTTCCTTGTGTTTGCTCTTATCCATACCAGAGCGACCGAAAGCACTGTTGCCTACGAGCTTCATCATCTCAGCAATCATAGCTTTCGTCTTATCTTCATCTCCTTCGCGACGAGCGTCTGACACAGCCTCCATGAATGGAGCAAAAGCCTTGTGAGAGTTAGCCTAGATGAATGAATATGTCTTGGAGATCTTCATACCGTGAGCCAGGTACCACTTGAGCAATGGAACATAGCCGAGAACCTTCTCACCAAAGTAGCTCCCAATCCGTTTTCGCGCGACCTGACTCGCGAGACTGGTTGTATTCGAACATGTGAGAACCGATAATGCTCTCATCTTTGCAGTTGATCTCAACGTTTTTGATAATCGGAGTCATCTCTGAGAAGTAACTTTGAGATGCTCAGGCGTTCTGATGTCGCAATCGAGAAAGCCGAAGCTCTTGTCAACCTTGATATCATCGATGATACCATCTTAAGCCTCGGACGGTTTAATCGTCCGCAGGGCATCTCATTTCCAAGCGCCCATCCTTTAATTGGTAGCTCGATGATGAAAAGCTGATTCGATCAGTAAAGTCCTTGCTTTGCATCTCAGCCATAACCCTGCTTTCGATATCATCCTTCGAGTTAATAACGATAGGCCACTCGAAGACAGTCGTATTTGAAGCAGGCCAGTAGTTGCGCTTAAGTCCGCTGATCCGATCGATCAGCTTGTATCCGAGCTGAACATTGACTTTGAAAGCCTTGGCCTGCTTACTGAGAGTCTCCCGAATCTTGGAATAGACCTGTGCCTGATCATAATGCTCGTAGAGATGAGACTCCATCGAGCGACCCTTATAAACAGAGTAAGCCCCGGGTGGCTTGTAGTTTGGAGAGAGATGGCGAGTTAGTCGTGTCTTAGAAATCTTGTATGATTTCTCGAGAAGTCTACGGTTGGCCCCCTTCTCGAAGCTCGAGATATAAACACTGAGTCCATTTTGGTTCTTCACCTTGACGCCGAACGAGGACCCCCATCGCTTAACTGGGATGTTGAGGCGCTTGAGAGCATCGAGTTCGTGGGACAACATGGCGAGTATATGAGAGTAAAAGATAAATATTCGTTTATCTACGTGGTATATACTATTCTTTTTTTCCTTTAAATAGGATGGAAAAGTCGAACCCACCAATTGATAAAAATAGGATTTAGTCGAGAGCAATCCTACCAGCGCGCTTAACGTAGTATTTCTTCTGGCGTTCGCTTATCTCTTCACGATGCTTCTCATCGTACGCTTTCTGAAGAGCGAGAATCCGTTCGCGGTTCTTCTCGTAATCGCTTCTTGGCAGCTGCAATGGCCTCCTTGTTGGCTTGATACTTTTCGGGTGAATAGGCCATTTCTGTAGATTCTTGGTAGTATCTATATACTAAGTAATTATTTGTTAAGATAGGTCAAAAAAATGATTTCGATTATTTACGTATCTCGTAATATCTACAACTCCAACATTTAAACTCGAAAGCGGTTGTGTAGCAGCAGCTCTTGTAGGGACGACACTAAGTCCTATCGCAAGATACATAACATTCTATCTCCTCATTACCTCTGAAAAGATCACCTTCACATTTTGTAATGGCCTCATTTTCTCCGAACGATCGGGTATTGCCTCCGATTCTTGAATCAAGCAAATTCATCAATCGAATGCAATATGACCGATCCTTAAGGGATATCTTCGATGGATGCATACTTTGAGTTGAACAATAGCTGAAACATGATTATATAACTTAATATTCAAGTTTCAGTATGGAAACTTTTCCACTTAAATATTGTTCCTCTGGATATGAGGGTTCGAGAGTATTTGGTGATTGTGTTAGATGCTATGAAATTCTCGAAAATAGCTCATATGAATATTAGCAATACGAATGGTGCTCTGTCTCTTCCACAGCGAATGGGTGAAACTGTGTGTGTAATGGTATAGACGGGGCTCTTGGGCGGGTTTATATTCGGTGTGTTAAAACCGGATATTATACCTAGTTGGTTACCACTCATGTATATACATGTATGGGATGTCCAACCCAATACAGGTGGAAGAACAATTCCTGGGTGCCGTACAAGAAATATGTTGCTTCGCTCGGGCGCATTGTTCACGTATCACCCCAAGACCCGGAACGATTCTATCTCCGACTGCTACTGTCCAATCGGCGATCCCCAAAGTCGTTTCGAGATCTCCGCACAGTGGAAGATACTACATACTCTACATTTTGAGAGGCTGCTTTTGCGCTTGGGTATTTCGAAGACGATCAAGAATGGTTCAAATGTCGTTTGGAGGCTGCTGTGGTCAAGATGCCCTACTAACTGAGGCAGTTATTCGGAATTATATTAGTGTACTCGATGCCTGCTCGCGCCCGGCCGCTCTGGAATAAATTCAAGTATCACATGTCTGAAGACTACCAGAAAGCGATTGTGGAAAGGGACGCTGATAATCACATCGGACGGAAGCGGTTCGTCTGAGAATGGACGAGTACAAGACCTTAAAGTTCTTGGCACCATACCAGGCCTCCAACGGAAAGAGCCTATCGAACTACGAACTCCCAGAGCTTGACACGTACGACGACATAGCTGCAGAAGTCAAAGAACAAGATCCTGCATCTATAGTCCAGCAAGAACTTAATGTACCCTCAGACCGAACTGGAGCATGTTGCGGAACAAGTCGATCGGTTGAACGACAACCAGAGGGACATTTTTGACCAAGTCATGCAGGCCGTAAGCCATCCAGTGGAAGGAGAGAAACTAATTTTCCTGGACGGTCCAGGTGGAACGAGGAAGTCGTTGCTGTTGGAGCAGCTACTTGCACACGTTCGTAAGCAGCGGAAAATTGCTATCGCAGTGGCATTGCGGCAACGCTGTTGACAGGCGGACACACGGCACACTCAACGTTCCGTATCCCGATGAAACTGACGGAGTTTTCAACCTGCAGCCTGTCCTGGGAAAGACAGAAGGCGGAGGTTAATTCGCAACGCGAGGTTGATTATATGGGATGAAGCGTCGATGATGAATCGAGCTTGCTTTGAGGCAGTGGACAGGACTTCTCGGGATATTATAAAGAACGAATTGGAGCCGTCTGGAGGAAAAGTGGTGGTGTTCAGCGGCGATCACCGTCAAATTCTACCGGTGCTCAAGAATGCTACCCGTGCGGAAACGATTAACGCTTGCTTTAAGAGTTCGCCCCTGTGGAGCCACTTGCGCTAAGTACGTTTGACTGAGAATATGCGTGTGCGGACGACCCCAGACCCTGGTACCGTTGCAGAGTTGGCAGAGTTTTCCGAGTTTTTACTTCAGATCGGTGAGGGTCGTTACCCCGTCAACGAGGATATTAGTGAAAACGACATATGTCTTCCTCGAGACACGTGCGTGTTTCCTGAGCCTCGGGCCCGTAGATCCGCGCCGACGAAGAAACCAAAGATGACGTGGACATGGACCAGCACCCAACTCAACCTTCTCCCTGGCGACGGAGCCCACGCGTCCGACTTCGACGATCCCGAATATGACCGACGGGCTCGCAATATCATCGCGCTGATTGATGTCGTGTACCCAGGTGTTGAACGTGAATACTTACCAGATGATACTTTGTTGAGCGCGCCATCCTGGCGCCGACTAATGCAAGTGTTCAACGTATCAACGATATGGCTGCTGAGCGGCTCACAGGAGAAACGAAAGGGTATCTATCGACTGACAGTCTCGAAGGAGTCGCGGACCCCAACATGTTTAAGCAAGCGTTTTTTTTAATTCACTCAACTTCTCAGGGGTCCCACCGCACAGGATTGTTTTGAAGCACGATTAGTTCCCGAGAGACTACAACACGGAGATAGCTAAGTTCGACCGTCGTACGCCTGGCTTGTTCAAGGATGAGTGGTCAGGTGATGCTATGGTTAGTCTGATCTCCAAGAACTACATTGCTACATGCCAGATGAGTCTTACAAGGTTGAGGTCTCTGCCAAAGGTGTTCAACAGGGTCGCGGTCGCAACAGTCATGTGTTGAACCCTGATGGATTCGAGTCTGTTGTCAATGATCAGATCACTCTCTCGGGAACAAACAAAGGCTTCTGCATCTCTAGGGAGACCAAGGGTATGATAACCTACACACAGCAGAAGCCTTCCCTTAACTATTGGTACGACAAGCGTAAGGTTTTAGATGATGGTATTTCAACGATTCCACTAGACATCTAAAAGTGTTATGAACCACATTTTTGTTTTGATCGATATATATATAGAGAAGTCATGAAACACGAGGAGGGTGAGGTTGTAGACCACACGCACAAGTGCGAGCGAACAGCTCCACAGCTGCTATCCAAGCTATACAACGACCCCAAACTGGTTTCGTTGGTGTTCAGAGCCTGTATGAGAAGGCAAAAAGCATTGACAGCTCTATCAGACTCAAGGAAGTAAAAGCATGGTACACGAATCAAGCTGATACCCAGCAGTTTCAGGACCAGAGCAAACGATTCGACCATTCCATATCGCGAGCAACAATCCAGATTCATGGCAGATCGACTTGGCTTTCTGGGAGACTCGCTCACAGCTCACAGCAGTCAATATTAATAGTCGATTGGGGTATGTAGAGCTAATCCCCAATAAGCAAATAGATGCAGTTCTGAAAGCTCTAAAACGCTTCGTGAAGCAACACAAATCTAGCGTCATAACGAGCGACAACGGATCTGAATTCATGAGTCAACAAGTCAGAGCTATTTCAAGAAGTTGAAAATTACTCATTTCAACAATGAACCTGGAGAACACTCAACGATGGGAAAGGTTGAGCAATTCAATCGCACTATCAAGCAACGACTGGTACGTTTAGGGCTTAAGCTAACCAAGCGATTAGTATCCGATTTGATTGATAACTACAATTCAACTAAGCACAGCTCCATTGGTATGACCCCAAACGATGCCAGGGGAACTGTCATTGAAGCGGAGATCGACCATAATCAAAAACTACTACGAGAGGTTGACTATGAATTCACTACGGGTGAGACAGTTGTCTATCGACTCAAATCGAAACAATTTGGTAAGGAATCAGCTAAATGGACCACGCTTGTCTATGAAGTTGCAGGAATAGATGTATATCGCATCCAAACACGACCAAGAACGGTCACGTTCTTTATAAGTCCCCCAACGAGCTCAAACGCTTCAAGCTTGCTATCACGGATACGGATGTTGAACCTGGTCAAATATATGAAGCGGAGGCGATACTGAAGCATAAAAACTACGCAACGGCAAGTACAATTTTTTTATTAAATGGAAAGGGTATGACGAACCGTCATGGGAGAATCAGGACAATCTCCGACTAATCAACAAAAATGAGATGAGCTCGCTGGAGAAGCATTACTGGGGCACAGATCGAGCTTCGCCGGAGACGGACATCTGACCGGCCTCGGAGGTGTCAATCGCGCGAGCTCAATCCTTGCTATCTCAGCTCGTCTCCCGAGCTCTACATACTTTTGACAATAATTTTAGCTTCTTCCTCATCACCAGTATTGTCATAGACTCCTGCGGCATCAAGAGCATCGTAATCGATGTACTGGATCTCATCCACTGTAAAAACAAATTGGTGATATATATAGATAGCGATAAATTTGATATGAGTAAATGCCAAGCAACCACTAGAAGTAACATCCATGCTCTCGCAATCCTCTCAAAAATCAGGATACTGCGCGCAGAATGACAAAGATGCACAGATCGTTATGTTTTGGAAGGAACTCGCGAAGATGCATCAGCGAGTCAGACGATACATCGAGATTATTAACGATCTTAAACAAAAGGTTGATGTCATACAGAGACTCGATTACATCAAATCGGAACTGATTAAAATTGGCGGAGAAAATTATTCATATCGAATCATCGACAACCCGTTCTTTCGGGTAGATATTGAGAAACTATTTGATATGACGGTCGCGGAGGCTCGAGATGAGTACGATCGATTGCTTCCGAGGCGAAACGCTCTCGTCCATTCACATACTTGTGATCGATGGAGATTTCATAAATTTACCACCAGCCAGTATTCATACTAAAATTATATATTTATCTAGTCAATACCATCTCTGCTATTGTATAATCAAACAGTATTTCCGTCGTTTGCTAGTCTATCGCAGCACGAACGCAAGCGACAAGAAACTGCTCCGCGATGCTGAGCGCGAGATATCTATCGATAATCATCTCAAGCAACGATATGCGGAGACGATGTGGGTCACAGATAACGAAGCGAGCATAATTCCGATGGCATCAAGCGTGGTATCGTCTGGAACTCAAAAACTACATCAGAGAACAATTCGGCTCAGACGACTCCATCTATGAGACGACTGTCGATGAGAATCGCCAGATGAAGACTTACGAGGCAATAGTCGATTTGTTCAAACTCCAGTCTGACCTCGCATCACGGGATCTTCATTCAATGTTTGATCCGTTACTGGTATCTGATGCTAAAGCGAAACGAGTTATGTACTTTCTCGGCCCTGATGCTAAGCTTTATCATCGCTCGTCTCGGATCGCCGTTCGAAACGATAAGCAAAGTGAACTTGTCGGTATCATCGACTGGGAAGCTACTCTCGAGCACATCCTCACCCGAAGTAGATTAGTGGATGGTCATGTTCGAGCTCGAGAGCTACGAGAGAAATCGTCTGCTTTACGCACGACGTTCAACGCTCTATAGGATAACGTCGATAGTGACAGGCTGGGTGAGAGTCGCTCCTCCGCTCTAAACTCGATCAGCGATCAAGCTATTGATGAGAATATGTCAAATGACTCGCGAACTAATGTAATCGCACAAGAATCGAAAAAAAGCATTCATCAAAGTCATAGAAAACAACACAGAGGTCGTCAAGAGTAAGCTCCTGCACAGCTTCAATGGCAAACCTGGGTTCTATGCGGTGGGACGCTCGGATAATCTTCAGGGATTGCAAGAGCCACTCAGTGAATATTACATCGATTCAACCAATTTCAAGCTCCGTCAAATCTCGAATCGTCGTCAATCCGATAAGAAAGAGCATTATCTTCTATCATGGCCCAACACTCTCCAGTTTCTCTTCCAAAACGCTCAGAACCGAGACATCGTACTGGACCAGCGCAACCGCGATAAATCAGCAACAAAACGATCACTCGAGGATAGCGCTGTATCTGGCTTAAACATCGATCAGAAGCGACCGAACCTCAACGAGCTGAGTCGATCGGTTGGGAGCAATTTTGATATGGTCGAGGCTGCTAGCGATTATAAGAAGCCCGTTCAGGACCTATACACAGATAGTCCTTGGCTGCTTCGAGAATATTTACCTCCGGCAGTGTCGGAGCTGAATAAGCAATACGATCCGAGTGAATACTACCTCGATCTATTTGGCGGTATTCGCCGATTAAAAAATAAAAACAGAGATGACACGCCGGTACCGAATCTGACTGAGGATCCGCTTGCTACGGCGGAAGCGTTGACTCGTATGAATCTTAGCTGGCCTCTAACCTTTCAAGGTGTTATCGAATATCTCATCCAGGCGAGCATCGATCCGAACCACAGCTTCAGCGAATCCACGATAGTTTGAGAAAGTTCAATATTATTATCCCGAGCGATGGTCCATCGATTGATATGAATCTTGATATGAAACCAGCCGTAAGAGAGCAGGACCTTCATGGAGCCGGATACGTTAATAAAAAGCTCTTTAATAAGGTTGGGAACCCGATCAAGTATCATCTCCAACCGGGGCTATAATCTCACGCAGCTGGAGGGCTCCGGTACCTACTCAGCGCTGGCATACAAATGGATAGGACTAAATTTGTTCATCTCCTAACAGTAGTTTATCCCAATCGCTCGACCGTCGGAGCGCAGCGCGAAATTAGTAAGGATTTGTCGGAGCTGATCAAGACTCTGGTATTCGATGGCTCCATCAACCAGCAGCTGTATGAATCACTGTCCATGGAATGGCAAACAAGTCTTTCATGAGCTGCTTCGTATCACGCATACTCAGCACGCGCTACGCGATCCGATCAATGATCCACGCGATGTACTCACGCAAGAGTACCTGAAGCTGAAGGGAGAGCTCATGCTCGGAAACGATAATCCCGTCATGATTCGTGAGCTCAAGCAAGTGCTCGTGGATATGTACTCTGCAAAACTAATTTCTGACGATGAGTTCAAAGAAGTTTTGCTCGCCATCATATAGGAACATGGTTATGTTCACCAACACTCGACTAATCGACACCCGCAATGCGTACCAGCGCGAGGTCAAGAGCAAACTAACGGAGCTGAAAGCCCTCATGGAGAAGTTCGTAGTTAAAATTCCACCCAAGAATGATTCCGTGATTAGGCTAAGCAGATCGGGCACCAGTGTATGGCTTACAATGAACCCAAAACAACACGTACATTCGCTATAAGGGTGATCAAGCCTTTTTTTTAATTGATCCAATTAGGCCTTGAGCTCTTGGATCGCCTTGCATAGTACCGCTGTCAGCGTTCTTAGGTTAATGCCCATCTCATCGTTAGGCATGCCTGTATCGGGGTTTATCGGACGACCCGGATCGCCACTAACAGGTATCGGGCATACATCCAACATCTCCTGGGCTATAAAACCAATAGAGCGTCGATTATCCTGCTTCCAAGTGAGGGCGCGAGGGCGCACCGCAAGCACTGTATCTAAACCATATGGAATATCGTTTATATCCTTCTTGTAATCTCTATCTGATCCATTTGTATAGGATCCTCCATATATAGCAGCATACCCTATCCATGCATAATTAGAATCACAAATGCCAATTCGGATAGTCGATGGATTGACATCATTTCCGATCGCGGGATAATTCGATTGGATCCAATTCCAACGGTACATTACCTTATCCGCGAGATTGTTTTTGACATGAATCTACTCGTCAGCCCAAATTTGGCCACCAGCATGGATTGGCTTCCGGAGAGACCCGATCAACCGATAACCTACCTGATGTGTTTAGCATCATCCGATTTGTACTATTCACCATCCATCTGACCGGATCAGCCGTATAGGTGCCCATTGAGACCCCACGTGTATCCGAGGCTCCCGCCGCGTTATCACCGACGATGATACCAAATATGGATTGGTGTAGCATTATCATTCCACACCTCCATGCTTCGCCGCCATAAACCATATAGAGCACGCTGTTACCTACGATATGAAACAGACGCGTTGGAGACGTCGCGTTTAATCCTAGGCGGCCATGATAGGTAATGCGTACTCGTTCATCGACCGATCCGTTTTAAGCATTAATGCTTTTTGTGGCGAATATCAGATTACCAGCCGCTGCTGGGGCGGCAGCATCTCGCTAAAGCAGATAGCCGCACCGAATGAATATACAGTGTCTGCATCAGCAATGGCTGATCATAGTAAACCAATTCCAAGGCTCCTTCCTGTAGTAGAGTTATCTCTCTTGACCCTGTAGTAGATTTACCGTACTTGTCGAGCGTCTGCGTTTTTAAGAGCGATACAGTCGCGTTTGACTTCAGTCGGAGATTACCAATTTCGCTAATGCCGGAAGCGCTATTCAGAACCAGGGCCTTGCTCGGTTCAGCTACTCCAGGACTCACTACGTTGATATCGGCAATCACCTGACCATTAATATATAGGCTCGAACAGTTGAAAGCTCCATTAACGTCAAGCTTGTAGCTTGTGGATACTCCAATCGTATTGGTCGAAATATTGCCTAACGCATCCATGAGCAATCGATCCGAGTTTTCCGTATCGCCAAAATAGCAATTTGGTGTGGTTGTACTCGAACTACCGCGAACCCCCTGCTCCATCTGATAGTAGCTGACGATATTCATAGAGGCTGAAGATGTCATATTATCGTTTTAGATCACGAGAGCTTTGCTCGTTCTTCCTCCTAAAATCGAGAGGTATTAAAGACCAGTGATACTATAACCAGAGTCCGCGACCAGAGCCTTGCTTGGTTCAACTTCACCAGGCGTTGTCAGTGATAATCGAGGAACGAGCGATAGATCAGCTTACCGTTGACGTATAGGCTCGTGCAATTGAATAATCCGATCACATCGAGCTTATAGCTTGTCGCTCCACCAATTGAGGTGTTTCCCGATGCATCCATGAGCAATCGATCGCTGTTACCATACCTAATGAAGAATCTATTCGCTCCAGAGGCGTGGGCAGACCCGCGTACTCCAATCTCGCATTGATAGAAACCCAATCTTTATAGAGGCTACAGATGCCGTATTATCGTTCTGTATTATGAGGGATTTGTTTGAGGAGCCTCCTCTAGTCGAGCGGCAGTGGAGGCCAGATATAGCATACCCGGTATCAGCGACCAGGGGCTTGCTTGGTTCGACTATACCTAAACTGGTTGACAACCGGCTGATATCGTAAGCAACGCCATCCTGCTTGTACGAGATAGAATCGATGCTGTTGAGAGTCGAGACCGCATTGTTAGAATTCAATATGATAGCCTTATATGGTGTTGCTTGACCAGGCGAGGCTAATAGCAAAGATAAATTGCTGAGGTCGACTCTTGAGCCATTGAGAATGAGTGATACATAATCGAGAAAATTGATGCCTCCAATATCTCGAATTGAATCGACGACGAGAGCTGACATGGGCGCTGCTTCTCCCATCATGATCCCAGAAATAAAACTTAATCTAGGGTTTAGTCTTGCTAACGAATAGGGCGAGCCATCTCGAGGCTCAAACGTCTGTTCTGCTCGCATAGTAATTTGGATTGAAGATTGTTGATTCTTGCGAGGGAGAACGAACTGTAAATCCCATTACGATGGCTTGATTTCTATCATTGAATATACTTTCAGAGCTCGCGGATGGCGAAGAAAATTAACTGGGGAGCAGCACTCCCGAAAGAGTATCGTTCAGACTCTCTCGGTGACATCAAGGCACTTGGAATCAAGAGGCTATTCGATGAATCATTCTTGCTCCCTCCAACGCGGGAAAGACCAGTCTCGTCTTTCATATCGTTAAGAATAGTCCTAACGCTTTTAGCCACTTATACATCATCGCACGAAACCCGGATCAGAGCTATACAATTATATGAAAGACAAATTATGGCTTCATCACTGTGTATGATCCATCGGCACCCCCATCGATTGATGATATACAGAAGGATAGCAGGCGTGGCATCCAACTCGTCATCATTGATGACTACAGCTCGGATAAGAAGCTTCAGTAGGATCTCTTCAGCCATTACTTCATCCGCGGTCGCCACAAACGGCTCTCAACGCTGTTTCTGACGCATTCGTGGTTCAGCACGGACAAGCTTATTAGGCTCAACTCAGAGTACCTCTGGATCCTCAAGGTGAACAGCAAACGAGACTTAAGGATGGTCATCAGCGACTTCTCTCTCCCAGGAATCACGCTCGATAAACTGATACGAGCCTACAACGAGGCTAGGCGCGATAAAGGCCAGTCGTTGCTGACCGACAACGTTGAGGCGTTCTAAGGTATAATTTCAATGAACAACCAATTACGTTCAGCGATTAATATAAAAAAAGACGGATAGCTTAAGCTTGTTGCTGATCCATTAGGCGTAGGTGCTTCGAAGAACGGCGCTGCTGGGCCATGTTGCGACTTGAAACAGACGACCCACACTCAGAAACACGTTGGGCACACTTTCGTGCGTCAATGACATCACGATGATCGCGGTAGTACACTCGATACTGTTCTCTGATGTGATCTTGATTTTCGCTCCGTCGTTGACGTTGAAGTTCGAGACGCTGATCTGGCGACAGAAATGCTCGATTCCTATTAATTGTATTTGGCGTCTGATCTAATACCAACTGTTCGAGCTCATGCAGTTGAGCCTGGTCTTCGATCTCATGTTCGCTAATCTGATGAATACCGAAGCTATCAATACCATGATCCTTGAAATGATGAAATATTGAGCAGCCCCCTCCAGCGCCTTCACCCCAACGTCTAAAATATGTCTTATGAGTGCTCCAACGCTTCCATAACGGCATTGTAGTATTTCCGATGTAAAAGATGCTTTCGTCAATATTGGTGATTTTATAAATTGACCCTTTGATTGTCCTTGATTATTCGTTTTTTTTGTATATTCTAACACAATTATTTCAACTTAGTAATATACGAAAATCATGTCGAACATGATTACCCTATCCACACGCCACATCATTTCCAATGGATTCAACAACACGCTCCGATACGAGTTCCCTGGCAGCTCTGTCGAGTTTGTCAATACCGAAATTGTTATCCACAGTATCAACATGTATAATTCTCAGTTCAACATCGATTCCACTACATATGGCAATAATTCTTTCAGGATTTTGATGCCAACCGGCAATGACTACTCACCGATCCAGATCATACTCCATGACGGATATTACAGCTATGCCAATATCAATGCATCTGTTCAAGCAGCGATGATGAGCGCCGGAGCGTACCTGATCACTGCTGATGGCGACAATGTCTTCTTCAGGCTGAGAATCCCACATTCTACTCCTGCCAGGTTGATCTCTCGCCTGTGCCGACGACCCTTCCTTTGGGCTGGTCTCGACCGCCTACTGGGCTATAGTCGGGCAGTGGCTCTGGATTACCGCTTGGGTTCTCTTACAGTGACTCTGGATTACCGTTTGGGTTCTCGTACGTTCCCAAGATCGATATTGATAACGATGAATTCGGAAAGGTCATTGGATTCGAGCTTGGTACACTCCCAACTCAGGGCTTATATACATAACAGTCGATCCTATCGCCGATCCCGCCTCAGGTCAATCCCGTACCCGTACCCGTACCCGTATCAAGCTATCATCTTCGATGCTCGGTCGTTTCCAACCCCTACTGCATCCCTGATGATGTATAAACCACCTTCAGCACAGCAGGCACCACAATTGGTCAGCTTGTGATCAACCTAACGAGTTCAGCTGGGCTGATATCCCGAATGGAAGCTACGCCTCGGTGACGCTGACGATTGTAGATCAGGACGAACGATTTGCTCGACTGAACGATACGAACATGCTGATCAGCTTGATTGTTCGACAAAAAAACGTAAAGCATTATATATATTTATAATCTAACCCCCCCCTGAGCCACCAGAGCTCTTAGAGCTACCACGGCACTTGCGCATCGCACGGAGTCGCTCCATCTTCGCCTTCATCGCTGGAGACCCCTTGGCGGAGCTCAAGCGTCGCGAGGGCTCAGCATCGGCAACTCCAACTCCTGTAAATTTCTTCAGCCCCTGGCGAGCAACGCCGACGAGAGCCGGATCGCGACCCGTCGATGCTACGTACACAGAGCCCATGCTGGCGAGCCTGTCCGCGGCAGCCGATAGATCAGGTTTGATTACTGGTTTCCAAGCGTTCTTGAGGCCAGCCCAGATCCATTCAGACGAACCTTGAAGACTACCACCAATAACTTCCATTCGGTACTCAATCTCGTGCGGAGTAATAGTAATGCGAACGCCTCTGTTAGCCCTCTTAGTTTTCATAACCTTAGCGTACGATTCTGGATGTAAATGCAGAGTTGCGCCAGAGCCAGCCAGATCAGCTTTGGTTAGCTGCAGGTTGCCGGACTGGACAGCCTTAAGGAGGCGAGCCGCTGGGATAGCATCGGAAGCGGTTAGTTCCTTGTAAAGCATGATTGATATATTAAGCTTGAAAGCTAGAACCTCAAAAAATTAAATTACATCAATATCCAAATCCATGAACGTATCCATTAGGTGCATTGTTTTGTGCTGGTGACAGTAGAGCCACATGAGACACCACACTCCAATATTCAGCTGTGGAAGCATGGATCTGCCGGTCGAAGTACGGGAGATTTCCTAGCGCTGTCGGAGGTGGGACGCCCATGCTATCGAAGTAGCTACCATCGCATACAGCGACCCAATGGCCGACTCCAGGGCTCGTCCTAAGCAGTACCAAATGGCTTCCCTTCGCGGGGAGCGGGCGTTCAATCTCGGAAAGCTCGAAAATGTTATCAATCTTCACTCCGATGCGCTTACTCAGCTCGATTAGATCGTGATCAGAGGTGACACCTTTGACTAACTCCATTAATTATTTTCTTACCAAACTATATCAGCCGCAATATATTTCCAGCCATGTCTGACACTACCCAATTAGCAGATGCCTATATACTGCAATCAGCCCTCAAATCAGAGGCATCCATCGATGTATCGAAGGGTAAGTCCGTATCAGTCATCTATGATGGCAATCAGAGACCATACAAACTCGGGATTGATCACGATTGATGCCACCTCGCAGCTAACAGGCTCGCAAGGATATGCTAGCCTAAAGGATGGCTACCTTCTACTACCGTATGTTATCACTGCTAAGAGCGCCGGCAATGCTGACCTCAACAAGAGCACTATTTCTAGATTTGCATGTGCGTTCAAATGTAACGTCACCTAATGTCGTCGACTCTCTGACTGTCGAGCTCAACGGTAAAAAAAAGTTATCACGGAATCTGAATACAAAGGCTTTTGGAACAACCTGCGAGCGATGATTGAACTTTCCCAGGATGAGGTGGCGAAGCATGGCGCATACATGTATTTATATCCTGATACGTGGTCTGGCATCAACTTTAGTAGTTCTGCTTCAGCGACAGGCGATGGTTACTCAAACATCCAGATTGGTGTGCCACTCGACACAACGTTATCTCAGGTCCAAGAGCCGTGGCGTACAACAGTAGGTTCTTCGAACGTTTGACGAACGCTCCCGCTCCCATCGACTCTACTGAGGCCAGTGGAGCCTTCTCGTTGACCTCGTTCGGTACTACAGCTACCAAACCGATCCTTCAGCAGAATGGGCGCGGCTGTTTTAAGGACTCGGATGTAACCTCGTTCGGCAACGACAAAATTGTTGGTCGCTGGTTTCATATGCTAAAAATCAAGCTCGTAAATCTACACCCCATTTTCAAGGAAGCCGACCTCTACTCTAACTCGCAGCTAAAGCTCGGCTTGCGTATTAATGCTGGTACGGTTGTTCTCTCGGGTGGGACTTCGACTATGAAGCTCAACTCGACCACGATGACCTCCGGCCAGACTGTTCCCATCATGATTGAATCGGCTATGCTGTTGCTAAGACCGCGGCTAGTGACACGATCACTCCTGCTGCGCCTATGAACGATGTACTAACGATCGCGGGCTCTCAGGTATCGTATTTGGTCCTGTGGGCAACGCATTCACGCCTACCAGCCAGGTTGTCGAGTATTTCCATTCACAACCAGCCGTCTAATTATTCCGTTCTATCATCTACGCAATCTGACGCCTATCATCCAGAAGCCGGTGAAGACCGTTCGCTACCAAGCCTGTTTCGCCCAGATGTTCCGCAAGGGCGCTGGTACATCTCCTGAGACACCTACTGGCCAGTTGAATGCTCCTTTCGATCTTAACATCTCCGGGTAAAAGAAGACATCAAATACGTGGCTATCATCCCGTTCGCTGAGACGAGCGCTGGCCACTTCGCCACCCAGCACGGCACGACGCAGTATCAGAGTCCGTTCGATGGTGCTCCATGGACTTGCATGCCAGGCGCATCGATTCGCAATTTCCAGGTAACCATCGGTAACACAAACGTATTCGATAAGAGCCAGGAATACGATTTCGAATTATTCCGCCACGAGTTCAGCAAACTGGGAGCCATTGATGGTGATCTCTCAAGTGAGAGCTCGAACGGATTAATTGACGCACGGCAGTCGTCGATGGCTCAGCGCATCCTCGTAGCTGACTGCGCGCGTCTCACTCAGAAGGAGGTGCCTCAGTCCATTTTGGTGTCGAGAATCAACGGCTCGGCGACCGGCATGGATCTGCTCGTGTCCGTTTTTAACACACCGAACATAAACCCGCCCAAGAGCCCCGTCTATACCATTACACACAAAGTTTCACCCTTTCGCTGTGGAAGAGACAGAGTACCATTCCTATTGCTAATATTCATATGAGGTATTTTCGAGAATCTCATAGCATTTAACACAATCACCAAATATTCTCGAACCCTCATATCCAGAAGAATAATATTTGAGTGGATTTTTTTTTATTTAAGCAGATGAATACTAAGTTATATAATCACAAGCAGCCAACAAGCAACAGCCAAACCACAACAAAATAATATGGACTACACACCCAAACCAAGACATCTTGGTTGATGTGTTTTTCTATAGTATTTTTAAACTACAACATCAACCCGATATGACTTCTGAGGAAGAGATACATCTCCAGCGAGAACAAAATGAACATTATTGTATCTTTACACACGGCATGACTTCTCTAAGTCGATTGTTAATCGATAAATAGAGGATATTGAGTATAGAATGCAATATGATCGATGCATTCGACAGTTAGTGTATCATCCTAAGTTCAGGAATGAACGAATCCGACAATTCAATGATATCAAAGATTTCTTCGAATCAATGGGGTGCTAAAACATCCACTCTTTAATAATTTCTGAAAATAGTTCAAAAAATAACACGAGCTTACTTTAATAGTTCATCTACTTCGCTCTTCAGCTTCGGCATTTTAATCTTAACGAAGTCGTTTTTACTTAACCATCCGAGGTACTTATCAGCACATGACTGGATCTGTCTATTCGTTTTCCCCTTGTACTTGCCGAATGACATGATGTATGATCCATCATCAATGCTAAATTTCTGATCAATGAACTTGCCAATATCACTGCTGTCTTCAACGAGACTCTTTTGATTCGATAACCAGCGGCAGTGTCCTGGATCAGAGGCATATACCTCTTCAATAGTCTTCGACTTATGCTTTGCAAACGTTAATGTACTCATGATGCTCTCTATATAGGTAGCCAGATCATTTCTAATAATTAAATTCTTAATTAGCTTTCAACGAGAGGTGTTCAATCAGTTCCATGAACTTCTCATGTGAAACGGTCGATCTCAAGTTCGCCTCGTAAATAACGGCGCGAACTTGTACCTAGTTATTATACCTAGTTGGTTACCACTACTTACACGTACACAACCACTGTCCGAGGGCGAGACAGGCAGCCAGGCCAAGCCGGCTTTTCTCGCTGCATGGATCTGCCCCGATACCCGGAACTAATGAGACTTCCCATGCCATCGGCGGGAGACATGGACACCTCAGAGTTACGGCTAGAAGAGCAAAAGGTGCGGCGGTGTTAGTTCTTGGTACGGCGCCGGGGCCAGCTGCAGTCTTCTTATCGTCCTATGACCTGGAATGGTGCCCCAGGGGGTAGAAATCCCCTCCTCGGTAAAAAGCAGTTTTTGCCAGAAAGGAGCGAAAATGCGGCCCTACGGTTACGTTTGCTTCGAGGGGGTCGGCCTGGCTATGTGGAGCACGCTGGGTAAGGAATAGGCTCTTCTGGAGGCCTGCTAGGCCGCTGCAGGGTGGCCGTCATAGGCTACTCATCCCTCCGTGTAGTGGTGGCTATCTCACCGAATGCACGGCTCCGGTTCTCCCTCTCTAACACACACAGTAGAGCTTCGAACTGCCCTGAAGGTACCAGTTCTCCCAACATGCGGAAACCCGACACCGTATAAAGTAGTTTACACTTACTCTGCGGTGGTCCTGTGCGCAGGTCCCTAGCTCCTTGTGTAGACGCTGCGTCATCCGCGTGCTTTCTCGCTCCGCCGCCGCTCAATTGTCGATTGACAGGTGTGACTGTGAGATCCGTCTAAGTTCGATTGTTTCGCTTAGGTTCGATTTAAACCGTCACGGTCAGCTATTTTTGCATTTTTGCAATTTCGGGCATAGTTTTGCAGTCCGGATGGTAGTGGCAGTCGGTGTGATAGGTGAGTGAAGTGTTGCAATCGCCGAGGGAAAGGATGCCAAAAGAGAGGCCGAAGCGACAGGGGAGGAGTGACAGGGCGACAGAAAGGTTGCTTTTTTAGTAAGGAGGGAATGTAGAACTAACCGAGCGCCGTCCGCTTTGCGGGCGGTAATGAAAGTTTGGATGATGCCCGTTTCCCTCGCTCAGGAGCTCGCTCCACTACTGAGAAAAGCTACCTACGCTACGCTCCTGAAGTAGCGCCTCCGCTACGCTCGCAGAGGCTCGCTGCGCAACTCGCCCTGTTAGGATACTAAGTGAGCTACCTACGCTTCCGACTTCGATAGGAAGGGCGGTCCCTCCGGTCCCGCTATACACGAAAAGTTTTGGCGGCGGCGCCTTCGCTTCGCTCGGCAGCAAAAATGCAATTTCAGCCAATGGGAGGCCGCCTTCGCTTCGCTCGGAGGCAAATTTTGACCAATACGAATATAACGTTACTGGTGTGGCGGACTGACGGACGGACGGGAAAGTCTGATTGATGGGGGTTAGATCTACATTGTAGATAGGGAATTTGACAGAAACCAAATTAAATTTGGAAGACAAATTTCATGAAAAACCCAGCTTCTTAACCCACTCACCAAAGGGTAAACATTCGGTGACGACGTATCGCCATTTAGTCATCATGGCATCCCGATACAAACCGCAAGATCACAATGTGTAACCATTTTTTCCCAACCATCGACTCAAGTGGGTACACTTTCTCCAGTAACCTATCGACGTCAGTTGCAGTCTCCATAACGGTCCGCCTCCCTAAAGCATCGACCGCGGCATCGCATTATCCGACGTCGCAGTCCGTTGTTGCCACGCAAGCACTTACCATCTTGTCGCGGACGTCCTACGCTTCCCATCGCTGCCTTCGGTGTCTCTCACCGCCGCCTGTAGCCATAGTTACCGGCCCTTACTCCGAGTGTATCAATCGTCTCAGTCATGTCAGGCGAGAGCATCGCCGGTAAGCTTCAGGTCCTCAAGATGGGAGTTTCCCGTCGCGGCTCGACGCTTAATGCGTCGCTCAAGGCCAAAGACGTGCGGCTCCAGCTAGACGAAGAGTTTGAGAGGGAGAATGGCTACTCGTTCGACTATGTGCTGGTCTTCCAGGTACACGACGAAGCCGCTGAGCTCTCGGAGCTACAGAAGAAGTTCAGTATGCGCACGATCCTGCAGCATCTGGCACGTGGGGGTATTGAGACCAAGATGTTTTATTCATCAGATCGCGGTCATGTCTTCTGCAAGCTGCGCGCAACACTGGAGCGACTGTCCAAGGAGGCCGATCGTATCGACTACAAGGTCGAGTTTGACCCCACAGAGCTGCGTCGGATTGCCGAGACTGGCTATGAAGAGCAGAATATCAAGAAGATTAACATTAAAGACGAGCACCACGTGTCGCATCGAGACCCGTTCCAGAATATCTTCGCCAAGTTTGATGTCGAGCCGCGTCTGTATCCAGCCTACCGCAAGTACGGCCACAAGCAGATCCCGTTCCGTGGTGTCGACCGGTACGATTTTCATTAAGATTTCGATTAGTTGGGGTTGAGATTGAACGTTGGCTTATTGTTGTGCGTTTTAGGATCAAACTGATGCTTAACATCATCAAGACGCGCGGAGAAGGTGGTTGCGGGTTAAATGTGAGCGAGTTATTGCGTGACAAGTGTCTGGTTGCAGCCTTCCCACTCCACGAGCCTGAAGAGCTGAACCAGCTGAGACTCAAGTGGTTTAGCTGGAGGTTTGCACCTTGGCAGCAACCATTGTGGGACATCAAAGACTATTTCGGCGAGAAAGTGGGGCTCTACTTCGCGTGGCTAGGTAAATCGTGTATTTTCTACTTTTATTGGGGTACTCGCTTACGGACAAGTGGCTGATCTAAAATGCAGGCCACTACACGACGTGGTTGATCGCACCAGCGATTATCGGATGCTTACTGTTTGCCAACGTATTGGTCGAAGATACTGCCGATTCCCTACTCGTGCCGTACTTTGGTCTCTTTATGGCTCTCTGGTCAATGTAAGTTACATTTGTTATAGTCTCGGTTGGGTGGTGGTTTTATTTAACGTTTTTCGTGTGATTCTGTAGCTTCTACTACGAATATTGGAAACGTTTCAACTCGACTCTGGCATTGGAGTGGGGTATGTCCACGTTCGAGGAAGAAGAGATCGAGCGGCCGGAGTTTGAAGGACAACCTACAATCTCTCCTATCGATGGGTCCGAAATCCGCTACTTCAGCCCTCAGACACGTTTCCGTCGTATCATGGGATCATTGGTAAGAGTGAAACGTACAGCGAGGCTCCCCGCCTTCTTCATGCTGACCGAGCTCTTTGTGTATGAACGTTTGGCTCGCAGTTCTTCGTTGCGATGTTAATCCTCTTAGTGGTCGGTGTGGTGGCTGGGATCTTTGTCTTCCGCTATGCAGCTACTTCAGGCAAGTGGAAGGACATGTTCACAGTGAATGGCATGCAGTTGGGCGGTGCAGCAGCGTCTACAGTGAACGCCATTCAGATTATGGTCATGAACAACGTCTACAGTACCGTCGCCGCGAAACTCAACCACTTTGAGAACCACCGCACTGATACTGAGTACGAGGACCATCTGATTGGCAAGACGTTTCTCTTCCAGTTTGTCAATTCGTACGCTAGTCTCTTCTACGTGGCCTTTATCAAGACTTCTGTCGAGGGAAACGAGTCGTGCAAGCCGGAGGGTCATGGCTGCATGGACGAACTCATGCTGAGTCTGGGTATTATCTTCATCTTGCGCCTCACATCTGGGAACTTTTTCGAAGCTGGTCTGCCCTGGATCATGAAGAAACTCAAGAGAAACAAGTCGAAAGAGAACAGATTGTGTCGTGAATCGTCAGCTATTGAGAAGCAACTGGATCTCGACATTTATGACCAAAAAGGAACGTTCGATGACTACAACGAGATGATCATCCAGTTTGGCTACGTGACGCTCTTTGTCGTGTCGTTCCCGCTGGCTCCTGCTTTTGCTCTTTTTAACAACTTTTTCGAGATCCGAATTGACGCTCACAAGTTGGTAAACGCTACTCGCCGACCAGATCCTCGCGGTGCGCAAGATATTGGGACCTGGGGGACGATCATCGACCTTATGGGATCAATTGCCATGGTGACCAATGTGGCGCTCGTGTGCTTTACATCTCGGCGTACGACCGCGCATTTGACGGACCATGAGCGACTCTGGTTGTTTCTGTGTGTTGAGCATGGACTCATTTTTCTTAAATATATTTTGATGCTCATTGTGGACGACGAGCCCCACGACGTGACGCTACAGAAACAGCGTTCCAGCTTCATTATTGACAAGATTGTCAACCTCATTGCAGACGATGACGACGAAGAAATGGCCAAAGGGAACCAAGTGCGCGTGGATCTCACGGTTTTCGATGAAGACATTTAAAAAGTATGAAGTTCGGCAGTCTTTTTACCTAAAAGTAACAGCAAACTCTTCAGTATACACATTTTGCATTTTACTTTTCTATCGTATCCGGATACTGTGCCATTTCCTCAAAAAAATGTTGCTGGGAGATCAGTAAAGCCATGGTGATAATGAGCAAAGTAGCATCTCAGTTCTATCTCCTCCTTCATCGCCAGCCTCACTCAAAAGCTGCTTTAGACTCACATGTCTGTGCAAGTGCGTGGCATCTTCACGAGCAACAAGCACAACAGGGATCGTCACGTACTGACCGAGACCGCGCGCGTCGTCAGCCAATGAGTACTTGCGGTTGGGATACCTGTTGTAAGCCGCCTTCGAGTTGATGACTATAACACCCGCTGCACCAGCTCGTTGAAGCCTTAACGCCTTCTCCGCAAACGTGCACGTGCCTCGTGCCACCACCACAACCTTTCCACGCACACGATCAGCGTCAATCGAGCCACAGGCTTCACCGATCTCCGACGTGAAGAGTAGCAATGGCGCCTCCACTGCAGCTGGGGTCGTGACTTGTAGACCAAACTTTGCAGGAGATGCGACCAGTGTCATCACGTGCACATCCCCGATACGTACAGCGACACCCACCGGGATAACGGGAGGCGTGGCTTCAATTTCCCTAGCTGCTGCTAACTCGACATTACGTTTAAGTCCTTGTAGTTTCCCGTTCTCGCACTTTGGAGAAACAGGTGACGCTTTTTGCGTCGTGGTGCGTCTGAAGAGATGCGAGTCGAGCATTAACACGTGGCCTTCTGTACTGAAGACGACGTCAGAAGCTTTGAGCGGCTTCCGCTTCCTTCTAAGGTAGGAAGATTCTTCCAAGGAAGAGGTTGTGTTGGTCGTGCGGTTCGCGAAATGCGGTGACGAGCCAAGCGGGTGGTTCTTGTCTGAGATCGTCGCAGAGCATGATCGGGTCCTTGTCCTTGTAACATTTCTCCGTGGTGGTGCTGGAACGATCACGTCTGGCTCATCACTGAAGAGCAAGTACAGATACTTAGCAGTCTCTGAAAGGAAATAGCTGTCCATACGGTCTTCAACGTCGAGTGTATGGATGTCCCCCACAGCAGCATACCCACAAGGCACCTCGGACACACGACGTATATCCTGCAGCATTTGCCGGCCCATCTTGAGATACTTGTGGTCCCGTGTCGCCTGGTATAAATGATAAGTACTTTCAATCAACTCCGGTCGAAGCGGCGACGTGCGCGCCCAACTAATCACAGTCCCGCGATTCCCGGGCTTCGAGGAGCCTTGCGGCACCAGCTCGACCAGCTCGGGCATGGCGCCATACTCGTCCCAGAGTGGAAACATGTGCTCATGGGTGCGAATAGCGCCAGATACATCGCCAGCGAGCACCTGAAGTCCTGGCCAAAAGGCTTGCAACGCCGACACGCGGCGTGCGCGCACTTGGTTCTTGCCGCCGTTCATATCTACCTCAATGTACACGTCTTGGTGGTTCACGTGCGTCTCAACTGCTTGGTAGCTGGCGTTAAACATTGCGAGCCACTGCGAGTCGCCACTAATGAGATGATACTTGAGCAGATACTCAAAGAACGAGTCCAAGCCGGCGCCGATTCCTCCGTGCGAATTAATCCATTGGCCCGATCCGACGTCGATGGCACTGCCCAGCAAGTCGAGATCCGACCGTCGATCCCAAATGGCCATGACGGCCTCCTTTGCCCTCTCTTCAAAGCGCTTGTCCCCTGTTAACCTCGATAAGTACGCCATCTCCACCAGCAGTGACCCGGCCGCCGCGGGACACGTCAATTTCGACGCACGGTCTTTCGGTAGCACGCCACGCTGTAGATTCACGCGATGCACGGGCATCCCCGTGGGCGTCTCGAATGCCGGCAATAACCTCCTGCCCAGATCCTCTGCCAGCTGCAACAGCTCGCCATGATATTCGTCCTCGTTCATCATGCCGAAATACTCGGGGGACGCCAGCATGTGCGCCGACACCAGTCCGCCGATTACCCGAATGGTGGACTCAAACACCGACACTGTCACGTCTCGGTCGAAAGACACGCTGCTGGATACGAGACGGACAGCGCGTGCGAACTCGTCGCGGTCCCCGAGCACCGCGAGCATGTCCAGCGAGTCCACAAGCGTCAGGGAGAAGCCTCCCAGCACGTCGTCCAGGTCGCCGCGCTCGCGACGGTCCCATCGGCGTCCCGAGCAGCTCAGCGGCTTGAGCTCGTCCCACGGGAAGGCGTGTTCCATATAATTGCGGTAGCCGTGGTAGAACATGTCGCGCGCCTGTTCCTGGAGGTGTCTCCGCTCCGACACGTGCATGTGCGCCGAGCAGAGCGCCCCGAGGAGTGCAATCGACACGAACAGGAAGACTAGACGCAGACGTATCGAACGCACTCGGCCGTGCGTCATGATCGTCTCTGTGGACAGAGAAAACGGTCACGAACAGGTCCACAAGAAGACGGATGGAGGTCTCCGCCGTGTACCGCAGTACTGCAGGACCTTTAACGGCGAATAATCGGAAATAAGGGAGACTTACATTAAGCAAGTGAAACGGAGACGTTGAAGTGCTGGCTCTCTTTAAATGACTTTAACCCCTCAAACGCACTGGCAATCTGACAAATTACTATAATCTTTATGAGTACTACATGGACTACTACTGCTGCTGCAACTATTTCCAGTACTACTTACGTACTAACGTTACATTGATGCTCACTTGGTGATTGTACGGAAGATTGGGAGACGGCGACAATGGCGAGTTGGCGAGTTAGCTGAGGTCACGACGGCTGGAGTGAGCAGCATGGACGTGGACACTGGCCGCTGGTTGATACTGCCACTCGTCGGTGTTTCTGTTGGGAAGCTCCGTGCCATCCCAGTCGCTTTTGTTATTGTGATATGAGCTGGAGTCAGAAGCAGCGGACACGTTGCTGTACGCTTTGCGGTCGTTGACGACGCGCTGGTGCGAGTGCTCCAATGTGGGATCGCAGTCGGGGAAGTCCATGCGTTTGTTTTTCCTTCTTCTGTTCGTGTCGATTTCGTTGTAGTATACAGTACAGCAGGGGTCAACAGCTCGGGCGTTGATGAACTTGTGATCCGTGGGCTCCTAGCAGCGGATGAAGCCGCGCTAGGGCACAATTTTGAAGCTATTGAGCCCGTTACGACATTTTTTCAGCCACTGCGAGTGTTCTACCCGCAGTCATCACAACTTGCGGGGTGATCAACATATTAAGTGCCGGCTCCTTGCCAGTCTCGGATGAACTAGCGTCGCTACTAGCGCAAGAAGGAGCCAACACGTCCCATCCAATTGCTGTCGTTTGCACTTGTAAACACTGGCATTCTAACTGCTGCATGGGGCAGGAAAGACGAAGTGAATTGTGGCTTGGACATGAACAAAGGCTGACAGAAGCGAGCGATGTGGTTGTTAGCATGTAATTGCAAGTCGTCGACCGAGTTGGGCCTTTCCGTGTGGCCTGGCTGGAGCCTCTTTTAACAACACAGGGAGCTGTTGTCGAATAAATTAATACATGAAGGGAACTACGAGTGTCCTGGAGGTCAGCCTTTCCGTAAGATTTGGAATTTCAACTGCGAGATTCCTTGTGTATTAAGCTATCAGAGCAAGGGGGATTTGGCAATACATGTATAACCAGCGAGCTTCAGTATTGCGAGCACAACGATTAGTACAAGTAATCCATGTATTTATACTTGAAGTAGTTGGACTTCCTGTGACCCACAATAATTCTGAGATCGGCACGCAGCCCAATAGATCAGCACCGTCGAAATATTCCTAGTATTGAATTCACCATATCACTACCACACTGCACATTTTGTCCAGAGGGATCTTTTCAAACCAACTAAAGGTAATAGGCTTATACCAATACTCCCAGACAGAATAAAAGCCTGCGCTGCGTGGCACCCTAAAACATTTTCTTCTGGACAATCACAGTTGCGCGGCCCCAACTCATGTGAAACTTCTCCTCATGCATCGCCTGCCACCGCGTCGATCGCAACGGCTTGGTCACCGTCACGAAGTAGCTGCCCACAGCTAATTGGTCTGCAGTTGACACAGAAGAAGAAGAAAAAATACTCACGTCCGATGACATTTGTTTGTCAAAAACGCACCATGAAGCTGCTGCGCACCTGCTTCTGTTGAAATCGCTTGGATAAGCTGCAAAATAAAATCCACACAGAAAAAATGAGTCCTCCACACGGAAAAGCACTCAAACTGCCGTGTTAAGCAACAAATACGTAACCAACGCTTACACTGTCACTGAAGCATGTCGAGTTGCAAAACACGAGAGAAGCATCCCGCCAAATATCGGGCCGCTTGACGGCATCGCCCTTCACGAAGCCTACCTCTATGTCAGCCTTGGTCGCTGGCAGCGAGTCCAGCATCTCGTATCGCCATCGATCCAGCACCTTAAGCGCCACTGCATGCAATCCATCCAGCACCTGCAGGACAAACGCTCTTCACCACCAGCTGCACTTCTCTCGCCCGCATGAACCGCCCTATACCCTCCCTTACCTCAATGCCACAGCACTTGGAAAAGTCATGTAGCAGTGCCGCTGCCATCACCTGCAACACACCATCAACGTCGTCTCCGTTAGTCAAAGCGTCATATCTTCTCGCCCAGCCAATCCGCAGCGCGCACCACTTTGCCACAACCCGAGCCGATATCGTAGAAGTTGCCTCCCTTGTCCAGCAGCACACCGAACTGCGCTCTCATCTGGCAAAAGCAGCAGCAAAAATGCCCGTCAGGTCGTCCTGAGTCCTCTCAAACGTCCTCGCTTTTAGCGTCTGTATACCAGCTGAAAAATGGCGTCCACTGTCTCGAATGGGATCTCTCCGTACACGAGCGAGCGATTAGCCAGCTCTTTCTTCTCGCGCTCCAGACGCGACACTTTCTTCACCTCGGGCTCTGGGAACTCGGCGAACAGCTCCGCGTGGTGCTTCGCCGCGTCCTCCACTGAGCGAACAGAGGGGTTAAGAAATGACAGTGTGAGTGGGAGAGAACAAGGTCATAATGAATACATTACAACAGGGCGCGTAGGTACCGACGGTGAGGCCCTTGGAGGCCACAGCCTCCTCTGCCTCGCTAGTGCTCATTGATACAGACCCAAATGAATGGTGACGGAAGTTGTACAGATGGTGAATTAGGAGGATGAGACTACACCGACGGACAGAATGCAACTGATACCCTCACTTTGTGGAAACAGCTGTCAGGTAGCGACAGTGTTTTTATTTTCAAGATTTTACAACAGCAATGAATTACGAAGAGGCAGCTGTATATTTATAGTTGGTTTTGAGCGCCTTGCTAATCAGCTTTCGTGACTGTGTCGGCCTCGATGGATCCCAGGCCGAAATTACACGCTTTATCGTCGCTATTTTTCCTTTGCAGTTGTAGCGGTAGCTTTTTCGGTCAACCACGAAGCCTTCAGCTTCGCCTTTAAAGGCCCCATGATGCTTAAATCTAATGGTTGGCATACGGAGGTAGAGTTTTTTTGGCAATGGCTGGAGCACTGCCATGAGCTCCTCCGAGACAATTGCCTCAAATTCACCAGATACATGGCACTCTAAGTTATCAACAAGCAGTAGAGATTGCCTTGTGATATATTGCTGCAGTGGGGAACGTAAGTAGAACTTCCACACCCGTGTGTCCATCCAGGCCTTAGTCTGAGCAGTATAAACATGGCCTAAAACTAGTACACTCAGCCAGCTATAGTTATCAAAAATGCTCAAAATAATGCAACGTACCTTCAGGGTAAGTCGGCAGTTCTTCCTTCTCGATGATGTCGTTTGCTCCCCGCGCACAATAAAGAGCAGTGGAAGGTTGACACCATCACCGCGAATAGTGCAAACAGCAGTCAATCTAGCAGAATGCTTCTGCTGGCCGTTATTGCAGACGATTGGCCCCTTTTCGATAATATCTTGCCCGTTGGTGCGTCCAAGTAAATGCCAGTCTCGTCGCAGTTAAATACTTCGCTGGCATTATAACCGCTATAATTGGCCTAAAAAATAGAGCGAACTCGTCTCGAACAGCTTCTAATTCTTGCAGTTTTTCCTATAGAAAGCAATACAGCACAACAAACTTTGTCAGTTACACATCAGTTGTATAGTAGTAGCTTTATGGTATAATTGTTACCTTCAAACCCTGCGGAGCACGCTGCACGGTATGCGAAACGGCGTAGCGGCCTTCACAAAGATTCGTATGCCGTGAATGTGTCCTTCTTTCCCTCGGTATAGTCCTCCAGTCCCGCCGAGTGCTCATCACGAACGTAGGAAGCCATGATGGCGGCAGTGAGGGGCCGGCTCTCACGACGAGTGTCCTTAATGAATTTGATGAGCTCTACTTTAAATGGGACGATCTCGGGGCGTCCGGGCGCTCGAGAAAGCGTCTTCTCGCTGCCTCTGAACGCAAATATGTCCTCCTTCTTCTTCCGCCATCCACTGAGCGTCCACCGCGGAATTTTTTTGCGACCTTGCAGTTTCGCGCTGACTGAGACCTTCTGTTGCTATAAGTGCATGCCGTTTCTGCTTCATAGAGTAATGCATTCGACGTTGTGTAGGCTGGGAAAACATTTCGTCAACGTGGAGCGCAATGGCAGACTCCTCTGCGCGCTGCAGCGCCGAGTAGGCTGTCGAGGGCTCCGAGGGGGGCTCGACGGCTGCCTCCATTTTACGAAGTGACTGGCACAGAATTAGCAGCTCTCTGGACGAATAAAACCAAACTTTTGAGTGATTTGATTGGTTGATAAAATAGGTATGCACATCGTCTTTTATCATGCACGCCCGTTTTACGTTGACTGGCAGTTAGTTTTATCGGCAGTTGCATTCTGTCCGTCGGTGTAACCGGTTGAAGCAACGTTAGTGCAACACAAACGACTTCAACGTGTGCTGGCACCACGATCGCAGGACAAGGAGAAGGCAAGGTTCCAGCAACTTACATGTACGATGGTGTCGTGATCGCTTAATCCTGCGTTCTGCGTGACTGTTTCCTCCAGCGCATGCAAATAAAAGTTGCATATACCGATTCCTGAAGTATCTACGCCAAGTTTTTAAAGCTGAAAGGCCAGACAGGTCATGACGGACACTTGTTACAGCAATGGACTTCAGTAGATCTGTCTTAGTGCTCTATTTGTGGTCGAGAGCCTGTCGGGTTAAAGCGGGTCGAAGTGGGGACGGAGGTCGCGAAGACGCCCCGACAGCATTTTGTGGAGACTGTCGGTGTGGCCGCTCCCCATGGATTTGGCCGGTGAACTGGGCGCGTTGTGGTGCCAAGTGTCTGCACTGAGAGCAGCGAAGACGGACAAGAGCTTCGTGGAGTTGGATGGGGCTGGCGTTGGGGTTCTCGCGAAGTACAGCACGGACGTTTGGGGCGCCTACCAGCTGAACCACGAGCTTTAGCAGCTCACGCTCTCGTCCAAGTCCTGAACTACCAACCTCGTTGGCAGGAGCGTGTGTGGCTACAGCTCGTTCCTCTTCCAGTTTAAGCTGGTGCTCTAGAAGTTCGCTGATCTCTTGACGGCATAGTGCGAGTTGGTCGTCGCGGATCCGGACCTGTTCTTGCTGTGTTGTCTCCCGTGCATGCGCTGTAGTGAGCTGCTCCTTCAGGCGAGCATTGTCACGCTGCCAGACCTCGTCGTTCTGTCACAATGCACTCACGTTAGGTAAATACACTTGGGCCGAACACAAAGTGACAATACCTTCGAGCTGGCCTCACGAAGGTCCTTCAGCTCCTGCCGTAGCGCCTCTAGTTCCCCACGTAGATCGGTATTCTCTTGCTCGTGGTCGACTTCGTCTTCTATCGCGGGCGCAATGTCCTGTTGAAGTCCGCATACAAACTCGGCATCATCGAGGCTGCGTGTTCTGCTCGACGAGTCTTCGGATGGAGCTACTGGAACTGGTGCGGGAGCAGCAGCAACATGCGAGTCGGGCGCTGCAGCCACGCGAGCCGGCTGGCGACCAAAGCTTTTTTGCCGTAATCGGATGGGAGACGCCGTCCCCTGCGTCGACGAAGACGTTCGCAGCGATGAGGAAGAGACGAATCGCTCGAGCTTAAAACTCATTACGTCTACTAAAGCGACGCAAAGGCGTAAGGTTACTATATATAGATATATTTTTTTATGGCGAGTAATCTGAATAAATTGTGATGCTATTAATAGTCTTCGTTCGGTTTCAGTAGTTTGTCTACGACTTAAATGCCTTCAAATTAGGGCCGATCTTACTGGGGAGGATGGTGGAGCTCAACAAGGCCCACATACATGGCAGCACCCAGCACAGCGCCCATGAAGGGGCCCAGGATGGGGATCCAGAAGTACCCGCCGTGCGATGAAAACACTTTCCAGCCCCAGCCGCCGAGGAGCGTCAGGAGACGAGGACCGAAGTCACGAGCGGGGTTAAGTGCGTAGCCAGTGTTAAGGCCGAACGACATGCCGATACCCGTCAGCAGGAGACCTACAGCACCAGGAAAACTGTAGGGACTGGCTGGTTTATTGATCTGGTCACACAGGGCGAAGATGCCGCCGACAAGCAGAGCCGTACCGACGACTTCGTTGGCGAACGCGGCCCAGTTCGGGATCTGTGGGTTTGGGTACGTGGCGAAGATTCCCTGAGTGAACTCACGCTCTGGGTCCACGATGTCAAGCCACGGGTAGTACACGATGTAGAGCACCAGAGCAGCAACAAAAGCCCCCAGCGTCTGCGCGAGGATGTAGCCCGGCACTTTGCGCCACTCAAAGCGCTTGAAGAGTGCCATAGTCACACTTACTGCAGGGTTCAGGTGACCGCCACTCACCCCACCCGAGAAATGGACGCCAAATAGCAGCGCGATCCCCCAGCAGAGGTTCACGGATAGATAATCACCGGCTGTCCGCTTGCTGAGCACGAACTGAGCCACGGAGCCGTCGCCGATGAGCACGAGAATAAAAGTGCCGACGAATTCGGCCATGTAAGCGCGCATGTCCGGGCTGCGAATGGCGTAAGGCGCCAATCGACCGTTGCCTTCGAGGTCAGCATAGCCTCCGTAGCCGGGCTTGTACTCGGCCATTGTTGTAGTGGGTCTAGCTTGAGATGCTTGGGTCAAGGAAGGCAAAATGAAGACTGAACGCTGGAAGATCTCGCCATAGCTAGCACCACAATCTCGTTTACAGAGCCATGGGCCTCGTGTCTTATCTGCATCAAGGCTTTAGCATTATTAAAGAGGACTTACTGAAGTACCTAAGTTGGTTCATGCTCAGTCCTCGTGCACTTGGCAAATGCCGTTGGGCTCGGCGTTTTCTCCCCAGAATAGTGTTCTACCATGGGAGACCAAGCTTGGTCTGTATGGCCTATTTTGCAGCTCCGGAAGCTTGTACATGTATGTACTGTATGCATTCCATCCAAGAAAATACAAATTGTATTGACAGAATGTGCAAGTATTTATAATCTCCGTGGTCTTGACTACGAAGAATGAAAGAAGCTACAGTAGCAAGACTAGACAATCGATCGTCGCTCACCTGTTCCCACCAGTTACTGAGGCGGGTGGTGAGCCTCGATGAGACCGACGTACGTGGCCGCTCCAACGATGCCACCGACGAACGGGCCGACAATAGGGATCCAGAAGTAGCCGTCACGCAGTGTCCAGACCTTCCATCCCCAGCCAGCAAAGAATGTGAAGAGACGAGGGCCGAAGTCACGCGCAGGATTGAGAGCGTAGCCCGTGTCGAGGCCGAACGACATGCCAATGCACGTAAGCATCAGAGCGACGGCACCGGGGAAGGTGTAGGGACTGGCGGGCTTGTTGAGCTGGTCGCCGACCGCGAAGATGCCGCTGACAAGGAGAGCCGTACCGGTGATCTCGTTAGCCAAAGCTGACCAGTTCGGGATCTGAGCGTTCGGGTAAGTGGCGAAGATGCCCTGGGTGGTCTCACGCGTCGGGTCGTGGATGTCGAACCACGGGTAGTACACAATGAAGACGACGACGGCGGCCACGAACGCACCGGCGGTTTGGGCTACGAAGTAGCCGGGCACCTTGTGCCACTCGAAACGTTTGAACAAGGCTAGCGTCAGTGTGACGGCGGGGTTGAGGTGGCCACCACTGACACCTCCAGAGAAGTGAATGCCGAACAGCAGCGCAATACCCCAGCACAAGTTCACGGACAGGTAGTGGCCGGCACCGCCGCCACCGAGCACGTACTGCGCGACGGAGCCGTCACCGATGAGCACGAGCATGAACGTGCCGACGAATTCCGCGAGGTAGGCGCGGAAATCTGGGTTGCGAACGTGGTAGAATGGGAGGCGCGAATTGCCCTCCAGGTCGGCGTAGCCGTGTTTGCTGGTGCCGTATTCCGTCATGCTTGATCAGGGCGTGGAAACTTGTATGGACTGAGCTGGAGACTTGCCCACTAGAAGGTAAAATGAAGAGTGAATGATACCGATTGAAACATCTCGAACGGGACAGGTCGTCCTTGAACCCGCTTGGTGTCGGGAGAAATGGCTGCAACACATCCAGCCGTCCGCGTGCCTGAAAAAAATACTAGTGACACCGAACATCCGGCATCGGCAAAGAGCCACTAAAAAACTCGCACATGCTTTGCTCCAGCCATTAACTAAAAAAATGATAGGGCGGACCGTGTTGTGACCCGGCTGCAACATGGTCAGATGCCATTGGGACATGGAGATTGGACTGGCACATCAAGAGCGTCATCGATCGTCGAAATGTACATGAATTCTCACCTGTCTCGAAGCTTACAGTGCCACCCTCGCCGTCCTTACGAAGAGTAGCAGAACCGGTTAAGAGCTGCTATAGCGGCCAGCACCGCTGCAGTTTGCAAGAACTGAGGTTGCAGTCATGCCAGCTACCAGCTACAGTACATGCAAATAGGAACAGTTCCCGGGTCACATGTGAGTGAGGCCTCAATCCGTTCTTCGCTCTCTACCCACTTCAACTGCGTTTGGGATGCGAGCGCAATCCGGGTAGATCCGGTGCCGTGACACGTCCGAGGAATTTTGGACGCGAAGAATGGATCATCGCTTGCCTCATTTTGGCCGCTCTGTGGCTCACGGATAGGGAGAGCTGACTACAGTAAAGCGGTGCTTTTGGACAGCCCTCGCGTGTGATCGCCCAGCTGGCTGAGAAAGGTGGTCGGCTGATGGATGCCAAGTGTAGTCTGCGCATCGAACAAGCTAGCGTGTCACTTTGCCTACAATTTTTCATGCTTATAAGGCAGCAAAGTGTCATTATAAAACAAACTTTTTAAATAGTATTATTTAAATACAACATGCTGTAAAACTGTACCAAAGGTAAATGTAACAATACTGTACATGTACCAGGCAAATTTATTTGTATATCTTTACTTATATAATAAATAGTACTACTATAGCAGTATACAAGTTGGTTAAACAAATCTTGGTCGCGGTCTCGATAATTTGCCATGTCAATCGGAGCCTTACATATTTAAATATTCATGTTGCCTGCCAGCAGCAATTGCATACAGTACCAGCCCCTAGTACAATTTAATGCAGACTATATTTTTATTTTTTTCGTATTTTTTCATGGCTCGGACGCAGTACGCGCGAGCAACAGGGCGCTAGCAAGCTGTTCCCCAGCAGCTGAGACAGGCTAGCAATTTTTCAGGAGGTGTTAACATGTGGAGGCCTCTCCACCTCTAGTCGGTGCCAACAAGTGTGTCTCTGCTGTAGGGGAGTGACCCTTTTCACTGTGATGCTCCGCCTTCCGATGTCTCTCTCACCGCATTATGTCGGCTTGGCCGAGTCGATCACTCGATCCGTGAAACTCATTCTCCGAATCTCCTCCCCGGGCACAAGCTCCACCTTCACCCCACCACATATCAACAACATGTCCGAGTACGGATCGCTCAAGCCAGTATACACCGACCTGGAGGGCAACCCGCGCGTCCCATTATACGCCGTGCACAATCCGGATGTCCGCGCCTACCTCGCGGAATTCGTCGGCACCTTCATCCTCGTGCTCATCGGTGACGGCTCCATTGCACAGTATGTGCTTGGCGGCGGCGATGCTGGCCACTACCTATCCGTGAACCTGGCCTGGGGTATCGCGCTGCTTTTCGGCATCCACTTCTCGGGAGGTGTCAGCGGTGGCCACCTGAACCCTGCAGTGTCGCTCACCCTGGCAGTCTTTGGCCGATTCGAGTGGTACAAGCTGCCGGGTTACTTCACTGCCCAGATCCTGGGCGCCTTCGCTGCCGCTTGGGTGGTGTTCGTGGTGTACTACCCGTGGTTCGACGTCCAGGACCCCGAGCGCGCGACTACGCAAGGAATTTTCGCTACATACCCAAACGAGCAGATCCCCAACTGGTGCGGCCTTGCTAACGAGATCGTGGGTACGGCTCTCCTTGTCAGCGGCATCTTTGCTGTCGGTGACCAGCTTAACAAGCCTGCCAGTCCGTACACGTTCCCGGCTGCTGTGGCTCTGATGCTGACCTGTGTGGGCATGGCGTTTGGCCTCGACACCGGCTACGCGCTGAACCCCGCTCGTGACTTCGGCCCTCGCCTCTTCACGTTCTTCGCTGGCTGGGGCTGGAAAGTGTTTACGGCTCGCAGCTTCTACTTTTGGATTCCGATCGTTGGCCCCTTCATTGGCGGCCTGCTCGGTGCTGGGCTGTACGTTGGTCTCATTGAGAACCTCCACCCCCGTGAGTAGTTGCTGAGCTTAAAACTACTACTAGTACGATCTGTCAGCAGACATTACGGCGTAGCTTAATGTCCTGGTCAAATACAAATCTTGTTACCTAGGCATTTCGAAAATAATGTACTTGTTTGTCCGTGTTCGGAAACCGCAAGTTCACTTTAACAAATTTGTTGACGCTGAAAAAAAGTCGTCAAAACTACTTTTGACGATAGTACAATATATATAACTATATATATGTACACGTTAAGCAAAACCTTAAAGAAGCATAATTCATTGAAGGGGTTAATGCAGCTCCGAAATTTTTTTTTGAACCCAATGCATTTAATGCATTAGGTTCAAAGTTATTGCAATAATAGTACTGAAATAATTTATATCAGAAGGTTTTAGAATCAATAATTATTTTTACTATGCAATTGGAATTACGTATTGCAACACAACCTGGCTTGTCCCCTCATTAGAACGAGTGGTCTGCGTGGCTCCTTGAGCTTGTGCATTTTCCAGTCTCACAGCAGTCACTTCCGCATTTGCCAATGTTCACCAACCTTCAAGTCGCTACCTATTTTTTTCAAGCCCGTCATGAACGAGCAGGACGAGCCCGTCATCGTGCTCTTCCGTTGTCGCTGCTCTACGGTGCGCCAGCAGTCCCCGAAGACCGTGTACAGCAATCTCATCCAGCATGTGAGAAAGCAGCACCCGGACTTCGAGGACCAAAGCGCTCGACAATAACGACGGACCCGGGGACGCTGGTGCCATGGATCCGCCAGCGCAGCCTCAACCTTTACGGTTGGTTGCACTGGACCATCATGTGCAAGCTGCCTCTCCACTTTTGCGGGAATGCGGAGACACGAAGTAGTTATTCAAACTAATGCGTTATTCTATGTACATGTACACGAAATTAGATACTATCGGCCAAGAGCAGCTGCTTAACAGCACGGAGGGCGTGACCTTCGCGGTTGAGGATGCAGTCGCCGAAGAGATGCCCGAAAAGTATGGTATCATAATCGATGGCTGGTCCAACCGCTCAGAGCGCTTTCTGGCGGCTTTCGCCTGCTACTAGGTCAATGGGGTGCGGCGCAGCCGCTTTTGGCAATGCACCCGCTCATCAACAGCCCGGACGAGAACCTCTCAGCCGCTACCCACGCTAGCTTCCTGCGCACCATGCTGTCCCGCGACTACAACAGAGCCTCGATGACTGCCTCTTTTTTGTTGGGGACAATTGCTCAGTCAACAAGAGGCTGGCGTCTGATCTTGACGTACCCCTAGTGGAATACCCCAACCGCCACCTCAACCTCGGTGTACAGGAAATGCTTGGCGGGTACGCGAACGAGTTGGCTCAGGTCAAGGACGTAATGGTGAAGTTAAGGACGCTAAACTTGTCCGCCCAACTCCGGTAGTATTTTTTTCGAATTTCATCCAATCTTGTCTCATTATTTTGTGGTAAACTAATATTTAACAAATCGCTACTTATCATGCCACGGCAAATCTTCAAGACGCGACCGCGACCCGTTCTGAGCCAGGTCACCCGCTGGGGTTCTATATTTGCAATCGGCACCGATACCTAGAGCTGTTCGAGCTTATCAAGGACTTGGATGAGCTCCAAGACCTGCTCCCCGCGCCGGCTGTCAGCCATCATCTCCCTAATCTACTGGACAACCTCAAGAAAGTCGAGTCCGTGAGCTACGAGCTGCAGTCGAACGCGGCAACCCTTCTGGACGGCCGCGTGTACTTCGACGCGCTGATCGAATTCCGCTCGGAGTTGTCAAACGTACCTTGGTAAGCTACTTTTTCTTGTGGCTATAACTGTATTTGTTTTTAAAGCCATGTACGGCACGAGCACCCCGCGCCGACATCGCGCACTCACCGAAATTTGAAGCGGAATGCGTCAAGGTTCTCGACGGCAAGGTGGACAAGCTGACTCGGGCCGAGAAGGCAAGCCCCCCCCCCTCCGCTTCAAAGTCAACTTGCACGTGGTTGCTGTGGCGTCTCCGGTGGAAGAGACCCAGAAAAACCATCGTTCGTTGAGCAAATCAAGAAGAAGCGCAAGGTGAACCAATTCTCGACTAATTATGAGTTGTTGGGATCGATTTTCCCGACATCGAATGTAATGGAGCGGCAGTTTAGTGTCGCGAAGGCGACGTTAGGCACACAGTGCCAGTCGCTTCAGCCGATGACGCTGGAAATTAACCTTTTCCTCCGCGCGAGCAAGTCTTACTGGGACGCAGCTGTAGTCAACGCTACAGTGTCATAATTCATGTCGCCCTCTTCGCTTTGCAATTATTTACTTCGTTCGTGTTGATATGCAAGAAATTATTTATTCCGCTCATCGGCTTTGCTAGTAATTATTTATTCCGCTCATTGGCTTTGCTTGAAAAATAAATGCTATACTCGGGAGCCCTGGGATAAAGTGGACGTTCACTTCAACCTAATCTTAATGTGGACCACATTATATTGATCTGATGATCTCGTCTGATTCACCCCAGTATTCGCTGATCGTCTCTTCACCTAAGCCAAGTTCCCACCCTCCTCGATGCTGCGCTGCTCCCTCCTCTGCTCGGCGTTGCTGCTGCTGGCGCCCAGCGCCCTCGACGCCGCCATGCTGCGCGTGCCTATCGTCAAGCGCAGCGACGACGAGTTCTTGTCCTCTTTATTGCACGACGTGCACGCCCTGCAGCGACCTACCGTCTGGAGTCCGGACGCAGACTTGCCCACAGCCACCTCCACCGTCGAAGACTCAGCTAACGTCGTCATCCGTGACTTCCAGAACGCGCAGTACTATGGCTCCATCTCCATCGGTACGCCTCCCCAGCCCTTCGCGGTCATCTTCGACACAGGCTCGAGCAATTTGTGGGTGCCCAACAAGAAGTTTGGCTCGCACAGCGTGTACGACCACGACAAGAGCAGCTCGTACAAGGCCAACGGTACGGCCTTTGACATCATGTACGGTAGCGGACCCGTGTCGGGTTTCCTGTCGCAGGACACGCTGCAGCTCGGCGGCCTCACGGTGCCCGACCAGTTCTTTGCTGAGGTGAACGTGACCAAGGGCCTAGGCCCAGCGTACTACCTGGGCAAGTTCGACGGCCTCTTCGGTCTGGCCTTCGACACCATCAGCGTTGATCACCTCAAGACCCCGTTCCACCGCATGATCCAGCAGGGCCTACTGGATGAACCAGTCTTTGCCTTCTACCTGGGCGACCACAAGGACGGCGAGCTCACGTTCGGAGGCGTGGACAAGGACCACTACAAGGGCGAGCTCGAGTACGTGGATGTTACGAGCACGACCTACTGGTCAGTCAAGCTGGATGCGATTGAGACTAAGGGAGAGAAACTGACGGACGTGAGCAAGGCCATTGTAGACTCTGGAACGTCGCTGATTGCCGGACCCAAAGACCAGGTGGCCAAGCTGGCGGCGCTAGTGGGCGCCCACAAGTTTATCATGGGCGAGTACCTCATCAGCTGCTCCGCTGCGGCGCCAGACATCTCGTTTGTGCTCAACGGCAAGTCGTACACGCTGACTAAGGAGGAGTACACGCTCAAGAGCGGGCCAATCTGTCTGTTTGCCTTTATGGGCATCGACATTCCGGCCCCCGCTGGCCCGCTGTGGATCCTGGGCGACGTCTTCATGCGCAAGCACTATACCGTCTTTGATTGGGGCACCGACTCCCGCAAGCCCCGCGTCGGTTTCGCGCTCGCTGCCTAAGGCGAAAACGATCGCCAGGTTGCCTGAACTTGAACTACAAGCGCTGCAAGAGGCCAGATATTGTGTGGGTATGTTTGAGTGTGTGTAACCTGTTGAAATGTTTTGAAATGGCTTTTTTGAAACATCTATTTCTGTCTTAAGCGTGCTGTCTGGAAGTAAATTTGCTCTCTTTGTGTCGTGATTTTCCCTTGTTGACAGATTACCAGCTTAGACTTAGGTGCCATGAGCAAAGCCAAGCAGCAGACTCCTCGCAGTAGTAGCGTCGAATCGCCTAAGGCCACCCCACGTGAAGTCGATCCGTCACGGTCCGTTCAGCTCAGTGTTTTGGTGCTGCAGGCGGACGCACTGGAACATGATGAAGCCGTGTGTCAAGAGCTCAAACGTGGTGGCTTTGTGGTGAAGCAGCAAGTACTGATCCATCTTTCGGTGGACGCGGCGCGACAGTTTGTGCTCGAAGTCTGCAACCCGCACAGTGCGATGTATAAATCGCCAGCACTGCAGGGAAACGAGGACAAAACTCAAGCAACTATCGAGGTGCTTAGTGGCGATGCTACGAACCCATATACCAACTCGGGCACAGCGGATGATGCCAATAAAGTGGCGGAGCAGGCCATTCACGCTCTGGCGAGTGGCCCAGCCCTAGTATTGGCGGTCGAGAAGCCGAACGCTGTTGCCGAGCTGCTGCATCTCGTGGGTCCAGCAGACCCAACCGCCTGGACAGAGAGTGCATCTTCATGTCTTCGAGCTCGGTTTGCCAAAGATGCTCCTCGATTGCTTGGGCTTCGCTGCAGTGCTCAAGAGGTGACAGCTGCGCATGAGCTAGCGTTTCTTCTGATGCATTCCAGCAACAAGGCTCAAGCTCAAGCTCATGCAACTGTGGTTCCTCTTCGTGGAGCCTCAACCAAGACTGCGGCCATGGGGTTAGCCCAGTTACTGAGCTTTCTCTTCCCGAAACACCTCCAGCACCCGACTTCAGCTGGTCGGCTTTTCGTGTTTGGGCTCTACGGCCCACTGGACGAACACTCCAGACTACGCAGCGGCGAGAGAGGTCTGCATGTGGTCACAGATCGGGAGCTGAGTACGATGTCGGCGCGTATGGAGCGTGAAGACATTGTGGCAGTGTATGGCATGTGCTCGTTAGCTCAAGAAGAGGAAGAAGAGGTGGTGCGTCAGGTGGACCACCTGCTCAAGCACTTCCCGCAGTATACACCGCGCGACATTGAGGCGCTGTTCGCGCCGCTAGCACGCGACTCGGACGGCAACATGAGCTTCCACGACATGCAGCGAGTTGTGCTGAAGGAGCGACTGCGTCGTGTCCTATGTATGAAGGAGCGCGTGCATCCAGCACTGGTCGAACCTGTTCGCAACCGCTTTGCTCGCACATTGACTCGCCTCAGCGCGACAAAAGGCTCGGAACTTGTGAACGGAGCGCCGTCGAGCTTCTTCCTCAAAGACGTGGGAGCTACGAACGTCGAGAACGCAGCGCTTGTCGCTCGTCTGCTGAGCACTCGCGCGTTCCAACTCTGCCAAATGGAAGACGGAAACTCACCCGAACTCACGCAGAACGTGCGACTGCTTCGCCCCGACAAGGCCCAGAAACTTGTCGAGCGCGAGCCATGGACCTTCAACTCGAAAGTAGGCAACAAAATATGAAAAACTTGGTATCACGCGCTTAGTTTCTCATGTACTACTCGGAAACTTTACTATATTAGCCAATCGGAGCGATTTGTAGCTGCTCGCTGACAGTCATGTGCCATTCGGACACTGTCATGCCGTTCGCGCAGATCGTGCTGGGCCCTCCTGGCTCGGGCAAAACGACGTACTGCAACGGGATGCAGCAGTTCCTGCAGGCGAACCAGCGAGACGTGGCCGTGGTTAACATGGACCCGGCCAATGAGCAGCAACCGTACGTGGCTGACGTGGACGTGGCCGAGATGGTGTGTCTCGAAAACGTCATGGAGGAGCTCGACCTGGGCCCCAACGGCGGTGCGTGGTACAGCTGAAGCTCAATAGAGAGCACATGCACAGTGTATAACGGCGATCGGACAACTTTTGAATGCAGGCCTCGTGTACTGCATGGACTACATCGACGTCAACTTTGACTGGCTGGAGGATAAACTCGCGGCGCTCAAGGGCAAGTACGTGCTGTTCGACTTCCCGGGTCAAGTGGAGCTCTACACGCACGAGAACAGCGTGCACAGTATATTGCAGAAGCTACAGAAGATCGGGTATCGGGTAGGCATTTGAGTCAGAAGGCTGGTTCCTGGTAGATGGATGACAAAGGACTGATCGTTCTTTTTGTATGGGACTTTAGGTGGCAGTGGTGCACCTCGTGGACGCGCACCACTGCACAGACAGCTCCAAGTTCGTATCTGTGGTGATGCTGAGCTTGTCATCAATGGTGCGGCTTGAACTGCCACACATTAATGTCTTGTCGAAGATCGATCTGATGCAGCAGTATGGGAAACTCGGTACGTTTACGTTTTCGGCTTTGTTCCTCCTGGTTACAACTCGCTGGACTGACGGAAGCTCTCGTGTGTTGCAGCGTTTAACTTGGACTTTTATACGGATGTACTGGACCTGCGTTACCTATTGGATCGTCTGGACGAGCCCGATGACGCCGAAGATGAGGACCAGATCTCGCTCGAGCCGCGGCATACAACGATCTCCACGTCGCGACTTGCAGTGCGGTTCCGCCGCATGAACGAGGCACTGGTCGACGTCATCGAAGACTTCAGCCTCGTGAGCTTCTTACCGCTGCAGATCCAGGACCCTGCGACGCTGCAGAAACTCGTTGCGGCTATTGACAAGGCTAACGGTTTTGTCTTCACGGGCGTCGATTTCCAGACCGCTGTCGTCAAGGATTACGCCTTCGGAGACCAGAGCGCCCCTGACATTCAAGAGAAATACCTCGAGCAATAGCGGGCAAGCTGCGACTTTGCCACACCAGCACTCAAACCTTAAAAGATCCATTGTATTACCTGCTCTCATTCTCTCCGCCCAACTGCCATAGTTGCTACTCGTGTTCCTTTTCAGTCTGCAACTATCACTGCTGAGATCGCCTTCGATTGTTGTCAATGTCTTGTCTTACCTATCGCTGTAATGTTGTTCGGTGCTGGATACGTCGGATGAGCTTAGAAGAAAATGCCACCTTCCTCTTCTTCTGCTGTCTCGTCAACGTTGCTAAGATATTGCTCGTAGGTAGACGACGTGGGATGAAGCGACGGCATCCCTGCCGTGGACAACGAGCTCATAGACATCGAGTTGCGCGCACCTCCCAAGCCGCCTAAACTTCGACTGGCAATACCACGACCTGCCAATGAAGTGCTTGTGCTTGACTGTGGGTTCTCTTCTGGTATCAATGCTTCCTCACCCTCAGCTAAACTCTCAAAAGGCGACGACTTCATGCCTTCAAAGCTGCCGTCACTCATATAACCCATATTACCCGATGGTCGATTAAACCCAGCTTCATTGCGCTGGAATGACAAAAGTCCCCCACTAATAGAAGAAAAACAAACACAAAAAAGAACATTATATCAGCCGAACATATTCAAAGAAAAAGTCACTAAAACCCCTCGATTAAGTACCTGCTCGCAACATCGCGGTCGAAAAGACGCAAATCATTCATGGAGAAATTGCGCTTGGCAGCCGTCGAGACTTTAGTCATCGCGTGCACAATTTCCATGACTTGGTCAACATCGTTCACAAAATATTTCGCTGCACTGGGTTTTTTGCCCACTGTCACCGTAAACATGTTTGGTCGACTGCGTACTTCTTCCAGGTATTGAAACATGAACTCGTCCGATAGGTCATCGCCTACACACAAGATAAAGTCGACATACTGGCCACTTGTCGACTCAATCGTGGACATGACACGATCCACAATCACACCTTTGTCCACACCTTCTGGACGCACTTCAAGATAGTCGGTGCCCGTCACCACCTCTACTTGGAAGTGTTCCAGCACTTGCAACAGTTGGTCGTGCAATTCTTTCGCTTGTAGCTGGCCGAACTCTGGGTCAGCATCACGGTACTGCCATAGTAAGGCACTGCCCTTCAGTTCAATGTACGTGCCATGTGTGCGTTGCGTATAAATATCCATGACGGCGTGCGTCACATCCTTCCACGAGTCATCAAAGTTGTCCTTTGTGCATAACCAAACACCTTCTTCCACTTCACTGGCCAAACTGTTGGAGCTGCTGCTGCTAGACGGCGGCGCCCGACTGTCAGCCGTGCTGCCAGCATTCGCATTCGTGCCTGTCCCCCACTTGTACAGATAACCATGTTCCGCAGCCAGTCCCAAACCGCGCACTGAGCCTAGCGTTTTCTCCAGATCCAAGCGTTCCTTGCCACTCAATACAAAAACCGTGTTACGCGGATCAGCACACAACAGCGTTAATGAAGCAAGAAGGTCAGGTGATGCCTTGGGCGTCTCGGTTTTCGACACGAACGCGCTCTGCTCAATTCCTGTGATGTACTTGGAAAAGTTGTGGGCGCCAGCAGGTTCCTCGAGTGTAAGCGTGTTACCGTAATCGAAGAGGATCACACGACGGAACGTCTCGCGGTAAGCCTTGGCCACGACGTCAGTCTCCAGCATCTTGAATCCAGCATTGAATTCTAGCATGCGAAAGCCCAATCCAAGACCGTAACCCATGTACTCCCCCTCTGCCGTCTGCTTCTTCGTGCGCTTTAAATCCACAAGAATCCGTTCAGCCCATTTCGTCCGCGAGTTGGTCGTGATGTACTCCAAATCTTTCTGGTGCCGTGCAATTCGCTCTTCATCCGACATCGTGAGCGCAAGTTCCATCGCCTGAATAATCTCCTCACGTTTCCACGGGTTCACACCAATACTGCCGGTCAAAACGCGACTACTTCCTGAAAACTCGGACACAATCACAACACCAGGTGACTTGGCCAGCTCGTGTGCGTAGATGAACTCGAATGGGTACAGGTTAACGGCGTCACGTACTGACGTGGTGAGCAGCACATGGCCCACACGCCACAGCGGTAGTCTAGAGGCCATATCCGTGTTTTCCACTTCTGAGTACGCAAAGATTGGCTCATTGCGGATCCCATCAAAACGATCGTTAATGCGCTTCATATGCGCCAAGATCTCTGCACGGACACTATCCTTCTCTGGGCTCGGATTAGAAGAGTCCCAGATACCAATCTGTACAAATTGCACCTTGTCCACGTACTCTGGATGCTGTGCCAAGAAGAACTCGATGGCACCAAGCTTCAACAGGATGCCCTTGAGTCGTTCCACGCGGTCCACACTCACAAACACCTTGCGCTTGCTGCTCTCGTACTTGGTCGCAAGCACTGCTGCATCCTCTTCCACCTGGGCGCTCGAATTAATCCGGTCCATGAACGTAGGCTCGATACCAATATGGCTTATGGTCAGCATGACCATGCGGCCATTGTACTCGACGCCAATGTATCCACCAGGCTGTGCACTATACTTGAGGCCGAGAATGCGACGACAACTTGTCAGGAAGTGGCGCGCGTGTTCGTACAGGTGGAAACCAATATGGTCTGCAGCTAGCACCCCACGCAGCAAATCTGCACGCATTGAAAGTGTTCGGAAGATTTCCGAGCTCGGGAACGGCGTGTGCAGGAAAATACCCACGTTAACGTTGGGCAGACGACGTGCCAGGAAACTCGGCGCCACCAGGAGATGCAGGCCATGCACCCATACTAAATCGCCTTCGTTGTACACTTCAATGACCTTGTTGACGAAAATACGATTGACGGTTTTGTAGCTGGCCCAGGCATTGCGTTGCTGGCCAGGGTTCCACCAACGCGTAGGTAGAGCACCGTACACGTCCACGATATTGTGGAACACTGGCCAAAGCGTGCCATAGCAGAAGTTGTGGAACGTTGAGCCCAGCGGCTCTGCCAGGAACACGGGAACACAGTGGAAGTCTTCAAGCTGCTTGGTTAGTCGCTCTTCGTCTTCTTTAGGAATGGGCTCTGCACAGTGAACGGTGCCGACCCACGTTAATCTCATTGAGCTCACACGGTCCCAATTCGCTTCGCGGTACGACTCTTTCAACAGTCCAGAAGGGCAGATAAGGTTGTCATCTTCCCATTCAATGTGGTAGTGGCCTTCTGGAGTTCGATGCACAAGAACTGGCAATCTGTGAACGGCAATGATAACGCCATCAGTAGCCTCCATCGTTACATTATTGGCCGTCGGTCTTGGAGACGTGGGGCTTGGATTCGTCGTCGGCATATCCTCGGACACTGTACGCAACGTCGCACTGGGACTGGTCACGTCCTCTCCAAGGACTGGCCCTGACGCAGTTCTCATCCGTGCGGATCCCCGCCTACTGAGACTCGGCGTCGGGCTGGCTGTCTGTTCGTTCTCCTCGGCGATCACGTCCGTCAATAATCTACCGGATCCTGGTGGTCGTCGATTGGTACTGCGGTGCAATGCGCTGCCTCCATCCTCGCTCCCATTCGCACGTCGATCCACAAAAGCCTGTCCTGAACTGAGTCTTGGGATCACTCCCCAGAAGGCGGGAGGAGGGATGTCCTCGTCGTCGCTGGCGCCGTCGGCCTGGTCGGTCATGACTGCTGCTGCATCTGTATTGTCTGTGAGGATCGTGGTGGTCCCTATGGCGGCCGCTGCTTCGTCCTCGCTGCAAAGCGACGAGCGTCGTCTGGGTCGCGCGTCCAGCGTATCCTGTGTCTGCACGTAGCCCAGGCTGACCGTGAGCTCTCTAGTGACGGGGCCGGACTCGGACGTGCCCTCATAGCGCAAGAAGCGACTGCCTGTGCACACGGCGTAGCGGTAGCGCACCACGGAGCCCGAGGGCGCAAGCACGGGTTCCAGATTGTACCAGATGGGGTACAGGTCAGGCGTGGTAACCAACTGCAGGCCGCCCTCAGCACCGGCGCCGCCTGTATTGGGCACCACGTCCACGGAGCCACCGAGCACGGGCAGATCTCCCACGAGCCACAGCGTCTGGCCGTGGCCCAGCGGCGCGCACACCTGGAAGTCGACCCTTGTGCCGGGCGGGGGCGCGGGGAGCCCCCAGCCCACGGCGTGGCGCAGCCGCTGCAGCATGTTTCGTGTTCAAACCTGGTACGAGTGAGTTAGCGGCAAGAAAGGATGAGAGACGGCGCAGATGTCAGGAGGAAGACGAGGATCGGTTGAGGCAGGACGCCATTACGTACTCGACGACGGGGCTTGGTGTCGCTTGAAGAGCGCGGAGCTGGCGGCTGAGGCTCCTCTCCTGCTGCTTGCGCTGTTGGGGCGTGAGGTGTCGTACCCAACAAAGAAAAAAATAACGATCGGATTTAATCGAAATGACACTGAAGTGAGAGTGACAATTGCGTGTACTTGGTGTACACACCAAGTTGCAAATCTAGATTGGGCATCTTGAAGAATCCGGATACCGGTACCGGTAACGCCGATTGAGATTCACACCAGAGATCTGAGACTTAAGGGCACAGTATCGTTAAAGCTGAGTACATGTACTGGCACTCAGCTTAACCATCTCATGCGCTACAAACCCGCGCCTCAATTCGCGCGAAACGCAAGCTCAGAAAGCTGATTGTCCAGTTACCAATCGATCGCACTTTTCATTGAAGTGTGTCAAAGAGTCTTGACCGATCACCTCGTGGTCGATCACCCTGTGAACTCATGTTAAGGCGTCAATGCGATTGCGACAAACATTTGCTATAGCCGAAAAGCTGGGGTTACTGTACCTCGCCTTATTCTACAGAAAGCACCTTGAGCATGTTGGTCGAGCCCGAGCGAGCCTCCACCATACCGTGGAGGGCAACGACGTTGTCGCCGGGCTTCACCCAGCCGAACTGCTTGCCCAGATCCGTCGCGCGGTACAGGATCGAGTCCGTGCCAATCATGGAGCCCATGCAGCGAGCCTTTACACCCTTATAGAAACCCTCGGCCTGGCGAGCGCTGCCAGCCATAGCCGTCAGCACCAGCACCGGCACCGCTGGACGGAACTTAGACACCAGACGTGCCGTGCTGCCCGACTCCGTCAGCACCACAATCATCTTCGCGTTGATGTCGATGGCTGTTTTCACCGCCGACGACGCGATAGCCTCCTGCGTCGTCATCGGACCGTAAGTATCCAACACAGCGTTGCGTAGCGACTGGTATACGTCGTCGTAGTGGATGGCACCTTCAGCCTGCACACAAATCTTGGCCATCATCGACACGGCCTCTGTCGGGTATTCACCATTGGCAGTCTCACCCGAAAGCATCACGGCATCCGTTCCATCCAGGACAGCATTGGCCACATCCGTGCACTCAGCGCGGGTCGGACGCGGGGCATTGATCATCGACTCCAACATCTGCGTGGCCGTCACCACGGGTTTACCAGCGATATTGGCCTTGCGGATCATCATCTTCTGGGCGAGGAACACCTTCTCAGGCGGGATCTCCATGCCCAGGTCGCCACGGGCAACCATGATGCCGTCCGTCTTGGCCAGGATCTCGTCAAAGTTCTCAAGACCTTCATGGGACTCGATCTTGGCAATAATCTTAATGCCACGACCGCGAGGGCCGAGCACCTTACGGATGTTGTCAATGTCCTGGCCCGTGCGCACGAACGACGCCGAGATGTAGTCGACACCGTGCATGAGGCCGAAGTTGATGAGGTCGTCCTCGTCCTTCTCCGTGAGCGTAGGGAGCAGTACCTTGCAACCGGGCAAGTTCATATTCTTGCGTTCGCCCAGGGTAGCCGTATTGTTGGCGCGTGTGATGATGCCGTCGTCCTTGATCTCCAGCACAGTGAGTACCAGCGAGCCGTCGGCCACCAGAACAGTGCCCCCGACCTTGACGGACTGCGGCAATTCCGGATACGAGCATGCGATCTTGGTTTCGTCACCAAGGAACTGGTAATCGGTCGTGAGCTCGAGGATGGCGTCCTTTTGGATCGTCACCTTGTCCTCGTTGGCCAGAAAGCCCGTGCGGATCTCCGGCCCCTTGGTGTCCAGCATAACGGCGATGTTCTTGTGCGGGCGCGAGGCCAGGGCTCCTCGCAAGCGGTTGAGCGTGTCGGCGTGGCTGACGTGGTCGCCGTGCGAGAAGTTGAAGCGCGCCACGTTCATGCCGGCGTCGATGAGCTCGCCGATACCCTCCTGAGACCAGCAGGCCGGGCCCAGCGTGCAAAAGATCTTGGTCTTGCGCTCCACGCCCTCGGTGCTACGCATAATGTTCTCGAGCTCCACGCCCTGCTGGCTAAGTCCGATGGCTCCTGACATAGCTATGGGGTTCTGGCTTGCTGGCTTTGACTCGGCTTCGGTGCTTGGGCGCGATTTCGACTATGACCTGGGGCCAGAGATTGCGGCCTTTGCAACTCAGGTTGGATACACGGGAGTATCGTGAGGTTTTATGGACAAGAGCTATGAAATCCGGATAACCGGAAGGTGCTTGTCTTTGTGTCAACCTTCAACTTGAACGCATAAAACAATGATCTCCTCAATGTGAATCCCTCCCTACTCAGGGCATACACCCTCAACAAGAATGAAAACACGGTTCCCGATGACCAGCAGTATACAGTATATAAGCCTAAGTTAGTCTGATAAGTATGGAATACAAGTCCGGGCACATGGCGGCGGGGGGGGGGGGGGGGAAGGGGCTCTGAAATCGTTCCGAACCGGGATCGTTTGGGATTTGGGATCGCGATCACAAACTTGGCCTGTGATTGGTCAGACTTCACCCGGCTAATTCCGAATCTGTAATCCTGGCGTACCCCCTACGACCCCACTCTCTGATCGAGAATCGCCGGATCGCACAGGGGTCATCACCGTACGCGTTCTTGAGTAATCGCTTAATATACTCTTGCTTGGTGGTGTAATCTTCCTTCAATTTCTTGTTCTCGCTTTGTGCCATTACTATTACTTCTTCCTGGTGCTGTATCCCACCAGGATGCCTTGTTCGGGCATTTCCTTGAACTTCCCTTCCTGTTCTTTGACAGCATATGCATCGTATTGAACAAGACAGTGCTCCACGTCTTCAGATGTTTCACCCAGGGCTGCTTCCGTAGATAACCTCGTGTGGCGTTCTTCCGGTAAACGCGCGAGTTGCTGTAAAGTTCGAAGTATCGGCCGCGTACTTGAGTGCCCCCCCCCCCCCCCCCCCTTAGCATCATTGGTAGCTAGCTGGTCATCAATAGGAGCGCCCTGACCTTGGTCATCATGACGCCGTTGCCTCGCTCCATAATCCCGTTCTCGTGAGGTGCGTATCCGTTGGCAATGCCTAAGTCAATGCTTTGCTCCTCGTATACCTTCTTGGTTTCAAGGTTAATACCCCCCCCCCCCGTTTGTTCGAGAAGTGTGTAATGACGCTGAGTTTCTTGACGGTCTGCAGCTTTCGAACTAGGCTCATCATGTGTCTGCTTGCTACGTCCTTTTTCACTTACATCAAAATCTGCTGTACTCATACCCCACTTGCAGGAACTGCGTGCACTCATGCATGGTTATATCTCCTAGCGACGCTAGGTCCCCGCATAGGTGTTGCAAGGGCTTGTGGGCTTCGTCGTCTTTTTCCCGCTAAGTCATATCCTTACCTTTGGATAAATCGCACAGAATACAGTTATAAGCAAAAATCTCCTTGTTGATCTGAGGATCCTCAAGGGGATTTCTGCTTACAACCTCGATCACCGACTTTTTTGCCATGCTTTCGATCAGCTTCTTGTCCGTGGGGGCGAAGCGCTTGTGCCAAGCTTCAATGGCAGCTGGCTTGCACGACTCTGGATCTCTCGATAGTCGTTGCCATCACGCTGGTTACTGGCGTGTGTCCTTCTGGCGGAACCGGCGCCGACAAGCTATACAAGCCGCTTCTCGCTTTGAATTTAATCTTCGTCTCACGGCTCTTAGTCAGGTACGTCCTTCCTTGGTAGCGTAGATTAAAAACGACCACGTCTCTGCATGAATCTCGATATATAAATTCACTTTGGCGCTCGGAGTGTACGATACTTCCGACAAAAGTCGTTTCTAATTATTTTTAATCAGTCGTTGCGCATGACGATCTCCACGGTAACTTGGAGGCACACCGCGCGATCTTCCGTTCATCATTTCCAGGTACAGGAACTTGTCGATCTCGTTTATTTCAATGAAGCACGCTAGGACACCGCAGATTTTGCTTGGCGCCCGTTATCGGGCGTCTAGTCGATCACACCCTTACATAAATCTTCGTGGTAGGCTTTCACCAGGAGTACGTGAGTGTGATGTACTGAACGCCAGCCACATTGGGTAGCCCACATATTGCACTTAAACGGGAGTAACGGTACTGCCGCTGAGTTGAAGTCAGCCGGCAACTCGGCCACTTAGCTGGATGAACTCAGTCGGTCGCTGAGTTTGAGTGGTTACACTGAGATCTTTGCAAAATGTCAGCCAAGATCCGATAGTACTTCATTTCACTTGATACTCCCTCCGTTTCGGATTACTTGGCTGGTTTGTTTTTTTGCCCGTTTCAAATTACTTGCCGGTTCACTTTAATTGGCGGAATTTTGTGTTCGCAGAAATGCATTGGTCCATTCCACCCAATAAGCATTCATTTTGTAACCTCGAAGAACAAACTTTTCAAGTTTTCCTGCAAACACCAAGGTTTTTATCGATAGCTGAAAATAACTCACTTCGGGCAACGGAATTAGCGTGCTTGACCAACCATTTGAAAAATGGCGGGAGCTCAGCCAGCGCAAACCAGACTAACGAGGCCATCTCACGCCAAGTTCGCATCGATATCGTCGCGTACCTCCTCGAGCATTCAGTGGACTTGCGATGTGCCAATCAAGCGAGCAGCAGAGCGATTCTGATGCAGCGAGCGGACGGTGTCGAGGCTGTGGAGTGAGACTGTCCAGCATCGAGTCAATGGTGCCGGGATATCGACCTTCGAGAACAAGCGAGTGGGTCGGTGTGGCAGCAAGAACCAGCTCGGCGACCTAGCAGATCGGGTGAAGGCAGTGCCATGGGGGAAGCGTCGGCCTCTGCGCTCCCTTTCAGCGGCTGTCGGCGTCTCTCCAGCATCGCTGAAAAATCGCTCGACAGAGGAGACATCGTACGCTATTCGAACCCCATGACACCACGACTGACTGACGACAACAATCTATCTTGGTACGTGCTGTGCTGCTTCATTCGATGGACATTGTTTTCGGTTCTGACTGCGCCTGTGCGATACTAGTAAGGAAATTCTGTTTGTCCTTTGTCATTACAGACACACACGAGTTCGATGATCTTTCCAACCGCATCTTCATCAAAGAGAGGTGGTTCTACTTACAGAGGTCAAGATGACGATCTACATGGCTCCAGGCTAAACACCACCTCATCGGGCAGCCCAGTCAAAGCGGTTCGTCACCAAGGTGATGTTCATGGCCGCGGTGATGAGTCCAATCTACTCTACAAATGGCCAGCTCATTTTTTTACGGGAAGCTCGGCATGTGGCCGTTGTCGGCACGGTACAGCCAAGCCCAGCTAAGTCAACCGGCCAGCCGGCGCCCCAGAGACGAGGTCTGTCACCGTCGGCCGCGATGAGCGTCGCGATATGATGATCAAGAACATGATACCTGCGATCAGGCGCCAGTGCCCGCCGTTTCTGCTCGGCGTTCCACTCGTGATACAGCAGGATGGAGCGCGGTGTCAAGTACAACCGGACGAACCAACCGTCCCCATGGAATGTGCACAAGAAGGGTGGACCATTCGCCTGGAGATTCAGCCACCTAACAGCCCGGACCCTAACATACTCGACCTCGGCGTCTTTGCATTCATCCAGGTGCTCCAGTATAAAGAGAGCCCAAGCAACACGGACGAGCTGATTGCAGCATGCCACGCAGCATTCGACAGATTGGCCGACACAACTTTGGCCGCACACATCCTGTCGCTCCAGACGGTGATGGAGTCCATCATTAAGGGCCTCGGCGAAAACTCCTACAAGCGCCCTCGTATTGGTAAGGAAAAGCTTCGGCGGGCAGGTCTGTTGGGCAGAAACTATTTGTGTGACGAGTGGGTGTACCTTGTTGGCTTTGTATATTACTTCTTAGTAGCCCAGGATAGAACGGAGAGGGAGGCCGTGTTGCGGTTGCAGGTCGCAGCGATTCACATGCTGTTATCAGAAGAATAAACACCATTTTTACCACACCGAAAGTGGACTTTGGACATGTAGCTCAATTGGATAAGAGCACCGCGTTTTGTGCGGAAGGACGCGTGTTCGATTCCCGCCGTGTCATCTTTTTTTAGCTGGCAAAACCTTAATTTTAGCACTATTGTGAGGTTTTAATTGAGGTGAATTCCAAACGTTTATTGAGGTTAAATACGAACACTTCATCTTTGAATAGGTGACGCTGTTCGTTTTGGTTTACTAGCATTCTGTCAAAATGCAGTATATTCAAGTGTAAAACGTTTCATTGCACGGCTAAAATCACCGTGATTCATATCATGTGCGTATTGCTGGGTATTTTCTGAAACAACTTTCGCCAAATATGTTCTATGCAAACCCGCCAAGTAATAGGAGACGGAGGGAGTAGAAACATAGATAACAATAGGAGGAGCCGGTGGCTCTCAGGCGATAAACGATAACAAAGTAGCTCTTTCCAAGTTCAATAGACGTGTACACTGTCCGATAAGCCCCTACATGGCTGGATTATGGTTGCCGTCGACACCCGAGCTGCAAAGCTTGTAGGGTGTTGACTGGTAGCGCCAAGAGAACTAGGTCGGCCCGGGGAAGGCGTGTCTCAGCAAGCGCGCAGACCAAGTCCTGCCCAACCTGGCGGGCTGATACGCCATACAATCCGGGTACCGTAACACCCTAGCTGAGAAGCCTTTGCTCTTGGTGACCCGTTAAGCGCTAACGCACCGTCATCCGCTTTTTAGCAGATTACACGGGATAATTGAGTCATAGGCAGTCAGCCCATTGACCTCTCTGGGTATTGACTGGCTCGGAGCACTTGGTCTCGGTGGAAGCGAGCCACCGCTGTCCTGGAAAGGACGAACCGCTAGGGGCAACCCAGCGCAACCCAATGAGGGCCGATAAGCTCGGCTATTGCTGTGTTGCTGTGAGGCAAGGCAAGGATGATCGACGTGTCGCAATTGCGGTGAAATGGAACACTGGGCGAGAGAGTGGCCGCGGCCATCCAGCCGTGAATACAGTGGTAGACGTGATGGACATGGTGAAAGGGACCGTAGCGCCTGTTAAAGCAGATGCGGGAGAAGACGCGGACGTGGCAGTCACAGCCACAGCAGCAATCGCCCTAGAGGCAGCCGCTACAGAGACAATAGTGGTGCTGGCCGGGGCGACACGGCTCGTGTGGTATTGCAGCACGAATAAATTCTTCAGATGTGGATATTTAGCAACCGACCGGCGTGCACCCTGGTATAGTGTGCGTTTAACAAGGCATGGAGCGGTCAGATCCCCATCCACTCAAGACATTGTCACGAGCACGCTAGATTCTCGCGGACCACGCGGATGGCGAAGCTTAACGGAGCCGGGTGATGGATGCGAGTTCCGACACTTGCCAAGCGAACCTAGTTGAAGACCCAACGTATGCTAATCGGTGAGAGATAGGCATCACTTGCGTTTGTGAACATCAGTTGAACAAACATATCTGTGTCCATCGTTCCGTTCGCTCGCCTTAGCTCGTGAGCAGGTCGCTCGTGAGCAGGTCGCCATGTCGTTGACGAAGATGAACAATGGCTCGCTCTTCTTCATAAGCTTCTATTGCATCTCCGTCATAATCGCAATGCGTTTTTAAGGTCCGACGAGGTTGAAGTCACTGCAGATCTGCTTCCACAGGGCGTCGGGTCTGTGTATATACACATACTCACGGTATCTCTCCAACTGGGCGTCGTCCCAACGGCCCCACGATAATCGTGTGTGCTTTAGTGTTCTTGGTCCACCAGCAGTTCCTCTGTCTTGACGTTTTTCGTAATGCTTGTGTCGGTCCTCGCCGATGGCCATGCCAATTAGTCCCATCACTCGCAGGCTCGTCTGGATGCGTAGGTCCCACGTAGGAAAGTTGTTGCCGTTGAACGGGGGAATGTTGATCGGTTTCGACCTGACCCTCAGTGCCATCTTGTTCTGTGAGTGGAGCCATTCGTAGACTTCTACCGATTCTTCACGCTCTGTGAATTCTGTGTCTTTCGGAGCTTCTTGTTTGCGCTCTCGACGGACCGATCGTTGGGCACTGGGCCATTCTTTGGCTGCAGCGGCACCTGGTGTTCTCGACACCGCCCGTGCCCCAGCATTGTAATCTGCCATCCGTGTACCGGTATTCGTACGGATATCTCTCCAGTGTGCGAACGGTATCCTTGCCGGTTTTAGCGGTGATGTCCATACCGCTGGCTTCTCAGGTTCCCCAGGCAGCCCCTCGTTGGGATCATAATCTATCGTGTAGTCTTCCCCCTTCTCTTCTTGTTCCTGCATCTTGTAGGTGTAGCACTTAAGAAAAACCCGTGATGGGAGGGACAGGACAGCCTCCGAGGACTTGGCTTGGACGAGATTGAGGACTAGCTGGAATATTGATTGTAAGTACCATGATGGCCGGTGTCTTTCCCTTTTGTCCGTTCTTTCGCACGCCCTGCATTACATAATATACTATACTATACTAATAGGTTAGATACCAATTACGTAACGAACGTGTCCGCTCCACAACGGACACACCATCACTGCTTATCTAGCAGTTGTGGCAAGCTACCTCCATTGCAGGCGGTCAGGTACGTTCTCCGATACACCCTACGAAGTCCCCACTACAGACCTGTCGATTTGCCTGTTGAAGCAGCGCGGAAGAAAATGTTATAAGGTGATCATTTATGTCTTCAGGCTCGAGATCGACGTCAGGAGTGGACGATTCATGCACTCCGTCTTATCCATAGGCTCGTTAGCGTCAGAGCTATCATACTCCTCGACACAGCAGAATTATTTGATGTGGGCTCGTCTATCGTGTTATCCGCTGGTGGATTGAGAAGCTCCTTCACTGCCATGGGGTTTAAGGTATGGATGCGCGAGAGCATAGCGGTAAGATCATCAGTTAGTGGGTCCTTTTCTTCAGGTAGCGTGCACAGCGTAGTGCTGGCATATCGCAAATGGTGGGCGTTAGCGAACGTCGTGTTGGCCTTTCTCTTGGTAGCCATGTTTTACAGAGAGCTGATGGAAAATGAGGGCGGACGGGGGGGGGGGGGGGGCGCGAACGCGATATACTGAGTTGACCGGCAGTAAGGAGCCTTCGGTGTCGACCGAGTGGCTGCATCGAGTTATTGAACAAGGCCGAGGGTTGGTGTGGTAGCACAAATGACTACATGCACCACATAGGTGGTGCTACCGCTGTTCCTGTAATCCAGTACCCCCTGACCGATGAATAACCTTATGCAGGAATAAAAGTTTGTTCCCGACGTTATGATTAGCGGGGAGGGGAGTGGCATCTGTACGTGTACCGGTAATGTAAAATACTGCAAGAGATACATACAGTATAGGTATCAGTATTGTAATATACAGCCACGAAGGAGCACAGAAAGACAGACGGTTTTGTAATTGATGTGTCAATAAGATCGGCTCCTGCGGTAAATGCAGTTGTAGTATTGCGGTTTTGAGGTCCGTCACATTGACCGTATCCGAATGGAAGTGGATCCGGCAATATGATATGGATGGCAGTGGTTGATGGTCACTGATGATGCCAGACGTCAATAGGGTTGCACGACTCGGGGGCATATCGTGTGTGTGTGTGTGGGGGGGGTTGGACTAAGCCTTATTTGATATAAGTCACTCCACTTTGGCAGATATTCCTATTACGGATCCACAAGGTCGACAGCAAGGAGCTCCAAACGACCTCGAATCCCGTAGTAGGAATACGCTCGCGGATCTACCCTCCCAAATCCCCACAAGGACGTTCAATGCCCATCCAAGTGCGCATCTCGTGTCAACGGAGAGCTACCGACGGGTACACAAGGTGAACCACTTAGCCAACTACATGGCCATCAGAGTACTCTCGGTTAGTCAGTATCTGGGCACAGTGCGTGTGGGTCGGGATCCCTGCTAAATTCTAGCAGATCCGCCCAGCCGCAATGGTGCGAGTGCCCGGATCGCTTGGCGACGCAGGATTTCACGTTGATTCCCAAGATGGTCGCATGTGAGCAATGAATCAGGAGATGGAGCACCGATGGGGATAGGGTCGCCGACGGTGTCGCTGAACGAGAGGTCCACGGATTGACGGAGCCCTGGGAGGAGCTCTGTCGACTGAAAAGATGATGTCCTGGAATCAAGGAGAGAAACTTCGCTTGCATCTCCACGTCCCTTCGTTCGGGGACCGCCGCAGGCTTTGCGCGATTCATGATCTGCCGGACGAGCGTTTGTTCGCGAAGGCGGATGGACTTTCATCCACCACCACTCCAGCAAACTAAGGTGCTACGTCCAAGAAGACGAATATGGAGGCCACACGGAAGAAACGCAAAGCATTTGACTCGGATGGCGAAGATTATTCTATATGGAAGTCCACTTGGTCGCGATCTAAACTGGAGATGGTGTATAGGCGTACGAAGCGGAACGACTTCCTGCGTATGGACCCGTGATGCTGATCCTGCGGCTAGAGCAGCTTGGATCACTCACCCCCCCCCCCTCCCGGCGTCGTTGACGAACAGGATGGACGATGGACGTCTGCTGAAGATGTTGGAAGAAGCCGCCTCACGGCTGGGGCGCTCAACGCGGACGAACCTCTTCCAGTTGGAGATCGATGCAATCAGGATCTCTGCCAAGTCGCTCTTAACCTGTTGAAGCCCCTCGTGGGCGCGTGACCGGCAGCCAACGCCCAAACCTTCACACATTCAGTCGCCGGAGTTCCACGCGCGGCCATCGCGGTATGCCTCCGCCGCGTCGGAAGCCGAATCCAACCGTTTTTGTCGAAACCTCAACAGATGTCACTCGAAACATCCGGTGTCGCGATGCTGCATTCACACTGCCCAACGACCTGGAACGTAAGCCTTTTGTCGCAGCGTTTAGAGGAGTCGATGCAGCTTCGGACAGCCTCAGCTGATCCAGACCAAGAGCCGCCGAGCAATCCGGAGACGTACCTCCAAGCTGTCATGTCGAGCTTATTGAGGGAGCGGGAAGAGGCTAGAGCCCCACAATCGACTCCACGCCACGCGCCTCTCGAACCAAGATCTCGTCAAGGAACGCTCGAAAGCGCGTGAGTTCCGCGACGGCCGGTCGGGGGTCATGGGCTTATTGATACTAGTACGGGACTCGCAGAACATTGATGAATAAAAAGAGGAGAAGACTCGTTCTCGGTCTCTGAGAAACTCCAACTGACGTACCAGAGACCACGGTGATGGACAACGGAACTCTCTGCGAAAGGAACGGAGCGATGGCTTTCGACTAATACGGTTGGTTATTGAATGGATTAGCCCCACGGCAGCGAAAGGGATGAATTCATATTCTTCTAAGATCTGCCCGCAGATGGCCGAAGTTTGGGCGGGCGCCAGAACGGGCGCTACCGACCTGTTTCGATTTGTTGCGGCTCTGGACATTCCTGCGCTTGGCTGGGCGACTACGGGGATCTTGCTATAGGTCGGCACTACTCCGCGTATGAACGTGATTTGGGTTCCTGGCTGGCGCTGGAAATTGCGGGGATCAGCGTTCTTTTTCGGGGATACTTGCGTGGAACGCTATTTACAGGCGGCTCGTATCCCGCGTGCGCTGTCCATGTCACCGTCGGAGTATGCTTGGATCACTGTCGGATTGCTGTTCCTGATACCCATAGCCGTTACGAAGGATTACGAGTCGCACTTTGGGATAATGGGAAGGCTGTGCGTCAAGTGGTCGGCGGCGTTCCACCACACTTTATGTGCCTTCGCACCAGATGCGTTACAGTTATCATGGACAATGTCGTGCCGCTACGCGAAGGGCTACGCTACAGCCTCGGTGAACCTTGCCGGCAGAACGGGTGATTTCGCTTTCGGCCTATATATATATATATATATGTTCCGTTAACGATTACCTCGGCGATCTACCTGCCCAGCGTCCTGTACGACGCTGGTGAAGGCATACGACAAGGATGGAAGGGGGCGATGATAACGACCACCCTAATGAACTTCTGGATAGGGTTCTGGGAAGGTTGCCACTACTTGGATGCTATTGTGGTGGTGTTAGCCTGTTACTTCCACACCATGCGACGTTTGGAAGAGCACCCGTTGGCAGCTGCGCGGCCAAGCCAAGTTGCGGACGAAGGATAGAACGATCTGATGGCGCGTGCCAACACACGTGAGAAGGTGGAACGTGCGGACGTGGAACGTTTGCAGGCAGGAGTGCTAGAGCCTGCGGAAACTAACTCGGAAGTTCGTCGCTCCGACAGTTCCTGTGGCTGGTAGGGCTCCGGTGTAATGTGTTCCAATGAAGACTGTGAAGACTGGGGATGATCGTCGCGTGCGACCGAAAGAAGGAGTGCCAGCTCAACGAGGACGACGAGCGAAAGTCGGGGAGAATTTTCACTATCCTCAGCCAAACGACGGATTGGCCATATTGGAAGCGTGCATCGGCAAGATGTATGCGTTGGAGACGCAACCCCGTGCACCTGGTTCCGGACCCCCACAAGCGTTTCAGGTGTGACTTCATCGTGCCTTCATTGCCAGCCTATCCCGGATTGGGGGCGCTCCAAGGTAAGCATATATTTATTGAACTATGAGGGGTGGATTGTGACAGGGCACACAACACCTTGCGCACAAAAGGTCTTACTTCCAGAGAGTATAGAAACTCTCAGTGGACGGCAGTTCACAGGTCCCCCTGGTCTGAGGGGACTGTTACCAAATTTGGTAGATATAAGACTGAATATATTTATAGGTAATCACTTTTAATGCGTCTACACACTAACTATAAGTCACCTATCAAGTGCCCTAGATGTTATCCTATTCGGTGGTTCTGAGGTCTTTGTACCATATGTATGGCACCCATCGTGACGTCATTACCGTGACGTCATAGTGATGTTGGATACATCACTTAGGGCACTTCGGTACACATTCTGAAGAGTGACTTGGCACTCTTCATGTAACCCCGTTACATCCCCCCACTTAGGTTCGGTTTACCGACGATCCAGGGCGAGTGAAAAATAGTCGCCGTATTTCCCTCTCCAAGTGGAAAGACATCGTCTTCGTTGCGGTTAGTTTCCGCAGCTGGCTATTTCCTTTTGCGCCCGAGCACTTCCACGTGCTCTCTTCTTCTCGGCTTCCACGTCAGCTTCAAGCATGACCAAGTCCAGTCTGGCAGCGGTGCAAAAGCGCCTGCTAAGTCTGTTGCTTTCAAGCAGCAGGCTAAGAGCTCTAAGCCGTCTGGCAAAGACTCTGCTTCTAAGGGATTTACCAAAGTGGCATCCAAAGTGACTCCCAAGGAGCCTGAGCTGCCTGCGGAGGAGCCTGCCTTCTTCGCGGACTATGAGGAGGACTCGGACACGTCTCCCAGGTCCTGGGCGACAGTGACCTCCGGGACCAGCATATCAAGGGGTCTGATGGTGACCCTAGCCAGTCCGATTCGCTCGGATCGCGGACACCGCTGTCCAGCCAGCATGACGACGATGGCGACGAGCCTAAGACGCCTAAACCTCAGGGGAGTACCTGGCTCACCCAAGGAGGACGAAGAGGAACCTCGTCTTCTGATAAAGAAGTTGACGGTCGCTGAGGCGTCTGCCCGCGTTAAGGCTGCGAAGGCAGCAATAGTCTCGGAAATTAGCCGCAAGAGACGGGTTGCTTCCCGGACTCCTCTCCGTAAAGAGTTGAGGACCATCCGTTACACTGAGAGGGGCCTCTTTAGCGCTTTTTCCGAGGAGAAGGAAGAGGGCCAGATGAACCGAGAAATCTCTAACAATCTCGACGGGCAGCAGTCGGAATACCAGGCTTCTCTTCAAAAGGGAGTGCCCGTCCCGACGAACCAGTCGCCTGCGAAGAGGAATACTGCTTCTCGCCATGGGGGACCGACTTATGTTCCCGGGTACATCCCTCCTGAGGAGTTCCATGGAGCTGATGCCTACTTGGATCAGCTCCAGCCGCCTCGTGTGCTCCACGGCGGCCGCTCTTCTAAGGGCGCATATGAACGCCACCTGGTGGCCAAGCGGCCCCTGTTCCAACAGCATTTCTGTGCTGCTAGATGTGTGCCCTAGCATCGCACCATATTCCTCTCAAAGCGTTCACGAGCGTGTGAAAGAAGCCAGAGCTCCGGTCGGGCCTTCGATTTGTGTGGGGCTACCCACCCGTAATGCCCCACACATGACTCTTTCCAAGCGGCCGATGCCGTGCTCTAGCAATGGGTGACTACGCGCTGCTCACAAGGACAACTTAATGTTATCCGGCGGGATCTCACGTTGAAGGACATCCTCGACCTCCATAATCTACGCATTGAGTTTGCCCATGTGGTAGGCAAACGGCAGCCCTCCAAAGGGCTGCAGAAGCATCCTGCTTCTAGCGCTCATGATGAGCGCGGGCATGGGCTTGGTTCTACGACCACACACCGTTCGGGCAAGAAAGCCCGAAACACTTACCAAGACGTCGCTGATTCTGTTCCCAGATCGCGACAGCCTTCAGGCAATCCGCCTGGAGCCGTTCAATTAGCTCCCAGGAGCACTCAGCCTCGGAGTACCCACTCCATTTCACGCGGAGCTGCCGCCTCCATTGCACGCGTCGGTCCTGGAGCGCGCGCTAGTCGTGGTAGTGGGTCTCCCCATTACGGTCGAGAGGCTGCGGTGCCCTCGTACGAGTACGAGTATGAGGCACCGCCCTTATGGTCCGGCTCAATACTTGGTGTGCCGCCTTCAGCTCCACCTCGAGGCGTTGTAGACCCCGCTCTCCATCGTCGGGTCCTTGCGCTGGAGATTGCGATTGAGTCGGTGTGGGTGGGTGTGCAGTCGCCCAGGCAAGGGAATCTGGGATCCTTGGGCCGGTCCGTGACGACTTTTCGGCCCTTGAAGGTCGGGGGACCGTGGGATTAATGGTGCGGACGAGGCCTTTCGACGTCTGGATGTCCTGTGGACGTCGGTGGACCGTGTTCCGAGGCGATATACCTCCTTCGTGACAACCTGTGGCCTGTGTCTCAGGCGGGAGCGACACCTGCGTACTCCCAGCCTTACCTATTGCTCATACTCGTCGTATGCAGCCGGGGTCCCTTCATATCGAGCCCCTTCCGCGGTTTGGCAAGGGACCAGGGCTTCTGACTTTGGCTCTCTCAGGCATAGGAGACGCAGCCTTTATCGGTACGCTGCTCAGCACTTCCTACTGGCCGACCCATGATACACGACCACGGGAACAAAGGAAGATCGCGACAAACACGACATGTGACCACGCGACAGGGACATAATGCCAAGATCCAGGTCCCTCTCTAGCAGCTCAAGTCGACCGTCGTGCTGATGAAGTCCGCGGGGAAGCGCCTAGAGTTGCTGAGGCGAAGCCAATCGCACGTGCTCTTTCGACCCCATGTTTGCCCAGACTCCATCCTCTGGCCACGGACAAGATGGGCCATGGGAAGTGTGAACGCCGGATCGGCAAGGTGTACCCGAAAAGAGCAGGAGGGCGGATCCTATGGAGATCGAGGAGAACGGCGTCGCTGGGGATTCCCCCATACGGCTGACGCGGATCCGCTCTCACCGCCGAATATGGACCAGAAAGATCCTTCGTTGATGAGACAAAATACACGACCTGACGCTGACCCAGACTACGAAATTTGCTTTCACGAAGGTGGTGTTCTACACGCCGAAGATTTCGAGGGAGAGTTGGTAGTGCTGCCTAGGGTATCATTAACAACACCGACGTCCATAGCTCCCACGTCCTTGCGGAAGAAGCTCGACGGCGCTCCGTTCACAAGTTCCGAGCCTTTTGTCGCGCTGAGGCGAGTCAATGTGCGAGCAAAGCGGTTGCGAACAGGTTCGACCAGTGCTGGATGCACGCGCTCCTTCATACATAGGACACGACGCAGTCGCTCCTTCAGCACAACTCGCTGCATGTCGTGGAAGCTCATGTTGCCGTCCGAGTCGCGTGCTAGCGGCGCGAACAGCGCCTCAATGTCGCGCGGTGTGTACTGCGGGAAGTGCTTGAGCAGGTGGTCCACCTGACGCACCCCTTCTTCATCCTCTTCTTGAGCAAGTGAGCACATGCCATACACCATCAGAATGTCCTCACGCTTCATAGGCGCCGATATAGTACACAGCTCCCGATCTGTGACCACATCCAGACCTCTCGCCGCTGTGCAGTCTGGCCTGCTCGTCTTGCGGTGTCGGGAATGTCCTGAGAATGAGGCCGCCCTCGTTGCCGCCATTGGAGACTCGATTGTCGTGGCCATTTGGAGTGGGTGAAGGTTGAATGTGCAACCGGGCGCTGTTTGGTCAAATAAGACCAATGACGTGTCCCAACGGACAGTGTGCACCACACGACATCAGCAATAAATGATGAACACTAGTCGTATCTGGATGATATTTGGACAGCCAAATACCGAGGCTTCGGTGAGCAGTCGCCGCGATCTCGGTGGTTACTTAACGGATAAGTTCACACATATATTTGTATGAAACATAGAAAATAGCAGATCAAGAGCCTTCGTGCGCAACTAACAGAACAGCTTTTTCTCCCGATCGCACTAGAGTCAAGTACGGCTGCGGTAAGTGTCCACAGCGTCTGGTCCGGCTTGATCGCTAGGATTATGCCTTGCGATGGACACGGTGGCTAGTTGAAGCACGTGTTCATCCACCCGGCAGCACTAAGAGATGAAGAAGAAGCGTGGCGAAGCCGAGTGCCAGGGACGAGTACGTCCGACCCAGGAGTATTAAGGAAAGCCTTCGTCCAACAACAACCTGCCGGAGTCTTGCTCCAGCCCCTCGCTACTGGCTGAAAAGTCTAGAACCCTTCCTTCTGAGGGCCAGCGAGGTTACAAGAAGTGTGCGATAGCAACCTAGCCTTTGCTCGTGGCTAGGGTTGTTGGAGAGCTCGGTTAATCTAACAGCGAGTCAAGGCGCACAGGCTCACCTACCAACCCGGTGCTAGGGCAGAGACAAGGCCTTCAGGTCGAAGCTTCGCCCCCCATATTCGCTGAGTCCCAGTGGAAAAAGCGTGTGTTGTGGGTGGGAAGCACTGGCAGATATAACTGTGGCGTGTTCGATAGTCTAGCGGCCCGAGAGTCCAAACACGAAAGCCGACCAGCTGAAGTCGGGTGCTGTCGGTGTTTCGGAAAGAGAAAGCTCGGTAGCTGGGCCAACCCCATGACCGCAGTCTTGGTTGAGCCCCAACAATAGCAATTACAACTGCATGAGCTTGAGCTTCAGTTTCAGCTTGAGCCTTGTTTCCAGAAGCCGATGTCGTATGCCGATAATTTGGTAGCAGTAATAATCCGTTTTGCATATAGTAATCCATTCAATATTCATCTTGCTTCAGCTAATCCGTCCTGCGTATTCGTGTCTTGATCATTCTTAGGTCTTTCGTTCATCATCGGATCCAATATCCTTCGGATCCGAGATCCTTCTAGCGAGCTTAGTTATATCACCAGATCCGAGTCTCCTGGTTACATGTACACTCACTCTCCTATCCATCTTTAGGTATGCAGCCTCCCTGCATCTTCTCTCTCTCTCGCTTCATCCGCTGTGGCGACCAACTCGCCAGACGGACCCCCCCCCCCCCTTTCTTCTCAGGACCTTCCCGCGGAGCTTCTACCAACTTCGTCACATCCGCCACCAAATAATGAACGTGGATCCTCCTCCTTCACACCTGCAGCCTTCCCGCAAGCCATCAACCTGAGTACCACCTGCAGCAACCAGCTTGCTGCCGTGGCTTCCACCAAGCTTCCTCGTACGACTGCATCGCCTGGAAACGACTCTTCTTGGCCCGATCGTACAGGAACTCACGCATTAGCGCCTCACGGTTCAGATCCGCTTCGTCGACCCAAGTAGGCTCGTCGTCGCCGCGCCAATGTACCTTGAACTCGCGCAATGATCGTCCATAGAGTGTTTGACGGCCCGACCTCATGTCGCTGATCTTCTCGACTTCGACTCCCCTTCTTCTAGCTCTCGATCCCAGCTGTCTTCAGGTAACAGCGCCTCGTCGAAGTCGAGACGATCCGCCTCATCGACCGCCAAGCGTGTCGTTGGTCGATCGGGAATTTTCTCACAGGCTTCAACTTAGACACATGCACTACCGGAAATAGGTGGTAATCTATGCCGGCTGTCTCCAGTCGAGCAGCGAGAGGTTGCACCATCTCCAACACTCGGAAGGGACCATGTTACATATGCGCTACCTTCCGCGCGTATCCTTCCTTGACTCGATCCAGATATAGCCACACTCGAGTGCCGGCCTCGATCCGATGCGGATCCACGCTGTCGTTGTGGCGTTCGGCCCGATCCGTAATAGCCTTCTTCAGCTTCTCGTTCACGTCCGCTCTCGCCTGCCGGTATAGCGCTGGATCCGGTACCGCCATCGGCGTGGATCCCAATCTCGGCGTCTTGTGCTGCCCAGGGAGAGTTGCCTCCAGCGTCGTGCGTAGATCCCAACCGAGCGCAAGATAAAACGGGGTGTCATCTTGGATCCGATCATGTGCTGTGCTGATAGCGAACGTCAGACATTCTGCGTACTCGTCCCAGTCGCGCTGGTTCTCGTCCTCGATATACATCTTGATGGATCTCGTCACCGTCTGCACCATGCGCTCCGCAGTCCTGTTCGCCTGAGGCCTATAAGCCATGGTAGCTCGCTGTCTCTGGCCCAGGATCCGATTGAACGCCTTGAAGAAGTCAGACATGAAGCCAGGTTCCCTGTCACGCCGGATCACCTCGCTCACACCGAAGCGTCGGAACACACATTCCTCGTAGGCTTCCGCGATCGTTTGGGCTGTCCGGGACGCCCTCGCCTTGGCGATGACGTAACCGGTAAACCGATCCACCCAGATTAGGAGTTCCGTGTGGCCCTTGTACGATATGAGCAGCGAGGGGATGTGATCCATCGCTATGACCTGGAAAGGGTAGGTGGCCTGGATATAGCCGGGTGACTCAACGTGTATGGTCGGTCGCCCCTTGCCGGTCTCGCAATCCACGCATTCACCTACGAACCACTCTACGCTGCTGACGAGTTCACGCCAATAGAAGCGTTCCCGGATCGGCTGATATGTTCGGCTGATCCCCTGATGACCGCCATCCAGACTAACGTGTTAATGATGCAACAGATCCTGGTGCATCGTCTCGGGCATAACCAGACGAAGCAACCCGTCTCTCTTTTCCTCCGCCTTCGCAGACGGCGGGTAGGAGTAGAGTAGATCCTGGGTTCGTCCATCTCATAGTCAGCAGCCACGTTGCTGCACACCCGAGCTTCGTCTTCTTCCAGATCCTTCACATCCCCTTGAAGGTACTTTTTGAGGTTCATGATCCACTTTTCTTCGTCTTGAGCTCGTCGGATCCGATTCACTTTTAGCTGGCGGACCGCCTCTTCGTGCAACACACTGAGGCTGGTGACCTTCCGGCGGGATCTAGTCGCGATGGCTGCATTGCGAAGCGTAGTACCCTCGGCAGCTGTGGTCAGGATCTCGGGTAGCCGATTCTGCGTCACAAAATCCTTCCGTGCCTGGTCATCCGTCACATCTGTACCTGCCTCCCGCTGTAAAACGCCGCACCCGCCAGACTATCTGCGCCAGCGTTCCCTGCTCGCTTGACATAAAGCAGGTCGTGATCCGGCCAGGATCTCAGACGTTATAGAGGTCTTTGTCGCAACAACATCAAAGCGGGAACTTTGCAGTCGATCTCGCCATTCATTTGTCGGATCACCAAACGTCTTCGACCCAGTCCTTCTAGCAGATGAAAGCATAACAGCAGTCCACCGTATTCCGCCACGTTGACCGTCATATTTTCTGCCCATACTGACTCCGCCTTGACCACCGCCCACCCGGACAACCTTTACACGATAGCGCTGAAGGCGCCTCCGACACGTTTGACTCGGGCGGATCCATCGAAACTAGCGACCAGGAGTTCCTCGTCGGGCTTCACTGTAGGGATCGGAGTCTGTACTGCTCGGGGGCGGGGGGGGGGGGGGGGCTCTTTCGGCGGTGCAATTGCTACCAGCGCCTCACCCACCATCGATCATGGCGTTACACACGCAGCCAGCGATCCCAAGATCTCATCCTCGCCTTTCGTGCACTTAGTGATCTCTAATGTCCAGGGCGATAGCAGCACGGCCCATTGTCCGAGCGGCCTTTGGAGCCCTGCAGCCCGGAAAAGCCAAGCCAACGTCGAGTACCGCGTCAGGATCTTGATTGATCTGCCGACAAGCATCGAATACTCAGATCCAGCATACGCAGCAGCGCTAGCACTTCCTTCTCCACGATGCCGTAGTTCAACTCGTGCGGCTCGTGAACATCACGGGCAAGTATGTGCCGTCGTGATCCTGCACCAGAAAGGCGGGCACTGCCCACTCGTTGGCATAGACGATCAGCACAGGCTGTTTCTCCGGATCGAAGTTTCGGAGGATCGGGGTCGTCACGATCTTGTTCTTCAGTGTGGAGAACGCTGCTCTAGCTCGGGTCCCCTTCGGTTCTGACGCCTCCGGATCCTGATCGAATTGGGGGTCCCCGCCTTCGAGGATCGCTCGGCCGATCTTTCCTTCATTGACAGCGATCCTGCTCTCAGCACGCATCGCGGTGAAATCCCCCTTCTCGCAGCTCGTACAACGCCGGCGCATACACCGCCATGTCTTCAATGAAGCGTCCGTAGTAATTCAGACTACCCAAGAACGACTGCATAGACCGTAGAGATCTCGGGAATGGCAGATCGACCAGCGCACTGAGATCCTTTGGATGAGCCTCCAAGCCTTCGACGGATACACGATGTCCGAGGTGATCTACCTTCTTCAGTCCCCAGAAACTCTTCGCGACACAGATCGAGATATTCCACTTGTCAGAGGCGGCGAGCAGGAGCTTCACTCGTTCGCACAAATGATCCCAGGATTCGGCCGTAACAAGGATGTCATCGATGTAGGACCGCCGCCCCAGTACGGGAGGTTCCTCTACTTCCCCCGGATCTCCTCCTTCGAAGATGTCCATTGAGGATCCTCGATCCGCTGCTGGTGGGATCCGCAAGAAGCCGTACAGTGCGTTGTCGATCAGCCCCTGGTAAATTTGTGGGGCGTTCTTCAATCCTAACGGCATGCGGTTCCACTCAAACAGGCCAAACGGTGAGGTGAATGCCGAGATAGCACGAGCGCGATCCGTCATAGACACAACCCAGAAGCCACTCGCCATATTCAGCGAGCAATACTACAGCACCTTGTCTAGATCCTTAAGCAGATCATTGATCAGGGGCATCGAGTAAACCATCCGCTTGGTGAGATCGTTGACCAGGCGGTAATCAATACACAACCTTATGTCCACACCATTCTTCTTGATGATCACCACGATTGGTGATGCCCAAGGAGACGTTGAGTGTCGTATGATCTTGGCTGACAGCAGTCCCTTGAGCAGATCCGATACCTTCTCGCGGAACGGGTGGGCGATCTTTCGCACACGTTGTGCGATTGGGGTGGCCTTTCCAACGTCGATGTCACACACCACGCCTACAGCCGCAGGAGGCAGCGCGTTACCCTTGCCGATCAGTAAGTGCTGGTAGGAGCAGATAATGCCCCCCCCCCCCCCCCCCCCAGTTGACGGATCTCCTCCTCTGTGTTCGCCTCAGTATCCCCCATTTGCAGATCCTCGATCCGCACCTTGACTGTGGTGGGTGCTACCTCTGGCAGCACAGCCAGCTCGCTTTGCACTTCTTCGGCGTGTAGCGTGCCTCCGTTGTGGTAGCAGACCTGGGGATCCTCGACTGGATCCTCCTTCGAGTCATCATGTATCTTGGTGCCACCGTCCAGATCCGTTCTTGCCGCTTCCGTCGAGCGATCCTCCGCGAGATCTTTGGCTCGGGCGTCGGGCTTGTCGCGGGATCCTCGCTTGGAAGCCGTGTGGCTTGATCCAACGTCTCCGACGGGAGATCTACTTCCAGAATTTCACCTGACTCCAGCACGTCGACCAACGGCGATTGTTCAGCCCCCAAGCTTCTGTCGGCTTCGTGAACGGCACCGCTCGCTTCGTCGTCCCCTGGCGCAACTTTCCCACCATGCCCGAGCGCGCAACTCCCTTTGGAGCCTTCGCTAGGCGAGGCGCCCTTCGCGCGGCCCTCGCGGCACGCATTGCGGCCGTCAGGCGTTCCTGGCGATTTGAGACAGTGACCCCGTCCTTGTACAAGGCCTGGTGACTGGTCGCCTGTTCGCCTCATCTTCCCCACCGAAAAATCAGTGACACGCGTCGCGACAGTGACGTCCGTCGGGGTGATCTCGGGATCCCAGCCTCGGGCGGGGTCGTGCGCGATCTCATTTGGCCGCAGTCGTCGGGCGCGTCTGCCGCACCCTCTTGCACCACCGAGGCTTCTCTTGGGCCTCCGTCAGATATCGCGACCTTTCGCGCCGATTATCCATCCTGCATCACCGATACCGGGTGCACGAGACAGGGCGTGATTACGCTCGTGTCTCATATCAGGTGTCGCACTGTTCTGTCCCTAACATGAATTCAGAGGGCGGGTCACCGCCACCCGGTACGCCTCTTGGCGCTCGTTCTCACTTCCTGCGGATTCAGGGGCCTTCAGTCGCAACAGGATCCTGGTCGGCGGGCCGTACTCCACTCGGTCAACTGCGGGCTCCAGATCCGGCGCTGGCGGCGCCGCTGCTACGACGGATGCCGCATCCGTAGTGGCTTTCCATGCCAGGATTTGTCATCGGCGTAGCGCCGGAATCCTACAGAGACGAAGCTCGGCTGGCGAGGAACGTGATCCGCGGTCAGCCACAGCCCGATCTGCACATCCCTGTAGAAGATCAGCTTCGTGTCACCCTAGTTCGTGAGATGCAAGTAGCGGATCCTGCCTCGGCCTTTAGCCAGGGTGGGCACCCAGCGCTCACCGCGGGCTAACCACAGCTTTTCATTGTCAGACACACGAATCGGCAACGGGATCTCTATGGACTGTGCGGCCCCAGCGTCAGATGCTCGGCCACGAACACCAGGCGGGCTCTATCGTTAAGATCTGTCGGCGCCCCTACAACATGACTCGCACCTCGTCAGGCAAACACATGGATCCATCGGCCGGATCCCAGCCGGGACCGTAAAGTCCATGCCAAGGATACTTGGTAGTCCGGCGGCAGATCGTCTCCCACCCAGACGTCGTAGAAGTACACCAAGGATCGCCCCAAGGTAAGATCAATCCGTGTGCGTCCTTCCGCGACATACAGCTTTTCACCAATTCCGAGGCATTCTTGACTCCGACTTGTGTCAATATGGCATCCTACCTCACCAGCAAAGGTGGCGTCGATGATCGACACCTCGGATCCTGAGTCAAGAAGCGCCACAGCCTTGACGTTGTTGATCTTGCTATTCGCTTTCGCCTGCTTGAAGTGACATGGTACTTCCAGTATCGGCGCGACTCGCCTGGCCGCAGATCCAAAGTCATCGTGAACTCGGATCGTTGTAAGTCGTCAACAGGTCGAAGGCTTGCAGCCATAGCCGTACGTTTCTTATGAAGTCCATATTTATTACCAAATAGATCAGCTCGAGATCCGCTAACCTAACCCTTCGGCTTCTTCTCCACGAATGCATAGATGAATAAGCTAGAACGCTCGTCTCGTACCGGTTCAAAACCGGCGAGCGTCCTAGTCTAACATCTTCTCAGCAGCCTCAGGTAGTAGTCCCGGATGCTTGCTGGGGTCGAACCACTGACGGATGAGGTTGTAGAACTCTTCCATCTGGTACTTGCGTGATCGTGGAGTACGCCACAACCACGACACACGAAGAAACACCGATTTGACGGATGTCCTCTCTTACCGCACTTCTGACAGATCAGGCGCTTCCAACACCTAAGATCCGAGTGCTTACATGGTCCACAGTGCGAGCAGCGCGTCTGGCCATCTCTGCCGAAACGCGGACGGTGACCTTGCTGTCGAGGATCCTCTGGTGCATCGTTCGAGCGCCCAGGCTCTAGTACTCTTGGCGGATCCGCTGCTGCAACTGGACTGGTCACTCGCCGCCGCCAAGTACGCTCGGCGCAGTTCGACTTCGGATCCAGAATCAGGGATCTTGATAGCGCGTACAGCACGGGCCGGCGCCGTTGGTGGCGCAGGACTCGGTTTGGATCGGTACTTGCCGGATCCAGTCGACTTACTTTGGCGCGACTTTGCGCGTTCGCGCGCGCGCAGCAGGTCCTCCAGCAGATCCGCGTCAGCCAGCGCAGCAGTGTGAGCTGATCCGCAAGGTCCTCGTCTCCCAGCGTCTCGATGAAGTGTTCCACGTGCTCGCGACGGGCCTTCGCGTCGCCGTTTTGATCTCCAGCCTCGCGCGCATGCCTGCAACGTTGAGGCCATGCAGACACTCCAGCGGCGTCTCTTCTGCGCGCTTGCGCGCGTGGTAGTATTGCCATGCTACCGAGACTCCTAATCGCGGTCGAAGTGAAGCGACTTGCTCAGGAGCTGCGTCTGGAAGCTCCTGAGCAAGTCGCTCCACTTCGACCGCGTGGATCGGCTCAGCTGTCTGTACCAGTTCCTCACGGGCCCGGTAAGCGATCCGCGAATATAAGGCATTTCTCTTCGTCTGTAGCTTGATCCCTCGTGAATGCAGACTTGCCTTTGCTGATCCACCCTCTTGCACGCTCTTCATCATGATCCTTGCCTATGAATTCCTTCAGATCCGAGATTTTTTCGATATCTTGACGCGTTGAACCGTTGACAATCCAGTCGGAATAACTGCTACCGCTGTCGTAGCCGTGCGTCTCGTGGATCCCATATCAAAATCATCCGGATCGTACTCCCAGTGCTCGGGGTGGTGATCTTGCGATCACACCGATTCCATGTCGACATCCTGGGATCCCGGACCGCGTGGGGACGGAGCCGGCCGCGAAGCCCTGGCCTCCTGACGTTCGCTCAGGAAACGTGTCATAGCCGCTTGGAAGTACGTTTCCAGACAACTTGTCGGTTCCTGGGCCGGACCCGCTGACGGGGTCCGGGCTTGCGACGGTCTCGCCGGAGTGGGGCCGGGATCTTATCTGCCAGAGTGCTCGCAGAACATGACTGCAGAATTGCGGTACCGGCTGGCCCAAGCGACATCCGTCGCGGCTCCGATGAGCTGCTGGATCCGACTTCCGACGCAGCCGACGCATATTGAGATGATCCGGTGTGGTACTCCGGCGACCTGGTGTACGCCGTCTTGGTCTCGGGCGACGTATCTAGCCTTGGCTTCGATTGTCGAGCTGTGCTCGGCCTTGGTCTCGGGCGCTGCGGTCGCCGATCGCTCGACCACGAGGGGCTTCAGCGAGTTGAAAAGCAACGCGGCCGAGATCTGGATCGTGTCGGCGTCCAACTGGAACAGGTCGTCAGCGTCGAACGCTCCTGCCGTAAGGCCAGCTTCTTCCAGCATCCTCAGCAGATCCATTGCGGCGTCCCGCTTGTTTGTGGCTGACGACGCGGGCGACACAGGTCCGGTGAGAGATTCGAGCTGCTTCAGCTGCAGGATTCGCATCACTGGGTCCTTGCGCAGGAAGTCGTTCAGCTCCGTACGCACATACGCCGACTCCAGCTTAGATCGTGACCAGGGTAGACTTCAATACAGCACGATCTTCGCTATCCGAGCCTGGTGCCTTGAGTTCCTTCCGTGCGGCCTTCGTCTTTTTCTTTGACGTGGCACTTGAGGCCGCTGGCGTGGTGGTGGATGAAGGATCATTCGCGAAAGCGAATGATCCTTCGTCCGGCAGATCTTGACTCGCGCTAAGACCTGCGGGGTCCCCGAAGGGACCTGAGGAGGAAAGCGAGGTTTCTCTTCCTGATCCGTTGCCAGACCATCCTCTCTTCCGTCGGCAAAGCTCCTCCCAGGGCTCGGCCGATCCGTGGAGCTCTCTTTCAGCGACACCGTCGGTGATCCAGTCTCCGTCGGCGCTTCATCTCCCGATCTATGGATCACTTGCGCATCATCTTGGGACTCACGGTGAAATCCCGCGTCGCCAAGAGATCCGGGCATGCGCACCATCGTGGTGGAGCGGATCCACTGAAATTCGGTGGGATCCCAACTTACACTCGCTGCGCCCAGACACCGACTAATGGAGGGGGTACTCCGACGGCCGTGTTGTTGCTGAGTGGTTCACCTAGTGTACCCGTTGGCGGGCTGTTACTGGTCTCTCGTTGACACGAGATGCGCACTTGCTGGGCCTTGGACGTCCTCGTGGGGACTTGGGAAGGGGTGAATCTGCGCGGGTGTTCCTGCGCACGAGATCCGGAGTTGTTCCGTCTTGAGGTGTCCTTGCTCCTTATTGGAGTTGTCCTTGTTCCTTTACAATGCGTGCCGGCAGCAGCGGCAGGATAACGAGGGGGGTTGAGAAGCCAAAGAGCGAGCTCAACCTGGCCAAGCTATCCAGGGGCTGCAACACGTGCAGGACGATCGCCAAAGTTAGACTTGATCTATGTATGGGGCCAATAAAAAATACCCCATAAAATAGTCGAGTCTGTTTTTCCAGTGCAAATTTGGTTCGGATTTGTACCTTAGCCTATCTACCTTCGGATCCCATCACAAAACATATCCTACGGACTATTATAACCCAGGATTCCATCTCTGACTTATTCCTGGCCACCCGTCTCCACTCTACCTCCTTTAGCTACGTATCTTCAACACGGTGTGCACTAAACGGATCGGATCTAGTACTTAGACCTCACCCCACGGGACGGATCCAGGATCCGTACCATATACAGACCTGGCGTGTCGCATGGTCCGGATCCATCACCTTGACGCTGTTATGGCTGCTGTTGGCGACGTGGATCTTCCGGCTGCCAGTCAACTTCCCTCGTATCCGGATCTGCAATACCACATGCACATGAAGCGGCTAGGGGAAAATGATGAGTGAGATCAACGACTCGTTGAACGAAGCCCGTTCTCATAGGCATAAGCTGAAGGCCTGGAAGATCCTGTGGGCCGAGAAAAGCGACAAACAAAAATCGAACTAAAAAGGGCGCTTGAGCCATGTGGGCCCGGCGAGGCAAATTGAATTGTGAGTGCGCCCATCTGAAATTGGGGTCCTCTATTAGGTGCCAAAACAACAGTGACAGACAGATTAATGTGTATTACACTTAAGGTTATTAATATAACGCAAGGTTTTTCTGCTTATCGCCACATTTATTCGCTCACTGTGCACGGCACCTACCGACAGCAAGATTGTTTGCTCACTCTTCATTTTCGCCACTAGGAGGCAAGTGTACCGGCGAGTACGCCAAACAGCACGACATAATTGTGCCCCGGCCCAGCCTCAACTCCCCCCCCCCCCCCCACCCCACGGAGCTCGAGATGAGCACCGGGCAGCAACGTCCGGAGGCGCGGGTTCGATACCCGCCGTGGGGATCATTTTTTGTATGTTGTTTATGCATGTGTGCATGTGTCTGTATGTTCTAGTGTGTGTGTGCCGATGCGTGCCGTATGCGTGTGTGCATGCGTTTAATGTGCGTTGAGACTCATTCTTCGAGGTTAAACTTTGTGCTCCTAGTGCCGAGGACATTGCTGTTCCGCAACGAGGTTAAGCTTTGTGTTCGGTGCTAGGAGGGTAACATGCTGTTCGACGTAGCAAGTTCTTAATGCCAGTCATACACCTTTTGGGGTTTTCTTCTCTCGTTATTGAATTAACCCTGGGTGACATTCAGGTTATCTTATTCTGCTTCGTCATCTTTATACAGGCGACGTGTGAGAATACGCCATTGCAAGGATATCATGCGTGTGTGATGGCGCTGGGTCTACGATAACCCCAGCACCTACGAGCTGTTGATAGCGGCGAATCTTGTCGTTGAGGTGTCCGACTTTGTGGAGTCCACGCAGATGCTTCAACACCGCGTTAGATACACGCGACGTGATTCCCCGCTCTCGAAGGAAGACGAGAAGTGCATCTTCTGCGACCGCACCAGCAGCCAGCACGTCGTCGCGATAACGCGATTTCTCATCGAGGGTGAAACCATCCCCGGGGAAAAGCTTCATGAACGCGACAAGAAGTTTGGCGTCGGACTTCTTTTTCATCGGTCCGCCGAAGGAGCTCCACATACGCGGCGTCTGGGCATACCACGCGAACCACGTGTCCTTAAGGTAAGTCACCATTGTTAGACGACGTCGCTTTTTCTGGGGCTCTTGTGTGGCTGTATCCTCACTTGACTTGTCCAAAGTTCCTCTTGTTTGCCGGTGTGCTGCAGATCTTGGACCCCAGATCCGCTAGACGAGCTTCGAGCGTTTGATTCAGGCTGACTAACTGCTTGATCAAGACAGTTTGTTCCTTCATCATGGTGTCATGTTTTTCTTCTCCATCCAGTTTGTCTCCGCTGTCGTTATTGTCCGGTTTTTCTTCGTCATTGCATCCATAGGTCAAGTGAGACGACCATGCAAGAAGCTCAGTGATGGAGAATCCACAGGCCACGACACACTTTTTCAAGCGCAGTACGACGGGACCGTCGCCGTCAGCGCCTTCATTGAAGGGTAGTGGCGGATCAGGTACGTCACCAATACTTCGCTCACCCTGGTGTTCACGTTGAATTGTGTCTTGTCCATCCCAGCGCATGACTCGAACAAGAGCGCAACCACAGTGGGGAGCTTGCTCTGGGTGTCTGCATCAAAGCTCCTGAACGATGCCAGCGGGACTTGAGGGTCGGGAGCCTTGCTGCTGAGGACCTTGGCCACCTTGTGGTCCTCACACGGTGTGTTGAAGACGTATGCGAATGCCTTGTTTGTCGCTGTCATGTTCCAGGCACCCCGGCTGAAAATTCATTGCGGACTGAGAGACGATGACCCATTTGCGTGCTGGGCACCGCCTCGACGGAACAAATGGGATGTCAGCGCTTCGGTCACACCAGCATTCTTTTCCACGCGGCCGAGAACACGGTTGACGTAGCTGTGGATACCCCGTACGTTCTCCGTCTGCGATGCTTGCGACGCTGTCCTAGTTGTCTCTTCCGCGTTACTTGTTTCTTCTGGGTGGTCAAGCAAATCGAGCAGCGGTGTTGCCGCTGTCATCACTATCATTGCGCGCACAGATGTGTCCGGAAACTGGCACAAGAGCGATGGTCGGGGAAGACTGCGTGACGAGCGCAACGGCGATGGCGAAAAGAGGGCATATGGTGAAATCATCATCCGCAAAGAGAAAGGCCCTGCTCTTCCGACGTCTTCATCCGCATGAAGCGCACGAAGAAAATATCGCCCGCGCTTATCGTCCGGTTGGCTTTGTGGAGGAGGGTCAAGTCCGACGCGCGGCCAAACAGGAACCAGAGGAGACACAGAAGCGCAGCGTCTTGGAAGTCGGCAGCTGTGGTAGCTGTAGAATACAAATACACCATCATTTGCTTCAGATCCCTTTTGTACACGCTGGCGCCTTGTTTGTGAAGCCCCCGGAAGGACCCGTCTTGCGGTAGCGCTCAAGCCTCTGGCCCATCGTAAGAAGACGCTTCTCGACAGATAACAAAGCTGAGGGAACTGATCCAACAGCCAGTTCTTAGCCTGCCGATAGTACTGCATGACAGAGTACCGCGAGAGCGGGGCACCCTTCCTCCCCTCCTTGAAAGCTAAATGCATACCAACTTATTCATCACCGCCACCAGCGCATGCGGGGCGGTATCGCGCAGCATGCAATCCTCACATAATCGAGCAATACACCCTCGTCACGCAGGAAACCCATAAAACATCTTCCCGCATTCTCCTCGGCCTTTCTCGTGTTGGGAGGAGCCAAGTCGTCGATGTTCATCTTGGAGACAATTCAACGGTGTGCGGTCGGACGATTGCTGGGTATGAAGGAAATATGCTATTGACTGTGTGCTTGTATATGCATATACATAACTGGCCATCCGCCTCCGACCGAATATGTCGGAGGCGGCTGATACCGGACCGGCAAGTACATATATGCATCGATTGGCTAATATAATATCCTACGTGAGTTTGGATTAATCATAAAACACGTTTTAGTCGCGATGCGTACTTCACTGGACGAGATGCGCAATACAATTTCGAAGTTGTCGGACCTTTGATCATATTCATCCATACCATAACATTTCCGACCGGAGGACCTCTCCGACCTGTACCCATAAAATGGCACGTTGTGTTGTTACACACTAAACAGACTTAAACGGGATTTTACTGTACTACAAGGCTAGGTGAATCAGACCGGATGGGCTGCGTGGATCTAACAAGCTTGTTCATAGGCGCATGAAAACGGCCTGAAATGGCCTGCGGGCTGAGAAATCAGCCCTTTTCTATTTAACACAAATTTGGCGCTAGAGCCATGTGCTGTCAAATTCAACAATGAGCGCCGATCGCCGGTTGGGGACCACTATTAATGTAAATTCGGCCACGTGTCCTCCACCCCATTGGACAATTATCTGCCAATAGAAACATGCCACATATAGAGTCTTTTAACACGCGGTCAGTTAGTGGCTGTCGTGCTGAGTTGTTGCCGACAGCTTTTCTTCGCTCTCACTCTTCTTTTTTAAAGCCCAAGTGCCTAAGTCACCTACCCTCTCAGTCCGTACAGGCCTCATACCCCATACAGCCCTCGCAGCCGTACATGCCTCGCAGCCGTCCGGCTCGTCCAGAGTTTGTTTCCGGTCTCCGCGCACCACGTGACGAAGCTCATCGGAAGAGCGCAGGGCTTGCCCTGAGGTTGATGGTTCAACTCCAGCTGTCGCCATGACTTACTCTGTATCTTGTAATCGTTGTGGATGGCTAACGTTGTGCTAATCATGTAATATATGCTATCTTTGCCACCTTACGCTGCTGCTAGCTATTGCTATGCTTCTTGTGTGGGTTATGTTGTCTAGATTGCGGTTGTTACAAATTCAAGGGCGTATTGGCGGTCTGGGTCTTGAATGGCAGAAGCTCGGCGAAGCTGTAGGTGGCGTGCAATCATGTCGTTGAGCTCACCCTTCCTTTACAGCTCGTGTAGGTGCTTGTGGATAGCTGTGGAGCCGTGCGACTTGATCTTGAGGGCGTTGAGGAAGGCCAACACGGCAGCCTCCGCCTTTTTCCCGAGCGCGAGGACTTGGTCGCGGTAGCCGTCGGTGCTTGGGTCCAGCATCAAGTCGTTGGCGACGAAGAGCTTCATCAAGGCCACGAACGTCTTCGCGTTCGAGCGCTGCCGCTTCGGCGCATCCGCCATCCAGTGAGGTTCCTGCGCGTACCACGCGAACCAAGTCGCGTGAAGATAAGTCACCGATGTCCGTCGGCGCTTGGGCTTCTCTTGGTCTTGGCTTGGTTCTAGCTGATGCTTATTGCTCTTGTCTTGTGCTGGGGCTCCGTCCATTTCAGCTTCTAGGTTGTCGAGACGCTCATCTTGGCACTTGATGTGCGCCACTAAATGGTTAATCACACTGCTTTGATGGTCGATGATCTTGCTCTGGCTGGTTTGTTCCTTGTGTGTGTCGGCTGCGTGTTCTTGGCTTGGCTTGGTGCTTCCACAGGTGGCGAGGTGTGAAGACCATGTGAGTAGCTCAGCGACTGGCGCGCAGCCATTCACTGCTGCCGTCTCCAGGCGTCTAACGGCAAGCGCATCAACACCAAGCCTCTTCATCAGGGGTAGTGCAAGACGAGGTAAGCTGTAAGCACATCGGCAACTTTCTGACTCACGTTGTACTTGGAGTTCTCCATCTTGTAGCAGGTCGTGAACAGCGAGCGCTGGACAGATGCAATCTTCCCTTGTGTCTCTGTGTCGAACGGCTTCAAGTCGAGGGGCTCTACGCGAGCCTTGGTGGCGTGTCCACTGAGTGCTTTGCTAACCATGTGATCTTCTCTGCTTGTGTTGAAGATGTAGTTGAACCCCTTGTTTGTTGTAGTCATGCTCCAGGCACCACGGTCAAAGATTTAGCGTTCTATGCGACCATCACACGCGTTCACGTGCTGGGCGCCGCCGCGCCGAAACGAGTGCGACGTCAGCGGTGCTAGGACTCCAGCCGGACGCGCGACTCGGTCGAGAAGCCGGTTGACGTGCGAGTAGATGGTCGGGACAACAGCGGCGGGCTTGGAAACGACAGCGGCAGGTGGACCGGCGCGGGAAGGACAGCGAACTCGCAGGGTGGTTCAACACCTCCACCAAAGGCGTCGCCGGCGACAGCGTGACGGCGGCTTCCACCGGGATCTCGGGCAAGGTGTCCAACACGGCGACGGACGGAGCCGACTGCGTGATGAGCGCCACTGCGATTGCGTGCAGCGGGCAGGATACGAAGTCGGCGTCCGGGAACAGCGACAATCCTTGTTCCTCGGACGTCTTCATGCGGGTGAAGCGCACGAAGAATACCCCGGCTGCGTCGGCGGAGAGTTCTGCTTGCGGAGGAGCGACAGATCGGAAGCTCGTCCAAACAGGACCACAACAGACACAGTAACGCCGCGGCTTGGTAATCACTGGGGGAGCATGCATTCTAATACAAATACATCATCATTTGTTTTAATCGCTTTTTGAGGATGGTGGAGATTTGTTAACTACCTTTCCATCTCGCTTCATACAGAAGCTCTCGAGCGTCTTCCTCATGCTAACCAACTTTGCTTCAACAATGTGTCTTGCGCAGGGAAAAGCCCAAAGAGCCACATCTTGCTGTGTCTGTAGTACTGCATAGAGGTGTTCCGGGCAAGCGGCTTGCCTTTCTTACTCTCATGATATGCTAGATACATACCGAACCGAATCTAATACATACACAAAACACTTACCAGTGCCATCCTTTTCAATGCATTGCATGACATAGTCAAAAAAAAAAACTCTGCATTTTCTGCCTTTACAAAGACTTTGAAAGCCTTGATGGCCGTCACCTGAGCTCGCTTGGTGTTACCAGACTTGAGCTCACTCAAGCCCATCCTGGTCGGAGGGGTCGGATAGAATGCAAATATGCAAATGATATGCTCGTCACTGCACAATGTATGAAGACACACATATTTTTCGTGTCCCTCCGACCCGATACGTCGGAATGGCTGGCTTAGAGGACATATCAAATCTGCCAAATTCTGATTGGATGATATTAATTGATAGAATGTTTTTGATTGGGTCAAATTATAAAATTGTTCATTGGTCGTTATTAAGCCTCATGCCCTATACAAAAGATAAGTATGGTCGGACAAGTCGTCATATTCATCCATATATCAATTCTGACATAATGATCATCTGATGATCGCGTCGAATTCAGCATTCGCTGATCTTCTCTTGGCCCATTCCCACCGTCCTTGATGCTGCGCTGCTCCCTCCTCTGCTCGGCGTTGCTGCTGCTGGCGCCCAGCGCCCTCGACGCCGCCATGCTGCGTGTGCCCATAGTCAAGCGCAGCGACGACGAGATCGTGTCCTCTCTGCTGCACGACGTGCACGCCGAACAGCTACCTACTGTCTGGAATCCGGACGCAGACTTGCCCACAGCCACCTCCACCTTCGAAGACTCAGCCAACGTCGTCATCCGTGGCTTCCAGAATGCGCAGTATTATGGCTCTATCTCATCGGTACGCCTCCCCAGCCCTTCACGGTCATCTTCGACACAGGTACGAGCAATTTGTGCGTGCCCAACAAGGGAGTTTGGCTCACACAGCGTGTACGACCACGACAAGAGCAGCTCGTACAAGGCCAACGGCACGGCCTTTGACGTCTTTTACGTGTCTGGTTTCCTGTCGCAGGACACGCTGCAGCTCGGTGGCCTCACGATGCCCGACCAGTTCTTTGCCGAGGTGAACGTGACCAAGAGCCTAGGCCCAGCGTACTACCTGGGCAAGTTCGACGGTTTCTTCGGCTTGGCCTTCGACACTATTAGTGTCGACCACCTCAAGACCCCGTTCCACCGCATGATCGAGCAGGGAGCCAGTCTTTGCTTTCCACCTAAGTGACCACAAGGACGGCGAGCTCACGTTCGGAGGCGTGGTCAAGGACCACTACAAGGGCGAGCTCGAGTACGTGGACATTACGAGCACGACCTACTGGTCAGTCAAGCTTGATGCGATTGAGACTAACGGAGAGAAACTGACGGACATGAGCAAGGCCGTTGTCGACTCTGGCACGTCGCTGATTGCCGGACCCAAAGACCAGGTGGCCAAGCTGGCGCTAGTGGGTGCGCACAAGTTATCATGGGCGAGTACCTCATCAGCTCCTCCGCTGCGGCGCCAGACATCTCGTTTGTGCTCAACGGCAATTCGTACTCGCTGACGAAGGATGAGTACACTCTTAAGTACTGGCCGACCTGTCTGTTCGCCTTTATGGACATTGACATTCCGTCCCCCGCGGATCCTGGGCGATGTCTTCATGCGCAAGCACTACACCGTCTTTGACTGGGGCACCGACTCCCGCAAGCCCCGCGTCGGCTTCGCGCTCGCCGCCTAAGGCGAAAACGACCCCAGTTTTGCCTGAACTTGAACTACAAGCCCTGCTAAAGGCCAGATATAGTGCGGATTCCACACATAAGCGGCAAGAGACGACGAGTGTGGGTACATGGGCGTGCTGTGTCCGGAAGTAAATTTGCTCCCTTTGTGTCGTGATCAGGGACTGGGGGGAACTGTAGTACCGTATTTGTCGGATCGACTGATACACACGGCTCAAGTGAGACATCAAGCGCCCAAGTGACCCCCCTTCTAACACACGTAAACCCTTTAATAAGTGCTATGATTTGAGGCTCACACGTTTTGATGTGCAGGACGGGTGACACTGGCGGAAAAGCGTTACTTCACGAAAAAACCTAATGAGGTTTTGTTTTTGATTTGGGTTTCGACCAATATTTTCAGTCTCATTTAATCGAATAAATACGATATTTAACTCTCGCCCAGTATTACTGTAGGGACGCGTGCAATACATGTACATGTCGTGCAGCAAAAACAAATACTTCGAAGTATACTACAACTAAAATTTTTGGCATTGCAGTACTTTTCAGAAAATTGCACACAGTTTGATCAAGCTTATGTTCTATTGAAATTCCGCTACTACTTACTCGACGAAAAGAACCTTCAGCATATTCGTTGAGCCAGACTTGGCCTCCTGGATACCATGCACGGCAACAACAGCGTCACCCTTCTTCAGCCAACCCAGCTCCTTGCCGGTCTCCGTGGCGCGGTACAGGATCGAGTCCGTGCCGATCATCGAACCCACACAGCGAGATACGACACCCTTCACGAAGCCCTCTGTCTGGCGAGCAGTCTGCTCCAGAGCAGTCAGCACTAGCACCGGCATCTGCGGGCGGTACTTAGCAACGAGGCGGGCAGTGTTGCCCGTCTCCGTCAGAACCACCAGCATCTTCGCGTTGATGTCAATGGCCGTCTTCACAGCTGACGAAGCAACGGCCTCAGCCGTCTGCATCGGGCCGTTCACCTCCAGCACGGCATTGCGCAGCGACTGGTACACGTCGTTGTAGTGGATGGCAGTCTCAGCCTGCAGGCACGTCGCAGCCATCACCTCCACAGCCTGCTTCGGGTAGTCGCCGTTGGCGCTCTCGCCCGAAAGCATCACAGCGTCCGTGCCGTCAAGCACAGCGTTGGCCACATCCGTGCACTCCGCGCGGGTCGGACGAGGGGCCTTGATCATCGACTCCAGCATCTGTGTGGCAGTCACCACGGGCTTACCAGCCAGGTTCGCCTTGCGGATCATCATCTTCTGCGCAAGGAACACCGTCTCAGGCGGGATCTCCATGCCCAGGTCACCACGGGCAACCATGATGCCGTCCGTCTTGGCCAGGATCTCGTCGAAGTTCTCCATACCCTCGTGCGACTCGATCTTCGAGATGATCTTGATGCCGCGGCCACGGGGACCAAGCACCTTACGGATGTTGTCAAGGTCCTGGCCTGTGCGCACGAACGACGCAGAAATGTAGTCGATGCCGTGCACCAGACCGAAGTTCACCAGGTCGTCCACGTCCTTCTCCGTCAGAGTCGGCAGTAGCACCTTGCATCCGGGAAGGTTCATATTCTTCCGCTCGCCCAGAACGGCCGTGTTGTTGGCGCGAGCGATGATACCGTCCGCGTTCACCTTGGTCACCGTCAGCACCAGCGAGCCATCGGCCACCAGCACAGCCCCACCGACCTTCACGGACTGCGGCAGCTGCGGGTACGAGCACGCGATCTTGGTCTCGTCGCCGAGGAACTCGTAGTCCGTCGTCAGCTCGATGAGCGAATCCTTCTGGATCGTCACCTTGTCGTGGTTCTTGAGGAAACCCGTACGGATTTCGGGACCCTTAGTGTCCAGCATGATGGCCACGTTCTTGTTGGGACGCTTGGCCAGCGCGGCGCGCAGACGGTTCAGACAGGCCAGGTGGCTCGCGTGGTCGCCGTGCGAGAAGTTGAAGCGGGCCACGTTCATGCCGGCATCGATCAGCTCCAGCAGACCCTCCTCAGACCAGCAGGCAGGGCCAAGCGTGCAGAAGATCTTGGTCTTGCGCTGCACGCCCTCGACGTTGGCCTTGATGCAGTTGGCGTTCTGCAAGTTCAGTGAAAGAGCGGCAGACATGATGGTCTAAGAAGTTGGAGAAGTAGAAGTCACTTGAGTGGTTCTCGTTCAAATGAAGAATGACAGCTCTCGAAAGTGAAGCGCCAAACAAGGCAGAGCCGGCATGGCTGAATCCGGCGGAGGCTAACGAATCTCCAGGTGGTTGGAACACAGCAGGTAGGCAAGCAAGCGACACTCGCGCTCCAAGCACCAAAGTGGCGCGCACGTCTTTACAGTCGCACGCGTTCCAACTTGGAATCCAAGTACGTGGCGAGGCTACTACCAATCGCTTGCTCATTCGCGAGCCATCTCGATGATAATGCCAGCAGGCGTGTCCCATCCATGACCTCCTCGCTTGTCGACGTTTCTAATACCAGGTCCGCAACATAACACAACACGCTGTGTTAAGCCAGGGCCAGATTGTGCACACAGTCAGTCAGCTACAGGCAGACAGCCTATGTTGCGATGTTTGAGTACAGCAATAGACAACGATTTGGGCACCGATAGACACATACACATACATCGATCGGCCTTCAGTAGACACAGCAGAAACAATCCAGCGCGGAGCAACCGCGATTTGTACGCCAGCAACCACGGTTGCAGCGCGCGAATTGGAGAGCAACGAGAGCTAAGTCGTAACACGCACTAGATCAAGCCGCAGCTTATACACCCTCCATTACCAAACCATTACATGTACATATACGTATACACAGAGGTGAAGCCGCGTTTAAGGTGAAGGATTTAAAGATATTGCTCTAACGATGCTGGACTAGTTTAGCCCGTTTTTTTTTTTCGCTTTATTGGCAGCACTGACAACTTGCTGGTACAGCAGAACGCGCTGCTTGGAAGCTGATCCAGCGTTAAAACTTCCTGATGCCCATGTGTTTAACCTCTGCTGGATCGACACGGGCGCGAGTTAGCCTGACTCCAGGCCAGAGTTCACAATAACTCGCGCGAGTTAACCTGACTCCGGCCAGGGTTTACAATAACTCGCACGAGTAAACCTGACTAAACCTGAGAAAACGTGGCGGGTCTCTCCATACGGTGGCCAAAAAGGAAGTGCGTGCTAACCGCCAGTAATCTGCATACCTGTGTACTATCTACCCACTTCGTGTACAGTGTTGTCGATTCGTGTCTACAGCTGCTCTATTGGTGTGTATTGATGTACCAAGAGTTGTCTATTGGCGACCTAGACTCTGTTTGAAGTGCCGCTTCTCCTCGCCTCGTACCGTAGCCAGGCATGTAGCTCCATACAAAACGAGGTGCCGCGGCCCTTCCATTGAGCTCCATCAAAATGAGGAACATCTGCCCTCCTTGTGAAATCCAAATTGAGTACAAAATTTTACGTACAATGAATTTAATGTCCAATAACCCTACACCTACGTTGTCCCTACTCCACATGCAATTCTGTCTAAATAATCGCTAACGTTGCGCTTCACTCGGCATGGGCAACCCAACACCAAGTCAGACGCGTCTCCTAAATCTTAATAAGCGAGACAGAGCGATCGGAAACAAACGCCACGTGTGTGCCGTCCTAGATACAAAGTCCCCGAGATTTCAGAATTTTTGAGCTTGTAAAAGTACTACCCGAATGAAGACGGTAATTGAACTACGAACTTGATGGCTCGTTTGGAAGCCAAGTACATGTAGAAACTCGTACTTTTAAGTTCACTAAAGTAAGTACGGGATCAGAAAACCAACATTATTACTTTTTGTAATTGTTCTTTTTTTTTTCACCCCAACTTTTACGAAAAGTACTCGCTACTGTACACATATCAGTCAAAAATCGCTCCACAGTTAGAACACGCCGTTTGCCCTTGTCAGCCAGCCTCACCTCCGCGCGCCTTCCACATTATCATCCTGTGCTCCACAACGGCAGTCTGGCTGCGATTTTAGACTGCTGCAGCTATGCAAAGCCACGCAGTGTTAAACGTTTTACAGTTGTAGAAACGCGGGGGCCAAATGAATGGGACACAACGGCTGCGCAAAGATGCCTTTGCTTGCTAACTGGCCTGCAGGTCGCGATCCCGATGCGGTATCGATTAGTAAATGATACACGTCATGAACGCAGTAGCTGACCTGAGCCAAGTTCGCGCAATCCACAAGCTGTCATTCTTCATTTGAACGAGAACCACTCAAGTGACTTCTACTTCTCCAACTTCTTAGACCATCATGTCTGCCGCTCTTTCACTGAACTTGCAGAACGCCAACTGCATCAAGGCCAACGTCGAGGGCGTGCAGCGCAAGACCAAGATCTTCTGCACGCTTGGCCCTGCCTGCTGGTCTGAGGAGGGTCTGCTGGAGCTGATCGATGCCGGCATGAACGTGGCCCGCTTCAACTTCTCGCACGGCGACCACGCGAGCCACCTGGCCTGTCTGAACCGTCTGCGCGCCGCGCTGGCCAAGCGTCCCAACAAGAACGTGGCCATCATGCTGGACACTAAGGGTCCCGAAATCCGTACGGGTTTCCTCAAGAACCACGACAAGGTGACGATCCAGAAGGATTCGCTCATCGAGCTGACGACGGACTACGAGTTCCTCGGCGACGAGACCAAGATCGCGTGCTCGTACCCGCAGCTGCCGCAGTCCGTGAAGGTCGGTGGGGCTGTGCTGGTGGCCGATGGCTCGCTGGTGCTGACGGTGACCAAGGTGAACGCGGACGGTATCATCGCTCGCGCCAACAACACGGCCGTTCTGGGCGAGCGGAAGAATATGAACCTTCCCGGATGCAAGGTGCTACTGCCGACTCTGACGGAGAAGGACGTGGACGACCTGGTGAACTTCGGTCTGGTGCACGGCATCGACTACATTTCTGCGTCGTTCGTGCGCACAGGCCAGGACCTTGACAACATCCGTAAGGTGCTTGGTCCCCGTGGCCGCGGCATCAAGATCATCTCGAAGATCGAGTCGCACGAGGGTATGGAGAACTTCGACGAGATCCTGGCCAAGACGGACGGCATCATGGTTGCCCGTGGTGACCTGGGCATGGAGATCCCGCCTGAGACGGTGTTCCTTGCGCAGAAGATGATGATCCGCAAGGCGAACCTGGCTGGTAAGCCCGTGGTGACTGCCACACAGATGCTGGAGTCGATGATCAAGGCCCCTCGTCCGACCCGCGCGGAGTGCACGGATGTGGCCAACGCTGTGCTTGACGGCACGGACGCTGTGATGCTTTCGGGCGAGAGCGCCAACGGCGACTACCCGAAGCAGGCTGTGGAGGTGATGGCTGCGACGTGCCTGCAGGCTGAGACTGCCATCCACTACAACGACGTGTACCAGTCGCTGCGCAATGCCGTGCTGGAGGTGAACGGCCCGATGCAGACGGCTGAGGCCGTTGCTTCGTCAGCTGTGAAGACGGCCATTGACATCAACGCGAAGATGCTGGTGGTTCTGACGGAGACGGGCAACACTGCCCGCCTCGTTGCTAAGTACCGCCCGCAGATGCCGGTGCTAGTGCTGACTGCTCTGGAGCAGACTGCTCGCCAGACAGAGGGCTTCGTGAAGGGTGTCGTATCTCGCTGTGTGGGTTCGATGATCGGCACGGACTCGATCCTGTACCGCGCCACGGAGACCGGCAAGGAGCTGGGTTGGCTGAAGAAGGGTGACGCTGTTGTTGCCGTGCATGGTATCCAGGAGGCCAAGTCTGGCTCAACGAATATGCTGAAGGTTCTCTACGTCGAGTAAGTAGTAGCGGAATTTCAATAGAACATAAGCTTGATCAAACTGCGTGCAATTTTCTGAAAAGTACTGCAATGCCAAAATTTTTAGTTGTAGTTTTTTCTGCTAGTTTAACTCTCACTCGGTATTACTGTACGGACGCGTACAGTACATATCGTTTATATGATATCGTGCACGTCGTAGCTGCTGAAAGAGCGCTCGTCGATGGCAGCCATCTGGTGGAAGCAGTGTATTGTGTTAGTCGCCTTCACCTCCTGTCAGATCGCTTCGCTCGACTCCATAGCCGATCTCTAATCAACTGCATAGGCGTTTTCTTGCCGATCGATTCGTGTCGCTTCATCTTATGAAACAACCATATGAGCTGTATGCGGCGATAGTGCTGCGTGCATGCAGCTGGAAGGTGGAGGCCGACCGCGAGGTCGGTTTGGGTCATGGAGGGACACTCGGCCGACTTAGCTGGCACTTCTGCGCAATGGACATCTAGTGTGCCAAGTTAGCGTTGAGCAAATGAGTTAGGGCTGCTTGAGATGGTGTATGCGAGTTTCAAAATTAATCAGCTGCATTCAATGCTGTATTGTATATCCCGCCCACGGTAGCTGCTCGACTTCATGTGACCTCCAAGATTTCATATTATAAATAGCACAGGTTATTATATGACCGCCGTGTTGGAATCGAGGACAAAAATCTGTACGACAGATTTCTTGTAAATGTACATTCCTGGACTCTTGCGTTTACTGCAGTACGATCCTTATTTAAAACGAAGCAATGTTTGATTCTGCGCTTGCTTGAAGTCCCCACAACATAAACACCCTACCTATCGTGATTATCAAGGGCCTCCAACCCGATGATCGACTTGCTGCCATGTTCATTGCAAACACGTTGCAGGCGAGTGGGGCTGCCGCTCCGTAAGAAGTGCAGGAAGGACTTGATGTCTTCGTTCGACATTCCTTCCTTTGACACACCCACGGCTGCCGTCCCACTACCTTTTTTTTTCTTCAAACACCTTGATGATAGATAGCGGCACAAGATCGGTATTACCGACGACAAGACACGCAATCCTCATTGCCTCGAAGAAACATTTGCTGTCCGCAAATGCCGTATATGTTTACGGGAATTTCTTGTCAAACTCGGCGTAGGTGCGGTGATGGTACTTGCCTTTCCACAGGTCAATACGCAACATCTCCTTTGACAAGCCATCTTCATAAGAGTAGTCGCCCACACCCACGCGGTGCAGAGTAGTTTCTCCTTATGACACCATTGCACGAGGTATGCTTCGTAATGCTTCTCATATCCGATCCAGGACGACCAAAATATCCCAAACAATTGTGGGGTTGTAGGCCTCACCAGGTCTAGCAATTACCCCGCTTTGGTGATTGGGCGGCATGCTGGCGGATCCGGTAGCTGCGGCGGCGTCGACTGCCATGTACACGTCGAAGACCTCTCCGGTGTGATCATTTCTCGGAATTCGTATCTCATGTGGCTGAAGCCGTCGATAGCCGCAGGAGAGCACGTCGTCATCGGAGTTGCTCAGTTCCATGTCCATACAATCCTTCGGTTAAATAAGTTGGACTACATGCTCAATCGCAGCATGTTCCACGCCTTCACAAGTTTCGATGGCCGAGTCGATGCTTGCAGCAGCCGGAGCGCTCGCCGGAGATCTCATTACCTCCCCCTCCTCTGGTATGAATGGGGCAGGCAGCAGCACCTCCTCGATGGTATCGGGCTGTTCGTTCACGAACGGATTCTGAATATCTAAGGTCCAGTTGGTGTAACGGGACGAGGTCAACCATTATTTAGCTTACATTATTAGCTGTAGGAAGCGTGTTAATAAACACGTAAATTCAACTGTTTTTTTTAAGTCCGGGGCAAAATGGCCCGACCTTCTGCTCATGTGGATCGACTCCTGATTGGCTGTGATGGGTCTGGCTCCCTACTTATCAGCCAATCTGGAGGATGTCTGCCTACTTGTGTAATATGTAATAACCTATTTAGTTATGTAACAGGATGGTCCGTTACATCACCCCCCTCTTTAAGTTGCGCTTACCGTATTGTAAGCGCGTACCGTAACATACCGTTCCTGCAACGCGCAGTAAGTGGATGCGCCGATACGCGAATCTCACTCAGAAGTCACCACACATCATCCCATTGGAGCGACGAAACTGCTATGGAGAAGCGTCAACCAACGATGATACTGCTGTGGAGAAGCGTCAATCAAGAATATCAGATCCCAAAGGACTGGCCAGATCGGTGAGAAAGGCGGCCCCAGCTGTGAAGAGAGGGGGCGATCGAGCCGGATCGAGATACGAGGTAAAGGCGGGGCGACGTTCGACTTAATCTGGGGTACAAGGGGATGCTTCGACGACGAGAAAGGAAACCAGGGTCGGGCTATCACCCAACACAGATCTGTTATACTGTGATAACCCTATCAATCGGTGTTCGGATGGATATTCGGAACTCGGATCGAGGGGGATGCAAGAGATCAGGACTAGCAAGCGGTGACACCGGATCTAACCCCTGTTTGACCTCGGTCGGACCCCGATCGTGCGGATCTGGGGTCCGCGGGTTGGCAGATCGGGCTGCTCCGACGTCCACCGATCGGCCTACACCTCGCCGTCCGAGATCAGGCAGGTCGGATCGATCTTGCAGTGGAAACCGAGCCGATCGATAATGTGATCTGGCAGATCGGGCCGATCCGGCAGTCAAGGTTAACAAATCCGGGCGATCTGGTATTCAAGGCTCGAAGGATCAGGCCGATCCGGCGGTTACAGATCGGCCTACTCCGCGCCGTCCGAGATCGGGCAGATCACATCGATCTTGCAGTCGAGATCGGACCGATCGACCGCGGGATCTGGCAGATCGGGTCGATCCGGCGATACAGGTGGGAAGATCGGCCGACCAGTTGTTCAAGGTTCGGAGGATCGGGCTGATCCGGCGTCCACAGGTCGGCCGACAACCCGCCGTCAGAGATCGGGTAGATCGGATCTATCTTGCGGTCGAGATCAAGCGGATCGGGTCGGTCGGTATTTGCCGATCGGCATACAGGTTCCGACATCCTTGATCTGTCAGACCGACATACGCGTTCGGACATCCACGATCTGGCAGATCGAGATTCGATCAGCAATCATCCTCAGGGATGTGCAAGCGCGAAGGCGGTACGTGTTGAGTGGTTCAAGAAAGACGAGGTTCAGGAGATTCAGGTGGTACAGGATAGGGTTCAGGATGGGAAAATAGGACCAGAAAAGGATAAATAACAATCAGACTCGAATTTACATGGACTACTTAGGCGTTTTTAAGTGCCGCTGGAAGGGATCTCATTGGCCCTCCGAAGTATCAACTAGCCCAAGGTAGCAGATCAAGCGTCGCGGTGAGAGGATCGGATCGGATACTGGCCGACCCTCCCCCACGCTAGAGAACTTCTACTCAAGCGCATACCTCGAGCGGTCGGCATTCCGTGCTTGGCCGACTCGCGCCTCGACTCTTAACTCGCAAGATCCCGCTTAAGGAAGCACAAGCAACTCAAGGAAAAGAAAGGAACAACGCCACACGGCAACCTCGGCCTCGCATCAAGTCCAGGCCCCCGATCGAAGGTCGACTACCTCAGATCGGAACCAATAACGGCAGCAGAGCGAAGGCTTCCGTGCTGCTCCACGTCCCCACGCCCGCCAGGACGTTCAAGGCTTTACATTGCTGCATCCTTCGAGTCCCAAGAGAGCAGATCCAGCCCACTGACGGGTACATAAAGTGAGACCAAGTTCAGCTGATCACGGATCATCGGATAACCCGCTCCGTTAGTCGGTGTGTGGGCGCAGTTGGTAAGCGGATCGGGCTTTAATCATATTTTGACCGATCCCGCTACACCACACTGCTCGGCAACCACATTGCCGAACAAGCGTGACAACAATCATGTCAAGACCTCGCGACACGTTTGAAGTCGACGACTACGACGACACGCCTGGAGCCGGCGACAAGACTGGTCCCGTTCCTCACGTAATGGACGCCGACTTAAAGCCGTGGCGGTTGTACAGCCTCGAGGGCGCTGATGAGCCAGAGCCGTTAGATGAGATTAAGCAGTACTTTCGACGGTACCGCGCAACAAAGAGCAAGGCGACGAGCCACGCCTTCTCACACGACTCCCCGCAACGCTCCTGGTGTGCCTTCATCAGGCGCTGGATGCGGCGCGACGTGAAGGGAATCTTTCACGTCATGGCTCGAAGCGCGTGAGATGACACATGGGGAACACTCTATTGGCGACCTGCGGAGTCGCGTTTGCATGATGTCGGCGGACTCGTGGCGCTTGTGCTATGTGCACCTTCGTGAGGGGTGCTTCCATTGCATCCACGTACGCCGGCCAACCCGAGCGGAGTGGGAAGAGCAGGTGCTTCAGTGGCCGCTGGCGGGTCACGAGCGGCGTTGGATTGGTTGCTACGAGTAGTCGTGCACCAGCTTCGGCAGGCGACGGAACGGCGTAGCACGGCTCGCTGCGAGCGCAGCCGCACTCGCAGCCCACCGCGTCGTGGGCATAGCCATAGCCGCATGACATATATATCCACTATTATCGTAGCTGGGATGCGTCCGCTCGATCTCGCGGACGCTCGCGGGATCGTGACTGGCAGCATGACCGAGAGCCAAGTGCGCGTGGCTACCGGACGCGGACCCGACAGCACATTCGGAGCCGCAGCCGTTCGCGAGATGTTGGATCGAGTGTGGGAGGCTCACGCACGCGGACAAATGTGTCAGCGTGGACTCGTAGTACGCTACCACATCCGGAACATCCTCGAGAAGGCGGCGCCTCGGTTCCCACGTATCCTGCGCTAGCGAATAACCGAGCCAGCGGACGCGATAATGTTTCTCCGGCCGTGTCGGCGCAGAGCTCGCGCCGCCACCCGGCGTCTGCGCCTTTCGAGTATCGTGATCAACAATACACTCGGCCACCCATCTCCGAGCGCCCGACGAGTATATCAGCGGTGGCGGACATCACGACGGACGGGCGCCGGCAACTGAGACCGGCGGCGCGCCTCCTGAGGGCATGATGACCGCTGAGCAGTATCGCTTGCTTCAAGCTGAGGCCGAGCAGATGACGAACGAGTTGCGGGACGCTCGTTTGATGGCGAAAAAGCGCTCGCGAGACGCGAACGCGGCAACGTCTGCTGCGGAGAGGCCTCGGCGCGAGCAGCAGGCTCTTGTCGAGCGGCTGTTCGGTCTGGAGACCGAGGCGTTTGGACGACCGCAGCAGAACGAGTCGGTGCGCGCGCAGCAGGGAATCGGCTTGAGTCGACGACAGCGCCGTCGGCTCGGACTCTCTGAGTATGAACCGGCGTCGGCGGTTGAACGTCCGAGATTGCCGCGGGATGGTACAGCTTGAGACGACCGACGTAGAACGTCGGATGCAGCCGCATCGCAGTAGGGATGTCCAGGTGTAGGCATCGCCTATAACCTTGATAATCTTGAATGGTCCAATAAATCTTGATGCTAACTTGTTTGCACCCAAGTTCGTGACCGAGGCTGCTTAAATGCTCGCAGTAGACAATAAGATGCGTTCGCCTTGTCGGAAGTTGTGCATGTTCTTCTGACCTCGACGATCTGCATTTTCTTTATGCTTGTCGACTGCTGCATACAGCGCGTCACGCACGTATCGCGTGACGGTCTGGTGATGCAACATATAATTTGTTACCGCGACGGAATCAATTGGTGAACCAACTCTTTGGTGAGAGGTTGGACACGGGAGACACGGGCGGAACATGATAGAGTTATTGCAGAAGCTGACACGTTGAGCGTCGGCCGCATTGCCGACGCGCCGTCAGGTTCTTTGGCCTCAATGACCACGAGTGACGGTTCCATAACTGACACACCGCCAGGTCCCCCCCCACCAAGAGTGGAGCCCGTAGTATCAGCGGCCGAGTTCAGAGCAGAACTGCGGGAACGCGCGGGTGCCGCGCGTTGCTTACGAGCGTGACGTCAACACTGTTAACGCGTGAACCGATAGCGAATTCTGCGAGTTGTAGGAACGACGACCACGACGCGAATGAAGTCGCATAACTTTGCAAAACATCTTCGAGAACTCGATTCAGGCGTTCCGTTTGCCCATCCGTCTCCGGATGGGCCGCCGTGGACTTTAACAACCGGGTACCAAGGCGTTCGAACAGCCGGTTCAAAAGGCCGACGTGAAACGCGGGTCACGGTCGGAAACGATGGATTCCGGCAGCCCATGGTGCCGAATTATCGTGTCCAGGAAAATCGTCGCGGTCTCTTTGAGCCGCGACGGGAGCGAAGTGAACCATTTTGCTGAAGCGGCCGACGAGGACCAAGACGCCCGTGCGGTCTTGGTCATCCGCAGGAAGCCCAAAGATGAAGTCCATGCTGACGGACTTCCACGCTTCCGTTGCAATTGGCAACGGATGCAGCGGAGCTTGCGACGACGGTGCCGGCTTTACGCGCTGACACGTTTCGGAGGACCGTACCCATTTGCGAATCCACTTGTACATGCGCGGCCAGAAGTAATCACGCGGCAGTGCGCCGAATATCTTCTCGCGACTGAGATGACCTCCGACGTGATACTCATGCACGAGACGGGCACGAAGGTCGTCATCCGCTGGCATGACGACACACGGACAATCGAAAGTATCCATCGTGTATGACAGGAGCGGACCGTCAAGCTGGTACCGCTTGATGGGAGCGCGGGTCGGGCCAGTAAGGGCTTTGGCAGTCGCAGTTGCTGGATTGCGGAGGTGTTGCAATGATATTCGCGTAGAACGAATCATCAGCATATGCCGCGACGATCTGCTCGCGAAGCAAGCAGGTCGGAACTGATATCGTCGTGTTGACTCCAATCTCAGCACAGAGAGCGTAGTCCTCGTCTTCGGCGTCGTCATCAAGTGCTTGGTGACCAAAATCACGTCGTGGATCATAATCCGGACGGTGGGACAGCGCGTCGGCATGAATGTTGTTCTTGCCGGGCTTGTAGTGAACGACGAAATTGTATTCGGCGAAAAACAGAAGCCAACGAGCCATGCGTTGCGACAGATGCGGGCTCTTGACTGCAGCCCGCAGTGAAGGGTGGTCCGTGTAGATTGCGAACATCTGCTCGCCGAGCAGATGCACCCTAAATTTGATTAGAGCGTAGCGTATGGCGAGGAGCTCCTAGTCGTGAACGGGATAATTCTTCTCAGCCGGTTTCATCTGTCGTGACTGGAAGCTCACGACGCGTTCGCAGCTCTCATCCTCGGAATTCATGAGGGCACAACCAATAGCGAAATCACTTGCGTCACATACCAAATGAAAGGGCTTCGAGTCGTCCGGAAGCATGAGAATCGGAGTTTCGGACAGGCTCGCCTTCACGGAGTCGAAGGCCTTTTGGTGGTCAGAACACCACAACCATGTGGCGTCTTCTTGAGCAACGATGACAGCGGCTGAATCCAGCCGGCGTAATCCTTCATGTATTTATGAAGTTAGTTCGCGAGGCCCAGCCACTGACGTAAATCCATGACGTCAGTGCATTATCGTTGACGTCATAGTGATGTTTGGCTACATCACTTCGTGTACTTGGGTACACTTGCTCTGAAGAGTGCCAAGTCACTCTTCATGAAACCCCGTTACATCCGCCCCCACTTAGGTTCGGGTTTATCGACCATCTAGGGCAAGTGAAAGGCTTTCACTCGAAGAGTGACTTGGCACTCTTCATGTAACCCGTTACAGTAAATGGCAATTTCCGGACCGGAATCCAGAAGCTGCCATGCGTTCGGACTGACATCCAATATAAAAAGGGTGCCAATCCAAATTCAGTATTCACTCCGGACGGGTATCTCACGCAGTGAAGGGACACTCACATTTAGAAGAATTGAGTATGCACTTAAACTAACTGTATTCAAAGCCATCCGTTTGTTGCGATAGCTCTGATTTTCTCTCATTCAGCCTATTTCAGCCCGAACGACACAAACGAGAGCGGCGACTCAACGAGTTGTGTCCGTAAGCCTCACCAACCACGACTCACCCGCCATGCCCCCGTGTCTCAGCGGTAGACAGGAGGCTACACCTCCAGGCCGCTGGTTCGACTCCAGCCGGGGGGCAAATTCGTACAACCTTGATTGTTTATGTGGTATTTCTGCTGTGTGTTTTCTGCGTTTAGATGTTTTGTGTGCTGTCTGCTGCGTTCTGTGCACTGCTCTGCGCTGTGGGTGTGCGAGGATACGACGGTATGTGTATTATGCAAGAACTGAAGCGGACCACAGGTGTGATGGAGGTACACATGCGTCAGCTTTGCATCCGACTGACCTCCGTGCAATGTATTGGGCACCAAGTGAGCGATACGCATCTGGATGAGACGTTTGCAGCTGCCGCCACTGCTTGCGCAAGGAAGACGCCTTGGTGGTCGGCTTCCTGCCATCGAAGGCGTGCAAACGCGCGTTTGCGGTGCTGTTCATCGCGATTGCCAAGGCCCAGAGTGCGTGCTTCCAGGCTTGATGGGCCTCTTCTTCGAATCGTTCAGGTTGAGCAGGTATTTGTATCGGCGCTTGGTAAAGTACTTGCATAACGTTGACTTCTGCTTTTGCATCCGCTCGTTTTTTTTTTGCTCTTTCTTCCCCTATACTGTTTCCCATATGTAGTTAATGTACCAGTTTATCACAGATCCAGCGAGTGTCATTGCGGTTGCAGGTGCAGAAACAGAAGCAGTAATCGACAGACTCGACGCGTCAGCGCTAGCGACGTTCTCCATTCGAGCTGACGTAAAGTAGCGGAGCAGCTGGATAAGCCCGCTACAGCATCTTCCACGCGGCCAAGTCTGTCGCTGATCATAGTGAGCTGGCCCAAGATACTCTCCAAGCTGATGCGAGCAGCGTGTCGCCTCCAGTGGCCGCACCGCTGACAGGGCATGGTTGAGGGTGTGCCATCGTGCAGCAAGATAGCGACCCTTTCGCAGTACGTTGCGGTGGTGATCCTGCAGCCGAGGCGCGAGTTTGTGGCAGTGATACCTCTATTCAATTCATACAGGTAACGAGGTACGTGGTATGGCTTGGAGGTGATGTTGTTTGCAACTTCCAACACGATTTCCATATGCATGAGCAGCGCAGCGAAGGTGGCATTAGCGACCTCTTCAGGGACATTGAAACGAGGTTCTGGTGAGCCCAGGACGTGCCGATACAGTTTGTTCCGCAGGGTTACCAGTTGGCCGAATTCCGCGACGGACAGCCTCTGCTGCAGATCGCCGATAGTTGGCGTAACCACGGGTAAGTCTGGAGCCTCGTACTCCGCTAGCACTTGCCAGCACTTTGCCAACACTTTGATCCGCACGCGTTGTTGTTCCTATATAGGCGAAAGCTTTCGTAAGAGACTCCAGCATCCAAGCCACACGCGTGGAGATCCACTGGGTTGACAATTTGGGCGAAGCATTGGCGTACGCGGCAGATCCACAGCGCAAAGAGTGGCTCGCCATATTTGGGGTGACGCCCTGACGCATCGTGGGCGACATCTCTTTCCGTGTATCTCTGATAACTTCGGTAACCCGCGATGCTTTCTTTCACGTTTCAGCGCGGTTAGCTATCGCTTCTTTGTCGTTGTCTAGGCTCTCCCAGTATATGACAGCCTCTTCCTTGGTGTACGTCATCCCGCCCGGCAGATCCGACACGGCATGACGTGGCACGAGCGGGAAGAGGTGTTCGGAGGGCTCATCATAGCACGAAGAGCATACCGAATGCGTGGAGCATGCATCCCTGCCACCGTGGGGGACTTGTAAATGGATAGCCCTTGAACGACTGATGTTTTTATGCGAGCAATGTGCAGGAACAGCTCGCCGAATGCCGAGCAGGATAGCTGCTGTTTTCGAGCGAAGCACGTGTCGATAGCGCCCGAATGTGTGCCACATCATTACCAGTAGAGCTGAATCGTGCAAAGACTTTCGTCCCGTAGCCACGTCTGCATTAGTGACTAGATGCTCTACTAGCATGCATAAATCCGTAAGAGTACACCCAAGTGCATCATTCGTTTGTACATTTGCGCGAAGTTGCGCTCTTCAATCGCGTTTGCCATTTTGTCTCGAATTTTCCTGCACGCTCGAGTCGGAGAGGGAACTTGGGTAGCGCTCGCGCAACATATTCAGTACTTGCGAAAAGTATCCGAGTACAGTTGATTTAGATAGCAAACCATCGGCAGCTGGAGTCCTCGTGCTTTTCTTGGTCGGCAGAAAATCGTAAAAGCGGTTAGTAAAGAGTAAAGATTCTGCATGGTAAGGATTGCTTCTAAAGCGAGCGATGTATGCACGTTATCTAGGGCCGTTGAGCTCAACCCAGCCGATGAAAAAAACTCGTCAAAGAATTTCTCAGCAGACAGTTCTTGCCCCATAGTCCCGGCTGGGGTGTCAAGCCCGCGTGCTACCCTACGCATCTTGGCCACCTAAGCTAGAATGAGCGCTTACTCCCACCACATTCTATTTTGCACCGGTGAAGTTGGAGTTTCATCGGAACAGAGTTCACTTATCCTGTAATAAAGGGCTTGTATTTGGTACTGTATTGGAACTTATTTGACATGTTTCCGAAATTCCGGAGAATTCCTGAAAAAAGTTGGCATTAACTGACCCTATTCCTACATAGTTCTGATTGGACAAAACAATATTATTTAATTTACACTCCTTCATATGCCTCTTCGCAATTGGTCCAAATCGCCGTAGAATTAAATAGAGGGTTGGGGTATCCGTCAATGATACTCTTATCCTACAGTAATTGATATCCATGTCCTCTATAGTGCTCAAGCTAAGTCACGGGGCTGGATATCGGCACCCATGATTAAAGCAAAGGTCGGCGATTGCCGCTTAGGCTACCAATTCAACAAGCCGTCATCTCGTCTCGTTGCGTGCTTGACATATCCTACGTTGATGAGGGGACATGATATCGTCTCTCTTCCGAAAAGAAAAACAAGGCGATCTTCTACGTGTGTCAGCACTTGTCATCGAACTCATGTCGGCTACCGACAGGTCGAAGACTTGCAGGCGAAGGTGACCAAGTTTATAAACGCTGGTACCCGAGAAGGTGCTATTATCGACACCAGACGTGATCGCGTGTGGATCTACTGTACAATCGAAACCAGCAGCCGCACTTTGACTCATTGTCGCAATTATTCCCAAATCTTTCAACCAGAACGCATCGTGGCTGGAACGATGAGCGCGTACAAATGACTCCCAGCTGCTCGAGCACTGCTCCGCCTTTGCTGGAGTCAACGTCGAGTTTTAGGTTTGGAATGAATGCGCCGCTGGTCCGCGGGTTATCGTTCGCCAACGCCGCCAATAAGGCTACCGCACTACGAGCTGTTTCTTTCTTGTAGAAAAAGTTGGTCGTCAGCGTCGACAACTTCGACAGTGGCAAACCGCGCTCGATCTTGATTGTCTTCGTGCCGAGAGAACAGTCGGGCGAGGAGGGTCTAAGCGTGGGCAAATGTATCGGTAAGCAGCGCAAGCGACCGCAAGATAGCGTTGCAGTCGTCCAACGCGGAAGTAGCGAAGAGGTCTGTGCACAGATCGTTGAGGGTGCGCTGTAACTCGACGTCCAAGCTGTCGTTCTGCATTTCAGCTGGGTCTTAAATGCTTGTCTATCTACTCTCTCCTTCCTGGCATTAGATGTGTGTACACTTCACATTAATAGTTGCTTGTTGCTCCTACCTTGATGCTAGAGAGGAGCTATTCAGCGAATGAAGCTGGAAGGTGAATAACCAATGCTCCCGTACGAGCGAACGTGTGATCCGTCCGGATCTCGCAGCAAATACTCGTGGATAAAGTTCAAAAATCGCAGCGCATACTCTGCGGGCGGAAGTGCCGTAATTTGTCGCTTGTCAACGACCGCCGCCAGCAAGCAGTGCTGCATCTTCCACCCGAAGTTGTAGTGCTGCAAAATGTCGACAAACCCAAGATAGTAGACAGTCGACTGGTCTGCCGCCACGACAGCATTGTGCGCCAGATTGTCCAGAATTTCAGGTTCAATGCGCCGATTGTAATGCCGGATACCGAGCAGACAGCTGTAGTCCATAATCCCCAGCTCCTGGAGAAATCCGCAATCACTTGTGACTTGCGCGAGAAGGTTCGCACGGGTCGTTGGATTCACTCGAAGCGAGGCGCGACGACTGACAAAATCGTTATCATATCGGAGGGAAGGACGCGAACTACCACGACGTAAAAGTGGCTGCTTCTCTGTAACTTGTCCCAATTCACTGTCTCCACTTTGGCTCTCGCTCGACATTGCTTCATCTTCGTCCAGATGAACATGCACGCCCCTTTCTTCTTCTCTGCCACTTCGGCTCCAGTTACTTGACATTGGTGTTGGAATACCGTCTTGATACCTATAGTTTGACTGGTGGAAGATTCCTTTCAAATCATAACGTTCGTCGACTGGACCATCCGGAAAGATATTTTCCATCACGACAAAAAACATTTTGTTCCAGCCAACGGGAAGTTGCATCGAGTGACAGCCAAGGAAGCGGCACAAGAGCGAGTTGGGCTGCTTTAGAATATACTGATGGAACAGTGGAAGCACCTCGAGCAGGAACGAATGCTCTTTCTTCGTCATGGTCTTCACCAGGTACCTGCGGTCACTAGTAAAGTAGAACAGCATTCCCGACTTGCCCTCAGACGCACGCTCCAGGAGGGTATCAGCGAATGATTGCTCGTACATTTCATTGTCAATGCCACAGATCTCGCGGATGTTCTGGAACACTTTGGGTGCGTAGTCGGTGAAGCCTAACTTCTCATAGTACCGATATTCGCCATTGTACACTGTAGTCGCCAAGCGCTTCTTTTCGTGGTACAGACCCGCAGACCCTCCTTCTTCCATTTGCAAAAAAGACAGCGCAGCAGTGCGATCAAGCGAGCCAAAACGGTCCCGTGCGAGACTTAGCAATGGTGAACGTAAACTGTCTGAGGGAGACTCACCGATGCTGCAGCGGATCCCCGCAGTCGTGTATCGCATCAGGTCTTTACGCAGCGCAGCACTGAAATGCTCGGTGCTCCTCGAGTTCCCTGCTCCTCGCTCCGACTTGGAGAGATTGTTTTCGCTCGAAAAGTTCTGGTATAGGTCCGTGTTAAGCACCCAGACGATGAGCAGCAGCACGGGGTACGATCCAAAGACCAGCGCAAATGCGAGCTCAAAATGTTTGGCCATCTTGCCGTCAAACTGCTGGCGGTATGCGGCGTAATAGAGCGCGCCGCATGCTGCCCAATGACCGGCAAATATTAACAGGTAGCGGTAGTACTGGATCAAGTTGCGGCGCTTGGCGCGATACGTGACGTCCAGTTGACGTCGTACGAAGCGGAAGCTCGCAAACAGCAACACAGCAAACGACAGCACGCAGATGGTACCCACGATAGCGAAGAGGAAGACCCAGTTGGCCGTGTTTAGCTGCATCGGGTCCTTGGTACGCTTGACCCAGCAGACGTTGAGCGGAGAGAGGCCAAAGAGGTTGAGTTGATGCAGTAGCAGCGCCGACACAGCGCTCACTGTCCACACGATGGTGTGGTAGGCCCAGGACTTGCAGCTGTAGCCCATCCAGGGGTTCACGAGAGCCACGAGCAGGTCCATCGAGAGCATGAGGTACCAGCAAACACCCGCAAGTAAAAAGAATTGGTTCAATGGGCCCAATAGCGAGCACTGCCAGTAGATGAGCGCGTCATCCTGTGGCGTCACGTCCCGTCGCTGGAGAACGAAGGCCACAACGAAACCTGCAGACGTGACAAGGCCGCAGCCCGCGTGCCACACGACGAGGTTGGCCGCCGGATGTTGGGCCTTGATGTTGGGCACGAGGAAGAAAGAAAGCACCAGCAATAGATACACCACGAGCCCCAGCGCCCCCACCAGTAGATACAGCTGCGCGCTCTGCGCCACCGTCAACGCCTCGTACGCTCCCATTTGCCTTAACGTAAGGAAGGAACTGAGATCGTACTTAAGACGGAGTTGCTGGTAGTTATTTTTAGTAGTGAGATAGGGCGCGGGTCTTGAGGCAACTAATTTACTACGTGACTTGAAGCTGGATATGGGCGCCAGGCAGCTCGGGGTCGGCCTGGTAGCAGGCGTAGGTGGAGAACTTGGCGCGGCAGATCGGGCACTGGTCAATCTCCTCGAGGCACGCGTGGCATACGCAGAAGTGGCGACACGGCAGCAGGATGGCGGCCTGAGGACGCTCTAAGCAGATGACGCATTCGCTACCCGATCGACCGAAGATTGCCTACAGTCATCGACGATCGAGTTAGAGAGGGAGAGGGGGGGGGGGGCAATACGGTGAGGCAACTCGTGCGAACCTGAGAACTGAAGACGTTGGTGGCAGTGAAGTGGAGCTTTTTGACGATCACCGGAGCGCGACTTTGCTTAGCTCGCGTCGGGAGGAAGTCAATCGCTACGCACTGACAGAGAACCTCGCCTTCGTCCTCGTCTTCTGGGTGGTCTGTCCCCGTTGACAGCCTTTTTGGAAGTCTGAGCCCCGGAGATTTGGGTCTTTCTACCTTGTCGAGCAAGTCGGTCGAGCCGATGGCGATCACGCAGGCGTATCGCGAGTTGTTGTTGCTCGAGTCACCTGGCGACTCTGTTACGTCTTCATTCTCACAATCAGTTGCCACGATACACGACTGGATCATTTCTTCTGGGCATGGAGCGGCGAGCAGCTCACTTGGTATAGATGTCACGTACTCATCATCACCACCGTCTTTTCTTCTGGAAGCAGATTAAATACATGTGAGCTACGCAATATCCAAAGCTAAGGAAGCAACAACTCGTACCTTTCCATTACTGAGCACGATTGGAACGAGTTGGCTCCTACGAAGAGACGAGCCAAGCAGAGGCGAGCTTGCGATGAACTTCGTATGACTTCATCATCGCCGTTGTCCTTGTTAATGTCGTCATCTAATAACTCGTGAGGTGTTTTCGCCATGTCCATGTTGTAAACCTTGCCTGGTAGTGAGCGCACAGCATTGATAGCAGTGCGGACAGGGAGAACAGCATTGACTAGTCGATGCCTTCGTTTTATTGGCCAGTTCACTCTTGGGGTAATAGGAATTTGGCACGCGCCTTCGAGCGCGCTGGTCTTGACATGCCAAAACACTTGCACTGCGCATTTCGTTGCGGACTTGACCTCAATAGATAAATGCATCCGTGGTTGGTGCTGTTCGTCGAGTGTCTCGACGAGCCTCACGGACGACGAGATGATCTCGAAAGGAACTCGTACACGCTTCATTGTTGTTGCAACACCCTGAAGCTGCGTGCGTAAGAGCTGCTGAAAGTGCCACATGGATGCATGGCGAAGCACCTGCAAGCTGCGATGGTAATGTCAAGAAAGTTAGTTGCTTAACCGCAGAGTTGTGAACCTCATACGTCAGTACCTTGGTCCTAGTTTTTCTAAGTGGATAACCTGGGTTCAATAGCATGCAGGTATGTGAGCAAGAAGCAACAAGAGGTTTATGGAATTAGTTTAAACTTACAGCATTCTGCTGGAGAGAGAAGCGGGATTCGAGGTACAGTAACATCAGGCGTACGAGCCGCACTATCCACCCCATGAGTGCACATAGCAAGATCACAACAGACAAATTCCACAGCTCCGGGGCTAGTAATGGCGTCCCATGCATCATAGCTATCGGCAGCTACCAATATAGAGGGGGATACATCCACCAACGCTTCGAACTCGAAAGAGCCATCCATAAATAATGAGGCGAGAAAAGCTCACGTCCACATTGAATTTAGCCAGAAACTACTTACAACAGCGTCGTGCTGCTCGTCTTGTTTAGCAATCCAAACGCGAGAGAGTCCATGATACCAAGAATCTATAAACAAAAACAGATACGTACGCGAGATCAAGTCAGCTCGGTGACAGAAAGAGGTTCAGATTGGTAAAGCATCGCAAGTACGCACCGTAAAGACGCCACCCACAATAGCGCAGACGCTCGTAAGGAACTGAAGGAAGCCCACGCGGTATTGTTCAATGCGGAACATGATAGGCGAAAACGTGTAGCTAAACGAGACCACTGCAAATCCATACAACGATAAAAATGGTCAGTCTTCGTCACCAAAAGTCATGATGTCAGTACGTACTGGGGAGACCCTTATCGCCCACTGGAGTGAGCGGACGGAAGTGCTCCGTGGCGGAGAATTGATTCGTAATGATGCGGCTCGCAGACAGGAACGTGTACTCCGTCGGCACCACCTGATAGTGTGCAATGAAGCAACAGAAAAATATTAACGCTACTACAAGTCTCAACTGAAACCATCACTATCAAGTATGTACCTTAAGGAAGTACTGGAATGAGCCACGAGTAGACTCGTTGGGGACCTCCTTTTGACGATTGTCCAGCGGATTCTTCATGTCCTGTTTGGAAGAGAAATACATTGTGTCAACCATTAGTCGAGTCTCAATCCTCAACCTTACAGCAGCGAGCAACCAGCCGCAGATCTTACAGGGTACAATTCACCAAAAGATAGCGAGCGAATGATGTGCGATGTGTCAAACACTTTGAAGGTGGCGTCCACCAGATCCTGCGCCGACAAGTATCCCGAGCGGAAGAACTTGGACGGAGCAAAGTACAACCGACCGGCAACCTAAACGCGAGAAACATTAACTGTCAACACTTGTCATCATCAGCCACCTTCTTCCACGTCAAAACCTTACCTTGGACACGACAAGCGCGCCCTTGATGCGGCATCCTTCGTTCACCTCTCCGCGCAGCACCTTCTCGATCTCCATCTCCTGGCACTGCGCGATCGTGTGCAGACTCGGCATCATCCAACTCCTGCGTGCGTACGCAGTCTTCACCGCCTCGCACGTGTTGCAGCACTCCCCGGGCTCTCCAGCAGCGTAACAGCTTCCGCATGCGGGTCTGTCAGTCAGAACAACAGCAGCGGCAGTGTCAGTCTTCTATCCAATCTCCCCGTCCACCTGCTTCTGCTTCTGCACACGCACTTGTCCGTCTCCCCGTGCAGGTCCGTGTTGTTAGTAAGCGCACCGCCAATGACATCGCTCATGCCCTCGGTCAGCGCTTGGCCCTGTCGATCCAGCGGGATCTTCTCAATGTTGTGCACAATGTCGTGCTGTGCGTTGCCAGCCATGTCCGCGGACTCGACAGCCACGACGGAGCAGGGCATGCGCGGGAACTCGAGGTCGAAGTTGATGGACACGAGCGAGTTGCGGCCGCCGTCCACCGTCATCTTGTCCACCGTGTCCGTCGCCAAGTAGAAACGCAGCTCCGACGCCAGCAACAACGAGATACATGCGAAGGCCAGCAGCGAGAAGAGTCCGCCCTGTAACGTGCGCACCTTGAACTCCTCGATCGTCTTCGGGTACGCGTCCAGCCCCTTGAGCTTCGATACCCACGACGACGCCATGATGACGATTGAAGGTCGGTCTGAGACGTTGCCACGAAGCAGGATCACACACATTAAGTACGTAATGGAGTGGTGTACACCAACTAGGTAGCCATTTCGATGATCGACAAACTCTAATATACAGTGTACAACTTATTTCCTATACCACCGAGATGTATTGCAGCTCTTCTTCACGACGTCTCGCCTCACTCCCCACCCCCAAGAAGCGCTTCACTGCTTCGCGCTTGGTCTTGTGCTTTGGATTCTTGACAAGTCGATCGTAGGCTGCTTCTGTGGCCTTACGCACAGCTGCTTCCTCTTGAGCGGAAGACCAGAACATCGCAATCTGCGCTGGGGTGGTAACAGGACTGGATAGTGTCGACTCTGCTGAAGAGCTACTTGACGTTCGACCGTGATCACTCTCTTTAATCTCGAACATATTCATCGTCAAGCGGACGGCATCGTATTGGCGAACAGGTTTGGCAACGCGTGACACTTTTCTTCGCTTGTCACGAATGGAAAATGTCGGAGGACGGTTCCCACCATATCGAAGAGGCTTGTACGGTTCAAAGCCCTTGCTATCATCACGACGAGGCTGGATAGCAACGTACGCCTCAAGCGACAGTTTGAGCTTGTGGTGTGGATCAAACACTCGCGCGACCTTGCTAGGGTCCACGTCGCACCGCATCGCCTCTATCGGCAAGTTCGCGTAAAAGGCCTCAACTGCATCTCGTACTGGTTGCTCTCGGTCGAAAGTGGCGGCTAAAGCCCGCGCTTTCTCTCGGATCTCAGGCTGAAGGAGATCTCTGAAGTTCGAAACTAAAGATTCCACTGAGCAGGTTTTCCAGTCTGTCAATGCGTTCCCCACCTGAGCTTGCTTGCACACGCACGCCGTAAAGTGCTGTGACGAGTGTGTACCACAAATACCCACAGGTTTGCCAGCACTGAGAGCTTCCGCAGTGATATCGGATTCTCCCCAGTGAATCACTGCAGATATTGCTTGTTCTTGAAAGAGGCGTGTGTAGGATAAGTCACTTGGAATCTGGAGCACATTGGCAGACTGATAACGTGCTAACTTTGTGTCGCCAACTTCACGAGTCTGGAAGATGACGCGGACTTGGAGCTCGGGCGTAGAAGCAGCAGCTTCAATCTTTCGCACCAACTCGTCTAAATCATCGGCTGTCATCGTCCGGGTAGAGACACCAAAGTAAATGACTGGTTGGGTTGACGTCTGGAAGGCGAACTCAGTGAGTTCGATCGGCCATTTGAACCGTTTGCTCTCTTTTTCTCGCTTCTTGCGTGTCCGTTTACTGAGACCGTCAGTATTGCCGAGCGTCACATGTCCGACGACTGACTGCTCCACTCCCCAGTCCAAGGGTTTCGGCAGAAGTGCAGGGTTCCAGAGGTAAATGTGAGGGACTTCCCATCTCACGAGTGGGTCAGGATAATCGCAACGTTTATTGAGACCAATGAACGCTCGAAACTGGGTCATCACCTCTGCCACGCCGCCGTGCCAGAGCATTGTGTCAACGACGCCATACGTCAGCAAGTTGCTATGGCACAACGTCCTGATTGTCGGTTCAAGACCAGCGATAGAGCTCAGAGGATGAGGGAAGGCGTAGGTCGGCGAAAGTGGCTCCAAACTCGCGCATTGTAGTGGAATCCCGAGTCGTTCTGCTACGTGAACGTGACCAAGTAGCAGTGGATGCCACAAAAGTGAGTCTGCACGAAAGTGTTTACCAGGGATATTCAAGCCACCACCATGAGGATCTGAGCCATATGCAGCAGGCCAAAGTGAGTAAATGAGCTCCTTGAAGGCTTGAATAGCGCCGGTCCCATGCCGCCCAGGGACTGTCGCGCGGGCTGCATTTTGGCTTTCGTACACAAACTTGGCGAAATCCTGCACACTCTCCGGCGCCCCAGCAAGTGGATAGAATTCCAGCCCGCGCAACTTGATCTCGGTGCGAAAACGTTCATTAGCTGCAACGCGTACTCGATGTCCCTGTTCCTTCAACTTGATCCCAATGGCTACAAACTGCTTCACTCCGTTATTCCACGTGCCGATGGCAGCGAGACACATATTCATAACTGGAACAGGTGTCTCGGTCTTCCCCGATAATTGGTGTTGGCTGCTAGAGTATCTTTCCCATTCAGCAATTGTTGGTGGCTCCACTACATCGGTATATTCATCTGGAACTGTCAACGCCATCTCCACAACGCCCGTTGATGTAAGTTGTGCCGACTTTAGCGTGATGATGGGCGCTCCTTTGTTTGTATCCATGTCAATACATTCAACAGCGGTAGATAAAGCGTCCACATCTACAAGTGCAATGTCATTGCTAGGAAAGGCTTGCGTTGGAGTAGCGTCCTGTTGCTGGCTGTATCGACTCAGGGACTCTTTACAAGCAGAAAACAAGGCGCTTTCCTTTTGGAGTGCGAGCTTCTCAGACCTTTCAACTCTTAATAAGGCCTCATACTGCACACGATAGCGGCGCTTTACATTGTGTCGCAAGTGCTTGAGCATCTTCTTTCGGTCTTTTTGTCGCGGGAAAATGACGATATCAACAGCATTCGGCCCCACTGCCAAGCAGAACGAGTCGACCAGACCATCTTCCGCTCCTAGAGCTGCCATGAGATGGCGGTCGAATACACTGTTGAGTTTACGATGTCCTTCTTCCCGATTCGCGTTTTTGCTCCCTGTAGCCGCGCGGTCGGCGAGAAGCAGCGCACCATGCACAGGTCGTACCAACAAATAGTACACTCCTGCCACTGTTCCTTTGATGACACCAATGATACCTCCTTTCATTAAACCTTTGGCAGGTTGGATCAACACTCCTGTAAACGCTCCAGTCAGTTCGTGCACGAAAACGATGACACCGGTGCCTACTCCTGTCAGTAATGAGCTTGGACCACGAGCAGAGTAATCGACGGCATTGTATCGCAACAGCTTCTGAGTTTTTTTGCCTAGACGCTCTCTAATCACAAAGGCACATCGGTCGCAGAGCTTGATTCGGTCGTGGACACTCCAGTGCGAAGCAATACGCTGGTGATCCAAGTCGCACCACATTTCTTGTGTTGGGAGGTGACGATAGAAGCTGCGTACGGCCTCTTCTGCACCATTTTCTTGCTGCATCACACGTTGCATCGCTTCAGCTCGATCCCGTAGCTCGGGGCTCGCTAAATCCACGAAAGCTTTGCGTAGTATTTCGGTCGTGAGTTGAGCAATGGGGCAAGGCGATACACCTACTCGAGCACTGAGAACAGCTTGACCCCAGAACGGCTGATCTCCGAAAAATGGCACAATGAAAGTTGGTTTGCCAGCAAGTAGCCCAGCTGCAGTAGTACCAGCACCGCCGTGATGAACAACGGCAGATACTCTTGGCATAAGCCAATCGTGTGGACAGTTACCGAGAAAGAAGACGTTGGTAGGGATTTCAATATCGCCAGCCATGTCACTCCAGCTCGATTGGATCAGGACACGAACGTTGGCCTGCTTGGCTGCTTCAATGATCATTGTGGTGGTTGCGAGAGGGTTTGTTAGTATCATGGAGCCAAACCCGACGAAAATGGGGCCTCCGTCGTCTCCAAGAAACGCTTCAAGCTCTGGTGACGGTGTGTAGACGGATGCAGCCTCCTTTAGACTAACTGTACCGATGACGTCGTATAGATCCCCCCAATCTGCTGGTTTCGACACGAGCTTCGGACTCCACATGAAAGCGTGGGGGATATTGAGATCCAAAAGCAACTCAGACCCAAGGTCGCCATTACGAATCGGACGCAGCTTGAGTACTTCGGTTCGAAACTCATTGATCATTCCTTCCGTGCCGTGCCACATGATGAGATCAACTAATTTGTAGGAAAGATAATTCCTCTTTTGCCATTTCCCAGTGTATGCCAGATTTGACAATGGATGTGGGAATGCCATTGTGGGCACCCATGGCTGTGGGAACATGATGTGGAGCGGCACACCGAGACGTTCAGCCACGTGAATATGTCCATACGAGACAGGGTTAGCAATTATGGCCTGGGCTCGAAATGGAGGTCCTGGGACCCCTGGGCCTCCACCGTCAGGGTCTGCTTCGGATACGGCGGGCCACGTGGAGAAGACAATTTCATGGATCATTTCTCTGTTCCGCGGGACGTCCTTTGTCAGCATCTCGATCTTGGTTGGGATGAGGTGGCCCCCAGTCTTGACCATGTACGCCGCAAGCTCCTTCGGGTCTCCTCCGAGCGGGTAGAACTCGACACCGTGACTCATAACGAAGTCTCTGTACACTGCGTGGGTTGCCAGACGTACACGATGGCCGTCCTGTTGCAGTCTCTTTGCGATGGCCAAGAACGGTTGAACGTCGCCTCGTGTACCTACAATGAGGATGCAGACGCTCATCAATGGCGGCACGGAGACGAGTTGGTTGTCATCGCTTTGGACTCTCAGTTTCTCACTGGTCGTGTCTTGCTCTTGTATTGGAGAGTCGAGTGTCTGCAAGTCAATGGCGTCTTCGGCTGGGAAGTCCAGTTGGATGTGGCCATCAGGTCTTTGAAGGGCCTGGATGGCGTTATGGATCTGACGGAACTTGCCACTCGCGAAGGACCTTGTTTTAGGAGATAGGACGTCGTCGCTCTCGATTGGGACAGTTCGATGCATTGTCAGAGCGGTCGAGGAAGTTGAATGTGAATTGGTGAATGGAAAAAAGTCCCTCATGCTGTCAAAACTAAAGTTAGCAGCGTAATCGAAATGGTACCCTCGATTGCTTATAATAATCCAGCAATAGAAAAGTGGTACTGTACTGTATATGTGACGTATGTGAGGATGTAGTGGGTACGAATGATAACTTGATACCCACAATAGTAATCATTGCAGCTCGACGTGAGGATGACTCGATAGCAATTACGCATAAAAGCCCGATGAAATGTGCTGGTTGACTTGCAACGAGGAGAAGTCTGGGCCCTGGAGTCAGCCGCCAGCCTTATTTTCGATTCACGTATTTCCATCGCTATATAAAAAAGTATTGAAAAATCCCATTCCCGTACTTATTAATACAGTGGGAGCAGAACAATTCAGGCTCGGCGGCAGACAGCCTCTGCTCTGATTGGAAAAAAATCCTACAATCTTTTGCAGCGGCGAATTTATTGGCCAAGTCATTTTCCTAGCGATATCTCCTTCAACACGACGCAAACCTACCGGATTAGACTGTTTATCGCATACCAAGAGGCACCGCTGCAGCACATCTCCGACAGACGACATGACCTAGTGGGGTGACCGCGAGTATGCAGAACGAAAAGCGAGGAGGTGAACGATCCAGTTATGCTAGAAGACAGGATTTCCACTAACAGATATCTTACGCAGTGATAAGCTCTAATAGACAATCTGATTTTCACGACGGACTCTTTTGCTGTTAGGACGTCTGTGCATTTGCGCTTTCAGATTGTCGGACTAACGACTTGCAACCCAGGACGTGCGAGTGGTTGGCTGGAAGGGGCGCAGCCAATTGGTGAGTAGCTTAAACGTTTTGCCAAAAGTGATGAAAAGTAATGCATGTTGTAGGTCCGGCCGGTAAGCTATAGTGAAGTTCGAAGTTCATAGATTAAAGACTTATGCTTGGCCGCAACAAAATTCTTGTAACTTACCAAAAATCGAGTTTATCGAAACGGGTACTTTGATATTTAAATGTCAATTGTTTAAGAATAGGGTCCTGAAGCGGGTATTTTTCAAAATGTAATTTTAACGATTTTAAAAACGTGCAAACACGTATATTTTATCTGGCTATTCGTATTCACGTGCTCTTACATGTTCCGATCCCTTAAATCGTCAATTGCCTCTTCACGCAGTGCTAGTAGTCAGTCTTCTTCATCGATGCCATGCCATGTTGGAGAGGTTTATGCCCAGAGTGGAATTGTCGGTCACTGTGGCTACCGTCTGGAACGGGGACCGCGACGAGGACGAGGCGGCGGTCTAGGTCCATGTGGTGTGGGACGGTCCGAGTCGTATCGGCTGGAGGGCTTAGTCGTGCGTGGCTGATCCTCGGGGTTCTGATTCCCGGAACGCTTGCTGACAGTGGAAGCTAAGGAGTATATCGAAGTCCTAGGACGGATGGCAAGAGGGCGGATAAAGGGAGGCGGGGTGAATCCGGTACCCTCAAGCAAGTTCAAGGAGGTACGAAAGGTAAGGTGAATGTCGAAGGGCTGAGTGCGTGCGAAGACGTCTGCGAGGTATCTGAGACAACGAGGAAATAGGGTCAGTCGTGAACTTACCTGTCAAAGATTTAGACTAATTTCCTTTACATATCTTGTATTGGATTGTTCAGTCTATAATATCTACCGTCCAGTACTCATTAGACCTATACGATCGTGCCCGTCCCCCAACAGGCCGGCTCCCGACACGTGTGGAAGAAACAGGGTACGGACTTCGTCGTGGGCAAGTTCGAGTACAGAGCAAGAGGGTTTGTGTGACGGGGTACACAACACCTTGCACACAGGAAGTGTTTGTGGTATTGCAGCACACACAAAATCATCATACGTGGTTACTTAGGCAAGAATAACAACAATAGCCGAGCTAGTCGGCCCTTGTTGGCCTGCGCTGGGTTGTCCCTAGCGGTTCGGCCCTTCCGGGACAGTAGTGTCTCGCTTCCGCCGAGACCAAGTGCCCCAAGCCAGTCAATACACGAGGTCAGCTGAGCTGACTGTCTCTGGCTTAGATATCCGTGTCCTCCGCTAAAGGGCGGACGACAGCGCGTAAGCGCTGTGACGGGTCGCCGAGAGCAAAGGCTTCTCGGCTAGAAGTGTTACGGTACCCGGGCTGTACGGCGTACCGGCCCGCCGAGTTCGGCAGGACTTGTTCCTTTGCGGTTGGCGAGACACGCCCTTCCACGGGTCGACCTACTTCTCTTGGCTCTACCAGTCAACACCCTACATGCTATGCCTCTCGGGTGTCAGTGGTAGCCATAACCCAGCACGTGCAGGGACTTACCGGATAGTGTACACTTCACTTCTTGGGCTTGGGAAAGTTACTCTGGTAGTATTTTATCTCCTGGGAGCCCCCAAGGGACTCCTCTATTGTTGTGGTGTAGCGGGATTGGTCAAAATATGATTAAGATCCGATCCGCTTACCAACTGCGCCCACACACCGACTAACGGAGGGGGTTCTCCGATAATCTGTGAATCGGCTGAACTTAGTCTCACCTTCTGTACCCGTCGGTGGGCTGGATCTACTCTCTTGGGACTCCGAAGGATGCAGCGATGTAAAGTCGTGAACGTTCTGGTGGCATGTGGGGACGTGGAGCAGCGCGGAAGTCTTCGCTCTGCTGCCGTTATTAGTCCCGAGCTGAGGTAGCCGACCTTCGATCGGGGGCCTGTACTTGATCCGAGGCCGAAATCGCCATGTGGCGTTGTTCCTTTCCTTTTTTTGAGTTGCTTGCCGCTTCCTTTAGTGGGCTCTTGCAAGTTGAGAGTCGAACCGATCGTCGGCCAAGCATTGAATGCCGATCGATCGAGGTATGCGCTTAAGCAGAAGTTCGCTAGCGTGGGGGGGGGGCAATATACGATCCGCTCACCACGACACTAGATCTGCTACCTTGGACTGGTCGACACCTTGGGGGGCCAACGTAGTTCCCATCCCACGGTATTTGAAAACCGCCTAAGTTGTCCAATGCAAATTCGAGTCTGATTGTTGTTTATCCTTTTCTGGTCTTATTTTTTCCCATCCTGAGCATGATCTCTACCACCTGAATCTCCTGAATCTTGCCCTTCTTCAACCGCTCAACACGTACCGTCTTCACTCTTGCACATCCCTAATGATGATTGCTGATCGAATCCCGATCTGCCAGATCGCGGGTGCCCGAACGCGTATGTCGTTCTACCAACATCGATCGGCCCGATCTGCCAGATCACGTAGGTCAGAACATGAATACCATCTGACAGATCGAGGATGTCGGAACATGTATACCGATCAGCGAATATCGATCGGCCCCATCGCCACTGGTGAGCACGCCTCTCAGTCGACTTCCGATTCGGAGATATTCATCCATCCCTTTTGCTTACAGGGTGAACCTGCTCGATCATCTCTGAGCTTCTCCCGGTAGCTCAACTGAGAGGGCGTCTTCTATCACTATCGCCGCTGGTCCATGGTTTCCTGGAGCTCGCCTCCTTGATAAGCCAGTGGATCGTGACGATTTCTTCGAGGCAGTATCGCTGGATTCAACGTCGCTGAGAGAACAACCGACGGACCCTCGCTCACGACCAGTTCCTCGCGCTTAATGCCCAAGTCTATCCTTCGGGTTCGAGACGGTGACGACTCGGGTTTTCTCTCCCCGAGTCTTCTCCTCCATACCAGCATTCAGATGAAGACCCAGCGTAGAAGCCTATTCCGCCGAGCTTGGATTCCCTGGTCAGTGACCCACAAGGGTCTCAACATTCTCCAGATATGTCCTCCATGGATAGTGACATTTACTCTCCACGTCCGTCGCCGGCCCCCACGAGTCCACCACATGCAACTCCGCTGCCAGGATTCCGTCCGGACGGACTAATGGAAACTGGGATTCCTCCACTTCCCTCAGCCGAGTTTTCACCGCTTCAGCTCGGGTTTCAATCTCACAACCAAGAGACTTCGGCTGGCACACTGGAATCGGCGGGATCTTCTTCTGCTGGTCTCTAGAATTCAGTTGACGACTCATTTCAGCGGCCAACTGATCTAGCTGAGCTCTGGATGCTATTCAAGACCGTGAACGTATTCCCTCGGCCGAAGAACTCGAGCGGACTCGGCTAATGGCTTATACAATTCTCTGACCTCCGCTTCCTGGTGACTGGCGTCACCGAAGAGATCTTTTGGCTGCTCGTTCTCCGACTGAGATGTTGTCATTGATCCAAGCCGGCTCTTCCCCTCAACCGAGTTCTTCCGAAGAATTAGCTCAGCTCCGGCATGATGTAACTCGGCTGCATCGTGAAAATGGTGCTCTAAACAGGAGACTGGAGTCAGCTTTGGCGTCGACTGCTCGGGTAGAAGCCGAATTGGCTGCAGTGGTTCGTGAGCAGGACAAATGGAAACAATCATCCAGCATGAATACTATTCTGCTGACTTCCTACCGCTCCACCATCTATCGACTGGAAATGGAGAAGAGGGAGTCAACCCGGCTAGAGAATTGTCATATTGACGCCATCCAAGAAAATGTGGACGGGCTCCATCGCATGATCGAGGGTCGGAACAGGGATTGTCAACTCCTAACCCATCCGCTCACAGAACGTACGGTGTCTTACAACGCCTTGAAGGCTTTATCAGACAATTATTTTCATCGTCTTCAAGAGGCAGCAAGTTTAATGACTTCTGGTAGCGACAAGCTAAATCTTCGGTTGGCACGCAAGACGATTGCGGAGCCAAAGCGTGCGATTACTCGCCTCAAGAACCTCATCCGTCATCACGGTCCCATTTCCGCGGCAGATCCAGAGGTGGCGATGGCTGCAGCTGCCGGCTTTGACGCTCCTGGTCTGACCTCTCGAGATCGCAGCTTGAACGCCCGTTTATGCCGACTTCTCGAAGCCCGCTGGCCTGAGATTGCACTGGTGCAGTCAGATGAGCCTCGTGAGATTACATTGCAAATTTCTGCTCGGTCAAGTGGTCTGTAGGGCAGCCGAGTTCAAGTGGTTCTGTTGGGCAGTCGAGTTCAAGTGGGCCTGTTGGGCAGTCGAGTTCCGCAGCCCAAGCTGTTCCGGATCTGTCTCCTCCTCCCCGAGTCAAGTTAAACAGTTCTAAAGCCGACTTCCACACCTACGGATTAACCACATCGAGTTCCAGAGAGTCGCTATCGTCGGGGCCACCTCATTCCGGTGACTCTCCCTTTCGTTCCTGGGTTGATCAGTCTTCCGTTGACAACGTCTGGCTCTGCGTCAGGTTCGACCGAATTATCGAGCACAACGTCCGCTGCTGTTGCGCTGGCTTCGCTGAGCTCGGTGGTCCCTGTTACGCCGCCGATGTATTATGAGTCTCCTGCACCATCGGCACGACTTGTTACTTCGGTAGCTGAGTCCCGATTTCCCACTTCATCTAACTCGGCCGGAATAATTTCGGCACGGCTCCGGGAAGACCAGGGTTATTCATTCCAAGCCGAAAGCGAGGAAATCTATCTCCAGCTCGATAAAACCGAAGGTTGCTGTCCCATCTCCTTTGCGTCGTTCGTCTCGAGCTGCATTATCAGTCACTGCCAGGGCTATTAGCCGAGTCCAACATGAACATTCGAGACGTCTAACGTCGTAGCTCTGGGTCCCGTGAAGGTCAAGTCGGCTGGAACTCCCGATTCCCAAGATGTGGCTGAATCTGGTACATCAACATCTCTCCCTCTCGAGGTCAACTCTCCTGATGCCGAGCAGGAAGAGATCCGCCGACCTCCGTGGTCCCCAAAGAACCTCTTCATCGCGATATTCGCGTCCGATGACGATAACAGTGAGGATGCTGACGCAAGCAAGGAAGAGAAGAACCTTCCAGTTACTCCGTCCATATCACGCCAATCGTCATTGGTGCTTCCTCCACAAACTTCGGATCTTCCGTCCATTTCTCTTTCGCCAGCACAGGGAGCTGGCAAGCGTCTGCGTCAATCGCCTTCTTAACCAGCTCCCAAACGGTTTCGAGGTGACTCCGCTAGTAATGTAGTTCTGCTCTCGTCTTTTCCAACTGCTCCCCGGACTGCAAGGCATGCTGATCTTTCTTCACCCGGGTCCATTTCTGCTTCCAATGACTCAACATCTCCAAAGGTGGCGTCTCTCCAGTCAGCTACTACGAACCCGGCACTGTCGAAGTCAGCCTCTCACGGGTCGGCATCTCAAAAGTCAGCTCCGGTGGCTCCAGCTGCTACGAACTCAGCTCTCTCTCCTATGGTGGCTAAGAATTCTGCGTTCAAGAAGTTAGCTTCCAAGAAGTCAACTTCCAAGAGTCTGGTATCAGGAGTATCGTCAACGAAGAAGCCGACTCCTATAGGGTCGGCATCTTTGAACACATCATCTGCTAAGTTGACTTCCACCAAACCGTTAACATCCAAACGAAAAGGTCGGAAGAAGGCATCGATCGCCCAGTTCGGTTTCAACTGTCTCAAGCAAATCCAGCCAAATCGAGAGTGATTCTTCATCTTCTGGACCCTTGACGTTACGGATTACTCAGCTGAGGACGCGGGGGGGGGCTGCTCAAGCGGCAGCCCGCGACAAAAGGGTGACAGAGCAAGTGAAGACATGGATGTATCCTCTATTCTTCCATCCTGGATCCGCTCGCTGTTGGGAAAAAATCCTCAATCTCCTCAGCATCCCTGTTGCCGCTTGATGTCGAAGCTCCTAGCCTTTCTTCATGTCTTCATCTCTGATGGCTCGAGTACGGGGATCCAGATATCAGCCGGCTTCACCAGTGGAGATCATCGCTCAATGTTGGCGCAAATTACGGGGGAGGGGGAGATTGATTGGATCCGGTATTTTATCGCTCTATGGGAGCGTCTGAACCGGATAGTGGATTCGAGTGTTAGTTTGGGTTTACATCCAGATTTGCATCCTGGGATCCCACTCAACGCGCTTGGGCTGATTCTCGAATTGTGGTTCAAATATAGCAAAAGGACCGAAAGCGTCGTGCGGAGAGCCTTCGTTATATTCTCAGAGAATCATATCAAGCTCTGCACAGCGTTGTTACCGGGCACGACTCAGCTGGACCCGCGCCGACTCCGGATTCCGAACTATTTTTCGATCCATTTGCCCCATTTGCGACGACGACTAATATGGCCTGGTTTCCAGCAAGCGCGGACTGGAGGGCGAGTGTTGCTGAAGCTGACCGTGCCGAGCTGTGTCGCGCATGGTTGTTGTGCTCGCCGTCATTCCATCCTTACAACCAGTGTTTCCAACCGCTACATCCTGAATTTCCGGTGTTTGCCCCTGCCGAGTTCGATTCCGAGTACGTCCAATCACACGTGGAAGAGGATATCGATCCAAACGAGCCGACTCCATCCACTCTGTCACCTCTGCGCCGACTCCTGCCATTCGCGAAGCCCTGGTTATATTCGAGACCTTGTAGGTGTTCACTTTAGTGGTTCTCACATTCAGTTAGTCCAATCTCCAGGCACTTTACTGAGTTGATTTTCGAGTAGTAGTTATGACGTCTCAGCTGGGTCCCCACGACTACATTTCATTCATATACAATCATACAATGGCTTCAGTAGTTTTGTTCCATCCCACCAGGCCTGAATCCTGGTCACCCGGTGGTGGTCAACTTGTAGTCCCGTACTGCTATTTTTCGTCTGCCACTTGCATCATCAGCAGATGATTCTCTCGTTTCTTTTGCCGTAAGTATTCAAACAATAAACCTCCACATGACAAATTCGAGATTGGTTCCCATGTTGGCTCGGCGTAGCCGACCCATTTGACCTTGAACAGCCGCTGAACTCTATTGGTGGTAGTTGATAACGGCATATCGTCATCCAGAATCGCTTCTATTTTATATTTGTCGGCACTATCATCAACTTCCCAGCTATCTTCTGGAAGGAGTTCCTCATAGAGCGATACCCAGTCTTGTCGGCAAGCTTCAGTTCGTATGCAAACTCTTCAACCTTCTTCTTCATTTGGAACGGTCCGTGTCACTTATGGGCTAGCTTCTTTTTCAAACCAGTTTTGACCCGTTCTATGAACAACCAGTCTTGGTCTCCTTCGTTGAACAAGGACTTCTGGTTCTCCACCGATTCGGCTAATACATTTTCTCCCAACCTGGATGAGTTACCTGAGTTCGGGATGGTCTCGTGTTCCTTTTTACCAAGCCGTGCATTATGTGCTTCGGCTCGCCGAGTCCGCTCGGCTATCTGATATTCCTTAGCGAGTCGTAGTGCGATTTTCCGTTGACGGTTGATTCTCTACGCCATTGAACAACATCAGCTGAGTTGGCTGTGTCAGTTTTGACAGTAAATGTCATTGCTTTAAGCGTGGACTGGGCATCCCATTCATGCACCAAGTAGAAGGGTGTTTCAGGTCGAATTGTATCGCATGAGTTGTTTATGGCATGGACCATTCTTTCAGCTATGTCGTCCCAGTCGGCTTGCAGCGGGTCTTCTACATATACACGGATAGTCTGGATCATCGTCTTGCTGAACGTTCTTGTTGGCGGATAGCTTGAGGCCGGTAACTCAGCGTTGCTCTAGACCGTGACTGCATCAACTCAGCGAACGTTTGGAAATTTCGTTCATGAAGCGGGGATCTCTATCGTGACGGACTAACGATGGAGCATCGAACCTCCAAAATACACACTTTTCGAAAATTTCCGCCACTTCCAATGCTCCCGCGTCACTCATAGCTTTTGCTATCACAAAAATGGGCTTGGAAAAACATTACCGCTGTGGTGAGTCTTCGGTAACGGAATTACGAAATCCATTGATACCAGTTGAAATGGGTGTTCGGATACAACATTGCCTGGTGAATAGCCCCTTAGCTGGGCCTTGAAGCTGAGTTCTATTGGGTGGGGTTATATGATGATGCACTCAAACACGTCCAGACATGTGAAGATTGCAGCACGTTTTACACGTTTTACTCGTGCTGCAATCTTCATATATCTTGACGTGTTTGAGTGCATCATCATATAACCCCACCCAATAGAACTCAACTTTCACCCGATGAAAGGTCCGTACAATTCCCTGGTGACCTCCTTCTATCGAATTCTGGCAGTTATGGAGTACTTCGTCAACCATCGTTGTTGGTATCACAGTCTCAGCTTGAGGTCTCCGTCGTCGGACTCAACTGCTCGCTGTCTCTGACCCTGATAGTACAGCAGACCATCTTCACTGAGTACGAAATTGTCGGCTATTTTGCTTACCCGCTGAGTACGACGGTGGGTGAGCCCATCGAGCTCTTCTCGAAGTAATGCTTTCAAGTCAGCCCACTTCAATGCTTCATCTTGAGCTCTTGATATGCATCGTTGCCGTTCCGCTTGCATCATTACTGGAACAATGTCGGTTGCATGGGTACGCGATTCTTTTCAGCTGGTATTTGAGTTATCCTTCTACTCGGTCCTAATGAACTCGGCTGTGGTGACTCAAACTCAGTTCCAACCTCTTCTACATTTGGTAGGATGGTCGTGTCGTCTCCAGTTGATTTCTGTATTCGTATAGCCGACCTTGGTGGTTCTTCCGCCGGGTTCAACAGTTGGTGGGTTCTTCCAGACGAGGTCTTGCCTAGCAAGGCTACGTCCGCCAAGAAGGCGAAGACTCCTGCGTCCGAGAAGAGCTTGGCTCCGGCGAGTACGCCGTCTGCCAAAGCGCCCGTCGATCACTCCGTCAGCCGAAGCGGCCCCGCCGAGCACGTCGTCCACCAAAGCGGTCCCGCCGACCAGCGCACCGGAGGCAACCACGTACCCGAAGAAGGATATGACCAAGGACCTGTGCGTCGATGCGCCTGATGAGGTGGCCCCGTCCAAGCCTCTCGCAGTGACGCCCGTCGCTGACGTGGAGGCCAAGGGCAAGATGCCTACGGATCCCATACAGGACGTGCCGGTGGCCCCAGAAAGCCCGCTTCCTGAATATGTCTCCCACGAGGTGGACTACGAGTTATCGGAGGACGAGCACGAGTCGCTGCCGTCTTCTTCACAGCTCACTGAGCAGCAGCGTGCCATCCATCCGGGAAGCCTGCGAGTCCGCGCAGCAAAGCTGCCATCGAAAGAGCCGAGTTGGTGCCTAAGAACCGTGAAGCCACGGCCGAGCCGGTATGGTGTAGTGGACGCCAGATGAAGTGGCTCACGCATCGAACTTAAGTACGCAACCACGGTACTGATCGCTCAGTACGAAGTCAGCTAACAATTCGGCTACCCGACTGGATGAATTACATGACATAGATAACATTAGGAGGAGCTCCTTGGGGGTCGGGAGATAAAATATTAACAGAGGAACTTTTCCCAAGTCCAAGACAAGTATACACTATCCGATAAGTCCCTGCACGTGCTGGATTATGGTTACCGTTGACACCCGAGAGGCATAGCATGTAGGGTGTTGACTAGTAGAGCCAAGAGAAGTAGGTCGACCCGTGGAAGGGCGTGTCTCGCCAACCGCAAAGGAACAAGTCCTGCCGAACTCGGCGGGCCGGTACGCCGTACAGCCCGGGTACCGTAACACTTCTAGCCGAGAAGCCTTTGCTCTCGGCGACCCGTCACAGCGCTTACGCGCTGTCGTCCGCCCTTTAGCGGAGGACACGGATATCTAAGCCAGAGACAGTCAGCTCAGCTGACCTCGTGTATTGACTGGCTTGGGGCACTTGGTCTCGGCGGAAGCGAGCCACCACTGTCCCGGAAGGGCCGAACGCTAGGGACAACCCAGCGCAGGCCAACAAGGGCCGACTAGCTCGGCTATTGTTGTGATTCTTGCCTAAGTAACCACGTATGACGAATTTGTGTGTGCGGCAATACCACAAGTGATAACGCGACCCGTGAACAGGGTGTGCTTGTTTTCGCAGGTGCCAAATTAACCAAATTTCAAGTACTGAGCAGGATGGTCAGGGGAAATGTCGACGTCACGCAGAGCCTGCCCAGCGACCGCCGCCGATTCACCCCTTGCGGGGTCGAACTCAGCTGGCGAGCTGATCGCTGACCTGACGGCGGAAATCGTCGAAAGTGTTCGGTTTGAAGAAGACGAGACTGAAGACCAAGAGGATGAAGGAGGGAGTGATGAAGCGTATGAAGTGAAGGCGGAAGTCTAGTATGTGAAGACGACAGCCGAGTTGCATGCGGGGCTCGACGAGATATCGCACCAAGTGAGCCGGATGGGAAATCTTCGCCCAGTTGAGCGTAACCACGCCGCTGAACTCGACGATGATGTGGACGATGAAGATCACGGTGTTGCGCAAGGGAACGTCCACCCCTAGTGCCAAGAGCAACACGTCACACCGACACGCCGAGTACGAACAAGGTGTTGGCGCGACTCGGCGAGGCGATGAGGTCCCAGTCTAAGTGGATGACGATGTTCGCACCAGTGGCCATGGCTCAAGCAAAATGGCCGATTTTAGGCCCGGAGCTCACTCAACCGTTGAACAGCACCAGTATCAAACAACTCGTGGAAGATACGGTATTGCTGCTGAGGGCAATGGGCTACCGTTGTATTGGTCGCCCAAACATCTTGATCAGATCCAGATGGGATCTCGGCCGGCCATTAAAGAAACATTGTACGGGCTGCCTACCATCCGCAGACGCAAGGATTGGTGGAACTGTTTAATGGCACGCTTATTGGAATGTTACGGGTGCATGCTAGCGGGCGCAGACGGATTGGACGTCTACCTGCCGCAGGTTCAATCTGCTTATAGGACGGTGTACCACGAAGCCATAGTAGACACCCCGTTCTTCTCGCTTTACGGGCTTGATCCCGTCCTACGTCTCGAAGTGGCATTCCTCAATATGGGGAAGCAGTGCAAGAGTAATGAAGTGGCGAAGTATAGCCATGATTTGCTTCGGTCGCTGAAGGACGCCCGGATGCTGGTGGAACGGCAGCGCAACACAGGCATGAGCAGAGGCTCAGTAAGCAGCAGGAAGTGCACTTCGAAATAGGGTATCCGGTCTGGGTGTATCAATTCTTCCGAGCCAAGAGGGGTGAAGCCCGGACGAAAGTAGCGTTCTCCTGGCACGGTCCGCGACCGTGTCCATGACAAAGTCGAACCGGACGGTGTCGGTCGATGTGAACCGGGTTGAAACGTTTCAGAGGTCGATGGACTCGATCGTACATGGATGTAGTGCCTGAAGGCGTGAACCTGGACGAAGCGGTCGGTGAAGGTCCCTAGGAAGAGTCCGACCTACCTGCCTCGAGCTTCGTGGAACGGTGCCGGTTGGAAGGGATGACACGGTTATCACAGGAATGGACTCCCCTCCGCTAGAAGTGGTTGTGAAGAGAAAGGTCAACCGTGATATCAAGTACCTTGTATTAGGTGCAAATTTACGAGACCTTCTGGCTGGTACGGTCGCTAGTGATACCCGCTAACATGAGTCGATGGTGGCCGCCTTCGACGAAGCGGAACGCCGAAGATGCGCCTGCTTGCGTTGAGACGACGAGCCCGCATGTCCGATGCAAACGACGACGCGGCGATGAAGACTTGTTGATGGTGTAAGTGTCGAGTGGGATATGTTGGCTTTGAGCTCGTAGAAAATGGAACGAAACGGTTATCAAAGTGAAGCTCAAGAGCGGAACTGTTGGTGGAAAATGAGTGCATTTTATATCACTTGGATGTTTGGAGACTTCTCGGAAGGCTCTCGCCAAAAGGTGTCACGGATAATGCGGGAGGCCGTGTAAGCGTGTTTCGCGCTCGTGGCAGCGGGCCTATTTCAGTCTTGACTAAGGGTACGCGCGGGTGTCCGACGGTCACGGTCCCGTGCGGGTGGCTTAAGACGGTTACTCGGCGTGGAAGGGTGACTTGGAGGGATGTAGAACGGTTAAGTGAAGCGTTCTGTCGGATGGATGACGGTACTCTGTACACGCCCTGAGTTTGCGTACCCACATTGAGTGGCCCCTTAGATTTGCATCACGAGAACCCTAAGCTAAGAAATAAAGCCCAGCCAGCCAGATTGAAGAAGCAAACCGGTGCAAAGAGGCTAGCCGGCAAGCAGCGGCGGGTCAACGAGGGCGCCGAGCGGTAGTCGGGGAGGATGTCCCGAGTGGAATTGTCGGTCACAGTGGCTACCGTCTGGGACGGGGACGTGGCGAGGACGAGGACGAGGCGGCGGCCCAGGCCCATGAGGTGTGGGACGGTCCGAGTCGTATCGGCTGGAGGGCTTAGCCGTGTGTGGACCGACCTGATCCTCGTGGTTGCCGATCCACGTAACGCTTGCTGACAGTGGGAGCTAAGGAAGGTATCGAAGGCCTAGGATGGATGCCAAGAGGGCGATTCAAGGGAGGCCGGGTTATCGGAAGGCGGGGATTATGAATCCGTGTCCTCTAGCAAGTTCAAGGAGGTACGAAAGGGTAAGCGAGTGTTGAAGGGCTGAGTGCGTGCAAGGACGTCTGCGAGGTACTTGAGACCAACGAGGACTAGGGTCAGTCGTGAATTTACATGTTAAAGCTTTAGTCTAATTTCCTTTACATATCTTGTATTGGATTGTTAGTCTTTAATACCTACCGCTCCAATACTTACTAGCCCTATAACGACTGTCGTCCTTCCCCCAACAGGCCAACTCGCGACATTCAGACCGCTGTGCGATTTCACCGTAAAGGCCTCATAGCCACTAATGCATGCCGAGCGGTCATAAGTGAGGCCAAGAGGTATTTTTGTTGCGGCTTGTTTGCACATGAGATACTAGATTTCCAGTCAACCACAACCAATGCGTTAAGTGTCTCGCCTTATACTTTGTACGCGGTTGATCAGACAGAACACATGGCTGGATCTCCAGCTCCAAAACGCGAGGTGTGTGATCTGGAACTTTTGGCAGCTCAAATTGACACTTGGAGAAGGCCTCCGTTGTACTGAAAACCCTGAGCTTGTGCCCATCCCTTTAGTAATGCCCCACCCACCTACCACTCAAAATATGGCGTCTGAGTGGTGGCATCCGATAGTGCCCCACTCTCTTTCAGTACCCCACCTTTGATAATATTTATCAGAATTTTCAGACCGGAGTTTGCATAAATCAATTGCCATTTCAGCACCAACCTCAGTGACGACGCCGGTCGAGCTCAGGGAGCAGCTTTTCACCTTTCATTGTCAATTGCGAGTCGTGACGATGAAGTTTAAGTTCACTGCGGAGAGAAGCTGTCTATAGTCCAAAACCTGGAGGCTTCGAGCGCCCGATAGCCAAGAAGCATAATGTAACGGGGTTACATGAAGGGTGACTTGGCACTCTTCAGAGCAGGTGTACCCAAGTACACTAGGTGATGTAGCCAACAGCACTATGACGTCAAACGGTATTGACGTCATGGATAGGTACCACATATATGGTACAAAGACCTCAGAGCCACTCAATAGGATAACATCTAGGGTACTTTATAGGTGACTAATAGTTAATATGTAGTCGCATTAAAAGGGGTCACCTATATATTCAGTCTTAAATCTACCTAATTTTGGTAACAGTCCCACAGGGCAGGGCCTAGTGGACTGCCGTTCACTGAGCGTTTGTATACTCTTTGGAAGTCACACTTCCTGTGCACAAGGTGTTGTGTGCCCCATCACACTTGGTAGCACGTGTAGTCAATCCACGCCTACGCGGGTACTACCTGAAACATCTGGTCCCCAAAACATGGACCGGAATGAGTTTCCTTATCTGAACGGCTCAAAGTTTGAGTCCGTTCGCTAGATGACTGGCATCTTTGATATGGATGCCTTGCAAAGCTTGGCGTCGTCAACGCAAGCTGAGCAGATCGAACGCGAGACCGCGATATGTACGAGCGGGGGCTCGTCGAACATGTTCGGAGCAACCTGCAGATTCTGGCCGCAGAGCCGAACCGGTCTACCCCAAGCCGCTGAAGGGAAGGATGGTGAAAACCTTCCCTTCGGATGCGAGAAGTAGAGCTCACACGGATGCGGCTCTCATCTCTTCGGAGGTCCTCCGAGTGGCTTTCACCCTCTCCAACCTTGCGCGGCGTGCTAATGGTTGGGCGTATACGCGGGAAGTGACAACGCCTGGATGCTTCGCATCCTGGGCTCAGCTGTGTGAACAGCTTAGAGCCGCGTTCCTCACGGCGACCAATGAGTACCGCCAGCGGACACGCTTCCTGTCATGTAAACAGGAAGACGTGAGCTGCACGAGTACATCCAGGAGATGCGCGAAGTCACCGCATCCCTGGTGGGAAACCCACTCCATGAACACATCAAGGTGACGGTGTTCATGGACGGCCTAAGAGTAGGGGCAACGAAAACGTTTCCATCCCAAGCCCGTCGTGCTCAAGGGTCGCTAGCAAAGGCCGCGACCCCATGGACAGGGGAACGTCTGACACCAATAGGGGGCTACTGGGGAAGATATAAGCCTTCATGAGCGGTGCACGGGTGGCGCGCACCATGGAGACTTAGCCCCCTGAGCGGCTTCGCATTCTCGAATCGAAGAAGGGCCGCGGTGGGCTGTTAGTAGTACACGTAAATGTACGGGGATATACCCATTCCTTCCGAGTCTTGATAGACTCCGAGGCGTCGAAGCACTTCGCACGCCGCCAGACAGTTGCGGAGAACAGCAACAAGTTGGACGATGCTTTAGGAGAAAGCAAAGACAACGAGACAGTGTCGGTACAATTGGCCGACGGAACGGTGATTCCCTTTCCCAAGATTCATGTGGATCTAGCTGTGAAGTTCGAGGACTTGACAGCATGGAGCATATTACTGTCCTAAAGATGGACAAGTATGACTTGATCCTGGGCATACCCTGGCTCGAGAAACATGAGCCATGGATCGATTGGCGAAACAAAGCCATCGGGGCCAGCCGACCCGTAGTTACTGGCAAAGCATTGGTGCGTCATGTTCCCACCTCTGCCAGGAACTGGGGTGTCCGAAAGGGGCGCCGGGATGCAAGAGCATCCAGTGAAGTTTTGGTAGCCACCGACATATTGAGCGACTCCCTACAAGCGGTGACAGCAGAGCTGCACCTGGTCGAGTGCGACAGTCCTTACAGGATATCCCTCGGCCCCCGCCGGAATCTAGATCGGCGGCCAAGGCTTCAAGAGTGGCGGTGCCGGGTGGCAGCGCCGACCAGGTGGGTAACCTAGGTCCACATCAAGTCACCCAGACTGAAACTGGCGAGGAAGACGAGCGAGGCGCTTCCTGTGTGTGTGCGGTAAACCATGTTCCACACCGAGTCACCCAGACAGAAACTGACGAGGAAGGCGCGCGAGGCGCTTCCGGTTTGGGTAACCTTGTTCTACACCAGGTCGCCCAGACCTTAATTAGAGAAGAAGTGGGAAATGCACTTCAACCATATTCCACACGAAGCCCTAGAGGCTTTGGACGTCGTCATTGAGACGTCCACAGACGTGGGTAACGTCGTACCACGTCACGGTCGCCGTGGTCTACATAATCGACACCGCAAGTCGCGTCTGAAGTCATTTCAGACTGGAGTCGCTTCAAGCGACTCGGAACCCAGGGCCCGGGCTCTTCCGACGCGGCCATGGAAGGGTGTTATCACATCCTCGACGGCGAGACCGGTCATCGGGTCAAGGCAGGCGGCATCCAGCTAGGTCCGCTGCCAGAGGTGTCAGAGCTCCTGAACCTCGATGAGTTGACACCTGCAGACTTCCTAGCCGACCTGAAGGCAGGAGAAATCGCGGAGGTGGCACTCTTGAAGCAAGAGTCCACTCCAGAGGAATTGAATTCCTCCTCGGTTATGAATGAGGGCGTCCTGGAGGCATTCTCCTCCCAGCGTGCCTCGCGCTTGGTTTCTGAAATTTTCAAGAGCCCGAAGGATCCAGTGTATCCTTTAATGAAGGCGTTCGAGGACGTGGTGTTCAAGGATCCACCGTCTCAATTCCCACCGGATCGTGGGATCAGGCATGAGATTGATCTCGCGCCGGGCACAAAGTATAGTGTCATCAGACAAAGGCCACTGCCTCGAGAGCAGTGCGAGTTCATGATGCCTTCTTCGCCGCAAAGGCCAAGGCAGGCATCTCGCGGAATCGAAATCGCTGCACTCGACGCCAACCTTTTGCGTTCGGAAGCCGAACGGGAAGTGGGGTCTGGTTCATGCTTTTAATAAGCTGGGCAGCGCAACGATGCCGTCCCAGACACCTACCCGGGAAAAAAGGCTGTTTGTTAAATAATATGGCCGTGTGCGAGTTATACAGCGCCCTGATCCGATAGACAGATACTACCAGATCCTGATGCGCGAAAGCGATATCCCGCTCACCGCAGTGAGCACCCCGAGCGGTATGCTCTGGGAGTGGCTTGTGATATCACAGGGCCTGTCTAATGCCCCGGCATCGTTCAATCTCCTGATCACGCAGTTGCTTAGACCACTTCGTGCGTACGCACAGTCGTACTTCGACGACATCTTCGTCCATAGCCGTACCGAGGGAGGCAAGACAGCTATGGGGGTGCATTGGGAGCACCTCCGTCGAGTGTTGGAGGTCATGAGATTGGAGGTCATGAGAGCGAACAAGCTCTATACTAACATCAACAAGTGCGTCTTCGCGGCGCAAGAGATCCCAAAGTTATCGTTTGCTTCGTTAGCAACGTTGGCGTTCGAGCCTTTCCGGAGAAGGTCAATGCCATTTCGGCTTGGCAAACGTTAAGGTCCCAGAAGCACCTGAGGAAGTGGTTGGTCTTGGCCAACTACCTCCATAAGTAAAGCGAAGGGTTCGCGGGTATGGCTAGACCCTTGTCGGATCTTCTAAAGAAGGATACCGACTGGCACTGGGGGCGTGAGCACCAAGACGCCTTTGACAATGTCAAGGCAAACCTTCAGAAGGCGCCTATCCTGGCACTGCCGGACAAGACGAAGCCGTTCAGCGTCGTCTGTGATGCATTCGATTATGCAATCGGGTGTGCATTACTGCAGCACGATGCAGCAGGATGTGAACGAGTGATCTCGTTTCATTCCAGGCAAATCAAGGCTGCCGAACGGAACTACCCCGTTCATGACAAGGACCTCCTTGCCATGAAGTACGCCCTTGTCAAGTTCCGGGTGCACCGCCTGGGCTCCCAGTCCTTTGTGATCTACACAGACCACACATCCTTACGGACGGCGACGAATTCGCCCCATTTGTCCCAACGGATGGCGAGGTGGCTGTATTTCTTCTCGGAATACAACTTCCGCGTCGAGTACAAGCCTGACAAGCTCAACGTGCTTGCCGATGCGTTGTCAGGCAGGCCGGACTATGCGCTGGCGCTCATAAGACGTGCCACGACGGATCTGTACGATCAGATACGCATGGCGTATCGGGGCGATGAAGCCCTGGCACCTCTGGTGCGTTTCCTGGCCTCTGGCATGAAAGCCAAGGCCGAATGGATCACACCACGTCAGAGAGCCCGGCCCCATCGACACGAGTGGGCCGATGTCCTGTTCTACTATCGAGTGGAGCCCCATGAACCCCCAAGGGTAGTCGTACCAAACGACGAGGATCTCAAGTTTGAAATCCTACATGAGGCGCACAATGCGCCGTCCAGCGGTCACTTGGCCGCGAGAACACATTCCAGTCGGTCGCTCAGTACTTTTGGAGGACCTACATGTACAAGTGGGTCGCACAATACGTGAAGACATGTGAAACATGTCAACGGGTAAAACCCGCCGGGCGTGTCTCTTCTCCTTTGCAGAGCCTCGCCGTTCCAGCAGACGGCTGGAAGTCGATGAGTCTTGACTTCATTTTTGGACTTCAGGCCAACAGCCACGGAAACACCGGCACCTTGGTGTTTTTGTGCCGCCTGAGCAAGATGGTGCGTCTTGCTCCGGTCGAAGACACAGAGACCGGAGAACAGGCTGCGAAGTTGTTCCTGGATGGCGTTTTCCGTCATCATTGTCTGCCGGAGACAATCGTCTCCATTCGTGACCCGCGGTTTACCGCTGCATTCTAGCGAGCGCTGTTCCAACTACTTGGAATGAGGCTGCACATGTCCACTGCCGATCATCCTCAGACGAATGGGCAGACGGAGCGTGTCAACCGAGTGCTTGAGGACACTTTACGCAGTGTCTGTGCGGAGGCTCCTCGCACTTGGTCAGAACGCCTGCCAGTAGTTGAGTTTGCACTCAACTACTGCGGTTCACGCACTCGACCGGGTATACCGCGTTCTATCTGAATGGTTTACGCCATCCACGGGTGCCGCTCACTTGCGAGGCAGCACTCCGTCTTCCGTTCTAAGTGGGGGAGTGGCTCGAAAGCACTTTCCTCCCAGGGCTCGGATATGAGACCTGTTTCCTTGCGGAAACAAGTGGAGTCTTTATAGACACCAGACTGAACGTAATCATCCGTGTCCGTGATGCCATGACAGCGGCACAGGACAAACAAAAGGAGTACTCAGACAGACAAGGAAGAGGAAACATAAACGTATCTAAAGTGGGTGAATTAGTCATACTAGACAATAGGAACTTACCACTCGCCACGGTAAGTTCTGTTGGCAGCAGCAAGCTGAAGCACCGCTTCATTGGAACCTCCGCGGTCCTGGCCAGGCATGGTGCAGCATGTACTATGACCTGCCTAAGTCGATGACCATCCACCCGACGTTCTACGCGGGCCGTCTGAAGCGGTACCATTATCCACAGGGCTCACAAGCCCCAGCTCCTCAAAGCGAGGCTGCGACTCATCTCTCTGCGCGCCCAGGCCCAGAAACCCAAGTCCCTTGCGGGACCGCGGAAGGGGCTCCATACCAAGGAACACCGGCTGCATACGCCGAGTATGAACCATACTGATACGGCTGGGAGTACGCAGGAGGTACTCCCGCCTGGGACTCAGGCCGCAGGAGGTCCCGGATGAGAGACAACTCCTGTTGGACTCGGTCCATGGACGCCCAAAAGGCATCGAGACGTTGGAAGATCTCATCCACGTCATTTGTACGACGGTCGACCCGTCCTTCAAGGGGCGACAAGTCATCGACCAGACGATTAATGTCGTCACGAATCGGCCCAAGGACCCCAGCGCTCGCGGCCAGAGCGGCGGAAGCCCCGCCCACACCAAGTCCAAGCGCACGGACTCGACAACGAAGAGTGGCGTCTTCAACGACCCGAGGTGGAGCCAAAGGCGGCACACCAGGTCCTGAGCTGGACCGGAGGGGTGGCGCCTCATACGCGTACTCGTTCGAGGGCACTACCCGCTCTCCTCGATCGTAATGGGGAGACCCACTACCACGTGGAGCGTGCGCTCCAGAAGCGGCGCGTTCACGGGAAGAGCCAGCTCCGCGTGAAGTGGAGGGGGTACTCGGAAGCTGAATGCTCCTGGGAGCCGTACGAACGGCTCCAGGCTGACTGTCCGAAGGTTGTCGCGATCTGGGAACAGAATCAGCGGGGGCTTCGTAAATAGCTCGGGCTTTCTTGCCCGAACGGGGCGTGGTCGTAGAGCCAAGACCATACCCGCTCTAATCATGAGCGCTAGAAGCGGAATATTTCTGCAGTTCTCGAGAGATCTGCCGTTTGCCTACCACATGGGCAAACTCAATACGCAGATCTCGAAGATCAAGGATGGCCTCCAGGGTGAGATCCTGCCGGAACCTCGAGTTGTCCTTGTGAGCAGCGCGTAGCTACCGACTTCCAAAGACGGCTTCGGCCTCTTGGAAAGAGCAACAGTATTGGGGCATCACGTCTGGATAGTCCCACACAGATCGCAGTCCCGACCGGAGATCTGACTTCTTTCGCCGGCTCGTGGCCCCCTTGAGCGGGATGTTGTGCGGTGCCAGGAGCACGCACCGAGCGATGCTCACATTTTGCAACAGTGGCTGCTTGGCCACCAGGTGGCGCTCATAAGCGCCCTGAGAAGAGCGCCCGCCAACAAGCACGCGAGGCGGCTGGAGCTGACCTATGTAGGCGTCGGCTCCGTAGGACTCATCAGGAGGGAAGTACCCGAGAGGTAAGGTGGTCCCCCATGGACAGGTGAAGAATACTTCACAGGCGACCGGGTCGCCGGGGCCCGCACTCCCTTATGACGGGCAGCCTGGTACTCCGACTGCTGGCCGTCGAGATCGTTGGAGATCTCTCGGTCGACTTGGCCCTCTGCCTCCTCGTCGGGAGAAGAGCTGAAGAGATCCTTGTTCGTAAACGTGATGGCCCCATACCCTACACGGATTGGAGACAGGAAAGTAGCCCGACGCTTACTGCTGACTTCCGAGGTTGCTGCAGCCTTAGCAGCCTTGACGCGGGCAGTTGCCTCAGCAAGCGTCAAGTTCTTGACCGGAGAACGAGGTTTCTCTTCGTCCTCTTGGGTGAGCCTGGTCTCCCTGGCGCTCGGGCGTCTTTGACCAAGAAGCTAAAGCATCGGTAGACGGACCTTCTGAGTTAAGCGGAAATCGAGGACTACGCGTACGAGTTGGAATTGCCCGACCGATGTGGCTATCGTTTTCATTCTATCCCGTGGTGCATGCACCGCGACTAAAGGCAGTGAGCAAGTAGGGGGACAGACCGAAGGCTAAGCTGGCACAAGCAGTGACCGAAGGTTAACGTTTTTATTTTGACGGGGAACTCCAACCGGAAGACAGTTGGGAGCCGGACCGACTTGCAGCAGAAAGCGAAGTGAAGCAATCCTCGATGGCCGGATGCACATGTCTACGAGGGCAGGGTGACTCGTGTGTGGGTTCATGATCAGTGGGATGCCCAGGATGAACCTACATGGGAACCAATCTCCAACCTCACCTGTGACGGAATGGCTGCGACTACGCCGACACAGCGAACGCCGATCGCAAATTGGCCAGGTCGCTGATGAAGTCTAGGTAATCATCATTGCCAAATGGATGACCTGTACTTGGGGCAATGCAGCCCAAGAGCGCAGACGAAAACGGCTACCGCAGCAACTACATATAACATTTGAGCTGTGAACGGAATCTCGATATAAGAGGGATTTACGAGCGGATATGGACTCGAAGCACGCCAACTGCATTGCCGCAACAAGCCGATACTATGCCGGCCATCACTGAGTCTTAGTCTTAGTCGGCGGAACGCTCGATAACAGATGCAGCCGATGCCCCGCCAGTTCCAGCGCGCTGTCAAGCCTCGATTCGCTAGTACCACGCAGATGAGATATTCTTGTCAGTCCGGTCCGAAATACATCTTCACATCCTTGACGACATCGTTCTTAATCGTTCTCCGAGATATGGACAATTCGAGGAAGCGGTACTTGGAACGAAAGTGGTGTTGTAGGGGTGCTCAGACGAAAAAAGTCGACCCAACAGTTACTGCTCCGTATCCAGAACTGCCACACTGCACTATACGAATCGTCGGTGGCAGGAACCCACGACAATACCTCAAACGAAAACAGGGGCACCCGACGGCTCAAATAAGAACTCGGCCGGCAACGCTTGAGACTGCTTGTCCTTCTGAACACATCACTTCCAGACCCACTTCCACAACTGCGTAAATTTGTTCCTAGGGTATCAGCACGCTTATTTCGTGCTTGGAGATATTGGTGCCAGGCCGTTCAAGCAGCCTAAACGAGAGATGTGTCCCCACTGAGTCCCCCCCCCTACTGGTGTTTCCAGCGCATCTTTTGCAGCGAAACTTGGAGGGCAGTGACTACGCTCCCGCAATGAACTTCACACGTCGTCACTCTCCGAGCTCTCGTATTTATGATCATATGCTTGGCGCTGAATTTCGACGTTACGGGCAACTTTGGTTCCACGAATCAAGACATGCACATCCAGCATAAATGGTTTCACAATAAACAGAAAAGCGCGGTGAGGGAGCTTCCCGTGGAAGGCTTGATATGGGTGCTTGGGACCGACACAATCGGCGAATGCTTGACCCCTTTGACTGAATTTGTAGTGGCAAGATCTCCTGGAATAGGGAGAGGTGTCATGAAAATTGAGGATGCGAAAGCAGCATATCCGAACATCCGAAGTCGGAAAACCACGCTCCGCGAACACGTTGGCAAACTCTAAATCCTTGGACGATGGACGTGTCAGCGGTTGCTACCCTATAGCTATGGGAGCGAGTTCTTCGGTAACGTGGCGCTGTTCGGATTGGGCCCAAGGGCCACCGTCATATGACCCAGAACTGTAACGTATGGGCATACAGCCTTGCCATTGATCCTTAATGGTCGTGGGTCTAGTGCTGGCATGGAAGGACGCGATGGAGATCTACCTCAGTCGCGTGTCAGTTCCTTGCTCAAAGGCCTCCAACTCGGCAGCTGTCAACGAACCGTTTTTCTTCTCTTCTCCATTATAACGTCAAACATCTAGACGCAGACCTCGGCTTCAGTGATGATTCAGATCTTGATGTAAAAGACGACGGAGGCCTTGGACCGGAACTTCACTGATTGGGGTTCATTCCTTTTCTTGAATGGTGACCTGAGCGAGCTTTCCTGATCTTGCGTGACCAGCTGAATGCTGTTTGACGCTAGAGACCGTTTCCCAAGAGGTGACGGTTGTGGAGGGGGAGACCTTGTTAAAGATTCCAAATACGCCAGAGCAACTCTCGTTTCCGAATTCACTGTACCACAAACCTCAATGGCAAATCTGGTAACTCGGTTGTGTTCCTGAACCATCCCCGACGAGACGGTGGCGTAGTTAGTAGTCGCAGGGGCGACTTCAATTGGTGGAGTGTCGCGTAGACGATGCACTTGATGAGGCAGTTCGATTTTTTGTGCCTTAGCTAACGTGGATGGGTCCATATCCATAACAAGATCTTACGTAATTTCAGTCGCTTGTGGATCCAGGTCTAGCAAGCCAATGTCAAGCTCCCCGAGGCATCGCCTACAACACCACAGTCAAGGAGATGATGAGACGAAGTTTATGATGGAACGTAGCATGGACATAATCAGCAACAAGTCGGAGTCCAAATTGCGACCTTTAACGAACTGCCGAAGGACCCTGCTAGCCCGAAGTGTATGTTCCACGACGAACTTCATGTCCAACAGGAGAGCACGTTGCATTCGGTCGGCTGCAGCATCTCCCTTGCCTGTGAGATGACGATGGAGGATGCTGATTCGCTTCGCACATACTGTCAAGTCCTTCTTGAAGAATTGCCAGCCACGCTTGACCTTGTGCGCCAAAGCATCGCGTGAGGCGTCGGCAGCATTCAGGAGTCCAGTGAGTTTAGCCGTGGTTTTATTTTGCGTGTCTACCTGAGTCTGGAGAGCTTGTCGCTCTCCAGACTCAGGTAGACACGCAAAATGAAACTTGTCGCTGGTGATATGATGGCTTTCTGATGCTTTCCAGAGACGAGTGAGCTCCACAATTTCAGCGCGGGCTTGCACGACAACAACTCAACCGTCTCGAGCTTCATCTCGAAAGCCATGGCTGAACGTTCAGCTGCGAACTTGTCCGCACCAGCCATCGTGACCAGAAGCTCGGAGGTTCCCGGGTTCTTCAGCGAAGCCCCGCGGATGTTCAGGCTAGCGAATTTCGGCAATGAGATCGGGAATAAACAAAGTTTCGTTTTTTTCCCCCGCTACGGCGGGTTAGTATCAGCTGGGCAAGACACCAAACAGTCTCAACGAAATGCGCACCGAAAATCACGGTTAGACTTTTGGATATTTCCTTTGTCGCATCCATCAGCAAGCCATGCAATATTGTCCCCTAATGTCAGACAAACGAGGGGCAAGCAAGTGCTCCAGATGCTGGAAGGATGAACGAATTTTTGATGATCATCTGATATTGGTTGTACAAGATGATAAGTGGACATGACTTACCGGTGATGGCGAGCCAGCAGAAGTGATGGCATGATATGGTGTCAGACCAGGATCCTCTGTCGGGACAACCTTGTCAGAGTTGGGCACAGACGAAGGTGCCCTCGGCGTGGCTGTCATCAAAGCCGACGGCGAGTTAGCAGATACAAAGGTCGACGCCTGCGTGAGCACTGGAACGTCAAACTACATCCAAGTGGATCATCTATGACAAGACGCGTCGTGACGAACCACCGAGTCACCATCAAGCCCGGGTGATGACCAGAAGCCTAGCAGACAAATCTCTATCCAGAACAGGGAAAGCAGCACTGGCGGGACACACGACCGGAGCTTCGATCGTGCTCTGAAACAAGACCGATACAGAAACATCAAACCGACATAAGATGTCGTACAAAGAGACCAGTGTTGTTGCGGTCAAACGTACCGACGAGTTAATACCGTTGTAATGTCCATAAGAAGGACCATATCACGAGCCCATGAACACAGCAACGGACAGACGCCATGACGCTCGGTTCGCGATGCGTTGGGAGGGAGGGGGGGGGGGCAGTTGAGCTGTCGGGAATGGCCCCAGAATGTGGCCACCCTCGTTACCGCCGTTAACGATTCGATTGTCGTGACCCCCTGTGGAGAGGGTGAAGGTTAATGTCCAACCGGACGCGGATTGGTCAAATAATACCATGGACGTGTCCCACACGGAACAGTGTGTGCTAGAAGACGTCGGCAACGGACAACCACCACTAGTCGTGTCCGAATGGCTATCCGGACAGCCATCTGTCGAGAGCAGTCGCCGAGATCTCGGCGATTACATAACGGACAAGTTCACATTAGATATTTTGTATGAAAAGGAAATTGTAGATTAAGAGATAATCGCCTTCATGCGCAACAAACAGAACCGTTTTTTTCCCGATCGCACAAGATTCAAGTCCGGCTGCGGTAAGGGTTCGCAGCGTTTGGTCCTGCTCGATCGCCAGAATGATGCCTGTCGGTGGACACGACGGCTAGTTGAATGTGTGCCGTGTTCATCCACCCGGCAGCGCCAAGAGACGAAGAAGAAGCGTCTCGAGCCGAGTGCCGATGACGAGTTCGTCCGACCCAGGAGTGCTAAGGAAAGCCTCGCTACCGGCTGAAAAGTCCAGGACCGTCCCCTTCCCTTTTTTCTGATCACCAGCGAGGTTGCAAGAAGTGTGCCTCCATGATAGCAGTTAGTCTTTGCTCGTGGCTAGGGATGTTGGAGTGCTTGGCTGACTTATCGACGAGTCAAGGCGCACAGGGCCACTTACCAACCCGGTGTAAGGCAGAGTCAAGGCCTTCAGGTCGAAACTTCACCCCATATCCGCCGAGTCCAAGTGGACAAAAGCGTGTCTTGTGGGTGGCAAGCACTGACAGACGTAATATTCGCGTGTGTTCCTACGCGACACTTGATAGACACATTTCAATTTTAATTCCAATTCCCTGAAATCACTTCCAACCTCTACAAACTTATATCCGATTCTTACCAAAAATAAATATTTTGGCGCGCTCCATTTCGCGCCTGAACCAGGTTCAAACAGTGCCGATCCCCATACTCAAAGTAAGACCATGGCCGACAACGACGTCGGAGCAGCGTCCGCGCCGCCGGCGTCGACGCGCGAGCTGGCGTCCCAGCTACGTGCCAGCCTCTTGGCGCTCAAGCGCGACGTAGCCACGTCCTTCCGCCTGTGCGGCCGTGACTTCGGCGTCTTGGGCGCTGAGCTCGTCTCTGCGCTGGAGCGCGGCAGGCAGCGGGAGCGCGCGTCGACCGACGCTTTGGCCCACGAACGCGCGGCCCGCGGACAGCTGGAGACGCGTCTGGCCGAGCTACAGGGCAACATCCGCGTGCTGTGCCGCGTGCGTCCTATGCCGGTGGCCGCCACGGGCTCCAGCGGCGAGGAGAGCGAGGGTACGAGCCCGGATCGACGTCGCAAACGCGTGCAGGTCGAGTCAACCCAGGAGCTGAGTGTTTTCTCGCCTGTGGATGGCGCCCTCTACAAGAGCTTCTCGTTCTCTAGGGTCTTCCACGAACAACACTCGCAGCTCACGGTCTTCAAGGAGGTGGCGCCCCTCGTGCGCTCGGCCGTTGCGGGCCACCACGCTTGCGTGTTCGCCTACGGCCAGACGGGCGCTGGCAAAACTCACACGATGCAGGGCACGGAAGGCGACAAAGGACTCTATTACAGAGCAGCTGAGCTCATCTACGCCTCGGCAGCACAACAGCAACACGTCTATGACTTCTACGTGAGCGTGCAGATGGTGGAAATCTACAATGAAGAAGTCTACGATCTGCTAGCTCAGCCCAGTGGTAACACTTCAAGCACAGGCTCTACACCTTCTACAGCTACAGGTTCAGTGGACAGGGGCTCGCCGTCAGGTTCGAGCATGGGATGCCACGTTGGCGCTACCAGCATGTGCGGCAATCAACTGAGCAACGCGCCGTCGACACTGGAGATCCGACATGGCGAGAATGGCGTCTACTTGAAGAACGTTGAGATAGTCACTGTGCCGAGTGCCAAGGAGCTATATGACGCCATTACTCGGAGTAAAACCAGTCGCACGGCGATAAAGAATGACCACAGCAATCGCTCCCACACCGTCTTGATGATTGATATTCGACGTACGAGCAAGGCAAACGGTGAAGCTGATACAGGCAGGTTGGCTCTTGTGGACTTGGCAGGCTCGGAACGACTTTCGAAGACGGCAGACACCCCGACACTTACCGTGCGGGAATCGCAGCACATTAACAAGTCGCTCGCAGCTGTGGGTGACGTTCTGTCGGCGTTGCTGGCCAAGGAGAAGCACATCCCGTTCCGGAACTCGAAGCTTACGCATCTGCTGCAGGACTCACTGAGTGGTAGTGCAAACCGCACACTTCTTCTTGTGCACGTGAGCCCCAGAAGCGCCGACGTGAACGAGACCATCAACTCGCTCAAGTTTGCGTCGCGTGTGAGTCATATTCAAATGGGCAAGTCGCGTCGCACTGAGCGTGCGGAGATCACTCGACTTAACGGAGTGGTACGGGTCTGGCACGGTCGTCTATCCTAGCTCAGCTTGTCATACTGATGTGTACTCATTTTTGTGTCTACAGGTGGCCAACCAGGTTTCCCAGATTCAGGCTCTTCAAGACAAGCTGACAGCGGAGCTGGAGCTGCGCAAGAAGTATGAAAAGCGGCTGGAAGAGTATCGCCAGGAAGAGCATCGGCGCAGGTCGAAGGGCGATGAGGCCAGGAGAATTTTACAGCAGATGAGGACTCCGTCACCGCCAGAATTCCCACCGCCAATCTCTTCGCGAAGGTGGAGTTTATACGCTCGGAAGTAAGCAGATCGGCGTGTTGAGGCGGTCGATGCTTGCCATTTCGTTTGATGCAGGTGGCTAACTAGTCTCGGTGCTGTGTGGAATGCGTGAACAGAGAGAAACTTGCCAATGCTCAAGGCCTTAATGGCATTGAAAACGTCGCGGAAAATATTTTACGTGGCAACGAATCTTCGCCCGAAACTGCAGAGATCAGGACGACGAGCAATGGCAAACCAAGTGGAATTTCCCCTCCGACCAATTTCTCGAGACGACTGAGTCTGTCGGCTCTAGATGAAAGAGCTGAGGCTCCTAAACGGACTCAAGTCAAGAGGAAGAGATCGTCAGCTTCTGAAAAAGTTCGCAGGTACGCACGAGTCTGATCACTCTCCTGGTTGACAATTAACATCTGGATCTGCTTGTGACCAGCATCCTCAAGAAACAACGTGGCAACCAAGAAAACCTTCTTGAACTGACGGTGGATGGGACAGACAAGAGCAAGATAGTGTCGAAGCAAGTCTCATTCGATCTGTCGTTAGCAACTCTCGGGACTTCGTCTTCTTCGCTGCCCTCTCGGGAACTCAATCCCCCGGCTGCACCTCGGATGTAAGCTTTGCGTATTCCTTCCTTTTTTTATCATACACTGCAATGATCTAATTATTTTTTCTCTTTATTTTGTAGCCCTATTGGAGGAGCAGTGCGGGTCCTCGCTTCGAACCGACCTGTGTCGGCCCCGACACCAGCGAGGAGGGTCGCAACTCCTAGCAAGCGCATGAAGGCGAAGTCGATTGGATGGCGATGAGCAATTCTTACATCAACGAACCATTTCAGATAAAGACGATACGACACCCGCGGATGTCCTGGTGAGAAACATTCCTCACAGTAACGTTACGTATAATATGACCAGCACGAGAACAAATTTGGTAGTAGCTTTAGTTAGTTACCGTCGGCTTCCCGCGGTTTTTCAACTGTGGTCTGAGAACGCTCTAGAATCGGTCGCGACTTGAAAATTGCTCCGTTGTTCGTCTTCGCTGGTGGTCTCAGGGAGTTCGAGCGACGCATCTTCACACGCTCCGCCCGTTGTGCAGCTTCGTCGGCAGCGTCCACCTCATTACGAGCACGTTGGAACATCTACCGGAGTTCACAAGACCAGATCAACGTTAGTTTTACATCCACATACAATATGCTTCGATGCGACAACAAACATACCGAGCAAAAAGATGCAAGCGTGGTGAAGAACCCCGTCGGGTTTCGCTTTGGATCTTCGCCAAAGTAGTCGAGCACACTTGAAACCTCCTCTCTTGCTTGTGTTATCCTGTCTGCGAGTGTCTTCATTTGAGTTTCAATTTCAGACGCAGCAGTCTGCATCGCCTTGATGGTCACTTCCAGCCCTACGCTCTCGACTGCTTGCTACTCGAAACACATAGCCGAACCGGGTAAGTTAGTATAAAAAGTTGGCTCGTATCATAGCATGACTTTAACAAACCTTTTCTAGAATTCCCAGTTCATTATTGAGACTTGTCAACCCCTTCTCCAACTTCTTATACTCTTCGTCGACTGTCTCGAAAGATTCACGTGCCGCCAATGGAACACTTCGAAGCTCCACCTGGAAGTCAAGTACCTGAGGATGATTTTTCTTCACGATCCGGACTAAATAGTGCAGCACCGTCGTCTTCTGGTTGACTGCCTTCGTGTGCCCCAGACGCAACAGCGAGTCGACAGTGAAGCCCTTGATCCCATTCTCCTCACCGCTTCCATTCAGTGTATTACCCAGCTTAAGCACCATGGCCAGCAAGATCTTCAGTAGTCGGCTACCCCTCACTTCTTCGCCTGCTTTTTGCAAATGTGCTAAGGACGCAGCGAGCTCGGCGCTGCGTGATGAGAAGGAAAGTTTATACACCAAACACTCCATTCGAGGCCCGTATCGCTTCACCTTTGCAATCTCAAGAATAAATTTCTCGGCCTGATTCATACGACCACAATATATCAACAATGTTAGCGCAAAAAAGACACCTGCTAAACACAATTCAAGAATGTACCTCGCCCAGCATCTCCTTATCTCCGGTGAAGCCCAAAACCAGCGCTGCCTCCTCCGAAGTAGGAAGAAACTCATTAATTCCAACGAGTTGCTCGATCGTCAGTCCACTTAGGTTAAATTTCATCACTGCCTGGGCAATTTCGCTGTAAGAAAGCTTGACTCGGGCTAACGAAATGGCGGCATTCATTGCGCGTTTCCCGTCAATCAGCGTCACAGCCTGTTTGCGCTTCAGAGCCTTACTTTGACCACGTGAAGAGTTCTTCTTTGCACCACCCGTGTTCTGATTGGCGAAGAATAACGCCTCGAGTTCATCCATATCCACGTCGAAATCAACGTCATCATCTTCGTCTTCCCAAATCGTCTGTTGGTTCACATTGCTTAATCGATCTTCAGAAATGGGTTGCCAGTGCAGCTTCTTACGCGCACGCTTGGGCTTCACGACTGCAGCCTTCATCGCTGCTTTAGCCTCCGCACCAGCAGACAACTGAGAAATTGTTGCGTCAGGCCCGAGCTCCAATGCACGCGGATTAACACTCTCCGTCACCATCTTTTGCCTGACCGCACCTTCAGGTAGTCCCATTTTCAACATTTTAAAATACTTCGAGTAGATTGGGTCATCCTGAAGCTTCATGTCATTCTTCGGGGCACTCAACTCCGAGACCAACGCATCACCACCAAGATCCAGAGCACGGTCGTCAACACCTTCAGTCTTCATCTTCTGGCGTACTGCTCCCTTCGGAAGTCCCATCTTCAGCATCTTGAAGTATTTGGCGAACATTGGATCATCCTGTAGTTTAACAGCACTCCCATCAGCAGACCTGGACAGCTGTGACACCATTGCATCTCCACCGAGATCCAAAACTCGTTGGTCCACCCCATCCACGTTCATCTTTTGCCTGACAGCACCTTCAGGCAAACCCATCTGCATCATCTTGAAATATTTGGCATATTTCGGATCATCCTTAATTTTCACATCATTCACTGGAGCAGCGGGTTCTTTCTTGTCATCCGGTTTGGGCAGTTTTAAGAAAGATACGTCACCCCCAAGGTCCAAAACGCGCTCATCAACTTCATCTGCCTTCATTTTCTGGCGAACAGCACCTTCAGGTAGACCCATCTTGAGCATCTTGAAATATTTAGCGTATACTTCGTGATCTTTCAGCAAAACTTCCGACGCAGAATCGTTCACGTTGTCATTTGGAGGTGGGCCCACGCATTTAATATCATCTTGAAGCTTTGACACTGTTTGTGTAGCAGTGATGCGGTCCTTCACGTCTTCATAAATTGCATCGGGACCCAGGTCCAAAATGATTGGATCAAGCCCGTCCATGGTTAGTTTCTGTTTCACAGCTTCTTTCGGACATCCCATTCGCAGCATTCGGAAGTAGCTGGCATACTGTTCCATGTCCTTTAATCGGGTTTTCTCAACGATAGGCACCTCATTCGCACTATTGGCATCACCTGGGGTGCCTTCGCTTGGAGGAAGGGGCTTCAAAGTCGAGGGATCCACACCGTCCTTCCGCATGCAGCTTTGAGCCGCCCCCCATGGAACACCACGTTTCAGCATCAACGTATATTTGCTGTCCTCCATGCTTCCAGTCGATGTCTCACTCGCGTCAGTCGACTCCGTTGCAATCTCGAGCAGTGCAGACTTCGTATCCTGTTTAGATAACCCAGACAAAGTCTTAGCAGCGGAGTTTGTGGATGCCAGAGTATTTGCTAGTGAAATAGCCAATGAAGTACTTGTTGTGTCTGGACTCGTCGCTGCTTTCATAAGATCTTCAATCGATAATCCATTTGACGCTAGAAACACTTTAAGCTGATTGAATTCTTCTGGAGCATTTTCCTCGATAACCGAGTGAGTATCTCCACTCACGGTGACGGAGAGACTACCACGGGTCGTAGTGGTACAGGATGAATCTCTCGCGTTAGCTGTATCTCTAATATCTTGTGAGTTAATAGACCCAGCACCAGGATCACCACGAACCCAAGAAGCAGGCACTAACTTCATGTTGGACGGAATCTCCCCACCGGGTACGACAGCGGTCGAGAGCGTGGCCTTTGGGGCGCAAGCATCGCATTCCCACGCACTGAAAAACTTCTTGACATAGACAGCATGATTGGTACGATCACTCATCGTCGTCAATCCAAATGGAATCTTCCGAAGCCCCACACATGTTGTATGATAGTATTTTCCACATCGACCTGCACACTGGACGATCTGCGGTCGCATCATGTAGTCGTCTTCTCTGCATGTATCACACATTGACGAGTCCACAGCTGTAGGGATTGAATACCGTGAGCGCTGAGACTGCATAGCCACAATTTCTGCTGTCGTTTGTCGATGCTCTGCTCGTTGGTGGTAGTTTCCAGTAAAAGGGTCCACGTTCTGCTTAATTGCCTTGACACTTGTTTCTTCCTCCTTTTTGACCGCTATCTCTGCTGCTTCCAGAGCAAAACAAGCCGACAATCCCTTGGAATGCAATAAATCAAGCGCCACGTTCGGTGCGTTCTGAGAGCATTGCAATGCAAATGTCGTTGGGGTTTCACAGAATCCCATGCGAATAAAGTTCGAGTGCATGGCTGGGTCCGGCAACACGACGTGGTGCTTGGTGATCTCTATCAGCCCTTGGCGCACTGCGTTGTTCCCTGTATAATCCATTTTCACGGGGTTCCGAGGCTTCTTGGCGCTATGTTCATGCAGCACCAGATCCACTGAAAACTGGTCCTCATCGAATCCATGTTCATATTGTTTCATCAAGTCCAAGTCGTATTTGTTGAGCGTCACCAAGCCAGGCATGAGAAACAGTGTCGAGTCTGCATATCTAAACAACACTCTTGATGAAGCGTCCACCTCGTCGGCATTGTCGTACTCTTCTCCAAACGAGCACAAAATCGAGAACCCGCCATCCAACTCGACTCCATTCTCCCACAAAATGGCGAAGAATCCGTCTTCTTCATTCCAATCCAGCACGGGAGCTTCTCCACTCAGGGCGCCGTCCGTACAAAAGACCAGCTTGTAGTCGTCCCATATCTGCACGCAAGGCTGCAGCTCCACCGGCAGTTGTCTGAAGATCACGGCTTTGAGCAGCAGTGGCTTGTCGTTCGGGGGGTTGTGCTTCTCCAGCAGCTCGTGGAAGCCCGACAAAAACCTCTGGATGGATGGCGGCGTCTTCTTCCTCAATGCCTGCGGCGTGAGCGACTTCATGTCCCAGCGCTTCCTGTAGAACTCCACAAAAGCGTCCGTCGGATCATCCGCGAGCCTTGCGAACAGCAGGTAGCAGGCCACCACGACGCCGCTGCGAGTCTTACCCGTCTGGCAGTTAATAAGCGCCACGTTCTGCGGGTCCAGCGATAGCCACGCGTCCAGCGCGTAGCAGATGCGAAAGATTAGGTCAAATGGTGGGGTGTGTGCCTTCATGCCGTCGCGTTCCCAGTTGAACTCGAGCATCTGCTCGTGTAGTTTGTCGGCCACGGACGAGGCGTTGTCCGTGTCATCCAGGGATGCACGCCAGCCGCCAAGAGTGAGGAGATGGCGTCCATCTTGAGCCTCAGCTGATTGGACGTCGTCTAGTGCGTTGAGGTTGAAGAGAAGGAAGCGCCCGCGGTGCTGCGCGTCCAGGTATTGCGCCAGCTCGTCTGCATTCACCACGTTGCGCTTCTTGTCCGTGGGGGCGTCACAGGGCGCGCCGACGACCACGAGCCGCTCCGTCATGAAGGTAAGTTCCAGAGAGCGAGCGTCTGGAGGTCTCACGTCTCCCATGCTCGCGCGGCGCACGAGGCGCGCGGGTCCCGCATCGAACACGGAACTCGTGAGGCGGCGCAGAGACTCCATTGCGGAAAATGACAAAAAATGACTTGGGGTTTGTATGCGATATTGTAGCCATGTTTTTTCTTCCGACGTCTGGTTCTGCGACGTTTACCGCGCGCGAAACGACGCGACCACTTCAACAAAACTTTGCATAGTAATAATGGATAGTGTGCCATACTGGAAGTGTTTCATACACCCTGACGATGGAGGCAAGGAAGAGCGGGAATTGGTACGGAGGCGGCAGGGCTGGTGGTTTTGCTTGCTGTTGCTGTTGCTGATAGGGTGTTCGGGGGCGACTCGGAAGCTGGACGGATGCTGATGAAGTTGTACTGCGTGGCTACCGGTAGAGGAAAGGAAGGACCTGCGGTAGAATCTGGTTGTGATTGCTGTTTCTTGCCGTTCCTGATCCGAAGACGAAGCCGCGGGGGACGACGTCACCATTTATTCCTGTGGAGAGATGACGGGTGCTCCATCGGCTGGTGCGAATACGTGCTGGAGCCGAGAGAGATCAAAGTTTAAGACATTGTAGAGTTTATGCGGACTCGTTCTACATTGCATCTTGCGTATGTGGCCATCACTTTGTGTTACGTTAATCCAGCTTGTGTCCGTGCGTCTCGTATGGCAATACAATCAAGCGTAAATCCTGGCCATGAGTCGAACTCAATCGGAGCCAATGAGTAAAAATACGGCTGCTGGTTTCGATTGTAGATCCACACGCGATCATGTCTGGTGTCAACAATAACAACTTCACGGATACCAGCATTTATAAACTTAGTCACCTTCGCCTGCAAGTCTTCGATCCTGTCGGTAGCCGACATGAGTTCGATGACAACTGCTGGCACACATGTTAGAAATAGAGAGATCAGACTAGTCTATTTAACCATTATGGATGGCAAGATGTCTGGTAGATCTTAAGCCTGGTTAATAACGCCGGTTCCTCGGTTCGGTGTTTGTATGGGGCTTGTCCCCTTGAGTGACGGCTCTCGAGGTTGTCTGGCTATCTTTTGTTGCCATAGCATTAGACGTTGCTCCTGTATTTTGTTTCTGCTGTTCGATACTCTCGTTTAGCCACAGCTCGTAGCTGCCGCATGCTGGAGTCCCAATATTCCATTACGCTACCTTCGACTGTCACTGCCTTTTGGTTGAATGTGACTCAGTTCCGTTGAATCCATAAGCTGGTTATACATGTGCTACTGAGAATGTACCAGATCCGCTTCCAGATGACTGTATATGAATCCGCCGAATCGGGGTGTTCCCTGGTGAACTGTTCCGTGATCACTTTTAATATTTGCGGTGAGGTTCTGCTCGCGCCGCTGGCTAAGAAGCCTTGCAATCTTCCGAGCTCCCATCGTTCCCCGGTCCATGGCATATGAGCTTCTGCCAACACGCTTGGGGGCAGGGGCAGTTCCAAAATATGTGTTCCATTGTCTCTTTTACTCCCTGGCAACAATGTAGCTTGCGGAAGCTATTGTCTCGTTCTCGACCAGAATGATAGAGTTCAATTGCCTCATCGCCACTCTATATCCCACTCAAACTTGGTACTCCGTTAACTCGTTCTTTGAGGCCCAAACTTTTGTTGGCGTCTGATGTAAAGCTGCAGATTGCCATTCACTATCGCGTGCTGATTTGCTGAGTGACTCCAATAGTCTTGTAAGTGTTAAGCCTGAGCCTTTGTATCTTCGATATGGTTGTTTCTTCAGTGCTGGAAGAATATGTTTGTTCGCGATGGACTCAGGCACTGTCCGTGGGAACCCATGTATGTCCGGATGCGCATAGAATACGATATTGCCCAGATCTTGGAACTTTCGGAGTTTGTGGCAGTCTGCTCCCGTACTGGGGTCGTCAATATTGTTCTTTGCTATCTTCCAATGAACTCCATTGTTCTCTTGCTCCAACATGATGCTTAGCTGTACAGGGTCTGAATTCACTATGGTGGCTCTGATCCTACCCACTGTGTTAAATTCCCAGACGTAGGCAATTTCCAGTTGCGTAGGATGCCTCAGCTTAAGTTCATTCCGTACTTGCAGTCCCTCACCAATTCCAATTCTTGGTGCACTTAATAGTATCGCTATCCCCCATCTTCTTAACTGTGCTTGTTGATGCATGGTGTCGCCGGCCTTCGGAATAACCAAATTTTGTGTTCCTTCGATCTCCCGTTCGCAACAATTGTAGTTCCGCAATAGAGCAGGACTGAATCTTATCATATTTCGATGAGGACAAAACTCCGCCTTGCTGATCAACTATCCAAGGATTGTCAGCCCACTGATATGTGGGTCAGAACATTTCCTCCTCTGGAGTCATTTCCTGGGTTGGATTGGAGTGGTCGCGCAAGCTCCATGACCCATTCCTGTTGTGTCGTCCAGCTGACTGCATCAGCTGACATCCTGTCGAGCTCCCGCTCATATTGCTGCTTTTGTCCTTCTGGTTTGGACATTGTCGGTGTTAACCAGGATCCTACCATTTGCTGAAAAGTGTTTCCGGGTGTTTGGGGAGCTGTTTAATTTTCTCTTGGCGCGGTGAAACTCCTGTTGTCCAGTCCTGCGTCGTTCCTCGTTGAACCCATGCCTGTCAGGCTGTGAGATACCGATCCTTGCGTTGAGTGAGCCATAGAATGGCCTGCTTCTTCCTTTGCGTTTTGCACGCTATTAGTATTGATGCCAGCCCGATACCCCGGCCTGTTTGGAGTGTATAAGAGGGCTGGGTTGATTTTGTTGCGGCTTGCCTCCGTACTAGTGGATTGCTGCCACACAAAAAGCTTCTGAAGATTCCGGAGCTGCTGCTCTGCCCATTGTGGTAGGTCAAAGACTGCTGCAGTAAATAATACTGCTGGCAGCATTATCACGTCGAGAATTAAAACTCTGTTCTTTACGCTAGTGGCGACTTTAGTCGCTGTAGCTAGTCAGTCTCCTTTGGACATTCCGAATCCTCGTTGCCCAAATCACATCCGTAAGCTCTTCAGTGCCCACCGCATGACCTAAGTTCCGTGCCGTCGTACTGGTATTCCGTGAAATGCTGTCGTGTTCACTGCCGTGTTCAGGAAAATGATCTTGCTTTTTGATGGTTGGACTTGTAAGCCCGATAATCGTCCAAATCGCTCCACGATGCCCATCACTCTGGGAAGCTGCTGCGCCTCCTGCAAAAAAAAAACTTGAGTCGTCTATACAAATGCTGAGAATTTGTGTTCTTTGTCTTTACTACCCGGTACTGGTAGCCCTTTGATGATCTTATCTTGTTGAATTGCCAATGCTAGTATTTTTTTTCCGCTGCTAGTATAAAGAGTAACGGTGCTAGCGGACATCCTTGCCGAATACCAGAAATCACTACCAGTGGATCAGAGAGTTCTCCGTTGCTACAAATTGTGCTGTGGTGCCGTCGTGCAATTTGCGTATCATATCAACGAATTCCAGAGAGAATCCAAGTCGTTGAAGTGCCACGAATAAAAATTCCCTAGCCACCATATCATACGCTTTTCGAAAGTCCAAGAGCAAAATTACTCTACTCAGCGTTGCTGCTAGTCGTGTTCTGCGTGTGCTGTGGCGAATAGAGCCAACATCATCAGCAGTGTTTTAAGCATCTGTCTTCCGTGCATGAATCCTTGCTGCGAATCTCCAAATGGTTTTCTCATGACCTTTTGCGCTCGCACTATGATTTTTGTGAACACCTTGTATTCTGTTTGTAATAGGGCGATAGGGCTGTAGTCCATCGCGCCATCCGAATCTCCTTTCTTTCTCAGCGGGATAATTAATCCTTCTAAGAGTGACTTAGGTGGTTCGCCTTCCTGTAACAGCTCGTTTCCGATCGCCATCATTGCTGGAACCAATACCGCCTGGACATCTTGTAAGAATCATTATTGAGACCGTCCGCGCCTGCCGCTTTTTGCCGGCTTAGGGCATTATGGCCTGGATTACCTCATCTGGTGATATTTCTCGCATGAGCTGTTCAATGTCTGCTGCCGTGAGAAGTCTGCTACCTGGTATATGCACAAATTTGTCGAATTCAGTCTCCAGCAATTCTATTGGGGTAATATTATGCACTTCGCCTAGGATCGGCTTCCATTCCGATGCCAATCGGTCGGCTGTCGTCATTTCCCTGTGAAACGCTGCCCCGCTGACCTCGCGAATGGCCGTGATCGTCTGATCTCGCTCCCAGTTATATACTCTCTTAAATTTCCATCTGAGCTACTCCATTGTTCGTTCAGGTCGCTGCCCCATTCTCACTAAGTGTTCCTCTCTAGCTTCCTCAACCCGGAGATCCAGTAACTGTTTTCGCGTCAATAGTCGCACTCTGTTCTGTGCCTGAATCTTCCTACTAACCGCATTCCGTCTTTGTTTATCCCGTTTCTTTATCATCCTGATGCAGGCCACGCACTGCTTTACTGTATGATCCCATGTCGCTGCTGTAACCTGCTTACCCACTTCCGTGTTCATCAGTAATTCCAGTAACTCCTCCTGTACCCGCATCGGCGGCCATTAACATGGCTCGTCCAAGAGACGCATGTTAGCAATATAGAGGAGGCTACCAAGCTTGCAGCAACGTGGAAGAGATTGTGGGGAAGACAGCTTCAGCAGAATGGGCCAGATTTATCCTACTGGAGTATTGATGAGAGTAAAACAGGGGGAATAGCGATCCTACTGAACCCAGCTATAGCAGAGTCAGTAATACCCTGGAGAATGGAGGATTGGACGAACAGGATGATTGCATTGGCGTTGGGAGACTGGAGAATAGTAAATATCTATGCATCAAACAATCACAACGACAGAGAGAGCTTCTTCACTCTTTTGCAGCAGTGGCCGTGGCAGACGAGTGAGATCATATTCACCGGGGACTTTAACAGTGTACAAAGCCCACCGATCGATAGAATTGGAGACAGAAGAAAAGGGAGGCCGGAGAGTGCAGCGCTACAGGAACTAGTCCAACATCTAAATCGGGAAGATGCACGCACTCTCATGGACCATGTCGAGGAAGAGAACGAGGACCCGGACCCAACAGACTTTTTCACGTACTGGGGACCTGAAACAGCAAGCAGATTGGACAGATTCTACGTACCACAATCTTGGACGGCGAACGTTCAGTGGGTATCAATTGAGGAACCACCAATGCCATCAGATCACCTACGAGTAAGGCTGCATCTTCGGAAGGACGCACAGGCCCAACCAGCAAAGAAAGGAAAACGATCAGTGCCTTACCCAATTAAGACACCGCAGCCGCGGGCGTTCTTCGCCAAGCTGCTAACCATTTATTCCGCGTCTCAGCTCTGAAGCCGCCTAGGTTCTGAATTTCTATTGTTCGGTGCCTCTCATAACTCCACTCAATCTTCTGTTCCATTTCTGCTGGTTGGTCCATCCGCAGATAGTGATGGCGCCCATAGGCGTCTGCTGTTACTTCCGCTTGATATCGTATCGAAGTCTCAGCAGGCTGCCCCTGGCTGCCCTTAGTTCTGACGCGCGCGCCCTGCTTCTCCATGTTCGAATGTCACGGAGAAAAACGCGCTACTGCGAACCAATCTACTGTGTTTGGTTGTAGCTTAGGCTTCTCGGTATCTGTCTGCTTTGAGATGTCTCAGTAAGCGAGTTAGCGCTCCGTTTTCGTTATTGTCTTCTTGACCGGTGAGTACTCGAATATCTCTCTCGTATATTACCGCACAAATGAGATGTTGAGCTATACGGAGTTTGTTGCCGACATCACAAAGTTTTAATACTTCATCTGCGCCATATCCATTTCTGCGTGAGCTTGTCTTTTGTCTTGCTGCGATATTCCACTAACCTTGCGTGGAAACACCCTCGGCGCCAACCGCCGTCCAGGTTTCCAATACTTTCTCGTTGAGCATGACTAATAATTCCTCTGGAAACGGGAATCGCTGCACCATGTGAATGCGTTTTGTTGGCTCTGGCTGTGCTGTCTGTATCCATTCTTCCGTGCTACTGCGTTCGACTGGGAACGCTGCTTGCGCTGATGTCGGCCAATGTGCTTCTTGCTTTTGCCATAACTCAGGCCAGGCATCCGCGTGATCCTGAGGTCTGCTTTCCGATCCGAATCATCCGTATCCCGCATTGCTTCTACCCCTTCTGTATACTGCTGATCGTTTTTGGTCCTCATGATTTGTCAGATCTGTTCCCCTTCTGCTGGAATTGTCGAGTGCGCTCGCTTCTGTGCCTTTGGCTTGAGTTTGCGTGTACTTCTCGGAGAGAGTAAGGCCAGTTGCAGGCTTTGCCAGCTGCCATCACTGGAGTTCGTAAGCCGAGTCCGACTCCGTGCATTTCTTGGCGGCCTAGGCTGTTGGTGCGCCCTGATCGCGTAGGATTTAATAAATCTGAAGTATTTTGTAATTATCCGGGTTGTTGTCAACGGAGAGGTCTATTTTTAGCACCTGGTCCTGTTCTGCTGTCGATAACTGGGATACCGTGGTTACCATAAACGCTAGAGTTCCGCATACCTGGCTGGCTATTCTTTCTCGAGAATACCGTAGATTTCCAATTGCAAGTCGTGCGGGATTGTCATTCCAGTTAATCGTTCCTTTAGCTCGATAATGCTTCCGTCCCAATGATCTGGGTTCCAAAGTTCCTGCGAGGCACCTAGGTCTAACTATGGCCGTTCAGCCCCTTCTTTTGTTTTTTGTTTTGAAGTGAGGTACATTAATGCCATTTAACTACCGCTAACGCCACCTAATGTCCATACCCGCTCATGTCAGTAGTGCTATCAGCAGATCTGCGCCCTTGTTCGTGCTAGGCACAGGTGAGTGCCGCTTCCCGGATGGTTACACTGTGCTCCACAGAGTCCTTTCCGGGTCATCGGCGTGTTCTTCTCGCCAATATTTCACGTCGCCTGCTGCTTTGTTCGTGATGGCTGCCCATTGCACGCCACCGTTTGGGTTTTCGCTGGCGTTCCATTCCTGTGACCTGTGGCTATCACCATCTGCATCAGCGCATGCGCCGTCTTGTTTATCTCGCTCGGGTGCGTCTTCCAAGTGACGAAGCCAACGGCGTCTGCCACCCAACGCGTCGTCCAGTATGTGTTTTCAATCTTTTCGCCCTGGTTCTTCTGCCGTGTTACGCACTCTCAGTCCTAAGAAGCCCAGCTGCATTGCATGCTGGCTTACCTCCACCCTGCCCGGGTAATTTGTCCTGCTAGGGTATTGCACCTGGCAGTGTCCAGATACTATGTGCGCTCTGACGACCACCGCCCCGCTGGTCCCTGGCAGTGATGGCCCTTTGATGCCGCCATCGTAAAACACCAAATAGCACGTGGCCGTGTATACAGGCGTCGACGGCGCTCCTAGCCCGTGGTCACCTAGTATCGCGCAAATGATCCGTCCAATCTTCCCCAATCTCGCTCTGTCCCTGTGCATGGCAGCGTCCTGAGTTATCCTCGCGTGTCCGCTGCGCAGTCGTGCTGCAAAGGCTGCTTCTTGATATCCTTGAGACACGTCATTGTGTTCATCAAAGTGTGCTACCCTCCACCTCCACACTGCATGGAGGTATAGCTGCTCCGATACTCCAACATTGCGCAGTGATCCGCTCAATGATGTCGCCCAGTTCTCCACTTTCTTCGTCCGCGTAGTCAGCAATTACCCTTCCGGTCGCCGCCATGATGGCTTTGGGAGTATGATCCAGAGAAAAAGAGAAAATTGCCTCCTCGTATGTGGTAAGTCGGAGCCCAGCTGCCGTCCATCGTGAGATCAACATGGCTCGTAACCTACCTGCGGCGGGGCATATCCAAAACACATGGTGTAGGCACACTCGGCCATGCCGTGCGCATTCCACATGAGGGCAGTGAAGCCCAGCCGAGATAGGATTGTAGACGGAGAGCGCATGGTACCTCACTCGAAACAATAATTGTTCTCCCCATGGAATCAACCCCACGATTCTGCACAGTCTGCTCCACTTTAAAGCTGCAGTCCAGTTGCCGCGTTTTTGTGGAGGCGCTTCCACTTCGCCGGCGCCTTGTTAGTAATTGCCGTTCCGTTGGCTCGAGTCCTCTTAGTGAGCATTATTTTGTAGTGTGTTCTGGTGGCTGGCAGTCGTCAGCGCCCTGCTCACAAGCATACCATTCGTGCCAGCCGTGGGTGCGGATGAACGTTCGCCACGACGCCTTGTCGCCCAGTACCCGTTGCATATGCGTCTCCAGTTCTTGGTGCATCGTGACCTGGACAGCCGTCAGTGACACGTCCTCCCCGCCAGCATGTCTGACAATGCGCCCAGTTGCAATTAAGGAGCACGTGATGTGTTCCTGACTGTCCGTCTTCGTGGCATACCGGATTCTCCCCGTGTGCTTCCCTCACAGCAATAATTGCGGGAAGTTGAGCACCAGTAGCTGCATGAGACGACCGATTTGGCGCAGTACGCCCCCGTTGAACTGTCTAGTTAAAGCTGTGACGCGCAGATCTCCTCTCGTCGACCAGGTCCAGGGGACTATGTCCTTCAGTTGTCTGCCGAGTTGGCTGAGCAGCCGGAAGTGAGTGTTGGGGTTCGTCACTTGGCCGTCACTGTCGTTGAGACGAAGCGTTTTCAGCGTCAAAAACGCAATTCATTCACTTCGAAACGAGCCATATCTGGCGCTTCCTCGCTGATGAATTGTCGACTGAGGGTCCCTTGGATCTCCTGAGTATCTATCACTAGTCGCCGTCCACTCCAGGTAAAGACCAAGCCTCTATCAAAGTACGTCAGGCTGTGCAGTGTTGACACCATGTCAGCTTTCTAAGGTGCCATATCTACTCCTCCGTACGTAGTACAAATGCGAATCCCGGTTGCCCAGATGTCGTCGTCCAGCCTGAGCCCGTTGTGGTGCGACGCTACGATGGTTGACGAGACATACACCTGGCGGTCCACCGCGGGTCCTGACGCGTCGGCCAGCACGTCACCGACAATTAGCATTTCCGGTGTGGAGTGTAGCGCCCATTGACCCACTTTCACTGCTGCCAGTGCTAGTAGCTCGACTCAAGTTTGGTCCCGCCAGACCACCGTGGTTTCGTGGCAGGGAAGCCACGGCCCCGTTCAGCCACGCTCGTCCGCTCACTGGTCCTGCCGTGAAGGGTCCATGCCAAATGAAGTTGTGAATTCGCCTCTGGAAAACCGCCACTATCGTCGTCGCCGGCCATTCGTGCCGGCCTATGTAGAGCAGCATTGGGATGACTATGGCTGCGACCACGAGGCTTTGCTGATCCACCGTCATCGTTTTCTGGGATGCGAGAGCTAGTCTGGTCACGAGTTGTTTGTGCGCCAGCTCCCACGTGTAGTCCACGTCCGTGTTGCTGCCCACTTGAATCCCGAAATATCTTGAAAGTTGGTCTGTTGCCTGGGGCCGAAGAGCTGATGGTAATGTCTGCGAGCTGTGATTCGACTCCGGATTCAGAGCAATCTCGAGCGTTTTGCCTTCGTTGAGTTTGAGGGCCGAGGCCAGCGCGAAAATGCGTGTAATGTCCATGATGATCGGCATTTCTCGGGGCGGACCGTACATACGAGGCCGTATCATCCGCGTATCACCCCATTTTAGGTTCGCCGTACCTGCCCTGCTGTGTAGGGTGATGCGCTTCAACTGTGGAACTTTGTCACTCCGGCGATAGAGAGCTTCCAGTACTAAGATGAACAGCAATGGGGCCAGCGGGCACCTTGCCTGATGCCGCAGATAACACGGACCCAGCGGAACCTATACCCATTTGCCACAAGCCGCACTCTCGTCCCCTTGTGCAACGCTCTCATCACTGCCACGAACTCTGGTGGAAAGCCCAGCCATAGCAGTATCGCGTACAGAAATTCCCGGCCGACGGAATGACACGCTTTGCAAAAATCCAGGACCAGCGCCAAGGCTGCTGCAAGCTCCGGAATCCACTTTGCCTCTGCCTGAGCAGCAGCGAATATGTCCAATGTTGCGTATATCGTCCTGAACGGTACAAACCCGTTTTGGTTCGGATGAATTATCCATGTCAATTTTTCATGAAGGTCTGCGTGGCGAGAATGCGTGTCAGGATCTTGTAATATGTGTTCAGGAGTGCAAGCGAGCGAAAATTGAGCGGATTGGGAGCAGCACCGCTCTTCTTAAGGCAGAATATATCTGCTTCCAGAAAGAATGGCGGTACCACTCCTTTCGGGTACCACGCGTTGAAGAGAACGATCAGTATCGGCACCAGAAGACTCGAGAAGTCCCGGTACCAATCATTTTACAGTCTGTCCGGGCCGCAGACATTCCCTGGAGTGGGACGCTCCAATTGCTGCAGCCACCTTCGTTTCAGTGAAGTCGCCCATCAGTCCCACTAACCGTTCGGCATACTGCCCTGCCTCCCGCCGGGCCAGTGAAGCACCTTAAGTCTGTCCGTCTCCGTGGACCCCGGTTGTTGGAAAACTGACGTCCACGCATCCGTCATCGTATCGGGCTGGTCATGTACCCCCCGTTCCGGTTGGCCGCACGCTGAGTCCAGGCGATGAAAGGCTTATCTCCAAATTTAGTGCTGACGCGTCGGAAGAACTGCTTGGTCGTCTGTCAAGTGGTAACCAACTAGGAATAATACCATTTTATTTTTCTTCTTTTTTGTAAAACACTGAACATAAACCCGCCCAAGAGCCACGTCTATACCATTACACAGATAGTTTCACCCTTTCGCTGTGGAAGAGACAGAGGACCTTCCTATTGCTAATATTCATATGAGCTATTTTCGAGAATTTCATAGCATCTAAAACAATCACCAAATACTCTCGAACCCTCATATCCAGAGGAACAATATTTAATAACTTTTTCTAAACAGATGAATACTAAGTTGTGTAATCACAAGCAGCTAACAAACAACCATGCATATGATTATTATTCCAGAACAGACCAAAAAGAATAAGTTCATCATTAGTTTCTCAAAGACGAACAACAAGTGTGTATTGTTCTGCATTGGGTATCATCTCGAAAATGATGCTCGCGCCGATCGAATGATCGAGCCGGTCAAAGATCGTGTCAAAGAATACTTTTCCTTCAAGAATATCGCTTATTCAGCCAAGTTCTCCAAAGAGATGCAGTTCGACAAGCTGAAAGAGTGTTTCCAGCTGTCGATCAGCGTATTTGAGATGGATCAGCAAATGCTCGAGATTTCAAAGATTCGAACGTCGGGTAAGAGTTACGAGAATGTTATTAATATTCTTGACTACAAGGGGCATGCTATGTACAATAAGAATATCGGCACAGTTCTATTTAAGTATCCTTGCAAAGTTTGCGCTAGAATCTTTAATACATACGAGAAGATGCATAATCATAACCGATGGTGCAAAACAAGATCAACATGAGCTTACTCCAGGTTGGAACTGATGTAAGCTAGTCTAATCAAATCAACCAATCCTTTTTTCCCCTCGAAATCTTGTGGTATAAGAAGGAAACGTTTCTGTACTTAACACTTGAATACTAAGTTATTTTATAATCGTGGTTCAGCTATCGTTCCACTCACAGTATGCATCAAATCGAAGATATGCTTAAGGATCGGCCATATTGCATTCGATTGATGAAACTTACTTGGTTCAAGAATCGGAGGGAATACCCGATCGTTCGGAGAAAATTAGGCCATTACAAATGTAAAGGTGATCTTATCAGATAGAATGTTATGTACCTTGCGATAGGACTTGGTGTCGTCCCGACAAGAGCTGCTGCTACACAACCGCTTTCGAGTATAAATGTCGGAGTTGTGGATATTATGAGATACGTAAATAATCGGAATCAATTGTTTTGACCTATCTTAACAAATAACTACTTAGTATATAGGTTCTACCAAGAATCTACAGAATCGGCCTACTCACCCGAAAAGTATCAAGCCATCAAGGAGGCCATCTCAGCTGCGAAGAAGCGATATTACGAGAAGAACCGCGAACGGATTCTCGCTCGTCAGAAAGCGTACGATGAGAAGCATCGTGAGGAGATAAGCGAATGCCAGAAGAAATACTATGCTAAGCTCGCGGGTAGGATTGCTCTCGACTAAATCCTAACCTTTTTTTTCATCCATAGGAAAAGGTTTTATATTTGAAGGTAAACCCAAATATCATGTACCAAGTATATAAACGAATATTTATCTTTTACTCTCATATACTCGCCATGTTGTCCCACGACGTCGATGCTCTCAAGCGCCTCAACATCCGTTAAGCGATGGAGGTCCTCGTTCCGCGTCAAGGTGAAGAACCAAAATGGACGCAGTGTTTATATCTCGAGCTTCGAGAAGGAGGCCAACCGTAGACTTCTCGAGAAATTATACAAGATTTCTAAATACGACTAACTCGCCACCTCTCTCCACAACAAGCCGTCCGGGGCTTGCTATATTGATAAGGGTCGCTTGATGGAGTCTCATCTCTACGAGCATTATGATCAGACACAGGTCTATTCCAAAATTCGGGAGACTCTCGGTAAGCAGACCAAGACTTTCAAAGTCAATGTTCAACTCGGATACAAGCTGATGGATCAGATCAGCGGACTTAAGCGATACTACTGGCATGCTTCAAATACGACTGTCTTCAAGTCGCCTATCGCTATTAACGGGAAGGATGATATCGAAAGTAAGGTTATGGCTGAGATACAAAGCAAGGACTTTACTGAGCGAATCAGCTTTCCATCATCGAGCTACCAATTAAAGGAGATTACGATGGCTAAGATTGTTGTTAATTACAGAAACCACATTCTCGGTGATTCCAATCAAGATTCCAGACGTTATCAAGAACAATGTTTCTATCATCAATTTTCTAGAAGACCGAAAACAAGTGCATGTTCTTCTGCATCGCCTACCATCTCGAGCAGGAAGCACGAGTTGATCGAATGATCTTTCCAGTCAAGAAGCTGGTCAAAGTGTACTACAATTTCAAGAGCATTAAATACTCAGCTAAGTATTCAAGGAGATAGAGCCTATCGATATCTTACAATTCGATGAACTTGAGGACTGTTTTCAGCTTCAGATTCATGTGTTTGAGATCGATCAGCACTCGCTTGAGATTTCGAAGATTCGCGAATCAAAGCGATCATATCCGAACCCGATATCCTCGACTACAAACCTCATGCGATGTACATAACGAAGTTAGACAATGTTTTATCTAATTTTCAATGCAATGTCTGCTGAGCTGTTCTCGATACATGACAGAAGCTGGCGAATCACAAGATTACCAAGTGTGAATTCGAAATTATTGAGTCGTTTCCAAAATCTCCAACGATCTATCGTCCTCCTCAGAACCAGCTCCGCCAAATCCTAATAAGTTTCGTATTGAGAAGGATCACTAGCATAGACCACTTCATCGTATATGACTTCGAGGATATTCTCAAGCCAACTTCGATCAACCATAGTGAGAGCACTACATTCACGGACCAGTACACACCAGTGTCTGTGTCGGTTTGCAACAGCCTCACAGAAGAGGTGAAATGTTTCATCTCGGCTATTGAATCAGATGTTCGCGTACATCAACACCATCTCTAAGGAGATTCGTAAGTACAACTTCTCGAAATACCAGACATTGGCGAAATCGATCTTGAACGAGAACCGTTGACTGGAATGGACATCCTTGGAGAGATCATCAGTCATCGTTTCCATCTGGCCGATATTGTACAGTTGATTATGGATGATGAATACGAATCACTCATCGAGTTCTTTGATACTGTCAGAGGCAGCCTAGATAAGAAAAATTCTTTCACAAGTTCCGCCGTATCATTAGTCAAACTCCAGTCATTGGGCTTAACTCTGGTAACTACGACATTAATTTGATCAGGTATGACCCCTTCACAGCTATTGGAAGCACTAATATCACATCGGTGATCAAGAACCCGAGTTATATGTGCATTGGTACATACACATTCAAGATGCTGGATATTTGCAACTACCTGCCACCCGGAACGAGCTACGAAAGAATCTAGCGACATACCTAGGTGAGGGCAAGTGTGCTGACAAGATTCGTTGCATCCGTGGTCTATCAAAAGGTGTTTTCCCATACGAGTATATCGAAAGCTTCGATGTACTCAACGAACTAAACCCTAAAGTTCGTTTGGAAGCATTATGGGATGCAGTCGATCAAGGATTTATTATTTGGTACAACAACCTCGATGTCAAACCTTTTGTTATGGCAATCAAGGCTCAGCGTGAGCAATTCAAGCGCTTTAAGTTGGACATGTTTTCAGGCGGTGTATCACTTCCTGGTCTATCGGAAAGAGTCATGTACCAGACTTGTTTCAAGAACCTTACCAAGCCTGAGAAGTCAACAGGTGTTGCCTTTGAGTTCCCGAACGATCGCTTTAACGGCTATGAGAGTCAGGATATCAAGGCCGATCGAGAATTTGGTTTAACTATCGATCACCTCAACAAGATACTCCACAAGCAGCAATACCTCTGTACCCACTGCTTCTGTAAGCTTGACGCTGATAACGCCTCCGCTGATCGTATCAACAACAACATCGGCCACATCGATGGCAACATCAAGATGTCGTGCATCAAGTGCAACTGTGCTCGTAAGAGCATGAGTCCTAAATCATTTCGATACCAGAAGCTCCTCGAAGCCAATGCGACAAGCTTGTTCTTTCCATCGACGCGGAGGAGAAAAAGAGATATACGGCAAGATGAAAGCTAACATCGATGGTGGCCCATCAATCATCTTCAATCGCTTCGCTAAGCGCAACGAGACGAAGATCCGTGGAGGTATGGTGTGTAAGAAGATCATCGGATATGATGCCAATGATGCTCTATATCTATGGGTGCTTGGAAATGAGATGCCCTACGGACGTCTCTCAACTATCGAGGCCTATGAAGGAATCATCGACGACATCAAGGCTGACAAGATCTTCGGCTTTTTCGAATGCGACATCAGAACGCCTGAGCATCTCAAGAATTACTTCTCAGAGATGACTCCGATCTTCAAGAACGTTGCGATCAACTACAACGATGAGAACATTATCGGTTCTCACATGTTCGAGTACAACCAGTCTGGCGAGTCAGGTCGCGAAACCGGCTCGCAAACAGATTGGGAGCTACTTCGGTGAGAAGATTCTCATCTATGCTCCATTGCTCAAGTGGTACCTGGCTCACGGTATGGAGATCTCCAAGACATATTAATTCATCAAGGCTAACTCTCACAAGGCTTTTGCTCCATTCATGGAGGCTGTGTCAGATGCTCGTCGCGAAGGAGATGAAGATAAGACGAAAGCTATGATTGCTGAGATGATGAAGCTCGTAGGCAACAGTGCTTTCGGTCGCTCTGGTATGGATAAGAGCAAACACAAGGAGGCTAAGTACATGTCAGATACTATCAAGGTTCGTGCTATCGTCGAAAAGCAAAATTTCCACGATATTGAGGAGCTGGCTGGCTCATACGAGGTCAGCCTCAAGAAGAGACGCGTCAAGCTCAACAATCCTTTTCATCTCTTCATTGCTATCTATCAACTCGCTAAGCTGCGTATGCTCCAGTTCTACTACGACTGCATCGACAAATATTTCGATCGCTCTGACTTCCAGTATCAGGAAATGGACACTGATAGTGCTTACGTCGCCTTCAGCTGTGAGAATCCATTCAGCGATGCAATCAAGCCGGAGCTCCAGGAGCACTTCAAGCAACACAAGTACGATTATTTCCCGAGAGACTACAACACGGAGGTGCTAAGTTCGACCGTCGTACGCCTGGCTTGTTCAAGGATGAGTCGTCAGGTGATACTATGGTCAGTATGAGCTCCAGGAACTACATTTGCTACATGCCAGAGGAGCCGTACAAGGTTAAGGTCTCTGCCAAAGGTGTTCAACAGGGTCGCGGTCGCAACAGTGATGTGTTGAACCCTGATGGATTCGAGTCTGTTGTCGATGATCAGATCACTCTCTCGGGAACAAACAAGGGCTTCCGCATCTGTAGGGAGACCAAGGGTATGATAACCTACACACAACAGAAGACTGCCCTTAACTATTGGTACGACAAGCGTAAGTTTTAGATGATGATATTTCAACGATTCCGCTAGACATCTAAAAGTGTTATGAACCACATTTTTGTTTTGATCGATACATATATAGATAGTCATTAAATCAATGAGGGTGAGGTTGAAGACCACACGCACAAGTGAACAGCTCCACAGCTGCTATCCAAGCTATACAACAACCCCAAAACTGGTTTCGTTGATGTTCAGAGCCTGTATGAGAAGGCTAAAAGCATTGACAGCTCAATCAGACTCAAGGAAGTAAAAAGCATGGTACACGAATCAAGCTGATACCCAGCAGTTTCAGGACCAAAGCAAACGATTCGACCATTCCATATCGCGAGCAACAATCCAGATTCATGGCAGATCGACTTGGCTTTCTGGGAGACTCGCTCACTGCTTGCAGCAGTCAATATCAATAGTCGATTGGGGTATGTAGAGCTAATCCCCAATAAACAAGCAGATACAGTTCTGAAAGCTCTAAAACGCTTCGTGAAGCAACACAAACCTAGCGTCATAACGAGCGACAACGGATCTGAATTCATGAGTCAACAAGTCCAGAGCTATTTCAAGAAGTTGAAATTACTCATTTCAACAATGAACCTGGAGAACACGCAACGATGGGAAAGGTTGAGCGATTCAATCGCACTATCAAGCAACGACTGGTACGTTCAGGACTTAAGCTAACCAAGCGATTAGTATCCGATTTGATTAATAACCACACTTCAACTAAGCACAGCTTCATTGGTATGACCCCAAACGATGCCAGGGGAATTGTCATTGAAGCGGAGCTCGACCATAATCAAAGCTTACTAGAGGTTGATAATGAATATCACTACGGGTGAGACAGTTGTCTATCGACTCAAATCGAAACAATTTGGTAAGGAATCAGCAAAAATGGACCACGCTTGTTTATGAAGTTGCAGGAATAGATGAATATCGCATCCAAATACGCTCCAAGAACGGCCACGTTCTTTATAAGTCCCCCAACGAGCTCAAACGCGTCAGGCTTGCTATCACGGATACGGATGTTGAACCTGGTCAAATATATGAAGCGGAGGCGATACTGAAGCATAAAACACTACGCAACGGCAAGAACAAATATTTTATCAAATGGAAAAGGTATGACGAGTCGTCGTGGGAGGGTCAGGACAACCTCCGACAAAAAAAAAAAAACAACAATGGGATGAGCACGCTGGAGAAGCATTACTGATCGAGCTTCGCCGGAGACGGACATCTGACCGGCCTCGGAAGTGTCAATCGCGCAAGCTCAATCCTTGCTATCTCAGCTCGTCTCCTGAGCTCTACATACTTTTGACAATAATTTTAGCTTCTTCCTCATCACCAGTGTTGTCATAGACTCCCGCGGCATCTAGAGCATCGTAATCGATGTACTGGATCTCATCCAGTGTAAAAACAATTGGTGATATATATAGATAGCGATAAAAAATTGATACGAGTAAATGCCAAGCAACCACTAAAAGTAACATTCCATGCTCTCGCAAAGGTCTCAAATCCGGATATTACTTCCAGCACGACAAAGATGTACAGATCGTTATGTGCCGCAAGGAGTTCGCGAAGATGCATCAGCGAGTCAGATAATACATCGAGATAGCAACGATCTTAAACAAAAGATCGATGACATACAGAGACTTGACTACATCAAGCATGAACTGATAAGATTGGCGGAGATAATCATTCATATCGAGTAATCATCGATAATCGGTTCTTTCCGGTAGATATTGAGAAACTATTTGATATAACGGCCGCGGAGGCTCGAGATGAGTACGATCGATTGCTCACGAGGCGAAACGATCTCGTCCATCCAGATACGTCAGATGGTTGGAGATTTTAGATATTTACTACCTGTCAGTATTCATACTAAAATTATATATTTAATATTTTAGTCAATACCATATCTGCTATTGTATACTCAAACAATATTTCCGTCATTCACTAGTCTATCGCAGCGCGGACACAAGCGCCAGGAACTACTTAACGATACTGAGCGCGATATATCTATCGATAATCATCTCAAGCAAGGATACGCGGAGACGATATGGGCCCACCGATAACGAACGAGCATAATTCCGATAGCAAGCATGGTCTCGACTGAAACTTAACACTACATCGGAGAGCAATTCAGCTCAGACGACTACATCTATGCCGACTGTCGATGAGAATCGCCAGATGAAGACTTACGAGGCAATAATCGATCTATTCAACTCCAGATTGATCTCGCATCATGGGATCTCCATCCAATGTTTGATCCGCTGCAGGTATCTGATGCTAAAGCGAAACGAGATATGTATTTTCTTGGCCCTCATACCAAGCTTTATCATCGCTCGTCTCGGATCGCCGTTCGAAACGATAAGCAAAGTGAACTTGTCGGTATCATCGACTGGGAAGCTACTCTCGAGCACATCCTCACCCGAAGTAGACTAGTGGATGGTCATGTTCAAGCCCAAGAGCTATGAGAGAAATCGTCTGCTCTATGCACTACGTTCAATGCGCTGAAGAATAACGTCGGTAGTGAGAGGCTGGGTAAGAGTCGCTCCGCTCTAAACTCGATCATCAATCAAGATATTGATGATAATATGTTAAAAGACTCGCGAACTGATGATATCGCTCAAGATCGAAAAAGCATCCATCAACGTCATAGAAAACAACAGAGAGGTCGTCAAGAGTAAGCTCCTGCACAGCTTCAGTGGAAACCTGGGTTCTATGCGGTGGGACGCTCGGATAATCTTCAGGGATTACCAGAGCCACTCAGTGAATATTACATCGATTTAACCAATTTCAAGCTCCGTCAAATCTCGAATCATCGTCAATCCGATAAGAAAGAGCATTATCTTCTATCATGGCCCAATCCGCTCCAGTTTCTCTTCCAAAACGCTCAGAACCGAGACATCGTACTGGATACCAGTGCAACCGCGATAAAATCAACAACAAAACGACCACTCGAGGATAGCGCTGTCTGTGGCTCAAAGATCGATCAGAAGCGGCCGAACCTCAACGAGCTGATTCGATCGGTTGGGACAAATATGGTCGAGGCTGCTGGCAATTATAAGAAGTTCGTTCAGGATCTATACACAGATAATCCTTGGCTGCTTCGAGAATATTACCTCCGCCAGTATCGGAGCTGAATAGCAATACGATTCGAGTGGATACTGCCTCGATTTATTTGGCGGTATTCGCCGAATCAAAAATAAAAACAGAGACGGCACACCGGTACCGAATCTGACTGTGGATCCGCTTGCTACGGCGGAAGCGTTGACTCGTATGAATCTTAGCTGGCCTCAAACCTTCCAAGGTGCTGTCGAATATCTCATTCAGGTTGTGAAATACTACAACGATAATCCTGACAAGATCAGAGTGCATCGATTCGGATCACAGTTACAGCAAATCCACGATAGTCTGAAGAAATTCAATATTATTTTCCCGAGCGATGGTCCATCGATTGATATGGATCTTGAGATCAAACCAGCCGTAAGAGGGCGAGGCCTTCATGGAGCTGGATACATCGATAAGCTGAACAAGGACAAGGATGGCAACCTGATCAAGTATCACTCCAATCGAGGATACAACCTCGCGCAGCTGGAGGGCACCGGTACCTACTCAGCGTTAGGTTACAAGCGGATTGGGACTAAATTTGTCCATCTCCCGAAGTTTAACGAAGGCCTCCTAAACGTAGCTTATCCCAATCGCTCGACCGTCGGAGCACAGCGCGAGATTGGTAAGGATTTGTCGGAGCTGATCACGACTCTGGTATTCGATGGCCCCATCAATCAACAGCTGTATGAATCACTGTCCACGGATGACAAACGAGTCTTTCATGAGCTGCTTCGTATCACGCATACTCAGCACGCGCTACGCGATCCGATCAAGGATCCTCGTGATTTACTCGCTCAAGAGTACATGAAACTTAAGGGAGAGCTCATGCTCGGAAATGATAAACCCGTCATGATTCGTGAGCTCAAGCGAGTACTCGTGGATATGTACTCTGCAAAACTGATTTCTGACGATGAGTTCAAAGAAGTTTTGCTCGCTATCGTATAGCAACATGGTTATGTTCATTAACACTCGACTAATTGACACCCGCAACGCGTACCAGCCCGAGATCAAGCAACCTAACGGAGCTGAAAGCTCTCATGGAGAAGCTCGTAGTTAGATCTCCACCCAAAAATGATTCCGTGATCAGTCAAACCAGATCGGCAACAGCGTATGGGCTTACAATGAGACCAAAAACAACACGTACATTCGCGCTCTAAGTATGATCAAGTCGTTTTTAATTGATCCAATTCGATCTTTAGCTCTTGGATCGCCTTGCATAGTACAGCCGTCAGCGATCCTAGGTCATCCATCCCAGTATTAGACATTCCAGTGTCGGGGTTGATCGGACGACCCGTATCGCCACTAACTGGGATAGGACATACCTCCAATATCTCCTGTGATATAAATACAACAGATTGTCTGTCATCATGTCTCCATTTGAAGACACAAGTCCACATCGCAAGCACCGTATCTAAGCAAAATGGAATGTCATCTATCTCCTACTTGTAATCTCTATATGATCCATTTGCATACGATCCTCCATATATAGCAGCATACCCTATCCATGCATAATTAGCATCACAAATGCCAATTCGGATAGTCGATGGATTGACATGATTTCCGATCGCGGGATAATTCGATTGGATCCAATTCCAACGGTACATCGCCTTATCCGCGAGATTGCTTTTGACATGAATCTGCTTGTCAGCCCGAATTTGGCCACCAGAATGGATTGTGCTCCCGGAGAGACCCGATCAACCGATAACCTACCTGATGTGTTTAGCATCATCCGATTGGTACCATTCACCATCCATCTGACCAATCAGTCGTATAGGTGCCCATTGAGGCCCCTATTGTATCCGCGGATCCCGCCGCGTTATCACCAGCGATGATACCAAATTTGATTGGCCTAGCATTATCATTCCACACCTCCATGCTTCGTCGCCATGAGCCATATAGAGCACTGCTGTTAACCTACGATATGAAACAGACTCGTTGGAGACGTCGCGTTTAATAGTAGACGGCCATGATAGGTAATGCGTACTCGTTCATCGACCGATCCGTTTTGAGCATTAATGTTTTTGTGGCGAATATCAGATTACCACCAGCTGCTGGGGCGGCAGCATCTCGCTCAAAGCAGATAGCTGCATGGGGTGGATATGCAATCTCCGCATCAGCAATGGATGAACATAGAAAACCAATTTCAAGGCTCATTCCTGTAGTAGAGTTATCTCTCTTGATCACGAGATCGTACTTATCGAGCGTCTGCGTTCCTAAGGGAGATAGAGTCGAGTTTTGGCTTCAGTCGGAGAGTAGCAATTCCGCTAATGCCGGAAGCGCAATTCAGTACCAGGGCCTTGCTCGGTTCAGCTACTCCAGGACTCACTACGTTGATATCGGCAATCACCTGACCATTAATATATAGGCTCGAACAGTTGAAAGCTCCATTGACGTCAAGCTTGTAGCTTGTGGATACTCCACTCTTATTGATCGAAATATTGCCCGACGCATCCATGAGCAATCGATCAGAGTTTCCATATCGCCAAAAATAGCAATTTGGTGTGGTTGCACTCGAACTACCGCGACCCCCCTGCTCCATCTGATAGTAGCTGACGATGTTCAAAGCGGTTGAAGATGACATGTTATCGTTTTGGATCACAAAAGCTTTGTCTGTGCTTCCTCTACTAATCGTTAAGTATCGTATACCAATGATACCATATCCGGCATCAGCGACCAGAGCTTTGCTTGGTTTAACCTCACCTAGCGTTGTCAGTGATAATCGAGGACGAGCGATAGATCAGCTTCGGTACCGTTGACGTATAGGCCCGTGCAATTGAATGATCCGATCACATCGAGCTTATAGCTCGTGGATACTCCAATTGAGATGTTTCCTGATGCATTCATGAGCAATCGATCGCTGTTACGATACCTAATGAGGAATCTATTCGCTCCAGAGGCGTGAGCGAACCCGCGTACTCCAATCTCGCATTGATAGAAGCTCACGATATTTATAGAGGCTACAGATGCCGTACTATCGTTCTGTATTACGAGGGACTTGTTTGAGGAGCCTCCGCTAATCTAGAGGTAGTGGAGGCCAGATATAGCATACCCGGTATCAGGGACCAGAGCCTTGTTTGGTTCGACTATACCTAAACTGGTTGACGACCAGCTGATATCGTAAGCAACGCCATCCTGCTTGTACGAGATAGAATCGATGCTGTTGAGAGTCGCGATCTCTTTGTTAGAATTCAATATGATAGCCTTAGATGGCGTTGCTTGACCGGGCGAGGCAGATAGCAAAAATAAATTGCTGAGGTCGACGTTTGAACCATTGAGAGTTAGTGGTACATTATCGAAAGAATTAAAAACGCACCTCTTGGGACAGAGCATTCACTTGGTCAACCATCGGCTTCATGATGGCCGGAGTCTCGGTCGCCTTTGGTTGCTTTGCAGGGACGGCTTCTTCGAAATCTCCATTCTCATCCACAGACCGATACATGTCCTTGGCCATTAGCCACTCACACGCTTCCGAGACATCTCTAGCCGGCTCGAGTGCAGGATGGTCATCAACCGAATGTTGTTCAGTCCGCGACGGAGAAGTTGATAGCGTATCCGAGCATCGGGGTAATCCAGCGAGTCGCAGATGTCCGACACTCGGTCGCCCCACTGTTCGATCGATTCACCCTTCTCACACTTCGTAGTATGCAGGCGTTCTCATAGCTCATACGCCATTCTGCTCAGGAAGTAGTTATGGAACCGCACATTCTACGCCTTGAACGTCTTGATGAAAAAGTCATTCCATCAACGCTCTGCTTCGCGGCCCTTCAGCTTCTGCTGACACACTAAGGGTGGTCTACTCTTCGGAAAACCTTCTTGTTCTCTTCGAGCGCTTCCCAAAACCTACGCGCCTTCTCAACGGTGGTTGTGTCCGCGAAGAAATACGGCAACACCTTCGCGGCATCGGACACGGCCTGTGTGTCTGGTATCTGATAGACGTGTGCGCTCACGGCAGATCGGACTCGTTGCGGAACTGTTCTCCGGGCACACTAACTCCAGTCGTCCCACTTCCAGTCTTAGTCTTATCACTGTCGATACGGGTCCGGACGCAGCAGCTTCTGGAGCCTTCTTCACATTCCATGTTCTCTTCGTAGGTGAGGCTGTCAGAGCCGCGGGTGCTGGACCAGGCCCATAGCCGAACGTCACACCGTACCGTTCGCGGTCACTGCGACACGGTCCTAGCCAAGTAGGCTGACTCCAACCATACACCGTACGGTCCGATCGTCGAACTTCGGCCCCAGTATACACCGGGATGGAGCCGCTTGGTCGACGTCGGGGCAGTGGCTCTTCTCTCGCCTCCCCATAACCTTCATACTTAGCCGGCTGTAAGTAGTACGTTTTGCCATACCCACTGTAGCTCGGTTCATCATACATCGAGCGTCCCCTTCCAGACAGCTCAGCTTCAAGGCTTCTTCTAGGCCTCGGCGATAGCCAGCAACATAGCACTCTTCACCAAACTGGGCTCTGTCTTCACTTCTGGATCGTGCTCAGCTTTGACGCCATCTTCATCATCTTCTTCTTCAGTCTCCTCTGCATCAGCTTCCTTCTGCTCTTCACGGTGCTGTTGTTCCCACATCTCTTGGAACATACCCGTGTGTCCTTGGTCGTCGTCCAGCTCAACAGCTGTTCTCCACCGTTACCACGAGACGGTACCGCGCTGGCGTGCTCCAGCCTCCAAGCGGACTGTACTACCACAGACCGTTCTTCTTCACCTTCACCAGGACGCCCACCTAACCAGCAACTCCTTGATCGTCTCGCCTCTCACCATAATCATCCATCTCGTCGATAGGTCCATTAAACTCGTCACAAACGGCTTCGCAGTACGGTCCTCAGCTCTAGGGACCTTTCCTCACGTCCGTTCTGGCTCGACTCTATCTCCTTTCCGCCTTGAAGTGCGTTAGCGCTCCTTCTAGCGCTGCTGATCAACGTGATCCTCTTGGCACTAGGCACGGATCGAAACTCGAACTTCAGGCAACCGACGCTTGGTATACCACGGCAACCTCCACTCTATCTGCTCCACAGCGAAGACTGTACCCTGCTTCTCCACCATGTGTCGCAAAGCGTCCTTTTTGGGACCGTCCTGCGCTGTATGGGAACGGAGGCAAAGGCCGGTTCAGAAACCACAAGGAAGATAGCCAACAAGCTCACACACGAAGATGCAACTTGTTAGCTTAAAGGTAAATTCACGACTGACCGGATTATTTCTTTCCTATCTTCTTACTTGCGTTCCAAGGCTCCGCACGCGTCAGACTCAGGTCAACGGTCTGCGCATCCATGACACCTCGTCTTGTTCTTCGTACAATCCATAACAAACTTCCAGTATTCGTCGTTCAGCGTCTCCCGTCCTCGCACCCACCGCACGCCAGGTACACTCCTTCCGCACGCATCGCCTTTCACCTCTTTCGAGCCGTCGCCCACGCTGTACCGAGTCACCAGTCAGCGGCGTCTGTGCTTTCCGTCCATGATCCCAGCGCGCCCCCTGATGTGTGATTGCTGAATGGGTGCCGGAGTGCCATAGCTCCACTAGCTGGGGCACCACCCGATAGTCAAACAGCTTGCACAACCGCATCTTGGCGGGTCCGTTCCTCACGGTTACTGTCCGTCCCACGCTATTTCGCGCGGAAAACTCTCATGCATCATGTTGCCTGCCGCTTCCGAGCGAGGCTGGTACCGAGCCCTGTTGGGACGGATCAAACCCGTTCTCACTCGGGACACTGTCTAGCTCCTCTCGTAGTTCTCGCTACATCTTTCGAAGTACCATCGCATACCTGTCCGTTGCCCTTTATAACAGCGCGGACGAGAAACTTGGTGATCCACTTGAGGTGATCATTTATGTCTTCAGGCTCAAGCTCGATATCAGGAGCGAACGATCCCTGCTGCATGCCGTCCGTCTTATCCATAGACTCATCAGCGTCAGCGCTATTATCCTTCTTGACACCACAAAAAGCTTCGTCAGTGGAATCGCTCATCATGCTCTAGTGGATTGAGAAGCTCCGTCAATGTCACCAGGTTTGAGGCATGGATCAAATAAAACTAAACGGGGGGGTCACGTTCGAATGCACCCACGTGGGTCGGTTCAAATGGCTACAAGTACCAAATAGGTGGTACTACCGGGTTTTTTTTCACTACCCTGGCTTACAAATATCCATAAGGAGGAATAAAGAGTTCGTTCCCGACGCTATGATGAGCGAGGTCCACTGACGGGTCAGCTTCCAGCTTGTCAAGAGCGTGTTGCGCCTGGGTCAGCCCATTGTGACGCTTGAAGGTGGCAATGATGCCAGCGTCAAGGGGTTGTCGTTTGCTTGCCGTGCTCTGCGCTGTGAATGTATCATTATTCTTGCGCACTCCAATTTGTGATGATTCCATCGAGTGATAATGTGGAGCTATCACATTTGAGAGATCTACTAATTTAAACTACGTATCAGCCAACGAGAGGCCGTATAGTCACCGGCGGAGCACGTAATTCAGAACGTAAAATGCTGCCATATGCAACTGAGTCAGGCTAGCAAAAGGGGAGGCACCGGAAATGCTCAAAGCAGTTCAAGCGCGTCGCGATCTCGTGCCGCCACAAGCGGGATGCTGTAAGGTTCTACGACGCGGTAGTGTCGAAAGACAAAATGCGAGTATCAAGTACTTGTACCCCTCGCTAACACCAGCACAAAGTGCAGGAACAGTTGTTTCAACCAATTGCTGGAGGAGATTCTTGTAATAGGCCCCGAGGTAGATGTTAGACGAGATATTAAGAAAAATACACTGGCTACGGAAGATGCAGAAAGCGAGAGGTTTACGGTAGCGGTAGACACCAGCGACACACTTCAATGGAACATCTGTATATACCGGTATATGTATGTACATCTCGTGTCCGCATTGCAACACGACAACTTCAAAATTCCGTGGTCTGACGTAGGAGATCTGAGTTCCTTCGAAACGGATGTCATTGCGGAAGTTTGCAGTTGTTCGCTGCGCTCCGAAAAGGCAGTCGCTGAGCTCCTGCAATGGAAATATTCTAGGTTGAGCCCGCTACAGTGCTCGACTCGCTGGAATGATCGGTGCCTGATTCGCGAGTACCCCACGCAGGTTTGCTATGTCTACGCTCGAAACCGTTTGTCTCGATGTCACGTTCGTGCCATAGGCGTTCGGCACCTTGTTGTTACGAAGCAAAGAATTAATATCCTTCATGTCACTGAGCGGTGGCAGTCTCCGCGATTTCAAGAGAGCCTTCCGCAGTATCAACTACTCGTATCCTATTAGGTACTACGTAGTAGTAATACATTTAACACATTGTGAATAGACACTAAGACCGAACTTATGCATCAGGTTTCGCTTTATTTAAGGGAACAAGCCACAAACAAAGCGTACTTAGCACAGGGTTAAGGTGGAGTAAGCTCAAAAATCTCTAACACCAACAATGTAACAGCCCGCCGATACTGAACTTCGCATCGCCATCAAGTACTGAGTAATGCAGCAGACCCTGCCGCCACTGTAGCCTAAGACGACCCAGTCGTCGTCGTCGTCGTCGTCGGGACCGACCTGGCGTCCGGAAACATGAGCTTGTAAGCACCGTAGACGGCCAATATACCGGCACCAGCGCCAAGGGTGACAAAGGCGAACTTTTTAAGACGAGGCCACGACTTCGGGTTCTTCTTCACCGTCTCAGCCATCGTAGCCGATAGCTTGGTAATTGCTTCATCACTAACGTGGGCCGACGCTTTGGCACGAGCAGCCATCATGAGAGCATCCCTCATAAGCTTCTCGTCACCGTTAGCATGCATGGCCGCTTTGAGCGCCTTCGTCATCAGCATGTCCTCCTTCGTCTTGGAGACAAATTTACCCATGATACCGGCAACTTTCTCATTTGAGACGGTCCCGCCAGCCTGCGACCGGAGACGACGGGCCTCGGTAGTTTCAGCGTTGAACACATCAAACTTCTCGGCACTGGCCAATTGAGAGCAGCTCGCCACGAACGTGGCCACGAGCAGAGCGAGAAAGACGGCGAAGCGCATCGTGAAAACTGGAATGCCAACGAATAAGTAGATTCAGGAATGGCCCTTTATCAGAGTGGGCCGTTTCGTTTGTCCGTCCGTCCCATCACAAGCTACATCTTGAAGCCAACGACCAGGGAAAAAAAAACATTGAACTGGCGCTTTGCGCCAGTCAATGTCCACATTTTTATAACAGGAGCAACGAGAATACTGGGCTCTTTGTGGGCATTTCATCTTGGGTCGCCAGTGTACTTACTTTAACACTTGTGGGACACCAGCAACCTAGAGAGTCGGAAAATGATCGCTGGCTTCCGATCACCAACAACCTCGCACAGAAAACCGGCTGCGCTTCGCTTAGCCAGGCGCCCCTTCGGCGCCCGCGCTATTCGCTTCCCTCGCGATTTACCGTAAAGCTGATGTGCTGATGTGCAAGCAGACATTGGCCTGTTACGGACACCTCCAACGTGGCCAATTCAGCAACCGGAATATTGAGGACACAATTCGGTAATTTAACCAAACTGCTTGAACGAGCTCTCAGCCAGTCAGTCAGTCAGTCAAGAAGCCGTCAACACAAGCATAATACCCAAGACCAACTCACCAGGCCAACATCATCTGACAGAGCAAAGGCGAACGAAGCCAACAGATATACACACATGCAACACTAAGGCTGAAGCTGGAGATTGTCGAGTGTTATTTTGAATGCAACAGAATTTGTTGCACTAAGAAATCGGTAGCCAAATGCTTTGGCACGCTGAGCTCAAAATCGAGAGACTCGAAGCGCAAACTCGTCTATTCATGGATAACAAACAGCGAGCGGCTGACCCTGTTCCCCTAGTCTGGGTGGGGGTCGAACCCAAGGCCCTCATTAAGCCAACCGGTTAATCTTGTTGAGCTGCCAAACTACTTCAATATGCGGTCAATAAAGTAATATTTAGGACTACCAGAAAACGTTATAGAAGAGCCTTTAGGGGACCAGGAAAACGCCCTGTCCGTTTGCACAGAGGTTTTACGATAGATTGTAATCCTCGTGAGTGTGAGGCTCGGCTCACCGTTAAGCTCGGCGCTGGGCCCACCTCCGCAAATATCGCGCGGCCCTGCTTCGCGGGCTCCCGGCGTGGGTTTGCTATGGCAATGCACGCTCGCCTCCGTTGGCGAAATTCATATTAAGTCGCGCGAGCTATAATGAATCAGGCATCGGCTCTAACCACAGAGTGGTTGCTGGTGCCCTTTTTGTGAGGTTGCTGTTGTTCAAATCGCAGGTTTATGATCGACCTAATCCATAATAAACTCTGTTGCAAGGAAAGCCCATCGGATTGGAAATCCCATACAAGACAAATGTCGATTCTTCATGGAAGCCGTTCTTCTTTTACACGTGCTCAGAGAAATCCGTCGACGATGCAGCCGTTCTTCTTCTACACGTGCTCAGAGGAATCCGTCGACGATGATCAACCTGCAATTTACAATCCAGATGAAATTGTGCAAAAGGTTTTTTTTTTTTTGACAGATATCCTAGAGTAATTGGTACATGTACGATTAGAGAGCCACCGAACCGGCAACTTAGATTTCGTTGGCCTTTTGAGTGCTATCAAAACTTAACTACATGAAGTCGTTGTATATATCCCGCTTCATCTAAACCTCTTTACAATGATCATCTTACAATATTTTATTGAAGTTGTCCCATGAGTAATATCAACTATCAGAGAGATTGACCGCACACCATCTGTCCCATTGCGACGATGGCCAGGGCGGTTCATTCGTCAATTGACTTCCCGTTTCCACGTCGAATTAAACTCGAAACTCATGCGACATAGCGTCTTTCTGGCACTGCTCGTGGTCGCCTTTGTTGCGTCCTGCAGCTGCGTGACCAGCGCCGAGAATGTGGCCCAGGTGAAGGACAACAACAGCGATGGCCACCTCAAGGGCAGCCGTAAACTAGCGACGGCGGACGAATGGTGGCTGTCGGAAGAGAGATTATCGACCTCTCTCCTAAGCAAGCTGAAGGGGAAAATAAGAAGTATTCGGCCCAATCCGGCCTCTGTCAAGACGCAATCGCTCAGTGGCAAGCAGTTTAAGTCCATCTCGACGTCAGTGGCGAAGACGGTGAAGAAGGACCGCAAGACCTGGCCGATCATTAAAAAGGGCCTCAAGATTGTGTACGGATCCCTCCTTGCGAGTCTGATCATTCTTTCCGTTGACGCGATGCTGTACCTGTAACATGGTACATCAAATTCACGATCTCGTTGATCAGGAGGCCATTCATTTTGGGCTGACTACTTCGCTGACCATACATACTAAATAAAGCGTGAATACGGTTTTGCTTGACACCGAAGTATAATTACGCGCCTGCTGTATCATTGGGACTTCGCAATGATCACTCATCTCGTCGGTACTGGATACCTCACGGTTCACTTCATCGGACACTTGTTTATTGTCATTACTGGCTGTTGTAGGTGGGAAGGATATGTGTTTTTGCGTTGCGGCGGATGAAGATTCTATGGTGGCAGACTCATGAGAGTTGCATGAAGAAGAGTAAAAAAATGCTGCCAAAATTTAAGAACGAACGCGTTGAAGATGCTAAAGGAAGCGGTGGTGGTCGGCGCTATCTTGGCCGCATTCTACGGGATCATCACTTGGGGAACTACTTGCGGCGGTGTGCAAGTCGTGCAAACCTAGTGGTATTACAGTCTCGCACTAACATGTATGAATAGTAAACCGATTTTGAACTGTGTGGCCTCTAATCGCCAAACAATGTATTTAGTGGCGTGGTTGTCGCCGCCAGGCCTGCGGGGTTGGTACTCACTATGATTTCGTATCGGGGCGGGCTCATTCTTACCATCGATCGACACCTGCATTACAATACTGTACACGTTTACATGCCGATTAAATGGAGCAATTGGCTCGGTTTGACTCGCCGTCAAGTTGTTAAGTCAACCGCTTACGGTGCTAATAATAATATAATTATTATTAAATAGCCCGCGAGAACCGCTCACAATACAACAATATTAAATAGCCTATTACTGTACAGTGCACGCCAAATCGATAGGTCCTCCAAATCTGTTCACACTTTGCCTCTATCTCGGCTGGTAGGAGAAATTAGAAACTGCTGTTTAGATATGTTCTTTTTATTATGCATGGCAAGAGGGAACATGTTTTAACGTCTGCGATTTCAGCGCCTTTGACAGGGTCAGCATACAAATTGCCGGTTTCGGCAGCAGCGACAAAATTATAGTACCATACACCTTTTATGAACCGCATACAAAGTTCTATATTAAAATATCTGTACTTAGAAAAACAGTCGTGTTGCACATACTCGTCTCCACCGAAATGCACGACCCAGCTCGAGCTAGGAAAGCGGTCGGCACCTGAAGGAGCCCAACGCTTTCGAAAAGCTCGTCAAGGAACATGCGAAAATGGTTGGGCTGGCGTTCAGCCACACGGTGAAGCTTGGTGATGCAATACTAGAGCTGCAGTCTTGGTTCGTGCACTCCAGTATCAAATCCCTAACCTTGAATCGCATCAGCAACCACGCGGTGACGCTGGTGATGCAATACTGGAGCTGCAGTCTTAGTCAGTGCACTCCAGTATCAAATCATTAACCTTGAATCGCATCAGCAACATTTATCATCAGCAAGCTTCACCGCGTGGCTGAACGCCAGCCAACCATTTTCGCATGTTCCTTGACGAGCTTTTCGAAAGCGTTGGGCTCCTTCAGGTGCCGACCGCTTTCCTAGCTCGAGCTGGGTCGTGAATTTCGGTGGAGACAAGTATGTGCAACACGACTGTTTTTCTAAGTACCGATATTTTAATATAGAACTTTGTATGCGGTTCATAAAAGGTGTATGGTACTATAATTTTGTCGCTGCTGCCGAAACCGGCAATTTGTATGCTGACCCTGTCAAAGGCGCTGAAATCGCAGACGTTAAAACATGTTCCCTCTTGCCATGCATAATAAAAAGAACATATCTAAACAGCAGTTTCTAATTTCTCCTACCAGCCGAGATAGAGGCAAAAGTGTGAACAGATTTGGAGGACCTATCGATTTGGCGTGCACTGTATACCGAATTTCTTAGTCAAAGGGCACCCCCTGCACATCGCGAGAAAGGTGCACTAGCCAATAAAACTGGCGCATTGGGAGAGTAGGATGATCGTTTGTCGAAGAGCGCATGTGTATAAACACTGAAGCTACCGGCTCTTACAACTGCTGGACGGCGAGCCATTGCCAAAAATGGCGCCGAAGGAGAAGGCCCCGCCAAGAGGGGGACCAGCATTAAGGGCGTATGCAGGAAACCGAGCGAATTTCAGCGGGATAGCATCACCTAACGAGAAGAAGGCCCACATAATCAAGACTTACCGGAATGACGGAATGAAATCCACGCTCGCGAAGTTCTATTCCGGCCTCACTGCAGTTCAGAAGAAAAACAGAAAGCGACAATATGCAAATGGGTTGAGAAAAGCAAACGAGTTTCTCTGCAGTGGCGAGTGGCAAAGGAAAGCTGCTGAAGAATCGTGATAAAGGGCTATCTACTGTGCTAGGAGAGGATGATGCAGACCTGATTGCTCACTGGGTTCGCGATCTCCGCCGTGAAGGCGTCCCGGTATCACCTTTGATACTAGAATACAAAGCAAAAGAGGTAGCAGAGGATGCAATGATCCCTAAAGGCAGTTTTTCAGCTTCAGATAGTTGGAGGAAGTGCTTTTAGCGAAATATCGTTTATCGCTGCGGTGCACGACCAGAATCGGCCAGAAGACACCTGCTGATTCAAAGCAATTTGCTGACCAATTCGTTTGGATGTGCTTGATATCACCGAGAAGGAAGGAATTGGGAAGGTATATAACGCGGATCAGACGGCAATGAACTATGAGTACCTGCCATCGCGTACCTATGACGAGAAAGGTACTCGCACAGTGTGGGTGCACAATGCTGGCGCAGAGAAAAAGCGCATGACTGTTATGCTTTTAGCCGACATGCACAGGAATCGAAAGTCCCCCTTCGCTGTTCTTAAACAGCCCACCTCAAAGGTACCAGATACCGAGGTTTCCAACCACAAAAAGCAGAATGACTTTGGCAGAGGATTATGGAGAGAAGTGACCCCATTGATGGAGAAGTACGATGTTCATATTTACACCAATGCTAAGGGCTGGTGGAACGCGAGCTTATCGATAAAATTTCTGCGGCATCATTTTAGTTCCAGAGACAGCTTAGGAGAAAAATTCCTGCTGCTCTGGGACGATTTTAGCGGTCATTAGACCCCTGCCGTTAAAGCGTACGCAGCAACAATCAACGTCGTACTGATAAAAAAATCCCTCCAGGCTACACTTCATCATGTCAACCTGTGGATATCGCCTGGATGAAGCCATCTAAGCTCGAACTGAGGTCACTTTGGGTGGAGAATCTGCAGCTCCAGCTGAGATCTCACCAAGAAATCGGTTTTCAAGCAAAGTTCATGCTTAATGCACCCTCGCGAGCAAGCCTGATGTCGTGGTTCACGAGGCGTGGGAGAATCTATCGACTGCTACGCTGGCAAGTGGCTTTAAGAAGCTGGTCGTATCAACTGATACACGGGAGTTCGCCTCAGAAGACGAAATAGTGCAGGAGGCTGATATCACGGGACTAGTCACGAAGCTAAAGGCTTTTCAGGAAGCTGAGGATGTAGGCGATGACTGCGGGCTAGCGTTTAGCAGCTAAATGGTAATAGCACGGGCTCTGTTTATATCCATGATTTTCAAATCTTTGCGTTTTTTCGGCTCACGTTGTAATGGGGGGGGGGCACTTTGACTAAGGAAACTCGGAAGCATTTGTTGAGGCGGACAGCTCAATTTTCATACAACCAGAAAAGCTCCATTATCTCGGATAAACCTAATTATGCAATATATACAAATTATGAAAACATATGCATGCATTACTTACTCCGCATCTGTGTCGATTATGTACCTGTCAATGATATCCTCTGACTCGCTGACTGTGTCGATAACTGCGTCAAGGCACTCAAGTTAGTCGACGACTTTCATTTCAGGAGCCATTGCCTCCTCTTCAGCTTCCGCCATGACGCTCACCTCCCGTTATGTTTTCAGCCTCGAAAAGCCACTCCTAATTACACTAGAACCAAGACTTTTCCATGCCTTCATATCCACGTAATAGCCTCTCTACGGGACGGAGCAACCAACTTAAATACAGAGCCTTCTTTGTTGTGGTGGTGAGCGCTCAACTGCTTCGTTAGCTCGTTTACCTACGCTTTTCGAAGTCGTGTTTGGATGGTCTGAACCATGAGATATCGGCGGGTTGACAAACTGATGTCAGCCCGGGAGGGACGCGCATGAGGTGAATGCTTAGGCTATCTCTGCATGCTGTTTTACTTTGTCCGTCCAGTGAGCAGAAAAATCGTTCCACAACAGTAGAATTGGGCCGCATTCTTCACGACTAGCAAAGTAAAAATCCAAAACCTTACTGAAAGATCTGATGTCCACCATACGGACGCGTTGCCGTGAATTTGTATCTCTAGTTCGTTGGACAGTGTAGCCATCTCCTTCCAAAGCATAGCACCAACACCATTTCTGACTACGTCATTGTACGATGTCATGCCTTCTGCAGTCGAAGGCTTCGTTTTCATAACGAAAAATGGCTCAACAGTTTACCCGAGGAATCAGCCATAAACATCCCCGTAAAAGGCTCTTTGTCCTTGCTCCCCCCCCCCCCCCCCGGTTTTGGAGCCCTTCCTGCTAATTGTTTTCTTGGAGAGGTACTCAAAACATACACCACTTTGATCTGCGTTAAAAATGGTGTCTACCCCAGCTCAAATTGGACTTGGGCGACCTCTTGCCAGAATTGCTTGGCAGCTTCATCTGTGTCCGCCGGTGGTTTTTGCCCTGACGCGTTTTAGCGCGAAGCGATAAGCCGAAACGCCGCATAAACTCACGATGCCACACCCAACTGCTAAATTCACCGTCCGGCACATCCTCGGCTTCTGCAACAGCCTCATCTTTGAGTTGGAGCATTTGACTCGATACAGGAACACCCTCTTCTCGTAAGGAATACACCCACTCCACTAAAGACTTCTCACCAGCAGCTGAGAGGGTCATGGCTGTTCCCACAGGACGGACAACAATAACAGCAGACGCCAGTTGATGTACTACAAACCGATTCAATGCGCTGCGTCGCTCAATCCACTCGTATATATATATATTTCCGTTTGTTCTCCTGCTTCTGTTGAGCCAGGTGTCTATAATACTTTTCTAGCGTAGCAGGCATATCATTGGTTATGAAAAATTTGATGACTTCCAGCTTCTTGCCGTAGGGCTCAACCTCGCGTCGATAGGAGCTCGGCTGCCGGCCTCGCCCACCTGGAGCTCGAGTTCGATCGCGACCCATCGGCGGCAACGGGAAACAGCTTGGTTCACAATGAATAGTGACGCAGACGCCGCCACGCATAAAGCAAACGCAATTGCGTAAAAATAGTTCAGTCCGCTTGAACAAATCATCGAAGGTAGAGATATGCATGCATAGCAACTTGACGCTGATTGGCTAATGCAGCTGTCCGCTTAAAAATATAGTCCGCCGCAACAAATGTTATACAGTACATGTATAACAGTGTGTACAGACTCTGGATCCCGCCTTTACATGTAGTGTGTGCGTCGATGCGAGTAAATTCGACCGAGAGCAGATCATTTCTTCTTACCCACAAGCGGTTGAGTTTTGCCAGAAGCACTTGCGTTCTGCAGAAAGTGCAAAAATTGCAGGATTACCGAAACCCAGTCGTTTGCGATATTCATGCATATTGGTATGCTTAGCAAGAGGCAACATGACAGCCGTTGCGATAGAGGATCCTCCTCGGAACACGTGCGAACGACACCCACTATGTTGGGGTCTGGGAGGCATGTGCTCTGAAGTTGCGGAACCCGACAAGTCTTTCTGTATGATGCATGTCGAAGATTTATACTGCAAGTGGGCATCGAATCGTGGTGAGTTTTGCAGCGAGATTACAACAGCCGGACAATGTTGTAGTAGCCATCACGTCAAAGCTGTAGCGTTGTCTGCTCAAATGGCCAGGGCGAGTATTGACAAATGCGAGGCGCGACCAAGGAAGGGGAAGCCATGCAAAGGATAATCTTTATCAGGCTCCAATTTCTACAGAGATCACGTCGGCCGTAGTAACTTGCCTACTACCAAGTCTGCTGAGTTGTCGTTGCCTAAGGATAGTGCCCAAACCGAGACGAGAGCTGCCGGTGAAGATGGGTGACACCCAGAAGGTGCTACCAACCGATGAACTGGCGATAGCTGGTGGCAGGGAGATGGTTGACGAACCCCAATTAGTGATGAATCGCTGAATGCTCAACGTTTTCAGCCATCTGAGCTCAATCAAACTAATATGGAGGAGAAAGAGGCGGACAATCCACGGCGCAGAATAACGATTTATGGAGCTCCGATAGCGATGTTGATATGGACGATTTTGTAGACGCCATGATATACTATGAAGATGAAGTCGAGGAGTCGGAGCACCTGCAGCGCATGCGCGACGTTTACGAGGTTGAGGACGAGGATGCCGACGATATGAAAACAGTCGAGGAAAATAAGGACGAAGAGAAGTCTTCGTGGACACTATCGGATCAGCAGTTAAGTCGACCGCGTGAGTGGCATTGGGATATGACGCTTGAGGAACGGTGGAACGCACTTTTTCGAATCTGTGGGGTGATCTCAACACTCGGCTGCAGCACGCGTTCACCAAGCAGATCAGTTGCCTAAAAATTGAGGTGCAGCGCGAGATTTTCTGTGCGAATTCACTTGTGTACGAGGGAAAATCAGTTGGGACTATCACCGGATGCGTATTTCGACTAGAGGCCATCCGACTACCAACCCTTTCGCGATTTTGGCTGAAGAAGCTCCAGAGGTGATGGAACTATTAATGTCTCATGTTTTAGTTCATCTACACGAAAATTGGAGATGATTGGCGATCATATGCAGCTTTAGCCGTCTGCCATGGGTAGGATCGACTTCGATCGAGTCAATAAATCAATATATCAATGCTTGAGCAACTGATTAGCGCTCCACATGGGAATCAAGTTCCCGCCGTCGGTCCTGTCGATCCAGCGCCGCAACGCAAGAATGTCTGCGATCTAACTCGGAACTTTTACGACGAGATCACGACAATCGAAGATCACGAAGTCTGCGGGACGAAAGTGATTAGAGGTGCGAAAAGAAGACCAGGAGCACTTCCACTTCTGGATACTTGTGATGGGAAGACTCTCGCTACAGGGGTTGAAAAAAGAGGGCGATTTGTTTTTGGCGTTGGAGCTACTCGCTGTTCGGAAGGAGATACTAGCGAAACACGCTCTAAATTGGGTGAATACGTGCATCGAGTGTGTGTGGCGAAAGACGGGTACGCCTACCCTCTCGTTATCGTAGCCATCGCTCGCTTAGCGGTTCGCTGGAGTCAAACATTGTCGTCGGATATCCAGCAAAAACGCCTCCGGCTTTTTACCTAGCTATATCCAGAGGCTAGCGACTTATGGTTGAATGAAGTGGAGCAGAAGTGTAACGTAGTTGCCGTTAGCGGCAGATCTTGCCGCCAACAGCATCTACGTCAGGTTGCAGCTGAAGAGACAGCTGTTAGCCTTTTTTGTGGCTCTAAAATTTTAGGATATCAATCTGGGATAGAAAACATGCCATAGTCATTTATGTGATTGGTTAATAACATATAAGATAGGCAAGAATCCAGACAGGTATCTGATTACTAGATTGAACCACAAATACGCGGAAGTTTAATCAAGGCGATTGGTAGTATAGCTACCAACTGGGATTAGAGAATGATAGAGTTTAGGATAGGCACTAGATACTTCAGGAAGAACCATTGGACCACTAGTTAGCCGCAGGGTAATCCATTAGCTCTAAGCTCAATCTCAATCACTTCTCAATTTGCTTTTAAGGCAACAAACTACCTCTCCTCTTCCGACCTCACTCAGCTCGCCAGCCAACCCCGCCGAAAGGCCTTCACACCAACCGCTTCCTCCACCCTTGTGTGTTACAAGAAGTTAGTGCAAGCAACAAGCAGTCAGAGCGCTGCAACAAGTTCAATTATCGTTGGTTCAGTGTCCGTGGAAGACAAGTGGGAGGATATAAAGAACCAATATGGCTGTAGTTCTCAAGCAATGGAAGAGTTACTGAAGCTGGTGGAACTGAAACAACAAGTCGTATAATATATTAATAATGCGATGATACTTCAACAATTATCCGTGGTCCAACGCAAACAAAAACTCGCTGGCATACAACTATGCTTCGTGGGCAACCCTGGTACCGGTAAAACAACGGTCGCACGCTTCTTTGTTAATACACTGAACGACTCTAAAAATCGCCGAACTAATACCTTCGTAGAGTGCACAGCACAGCGCAGCAATTGAAGGACGATGGTGCTGGCGAATGTCGCTTGAAACTAAAAAGGCTATAGGCGACGTCTTCTTCATCAATGAGGCGTACGAGTTGGACTCTGCGGGAGATTTCAAGGGGAAACCAATTGTGGCCGAGTTGCTGACTGTAACCGAAGACAAGCGGGGCGATATCTCGATCATTCGCGCAGGCTACCAAGCCGACATTCAAAAGAAACTCTACCACTATAACGATGGCAGCCGTCACGTTTCGAAGCAATCGTGCTCGAAGACTTCGACGCATAGGATTTGTCAGGCCGAGCACGACAGCGGCCTATATAGCAAGCCACCATGCGCGAGCTGCCTTGAGCGGCCAGGACGCCCATGGCAGGCAGGCGCCGAAGGTACGTATCTGATGCCTACCTGCAGAACAAATTTAGGAAAAAGGAAACGTTGCTTACATTTAGGTTATGTCTACACAAAAGAAAAAAAGAAGCTTACCCAGTAAGGGAGCGCATGGAGATCACGAGGTGCTTCCATGAGTGCATGCATGTCGTAGCTAGCAAAAGAAAAACAAACAAATCTAATTATTCCAAAACGTGCGTCATTCCCCACAAGTCCAAGCCTACCTGCTTCCTCCGCCGCACGGTAAGTGCATAGCCGCCCCGACAGGATTTAGTAGTTGTGTGGGATGCCGCGGCTATCGCTATCGTCGCTGTCATCGATATGTCGTCCCGAAAGTGTTGTGGCCGTAAGTGGTTGTTCCTTGATTGGACACCCAGCTGCATACTGCGTATGGTCATAACTGTGATTTCAGTTTTTGACCAGCGTAAGCTGATTGGTGCAAATTCGACTGGAGGGCTGTTGGTAGTGCCTGAGGATACTCTGCCCCGGTTATTCGCATTGGGTATAATTGGAATTGCTGATCTTGAACCTGCCCCGTTTGTAAACCAAGTCCCTATTTAGTAGGCGTAATTCTTGACTGGCCGGTAAGTCGGGTGGAGCTGGGCAAACTTTGCCCAGCACTCTCTAACAGTCTCGTTGTTCTGGTACGCTTGGGCTAGGTTATGACTTGAGCAAAACCGTCTGTTGTTTATCAGAAAACAAGGAGGTTCCGTTACTCGTCGAGTTCTTGCGTTTGTCTGTCGACGATCCGGTTGCTAAAACGAAAGCGCGCACGGACCTTTACAGGTCGATAGCCAAGTCGGATCGTATACTACAGGCTTTGGTCAAGCTCGTCAAAACACACGGCTGTAAATATGGCGCAGAAAAACGTCGCATTATGAGTGTGCTAATCGATGCACAGACTCAACTTCATCGCGTCAACCACCTCGTCTCGACTGGAATCCAGCGTGTGCTGCGAGAAACCGAGGTGGGCGAAGAACTTCCGTACTCCAAGTGGAGCGACTCAACGCGTAAACGTGCTAAGCTTGTTCCAAGCACTCGAAGGTGGAATGACCTCGCCGAAGGCATCCAAGAAGACCAGAACCGACAAAAACTAGTCATTCGGAACCTTAGGAGTAGCATATCTATTCCTTATAACAAGCTCCCCTTTTATCCCCCGTTCATCTTCAAGGTTTTCGAAAAGTGATCAAGCCGAAGTATCAAGTATGGCGGATCCTGCACATCTTATATTTATGCAAAGTATGATCGCTTCCATCCAGAAGCAAACCGAGCTCATTGAGACTCTCACGCACATAAAATAGGTCTCCGAGCTCAAGCTGGAAGGTGTAAAACTGCCTACGTACAGCGGTACCATGAACGAGTCATTGGCTTTACACAAGGAGCAGATTGACCAGTACTTTTAAGCTAAGATTATCTCATACAAGGAGGCAGCCCTGAAAAAAAGGATGTTGGCCGTGATTGCCGGAACGCTGAAGCATGATGGTGCACACTGGTACATGGCTGTGGACACTTTTGCGAGTGTCGACGACTTCTTTATGAAGTAGAAGCCGAGTTCGTACTCAAGGACCTGCAGGAGCGTCTGCGAGAGCAGATGAACGACTTGAAAGAGCGCAGTTGCAAAGACTTGCCTGACTATGTCAGCAAGCTTCGCGACTTAGTGACGCAAGTCACAAAGATGGAGGAACTGGACAAATCAGTTACTTTTACGTGGACTATCGTCCAGTGTACGTGAAGAGGTTCAATGTCGACGTTGCGAGACACTTGCGAAAGCTGTAACAACAGCGTCAGATTATGATCGATCTCATCCTCACCATGGACGTTCGGATGGAAACAAAGAGTGTCGTAAGTACCGAGCATACGAGCGAAAACACACGAACGATGGTGATGCAGCGGAGCCAATGGAAATTGATAACGTGCATGTGCCATCGCGAGATGAGTGCATACGCCGTAGCCTGTGTTTCAGGTGTGGAAGCGCTGCTCATAGGGCTAACCAATGTCCTATTCGATCGCAATAGAAAGCCAAAAGACACCCACCGAGGTATAATCACTCGAATCAACGACGTGGTCGTGGGCAGGCAAGGATGAACATGGCAAATCAAAATGATGACAACGCTGATGACACCAAGGAAGCAGTTGTCATGGAGCACTTGACGATGAGTGTAGCGAACATCCAAGAGCAATTCGTGACGCAAGGAAAGACCATACAGTCCGTAAGTACTGAAGTTGAGGAAACTACACCTGCCATGACGGAAGAAACAGGTATGCGCGAATCGCTACCAGTGGAAGTACCTGATATGTGTGAATCACATTCAGAAGAGCAGTTGGTATTGCATGGATCACAACCAACAAGTACGTCAGATTACCGAAAGGTTAATGCAGCGCAGCTTAGTACAAGCGCGAATCTGTTCATCCGGAAAGGAAGAATCAACGGAAAGGATGTCCAAATTCTACTGGATACTGGTGCCAATAGGAACATGATCAAACCCGGTTTCGCAACTACTGTGCTGACTTCGCGGAAGTTACAAGTAACAAGGTTCCATGGAACAGTGACTGCTAGACAGGAAGTCCAGCATGTTTAAGCTACGGTTAAGATGGACGGCTATGTATTTCCGTCCATGGAGCTTGTAGAACGGCAGTTACCAGAATCACACGAGGTGGTCTTTGGTAAGCCCTGGTTTGTCCAGTACAATCCGATAGTGAATTGGCAGACAGGAAATGTCGAGATTCCTGCGAGTTTTCATTTCGTGGAAGTCGATGGACCCACATTCACCCATTACAAGATACACACCCGCAGGAAAAGTTCATCGACCTTGTTGTAAAAAGCTGCACCATCTTCCACAATAGCATACGAAATCACATGAGCATTATTCCCAGCGGCTAGATAAGACGAGCATACCCTGAACGTCGGCTTCCAGTGAACCGGACTTTGGTTTCTGGGATGTCTTTCGTAGCCGTGGAATATCTTGAGCAGCGCGATTCCTTTGCTTGGTTTCTTCTCCTCTGCGCAATCTTGCTATCAGTGCTTCGGCTTCTGAAGCTTTCAATGACGTTGGCATGAGCTGATGCCTCCTTTTCTTGAGATTGGGCTGACTGATATCTTGCAAATTTGCGATGGTTTTGCGTGCTCGCTTAGCCGTTCTTGTCGATGTTGTCACCATTGCCACGGAGGAGTCGTTCACACTGGATTATGGGGATGGGCGAGTTAGTGACCCTCCGTGGTGTTTGGCCACATCTCGATACAGGCTTAGCTTTGTTCGAAATCTTCATATTCGCTTTACTTCACGAGCATCTGCTAATCTTCAACGCAAACTATATTTTATTGAGACCCTGAGGCACGTGTTCGACGCATTTGGTCACCAACCCACAGTTAGGGTCAGCTGGTCCGAGCAGCACCAACTCGTGGCCAGTGCGCTGGCCATGCTACACTACCAGGACTCGAACGCATGCCCTCACCCGGTTTTCTCTGACAAAACCACACGCACCCAAAGTTCCGTTGCATGCGTCGTTGGAGGCGGCGGCGCAACTTTCGCGACCGCTGATGCCCATCCATGTTGAAGCTCCTGTCGACGTACGGCACCGGCAGCTTTGCAATACGGATCGGCTGCTGCGCTTCGTGGCGACGGTAACATTCGGGCCTGTGGGACATGCCGGCGACGTGCTTAGCAAGAAATGATTATTTGCAAAACCATTCTTGTATTGTCGTTTAAAGGGAAGCGAAATATATTATGTGGCGTTGTTATCAGTAAGCTGCCGACATCGCTAAAAGACAATCATACACATGTCAACATCACGTAGATCGTAGCTACAACTCGAAGTGAATCGTCGTCGTTTTGGCTTGACTTCGTGTCGCCATCGTCCATCGCAGAGCTGCCGTCACTGCTATTGACCATGCTGGATTTGTCGCTGAGGCTTCTTCGCTTGTTGCCTTGGAACGAAGGCACTTCTTGCACTCGCTTATCAGTGCCTGGATCGATCGACTGCAAGCTTCCTTGTGCGATTTCAGCAAAGAAGCGAACCGAGTGGATCTTCTTGAACTCGTAGACGCCTCCTGCGCGAAATCTCTCCTTGGCACCCGAGAATTTCTTCTTTTTCGGGTTCCACACCGTAAAGTGAAAAACAAATTGTTTCCGACGCAGCTGGTCCAATCGCTCCAACTCCGCTCGAATCGCCTCGAAGTGATGCCCCGATTCAGCGTCAAACAGCGTGAGTTTGGTGGCTTTGTCAGGTTCAATACAATCAAAATCTAGAACTAACATACGCAAAGCAATGCTGACGGTTTTGTCGGCATTGTTAGCTTCGATGAAGCCTCGCACTGCTTCAACACAAGTGAAAAAATTCTGCATTTCTTCATCGTCTTGCTTCTTCAGTTCTGCGTCGAGCGCAGCGACCAATTCTCCAGCTGAACGGCGCGGCATGCCGCTAAAATCCTGCAGGCTTAAGACGGTGTCACCACTTGCGCCAAACTCGGCAAAAACGAGACTGACCAGTTGGTGGTGTCTTCGGAGGATTCGTGACTAACCGTACCATACGTAATGTTCAGCTCAGTTATGTGGGTATTTCTTTATGTTTTTGTGACTTTGGGGACCTCCACGTCCACCAAGTTGTCCGATCCCGATTGCTACGTTCGCAGCAGGACCTCCTCGACGTCCCGCAGCACCGTGTGCAGCTCTTTCGTGCTCGCTGGGCAGCTCCCCGGCTACGTGCTTCTCGTCTGAGCAGGCGCCGAACAGGAAGCGCAGCCTTTGCAGCGACTCACACTGGTCCAGCACCTCTGGAAAGAGTTGATTAATCAAACATATTGTAAAAGATGTACACTGTATTTTTATATTTTGGGAGAAGAGTTTTAGAACGCGACAAACCTCTAGGAGAGTTATTTTGCTAGCACACCAAGAAACTGCTGTCTTTAATATAAAAGGCCAAACGCTGTGCTCGGCGCTTGGGTTTTCGTCATTTACTAGGAATGCATTTTCTAGGCCCTACATTGCATTGACAACACAAAAGAATGGTCCTGCTAAGCTAAAGTCCCTTCATCAGCGCTTCAAAGATGTGCACCTCATCATAATAGATGAACTCAGTGTGATTTCGTGTGGCATGTTGTATTAGATCGATCAACGACTGCGAGAAATATGGCCGGATCAGCGAGAGGTTTCCTTTGGTGAAAAAGATGTTATCTTCACAGGAGATAGCGCACAGCTAGATCCTGTACTCTCTAGCAACGTCTGCGGATAGAATACGAGACGATGTTCAACGCAAAGGACACGAGATTTGGGAAGGAATTGTCTATGCGCCTTGACTAGTCAATACCGCGGAAATCAAGACCCGGAATGGTTTCAATCACTACGACGATTGCGACAAAAGGTGCCGACACAGCAGGACATTGATCTATTTAACACTAGATACTGCAGCAAAGAAAACATGCCCACGTGGGTGCATACTGCAAAACACGTCGCCTTTCTGAACGCTGACGTTGATGCTGCTAATGAGGCAAGGCTGCATAGCTGCTCATCTCCATTTGTATACCTAAAGTCGATTCATCATGTGAAGCAGAAAAGGCTAGCAGCGAATACAGAAATCCCAAAAGGCACTGTTAACGCTCTTTTAGATCAAGCAAAAGAAAGGGTTCCAAAGCGAGACCGAGTTGTACCAACAAACGTTAAATTGGCAGTTGGAGCCCCTGTTACGCTAACATTTAACGCCGATGCAACCGCAGGCTTATGCAATGGAACAAACGCCACTGTGTGTGATCTCATCTTTGTGACTCTGGGTTAGAGTTTCCTATTGTATTGGTTAAGGTCACTGATGAATACTTCGGTCCATCTTTTCTACCAGATGTAGCAAACATTATTCCCATCATTCCAGAGGATTCGAGTTGGGGAAGCACGAGGAGCGATCTCGAAGTCATACGCACTGGCATTCCACTGCGACTTGCCTATGCCATGACTATCCACAAAGTCCAAGGCCTTACGTGTCCACAAGTCGTATTTCATTCAGGTTCGTTACCGAATGTGTCTTTTGCTTACGAATGTGTCTTTTGCTTACGTTGCTCTTTCTCGAGTAAAAACAACCCGAGAAAATATATTGCTCACACATCGGTTATGTTTGGAAAAGCTTACGACTTCCCCTGAAGATGCAGATAGGTTTGACAAGGAAACGCATTGCGTCTCAACACTCGTAAATCAAACACAACGCAGAGCAGATAGCAATTTGCAAGAATGAAGATAGTAGCACTTTACCATAATAGAGGGATGTCGCCTAGATAGCACGGTGACTCCTGGGTCACTTCATATACCTGTAGGCACTTGCCAGTTTTGCTAAGCTCGACGGCACTTCGAAAATTGACAGAAAAACTTCACCATGGAGGCATGTTACGCTGCTGCGTACAAATTGTCTGCACTGACGGAGCATGGTGGGCGTCGTGGGTCAAGGGAGGGGTACATGGCCAACGATATCGGCCTCGCTGGACCACCAGTGGACCGAGCGCCACTAGCATGCGGCGGGTCACGCCAGCCACCCATGGATATCGAGACGACAGCGGGGCCATAATCGGAAAAGCGACTTCATGTGGCGCAATCGAATATGTCGCCCATGGCCAATTGGAATGTCGTCAAGAAACGAAAGAGAGATATTTCTCTGTCGCTGGCATTGGTGGTAGAGTACCTGGCGGATACGCTATCCAACAGCGAACAACGCATAGCACCGGCAGCACGGTGGTGACAGTAGCCGTAATATCGAGTACGGCTTTTCATGTGGGTTACTGTGGTGGAGACATCATCTCGCTAGTAAGAAGGGATGGGCAGGTGGCTTTGCAATTGCCGCGATGAGAGCAACGCAAATGGGGGTTTGCGCACGATCTCGGCAATGTGACTAAACCACCACCCAGTTTTCAGCGATCACGTCTCTTCATTAGGGAAATTCATCACTGAATACTGATGTCGATGACAATAAACCAAAAACAAAGCAAGTTTGAAAATTTTGTACAGCACAATTAGCTACATTCTTGGTTGATATGAGCCCCGCTATACAATCATGATACTCTGCACGGCATACCAGAACTGATATTTGCCCCAGGCATGTGGAAAAATGAATGCCCTTAATACGAAGCCCATTACCGAAAGGTTACTAAGTATCGGTTCCGAAAAAAATGGATGCGTTCTCGCTTCGCTGCAAGAAGAATGGTAGGGTTTGTTCCAGAAGTACAAGTGCATCTAGGTGGAGCAATATACGTATCCTATGACAATTTCTTGAAAACGAGCCAAGAGTTGCAAGACTTCGAGAAGAAGCTCAATTTTTTCATTGAGGTCGACAAGAAGAATGTCGAGATGTCGAGTCTGGCTCCGATCTACAACAGTGACGCACTGTCATTGAACATGTGCAACATCAAAAGCAGCTCAAGCACGAAACTCGCCGGGGAAGATGATTTTTTTTCCGGACAATCTGCACAACCCCGGCGCGACCAAAGATGGATTCCTTGACGGAATGCTTCCGCTCGATCATGGGCAGCGAGGTAATGGCCTTGGACTCGTTGCGCTTCGTCATCACCTTATGGAAGTATGTACGCGCAAGAGCGAGCGGCATCAACATTTAGATCAACCTGGTGTGGACATGTACGAGATCGTGGAGTACAATCGGTCCGACAGCTTCATAGAGAAAGACAAATGGATTAAAAGTCCGTGCAGAGTAGCCGCCACGCCGGAATACGTACAAATGAGCTCAGCAAGTCCCAGACAGGCTTCAAACGTGATCTTCTTCGAGACATCAATTAATTCTGTGTCGATAGCAAGCACGTCCGCGAAAAGGGTACCTCGCGAATAGCCCCATGGTCATTGGAATACACTTTCCGTGGGAGCTGTAGAGATATTCATCGCTACAAGGAAGAGTACACGATTTGAGAACGTAAGTATGAACTGTCTTTGTCACGAGAAGGGCTATTTGCACTTCCTAAGACGACGTACCCTGAGTTGAAGATGACTAGGAAAGAGTAGCAAGTTCAAAGATATCGCTTTGGTCATTACACTGGCCTTCTGCGAGCAATGGAGGATTTGAAACCGATTCCATCGCCCTCCATAGCTGAACGAGGGCACTCCTCGCTTCACTACGAAAAATAGCGTGAGTGGGAGGCATACCCGGACCTTATGAAGATGATCAACGACTTCATGAACGTCCTACCGTTGCTGCAAGATTTGAGCGAGGATTCGATCAAGCCTCGCCACTAAGAAGCGTCGTGACGACTACCCAGAAACAGCTTGACGTCGCCGCTCCAGAATATCTGGTTGAACACGCACTACCCATACATAATACCCCTGTAGTTTGGTTATCCATGCAAACTACGTACCGCAGTTACTTCGGTTACTCGGACAAGGGGACACCCACACAGTCAGCAAGCAGGCGGGAAAGCAATACACAAGATCGCCTGAGATCGGTGTCCAAGATGGCTCTACATTGTACGTATATATGTACACCTACTTCCTGGTATCACGTCGTGACTAGCTCACAATCTACGTTGGTTCTGAGAGGGGGGAAATCTTGGTCTGAAAGAGAGTTCAACAGCAATATGCTTTGCCTCACTGGACAGTGCAAGTATTCAACTGGGTGCAGAAACCCACTCGCGGTTCGCCCTAGCGGCGGCACTTACGTGTTTTGCGAGGAGCACAGACGTTACTTTCATCGCAGTGATTCTGCTGGCCCTGCCTGTGTCTACTCCACGGCATGTTCTACGCAGTAGCCGTGAAAAGGAACGGAGAGCCCACTCCATGTGTGAAAAGCACCGGAGCATGATAAATGCGAGAACCAAGGTTAGGCGGGAAAAACGTTTGACTGAGATTCGTGCGCGTGGCGGATGCCAGTATGCATCATACAAGTGTGAAATCCCGTGCAGCCTCCGCGAAAATGGTCAACCCTACCGGATGTGTGACAGTCAGCGAGCTCAGGTGAATCGATCAAGGAAGTAAGGCGAGGATCACGCAGTTGATGAACCGTCAAACGAGTCCTGGGTAGCAAACGTAGCAACATACTGGGTTTTCCACGGGAACAAGAGTGAATTGCAACGCTATCGTTTCGTAACTGTGTGAAGGGTGGGGGGGGCGCTAAGTATTGTGTTAGTGCACACAATTTTGAGTGTCGACCCATTTTAGCAACAAGGAGCGCAAGCGAACGTGCTCTCAGCTAGTATATGTATTAGCAGCTCTGCTGGATCAGGAATCATTCGTCTCATTGAGGCCAACCGGCAGTTTCGCGTTCTGCTTATAAGCTCAGTTATAGGCTATAACTGCAGCTCACACGGATTCCTGGTTCAATTGCTGCGCCGCTGTTCCCGCTATACATGAATCGGAGCTTAGTATACGTTTATACTGTATTAATACGTGTACAAAGCGAACCTGAGTCGAGGGAGGAAAGGCAAGTATGGAAAGTGGGTGGTGGCTGCCTCCACTTTGTCGTGGTATCAGGTAATCCGATGATGTCAATCCAACTGCACCTACGTGTACAGTCTAATCCGGTCCGGATTTCTGACCAGTGACAACAGTGTACTGTATTATTAAAATCAACAGCAAGACTGTGCGCGTAATGTCCGTCAGTTATTTCTAACAGTAAAAGACATCGTGTGGTTGTGCCCACAAACCTGAGTCCCAATGGCCAGACGTGCGCAACAGAACGAAAAAGCTGCAGCTAATGTCATTGTTCATTCCTCAATAGACAGCTGAGCTATTTTCCTAAGACTCAAGCCCCCGGGTATACGTACCAGGCATGGAATCCCAGGCCGAATCTACACGATACCGAGTCGCAGGGCCGCTCATAAAGGACGACGTGGATGACGCTAACTTGGAGGCAGCAGAGATCAAGTCCAGTGGGCGGCGGCGGAGACAACCGGAGCAGGTTTTCGACCTCGACGAAGCCCCCGCGTGGCTCGGCTGGCTATTTATCTATACACTCGTGCTCTTGTACTTCTCTGCGAGTCGCTTCGTGGCGCTCAAGTCTCTAGTCATCAAGTACAGCAGTGCCGCAGAGTACACACCACGAGTCAAGGCCGCCGTCATGGGGCTCGGATTCCTGGAAGACTTCGTCTGCACGACGTATTTTACGACATTCCTGTGCATTTTCGACTCGCTTAAGCACGCTGCAATGGGCCGCCATGCGCCTAAAGCCGTCGCCCGCGTGTTTGGTGGAATCGCCACGTTTTTCGCTTCTTGGGCGCTGTTCCTGGCTATGATGGCGCCGTTCGTCGCGGACTTGCTGCTCGTAGTGCACAGGGACATGCGCTTTAGCAGCGGACTTGTTGCGACAATCATCAGGGAGCGAGAACACCTGAAAGATGCGCCAATCACGGAGGAAGAAGTCAACACGAGCTACGTCAACGCTGTTGGTCTCATGATGGTGGCGACGTTCTTCGGCCTTGTGCGGGCATGTGCCGGCTGGATGGATCTCTCGCAGTGGAACCCGACGCACTTGGCGTCGACCCTCCTTGTCCCGAAGCTCGTCGACTTGGAGACGCGGAGCAACAAGTGTATCAACAAGAACGCGCTGCAAGTGAACCTCGAAGCGGGAGCTGGCAACGCGGACAATGCTCAAGACACGGATGCGCTGTTATCCTTTATCAAGACTGGCGAGAGCTACCAGCGTCTTGCCTGTCACCATGCTGTGCGGATTGCAGTCGTGGTCATCGGGCTTGTGCTCCTCCCCGCGGCTGTTGTCTCGATCAGTTGTGCCTGTTCCCCGCTCGTAGCGTATTCCGCATTAAACGCGACACTGAACGAACTGTTTGCCAACGCCTTGCAGCCCACACAGACAGACGTCACACTTATGAACGTGCGCGGCAACCAACCTTGGGTAGAACGGTATATTCACCAAACCGAGACGCACCAACTGTTTGGAGACGACTCGCTTTACCGCCGCACTACAGGCTTCCGTGGCGAGCTCGCATTCGACGTGAACGTAACGATGAGTAACCCGCCGAACGTTCTGGTCATCGGCGTCGAGTCTTTTAGGTTCCAAGACTCACGGTACCTCGTTGGAGACGAGGACCCGTCCAAGTTGTTCAAGGGCACTAATATGACCATCACACCCAGTTTTGACACGTGGGCGAAGCGTGGCGTGGCGTTCCGTAACATTTGGTCGAGTAACCCCACGAGTCGGTCGTTGGAAAGCGTGTTATTCGCGCAGGTCCCATACAACAGCGCAGTCAAGACAGGTATCACAGGGGGCGCGAAGGACACGAATCTGACTGGGATGCCCCAGTTTTTCACACAAAAAGGATACGAAACGTGGTTCACGACCGGATCTTCAATTGATCTTGACGGCTGGGACGTTTTTCTTCCTAATCATGGCTTTGACACTGTGTGGGATAACAAAAAGATGATGCGACTGGCAGAAGGCTACCTAGGCATTACTCCGGATGACTGGCTTGGTGATGCGCATCGTGGATTAAACTGGGGCGTTCACGACGATCTGAGCTTTCAGATTCTAGGTGACCTTCTCGTGAACACGACCAAGGAGCAGCAGGAGCGAGTGGCCAAGGGTGAGCCCAAGAATCCGTCGTTCATCACGCACTACACCATCTCTAGCCACGCACCGTTCGACTCGTGGCCGAAATGGTACGACGAGGCCGACAAACCAGACTTCTCGGCTTTCTACGAAGGACATCCCCACGCAGATATGATCCAGAGATATCTGGAGGTGAGGTACTTTTCAGACATGGAGCTGGGCAAGTTCATGGACCGTATGGCGAAAGAAGGGATCCTCAACGATACCATTGTAATCATCACGGGAGACCACGGTCAAGCACCTGAAGCGGACGTGACCAACACTCACGAGGAATCGATGACCCGTGTAGCCGCTGCCATTGTCGCAGAAGGGCGTCTGGGGGATGCTGTAGGGCTGGTGATTGACGACGCTGTGGAGCATTACGACTTCCTCAACACGTTGGCCGACATCACTGGCGTCCCGGAAGGAGGATTCCTCCAGAATGGCATTGGCCGCTCACTCAAGCGCAAGGTCCCGTATGGCGAGCGCGTCGTCTTCAGTAACGAGCCAAACCGCAAGATGTCGATCGTGCGTGGCCATGAGCGTCTGCGGTACGACCAAGTGAGCGACTCGATGATGCTGCACGACACCGAGAGCGACCACGCCATGATCATCGATCTGTTCCCGAACCTCACAGCTGAGGCGCAGACTGAGTGGCAGAACTGGCGCGACAGTGGGCGCCGACTTGCCGCCTATTATACCAAACGCTGGGATGAAAACTGCCTGCTTGCAGTCAATTGCACAGCTGAAAAGTAACTGGGGAGACATACCCATTATTATGAATACCCATTATTATGAAAGTATACATGCATACACATGTACTTTTGGATTACCGGTATACCACTTCAATATGGTGTCTAAGAGCGAAACCGGATGCTCTTGATTTGTAAGAGTCCAGGTCACCAAATTATATCCAATCCAATATCACCATCCAATAGCTCATATCGGAGCCACACACGTCAGGGTATGCTGCTGCTGCATCACCTCTCGTTGACACGCCTCTCTCCGCGTCCCCGCTCGTCCCTCTTGGCTCTACGATGTCTCTCCACCTCGCTATTCGCTCCTTATCCAACCTCCAGAGATCTCAAGATGTTTAACGCGCTCTCGGGCCGGTGCGAGCCATTTCCGCGAGAGACCTCGGCCACTCCAAATGTACTGAAATGGTACGCGTGCGGCCCCACAGTGTACGACAAGGCGCATCTGGGTCACGCGAGAGCGTACGTAACCCAGGATATTCTTCGCCGAGTAGCAGAGCGCACGGGCGGCTACAAGGTGCAGCTCGTCATGGGCGTGACAGACGTCGACGACAAGATCATCCGGCGCGCCAAGGAGCAGAACGTGAGCTTCCAGACCCTCGCGCGGGAGCACGAGCAGCAGTTTTTTGAAGACATGGCCATACTCTACGTGAGGCGTCCAACTGCAGTCACCAGAGTGAGCGAACACCTGCCAGAAATCGTGAAATACATCCAAGAGATCCAGGACAAAGGCTTCGCTTACGAGGCCGTGGACGGCTCCGGAGTGTACTTTAATACCCAGCAATTAGGAGATAGTTACGGTAAATTGGATCCAAGACGACAGACCCAGCAAGACGACCAAATGCAGGCTGAAACGATGGCTGCAGTCGAGGAGCGCGACGTATTCGAGGAAGAGGAGACAGTGAAGAAAGACCCGAGGGATTTTGCACTGTGGAAAACAACGAAAGAACCAGATGAACCGGCGTGGCCGTCACCGTGGGGGATGGGACGGCCTGGATGGCATATTGAGTGCTCGGCAATGACGCACCATGTACTGGGCGACAAGGTGGATGTGCACACGGGTGGAGTAGATCTACGGTTCCCGCATCATAACAACGAGATTGCGCAGTGTGAAGCGCATAATCATGGACCACAGTGTGGACATGACGACGAGTGGTGCAAACATTTTGTACACTTTGGACATTTGTATATTCGCGGAAGGAAAATGTCCAAGTCGCTGAAGAATTTCATTTCGGTCCGGGAATTTCTAGCCGATGGACATACCGCGGATCATTTCCGGCTCTTTTGCCTCCAGTTCAAGTATCGCGCCAACTTGGTGTACTCGGAGGACCGTGTGCGTGATGCCGAAGCTCTAGCGGATCGTCTTAAAGGGTTTTTTCGAAGTGTTATGGCATACGGCAGTGATCACGAGATTTTGAGCAGCAGTAGCGCTGAGACGCCACAAATCAAGTCAAAACGCTGCGAACAACTGGACTTGGAGCTGCTGGACGCACTGTTTGCGACCCGAGCGCAGGTTGATGACGCGCTGCTGGACGATTTGGACACTCCACAGGCTCTATCTCTCGTGTTGGACCTCGTATCTCGCGGAAACACGTACTTGTTGGCACAACGGGGCGAGTCCGAAGCCCCAGATGAAGTGCTGATCTCACTCACGGACTATGTGCTGGAGATGCTCGACCTCTTTGGACTAGACGGGCTTCACGCTGAGTTTTCGGCTATGATGCGTCGTCGATTTACTCCTGGACGAGCTCAAGCACAGCAACAACCGAATGCAAGTGAGGATCTGGTCAGTCGAGACCAGCATGAAGCTCTGCTCCGCTCTTTACTAAAATTCCGAGCTGCTGTGCGAGAGGAAGCCCTGCGGGATGCTAAACAACCGGGCAATGCTCGCGTTCTCGCGCTGTGTGACACGTTGCGCAGCAAGGAACTGGCTCCTTTGGGTATCCTAATTGAGGACCTTGCACCTGGACGCTCCGTGTTCAAGCTGCTCTCGGCTACAGAGCGCAAGGCAGCTCAAGCGCAGACAGCCGAGTCAGATGACAAAGCGAATACAGCAGAAGACAAGGCAGCAGACGCTCTGAAGCGCAAGCAACAGGCGTTTGAGGCTCTCATGCAGGTCGCTCCTTCGGAATTCTTCAACAAATCGCCGGAGTTTGCTAACCGCTGCTACACACTTGACACTGACGGGGTCCCAACACACGAGGACGGTGAGCCTCTCAGCAAGAGCCAACACAAGAAACTCGCAAAGAAACTGGCCAAGCACGAGAAATCGTACACAAAGTACTGGGAAGCTAGAAACAATGAACAGTAGCTGAATATATACATGTAACGCGGTTTCAATCTGGCAAGCGAACGACTCGACCTGGTTTTGTTTAGCAGGCAATCGCTGGCGACTCAGCATCGACATACTTGACACCAGTAGTAGCGCCTTGTGTGGGGACGTGCGACGCCTTGGAGCGGACGTACGAGTAGCCAAAGCGCTGTTTCTTGCGACGGTGGCGGAACAGGACGAAGACCGCGATAAGAGCTCCGCAGATCGCTGCGAAGATCAGTGCACCGACAGGAACATTGTTCGAGGCATACTCATACGCTGCCATGACTGCCGACTTGGACGCACTCTCGAAACAGACCGTGTCGGTGTACATCAGTGTGTTGATTCCACGAGCTTGCTGGATGACCACCATACAGTCGTCATGAGCAAACTTCCCACTGCTGTCCGCCACACGGTAGCGCACGTAAGTCATGGTCTCAATCCCCCCGTCTTCATCTGTCGCGATATCCTGCAGCTCCACTGCATCATACTTAACATGGAGCGAATGAGTCGCCAAGAATGAAGCTGGAGCAGCGTCGGCAATCGTGCGTTGAATCGCCTTCCCGACTTCTCCCTTGTGTCGTGGCAGATCCAAATGTTCCAGCAGGTCGCACTCCATATCTTGTTCGTCTGCGATCGTATCATTGGCACAGTCCAACGTCAACCTTAAGACTGACACGTACGGCCTCTTGGAGTCCATCACACTGGTCTGGAAACCATAGTCCACGAGCAGGAAGGCCCTAATGAGCTGACTCACGTCGGTCTCCACCAACTTTAAATTGTTTTCTTCTCCCTGTCCCGTGCCGATCTCGATCTCGTGCACCTCCTCTCGAGACTCCGTCTTCTCGGCCTTTAGCACCTGCAGCACCGAGGCTTTGAGCGCTGTACGACCCACTTCTTCTTCATACTGCTCCATGAACTGCTTGACCAGCTCCACCACCTCGTCACTGCGTTCGTCCATGGGGACGAAGTTGTCCGGATCGTTCACGGGCACTGCAGCGATGATAGTTTCCTCTCCATCCAATAATTCTTCATCAACGTCCCCAATGAGGACCTCTTCTCTCTCTCCAGCTGTATTCGAGATCTCCTCATGTTTTTTTTTTCGGGGCTGAAGACCCTCGGGATCGCTGTTTGGTCGTCCAGTACGTCGTTCAGACGCGCCGTCTCCGGCACATTCTGAGCTGCGATGGCCTTCATGGTCACTGCAATGAGCACGAGCAATAGACTGAGGCAAGAGGAACGCGGTGGGGTCGTCGGGAAGATTGGCGAATACCACTTGGATCTTTAAGAGACGCTGCGCCGCTTCAAGATACATTTGCTGTGGTGGACACAAATTTAACAAACCCATTTTTGTGATTTATTGTTAAGTATTATGAAATATATGTCTACTGAGTAGATGCTCGACTGAGTAGATGCTCGAATATACAACGTCCGCGTACTGACTAATATACTAGTCAGTTTTTTTCGCAGCATCATGATCAATTTCTCTCTGGCGGCGAAGGTGAAACGATTAAATCCTTTGTCGTTTTAACAAAGGCCCCATCTCCAACTACAGAAAATCCGGCGTTCCATCTGATGGACAACGCGCCAGACCCGTAGTACATAACGTGTGGCCTCTGTCTCCAGCAAGGTAACTGCATCGTCATGAGGGCCAGGCATAGTGTCCTCATCGTCAGAAGCCACTCAAATCAATTTATTTCGCCATTGAGGGAAAACACACACACAGTACCGTCACAGTCCGTTCTAATTGCACATCAGCAGTATCGTGGTTGAACACCGGGATTGTTTGCAAATGAAAGTTGACTAACACGCCATAAACAGCAAGCCGAACACTTCCGTCCATGAAGTTATGATCTTTGTGTGCTGTTATATATATATTCAATTCTCCCCATCGAAGAGATCCGATAGAGGAAGATGTGCAACGAATAGGAGATACAACACGAAATTCACTGTGAAGTTGTACAAGTTTGTGGAGCAGTGGTCAAGTGGCTGAACCTTAAATTGGAGGGCTGTTTCGCCTGAAGTCGAGTGTGTGAAGGTCCCGGATACAACCGCAACAGTGTCTGTGCGAGGGGTTAAAGAAACAAGTCTGGCAGGACCAGTCTAGTCTCAGGGAAAACGCGCAAGATCCAAGCGCTAAGGAGGTAAAATAGAACCGTCACAGGAACGGATCGTGAAAGGAAGTCCGCCTGGTCGGATCAGAGTCAACAACAGGAGTGAAGAAAAAGGTTCCTGGCGAGTCTCGTCGAGAATCGGTAGCAAGATGGCTATAACCGGTGACGACGGAGTCGGGAACGACGGAAGAGGTGACTGAGCCTCAGATCAAGTCCGAAGTCAAGGAAGAGCTGGCCTTTAAGAAGGAATAGCGTTGGAGCGGCCCGCCTGGACGGAACGGTTCCAGACCGTGGAACATGAACACGCCGCCGAAGGCTGTCTGAAGTATGGGTACGGCGAACACTTCGATGAGGATGAACAGGAAGGAGCGCCCCAGAAGAGCCCGAGTGGCTTCATTCCTCGGTATTCTTGACCTGAAGCCTGACGGACCGACCGCGCGGCCGCTGCCTGGAGCTGGAGTGGCGTGAGGAAACCGGACCCTGAGCCTTCCCGGAAGGAACGGTCAGCCGCTGAAGAAGGTGTAGAAACCCGCGCTTACGGACCAGAGTTACTATGCTGGCCCGAGTGGGGTGGGCCCTTGGAAGAGTAGTGGGCATAATAAAGGACCCACTACTACCGTCCGAAGTGCGACTGTAACGGCTGCCCGTGGAACGGTAAATGAAACACCCATACAATCGGTCCAAATGGTGAATCTTGGTCGGCAATGCCTGTCGTCAGAAAAATGAATGCGTTCGGCCTGTCGGCCCTGGTCTCGAATGCCGTGAAGGTGTTACCCATGTTCTACCCGGAATCGGCCACCGCAGAAAAGGTCCGTGGCCTCTGGGAGATATTCGAAGTTCATACATTTAGACTTCCAGACCTTTCTTCCCCTACTGGTCTTTTGACAGAAGATTAAAGGGCGAGTGGCTGAGAGAAGGGGAGGGGAACTAGAGCATCTTGCCGTTTGACACTCTGAAGCTGCGATTCCATAACCAGTTTGTCTGTCGAACAGCTGACGAGCTCTGGGAACGGTTGATAACGGCGAAGAGAGGGCGTGGAGTGTCAGCGCAATAGTGAGGGGACCGAAAGTCGGATCTCTGTGGGTTGTTGAACGACCCAAAGACGTAGATGCGTTATCACTTGTTCCGGCAAGGTCTACGCAACAAGCGAATGCTTGCTACGTTGGACGCGAGTCCCGCTTCGGAGGCGTGCGAGAGGCTAATGGCCAAGGACATGTACCGCCCCGAACACGTCGCAGTATTTTTATGCAGAGGTCTTTTTGCGAGGGGCAGGTGGCGTGTCTGGCGCCGACCGAGTGTTTGGCCGCCCTGCCGCCTAGTCACATGAGGGTGTCGTGCGCGCCGTTTTCGTATTTTGCCAAGGAATCGTAGTACCGTAACTCTTTGATGTTGTAGCTGAGGAACTTCATTCGGGCGAGGACGGCATACGACCTCAGTTTGCAACGAACGTCCGACTTGGTGGTGGGTGCAAACAGAACAAATCAAAGAACACACGGCGCAAGCGCATCAACAGACGCCAATGCAGTTCTTGTGCGCCTTCGGGTTCTACCAGACCCTCTGTCCATTCCATGGGGACGCAGTGCGGAACGGTTCCTTGCCGAGGCTGGCTGCAGTCGGAAGATCTGATCGAAGCCCTTCTTTAGTTGCGCCGGTACATCATCGGGCAGGCAGAAGTCAAAGTCGGTGGGAACGGTGGTCTTCATCTCGACGGCCTTCTGTTTCTTGGCGGGCGGGGTCCTGTTTCGGATCGTGCTGCACGCGGCGGAACTATAGATGAAATGAATTAGAGCAAGCAATTCCCTGAAGATGGAGTGAGTCTGAGTCTCGACCTTGGTCATGGTGTCAGGGGTGACAGGAACATCACAACGGTCAGGTCCCGGAGAGCGGGCACGGCGAGGTCGTCGAGGGCTTCGGTCCCCAACGAAACGCTGTTTACGGAGAAGCGTTCTCGCATCGTCGGCCAGAAGGCGACCACATCAACAGGGAGTGGTCGGGGTCGCTTGACTTAATCTCCTCGTCGAGGGCGCGAGCAGTCGGTCGATGGCCGCCTCGTGCTTCGTCGACTTCGTTTTTGGTGGGTGGATTTGTCATTCTTAACTAGGACTCGGGGACTTCGTGGCGGAATGCGGACCAAAGAGGATTCGGACTCAACGAAGCCCTCTCCATGATTGGTGCGTTCTGACCACGGTCCCCTCCCACCAGACCAGGGTACGTTACGATGTCACTGTTGGGAACGGTTCTACGAAATTCTGTCGCCCACCAGTTAGTGCGTGTTTTGAACTGGAACTGTCGGCGGGATGGAAATTATCCAGAACGGTCAATAACGGTCTTCCATGTCTGGGTTGTGGTGGACGCCGGCTACATCAAAACTGTAGTCGGCTGGACAGGTGCTGCCTCGACCGTGCTGGACCATCATTGTGGAGCTAGTCACTAGAAAATTTGCCTCTGAAAAAAGGGAGCTGGTTTACGGAGCAGTCGAGCAGAGCCTCGCGTTGGGAGAAGAAACCGCGTCGGCTGGTTACGTATCCTGCGGATTTTTCAGAAGCTGCTACTCTGCTTTGTCTGCAGCGTCGTGATCTGGACGATCACCGAGCCTATGCGTGACTTGACCGCCCAATGGTCTCGGCGGCGAGCCTATTGTATACAAGTGGGCCGTCGCCCAGTCTTTCGTCTGCCGATACTGACATTACGTGAAGGGACCGATTGTGCATGACCAACCCCGTCGGATCAGACTGTGAAAGATCTACGAGGCTCTGGTGGCGACGCCTATGGTCGTTTTGATGGCAAGTCGCGAGCACTAAGGGGGATCGAGCCGGCTGATCTACAAGTGGCTGGAGGATTTACTGCTGCGTCTTCTTGCCGAATACGGTGGAACTTACGCTGATGTCTGTCGTGAATGAAATACGTCAAAGGACTGAAGTGATAGTGGAAGCGAACGATTAGCCGTGTGTGGCTCGTCGGACAAGCGGTGTGGACGGCCGTCTCGCAGACGCGAGGTCTATTCCTCTTTCTACGGAGTGTTGTTCGCGTATGATTTGATCGAGTGGGCATGCCGATGTTGCTTGGGGCTTCGTCCAAATGGCAGCAATCACTTACCAATTCTGGGAGTTGTGAGGAACGGTCGAATACGACGGTCTGGTCGTGAGTCGAGCCTTGCTGGCTTCGACATGACCGTCCTAGCGGTGTGCTTCACTAGCCGCTATTGGCGGTGGTACGAGGCGTTCGCCTGTGGAAGTTCTCCGCTCAAGATGGCTGGCGACGGATATGCGTCGTAGCGCAAGGCCGTTGAATAACAAGAGCAAGCTGAACGTCTTAATGAGGCATATTGGCGCCTCGACGGTGGAGGAGACAAACCTCGGCGTACCGTTCTAACCCGCTCTCAGCGGGCGGCCGAGCAGCGCGAGTTGTGAGCTAAAATGGGGTCGGCCGTGTCGAAGATGCCTGCCGTGCTGAGTGAGGCTCGTCGGAGACAACGTGCTTCGGCCGGGGATGATGTCCGATCCAGACGGAGGGCATTGGCTTGTTCGGGGTGGTCACCGGCTTGCTCTACGGTCCACGGTCGACGGGCATTTGACACGCAAGGGTGCGCTGGATCTAGTGTCAAGACCGATAACCACGTGTGTGTTGCTGGCTTGGTTTTAGTATGTCGCCAATCCAGGTCAGGTTTGGCGACGGTCTACGTGGTCCCCTTTGGAGGGATCGTGGGCCATTTACACGGATCGCGCTGGACGGCAAGGACGAATGGCAGGATGGTCGGCGCGTGTGGCGCCTGCGCTGGGGATACCCACGAGTGGTAGTGGTGTCAAGGAGATGGACGAGCTGAATGGCGGCTGGCGTGCCAAGGTCAAAGAGGACGCACGGTCCTCGGAGAGAGAGAGAGAGAGAGAGAGAGAGAGAGAGAGAGAAAGAGAGAGAGAGAGAGAGAGAGAGAGAGAGAGAGAGAGAGAGAGAGCGGTCACCTAGCCCGAGTTGTAGGAAGGTAAGTTGTGTATTTACCCGGTGAATATCAAGTTAAGTGTTATATTCACGCTTGCTGTTACTGTCGTTTGGTCTCAATCAAGCTAGTACTACTTCCATACAGCGTCAATCGTCCTCGTACCGGGAAAAAACGCGACAAGCGCTCATGCTTGGAGGGGGTGACGTTCCGTTTCTGATAAACACGAGGCATCCAACTTCTACAGGTTGATGACTTGAGGACAGTGACAACAGGGGATGCTGGATGGGTTAAACTTGCTCAACGTGGTGGCCCGTGCAAGTCACTGGTAGCGCCAGTATGCGAGAGTACTTTCCGCTCAGGTCAGTCCGTAATCCGATTAGTAGAATATATGCAGAGTTTGTATTCTTATTGGTATAATATATGCCGATTTTGTTCAAGTCAAACTTTGTAGAGAAATTGTAGTAGTCTACTTTTTAAACTTTAAAACTGGTCACATCTTTCTGCTGGTTTGCGCCGATGTTGGTACTATCGGGCGGCTCCTTCAGCGCAAATCCAGGTCAACATATACCGCCGACCGGGACGACACCACCTTGAAGGACATTCGCCGGCTATCATCGTCGCACCGCCACCTTCATGAGGATGTAGCTGAAAGTGCTTCGCCAAGGGAGATATTGCGCTGTAGTCGTCTATTAAGCTGTCTCTAAGTGCGTGATGACAGGGTGCTCAGTAGATTAAGCAATGATGTATTTCTTCAGCTTAATTGTAAGCCAGCGAATCATGCTAGCCTGCTCGGGTAGATGCAGCTGAAATTCAAACGATCTCGGACTACGGGGGAGGCGGAGTCTATATACAGATGATCCTATCGTTGTGCATCTTTACTCTTAAAATACACGCTCAACAGGAATAACAACACAGTTTCCGACGACCAGTAGTATACAAACCTAAGTGGTTGTTCCCTCTCACCATTTGAACGCCAAAATAAATTTCATCCTCGGGACGCTTAACTAAAGGAAAGCAACTTTTGTGTAGGATGTCCGAAAAGTCCAGCAATGACATCTGCTGCCTATGCTCTTGCATCCTGTTGTCTCGAACCGTCCTTTTTGGGACCGTCCTGTATGGGAACGGAGGCAGAGGCTGGTTGAGAAACCATAACGAAGATAGCCAACAAGCTCACACACGAAGATGCAACTTGTTAGCTTAAAGGTAAATTCACGACTGACCGGATTATTTCTTTCCTATCTTCTTACTTGCGTTCCAAGGCTCCGCACGCGTCAGACTCAGGTCAACGGTCTGCGCATCCATGGCACCTCGTCTTGTTCTTCGTACAATCCATAACAAACTTCCAGTATTCGTCCTTCAGCGTCTCCCGTCCTCGCACCCACCGCACGCCAGGCGCACTCCTTCCGCACGCATCGCCTTTCACCTCTTTCGAGCCGTCGCCCACGCTGTACCGAGTCACCAGTCATCGGCGTTCGTGCTTTCCGTCCATGATCCCAGCGCGCCCCCTGATGTGTGATTGCTGAATGGGTGCCGGAGTGCCACAGCTCCACCAGCTGGGGCACCACCCGATAGTCAAACAGCTTGCACAACCGCATCTCGGCGGGTCCGTTCCTCACGGTTACTGTCCGTCCCACACCCTTTCGCGCGAAGAACTCTCATGCATCATGTTGCCTGCCGCTTCCGAGCGAGACCGCTACCGAACCCTGTTGGTACGGACCAAACCGTTCTCACTCGGGGCATCCTCCCCGACACACCCTCGGTGTCCTCGGCGAGTCTCCTCACGCTCCTTGCCAACCGCGCGAACTTGTTTCCACAGTTCGCGATGTCCCGCACACGATCCTCGTAAAGCGTCTCGTTCTGCCCTCGCATCTCTCAGAGCTTCCACTGCACTCTTTGGTACGGGACCGGTATCTCCGTCTTCTCGCCAAAAGGCCGCTGCCAATCTCTCCATCTGCGCACGGTCTTCCATCGTATCCGCCCACTGATGATACAGATTTCCGACTCCTTTCAGAGGAGACGGTCTCGAATAAGCAAACCATCGACACACCCAGCTGGTCACACCGGTCAGCATCACCGCACTACTCAGGACGGCCGTCCAACAGCCTGTCATCAAGTCACCGTAGATGGTAATTCCCTGGTCGCTCCGATAACAGTAGTTCACGGATGCCAATACCATAATGACGCCGAACCATCTAAGGCAGATAGCTCCATCACCTTGTACACGAAAAAAATGACGTAGGCTACTACGTAGCCCGTAGTCAGAATAGCGTTCCGCCTGTTCGCAAACGAACCACACTCGATTGAAGGTGCTCTCCCTTGGATAGGAGGTCTTCCTTGTATTTCACCGTAGCTTTCCAGCTGTATTCCCCAGTTTCAGGAAGGAACACGTACCAATTGACATGGATAGCATCGCACCACTTGGACACTAGACGCCCGAGCCCTTCCTTGCGCTTAACTTGCACTGTCAGTTCAATCATTGGCGTGACCAGCAGCAATTCGCTCAGCTTCCACCATCGACGCATCGTGCCCACGTCTTGCACCTCGCGGGTCAGCATGTAGCTACGGTAGCGTCGTATGCACTGCCGAATGATGCCCGCCCACCTTAACGCTAGGTCACACCCTGCGTAGATCGGTTCCGTTACTAAACCGTGCAGAAGCGACAAGATCGCCCCCAGTAAGATGCCACACTCCACACACGTCAACCCCCCGTTCGATGCTGCACCAGAAATTACGTCGTCAAGACAACTTCCTAACACAAACTGCGGTGGCTCGAGTAAGTGTCTCGAGGCGAGAACGCCCTCGTGACTAGAGACCACCCATCCGTTTTCACTCAACCAGTCTCTTCCGGTAGTCAGGAACACTCTGGTCATTCAAGCCGTCTTCCACAATGGTCAACAAGCGTTCCACCTTTCGTCCATCGGAAGCCGTGTCACATTCTGGCGATCGTTACCATCCCACCCTGTCCTTCATGGTGATTAAAGTTTAACGAACTCAGAGCCAGGTTGCCCAGCCGAGGTAAGTCACCTTCAACGGCAACTCAACTTGACATTTCTCACTCTGCAATCCGCGACCGACCCCAAGAGCGTCTACAGCACGCTCTCCCTCGCCATGGCGAAGCCCAAGACACGCTCAGCAACTTGTCCGACGAAAGAACAACTCCGCGCGCACATCGACAACGAGGCGAAGAGCGCCGACGACGACGCACCTCTCCTCCGAGCACAAGTCGGGTTCTAGGCGCGGCTCCGCAGCGCGCTAGCTTCCAACGACCAGTCCAGCGAGGTCGAAGCCCTGGACAACCTCGAACTCACCGACGACGACGCCACTCCACTCGTGTTGGCCAGCACGGCCGCACTGCTCCCGCCTCCCGGCACAATGCCCACACAAGCTCCAGCGCCACACATCTTATTCGCTCCAGCTTCGGCCGCCATTCCGTCCAAGCGTTCCAATTCCAGCAGCGCCGGTGATTCCAAGGTACATCCGCCCAAGAAGCAGCGGACCGTGTCCAAATCCTGGGCTCCCTGGATCAAGCTACCCGACAAATCGCCCAAGAAGATCAAGGACGACCTCGCCAAGTTGGAGCAGATGGCTACCGACCAAAATACCGCTCCGGAGCGACTCGCTTATCCGTGGCGCGACCCGCGGGCCTGGTACGACCCGGCACGACACACTTGGATCCACCTCCTGCATTGGGGTCTGGCCAAGCGTCACCATGGTACCTTCCTGAACTTGGCGATATACGTCCCTGCCGACAACCCAGGCGCTCGACGCAAACAGAAGTCGCTCGCCTGCCGAGCGCGCCTTCAGTTCAGCAGCTATAACATCGAGGAGTTCGGTTACTATGGCTTCCTCGAGAAATTCGAAAACAGCGCTCACGACCACCTCGTGCGGCGGTCAGCCCGTCAAGCATTCCGTCGAGGCCAAGCAGCGCCAAGAAGCCTCCGAACCACCCCACGACGACCTCGCCAAACTCGTCCACCGCGACCCCATCCATTACGACAAGGTCATCGGCCGGGGACTTGATCCAGCCCGCGTCGAATGATGAGGGCTTCACGTCGATTACCGAGCTCATCACGCAGAGCAACGCCATGGATCCCGCTCGACCGCCTCATTTGCGGCCCACTTCGAAGGCTCTCGCACGGACATCTTGGACGTGACGACCAAGGATCCGCCGAACCCCGCTTGGGTCATCAACCGTTCTAGTGGACCGTGAAAGAAGCTGCTGTCCGATCGAACACTCCGTCCCCTGTAGATCAAGTTGGCCAAACTGCTCCTCAAGAGCAAGCCCATCGTCACATACGACTTGAAAACGTTCAAGGCCTCAGAGAAGCGCGACGTCGATTCCAACTATGAAGACGACGGCTCTCCCACCGTGTGGCCTCCTACACCCCCAATTGACACGTCCACACCCAACGCGCTTAAGCACCAAAGGCACACCGGCCTCACTGACAGCGACGATGACAACGCCAGCGACCACACCAAGGACCACGACAGCGACGGTGACGAGGCCGGCAGCGAGGCCCTCAATGACGAGGACGCTGCTTCGACGATGGTGACAGCGAGGTTGACGACGGCGTCGATAAGGACGACGAGGACACGATCTCAAGGTCGACGGCAGCGAGGACAACAAGTTCGTCACCAGCCCCAAGTGAAGGGTCGCCCGCACGTCCATTCAAGTTTCCATTTATTTCTCTTTTCCTCGACAGTCGTGATAAACAAACTAATACATATAAAATGTACACTTGTTGCCCATGGTTGATCGTTCCCAAATTCCGATATTTCCCATGCGTCCTTCTCCTTTCATCCATCCGTTCTTCAGATTCATTATTCATTATTCATTATTCATATCCATTCTTCAAGTCTTGGGAACCGTTCCACCATGCCTTACACCAGCACTAATTCATCATCTTCCACACCGGCATTAGCGTCCACCAGCTGCGCATTCTTCTCTATCTCCGGGAGTCCCTTCTTTCTTCTCTCCGCCTATTCAAAGTCGATTACTAGCGTTGCGTAGGCGGGCATCAGCGCTGACGAGACAGCCAAGAGGTCACGTAATTTGCAGTCAGCACCAGATACTCCGTCGCGTGATGCATCACTCGCTTGGCAACCACATCCAGCAGCGCCACGTCCATTGCTATAATAGCAGTATCCTCTCGTCCGATAGTCAAGCGTTCCGTGAAGCTCGAGGAGTGCAATAACGTTTCTTCCAAAGACCCGTCTTCGGCCTCATATCATCTGCAATGACTCCATCCGGTATCTCGTCCATAAAAGGTCTATCGTCCTCGAAACTTTTCAAACGGTTGACGTTCACAGTCACTACTTTATCAGGATGCGAAGGAATCTCGAACCAGTAGGCGTTCTCCCCGACTTTGCCTAAGAAATGGTACGGACCGTGTCAGGAGAATACCAACTGCTTCGTTCGCTTCTCTCCGATCTTGGCTCGGAAGAATTGTATACACAGATCTGGTCACCAACCTCGTAGTTCACTTCAACTTGGTCTCACAGTCGTAGTTCGTGACGACCTTGCGCTTTAATCAACTGACGCTCCACAAGATGTCTAGAGTCCTTCAGCGATCGATACCGTTTTCGGCGATACTGAGCGACTTCATTGCTCTTCCACTTCTTCCCGAGATTCAAAAACGCCACATTCAAAGGCAGCACCGGGTCGCGGCCGTAAATGAGAAGAACGGCATGTCTTCGAGCGCCTCATGACACGCCGACCCATAGGCAAACAGCACTCTAGGCAAATAGACGTCCCAGTCCGTTTGAGCCTCATCCACATGCATCCGTAGCACTCCAATGAGTGTTCGGTTGAACTCTCCACCAATCCTAGCGTCTGCGGATAATAGGCGACCCCGAACAGCTTTCGTATGTCAATCGTCTGCTAGAACGCCTTGGCAATATCCGGCGTAGAATTCCGACCCTTATAGCTGAGCAGACGGGACAGCACACAGTGCCGAGCCATTACTTCGTTCACCATTGTATCTACAAACGCAATAGAGTCCAAAGCGCCCACTGTAAAGGCTACCGCCCACCTCGTGAAGTAGCCCACAACACAAGAATGTACTTGTTGCCTTTTTCCGTCTCAGGCATGGGTCCGACGGCATCTACCACTAAGAGCGAGAACGGCCCGGTCAGATCGGCGATTGGGCATCCTCTGCATTCGTCGAGCAGTCCACGATTGTAGTCATTTCCCTTCGCCACACTTCGCACACTCACGTAGATACTCAGCGACATCCTTCCACCTTCCAGGCCAAAACGCGTGCTTCCGCACCTTCTCGAGGATCTTTGGTAAGCCCAAGGACGACGCCAACAAGTCACGGTGGTAAAAGTGCAACACCGTGTTAACGTTGGGCAACGGCACTACCGGGACAGTTACTGTCCGCGCCGGGCCAACGTTTGCGGGCAAATGTAGACCTCATTAACAAACCGTTCACCACTAGATATTTCGGGGCCATGCTCACTATGCGCCGACGTTAGAAAGGATTCAACGGAAGCGCTCGGTACTGCAGCATCGCCACAAGCACTCGGATCCACGAGAGCTTTCTTCTCCGCTAAATACTCTCCAGAATCTAGACCGAAAAAGTCCACTTGCATCGGAGGGGTCGGCGTTGCCGAAACATCGCCTGTTTCCAAGTTCGTGGGTCCTTCGTCGACCTCAAGCTGTAGCTCCCCGTCGTCACCAAAATTCAGCTCGTCTCCGCTATCGTCAAGTTCAACGTGATCACGATCTGCGCCCTCATCCTCGACGACTCTATCGTCCTGCTCCCCGACGGAAGACGGGGCCTCGGCTTCGACCGAGCTCGGTTCCGGATTCAGGAGATCCGCCATAGTCAAAACGTTCACGGTAGTCATGGGCAGTCTCGACAGACTGTCCACGTGGATCATTGAAGTGCCAGGCTTGTGATGCACCTTGAACGGCAGGCACAGCTCCATTTTCCAATGCGCCAGCTTCGCATTACTCATACGGTTGCCGGGGCCGAAGACCCACGTTAAAAGCCTGACGATTCGTGTGTATGTCGTATTCACGCTTGTCCAGCACTCAGTCTCGGAAGTCCCGTCTTGGTTAGAAATCCAGTTATAATATCCTCCCGTAATCAGCTTGCTCGCATAGGCGACGACTCGGTCGCGGCCGTCTACTTCTTTCATCCGGCACGCTCCCACGGCATAGCGAGACGAGTCTACGTAAAGCTTAAACCGTTTCTTCATGTCAGGATAGATCAAATTGGCGGCTTAATCAAATCACGCTTCAGCTGTTGGAACACACTCTCACAGTCCTTGATCCAACGAAATGACGCGTCTTTGACTTCCAGCGTTTCAAGGGCGTCGAAATCAAGGCATACCCAGGAATGTAGCGGCGGCGGAAATAGCTCGTCAGGCCCAAGAATGACCGAGTTTCATGCACGTCACGCGACCTCTGCACGTTCATTACGGCTTTCACCTTCTCAGGATTGGGCAGGACGGCGTCGCGCTGTGACCGAGAAATCTACTTGGCTATATCGTCCCAGTGACACATTATCATCTTAAGCTTGAATCCGGCCTCTGTGAACCGTGTCAACACTTGATGAACGCGGATCAGGTGCGACGGGAAATCTTTGCTAAATATCACGCAGTCATCCAGATACACGAGGCACATCCGCCATTTCAAGTCGACTAGCACCTTTTCCTTTAGACGTTCAAACGCAGACACCGCATTACAAAGACCAAAAGGCATCACCGGCCATTCGTAGAGACCGAACTTGCACGTAAAAGCCGTCTTAGCCACACTATCCTCATGCATCGGCACGTTCCAGTATCCAGACGCGATATCCATCGTAGAGAACAGTTGGGCACCTCAGAGCACGTCGAAAATATCATCGATCAACGGCATCGGATAACAGTCTTCTACGGTCACAGCGTTCAACTTGCGATAATCAATACAAAAACGGATCCCTCCGTCGGGCTTACGGATCATAAGCACGGGGCTTACCCACGGACTATTCGAGGAACGGATCAGATTCAACTCCAAGTACTGGTCAATCTCCGCATCCATGACGTCACCTTCCGCCCCGACACGCGGTACGGTAGCTGTTTTATCGGGCGACTATCTCCCGTATCAATCTCAAACTGCAATAGCTCAGTCCGTCCTGGCTTCTTCGACGACTCCACGAACAGGCCGCTGAAGTCGTTCAACTCCTTCTGAAACAAAGTCGTCTGCTCGTCCGACAATTTCGACTCCGAGAAGTCCGCATCTACGCCTTTGTCCCGCGGGATGTCGGGTCTCAATGCTTTCACGATTGCTCTATCGCCTCTCTTCCGTTGAAGACTTCATCACTTCGGGCTCGACATCGTCCTCCTTAGTCGAGGGCTCGCCTTCTTCCGGAACACTCCATCTTTTTGCAGTGGTTCGGTGCCGAGCCCCGACTCGGGACCACGGCCATCAGTGCCACCACGGTTCCTCTCCGAATCCAGTACTCATTCGTAGACGCATTGCACACTTCGACGATCATTGCCCTTCCAGCACGGTGCACAGCGAACGGGTCACGCACAGCGTGGGCGTCAGGCCCCAGGAGCCTTCCACCAACACCATGGCCTTGCCGGTCACGTAGCCAGCCAAATTCGTCATCACGAGAGCTTAGCCTCGCGGCGGAAGTCGCATGGACACGGCCATATCTTCCATAAACGACTCTTGCACGACAGTGACTCCCAGTCCCATCACTTCCCTAGTACTCTTGAGCGTTGTGGTCCTCTCCTCCCCGTCGATCACAGCTCCGAAGGCACCGAGCGCGTCCACTCCCAGGATCGCGTCGCAATACAACTGTTCCGCCACCAGCGGATTTAAAGTGGCTTCAAAAGATCCCAACCGAACCGGCAGTGTGATCCAGCCCCGGATAGATAGACGGTGACCCGACGAGCTGCGCATTTGGTCCTCATACGGCCTTAGAGGCTCGCTCGCACGGCCCCACCGTTCAGCACCAGTCGATCCACCGAACTCAGAGTCGCATCCATGTCAGCCAGCATGCGAGACGGTAGACAGTCAATGTGGCATCCCGAGGGAGCTTCAAAGCTCTCCACGGCACACACAACTCGTCGCCCATCTTTTCCTACTTCAGGCACCTCACTTTCTTCGTCTTCATTTTCCCGTAGGCCAAATTCGTTCGGCAAATTAACCTTTCATCGTCTTCGTTTTCCCGTAGGCCAAATCCGTTCGGCAATTAATTGTTACTACTTCCACTAGACCGTGCCGTCCAGACCTTTCCGACTTCCACCACTCTGGTCCTATGACGTTCACGTAGTGCGACACATCACCATTTTGTTCAGGACGCAGTCAACTCCTTCGACAGCTCCAGCGAAATCCACAAGCAAGGCCGAGCAGTCGAACAACACCGGAACAACACCGGAGGCTTGCGCCGACGCTTCGGTCCTAGCATCAGCCATTTGACCGTCCCGTTTCCACAGTCTTCCCAGATTCTAACGGAACTCTCGGCGTAGTAGTCCTGGGCCCAGATCACGAAAGGGCCCAATAATGACAGGGTACGGACTGACGGTCCGCAATTTCGACGGCAACAGCATGGAGTCGCGACCAGTCCACCTCGAGCACCTTGTCACACTGCGGAGGCACCTTGGACATGTGATCATGTCCCGGCAGATGCACCAGTCCAACCGACCTCTTCACACCGTTCCTCATCTTCATCAGCCAAAGCTACACAGCTTGCCGCACCAGAGCGCGCACGATTGAAGGGTCTATCTTCTCAGTCGCCACAGCACTAGCTGTCGTTGCCTTAGCCGCAGCCTTAATCGTGTAGTCACTCCCCCTCGTCAACGAGACTCCAATGTTGGCACGCACAACTGTTTCCAAGTCACTCTCTTCTCCGTCAAGTTCACTATTTTCCTCTTCCGTTCCAATGCCAGTCTTAGGCAGTCCAAAGCCTTCGACAATCTTACATGCCGAGTCGACTACCAGTCGCCTGATCGGTTGCAGCGTCCTTGAAATCACGGTTCGATCGCTTCACCTCTGTAGAACTCCTAAGCGTTTCTTTAAACTACTCTTGACAATATTCTGGGGACGCCATTTCTTTTGTGGACGCTCCCTTAGTCTTTTCCAGCACGTCGACAGTCAAGCCCAAGTAGCTAGCCATTTCCTCATTCGACGGTTCTTTTCGAGCTTCAACATTCTTCTCATACGCTCCTCTAGGTCTACTTCGTCCTGCGGATAGAGCCGTTCTTCCAGTTTCTTCCCGTATTCCTCTTATCGCAACCTCGGTCCCAGCGAAGGCCGTCACTTTTCGACCCGACTCGCATGCTTCCATGTCCTCTAACTCAGCATCCGAAAATAAGCGTTGACGGGCATCGGTTCTTCTGTTTCTATTCCTTTGCCTTCGTCGGCCGGTATCTTCACGATTTTTTCGACCTGCTCTGTTATAGGCTCTGCGTCTGTCAACGTCCCGCCACCGTCCCTATTCACGGATTTACACGATCCATTCACCGCTCTGACTCCTTGCACCAGTCTCGAAAGACGTTGTCGCCAATCGTAACTCCAGGAGCGTTCCACGGATGGCAGTAGCGGGGCGGCTCGCCATTCGTCCGTGCCTTCACGGATAGAAGCGTAGCAAAATACGCGGCTACCTCCTCTTTTTACGCATAAGGACTCGTCATTGCGACTGCAGGCATATCGGTCTTCTTCCCCGGTACTTCTTCGGGTTCCACTACCGCAGCGTCCTCATTGTCATCATCTTCCCAGGAATCCTTCCAACACATCAACTGCTTCTTTACGGACTTCGACAGGCGCCGTTGCCACAGCAAACTTCACGCCCCTCATCGCGGACCGCGGGCGCCCTGCACTCTCTTCACGTTTTTCTTTTTTGTTAGGTATCAACGCAGGTTTTTCGTCCAATACTCCATTACACTCTCGTTGGCCACCTCCTTCACGACGGCCACCCTCCTCACGTCGTCGTCCGACTGTTTGTACTCGTCGTTCGTCTTCACACTACCACACCTGTTCATCTTGGGAGACGCGACCACTTTCATCGGCGCAGCCTCGTCCTTCACACCAGCAACCTCAACCGGGTTCACTACTTCATAACTCGTCTTCACTCCGTCATTACCAAATCCCTGTGGCTTCACAAACTTAACACGGTTCACACAAGCCTCCTTGGCCCTCGTCACACTTCCACTTTCGCTCTTCACACTCGTCACACTCTTCGGGCCAACGGCCGTGGCGTTCTTTACTCTCTTCCCTCACACGCAGTCACTATCCGAGCCGTTAATCGGGCTAGAGGAAGGAGCGGCTCTCCCTTCCCCATCCTCTCGCCGTCTTCAGGGGCGGGGCGCTGCCTGTCCCGCGGAACCTTGTTGCTGTGTATCCAGCTCCAACAGTCTCTTCACAGGGGGGCAGCTTCCGATCGTATGTCCCTCAATTTGGCAGAAAGAACACCAGCGACGACCGATCCCATTACCCCCTTGAAATCCTCTTCGCTGCGGCTGCGGCGGCAGCTCACACTCTTGCCTGTATGTGGCCAAATTGATTGCACCGGCGACAGGTCATTGACTGGCGACAACAAGTAGATCGACCGTGCCCTCTATACCCGCAGAATCCACAGATCGGAGCTCCTTCCTGATCTCGACCGTCATCATCCATACGGATACCTCGGAACCCTTGATCATTCCTCGACTGCTGCTGCATAGGCAGAGGAGCAGGAATCAGAATTGCGGCCACCGTCTGCGGCGCTTGGAAAGGAGGTGGAAGAGGAGCGTGCATCTCCCTCTTCACTTTGTTCATCCACTCTCTTTCGGCCTTGACGAACGGTGATATCTCCTATGTCTTGATTTGAATCAACGACGAGAGCTGACATGGGCGCTGCTTATCCCAGAGTGATCCCAGAAATATAACTTAATCTATAATCAGTCTTGCTACGAAATAGGGCGTCAGCCATCTCGAGGCTCAAAACGTCTGTTCCGCTCGCATAGTAATTTGGATTAAAGATTGTTGATTCTTGCGAGGAGGACGAGCTGTAAATCCCACTACGACGGCTTGATTATATATATCATCGAATATACTTTCAAAGCTCGCGAATGGCGACGAAGATTGATAACTGGGGAGCAGCACTCCCAAACGAGTACCGTTCAGACTCTCTCGGTGATATTAAGGCACATGGAATCAAGAGACGATTTCGAGGAATCATTCTTGCGCCCTCTAACGCGGGAAAGACCAATCTCGTCTTTAAATCGTTAAGAACAGCTATAACGTTTTTAGCCATCTACATATCATCGCCCGCAACCCTAATCAAGAGCTATACAATTATATGAAGGACAAACTGAATGGATTCATAACGCTGTATGAGCCATCAGCTCTACCGTCGCTTGATGATATTCAGAAAGATTCCAGAGGTGGCATCCAGCTCGTCATCATTGATGACTACAGCTCGGATAAGAAGTTTCAGAAGGATCTCTTCAGCCATTACTTCATCCGCGGTCGCTACAAACGGTTCTCAACACTGTTTCTGACGCATTCGTGGTTCAGCACGGACAAGCTTATTAGGCTCAACTCAGAGTACCTCTGGATCCTCAAGGCGAACAGCAGACGAGACTTAAGAATGGTCATCAGCGACTTCAGTCGCCAAGGAATTACGCTTGAGAAGCTAATTAGCGCTTACAATGAAGCCACTAAAGAAAAAGGTCAAGCATTGTTGACCGACAATGTTAGAGGCGTATTGAGATATAATTTTATCGAACATGCAATTAGTTTCAGAAAATGAATATCAAAATCGTGTCGAATATCATTACCCTATCTACCCGCCATATCATTTTCCAATGGATTCAATAACATGCTCCGATACGAGTTCCCTGGCAGCTCTGGCGAGTTCGTCAATACCGAAGTTGCTATCCACAGCATCAACCTGTATAATTCTCAATTCAGGATCGGCTCCACTTCATATGGCAATAATTCTTTCAGGATTTTGATGCCAACTGGCAATGACTACTCGACGATCCAGATCGCACTTCGTGATAGATATTACAGCTATGCCAATATCAATGCATCTGTTCAAGCAGCGATGATGAGCGCCGGAGCGTACCTAATCAATGCTGATGGCGACAATGTTTTTTTTTTTATTTGTCTGAGAACCCTACATTCTACTCCTGTCAAGTTGATTTCTCGCCTGTGCCGACGACCCTTGCTTCAGGCTGGTCTCGACCGCCTACTGGGCTATACTCAGACAGTGGCTCTGGATTACCGCTTGGGTTCTCGTGCGTTCCCAATATCGATATTGATAACGCTGAATTCGGAAAGGTCTTTGGATTCGAGCTTGGTACACAAACTCAGAGCTTATATACATAACAGTCGATCCTGTCGCCGATCCCGCCTCAGATCAATCCCGTAACCGTATCAAGCTATCATCTTCGATGCTCGCTCGTTTCCAACCCCTACTGCATCCCTGATGATGTATAAATCACCTTCAGCACAGCAAGCACCACAATTGGTCAGCTTGTGATCAACCTAACGAGTTCAGCTGGGCTGATATCCAGAATGGAAGCTACGCCTCGGTGACGCTGACGATTGTAGATCAGGACGAACGATTTGCTCGACTGAACGATACGAACATGCTGATCAGCTTAATTGTTCGACAAAAAACGTAAAGCATTATATATATATATATATAATCTACCCCCCCCCCCTGAGCCACCAGAGCTCTTAGAGCTACCACTGCACTTGCGCATCGCACGGAGTCGCGCCATCTTCGCCTTCATCGCTGGAGACCCCTTTGCGAAGCTCAAGCGTTGCGAGGGCTCAGCCTCGGCAACTCCACTTCCTGTAACTTTCTTCAACGCTTGGCGAGCAACGCCGACGAGATCCTGATCGCGACCCATCGATGCTATGTATGCAGATCCCATGCTAGCGAACCCGACCGCGGCAGCCGATAGAGCAGGCTAGATTACTGGTTTCCAAGCACTCTTGAGGCCAGCCCATATTTTCTTCCATATGAACGAACCTTGAAGACTACCACCAATAACTTCCATTCGGTACTCAATCTCGTGCGGAGTAATAGTAATGCGAACGCCTCTGTTAGCCCTCTTAGCTTTCATAAACTTAGCATACGAGTCTGGATGTAATGTAGAGTTGCGCCAGAGCCAGCCAGATCAGCTTTGGTCAGCTGCAGGTTGCCGGACTGGACAGCCTTAAGGAGGCGAGCCGCTGGGATAGCATTGGAAACGGATAGTTCCTTGTAAAGCATGATTGATATATTAGCTTGAGAGCTAAACACTCAAAAATTAAATAACACCAACATCCAAATCCATGAACCTATCAATTAGGTGCATTGTTTTGTGCTGGCGACAGTAGATCCACAGGAGACACCACACCCCACAACATTCAGCTGTGGAAGCTTGAATCTGCCGGTCGAATTACAGTAGATTTCCTAACGCGGTCGGAGGTGGGACGCCCATGCTATCGACGTAGCTACCATCACATACAGCGACCCAATGGCCGACTCCAGGGCTCGTCCTAAGAGGTACCAGATGGCTTCCTTTTGCGGGGAGCGGGCGTTCGATCTCGGAAAGCCGACTATGTTATCAATCGTTACTCTGACGCGCTTGCTCAGCTCGATTAGATCGTGAACAGAGGTGACACCTTTGACTAGCTCCATCAATTATTTTCTCACCAGACTATATCAGCCGCAATATATTTCCAGCCATGTCTGACACCACCCAATTAGCAGATGCCTATAGACTGCAATCAGCCCTCAAATCCGAGACATCCTTCGATGTATCGAAGGGTAAGTCCGTATCAGTCATCTATGATGGCAACCAGGGATCATAGAACTCGGGATTGATCACGATTGATGCCACCTCGCAGCTAACAGGCTCGCAAGGATATGCTAGCCTAAACGATGGCTACCTTCTACTACCGTATGTTATCACTGCTAAGAGCACCGGCAGTGCTGACCTCAACAAGAGCACTATCTCTAGATATGCGTGTGCGCCCAAATGTAACGTCACCAATGTCGTCGACTCTCTGACTGTCGAGCTCAACGGTAAAAAAATTGCCACGGAATATAAATACAAAGGATTTTGGAATAATCTACGAGCGATGACTGAACTTTCTAAGGATGAGGTGGTGAAGCATGGCGCAGACATGAATTTGTATCCTGATACGTGGTCTGGCATCAACTTCAGTGGTTCTGCATCAGCGACGGGCTATGGCTACTCAAACATCCAGATTGATATGACATCGCCACTCGGCAACACGTTACCACAGGCCCCAGGAACCGTGGGTGTACAACAGTGATTTCCTCAAACGTCTGACGGACGCTCCCGCCCCATCGACTCTACTGAGGCCATCGGAGCCTTCTCGTGGGCCTCGGTCGGTACTAGAGCTACCAAACAGCTCCTTCAGCAGAACGGGCACGAACGTTGTAAAGAGTCGGATGTAACCTCGTTCGGCAACGACAAAATTGTTGGTCGCTAGTTTCATGTGCTAAAAATCAAGCTCGTAGATCTACACCCCAATTTCAAGGAAATCGACCTCTGTGCTAATCTACAGCTAAAGTTTCGCTTGCGTATTAATGCTGGTACGGTTGCTCTATCGGGTACTGCTTCAACTATGAAGCTCGACTCAACCACGATGACCTCCGGACAGACCGTTCCAATCATGGTCGCCCCGGCTACAGCTGGTGCTAAGACCGCGGCTAATGACACGATCCCTCCTGCTGCGCCTATGGACAATGTACTAACGACCGCGGGCTCTCAGATATCGTTCTCATTTGGCCCAGTTGGCAGCGCATTTACGTCTACCAGCCAGGTTGGCGAGTAATTCTCATTCACGACCAGCCTTCTAATGATTCCGTTATATCATCTACGCAATCTGACGTCTATCATCCAGAAGCCGGTGAAGACCGTTCGCTACCAAGACTGTTTCGCCTAGATGTTCCGCAAGGGTGCTGGTACGTTTCCTGAGACACCTACTGGCCAGTTGAATGCTCCTTTCGATCTTAACATCTCTGGGTACAAGAAGAACGTTAAATACGTGGCTCTCCTCCCGTTCGCGGAGACGAGCGCAGGCCACTTCGCCACCGAGCACGGCACGCCGCAGTATCAGAGTCCGTTCGATAGTGCCCCATGGACTTGCATGCCAGGCGTATCGATTCGCAATTTCCAGGTAACCATCGGTAACACAAACGGATTCGACAGGAGCCAGGAGTACGATTTCGAATCATTCCGACACGAGTTCAGTAAACTGGGAACCATTAATGGGGACCTGAGTGGTGAGATCTCGAACAAACTCATTGACTCACAACAGTGGTCAATGGCCCAGTGCATCCTCGTAGCTGACTGCTCGCGTGTCACCCACAAGGAGGTGCCTCATGCCATTCAGGTGTCGGGAATCAACGGCTTGGCGACCGGCATGGATCTGCTCTTGCTCATTATTTACGAGCACGAACTTGAGATCAACCGTCTCACAGGAGAAGTTCATAGAACCGATTGAACACATCTAGTTGAAAGCAAATTAATTTGAAACGGACAAAAATGTTGAGTCCGATATAGATCACAATGAGTACATTTACTTTTGGAAAAAATCGTTTCGAGAGCATATACTCCGTCTTCATGGCCGATTGGTGCTACTTCCTGTGACTGTATGAGCAAGGCATATTCGCGCCAGACTCAGAGATCGATCGCTTCCTCTCTGCTCAGTTCCGACGGCATAGACAAGGTGGATCAACTGTCGATCGACAGACCCGCCATTAGTAAGATTTCCATCTGGCTTGTGAGACCATCCGGTGCACGAGAGTAGAGTACCATCCGCGTGGCGCGCTCCCAGCTATTGTATATTGTTTTGTGCCGCATCGCCCGCGCTCCTATCGTCCAGGTTTGTCTTTGTTTAGGAATTCGATGACACGAGTGATGTCATCACGATATCGGCACTTTAAAGCATTCTACTCGTATTCAGGGTGAGTAAATCAATCAATGACACCACTCTCTCTTTTATAAATATATATATAAATAAAGAGAGAGAGAAATAAGAAGGGTTTGCGGAGCCGAAAGTGGAGACATGGCGTCATCGTGATATTTAATAGCATGAGGAAGCAGTAGAGCTTTCGTGAGTAGCAATATCCGTGTGCCAATGCTCTGTCACGTCTGTCATCCGGTGGTATTGATAGCCTGTAATCCTGTATTAGCTAATAAGAGGTCCTCTCACAACTGATAAGACCGCGCGTCTGTTAGATTCGTGCCTATCCGCGTCAGATTATGAAATTCAGCCGATCGTGTGAATTTTCTCACACTTTGCAAGATGCTGCTCCGACGTCGAGCTCCACCTGAACGTCAACCTAGTCCCGACGGTGCAGTGTCCAGGCAACCACCCGAGCAGTCCCAAGCGCATCAAGGCGACGTTCCAACCCTCGTATTGCCACCTGCACGGCAACAACCAGGATCCGCACGCTGGATGGGCTTACATCACTCGCGACGAGGCTCGCCTCCTGACGATCGCCCGCCGCCACGAGTGGAGTCAAGACTGCTGGACGAGTTGATGGCGCGCGATCTGGAGGTCCAGATGGAGCATGTCTCTGTCGAGGATGCGATCGAGGATGCGACCGGCACCCTCGCCAGGACGGATGAGGATGAAGAGTCTAAGGGGACTTAGGTGGTAAGGGTACAGCATAGCAGCAGACGTAAGGAGAGTTGGGTTTGTTGCACTAATATACTACGCTTACGATTCTACCATCCGCTCCAGTATTGTCCGTGCTAGGAAGATGTACTTAGAGTTTGTGTAGATGTGAATTGAATAGGATAATATCCATTCCGAAACTTACCGAGATCCGCCGTACGATATGATACTGAGAGAGGCTATAGAAAGCGTATATTACCCGCTGACCCCCGTCGTATTCCTCGTTCGATCTGGCATCGTCATAAACACCATAGTAGACCTATAGACAAATGCGAAAGGGTACACAAATTTGTTACATTTGAATAGCAGCAGTTGTACTTGCCGTGAGTAAGTCCTCCAAAGGTTGGGTTATTGTCAGCATCGTGCATACTGTAAAACTTGCGATACTGTCCCGTGGGGCACTAACGTAATGCCCCACGTAGCCTTTCATTGGGCACTATTATGGGCACTATTAAAGGGATGGGGAATTAAAGGTCTTGACCCCTTTCGTCGTCATGGAGGACGAAGAGGTCAAGATCATAGAGGGCTTCATTTTTACGCCCCGAAGCAGAAGCCACAAAACAGCGGTAACAGATTTTTCGAAGCCGAACGACTACAGGTTGACGTCCTTGGCCCCACGGAATTCGATGACCTTGTTGCGATTGTGGTGAAGGAACTCAGCAGTCTCATCCATGTTGTAAATATTCGAGTACTAGATGTTGTACTCCTTGACCAACTACTACACATGCTCGATATCTTCCTATCGAGTTATGTGTGACCGGGCACACAGCACCTTGTGCACAGGAAGTGTGACCTCCGGAGAGTATACAAACTCTCAGTGAACGGCAGTCCACTAGTCCCTGCCCTGTGGGACTGTTACCAAATTAGTAGTTTTTTAAGACTGAATATATAGGTGACCCCTTTTAATGCGTCTATACATTCACTATTAGTCACTTATAAAGTTCCCTAGATGTTATCCTATTGAGTGGCTCTGAGGACTTTGTACCATCTCTGTGGTATCTATCCATGACGTCAATACCGTTAACGTCATAGTGATGTTGGCTACATCACTTAGGGTACTTGGGTACACCTGCTCTGAAGAGTGACGTTGCACTCGTCGTCAAATAACCCCGTTACATCCTCCCCACTTAGGTTCGGTTTACCGACCATCCAGGACGAGTGAAAAGAAATCGCCGCCTTTCACTCTCCAAGTCGAATTACATCGACTTCGCTGCGGTTTGTTTCCGCAGCCGGCTCATTTCCTTTTGTGCACGAGCATTTCCGCGTGCTCTTCATCTTCTCGGCTTCCACGTCAGCCTCAAGCATGACAAAGACTCGATCTGGCAGCGGTGCGAAAGTGCCTGCCAGGCCTATTGCTTCCAAGCAGCAGGCTAAGAGCTCTAAGCCGTCTGGCAAAGGATCGACCGCTAAGGGATCTGCCAAGGTGGCATCCAAGGTGACCCCCAAGGCACCTGAACCGCCTAAGTAGGATCCTGACCTCTAGTGGACTATGAGGAGGAATCGGATAAGTCTCCCATGCCCTGAGGCGATAACGAGATCCCGCCCGTCAACGGGTCAAAACGGCGACCCGAGTCTGTCGGACTCGCTTGGGTCCCCTACCCTGTTGTCTAACCATCACGGCGGCGATGGCGACGCGCTGAATCCAAGCTTGACTCGCTTCTTGATTCGAAAACAGATCTCGCTGTCGCTTCAGCTTGATCATCTTCGCCATGATCTGTGATTTCCCCGTTGGACGATTATCGTGGCACCGCTACCTTCTCTGCGGCGCAGCGCATCGTTGTGATCATTGGCTGCTCGATACTTCTCAGTGGCTTGGTACTTCTGGCCATTTCGGGGGCATTCTCTTGTTGACTGTTAAGTTCTCGTCGCCATCAAGGCATCTGATTATTTGCCAAGACCCGTCTGGCGTTGCCGTAGCGTATAGAGTGGAGTGAGCCCACGCATCCATACACTAGGTAGAACGGGGTCTCATTACGCGCCGAGTCTGAGCGCGTTGATAGCGAACACCATTCTTCAGCAAATTTCATTCTGTTGTAGCGGGTCTTCGACATACACCTTCACGACAGAGGTCAGAATTAAAAATATGGCAATACAGTAATATATTGGGATTTCCAATAAAAATATGTATTATTGATATATATTTTTATTTGATTTGGCCGCTTCAATACAATTTTATTGGGCCATTATTGGCAATAAATATGGCAAAAGTAAGCCTGAAAAGTAAGGCAAAAGTAGCTCACGTTTGCCCTCCTTTGAGCTTCACCACACAATGCTGTCGTTTGCTAAAGTCGATGACATCAGCAGTGAAGTACTCCACACTGCTGCCACGTCACCAACGATTCGTTGGCTGACAGTGCATCGGTCCACCGGTGATTTGGCAAGGCCCACAAATCTTTGAGACTCACAGCTTCATCTTCCGTGAACTACAATAGTCGCCAACAAACAGATCATCTCTTTTTCTTCGCTCCGCTAGGCCAAGGCCTATTTCGTTGCAAACCGACCGAACACAAGTTCCGGGCTCCGGATACTCCAACCTCATTACCCACCTGGCTGGGCAGCATGCGGGCTACGAAACTCAGTACGCAGCATCTGTCTCTAGCGCCAGCCGTTCCCTGCAGTCGTTTGACTTCGTGTGCGAGGAAATAGGTTATCTATTTCAGTGAATCCCGTGGATAAATGAGCGGAACATGCCCATCCACGAGGTTGAAGATGTACTCACTCACGCGAGCCATGAGCAAGTTGCGACTTGTGACAGTCCAGGCCGTCAAGAAGTGTACGGAAGGCATTGCCATCGCAGTCGGTCTCAAGCTCGAGAAGGAGCTCGGAACGCTCTTCGGCCTGATGTTCGACGGCTGGGCACATGATGGTTTGTATACATCGGCCTCTACGCTGTTTACGAGGCAGATAGCGAGTGCGCGCTCCACTGGGCCGCCTATTCCCTCTCACCGATGGCACCCAGACCGCTGATGCTCATGTTCAGCTGCTTGAGAACGTACTTGACGTGTACAACAAGACCAAGGACATGGTGGGGATTCTGGTGGGTGACAACTACACTACAAATCAGAGTATTGCGAACAAGATGGACATCCCGCTGGTCGCTGTGCTAGTCACCGGTTCAACTTGGCTGTCAACAAGTTCTTTGCGCCGTATGATACGCTTTGGATGAGGTGAATACTCTCATGGTAGCGCTGCGTCACGAGAACATCATTGCGGAGCTCAATAACTCTTGCCTGTCAAGCGCAACGTCACCCGTTGATCTTCAACTTTTACGATGATGCAGCGCTACATACGGATTCGATCTGAGGTCAAGAAGGTGGAGGCTGTGGAGGAACTGATCCGACTGGCAACAAACACAGGAAGCTGATGCATATTTCGAGCATCTGAAGATGTTTGAGAACATATGTAAACGGTTGCAGCGCGACGACACTGATATGGCAGAGGTCCTCCTGATGTTTGATGCCCTTGTGGTGCGTTTGTTCTTGCAATGCAAGCTCGTCATGACTCCACAGTGCCGTTGCATGCTTCCAGCTAACTTTGAGCAGCTTTCGTTCCTTCGTGCCAACCGCAGTACGTGGGATGTCAGCACTGTTGCTAGCATTTGCGAAGATAATAATGCTTAAGCTTAGCACAATCGATACATTCGCTTTCGGTATTATTTGACTTTATTGATGGCATGACTAGGCAACACTGTCATGAACAACCTATCTTTCAGTTGTATCGAACTGAATCGTACTTGTCTGCAGGAGCACCTCGACAATCTGGTAGACTCATTCCAGAACTCGACACACTCATATTGAAAAAGTAGAAGCATTTTTGCTGGCACATGTGACCATCTCGACTCGTAATCCCTCTTTCAATGTGGCTTTGGCTTCATGTTGCGATATCATTGGTTAGAATAACATCCCCAAAAAGCAGGTTGTGATTTGATATAATTGCATTATATATATAATTTATATATATCCCGTCAAAGTGGATATTTCAGGCATCCCGATCCGTTATAATTAGCAGTGCACTTCAACTTGCATGTTGTGTCACTGGTATACCAATAGGTATTTAAGAAATGCCAAGGAAGAGTAGGCGCAACATATGGATCGGCAGACTGGCCGATGATAAGCGTTCAAGGTGGCCCCGCCACCAGCAGCCAATACGCCCGTGCCTGGCGGAGCTCGTTGGGGGGTCGACCCTATACAAAGATGCTCCTCGTCACTTGGTGAGAAGCATGACAGTACATCATCCCCAAATGACGGGTCCGAGTTTTAGGGGTCCAACCTCTTCACGGTCGAGTTTATCTTCGCGAAGAAATCCAGCGTTGCTGGCGACGCGTACTAGTTCGTTGGCTGGGTTGGTTTCCCGCGACCAACGTTGCAGCCGGCAGCCGACTTGTCACCATAAATCATCGGTGATTTTCAGCGGGAGGAGCTGGGCACTGCGTGGCCCGTCGGTCGACGAGCATACCAACAGGACTGCCTACCAGGACAAGCGGGATGGGAAGAACAGGTAGACAAGCATAGATAAAGTCAATATAAATTGCGGAAATATTTACTATTGCTGTGGCATAAATTGCCGTTTTTATTAGTGGCATGTCTGCTGGCCAATACAATTTGATACTGTATTGGCGGACCTCTGCTTCACGGATTGCATCACGGTCTACACCGATCGTTCCTGTTGTCCATTATTTTCGGGCCTGTAGCCCAGCGTTGCTCTCGATCAATTAGTTTCTTATTTCTTGGATGAGATGGGTTTCCAATATAAACCATCTTACCTGTGCGTCCTCGCACCTTCACGCCATAGTTTTTTTCTTTCCATTTGACGTACGGAATATCCAATCGCCTAAGACCTTCAACTTCGTACGGCAACATGATTGCTATATATCGGTGGGTACATTTCGGCTGGTGGAAAAGTCTTTATATATTAGTTAGACTTTACTTAAGATAGAACTTTATATTCTTGGAAATACTTGAATTAATTCGATTCTGTTTTCTCGTTTGCTTTAAGTAATTTGCGCTTCCCCCTACGTCGAGTATTAATCTGTTCTCTATGGGCTGTATCGTACGTGTTTTGCCTAGCGATACGTGTTTCTCTCGTCTTGAGGTAATACCGCATCTGGTTCGCTTTGAAGCGTTCCTTGTTAGCTTGGTATTTTCAGGTGAATAGGTCACTGTTATTTATATACTATAGAGGACCTGTATCAGGATTAAAAGATTAATTACTCATAATTTTAAGTATCTACAATTGACGACCACCATACTGCATGCTTTTTCGAAGTTATATGATGACCATAGTTCCATCGAGTTATCGATGAACCACCAGGACATAGCACTTTAGAAGCAATAGGAAGCTTGTGTAAAGCCTCTATCATATCTATCGCTTCATCATGACTCTTTCCAGCTAACGGATCGATCAATGGCTTAGATCCTTTACAGTTCTTCTTATGGTTATTGAGTGTGACAGAGCTATTGAATACTCTACCGCATTTCTCAACAGTGCAAAACTGACTAACGCAAAACTGATCAATACGAGCTATGTAGATTGCCTGATTATCGAAAGATAAAATATTGAAAGTATTTTTATAGCATTTGTCCGATTTACGAGTGCACGCCGCTGCATTAGTCTCCAAATCTATCGAGAACACAATCATATTAAGTATCGAACATCCTTCAAGGTCACCTAACTTGGTGGATACTGATAGATTGGAAGCTGCGAAATAGCTTGGGTGAGTAATCAATGCTCTTATATAAACAGTTTCGCTTGAAGGCGTCCTTAACAAAAGATTGATTTTTTCATGGATCTTTCTTTGGCTCAGTCTGGGTGTGGTAGGCTCTGCGAAAAATGATCATGTTATCTTCTCTTGGAAAGCAAACAACATGACGGTTTTTCTTGATCGCCAGGGGAATGACCATACTCTCGATAACTATATAGTATTCTACTTATATACTTAGTAATACATATCAGGATCAAGTCATTTATAATTTTTGATCCTGATATTTGGATAACTTCATATAGGCAAAATATTGAATCTTATATTTACTAAATTATGCTATCGAGAGGTGTGGTCCAAAATTTACACCTTTTCATTAAATCATGGATTAATCGTGGTTTTGATACATTCAGAAGGATTTATGAAAAAGTAGCCCCGATTGTGTACCGTGAGCCACTACTGATTGCCCCCCCCCCCCCCCCCGTGCAAGCCGAAGAACTGCCGGAACAAGCCATCTATTACGAGGGCGGTCACTTGGTGGAGACGCTTCGAGACTGTCGCCCTAGCCTTGAGATCAATCGATGGGAGATCCTCGTCAAATGGATCGGGTTGGACGGCATCGAGGCCTCCTGGGAGCCGGCCAAGGTGATTCGGCAAGATGTCCCTGTGTTATTCGAAGCGTTTGCCGACGCGCAACCAGAGGAGTCACTGCGCCGTTAAAAAGTCGCTGCGCTACACGAAGACCGTAGTCAGACTTGCCTCGTCTTCCGCGATGTCGTATAACACGAACGTGCGCTTGCGCGGCAGTAGCTAACATTTTCCGCTGGAGGAGTAAGTGATCCGTGCGGGTCTCACTCCGTCGGCTCCGCGCTCCCGACGAGCGTGAATGATGCCTCTAGGATCAGGGCCGCCGCCTTATAGAAACGAATACAGAAGTAGTGTCGGCAGATAGCCAGTGAGAACGTAAAGAAGAAAAACAAGATCAGTTTGGAATTGACTCTCTTCCGAGGAGACGAGCGGCCCAGCAGAGGGCCGCCTGAGATCAACAGCGGCGTGGGCACAAAGAGAAAAAAAGCAAACACCGGATATGGTCTCCGTAGTGTAACGCTGGGATCTTCCCTCGGTCGTTATATGGACCACATTCATGCCTCCTGACCCTATCGGGCGCATCTCTCTGGGATAATAGCCTGGACATCTTCTGGACTTCGCGGTTCGACAATAACTCTAGCTTCTACCCCCCTGGACGATAAGGCCTGCCTGGACAACTTCGACCTACTGGAGACGTCGTCGCTTACAACTCGTTTGCCCGAAGACGTCGACACACAGATGCTTGGTACTAATTCTCGCAAACCGGATGCTCAACGGCTTGTGAATGTAATCAGCCGCCATGTCCCCTGCTAGACAGTACCGCACTTCAACTTTTCTACACCATATCCTTGAGCTTGTGATATTTCCGAGCCATGCCGTGCATCTTGGTCGTCTTGTTCGTTCTCTTCAGGCACGTGATGGCGCTCTGGTTTTCCGGATGAAGCACGGTGAGCTGACGCGGAATCTTTAAATCCATGCCCAAATTGTGAATCCACTGGACTTCTGTGAGAAACTGGATCGCCGAGATGCACTCGGCGCTGCACGTTTCGTCCACCTCGATGGACTGCTGCTTGCTACGGTAATCAAACAAGCATGAATGGCTTGTAGCACGTACCCGGACACTGAGCGACCTGTTTCCTAGCACTTACTGAGATCCGCGTCTGGAAACGCCTCGGCCCCCATTTTGCACCGCTCGGCCACTGGTTTTTGATATGTACCCCAGCACTTGCCACGCATCCGGGTGGGCAGTGTACCAGCCAGGGGTATCGGCCATGGGACAAAGTCATGCTGCCGTGCGAGCGGCGGTTTGGCGGAAGTGCCTAATGCCGCTAGCAAAGGAATGGCGGCCTACGCGACTCACCGCCCGGTGTGACGGCATCCGCGTCGAGTGCGCTCTCTACGAGGTACCCTGGTTGGGGTCTGGTCGGGCCCTTCGTTTCAAGGAGAGTCAACCTAACCGTTCGGGCTTACCGTCCATTCAGTGAATCGGGCGGGGCGATACGGTTCCCTTGGCTGAACAGTTCCACTGTTCAGCAAATTGTATGCCTCGGACGGGGAGCACGTGAGCTGTCCAAGTGGAACATCTGAGTGTGACGTACTATTCCTGAGTGAATGCTAGGAGCTGTAGTCCGCGTAGTCTAGCAATCAGTCGTAAAACCTTCCCTGTAGAACAGAAGCCAGCTCCAATAAACTAGGAAATCGTATTTTTCAGTTAAGCGTTCTTCATTAACCTTTAAGCGTCCCTAACTTCAAGCTACCTCAAACAAGACCGTACTCGTAACAGCTCGTAGATATCCGACCAACTGCAGAGGGAGGGGCGCGATATTAGGTGGAGAAGCAGGGTATTTGCCTACCGGAGAAGGCAATACATGTCCCACACTGCTCCAAAAACCACCTTCATCATCTTATTGACCAGCTTCCCCCCCCTGGTCAGACGCCATGATTCCGACCTCGTCGTTGTGCGCAAGCAGCTCACCAACCGACATTATGACGTGCGCGATGGCCTCACTCCGATGCGATGCCATCGAGTCCCACTCAAACCTCGACTCCTCATCTGGGACCAGCTTGAAATACATTATCTCGCCAACGCTCTCAATCCAATATAGCAGACAGCAACCATCAAGTAGTTTCTCACCGCCCGATACGCGCGTGCCGTGGGAAAAGCAAGCACATCGACATATCGCACGCGTCACATCGGTAATGGAGATGTCCATCCCACTCACTTTGCTTCTTCTTAACCTAAAATCATACAGCGCATGGGGGTGAATGTGGGCCATCAGCAGATGCTACATCTCCAACTGAGCTTGGAACTTCCAATCCTTCGCATTTCTCGCGATACTCGGGTATTTAGGATGCTATACACTGTGCTCGTCAGCATCGTAGTCTTGAATAGGTAGAACGGGCTTCCGCCAACCTTCTGCATGTGTATCTTCACATTCCCTTCAGTAACTAACCCAGTCAGTTGCACCAGATGCAGATAGCTTACGCGACCTGTGGAAATATAACGCGCCTTTCGAAACTTCAATTCCACGCGATTACCAGTCCTCTCATTCTCGACTGCGATGGTTACATCACCGTAGGTCTCTGCCTGATCTTCTGGCCACCCCAGGCCTCAAACGCGATGTCCACGTCCTTGCCGATGTTCACCGTCGCGCCGAGGTTTGTATAGCCATGAGTGCAGAACCCGGTGTCGTGGAGCGCCACGCTGTAGTTCCGACCACTGACTTCACTGATCTTAGCCTTACCATTCTTCTTGCGCTTGTCATTGTAACATTTTCCTTTTCATTATCCCTCTAATGTCCCTGCTTTTTCTACTGCTTGTTTTATTGTTTGGGCCTGGACTGGCTGACCGGGTATATGATAAATCTGGGGCTGCAAAATGGCTCCGCGGAGCACCCGTTTCCCATAACGGACTAGCTCCACCAGCCTCCGAGGCTAGCGGATCATCTCTTGGGACGTCAAGCCTACTGAAGGAAGCTGATCCGTTGCCGAATGGCATCCCGATGCGCATTCGCGGCTAGCACATGCAACGTCGCTGGGTACCCGCATCAGGAACATCCTTTTTCAGGTATTGGAGCCGACGCCGCAGGGCTTCAAACTCTGACAGCCCGACCTCGACGTTCACACACGCTTGAGGACATATTGTATCAGCTCGTTAAGCGTGGTGGGAAGGGCTCGAGAACTCCTACTTGATCATAACCTCAATCAGCGCATCTATCATTTATTTCCATGTTTCCTTGTTGTCGATGGGGATCCGATCCGCCTTGTTCACACCATACAGCAAAGCGTGCTGGATAAATATATCCTTCTGTCCCACAACAGGGCAACGGCTGCGTCAACGGCAGGATCCGGTCTGGTTTCATACCCATCGAGAACATCACGGACATTTTGCAGCTTGAAATAGACCAGCTTTCTTCGACGGTAGGGGTCAAGCGTACTGGAGTCCCCCCCCCTTTTCACCATTTTGACCGCGTTCATCGTATGCTTGCGTGACAGCGGTGGTACAGGATCGTCAGCTCTTCCAGCTCCACTCGCACTCGAGCTTCCAGCGCCCGATGCCCACCTGTTCATTTTCTTGAGCACCGTAGATACTTATGTCTAATGGGAGGACCTTTGGGTACATAACCTAGCAGCACTCAGCTATAACAGAAAGGTAGACACCAAGGGAACAGCTAACATCCGAATTGTTTAACCCCAAATGCCCCCCCCCACCTCGGCCGTTTCTGCCATTATTCTAGGACCGCGACAGGGATGAAGTACGATTCGTCCCGTGCGCCGTGGCTGATAACCAGTGGGACTATTTGCACACCTGCCTCAGGCCCACATGCAAGTGTGCTTAAGCTCGGATATAGCGTACCACGAACGGTCTTCCGGATGTGGTCCAACTGTTCCATATATTATGCGGCGGATGCAGACGGTGGCAACGTTCCCACCTCGTTCCAATTCGAAGACACCGCGCATTCTGGGCTAGTCCACACGGACGTGGTGGAACCGACGCAGAAACACTTGAAGGGTGGTGCCAACTATATCCCGATATTCGTGGACGCCTACTTACGGTGTGTGGTGGTGGGCGCCAAGGTGAAGATTCATGGCGCAAATAAAAGCAGTTATGAGAACGCATTATGTGCATGCGATCGGTCAACGAAACGGAGTTTGTGAACAAGGAGGTGGCGAAGTTTTGTGCCCTGAACCGTATCATGCACCAACGAACCGTACTGTACAGCTTCAGCAGAACGTAGTGGCGGAACGGATGAACCACTACATCGTGGAGAAGGCATTGCTTACTATTTGGACAGAGTGGTGATCGGGGACTGTGAGTACGGCGACATTCTTTATCTGATGTTCCAGCATACGAATGATACCGTGTATAGTGATGGCACAATGCAGTGGCGTGATGCCATTGGCGCTGAGCTGATTTCACACGAGAGGGGCGGTACCTGGACGCTGGATCAAAGAAGAACGGTCAACCGTACCACTGGATACAGATGTGTATTTGCAAATAAGATGGCAAGAACGGTGTATGGGAGTGTACAAAACACGGTTAGTGGAAAAGAGTTCAAGCAGGGGTATGGAGTTGACTTCTTCAAGGTGGACCCTCTGGTCGCTAGCATGAACTCGATCCGAGTTGTTCGTTCCGTCTGCACGCCATATGAGTACCACATCGAACAGTGAACGCTGACATAGCATTCCTTAACAAATAGTTGAAGGGCCGTGCAGCATGGAGGCAACCTTTGGTATTGAGAACGCTATGGATTATAAGCGTTGGCTGAACAAGATCATCTAGGGACTGACGAGTGTCATGAACAAGACTATTCACTGTGGTTTCCTATGGAACGGCTTAAAGAGCCGCGGTGGGTCTACATCAAGCGTTCTAAGAACGGTTTGATGCCTGTCCGTCGCTACGGCGATAACATACCAAGATGGGCGATGAGATCCATGAGATGAAGGAGGTGTCAAGAACGCTCTCAAGACGGACCAACGAAGTTCATCTTGGGAATGGAGATCGACCACGCCGTTGCAGTTCGACCGCCCACGATTAAGCCAACATGGTGCATTGATGACGTGGCAGAACGGTTTGGGCAGCAGAACGTTAAGCCGGTGGACAATAAATTACTAAGACGTAGTCGCCTTGGACGGTCGAGAAGCAGACGGAGATGTAGCCACAACGGTATACCGTTCCCTTACAGTATACCGTTGTGGCATGTTTTTTTCTCTGCATCACTACATGTATTCGTGGTGACGTAACTGTGCTGTTTTCCGGAAGTTGAAACAAATCCAAACACAGGGCAGGGCAGGTGGCGATCCTGCTGGAAAATTGTAGCCTAGTGTATTGGTAATGTTTCTGATGTAACTAGCAGATTGAAAGTGAGAGGTATGGACAGTCGTCACCATCTATCCTTCTCAATGAAGTATAAAACTTTCAAGCTGATGGCAGCATGAAAGGTAACGTGCAAGACATCCAGAGATTCCACTTGGATCTCTGGCGGCCTGCTCTACAAGATCCATGAAAATTTGGTCAGATCCAGATGTCTGGATCTGCCATCGCCAACGAAGCGTACTGACCTTGATGCACCAGAGTCACGCACGACTTCGTCTGTGATTAACATGATTGGGCCAGGGCGCTCACTGTCTGTTCGTTAAGTCCTTGGGTTTCATGTCTGACGGCGGAAGCTGGCTTAACCCAGAATCCACCACAGTAACTGTCTGAGAACCCAGGCGTGCAGCACTCGCGAGCTGATAATCGGATCTTATGCTACCTGAAATGACCCGCGAACATGGTATCACGTATGGAGGTGGATTGGGCGACGCAACGTACAAGGAGGTACCAATCTCGATGGCAGGCGCTCCATCTCCAGCGTCATATTTTTGATCCCAAACGTTCATCAAGCCCATATTTCGTCGATGGTGCTAATTAAATCGTTCGCGGAAATACTGAATGACCTGTCATCATAAAATCTACCAGAAATCTGTTGCTAGAGTTGGAAGTTGTTCAGATTAGTATGTCGGTAGCAAAAGAATCTCGTGTTGAAAACCCTGTCACAGATATTCAACACGATGAAAAGAGCTTTCATTGGAAGATGAATAATGCATGAACCAGATGAAATGTATCGAAGCTAAGGAAAGGGTTTCAATGGCCGTCTCCTACAGCGCCCCCAACCATCTCACACGGATAATACCTACCGCCAGATCCTGTACTTGATTGTAAAGCGTAACACCATGCAAAAACGCGACGCTCCACTCAAAAAACATTACTCGCTTCAGATAGACGGCAACCTGCAACTGAGCCGATTACATATTCCTGAAAAGCCATTTTGCCATCTTCGACCTCAAACTGTTGCCCAAACGGCCATCACAGCGCTCGGTCTGGTTGTTGGGAGAAGAGTGTATGTGAGCTTGTTAAAAGTGAAAAAGTCGGCTGAATTTAGGTCATGTCTTGTCAGTGCTGCCTATGCGACATGGTCGCCGTCGCATCGGGATCCACTGCAGCGCCATCGACAAAACCAGTTTGCCGGTAAGAGTAAGCGCGGCAACTGTCAGCGCTTCGGTGGATGATGACAGCGGGTATACGGTCTCGAACAGGTCGACTCCATTTGAAGCATGAGCAATGCGTCAAGCTGCGACCGGTTATTTAGTGCATGTCGAAGCGATCCATAATTAAGTCGGGCTGTGTTAATGGGCTTAATGGGCTCACGTCTACTTATCCTTCCTGTTAGAGAGAAAACGATTCTAGAGACGAGTTTCAGGTACCAGGTGAATCAATTCAAATACCGTAATCTACCTTTGTGCCCTCATGTTGCTGACGGCGCATCCTGCAAGATTACCAATTGAGCCATTGCTTTGGAGCTGTTAAACGCGATATTTTAGGAGCGGCGAGTCAAAATTGTGCGGCAATTGCTTATATCTGTGAGATACGCAGTGCTATCACCACCGATGATATCGGAAGAGAGAGTCTAAACAGTCTAATAACAGCAAAAGTAAAATGATGTAAAATCGTCATTGTTGCCAAAATGGAGTCGTTCGTTCACAATAGTCTGTGCAAAGCGGGCATGTTGACAACAGCATTGTATAACAGATATGAGGTATAACGCCGTGAGCACTGTCCCTGTTGGGCCATTGTTAAAGTCCGATGCGACGACTTTGATACCACCGTGGTGGGCCTTGATCGTTTGATGGGTCGATAGAAAGCCAGGTGTTGAGGGGCTGTTAACACTCCAGCGCTTCCAGCGAGATACCATAGGTGCTATCATTTCCTGTTCCAACTTACCCATGATCAAGAATTTGCCTCGTTCGACTCATGTATCAACGTTTCGGCCAACCTCGCGCAAATGCTCACAACTGGGTATTGCCATAGACTTTGCACTATAAGAATGTGGTTGTAAACCTCAAACAACGCGAAATAAGGTACAGCAGTAATTGGGCCGCTGGCATGCAGACTTTTAGCCGGAGTAGATTTTCAAGCGTTTTTTTTTCTGTTTTCTTCAACAGTTTATCGTAAATCAGGAAAATGCATGCGTCAAATAATTAGTGAATGAACAGTTTATGCGGCACACTACAATACCACTCTGGCAATACCTTAGTTATCCCATACTGTACCGTCAGTGTACATCCAAAAGACAGAACCTGTAAAACACACTAATAAACGGTTCAGCACACATAGTATGTGACAGCACAATATGCGTACGTGGTTTACATCAATTGTACGATCCACCACACTACCAAACGCGTGGCACACTGAGACTGGCTACAACACAACAAATCCGGGAATTTCCACGCCACTCGAATTTAGCGAATCACTAATGCGTTTATCGACTCATGTCTACCAATCACCTAACAGAATTAATAGAAGGCAGCCTTAAGAAACTACATTGCTGTTGTTCAATTCCCTTCTTTCTCGGAAATACAAGCCCCCAGCGCAACCCCTGAAGCCCTCCGCCGCACCCAAGATATCCTCGAAGTACCAGTGGAAAACTGTTTGCAACGACAAGGCCCGCGAGGATGCCCAGCTGCTCATGGAAAACATGAAGTCTCCATCATCGTGAAGAGTCAGCCGGTTCCGTGCTCTATTTGCACGTTTTTAAGACCGCATAAGATGCGCTACCAGTTGCTGCTATGCTCTTCGGAGACATGCCAGGCCGGTACGCCTTATTTGATGCGTGTCCGTGGGTTGGTAAGGTGCTTACCTGCCAAGAACCAAGTGTCCATCATGGAGTCTGGTGCCCACGAAACCCCCATCCGCGATCCAAGGAAACTGAAGCTCACTCCCCGACTCAAGGACTATGGGCGCGAAATGGCGTCGCACGAGTTGAAGCCAGCATGCATCCACCGCGGAATGGCTCAGCGATTTGTTTTGACGGAGGCCGAGATGCAAACTTGCGCCAGGTGCAGTGGTTCATCAGCAATTTCATCAAGAAGCAACTGCATCGCAAAGACAACTACGACGAATTTTATTGGACCAGATCGACCAGTTGGAGTTCGGGCCTGCAGTTTCGGAGGCGCACATTCTCATTCGGATGGCAGCGCAATTAACAGGACCAGCCAGATGTTAGAAACGGCTCCGACGAGAACCCATTTCTAGTTGGTCTAACAATCAAATGTTTGTTGCGTAACGCCCCTCGTGATCCCACTTCTTTCGTGTTTCACATGGATGATACGTTAAGTTGAACGAACTGGCGTATCCTGTCATTGTCTGTGGCGTTCGGACGGGCACGGTCGTTCCACCTGGTGGTAATGTTTATTATGTCTCAGCGGCTGGAAGTGCTTTACGTGAAGGCACTTGTTGCGCTCCGCAAGATTTACCATGTTGTGACCACGCAGCAGTTGTTGGTTAAGTACATGATGGCGGATGCTGAACCCGCCCAACTAAATGTCGTCCACCAAGTGTTTGGAGTGGATTTCGACTTTGAGTATCTGATGTGTTTCTATCACGTTATGGCCAAGGTTCAAGAGAGTCTCAAAGGTCTACTAAGTTTCTTGTGTGAACAGGTAGTGGAAGATATATTTATGATCTGCATTTTGCCGCTTGCAAGCAAGTGTATGACGAACTGGTTGTAACCGGTCTTGCGAGGTGATCACGTGACACACAGCTGGCGGCCTTTTCGAACTACTTTACGAGCGTGTTGACGAGTGAGTTTCATCGTTGGTAGTGTTTTCACACGCCAGGTGGTTTCGCGACCACAAACAACCCCGTGGAGAAGTTTAACCGCTTGATCAAGCGCGATTACACGCTCCGTACCAGCTCAAATTGGAACCCATATCCGTCTCCTTGCTGACTGCTGTGGACACGAGTCAGTGAGGCCAAGATCGTTCAAGGAGGTGCCCCAGGCTTCGCAGCAGTTGAAGGCACGGGTGACCAACTTTCGACGCCTCGAACTTATTCAGGATCTATCGCCAAACCGATCAAGCATCGAGTTGTTGTTGGTATCCCGAAACCCGGACGAAGTTCGTGTACTGTCACGCGGTTGTGAGCTGGTATACTTACCTAAGCTGGGTCGCAGTCGAGAGTTAGCTCCTGTCTTGGCTCAGATGGGAGCCAACTATGCCCGAATGGAGCTTGAAGGACAACCAGAGGGTAGCTGGCATGTGGATGTGAGCAAGCTTACTTGCGGATGCAAGTACGACTTCAAATTTGCCATCTGCATTCACGTCCTCTTTGCTCTACAGGTCAAGTACCACATCGTTTTGGACGGTAATCGGGCCCTCGTCAACCGGTTCAGCACCTCGAAACGACGTCTGACGCGCAATTCAAGCACCCATATTCCTGCTGGTCGTCCGCGGCGCAACAAGGCCACGCCCTAAGTACTGAATGAGGTGTGTGACACCGTGCGATAACAAAAAATATACCGATTATTGCACATTCGCATCCGTTTTTTTATCTTTAAATACTACAAATGAAACCAACTCTGTTTTCGCTTCAACAGTCGCATTTTCAAACTTTCTTCACTTCATCTACTCCTTATGGCGACCTCAAGCTCCGGACAAGCACCTCCCACCACTTCCAAGGCATTTTCGACTGGTGCGAGCAGCACCTTCAACTGCGTGAGTGGGGGAGATTGGATGAGTCTGCGGCTCGTTATTTGAGGACTTGGGGACTCACGTCAGCGAACCGACCGCAGATACCGGACGCACAATCAAGCAGTTGCTCGACGCGGTACCTCAAGCGCGCATCACCAAGGCTCGTCTCATCGAGGCGGCGCTTCATGGCGACGATGCTAGCGAGGCAGAGTGGGTGTTGCCGGCTGACGTCGACCTTAGTGTCTGTCCAACCTACCAGATGCGTAGGATTTTGGATGACGTTCGCGTCAATGGCAAGACCCTGCTCCTTACATCATGGGAGCTTACACTAGAGCCCGCCGAAAACCTGCCATCGGGTGAGATCAAGAAGTACAGGCAACGTAAGCGCCGTCACGTTGAGCACGCTTACATCGAGGCGGAGGCAAAGGAAGAGAAGTAAAAACTAATGCATAGGGGGTTCGAAATTTTCATTCATATATGTCACAACTATGTTTTTTAAGACACATAGTGACGTCTGTCTTGCCTCATGTGGCGCGGAATGCGCATAGACACCACGCAATCCTGGCCTTCAGCTAGAGCCGTACAGAGGACGAGCCCCTTCAACTTGCTCCGCACAGGCCAGTATTACCGGTCGCCTACGCACATCCGCGCAAGGTTTGCCGAGTCTGCCGATGCGTCGCCTTGCCGGCCGTGCCGCGACTGAGGCACGCCGCGCTAGTTTCCACCGTTAGCCCGTACGCCGATGTACCGCCTTGCCAGCCGAGGCAGGCCGCGGTGCTGTCGCTTGCCTGCTTGCTGGTGTTTTGCAGTATGGTGTGGTAGGGACTTAGCGGGCCGCGGGATGGATGGATCGTCGTCGCCCACCCGCTGGCTCTACGAAGTCCCTGCTTCTTATCTTTGTGGCACACAGATATTTTGTGTGCCACCTGCATCTTAGCTTGTGAATCTCCTATTATGTCCATCCAGAACAGAATTTCAGTGTTCTGTCTATATAAGTCTTCCGTCAAATCGCATCAACAACAGAAATCTATTGAGGTGCATTTAACGTGCTAAAAATGCTATCAAAATCATCGCCCTATATAAAAGTCCTCCCAAGGCCTACTGGGGATATGATTGTAAACTCGCTACGCCTTACAAGCTTCGTCTTGCTAGTTAAGAACAAAACTTCCAGCGCTGATGCAAACCCATGGGAGCCACCGGAATATCACTCATGAGGGTTATCACAAACTGGAGTGTGCATTAATACGGATAAGTTCTACGACCGGGATCGTTCGCTCATGCTGGCAGCGATTGCCCTGGTCTGTCTCGTCAAAATGTTTTTATCTCATTTGGTAAGTTACGACAACAAGCTCACAATGTCGTCAACCCCGACCACTCCATCTACCTACGCGCGAATAATCGAGTGCGACTGCAGATATGCCTTCACACCGCAGAAATTTCGTCGCTCAACTGAGCCCAATTTTCAGACCGAAACCATTCGGCTTTTCAGCTCTCTCAATTACTGTCCCAGCGTCAGGATGGTCAGATACATTGCCTAGAGGCTCTAACAGTAGCTGCGCTAACGAACAAGACTCGTCCGCTACTACACGTGAGAGTATGCGGTATCAGTATAAATATTCTTTCCAAACATGTTCATGGAGCCAATCTTCGTTCGCGTCTGCTTGCCGGCAGGGCGTACCAATTGCAGTGTTTGTCCGGTTGTCTCCCAAGGTCACGACTCAATCGCTCAACACAGATGCAGGCCACCGCAAAGTACTCGGAACTCGCGTTCCTATACATACAACATATACTTTTTAACCCTTTCGTGGTAAAGGGGTCAAAAAGCGCCCTTTACGATGTTTTCCAAAACACGGTGAAAATTACGCCTCTGAAAGGGCGCTGGGAGCGCCCTTTTGCATATATTACAGGTTTTCTTGTACCTGTTTTTGTTTCTACCAATCTGAAAGATGTGTTAAAAACGATGGAATGGTAAGATATCGAGTCGTTTGTTTTATTGGGAGCATAACATTGTCATTTCCCATCCTGATGCTATCCTGCTTGCGCGTCAGTCGTGTTACCATAGTAACTCCAAATGATATCCATACGTGCACCTGAATGCATACTGTTGTCAAGATAGATACATCGGATCACTATCAACTATGCGGACTAGCTTCCACGACTGGGAGGATAAATCTCTGGTTCAGATTGCTTGCGAGTTTGAGCGTGAAGGTCTGCGGGTAACATAGATCTACGTAGCACGCCGGATGGCCAGGTCCAAGCGTACTCCACGGGATCTACAGTTACGCCTAACTAGTCTCAAACGCACATATGGAAATACTTTAGCGAACTTTCCGCCATGTTTCTTTGGCAAAGCGCCACCGTAAAGGAATTTTTCGGAGGGGAAGAAAACAAAAAAGCGGTAACGCCCAAGAAGGTAGCGCTCCTATACGGGGGCGTGGCGAAGTTGCTGATGATCGCGCTGGACGTATCAGCACAGTACGTGGCGGCGCGGTATCTGTCGGAGTTGGTGACGGTGGCGCAATACTCGACGATGGTCGAGCAGGACTCGCCGGAGCTACCCAACGTCGTGGCACCGCTATCGACGGCCGTTCAGGACATGCTGGAGGTAGCGAATGTCGTGGAAAATGCGTGGACGAGCTGGAAAGGTCAACGCCGGACGTGATGGAGCTGGTGAAGGACTCGCCGGATCTGACGGAGTTGACGAAGGTGGTGCAGGACGTATCAGAGATGATGAGGTCGGTGGAGGGCTTGGTGGATCTGATGAAAGCTGTGGAGAAATCGGCGAAGCTCGTAACAGCCGTATAGCAGGTGATGGAGTTCGAGAGGATCATGGAAGACTTGATGGAGCTGATGAAGTCCGTTTAATACGCGACGGACACAGCGGTCGAGCTCGCGGTACGGCTGCTGTGATCAGCCGGATCCATTACCCATACACGCAGGCTGAAGCGGCCCGGAAGATGAATATGATTTTTTGGGGATGTAAATGTAAGAGATATTCACCAACTAGCTGGCCGAACGCCGTACAATCCTGGTGAGATACTTCCGCGTGGTATTGCTGCGATGATTGAGGCCATTGGCCCATTAAAGCACGATGATGTCTTTCTGGATGTTGTGCAGGAATCGGTAACGTTCTAGCTCAAGTGGCTTTAACTACTAACGTCTTTGCATGCATCAGTGTTGAACTTCGAGGTGAGCTTTGTGCGCTTTCAAACACTATCATGAAACGGCACATTAGAGCTCTACCCATGCTCAACAAGGTGACGCTAATATGGCTGACGTACGCGACGTAGCACTATCGTTCCAACCTCCAACGTGTAATGCTACAATCGTCTTCACAAATATATTTTGGTTTGAAGAAACCGCCAAGTTGGTGGTATCCAGAGAACTTAGAGCAATGAAGCGCGCCCGCGTCCTGGTCTCGACCTCTTTATTCTGTCCAAGACATCGCACAACATGTGCACAGCCGTTCTGTAAACGCTGGAGATTGGTGCGCGAAGTAGAAGCACAATGTAGCCGGAAGGCAGCCTGCCACCCTTTGTATATCTACACATCTAGATTCTAACTTTTACACATACATTAATCGACATTTATGCATATATATGTGGTTGATTTTCCACAGTCAACATCATCAGCTGCAATATCGCGTTCGCGACGTCGCCAATTGTTCCACAGCTTTCATCAGCTCCACCAAGTCCTCCACCAAACTCAGCAGCTCTGCTACGTCCCGCACCAATTTCGTCAACTCCGTCAGGTCCAGCGTGTCTTGCACCAGCTCCATCACGTCCGGCGTTGACCTCTCCAGCTCGTCCACGCACCCCACGACCTTCGACACATCTTATCCGTCATTTGCACCTGTTATCGTCGCCTCACCATATCGACAGCAGCATCGCTGCTTTCCACGTTTACGACATCAAATCGTCCCATCACTTCGCCGAGCCCTCCCGCACGACCGCATCCGTGTCCACATCCTTGGCCACCACTACGTGGGGTAGCTGCGCTGCCGCGTGTTTGAGGCCACTGGCACGTACAGATCCTATTTGCACAAGAACGCATTGTTAGTGTCGAACACCATCCACACTGTCTCACACCACTCGCACCTGTGACAAGCATCTCGACCGTATCCTGTGCGCCGTCTTCCGTGTCGACAGCGATCACTGCTATCTACGTACAACACATCTACATGTATGTTCGCGTCATCGGCCTCTTGTGTGCGTTTCCGTCCGAAGCCGTGTCCGCGGTCTCCACCACCACTATGTGCGCTGGCGGCGCCACGTCCTCCAGCACCTGGGCCTCTGCCTTGAGTGAGACCACCGGCACTCACAGTTCCTGTTAGCACTGCAAGCATAGTTAGTATCCTACCCCTTCCTCATACCGTTTCACCATACTGTTCGCACCTGCAGCAATCATCTCCCCCACCGTCTCCGCTGTCAACCCTTCGGGCACGACCACGTCCGTGTCCATGTCCTTGATCAACGTGAGCTGCGCAATGTCCTCTAGTACCGATGTCACTGCCTTGCGTGAGACTATCGACACCCTCAGCGCATATTAGTCCAGCATACACATGTAGGAAGAGGGCATACTCAATATCATACATATCATACAAAAGGTCCCGAATTAGTCGCACCTGGGACACCCGAGTCTATTGCGTCCGTACTGGTGCCGATGAAATCGAGGACGGCTTCCTCGCCGAGGAGGAAGTCGATACCTTCTTCCTCCTTTGGGTCCCCCCAGGCTTAATGTAACGATAGCGATTATCCAGGCCGGTCGTGGGTGGCATTGAAGACCACCCGTCTTCGCAGCTTGGACCGTCTTCGCAGCTTGGTCCACGCACGCCTGAACTCCACGAGCCCCCCCCCCCCCCCCCCCCCCCACACACACACACGCTGTTATGGGGGGCAGTAGCCTGCGAAACCGCCGATGCGCTGACGTTTGTTCGCCTCCAGAGTCTTGGTAATCAGCATGCGTTTCCGTCCGACAGCAACGCTCTTTTCCAACTTCGCTAGTTTTAGTCAATGCAGCAGGATAAACTGGACATAAGCGTAACAGACGGACGGACGGAAACTATGTTTGATGATGGTAGACTAAAGCGCCTGATATTCCCACAGTCAAGAGGCTTTGACGATTGAAGGAGGAAACTAACAAATATCAATGATTTTTGTAAGCTACTTTAATTATTTAGTTTAAATAAAGGTATTGAGTTTCAGCCGTCTTGTTCTCACGCTCTGACCCTACCCAATGAATACGAGTCTGACGATTGATTCATCTCAACGCTGCTCAAAGAATACTGTAATACCAATACTATACAGGTCCTGAATCAAGACGTTTCCTCGTTGTGATCCTGAGACTTGATCACTTCCGGACGGGGATTCGGCTTTCGTGCCCACGCTTCCTATTATCTTCTGATTTGCGCAAGATAACGCTATCCGGCTTTCATTCCCTGGTCGTTGGCTTCAAGTTGTATTCAGCAATGATTCACAACATCATACCAGTAGCTAACGCTTGTTGATGGGACTTGTTGATGGGACGGACGGACAAACGAAACGGCCCACTCTGATAAAGGGTCATTCCTGAATCTACTTATTCGTTGGCATTCCAGTTTTCACGATGCGCTTCGCCGTCTTTCTCGCTCTGCTCGTGGCCACGTTCGTGGCGAGCTGCTCTCAATTGGCCAGTGCCGAGAAGTTTGATGTGTTCAACGCTGAAACTACCGAGGCCCGTCGTCTCCGGTCGCAGGCTGGCGGGACCGTCTCAAATGAGAAAGTTGCCGGTATCATGGGTAAATTTGTCTCCAAGACGAAGGAGGACATGCTGATGACGAAGGCGCTCAAAGCGGCCATGCATGCTAACGGTGACGAGAAGCTTACGAGGGATGCTCTCATGATGGCTACTCGTGCCAAAGCGTCGGCCCACGTTAGTGATGAAGCAATTACCAAGCTATCGGCTACGATGGCTGAGACGGTGAAGAAGAACCCGAAGTCGTGGCCTCGTCTTAAAAAGTTCGCCTTTGTCACCCTTGGCGCTGGTGCCGGTATATTGGCCGTCTACGGTGCTTACAAGCTCATGTTTCCGGACGCCAGGTCGGTCCCGACGACGACGACGACGACGACTGGGTCGTCTTAGGCTACAGTGGCGGCAGGGTCTGCTGCATTACTCAGTACTTGATGGCGATGCGAAGTTCAGTATCGGCGGGCTGTTACATTGTTGGTGTTAGAGATTTTTGAGCTTACTCCACCTTAACCCTGTGCTAAGTACGCTTTGTTTGTGGCTTGTTCCCTTAAATAAAGCGAAACCTGATGCATAAGTTCGGTCTTAGTGTCTATTCACAATGTGTTAAATGTATTACTACTACGTAGTACCTAATAGGATACGAGTAGTTGATACTGCGGAAGGCTCTCTTGAAATCGCGGAGACTGCCACCGCTCAGTGACATGAAGGATATTAATTCTTTGCTTCGTAACAACAAGGTGCCGAACGCCTATGGCACGAACGTGACATCGAGACAAACGGTTTCGAGCGTAGACATAGCAAACCTGCGTGGGGTACTCGCGAATCAGGCACCGATCATTCCAGCGAGTCGAGCACTGTAGCGGGCTCAACCTAGAATATTTCCATTGCAGGAGCTCAGCGACTACCTTTTCGGAGCGCAGCGAACAACTGCAAACTTCCGCAATGACATCCGTTTCAGAGGGAACTCAAATCTCATAATGATGGTCTTAGTGTATTTGAGATCCCCTACGTCAGACCACGGAATTTTAAAGTTGTCGTGTTGCAATGCGGACAGGAGATGTACATACATATACCGGTATATACAGATGTACCATTGAAGTGTGTCGCTGGTGTCTACCGCTACCGTGAACCTCTCGCTTGCTGCATCTTCCGTAACCAGTGTATTTTTCTTAATATCTCGGCTAACATCTACCTCGTGGCCTATTACAAGAACCTCCTCCAGCAATCAGTTGAAACAATTGTTCCTGCACTTTGTGCTGGTGTTAGCGAGGGGTACAAGTACTTGATACTCGCATTTTGTCTTTCGACACTACCGCGTCGTAGAACCTTACAGCATCCCGCTGTGGCGGCACGAGATCGCGACGCGCTTGAACTGCTTTGAGCATTTCCGGTGCCTCCCCTTTTGCTAGCCTGACTCAGTTGCATATGGCAGCATTTTACGTTCTGAATTACGTGCTCCGCCGGTGACTATACGGCCTCTCGTTGGCTGATACGTAGTTAAAATTAGTAGATCTCTCAAATGTGATAGGTTCACATTATCACTTGATGGAATCATCACAAACTGGAGTGCGCAAGAATAATGATACATTCACAGCGCAGAGCACGGCAAGCAAACGACAACCCCTTGACGCTGGCACCATTGCCACCTTCAAGCGTCACAATGGGCTGACCCAGGCGCAACACGCTCTTGACAAGCTGGAAGCTGACCCGTCAGTGGACCTCGCTCATCATAGCGTCGGGAACGAACTCTTTATTCCTCCTTATGGATATTTGTAAGCCAGGGTAGTGAAAAAAAAACCGGTAATACCACCTATTTGGTACTTGTAGCCATTTGAACCGACCCACGTGGGTGCATTCGAACGTGACCCCCCCCCGTTCAGTTTTATTTGATCCATGCCTCAAACCTGGTGACATTGACGGAGCTGCTCAATCCACTAGAGCATGATGAGCGATTCCACTGACGAAGCTTTTTGTGGTGTCAAGAAGGATAATAGCGCTGACGCTGATGAGTCTATGGATAAGACGGACGGCATGCAGCAGGGATCGTTCGCTCCTGATATGGAGCTTAAGCCTGAAGACATAAATGATCACCTCAAGTGGATCACCAGGTTTCTCGTCCGCGCTGTTTTAAAGGGCAACGGACAGGTATGCGATGGTACTTCGAAAGATGTAGCGAGAACTACGAGAGGAGCTAGACAGTGTCCCGAGTGAGAACGGGTTTGATCCGTCCCAACAGGGTTCGGTACCAGCCTCGCTCGGAAGCGGCAGGCAACATGATGCATGAGAGTTCTACGCGCGAAAGAGGGTGGGACGGACAGTAACCGTGAGGAACGGACCCGCCGAGATGCGTCTGTGCAAGCTGTTTGACTATCGGGTGGTGCCCCAGCTGGTGGAGCTATGGCACTCCGGCACCCATTCAGCAATCACACATCAGGGGGCGCGCTGGGATCGTGGACGGAAAGCACGGACGCCGCTGACTGGCGACTCGGTACAGCGTGGGTGACGGCCCGAAAGAGGTGAAAGGCGATGCGTGCGGAAGAAGTGCGCCTGGCGTGCGGTGGGTGCGAGGACAGGAGGCGCTGAACGACGAGGTTAATGGACCCATCGACGAGATGGATGATTATTGTGAGAGACGAGACGATCAAGGAGCTGCGGGTTAGGTGGGCGTCCTGGTGAAGGTGAAGAAGTACGGTCTGTGGTAGTACAGTCCGTCTGGAGGCTGGAGCACGCCGGCGCGGTACCGTCTCGTGGTACCGGTGGAGGAACAGCTATTGAGCTGGACGACGACCAAGGACACACGGGTGTGTTTTAAGATATGTGGGAACAACACCACCGTGAAGAGCAGAAGGAAGCTGATGCAGAGGAGACTGAAGAAGAAGATGATGAAGATGGCGTCAAAGCTGAGCACGATCCAGAAGTGAAGACAGAGCCCAGTTTGGTGAAGAGTGCTATGTTGCTGGCTATCGCCGAGGCCTAGAAGAAGCCTTGAAGCTGAGCTGTCTGGAAGGGGACGCTCGATGTATGATGAACCGAGCTACAGTGGGTATGGCAAAACGTACTACTTACAGCCGGCTAAGTATGAAGGTTATGGGGAGGCGAGAGAAGAGCCACTGCCCCGACGTCGACCAAGCGGCTCCATCCCGGTGTATACTGGGGCCGAAGTTCGACGATCGGACCGTACGGTGTATGGTTGGAGTCAGCCTACTTGGCTAGGACCGTGTCGCAGTGACCGCGAACGGTACGGTGTGACGTTCGGCTATGGGCCTGGTCCAGCACCCGCGGCTCTGACAGCCTCACCTACGAAGAGAACATGGAATGTAAAGAAGGCTCCAGAAGCTGCTGCGTCCGGACCCGTATCGACAGTGATAAGACTAAGACTGGAAGTGGGACGACTGGAGTTAGTGTGCCCGGAGAACAGTTCCGCAACGAGTCCGATCTGCCGTGAGCGCACATGTCTATCAGATACCAGACACACAGGCCGTGTCCGATGCCGCGAAGGTGTTGCCGTATTTCTTCTCGGACACAACCACCGTTGAGAAGGCGCGTAGGTTTTGGGAAGCGCTCGAAGAGAACAAGAAGGTTTTCCGAAGAGTAGACCACCCTTAGTGTGTCAGCAGAAGCTGAAGGGCCGCGAAGCAGAGCGTTGATGGAATGACTTTTTCATCAAGACGTTTAAGGCGTAGAAGGTGCGGTTCCATAACCACTTCCTGAGCAGAACGGCGGTTGAGCTATAGGAACGCCTGCATACTACGAAGCGTGAGAAAGGTGAATCGATCGAGCAGTGGGGCGACCGAGTGTCGGACCTCTGCGACTCGCTGGACTACCTCGATGCTAGGATGCGCATCAACTTCTCCGTCGCGGACTGAACAACCGTCGGATGATGGCCATCCTGCCCTCGAGCCGGCTCGAGATATCCCGGAAGCGTTGAGTGGCTAATGGCCAAGGACAGGTATCGGCCTGTGGATGAGAATGGAGATTTCGAAGAAGCCGCTCCTGCAAAGCAACCAAAGGCGACCGAGACTCCGGCCATCATGAAGCCGATGATTGACCAAATGAATGCTCTGTCTCAAGAGGTGCGTTCGTTCGTCAAGGCCGAAAGAGAGTGGATGAACAAAGTGAAGAGGGAGATGCACGCTCCTCATCCACTTCCTTTCCAAGCGCCGCATACGGTGGCCGCAATTCTGATTCCTGCTCCTCTGCCTATGCAGCAGCAGTCGAGGAACGGCCAAGGGTTCCGAGGTATCCGTATGGGTGATGACGGTCGAGATCAGGAAGGAGCTCCGATCTGTGGATTCTGCGGGTATAGAGGGCACGGTCGATCTACTTGTTGTCGCCAGTCAATGACCTGTCGCCGGTGCAATCAATTTGGCCACATACAGGCAAGAGTGTGAGCTGCCGCCGCAGCCGCAGCGAAGAGGATTTCAAGGGGGTAATGGGATCGGTCGTCGCTGGTGTTCTTTCTGCCAAATTGAGAGACATACGATCGGAAGCTGCCCCCCTGTGAAGAGACTGTTGGAGCTGGATACACAGCAACAAGGTTCCGCGGGACAGGCAGCGCCCCGCCCCTGAAGACGGCGAGAGGATGGGGAAGGGAGAGCCGCTCCTTCCTCTAGCCCGATTAACGGCTCGGATAGTGACTGCGTGTGAGGGAAGAGAGTAAAGAACGCCACGGCCGTTGGCCCGAAGAGTGTGACGAGTGTGAAGAGCGAAAGTGGAAGTGTGACGAGGGCCAAGGAGGCTTGTGTGAACCGTGTTAAGTTTGTGAAGCCACAGGGATTTGGTAATGACGGAGTGAAGACGAGTTATGAAGTAGTGAACCCGGTTGAGGTTGCTGGTGTGAAGGACGAGGCTGCGCCGATGAAAGTGGTCGCGTCTCCCAAGATGAACAGGTGTGGTAGTGTGAAGACGAACGACGAGTACAAACAGTCGGACGACGACGTGAGGAGGGTGGCCGTCGTGAAGGAGGTGGCCAACGAGAGTGTAATGGAGTATTGGACGAAAAACCTGCGTTGATACCTAACAAAAAAGAAAAACGTGAAGAGAGTGCAGGGCGCCCGCGGTCCGCGATGAGGGGCGTGAAGTTTGCTGTGGCAACGGCGCCTGTCGGAGTCCGTAAAGAAGCAGTTGATGTGTTGGAAGGATTCCTGGGAAGATGATGACAATGAGGACGCTGCGGTAGTGGAACCCGAAGAAGTACCGGGGAAGAAGACCGATATGCCTGCAGTCGCAATGACGAGTCCTTATGCGTAAAAAGAGGAGGTAGCCGCGTATTTTGCTACGCTTCTATCCGTGAAGGCACGGACGAATGGCGAGCCGCCCCGCTACTGCCATCCGTGGAACGCTCCTGGAGTTACGATTGGCGACAACGTCTTTCGAGACTGGTGCAAGGAGTCAGAGCGGTGAATGGATCGTGTAAATCCGTGAATAGGGACGGTGGCGGGACGTTGACAGACGCAGAGCCTATAACAGAGCAGGTCGAAAAAATCGTGAAGATACCGGCCGACGAAGGCAAAGGAATAGAAACAGAAGAACCGATGCCCGTCAACGCTTATTTTCGGATGCTGAGTTAGAGGACATGGAAGCATGCGAGTCGGGTCGAAAAGTGACGGCCTTCGCTGGGACCGAGGTTGCGATAAGAGGAATACGGGAAGAAACTGGAAGAACGGCTCTATCCGCAGGACGAAGTAGACCTAGAGGAGCGTATGAGAAGAATGTTGAAGCTCGAAAAGAACCGTCGAATGAGGAAATGGCTAGCTACTTGGGCTTGACTGTCGACGTGCTGGAAAAGACTAAGGGAGCGTCCACAAAAGAAATGGCGTCCCCAGAATATTGTCAAGAGTAGTTTAAAGAAACGCTTAGGAGTTCTACAGAGGTGAAGCGATCGAACCGTGATTTCAAGGACGCTGCAACCGATCAGGCGACTGGTAGTCGACTCGGCATGTAAGATTGTCGAAGGCTTTGGACTGCCTAAGACTGGCATTGGAACGGAAGAGGAAAATAGTGAACTTGACGGAGAAGAGAGTGACTTGGAAACAGTTGTGCGTGCCAACATTGGAGTCTCGTTGACGAGGGGGAGTGACTACACGATTAAGGCTGCGGCTAAGGCAACGACAGCTAGTGCTGTGGCGACTGAGAAGATAGACCCTTCAATCGTGCGCGCTCTGGTGCGGCAAGCTGTGTAGCTTTGGCTGATGAAGATGAGGAACGGTGTGAAGAGGTCGGTTGGACTGGTGCATCTGCCGGGACATGATCACATGTCCAAGGTGCCTCCGCAGTGTGACAAGGTGCTCGAGGTGGACTGGTCGCGACTCCATGCTGTTGCCGTCGAAATTGCGGACCGTCAGTCCGTACCCTGTCATTATTGGGCCCTTTCGTGATCTGGGCCCAGGACTACTACGCCGAGAGTTCCGTTAGAATCTGGGAAGACTGTGGAAACGGGACGGTCAAATGGCTGATGCTAGGACCGAAGCGTCGGCGCAAGCCTCCGGTGTTGTTCCGGTGTTGTTCGACTGCTCGGCCTTGCTTGTAGATTTCGCTGGAGCTGTCGAAGGAGTTGACTGCGTCCTGAACAAAATGGTGATGTGTCGCACTACGTGAACGTCATAGGACCAGAGTGGTGGAAGTCGGAAAGGTCTGGACGGCACGGTCTAGTGGAAGTAGTAACAATTAATTGCCGAACGGATTTGGCCTACGGGAAAACGAAGACGATGAAAGGTTAATTTGCCGAACGAATTTGGCCTACGGGAAAATGAAGACGAAGAAAGTGAGGTGCCTGAAGTAGGAAAAGATGGGCGACGAGTTGTGTGTGCCGTGGAGAGCTTTGAAGCTCCCTCGGGATGCCACATTGACTGTCTACCGTCTCGCATGCTGGCTGACATGGATGCGACTCTGAGTTCGGTGGATCGACTGGTGCTGAACGGTGGGGCCGTGCGAGCGAGCCTCTAAGGCCGTATGAGGACCAAATGCGCAGCTCGTCGGGTCACCGTCTATCTATCCGGGGCTGGATCACACTGCCGGTTCGGTTGGGATCTTTTGAAGCCACTTTAAATCCGCTGGTGGCGGAACAGTTGTATTGCGACGCGATCCTGGGAGTGGACGCGCTCGGTGCCTTCGGAGCTGTGATCGACGGGGAGGAGAGGACCACAACGCTCAAGAGTACTAGGGAAGTGATGGGACTGGGAGTCACTGTCGTGCAAGAGTCGTTTATGGAAGATATGGCCGTGTCCATGCGACTTCCGCCGCGAGGCTAAGCTCTCGTGATGACGAATTTGGCTGGCTACGTGACCGGCAAGGCCATGGTGTTGGTGGAAGGCTCCTGGGGCCTGACGCCCACGCTGTGCGTGACCCGTTCGCTGTGCACCGTGCTGGAAGGGCAATGATCGTCGAAGTGTGCAATGCGTCTACGAATGAGTACTGGATTCGGAGAGGAACCGTGGTGGCACTGATGGCCGTGGTCCCGAGTCGGGGCTCGGCACCGAACCACTGCAAAAAGATGGAGTGTTCCGGAAGAAGGCGAGCCCTCGACTAAGGAGGACGATGTCGAGCCCGAAGTGATGAAGTCTTCAACGGAAGAGAGGCGATAGAGCAATCGTGAAAGCATTGAGACCCGACATCCCGCGGGACAAAGGCGTAGATGCGGACTTCTCGGAGTCGAAATTGTCGGACGAGCAGACGACTTTGTTTCAGAAGGAGTTGAACGACTTCAGCGGCCTGTTCGTGGAGTCGTCGAAGAAGCCAGGACGGACTGAGCTATTGCAGTTTGAGATTGATACGGGAGATAGTCGCCCGATAAAACAGCTACCGTACCGCGTGTCGGGGCGGAAGGTGACGTCATGGATGCGGAGATTGACCAGTACTTGGAGTTGAATCTGATCCGTTCCTCGAATAGTCCGTGGGTAAGCCCCGTGCTTATGATCCGTAAGCCCGACGGAGGGATCCGTTTTTGTATTGATTATCGCAAGTTGAACGCTGTGACCGTAGAAGACTGTTATCCGATGCCGTTGATCGATGATATTTTCGACGTGCTCTGAGGTGCCCAACTGTTCTCTACGATGGATATCGCGTCTGGATACTGGAACGTGCCGATGCATGAGGATAGTGTGGCTAAGACGGCTTTTACGTGCAAGTTCGGTCTCTACGAATGGCCGGTGATGCCTTTTGGTCTTTGTAATGCGGTGTCTGCGTTTGAACGTCTAAAGGAAAAGGTGCTAGTCGACTTGAAATGGCGGATGTGCCTCGTGTATCTGGATGACTGCGTGATATTTAGCAAAGATTTCCCGTCGCACCTGATCCGCGTTCATCAAGTGTTGACACGGTTCACAGAGGCCGGATTCAAGCTTAAGATGATAATGTGTCACTGGGACGATATAGCCAAGTAGATTTCTCGGTCACAGCGCGACGCCGTCCTGCCCAATCCTGAGAAGGTGAAAGCCGTAATGAACGTGCAGAGGTCGCGTGACGTGCATGAAACTCGGTCATTCTTGGGCCTGACGAGCTATTTCTGCCGCCGCTACATTCCTGGGTATGCCTTGATTTCGACGCCCTTGAAACGCTGGAAGTCAAAGACGCGTCATTTCGTTGGATCAAGGACTGTGAGAGTGTGTTCCAACAGCTGAAGCGTGATTTGATTAAGCCGCCAATTTGATCTATCCTGACATGAAGAAACGGTTTAAGCTTTACGTAGACTCGTCTCGCTATGCCGTGGGAGCGTGCTGGATGAAAGAAGTAGACGGACGCGACCGAGTCGTCGCCTATGCGAGCAAGCTGATTACGGGAGGATATTATAACTGGATTTCTAACCAAGACGGGACTTCCGAGACTGAGTGCTGGGGTGTCGGCTGGGCGATTCGTAAGTTTCGGTGTTAACTAGACAAGCGTGAATACGACATACACACGAATCGTCAGGCTTTTAACGTGGGTCTTCGGCCCCGGCAACCGTATGAGTAATGCGAAGCTGGCGCATTGGAAAATGGAGCTGTGCCTGCCGTTCAAGGTGCATCACAAGCCTGGCACTTCAATGATCCACGTGGACAGTCTGTCGAGACTGCCCATGACTACCGTGAACGTTTTGACTATGGCGGATCTCCTGAATCCGGAACCGAGCTCGGTCGAAGCCGAGGCCCCGTCTTCCGTCGGGGAGCAGGACGATAGAGTCGTCGAGGATGAGGGCGCAGATCGTGATCACGTTGAACTTGACGATAGCGGAGACGAGCTGAATTTTGGTGACGACGGGGAGCTACAGCTTGAGGTCGACGAAGGACCCACGAACTTGGAAACAGGCGATGTTTCGGCAACGCCGACCCCTCCGATGCAAGTGGACTTTTTCGGTCTAGATTCTGGAGAGTATTTAGCGGAGAAGAAAGCTCTCGTGGATCCGAGTGCTTGTGGCGATGCTGCAGTACCGAGCGCTTCCGTTGAATCCTTTCTAACGTCGGCGCATAGTGAGCATGGCCCCGAAATATCTAGTGGTGAACGGTTTGTTGATGAGGTCTACGTTTGCCCTCAAACGTTGGCCCGGTGCGGACAGTAACTGTCCCGGTAGTGCCGTTGCCCAACGTTAACACGGTGTTGCACTTTTACCACCGTGACTTGTTGGCGTCGTCCTTGGGCTTACCAAAGATCCTCGAGAAGGTGCGGAAGCATCGTTTTGGCCTGGAAGGTGGAAGGATGTCGCTGAGTATCTACTTGAGTGTGCGAAGTGTGGCGAAGGAAAATGACTACAATTGTGGACTGCTCGACGAATGCAGAGGATGCCCAATCGCCGATCTGACTGGGCCGTTCTCGCTCCTAGTCGTAGACGCCGTCGGACCCATGCCTGAGACGGAAAAAGGCAACAAGTACATTCTTGTGTTGTGGGCTACTTCACGGGGTGGGCGGTAGCCTGTACAGTGGGCGCTTTGGACTCTATTACGTTTGTAGATGCAATGGTGAAAGGAGTAATGGCTCGGCACGGTGTGCCGTCCCGCCTGTTCAGCTGTAAAGGGTCGGAACGCTACGTCGGATATTGCCAAGGCTTTCTACCAGACGATTGACATACGAAAGCTGTTCGGGGTCGCATATTATCCGCAGACGCTAGGATTGGTGGAGAGTTCAACCGAACACTCATTGGAGTGCTACGGATGCATGTGGATGAGGCTCAAACGGACTGGGACGTCTATTTGCCTAGAGTGCTGTTTGCCTATGGGTCGGCGTGTCACGAGGCGCTCGAAGACATGCCATTCTTCTCATTTACGGCCGCGACCCGGTGCTGCCTTTGAATGTGGCGTTTTTGAATCTCGGGAAGAAGTGGAAGAGCAATGAAGTCGCTCAGTATCGCCGAAAACGGTATCGATCGCTGAAGGACTCTAGACATCTTGTGGAGCGTCAGTTGATTAAAGCGCAAGGTCGTCACGAACTACGACTGTGAGACCAAGTTGAAGTGAACTACGAGGTTGGTGACCAGATCTGTGTATACAATTCTTCCGAACCAAGATCGGAGAGAAGCGAACGAAGCAGTTGGTATTCTCCTGACACGGTCCGTACCATTTCTTAGGCAAAGTCGGGGAGAACGCCTACTGGTTCGAGATTCCTTCGCATCCTGATAAAGTAGTGACTGTGAACGTCAACCGTTTGAAAAGTTTCGAGGACGATAGACCTTTTATGGACGAGATACCGGATGGAGTCATTGCAGATGATATGAGGCCGAAGACGGGTCTTTGGAAGAAACGTTATTGCACTCCTCGAGCTTCACGGAACGCTTGACTATCGGACGAGAGGATACTGCTATTATAGCAATGGACGTGGCGCTGCTGGATGTGGTTGCCAAGCGAGTGATGCATCACGCGACGGAGTATCTGGTGCTGACTGCAAATTACGTGACCTCTTGGCTGTCTCGTCAGCGCTGATGCCCGCCTACGCAACGCTAGTAATCGACTTTGAATAGGCGGAGAGAAGAAAGAAGGGACTCCCGGAGATAGAGAAGAATGCGCAGCTGGTGGACGCTAATGCCGGTGTGGAAGATGATGAATTAGTGCTGGTGTAAGGCATGGTGGAACGGTTCCCAAGACTTGAAGAATGGATATGAATAATGAATAATGAATAATGAATCTGAAGAACGGATGGATGAAAGGAGAAGGACGCATGGGAAATATCGGAATTTGGGAACGATCAACCATGGGCAACAAGTGTACATTTTATATGTATTAGTTTGTTTATCACGACTGTCGAGGAAAAGAGAAATAAATGGAAACTTGAATGGACGTGCGGGCGACCCTTCACTTGGGGCTGGTGACGAACTTGTTGTCCTCGCTGCCGTCGACCTTGAGATCGTGTCCTCGTCGTCCTTATCGACGCCGTCGTCAACCTCGCTGTCACCATCGTCGAAGCAGCGTCCTCGTCATTGAGGGCCTCGCTGCCGGCCTCGTCACCGTCGCTGTCGTGGTCCTTGGTGTGGTCGCTGGCGTTGTCATCGTCGCTGTCAGTGAGGCCGGCGTGCCTTTGGTGCTTAAGCGCGTTGGGTGTGGACGTGTCAATTGGGGGTGTAGGAGGCCACACGATGGGAGAGCCGTCGTCTTCATAGTTGGAATCGACGTCGCGCTTCTCTGAGGCCTTGAACGATTTCAAGTCGTATGTGACGATGGGCTTGCTCTTGAGGAGCAGTTTGGCCAACTTGATCTACAGGGGACGGAGTGTTCGATCGGACAGCAGCTTCTTTCACGGTCACTAGAACGGTTGCTGACCCAAGCGGGGTTGGGCGGATCCTTGGTCGTCACGTCCAAGATGTCCGTGCGAGAGCCTTCGAAGTGGGCCGCAAATGAGGCGGTCGAGCGGGATCCATGGCGTTGCTCTGCGTGATGAGCTCGGTAATCGACGTGAAGCCCTCTTCATTCGACGCGGGCTGGATCAAGTCCCCGGCCGATGACCTTGTCGTAATGGATGGGGTCGCGGTGGACGAGTTTGGCGAGGTCGTCGTGGGGTGGTTCGGAGGCTTCTTGGCGCTGCTTGGCCTCGACGGAATGCTTGACGGGCTGACCGCCCAGCCACACGAGGTGGTCGTGAGCGCTGTTTTCGACTTTCTTGAGGAAGCCATAGTAACCGAACTCCTCGATGTTACAGCTGCTGAACTGAAGGCGCGCTCGGCAGGCGAGCGACTTCTGTTTGCGTCGAGCGCCTGGGTTGTCGGCAGGGACGTATATTGCCAAGTTCAGGAAGGTACCGTGGTGACGCTTGGCCAGACTCCAATGCAGGAGGTGGATCCAAGTGTGTCGTGCCGGGTCGTACCAGGCCCGCGGGTCGCGCCACGGATAAGCGAGTCGCTCCGGAGTGGTATTTTGGTCGGCAGCCATCTGCTCCAACTTGGCGAGGTCGTCCTTAATCTTCTTGGGCGATTTGTCGGGTAGCTTGATCCAGGGAGCCCAGGATTTGGACACGGTCCGCTGCTTCTTGGGCGGATGTACCTTGGAATCACCGGCGCTGCTGGAATTGGAACGCTTGGACGGAATGGCGGCCGAAGCTGGAGCGAATAAGATGTGTGGCGCTGGAGCTTGTGTGGGCATTGTACCGGGAGGCGGGAGCAGTGCGGCCGTGCTGGCCAACACGAGTGGAGTGGCGTCGTCGTCGGTGAGTTCGAGGTTGTCCAGGGCTTCGACCTCGCTGGACTGGTCGTTGGAAGCTAGCGCGCTGCGGAGCCGCGCCTAGAACCCGACTTGTGCTCGGAGGAGAGGTGCGTCGTCGTCGGCGCTCTTCGCCTCGTTGTCGATGTGCGCGCGGAGTTGTTCTTTCGTCGGACAAGTTGCTGAGCGTGTCTTGGGCTTCGCCATGGCGAGGGAGAGCGTGCTGTAGACGCTCTTGGGGTCGGTCGCGGATTGCAGAGTGAGAAATGTCAAGTTGAGTTGCCGTTGATGGTGACTTACCTCGGCTGGGCAACCTGGCTCTGAGTTCGTTAAACTTTAATCACCATGAGGGACAGGGTGGGATGGTAACGATCGCCAGAATGTGACACGGCTTCCGATGGACGAAAGGTGGAACGCTTGTTGACCATTGTGGAAGACGGCTTGAATGACCAGAGTGTTCCTGACTACCGGAAGAGACTGGTTGAGTGAAAACGGATGGGTGGTCTCTAGTCACGAGGGCGTTCTCGCCTCGAGACACTTACTCGAGCCACCGCAGTTTGTGTTAGGAAGTTGTCTTGACGACGTAATTTCTGGTGCAGCATCGAACGGGGGGTTGACGTGTGTGGAGTGTGGCATCTTACTGGGGGCGATCTTGTCGCTTCTGCACGGTTTAGTAACGGAACCGATCTACGCAAGGTGTGACCTAGCGTTAAGGTGGGCGGGCATCATTCGGCAGTGCATACGGCGCTACCGTAGCTACATGCTGACCCGCGAGGTGCAAGACGTGGGCACGATGCGTCGATGGTGGAAGCTGAGCGAATTGCTGCTGGTCACGCCAATGATTGAACTGACAGTGCAAGTTAAGCGCAAGGAAGGGCTCGGGCGTCTAGTGTCCAAGTGGTGCGATGCTATCCATGTCTATTGGTACGTGTTCCTTCCTGAAACTGGGGAATACAGCTGGAAAGCTACGGTGAAATACAAGGAGGACCTCCTATCCAAGGGAGAGCACCTTCAATCGAGTGTGGTTCGTTTGCGAACAGGCGGAACGCTATTCTGACTACGTAGTAGCCTACGTCATTTTGTTCGTGTACGACGTGGTGGGGGCTATCTGCCTTAGATGGTTCGGCGTCGTTATGGTATTGGCATCCGTGAACTACTGTTATCGGAGCGACCAGGAAATTACCATCTACGGTGACTTGATGACCGGCTGTTGGACGGCCGTCCTGAGTAGAGCGGTGGTGCTGACCGGTGTGACCAGCCGGGTGTGTCGATGGTTTGCTTATTCGAGACCGTCTCCTCTGGAAGGAGTCGGAATCTGTATCATCAATGGACGGAAACGATGGAAGACCGTGCGCAGATGGAGAGATTGGCAGCGGCCTTTTGGCGAGAAGACGGAGATACCGGTCCCGTACCAAAGAGTGCAGTGGAAGCTCTGAGAGATTCGAGGGCAGAACGAGACGCTTTACGAGGATCGCGTGCGGGACATCGCGAACTGTGGAAACAAGTTCGCGCGGTTGGCAAGGAGCGTGAGGAGACTCGCCGAGGACACCGAGGGTGTGTCGGGGAGGATGCCCCGAGTGAGAACGGTTTGGTCCGTACCAACAGGGTTCGGTAGCGGTCTCGCTCGGAAGCGGCAGGCAACATGATGCATGAGAGTTCTTCGCGCGAAAGGGTGTGGGACGGACAGTAACCGTGAGGAACGGACCCGCCGAGATGCGGTTGTGCAAGCTGTTTGACTATCGGGTGGTGCCCCAGCTGGTGGAGCTGTGGCACTCCGGCACCCATTCAGCAATCACACATCAGGGGGCGCGCTGGGATCATGGACGGAAAGCACGAACGCCGATGACTGGTGACTCGGTACAGCGTGGGCGACGGCTCGAAAGAGGTGAAAGGCGATGCGTGCGGAAGGAGTGCGCCTGGCGTGCGGTGGGTGCGAGGACGGGAGACGCTGAAGGACGAATACTGGAAGTTTGTTATGGATTGTACGAAGAACAAGACGAGGTGCCATGGATGCGCAGACCGTTGACCTGAGTCTGACGCGTGCGGAGCCTTGGAACGCAAGTAAGAAGATAGGAAAGAAATAATCCGGTCAGTCGTGAATTTACCTTTAAGCTAACAAGTTGCATCTTCGTGTGTGAGCTTGTTGGCTATCTTCCTTGTGGTTTCTGAACCGGCCTTTGCCTCCGTTCCCATACAGCGCAGGACGGTCCAAAAAGGACGGTTCGAGACAACAGGATGCAAGAGCATAGGCAGAAGATGTCATTGATGGACTTTTCGAACATTCTACATAAAATTTGCTTTCGTTTCGTTAAGCGCCCCGAGGATGAGATTTGTTTTGGCGTAAAGAAGCACAACGATGGGATCATCTGTATAAAGATTCCGCCTTCCCCGTAGTCCGAGATCGTTTGAATTTCAGCTGCATCTACCCGATCAGGCTAGAATGATTCGCTGGCTTACAATAAAGCTGAAGAAATACATCATTGTTAAATCTACTGAGCACCCTGTCATCACGCATTCAGAGCCAGCTTAACAGACGACTACAGCGCAATATCTCCCTTAGCGAAGCACTTTCAGCTACGTCCTCATAAAGGCGACGGTGCGACGATGATAACCGGCGAATGACCTTCAAGGTGGTGTCGTCCCGGTCGGCGGTATATGTGTTGACCTGGATTTGCGCTGCAGGAGTCGCCCGGTAAAATACCGACATCGGTGGAAACCAGCAGAAAGATGTGACCAGTTTTAAGGTTAAAAATTAGACTATTACAATTTCTCTACAAAGTTTGACTTGAACAAAGTCGGCATGTAATCTACCAATAAGAATACAAACTCTGCATATATTCTACTAGTCGGATTACAGACTGACCTGAGCGGAAAGTACTCTCGCATATTGGCGCTACCATTGACTTGCACGGCCACCACGTTGAGCAAGCTTAACCCATCCAGCCTCCCCTGCTGTCGCTTTCATCAAGTCCTCAACCTGTAGAAGTTGAATGCCTCGTGCTTTTCAGAAAGGGAACGTCGCCCCCTCCAAGCATGAGCGCTTGTCGCGATTCTTCCCGGCACGAGGCCGGTTGACGCTGTATGGAAGTAGTACTAGCTTGACTGAGGCCAAACGACAGTAACAACAAGCTTGAATATAACACCTTAACTTGATATTCACCGGGTAAATACACAACTTACCTTCCTACAACTCGGGCTAGGTGACCGCTCTCTCTCCGAGGACCGTGCGTCTCTTTGACCTTGGCACGCCAGGCGCCATTCAGCTCGTCCATCTCCTTGACACCACTACCATTCGTGTCCTGCTATTCATCCTTGCCGTTCAGCGTGATCCGTGTAAATGGTCCACGATCCCTCCAAAGGGGACCAGGTAGACCGTCGCCAAACCTGACCTGGATTGGCGACATACTAAACCAAGCCAGCAACACACATGTGGTTATCGGTCTTGATACTAGATCCAGCGCACCCTTGCGTGTCAAATACCCGTCGACCGTGGACCGTAGAGCGAGCCGGCGACCACCCCGAACAAGCCAATGTCCTCCGTCATGATCGGACATCATCCCCGGCCGAAGCGCGTTGTCTCCGCGAGCCTCCTCAGCCCGGCAGGCATCTTCGACACGACTTCCTCAGCACGGCAGGCATCTTCGACACGACTTCCTCAGCACGGCAGGCATCTTCGACACGGCCGACCCCATTTTTGTTTTTGGCTCGCAACTCGCGCTGCTTGGCCGCCCGCTGAGAGCGGGTTAGAACGGTACGACGAGGTTCGTCTCCTCCAACGTCGAGGCGCCAATAAGCCTCACTGAGACGTTCTTGATCTTGTTCTTCAACGGCCTTGCGCTATGACGCATATCCGTCGCCAGCCATCTTGAGCGGAGAACTTCCACAGGCGGACGGCTCGTACCACCGCCAACAGCGGCTAGTGAAGCACACCGCTAGAACGGTTATGCCGAAGCCAGCAAGGCTAGACTCACGACCAGACCGTCGTATTCGACCGTTCCTCACAACTCCCAGAATTGGTAAGTGATTGCTGCCATTTGGACGAAGCCCCAAGCAACATCGGCATGCCCACTAGACCATCTCATACGCGAACAACACTCCGTAGAAAGAGGAATAGACCGTCTGCGAGACGGCCGTCCACACCGCTTGTCCGACGAGCCACACACGGCTAATCGTTCGCTTCCACTATCACTTCAGTCCTTTGACGTATTTCACGACAGACATCAGCGTAAGTTCCACCGTATTCGGCAAGAAGACGCAGCAGTAAATCCTCCAGCCACTTGTAGATCAGCCGGCTCGATCCCCCTTAGTGCTCGCGACTTGCCATCAAAACGACCATAGGCGTCGCCACCAGAGCCTCGTAGATCTTTCACAGTCTGATCCGACGGGGTTGGCCATGCACAATCGGTCCCTTCACGTAATGTCAGTATCGGCAGACGAAAGACTGGGCGACGGCCCACTTGTATACAATAGGCTCGCCGCCGAGACCATTGGGCGGTCAAGTCACGCATAGGCTCGGTGATCGTCCAGATCACGACGCTGCAGACAAAGCAGAGTAGCAGCTTCTGAAAAATCCGCAGGATACGTAACCAGCCGACGCGGTTTCTTCTCCCAACGCGAGGCTCTGCTCGACTGCTCCGTAAACCAGCTCCCTTTTTTCAGAGGCAAATTTTCTAGTGACTGGCTCCACAATGATGGTCCAGCACGGTCGAGGCAGCACCTGTCCAGCCGACTACAGTTTTGATGTAGCCGGCGTCCACCACAACCCAGACATGGAAGACCGTTATTGACCGTTCTGGATAATTTCCATCCCGACGACAGTTCCAGTTCAAAACACGCACTAACTGGTGGGCGACAGAATTTCGTAGAACCGTTCCCAACAGTGACATCGTAACGTACCCTGGTCTGGTGGGAGGGGACCGTGGTCAGAACGCACCAATCATGGAGAGGGCTTCGTTGAGTCCGAATCCTCTTTGGTCCGCATTCCGCCACGAAGTCCCCGAGTCCTAGTTAAGAATGACAAATCCACCCACCAAAAACGAAGTCGACGAAGCACGAGGCGGCCATCGACCGACTGCTCGCGCCCTCGACGAGGAGATTAAGTCAAGCGACCCCGACCACTCCCTGTTGATGTGGTCGCCTTCTGGCCGACGATGCGAGAACGCTTCTCCGTAAACAGCGTTTCGTTGGGGACCGAAGCCCTCGACGACCTCGCCGTGCCCGCTCTCCGGGACCTGACCGTTGTGATGTTCCTGTCACCCCTGACACCATGACCAAGGTCGAGACTCAGACTCACTCCATCTTCAGGGAATTGCTTGCTCTAATTCATTTCATCTATAGTTCCGCCGCGTGCAGCACGATCCGAAACAGGACCCCGCCCGCCAAGAAACAGAAGGCCGTCGAGATGAAGACCACCGTTCCCACCGACTTTGACTTCTGCCTGCCCGATGATGTACCGGCGCAACTAAAGAAGGGCTTCGATCAGATCTTCCGACTGCAGCCAGCCTCGGCAAGGAACCGTTCCGCACTGCGTCCCCATGGAATGGACAGAGGGTCTGGTAGAACCCGAAGGCGCACAAGAACTGCATTGGCGTCTGTTGATGCGCTTGCGCCGTGTGTTCTTTGATTTGTTCTGTTTGCACCCACCACCAAGTCGGACGTTCGTTGCAAACTGAGGTCGTATGCCGTCCTCGCCCGAATGAAGTTCCTCAGCTACAACATCAAAGAGTTACGGTACTACGATTCCTTGGCAAAATACGAAAACGGCGCGCACGACACCCTCATGTGACTAGGCGGCAGGGCGGCCAAACACTCGGTCGGCGCCAGACACGCCACCTGCCCCTCGCAAAAAGACCTCTGCATAAAAATACTGCGACGTGTTCGGGGCGGTACATGTCCTTGGCCATTAGCCTCTCGCACGCCTCCGAAGCGGGACTCGCGTCCAACGTAGCAAGCATTCGCTTGTTGCGTAGACCTTGCCGGAACAAGTGATAACGCATCTACGTCTTTGGGTCGTTCAACAACCCACAGAGATCCGACTTTCGGTCCCCTCACTATTGCGCTGACACTCCACGCCCTCTCTTCGCCGTTATCAACCGTTCCCAGAGCTCGTCAGCTGTTCGACAGACAAACTGGTTATGGAATCGCAGCTTCAGAGTGTCAAACGGCAAGATGCTCTAGTTCCCCTCCCCTTCTCTCAGCCACTCGCCCTTTAATCTTCTGTCAAAAGACCAGTAGGGGAAGAAAGGTCTGGAAGTCTAAATGTATGAACTTCGAATATCTCCCAGAGGCCACGGACCTTTTCTGCGGTGGCCGATTCCGGGTAGAACATGGGTAACACCTTCACGGCATTCGAGACCAGGGCCGACAGGCCGAACGCATTCATTTTTCTGACGACAGGCATTGCCGACCAAGATTCACCATTTGGACCGATTGTATGGGTGTTTCATTTACCGTTCCACGGGCAGCCGTTACAGTCGCACTTCGGACGGTAGTAGTGGGTCCTTTATTATGCCCACTACTCTTCCAAGGGCCCACCCCACTCGGGCCAGCATAGTAACTCTGGTCCGTAAGCGCGGGTTTCTACACCTTCTTCAGCGGCTGACCGTTCCTTCCGGGAAGGCTCAGGGTCCGGTTTCCTCACGCCACTCCAGCTCCAGGCAGCGGCCGCGCGGTCGGTCCGTCAGGCTTCAGGTCAAGAATACCGAGGAATGAAGCCACTCGGGCTCTTCTGGGGCGCTCCTTCCTGTTCATCCTCATCGAAGTGTTCGCCGTACCCATACTTCAGACAGCCTTCGGCGGCGTGTTCATGTTCCACGGTCTGGAACCGTTCCGTCCAGGCGGGCCGCTCCAACGCTATTCCTTCTTAAAGGCCAGCTCTTCCTTGACTTCGGACTTGATCTGAGGCTCAGTCACCTCTTCCGTCGTTCCCGACTCCGTCGTCACCGGTTATAGCCATCTTGCTACCGATTCTCGACGAGACTCGCCAGGAACCTTTTTCTTCACTCCTGTTGTTGACTCTGATCCGACCAGGCGGACTTCCTTTCACGATCCGTTCCTGTGACGGTTCTATTTTACCTCCTTAGCGCTTGGATCTTGCGCGTTTTCCCTGAGACTAGACTGGTCCTGCCAGACTTGTTTCTTTAACCCCTCGCACAGACACTGTTGCGGTTGTATCCGGGACCTTCACACACTCGACTTCAGGCGAAACAGCCCTCCAATTTAAGGTTCAGCCACTTGACCACTGCTCTACAAACTTGTACAACTTCACAGTGAATTTCGTGTTGTATCTCCTATTCGTTGCACATCTTCCTCTATCGGATCTCTTCGATGGGGAGAATTGAATATATATATAACAGCACACAAAGATCATAACTTCATGGACGGAAGTGTTCGGCTTGCTGTTTATGGCGTGTTAGTCAACCTTCATTTGCAAACAATCCCGGTGTTCAACCACGATACTGCTGATGTGCAATTAGAACGGACTGTGACGGTACTGTGTGTGTGTTTTCCCTCAATGGCGAAATAAATTGGTTTGAGTGGCTTCTGACGATGAGGACACTATGCCTGGCCCTCATGACGATGCAGTTACCTTGCTGGAGACAGAGGCCACACGTTATGTACTACGGGTCTGGCGCGTTGTCCATCAGATGGAACGCCGGATTTTCTGTAGTTGGAGATGGGGCCTTTGTTAAAACGACAAAGGATTTAATCGTTTCACCTTCGCCGCCAGAGAGAAATTGATCATGATGCTGCGAAAAAAACTGACTAGTATATTAGTCAGTACGCGGACGTTGTATATTCGAGCATCTACTCAGTCGAGCATCTACTCAGTAGACATATATTTCATAATACTTAACAATAAATCACAAAAATGGGTTTGTTAAATTTGTGTCCACCACAGCAAATGTATCTTGAAGCGGCGCAGCGTCTCTTAAAGATCCAAGTGGTATTCGCCAATCTTCCCGACGACCCCACCGCGTTCCTCTTGCCTCAGTCTATTGCTCGTGCTCATTGCAGTGACCATGAAGGCCATCGCAGCTCAGAATGTGCCGGAGACGGCGCGTCTGAACGACGTACTGGACGACCAGACAGTGACCCCGAGGGCCTTCAGCCCCGAAAACCATGAGGAGATCGCGAATACAGCTGGAGAGAGAGAAGAGGTCCTCACTAGGGACGTTGATGAAGAATTATTGGATGGAGAGGAAACTATCATCGCTGCAGTGCCCGTGAACGATCCGGACAACTTCGTCCCCATGGACGAACGCAGTGACGAGGTGGTGGAGCTGGTCAAGCAGTTCATGGAGCAGTATGAAGAAGAAGTGGGTCGTACAGCGCTCAAAGCCTCGGTGCTGCAGGTGCTAAAGGCCGAGAAGACGGAGTCTCGAGAGGAGGTGCACGAGATCGAGATCGGCACGGGACAGGGAGAAGAAAACAATTTAAAGTTGGTGGAGACCGACGTGAGTCAGCTCATTAGGACCTTCCTGCTCGTGGACTATGGTTTCCAGACCAGTATGATGGACTCCAAGAGGCCGTACGTGTCAGTCTTAAGGTTGACGTTGGACTGTGTCAATGATACGATCGCAGACGAACAAGATATGGAGTGCGACCTGCTGGAACATTTGGATCTGCCACGACACAAGGGAGAAGTCGGGAAGGCGATTCAACGCACGATTGCCGACGCTGCTCCAGCTTCATTCTTGGCGACTCATTCGCTCCATGTTAAGTATGATGCAGTGGAGCTGCAGGATATCGCGACAGATGAAGACGGGGGGATTGAGACCATGACTTACGTGCGCTACCGTGTGGCGGACAGCAGTGGGAAGTTTGCTCATGACGACTGTATGGTGGTCATCCAGCAAGCTCGTGGAATCAACACACTGATGTACACCGACACGGTCTGTTTCGAGAGTGCGTCCAAGTCGGCAGTCATGGCAGCGTATGAGTATGCCTCGAACAATGTTCCTGTCGGTGCACTGATCTTCGCAGCGATCTGCGGAGCTCTTATCGCGGTCTTCGTCCTGTTCCGCCACCGTCGCAAGAAACAGCGCTTTGGCTACTCGTACGTCCGCTCCAAGGCGTCGCACGTCCCCACACAAGGCGCTACTACTGGTGTCAAGTATGTCGATGCTGAGTCGCCAGCGATTGCCTGCTAAACAAAACCAGGTCGAGTCGTTCGCTTGCCAGATTGAAACCGCGTTACATGTATATATTCAGCTACTGTTCATTGTTTCTAGCTTCCCAGTACTTTGTGTACGATTTCTCGTGCTTGGCCAGTTTCTTTGCGAGTTTCTTGTGTTGGCTCTTGCTGAGAGGCTCACCGTCCTCGTGTGTTGGGACCCCGTCAGTGTCAAGTGTGTAGCAGCGGTTAGCAAACTCCGGCGATTTGTTGAAGAATTCCGAAGGAGCGACCTGCATGAGAGCCTCAAACGCCTGTTGCTTGCGCTTCAGAGCGTCTGCTGCCTTGTCTTCTGCTGTATTCGCTTTGTCATCTGACTCGGCTGTCTGCGCTTGAGCTGCCTTGCGCTCTGTAGCCGAGAGCAGCTTGAACACGGAGCGTCCAGGTGCAAGGTCCTCAATTAGGATACCCAAAGGAGCCAGTTCCTTGCTGCGCAACGTGTCACACAGCGCGAGAACGCGAGCATTGCCCGGTTGTTTAGCATCCCGCAGGGCTTCCTCTCGCACAGCAGCTCGGAATTTTAGTAAAGAGCGGAGCAGAGCTTCATGCTGGTCTCGACTGACCAGATCCTCACTTGCATTCGGTTGTTGCTGTGCTTGAGCTCGTCCAGGAGTAAATCGACGACGCATCATAGCCGAAAACTCAGCGTGAAGCCCGTCTAGTCCAAAGAGGTCGAGCATCTCCAGCACATAGTCCGTGAGTGAGATCAGCACTTCATCTGGGGCTTCGGACTCGCCCCGTTGTGCCAACAAGTACGTGTTTCCGCGAGATACGAGGTCCAACACGAGAGATAGAGCCTGTGGAGTGTCCAAATCGTCCAGCAGCGCGTCATCAACCTGCGCTCGGGTCGCAAACAGTGCGTCCAGCAGCTCCAAGTCCAGTTGTTCGCAGCGTTTTGACTTGATTTGTGGCGTCTCAGCGCTACTGCTGCTCAAAATCTCGTGATCACTGCCGTATGCCATAACACTTCGAAAAAACCCTTTAAGACGATCCGCTAGAGCTTCGGCATCACGCACACGGTCCTCCGAGTACACCAAGTTGGCGCGATACTTGAACTGGAGGCAAAAGAGCCGGAAATGATCCGCGGTATGTCCATCGGCTAGAAATTCCCGGACCGAAATGAAATTCTTCAGCGACTTGGACATTTTCCTTCCGCGAATATACAAATGTCCAAAATGTACAAAATGTTTGCACCACTCGTCGTCATGTCCACACTGTGGTCCATGATTATGCGCTTCACACTGCGCAATCTCGTTGTTATGATGCGGGAACCGTAGATCTACTCCACCCGTGTGCACATCCACCTTGTCGCCCAGTACATGGTGCGTCATTGCCGAGCACTCAATATGCCATCCAGGCCGTCCCATCCCCCACGGTGACGGCCACGCCGGTTCATCTGGTTCTTTCGTTGTTTTCCACAGTGCAAAATCCCTCGGGTCTTTCTTCACTGTCTCCTCTTCCTCGAATACGTCGCGCTCCTCGACTGCAGCCATCGTTTCAGCCTGCATTTGGTCGTCTTGCTGGGTCTGTCGTCTTGGATCCAATTTACCGTAACTATCTCCTAATTGCTGGGTATTAAAGTACACTCCGGAGCCGTCCACGGCCTCGTAAGCGAAGCCTTTGTCCTGGATCTCTTGGATGTATTTCACGATTTCTGGCAGGTGTTCGCTCACTCTGGTGACTGCAGTTGGACGCCTCACGTAGAGTATGGCCATGTCTTCAAAAAACTGCTGCTCGTGCTCCCGCGCGAGGGTCTGGAAGCTCACGTTCTGCTCCTTGGCGCGCCGGATGATCTTGTCGTCGACGTCTGTCACGCCCATGACGAGCTGCACCTTGTAGCCGCCCGTGCGCTCTGCTACTCGGCGAAGAATATCCTGGGTTACGTACGCTCTCGCGTGACCCAGATGCGCCTTGTCGTACACTGTGGGGCCGCACGCGTACCATTTCAGTACATTTGGAGTGGCCGAGGTCTCTCGCGGAAATGGCTCGCACCGGCCCGAGAGCGCGTTAAACATCTTGAGATCTCTGGAGGTTGGATAAGGAGCGAATAGCGAGGTGGAGAGACATCGTAGAGCCAAGAGGGACGAGCGGGGACGCGGAGAGAGGCGTGTCAACGAGAGGTGATGCAGCAGCAGCATACCCTGACGTGTGTGGCTCCGATATGAGCTATTGGATGGTGATATTGGATTGGATATAATTTGGTGACCTGGACTCTTACAAATCAAGAGCATCCGGTTTCGCTCTTAGACACCATATTGAAGTGGTATACCGGTAATCCAAAAGTACATGTGTATGCATGTATACTTTCATAATAATGGGTATTCATAATAATGGGTATGTCTCCCCAGTTACTTTTCAGCTGTGCAATTGACTGCAAGCAGGCAGTTTTCATCCCAGCGTTTGGTATAATAGGCGGCAAGTCGGCGCCCACTGTCGCGCCAGTTCTGCCACTCAGTCTGCGCCTCAGCTGTGAGGTTCGGGAACAGATCGATGATCATGGCGTGGTCGCTCTCGGTGTCGTGCAGCATCATCGAGTCGCTCACTTGGTCGTACCGCAGACGCTCATGGCCACGCACGATCGACATCTTGCGGTTTGGCTCGTTACTGAAGACGACGCGCTCGCCATACGGGACCTTGCGCTTGAGTGAGCGGCCAATGCCATTCTGGAGGAATCCTCCTTCCGGGACGCCAGTGATGTCGGCCAACGTGTTGAGGAAGTCGTAATGCTCCACAGCGTCGTCAATCACCAGCCCTACAGCATCCCCCAGACGCCCTTCTGCGACAATGGCAGCGGCTACACGGGTCATCGATTCCTCGAATGTGTTGGTCACGTCCGCTTCAGGTGCTTGACCGTGGTCTCCCGTGATGATTACAATGGTATCGTTGAGGATCCCTTCTTTCGCCATACGGTCTATGAACTTGCCCAGCTCCATGTCTGAAAAGTACCTCACCTCCAGATATCTCTGGATCATATCTGCGTGGGGATGTCCTTCGTAGAAAGTCGAGAAGTCTGGTTTGTCGGCCTCGTCGTACCATTTCGGCCACGAGTCGAACGGTGCGTGGCTAGAGATGGTGTAGTGCGTGATGAACGACGGATTCTTGGGCTCACCCTTGGCCACTCGCTCCTGCTGCTCCTTGGTCGTGTTCACGAGAAGGTCACCTAGAATCTGAAAGCTCAGATGGTCGTGAACGCCCCAGTTTAATCCACGATGCGCATCACCAAGCCAGTCATCCGGAGTAATGCCTAGGTAGCCTTCTGCCAGTCGCATCATCTTTTTGTTATCCCATACAGTGTCAAAGCCATGATTAGGAAGAAAACGTCCCAGCCGTCAAGATCAATTGAAGATCCGGTCGTGAACCACGTTTCGTATCCTTTTTGTGTGAAAAACTGGGGCATCCCAGTCAGATTCGTGTCCTTCGCGCTTGTTGCTCCGCGTCTCCAAGTCGACGAGCTTCGGGACAAGGAGGGTCGACGCCAAGTGCGGCGGGTTCCACTGCGAGAGATCCGTCCAGCCGGCACATGCCCGCACAAGGCCGAAGAACGGTGCCACCATCATGAGACCAACAGCGTTGACGTAACTCGTGCTGACTTCTTCCTCCGTGATCGGCGCATCTTTCAGGTGTTCTCGCTCCCTGATGATTGTCGATGGCCAGACGTGCGCAACAGAACGAAAAAGCTGCAGCTAATGTCATTGTTCATTCCTCAATAGACAGCTGAGCTATTTTCCTAAGACTCAAGCCCCCGGGTATACGTACCAGGCATGGAATCCCAGGCCGAATCTACACGATACCGAGTCGCAGGGCCGCTCATAAAGGACGATGTGGATGACGCTAACTTGGAGGCAGCAGAGATCAAGTCCAGTGGGCGGTGGCGGAGACAACCGGAGCAGGTTTTCGACCTCGACGAAGCCCCCGCGTGGCTCGGCTGGCTATTTATCTATACACTCGTGCTCTTATACTTCTCTGCGAGTCGCTTCGTGGCGCTCAAGTCTCTAGTCATCAAGTACAGCAGCGCTGCAGAGTACACACCACGAGTCAAGGCCGCCGTCATGGGGCTCGGATTCCTGGAAGACTTCGTCTGCACGACGTATTTTACGACATTTCTGTGCTTTTCGACTCGCTTAAGCACGCTGCAATGGGCAGCCATGCGCCTAAAGCCGTCGCCCGCGTGTTTGGCGGAATCGCCACGTTTTTCGCTTCCTGGGCGCTGCTCCTGGCTATGATGGCGCCGTTCGTCGCGGACTTGCTGCTCGTAGTGCACAGGGACATGGCTTTAGCAGCGGACTTGTTGGGACTCAGGTTTGTGGGCACAACCACACGATGTTTTTTACTGTTAGAAATAACTGACGGACATTACGCGCACAGTCTTGCTGTTGATTTTAATAATACAGTATACTGTTGTCACTGGTCAGAAATCCGGACCGGATTAGACTGTACACGTAGGTGCAGTTGGATTGACATCATCGGATTACCTGATACCACGACAAAGTGGAGGCAGCCACCACCCACTTTCCATACTTGCCTTTCCTCCCTCGACTCAGGTTCGCTTTGTACACGTATTAATACAGTATAAACGTATACTAAGCTCCGATTCATGTATAGCGGGAACAGCGGCGCAGCAATTGAACCAGGAATCCGTGTGAGCTGCAGTTATAGCCTATAACTGAGCTTATAAGCAGAACGCGAAACTGCCGGTTGGCCTCAATGAGACGAATGATTCCTGATCCAGCAGAGCTGCTAATACATATACTAGCTGAGAGCACGTTCGCTTGCGCTCCTTGTTGCTAAAATGGGTCGACACTCAAAATTGTGTGCACTAACACAATACTTAGCGCCCCCCCCCCCCTTCACACACACACAGTTACGAAACGATAGCGTTGCAATTCACTCTTGTTCCCGTGGAAAACCCAGTATATTGCTACTTTGCTACCCAGGACTCGTTTGAAGGTTCATCAACTGCGTCATCCTCGCCTCACTTCCTTGATCGATTCACCTGAGCTCGGTGACTGTCACACATCCGGTAGGGTGAACGAGGCTGCACATGTCCATTGCCGATCATCCTCAGACGGATGGGCAGATGGAGCGTTTCAACCGAGTGCTTGAGGACGTTCTACGCAGGGTCTGTGCGGAGGCTCCTCGCACTTGTTTAGAACGCCTACCAGTAGTTGAGTTTGCACTCAACAATGCGGTTCGCATCGACCGGGTATACCTCGTTCTATCTGAATGGCTTACGCCATCCACGGGTGCCGCTCACTTTGCGAGGCAGCACCCCGTCTTCAGTTCTAAGTGGGAGAGAGGCTCAGAAAGCGCTTTCCTCCCAGGTCTCGGACATGAGTCCGGTTTCCTTAAACAAGTGGAGTCTTTTGTAGACACCAGGCTGAACGTAATCAGCCGTGTCCGTGATGCCATGACAGCGGCACAGGACAAACAAAAGGATTCTCTAATAAGAATGGAAAAGGAAACTTAAACGTGTTTAATGTGGGTGAGTCAGTCAAACTAGACACTAGGAGCTTGCCACTCACACGGTAAGTTCCATTGGGAGCAAGTTGAAGCACCGCTTCATTGGACCCTTCGCGGTCCTGGTCAGGCGTGGTGGGGTATATACCATTGACCTGCCTAAGTCGATGACGACCCACCCGACGTTCTACGTGGGCCGTCTGAAGCGGTACCATGATCCTCAGGGCTCACAGGCCCCAGCTCTACAACGCGAGGGTGCGAAGCTTCTCGCTGAGCGCGCCCAGAGCCAGACGCCCAGGTCCCTTGCGGGACCGCGGAAGGGTTCCATACGAAGGAACCCCGGCTGCATACGCCGAGTATAAACCATAGTGATACGGCTGGGAGTACGAAGGAGGCGCTCCCGCCTGGGATACAAGCCACAGGAGGACCCGAACGAGAGACAACTCCCGTTGGCCTCGGTCCATAGACGCCCAAAATGGCATCCAGACGTTGGGAGATCTCGTCCACATCATTCGTATGACGGTCGACCCATCCTTCAAGGGCCGACAAGTCATCGGCCAGACGATTCACGTCGTCACGATTTGGGCCAAGGACCCCAGCGCTCCCGGCCTGGGCGGCGACAGCCCCGTCCTCACCAAGTTCAAGCGCAATCTCAAGCGAAAAGACTCGACGACGAAGAGCGGCGTCTTCAACGACCTGATGTGGAGCCGAAGGCGGCGCACCAGGTCCTGAGCTGGACCGGAGGGGCGGCGCCTCATTCTCGTACTCGTTCGAGGGCACCACCGCCTCTCCTCGACCGTAATGGGGAGACCCACTACCACGTGGAGAGTGTGCACCAGGAGCGGCGCCTTCACGAGAAGCGCCAGCTCCGCGTCAAGTGGACGGGGTACTCGGAGGCTGGGTGCTTCTGGGAGCCGTACGAGCGGCTCCAGGCTAACTGTCCGAAGATTGTCGCGATCTGGGAACAGAGTCGGCGACGGCTTCGTAAGTAGTTCGGGCTTTCTTGCCCGAACGAGGTGTGGTCGTGGAGCCAATACCCTACCCGCGCTCATCATGAGCGCTAAAAGCAGATGCTTCTGCAGTTCTCGAGAGAGCTGCCGTTTGCCTACCACATGGGCAAACTTAATACGCAGATCTGGGAGGTCAAGCATGGCCTGCAACATGAGATCCTGCCGAAGAACCTCGAGTTGTCCTTGTGAGCACCGCGTAGATGCCGACTTCCAAAATATAGCCTCTGCCTCTTGAAAGGAGTCACAGTGTGGGGGCATCACGACTGGATAGCCCCAGACAGGTCGCAGTCCCGACCGGAGCTCTGGCTTCTTTCGCCGGCTCGTGAACTTTTTCATGGGATGTCGTGCGGTGCCAGGAGCATGCACTGAGCGATGCTCATGTTCTGGAAGAGGGGCTGTTTGGCCACCAGGTGGCGCTCATACGCGCCCTGAGAACAGCTTCCCCTAGAAGCACGTGCGGCGGCTGGAGCTGACCCATGCAGACGTCGGCTCCGTGGGACCCCTCAGGAGGGAAGTACTCGGGAGCGTAAGGCGATTCCCCCCAACAAAACAAGCAGGTAACAGGTAAAGAGTACTTCACAGGCGACCGGGTCGCCGTGGCCCGCACTCCCTCATAATGAGCAGCCTGGTACTCCGACTGCTACCCGTCGAGATCGTTGGAGATCCCTCGGCCGACTTGGCCCTCTTCCTCCTCGTCGGAAGAAGAGCAATAGACGCGCTTGTTCGTGAACGTGAGTGTCCCATACCCTTCACGGACTGGAGACCTGGAAGCAGCAGGACGCTTGAGGCTGAGTTCCGAGGCTGCTGCAGCCTTAGCAGCCTTGACGCGGGCAGTTGACTCAGCGATCGTCAAATTCTTGACCGGAGAACGAGGTTTCTCTTCGTCCTCCCTGGGTGAGCCTGGACTCCCCTGGCGCTCGGGCGTCTTCGGCGCGTCGCCATTATCGCCATGATAGCTAGACAGCGGGTACGGGACCCAAGCGAGTCCGACTGACTCGGGTCGCCGTCAGACCCCTTGACAAGCGGGATTTCGTTATCGCCCCAGAACATGGAAGACTTGTGCGAGTCCTCCTCATTGTCCACGAGGAGCTCACGGTTCTCCTCAGGCGGTTCAGGTGCCTTGGGTGTCACTTGGTTGCCATCTTGGTGGATCCCTTAGCAGCAGAGCCTTTGCCGGACAGCTTAGAGCTATTAGCCTGCTGCTTGGAAGCAACAGGCTTGGCAGGCGCTTTCGCACCGCTGCCTGACCGAGTCTTGGTCATGCTTGGGGCTGACGTGGAAGCCGAGAAGGAGAAGAGCACGCGGAAGTGCTCGGGGTCAAAAGGAAATGAGCCGGCTGCGGAAACCAACCGCGGCGAAGTCGATGTTATTCGACTTGGAGAGTGAAGGAGGCGACTTCCTTTCACTCGCCCTGGATGGTCGTAAACCGAACATAGTGGGAAGGGGATGTAACGGAGGTGTACCCAAGTACACTAAGTGATGTAGCCAAACATCACTATGACGTCAAGGGTAATGACGTCACACGGATAGGTACCACAGATATGGTACAAAGACCTCATCGCCACTCTATAGGATAGCATCTAAGGTACTTTATAGGTGACTAATAGTTAGTATGTAGACGCATTAAAAGGGGTCACCTATAAATATATTCAGTCTTAAATCTACCTAATTTTGGTAACAGTCCCCCAGAGCAGGGACTTGTGAACTGCCGCTCACTGAGAGTTTGTATACTCTCCGGAAGCTCCGCTTCCTGTGCGCAAGGTGTTGTTTGCCCCGTCACAGAGAGGGTGGGTCGTTGTGGAGTGAAGCAGGTACATTTGAATCTGGTGGAGCCCCTGCTTTCTGGTGGAGCTCCTGCTTGGGTTTTGAGGTTAAGTTGGTGAATGGTTGGTAGTGGACACCCAGGTAGACTCTGGTGTCTGCTGTGGACCCCAGTTTGACAATTGAAATAGGAATTTTGTGCAATCCAAAAAATGAGTTGATCATTAATAATTGAATTAAAGTATTCGAATGGATGTTTAAGAGAGACAGTGCTGTATTATTGTTTCGAGTGCCCTGCTACGTTCCTTGGACAGTCTCAATGTGTTTTTAGACAAACATAGTGCTTGAAGTTGTATGTTTAGCGCACGTTCTGATCCCTGCGGGGCCATGCCGTACTCTCACTCCAGAGTATTCCATTGCGGTGGCGTCATAGAAGCTGAACCTTGGATCACTACTAGTCCACTATGAGCATCCGTGTGCACAACTCGGAACACTTTGAGGAGCTCCGTCAAAGTGCTCTGAGCACCTCGTCGTTCTCGTCAAAGTACGTTTTGCATCTGCCCATATCATTGCGGGTCTTCCCGTTAACGTGAACGTATCCTCTAGAGCGCGTTCGACGGTCTCTTCTTCGACGACTGGCAGCGGTAAAGTGACAGCTTCCGTTCTGTCAAAGGAGACGCACATGGTCCGAAAATTATTGTTTTTTGTGTGTTTTTGCCTGTACAATCAAACTCTTTTGTTTTTATCTCTTTCTTACTCGGTGGTTTGTACACACCCAGAAACGTTTGACCATGAAGCACGAGCTGCACGTGAAGGACCAAGAAGCGATGGCAAAGAAGCTCGCCGAGACAATTGCCGAGAAGATCGAGCGACAGAAGAGCAAGAAAGAGGGCCAATACTTGAAGCTGCAGCAAGAGGTCGACGACGCGAAAGTCCTCGCACAGGAGCTCCATGAGAACTTGGAGCTACAGCAGCAGTCGAAAGCACGTCAGTTCTCTCGTATGCACGAGGAGTGGACCACGGGCGTGTACCACAAGCTAAACGACCCGATCGTAGCTAAAGTGGAGGCGATGGACGGCAAGCAACGCAGTGCTGAGAGAGCGGAAGCGTACCGGAAGTTCCTGGAGATCACAAACAAGAAAGGGGGTCTCTTCCGCGATATCATCATCGAGAGTGAGTACAACCCGCTGAGTGATGCCAAATTCCTCACCTACCGAACGGAAGTGGACGACCCCGTGAAGCGAGGAAGTCGTCGGCGCGAGGAAGAGGACGCAATTGCTCGAGATGGTGCCAATCTGTCGAACGGAAGCGGTGTCGTCTTCAAGGAACAATACCTCGGTCGTCCCGATAATTTGGACGTGAAACTATGTGCCAAGGGCGTATTTGAGAGCACTCCGTACGGCTACTTCCATAAGATGATGAACAGCACCGCGAGCGCAGACGCGTCCAAGGCATATGCGTCGCGTGTTAAGCTGGATCATTACAACATCGAAAAGGGGTCCGAAGTTCTACGCCCCGAGTTGCCAAAGGGCAAACGTACCAATTTTGACGGCTATCAGATCCCGAAAAGCACGATCGAACTTACATGAGTTACCCTTAAACTTAATACTATAGTAAATCTAACGTGAAAAAATGCCACGGAAATTGGGACCTTTATGTTTATGATTGTTTAAGTGAGATGAAGGAAAAGCTACGACATTTCCAGTACTGTGTAAGTTTTACCCAAAAATGTCGTCCAGGACACCAAAAGACTGCAAAATAATCCAAAGACAGCCAACAAGGAACGAAAAGGCTGACGAGCAGATCCCGACCCGGAAATCCATGACGGGGGTCGTGCCACCTAGTCGACGAGTCAGTTCACCATAGAGGGCGGCAAAGACTCCCATAACAAAGATGGAGGCGAAACAGAAAGAGCCCAAATACGCCGTCGACTTGCCCCAGTTGTTGAGCACCACGGCCGGTAAAACGCCCAAAATACCACCGGGTCCAGCAATGCCGTGCACGATACCCACACACAATGCCGCCACTTTTTGCATAAGAGGGTTGTCAAAGCTGAAATTGGAGCAGTATTGGTGCTTAGGCTCCTCGTCCTTAGACGATAGTGTTGTAGCTGAAGTTTGAGGGTCACGGGCTTCACCCGTCTCGTTGTGATCGTGGATCATGAGCGTGTAGGATCCTGTCGGTGAACTCACTGCTGGGGCTTCCGTAATCGGGCTCACAGTGGTCGACCGCACCCTCTTTTGGTCTGGTTTGAGGCTTACGACAGTCGGCGTACTCGTGCCAGAGTTGAGTCCCCCGGTACAGCTGCGACTGCGAGCGTCGTCGTCGGTGATGGCCCCCGCCTTGTCTTGCTCGGCGAGCTTGAGATGATACTTTCGGTAGACGCTCCGGCCCGTCCAAAGCCCCAGAGCGATCATGAAGACGCCCACGACGTAGTTCAGATATTCCCCCGTCGCATCGAGATCGATCGTCTGGCCGGCGGCAAAGAAGATGGCAGTCATGATGAGCAGTCCGAGCGAGTGGCCGCAGCCCCAGCGCAGCCCCAAGGCGAAGGCTCTCCAGGATCCACCATTGGACATGGCTGCGAGCGCGCTCAAGTGGTCTGGACCCGTGAGGACATGCACGATGCCAAGCAGTAAGCCCGTCGAGATGATCTTGCCGATGGCGGCATGCTCGAGACTGCTGTTCTCTTCACTGAGCAACCGCGTGGCGGTCGATCGTATGGCGTCCATGGTAAGCTCTGGACGTTCTTGGTAACGGAGGAGGTTGAGGAATGGGCATTTGAGTCCGGCGACAGTCGCCAATGTCCACGACCAGCTGAGGTCGATTCGATGCCTCAATCGAGTGGCTGCGACCGTGTATGCCGGCGGACAGACCAGCACATGCTTGTTTCTGCCACCGAGGGAGCGCCCTCGGCGACGTCAATCGCCTGTCACAGCACCAAGTTGGTCAGTCAAGCAGCCACTTTGTGAGACGCGGTTGTACCTGATAATACGAAGCAAGCATGCGCACACTGTGCCGAGAGCGCGGACAATTGCGGCGAAAAGCTCGATTCGATTGGGTCTTTGCCACGTGCACACGGCCAATGAGCGGTACTGTAGACGGCACCGTGCAACACCGGTACAGTACCAGTTGGCCGTATTAATAGTCGCGTTTGACACGTTGAAGTGATTGGGATCCTCTAGTGACGGACTTCTGCACGAACTCACGATTAGCACAAGTTCGGAGCGTAAATCTAGACGTAAACCTGGCTCAGATGACTTCGCCCTTGTATGTCTCGGGCTTCTCGACCTCGACCTCTTCGTCCGATTTCGGAGACGGTGACATCATCGTCCGTTACCGCCCGTTCTCCCACTGTGTTGTTCACGACCAGGATCGACGACGAACATCGGGTGGGGCTCAGAGTTGATGGGACAGCGGCAGCTAAACGTCTCGGTTCTGGGTGGAACGCAACCACAGCTGGCAGCTTTGGACAGACGAGTTGGCGAAGCGTGCGGGTGTTGTCCACGTTAGACTTAAGGTCGTCACAGCTCGCGCTGCAATTCTCTTCGCTTCCGGGAGCTGCTGCTGGCACTTGTGGTAGATAGATAGTTCTGCCCAGACGCCAGTGCGATCATGACCGCCGCTATGGCTGCGAGCGCGCTCAAATGGTCGGGGTCGGTGTTGATATCGATGTCGTGTTTTGCATTGCAAGCTACGGATCGGGACCGAAAGCGACGGCTCGAGATTGTTGTGCATATTTTCTAAGCGCGGCGCTTTTAGCCGATAGATCCCGGTGCGTGTATCGCATGCTATCGTGTCTGAGGAATGTACAACATCGCCCACTGGATCGAGCGCACGTGTCCAGAGCCAATAAAAACCAGCTCGTGGCGGTCAACCAAGACGGACACACTTAGTCGCCGGAATCGATTGTTGAAATGACAACAGCTGTTGAAATGACATCGCGGCTAGTGACTCACTAGTATCAGTATGGTTGAGCATCACGACGGAGGCCAAAAACTGAAGGGAGCGACGCATGAAACGTTAGAAAGTGCTGCATCTTTGGTTCGCATTGGAAGGCCTGGCGGCCAAGGAAGTTCCACTATTTACCACTAAGCTGTATGTCGGCTCTCGTTTAAGTGGCTTCATGGCGCAAGGATCGAATCTCAATTCGTTGGCGGAAACACTCTTCCAACGGACTACAAAATGGAAATGACCTCGTGAGACTCTCCCCACCCCAGCGTATTGCTATGTACTAGCCACCATATATCAGGGAGGATCGACAATGAACCGTGATCAGGGAGGATCGACAATGAACCGTGACCAGGAGTCGACGTCCGGTGCGATGGCAAAAATTGACAAGCACGTTGAAGCTGTGCATGCAGCTTTGTCGTGTGCGTCGTGCCCTACATGGGGTGAAGCTTTCGTGTCAACCAATTGTAGCCATCTGCTTACTTCAACTTAATCAATAATGAAAGTAAGCCATTATCGACTACCGAATTTTGAGGTAGGGTAGCCCCCCTCTCTGCTCTCCAAATGGGATTTACCTAAAGCTGCAGCGATATTTGCTCTGGTTGGAGTTTATTGGCTTAAGATCTGAATGGCTGCCAGAAGCATGCCATTATCAAAAAGCCAGTTAAGGTGCAAAACCGGTTGAGTTGCAGGCCGTGCCGCGACATGAGGCGTACGGTCAAGGAGAAGCTCAGCATCCTGCTGGAAGTTGATCGCGGAACGGTGAAGGGAACCGCGCGGAAGTACAAGGTGTACCCATCTCAGATTCGCTAGTGCCGTCAAAATAGATAGAGGTTGGAGGAAACTGTTGAGGAGAAACCCACGAGCACGAGCAATATCAACAGGACGTCCGCTTTCGCGCCAGCACTAGCAGAAAAGGTTGCAGCTTGGATTCTACACCGCAGACGACTCGATATCGCTGTTTCAACGCGCCATGTCATCAACAAGGCTCATTCAATTGATCCGACTTTCAAAAAAGGGTAACCGGAAAGCTTTGCGTAACTGGGTGTACCCATTTCTGCTGTGTAGACGACTGAGTATTTGGCGGCGAACTCACATTGGTCAGAAGATTAGTGGCCATCTTCAGTCTATCAAAAAAGAATTTGTTGAGGTGGTAAACGAGCGATTCCGTCCTGATGGTATTCTGGAGGGTACACCACCGTCCAGAATAGTCAATATGGACGAAATGGTTGTACATTACGAGTAGACAGTAACTACCACTATTGCACCCACAAACAGCAAACCTGTAGCCATCCGTGGTAGCGGCTCTAACAACCAGCGGCTAACAGCATGCATCACCTGTGCTCAGGACGGTACTCAACTACCGCTTTTTCTCGTGTTTAAAGCCAAGGCTGGAGATACCATCGAAAAAAAGCTCGACAGCCTTCTTCCCCCAGGAGTGTATGGATGCTGCCAAGAGAACGGCTGGATGGTACGCAAACTTTTTACTATAAATTATATTATTTGTTCTAATTATTGAGTATAGGACGACAGAGGCTGCCGCATTTGGGCAGAAATGGTATGGGTACCATCTTCGCTGTTATTGCTGGACGAGTTCAAGAGCCGCATACAACCAGTATTTGGTCGACAGCTAAGTGATTTAGGAACCGATCTCACAATCATTTCCGGTGGCTACACCCGCGTACTGCAACCATGTGATGTGGAAGTGAACAAGCCCATAAAGGAAGCACTACGTGCTCAATACGATGTCTGGGCGGCTGAACAAATGGCAACGATCCCCCCCCCCGAGGCTAACGTAGCAGTGCCAAAACGAGAAGACATTGTGCCATGGATTGTTAAAGCTTGGGAAGGTGTCAGCGAGCAGTCAATCCGAGATACGTTCACTCATGTTGGCTACGGCATTGCGAACACAATAGAGGACGTGGATGAGAGCGAAAGCGAAGATGAAATTGGCGATCTATTAGACAGTATTATTGCGTTTTGCAGCTCTTTTGGCGAATTTGGTGCTGTGAAGTTCCTCCTTTCAGCAGAGGGCTAGGTGTCCACTTCCGTTTAGCTGCACAAGCAACAACATTTTAGCACATTGTAGCCAATCAATCGCTCGATTTTCACTGGTCTAAACGGATTCTTGCACTCCCGCAGAAACTACCTCCCCCACAGCGTTTGCCCGTTTGGCGCGCATTGGGACGCCATTCGGGCAATCGCGAAGAGAGGACTAGTATAATAAGGCGGTACCGTGCTGTACGCCAAATGACCTTCTCTATCGATATTCAGTGGCGTGCTATTGTCCTTGTCTACGTTTACAACGTGGATATAAGCACGGTGAGCATAGTCTTAGGGATGTCGTTGCGCAGTTAGACCGCTGGTATCACTCTTTAGGGAAACGGGAATGTGTCAAGCCACCATTAACGCAGGAACAAGACGTCAAAATGGCCTGCAGACGTGTGTACATTTGTCAAGGAGTATGCTAAAGTTAACCCGTGCTTTTTACTTCGAGGAGCTGCGGCTCGAACTACGAACTAAGTTTCCTAGTCTGCACAACCTGTCGGACTCAACAATTTGCCGTGCACTGCGGTTGATCTGCGGCTCACGCGCAAGGTTCTGACGAAACGAGCCAGCGAGAGTCTTCCACAAGAGCGCGATAGTATGACCGGCGCTTGCTACCATACTATAGCGGGCCTGACCAGTTAGTGTTTGTCGACGAGACTTCAAAGGACGCGAGGTAAGTTGCAATTACGCGTACATGTTACTGTACAATACCAATGAATGCTACAACTTAGATCTGTGCTCCACAAGTACGGGTGGTCTACTCGTAATGCTCCTGCAACCGCAACTCTCTCTTTCAGCAGGGGAAGCTGCGTATCGGTGCTTGTGCACTTGTGCAATCCATACCGCAATAAGAGTAGAGAACTACAGTACATACCATTGCGCTGAGGCTGAGATCCCCGCATCTGCAGCATCACGCAATCCACCAGGGAGACGAACGCAGCGTTCGTGATAGCTCCGTGTCGCTCCTTTCTTCACCAGATGTTCACGACCGGCAGGTCCTCCTCATCCTCTGAGTCCACGTCGCGCCCAACTAGCTTCTTGGTCTCCCCTCGACACCTTCTCGCCCACGATCACTCCCCAGTTGGACGCCACCATACCGTTCTGCGCGCGATATAGCAGCCGCACACGGCGTTGTCGCCCGTGATCATGACCGTGCGGGTGTTGCTGCCCATGAGCTTCGCGACGGCGTCTGCCTTGTCGTCCTCGAGCGCGTTGCTGAGCAGGATCAGCCCCCAGACCCTCGTCCACCACCTCACAGACGTCGGCGGGTGTCTTCACCTGCTCGGACGTCCAGCCGATCGGCAGCTCGAGGTACGACGAACCTAGCACGTAGCATCCCTCCTTGGCGAGGCGATCCGCCACGCCACTTGTAGTCGCCCAGCACGCTGGACAGTCAGCAAAGCTGCTGCACGCACTCGTACGACCTTATGCAGAACACACAGTACTTACCGCTCTTTTGCTTGCGCACCACGATGCTCATGATCTTGCGGTGGGATTCGAAGTCGTAGTGCTAGACTGGGAGGAGGGCAGTTTCGACGACTAAGGCGGCCGGGATTCGTTGCTGTTCAGCGCTTCGGGCAGAGTATTCCGATGGCCGCGCGTCTTCCTGGCTGCAGCCTCTTCAGTCTAGTTGCACGGGTTCTTAGCCCAACCCTAAACACTTTAGGAGGATAGCGAGGTCAGATTAGAGTACTTCCGTTGGAATCCCAACTCTGATGAAGAGGGTTAAAACCGAGCGCAAAACGACAGAAAGGCACAATACTATCTAAACTTATCCATTAGACAGTATTACTCTCTAAACGGATCTATTAGACAGTAATTACTCTCTAATCTGCTCCTCGATCTCATTCAGAAGTATGCATCGAAAAATACCTCCTGCGCGCTCTGAACGGCGTTGTTATCAGATTGTCTTAAGTCCTTACAACAGTCGCAGATTGGTTGGCATATGCGCTGCATTGACGGAGTAAGCGGCGTGGCAGAAAGCCGACGTGACAGGTTGGCTCCCCCCCCCATCACGAATTAGGTAGGCCTTCAGGCAATAGTCAAGCTCTCCATCATCTTGACTCTCCACTTGCGCCCGAAACAGCAGTACATCACCGACTTTAACATGCTTCCTGCATTCTTTGTGGGCTACACAGCTGCGTTCACCTTCTCCAAGATACACCCGACAACATCGACCCCTTTGGCAGCCTTTTAGTAATTAAAGCGGCACTCCACCACGGATCTGGTGTGTCGTGATTGGATGTAATTTAGACAGGGGCTACCCTAAAGCGGCATCGCACAAACAAAACGCATATCATTACCTACTGAAAATCGGGTTGAGGGGGCTTACCTAATGCTGCAAATTTGGGGGACTACCCAAATACAAAATTCGGTAGGCAATATCCCCGAGTGTCCTATCTCCCCCACGTTATTGTCTTGTGTCAGGTTCATTGACTCGAACTCCCCGCATCCTCTCTTCGTTCTTAATATAACTGGCTAGTGTATTTTTCTCTAGTCTCTTCGATGCTCCGCTGGCCACCTAGTTATAGCGACCAGTGATCGTTCATCGGCTTCACCTTCGTCTGTCGATTCAAAGCCTTCCAGTGCGTGTATTCACGCGCGCAGCAGTATCAATTGTAAGAATCTCCTCCGTCATTCTCCGCTAGCTTGCAATTTGTGAAGCATCAGCCGCCGTTTCCTTCTCCTATTTCATCTGCTGAGCCCAGTGACCGATCACGAACTGGACTATAAAATTAAGCATTCTCCTTGGATTGTCTAATTTGATGTTGATTGTCACTTCGGCATTTTCTCCAAATAAAATAGCAGGGACCAGGCGCAGTCACGTCAGTATGCCGCTGCCCGCTCCGTGGCTGTCGTACAAGACCAAGGAAGGCAAGGTAAGCCCTCCCTAGCATAAACCCCTGTATTCCACGGGTCGAATGACCCCCACACAACTCTGGGCGCCTCAAAATTGACGTCGAAATTGGCGACATGGGCTTCCCCCGCACGTGATGCTGAACTTTATTTTATTTATACTCGATTCCCTCTCGGCAGGAATATTACTACAATCCGGAGACGAAAGTGACGACATGGACCAAACCAGCAAGCTCTTCGTCCTCCGGTAAGACGCCGCCCAAGCACCACAAGCCCAGCTCTGGAGGGGGTACTGGCGGTGCAGCTCTGCCCATGGGAGGGGCGGGCAGAGGAGGCCTGTTGGCTCAGATCGAGCAGGGCGCCAAGCTTAAGAAGGTTAAGACGGTGGAGAAGACGCTATTTGCTGGCCATCCCGGTGGAGGCAGCATCGCGGACGGAATAGGAGTTGGAACAGGAGCTGGAGCTGGTGTAGGAGCGGCCGCTTCGGCGCCTTCTGCTGGCCCCCCCATGGGCGGCGGCGGCGGCATGAATGCTATGATGGCGGCTATTAAACAAGGAGGGGCCTTGAGGAAGACGACCCCGAGTTCGGGGATTCAGAGGGAAAACAGCAGCGGTGGCAGTGCCGCTAGTAGCGCCCCAAACGGAGCTGGAGGCTTTGCGGAGATCATGCGAAAGAACCGCGAAGCTGCTGCGCGGAGATCTGGAGGTGGCTCAGCTTCACCCGCGCACAACAGCAGCTCGGCACCTTCGACGCCACGCTCGGCTTCGAACTCTAGCAGCTATGAGAACGGTAACAATAACCCTGTCGAGGCACGACTAGCAGCGATTGAGAGCAAGCTCGACAAGATTATGGCACACTTAGGCATTAATTAAGCCAACCAGGTTGAAGCCATACCAAGCATCAGAGGAGGAAATAACCTGTCACTAGAGCCACCCTCTGAATAACCCATTGGACCGTATCGGAAGGTGGGTGTTCGGGTTATTAGCGTTAATGTGTGTTGAAAAAGACAAGTGGTAAAACTGGGCAAACTTTCAGCACTCCACGATCCTGTTACGTCTAGTTACTTAAAAAGAGACTACAGCTTATCCGAAGTGCATGGCCATTTCCTGGAGCGTCATGCTTTTCTTCTTCTGCTTCTTCTTGCCATTGCCACGGCCTCCATTCGAAACGTTCGGCACACGGTTCTGCGCGATTGCCTGTACCTGGTCGTCCCATGTAGCACGCGTGACGGGCTGCACACCAATGGGTTTGGAGGCCTTGGGCAGCTCAGGGAAGTCGCTCTTTGCCGTCTTAAAACTCGGTGCGGCAGGCGGCGGTGGTGTCATCTGACGCAGCACAGGCGTTGGAGTGGACGCATACGCTGAGGCAGCGGCGCCGTATCCAGACGGTGTAGAAGATGAGGATACACTAAGACCAGCAAATGACTCGATAGGAGCACTCTGGAGCTTCGTGCTTGTAGGGGTACGACCCAAATCAGGATACGCAGACGAACTGGAAGCGGCAGGAGCTGGTGCCTGCCAGCTCCCAGACGAGCTCCACTGCGTCGTAGGTTGCGTGTCGCGTCCCAGCATCGCGCGCAAGTTCGTGTTGTGCACAATCGCAGCAGGTTTACGACCAGTCGACTTGTTCACACCGCTCTCCTTTAAAGCGTTGCCCCAACCAGCTTGTGACGGCTGTGGTGGCTGGTGCTGGTTCTTGCGGCGCGGTGTTGCTGCCTTCTGCTCCAGTTCAGCTTGTTGCTTAGCTGCCTTCTTGTTACGCTTCGACTGGGACTCTTGGAAACCCTGAACCTTGTTCTGCTTCTTGTTCACCTGCTTGTGGTACGCAAAGAACGTATCCACTTGTTCCTTGTCGGGCGACAGCCGCATCAGTGGCAAAAAGAGCTGGGAAAAGTCCGCGGGCGAGAACATGTCACGCATCTTGGCGTAAAAGTCCGGGACTTCCATCTCACTCATGCGGAAACGCTTGCAGTCCTCGCGAAATACCTCGTACTTCGCATCACTACCCAGCACCTGTCGAATCTTGAGTACAATCGCAGTCTTCGACGGCGCAGGACCCACGGGCTCGTCATCCTCCGACTCCGACTCTTCTTCCTGCACCGCAGCAGCGGGAGCGTCCAGTTTCTCTTCTAAACCGCCGCCCGTCTTCCGACCTTTTCTCCTTCCTTTAACACTCTTACGAGCCGGCTTGAGTACTCCAAGTAGCGGGTTGTTTGCGCCCAGCACTGCTGCTGCAGAAGCCAAGTGCGGGTTTTCATACTCCCATCCATTGTTGTCCATGTGTGCACGAAGAGCTGCCGAAGGAGGCGGGGCCAAGGCATTGCGGAACGTCGAGCCAGATCTGTTCGAAGACGAGCTTGAAGCTAATGCTGGGAAGTCCTCCGCCGTTGGACGGTGCGACGCCGTCTGAGTTTCCCACAGCGAGAACGACGGCCCTACGGCGGCACTATCCGATCCAGACAGCGACGGAAAATCTGCGACGTTGATCGTGTGGTTACCTGAAGACTGCTGCTCAAGCATACGCGGGTCTTCAAAGTCGTCTTCATCCCCCTGTGACGCCCGTCGGACTGTAAAGTGGACGTCGATCTTGCGGCTCGTCTTGATGTGCGGGTGGTCCACTGCCATATGAGCTTGCATATCCAGATGTGACTTGAACACGACGAACTTCTTGGCCAGACACTCACGCTCTTCACACAAAAAGTGATCGGCTCGGAAATGGTTCTCCAAGTCGTGGTAATCCTTGTAATATCGGTTCTGGACGTGGAGCTGGTAGAGGCAGATATCGCACTCAAAGTGGTTCTTCCTCAAGTGCTCGTACAGTTCCGTCGTCGAGTAAAATCTCGAGAAACAAAAGTCACACCTCGGGTGGCCCATAAACCCTTCGCGCGGCGTCCCTTTGTTGTTGTGTTTCTTGAGTTGATCCTTCGTCAACAGCTCCAGCTCCTCGAGAAACACCTTCTTGTTCTCCAGACAGATGCTGCAATACTGTAGACCATGCACGTCCAGTACGTGGGTGCGAAGTGCAGCCACCGTAGCGAATTTCTTGCCGCATTTCTTGCAGAGTGGGTCGCGCAGCTTGCGGATGCGTTGAGCGTAGTCCTCCTTGAGGAAGAACATGGCCGAGGGCTCGTCGAACACGTGTGCAGGGCCGATGTTATCCCCCCAATCCTGGAATGACTCGAAGCTCTGGTCCTCGCGTTGCAAGCAGATGACGCGCGGCATGTCCGTCTTGCACATGACGCACGAGGTCTGGCCTAGAAGCTGGCGCAGCCGAAGCGCGCAGATGCTACAACAACCACGATGGTTGCACACGCCCACGGTGTTGAAGCGCAACGCGTTGTCGATGATGTTGCAGCACAGCACGCACGTGGTGTGGGCGGAATCGCTCATGACTGTGACAGCTTCTGGATTGGGGCGTTAGTCGGAGTGCTTGGGCTCCAATAGCGAAATGACGTACGGGAACGGGCCGGTGGATGAGGGATCTCTAAGCTGATCAATTCGTACCTCAACGAATTGATCAATAACTACGCAGTTCAAGTACCTGTGCCTTAAAAATGCAACACTTTAATTGTGAGTGCTGGTCAATTATCTCTGAACTAATATTGTAGATGTCGCGATGGATCCTCTAAAATTATTGTTGAGATACTAACCAGTAATGCTTCGGATTTCAAACTTCCTGCTTCACCGCAGCGTGGCTGTGTCCACGCTGCCTCGCTCGCTGTCTGCATGCTTCTTCTCGAGCTCCTTCTCTGAACCTCAATGGCCTTCTTCGTCGCGCTCTCGGGGCGCTAAGCCGTCGCGCTGGGGACCTCTGCGAGGAGAGCGCAGTCGCTGGCGCGATAATGAACGCCGCCCGCCGCTCACGCGCACGAACGACGGCAAGGACGTCCCCCAGCTAGCGGGCGAAGGAGTGTACGGCATCCACAGCGTACTACAGGCGCTGGAAAGCGACCACCGTGACGCCCACGCGCTGTACGTGCGGGAAGCCCGAGCGCCGATGGACGGACAGCGGCCTAAGAAGAAGAGCGCGGCGGACATGCGCGTGCTGGAGCGCATCCAGGAGTTGGCGGAGACCAAAGGTGTGCAGATTCATGCGACAAGCAAGTGGATGCTTAACCATCTCACGGGGGACAAGCCACATCAGGTAAAAGAGACTCATAAATGTGATGGCGTAGTGGGGGATTGTCAAATTTAATATTGTAAGGTCGTGTTTTTGGTTAGGGAGTTGTGCTAGATGCAGCTCCGATTCAACTGAACGAATTCGTCCCTGCCGAGCCGTCAGGTTAGAGAAAGCTCGAGGCAATGAGCTGGTGGGTCTGAAATGTAATTATTGATTAATGGTGCGTTGTTGCAGTGTTTACGGAGTCGGAGCGATCGCCAGTGATTTTGGTACTGGACGAAATTCACGACCCGCAGAACTTGGGAGCGATCCTCCGTTCGGCGCACTTCTTGGGCTGCTCGGCGGTTGTTGTGAGCGATCGCAATAGCGCCCCATTGTCTCCTGCCGTGTCGCGGGCTTCCGTCGGAGCATTGGAAGTCTTGGTCGCAAACGTACGTTTTGGGAATGCTGCACGTGCTTCGTCGATCCTGTTTATTGTTAACAAGAAATTAATGTGGCAGAGCAAACTAATGAAGGCAAAGAACCTGCATGAAGTGCTTGCAATCAGCGGTGATCTCGGCTGGCGTGTCATTGGCGCCAGTAGCGGACCCAACTCCATCACGTGCACCAAACTTTCAGCTGATGCTCAGCCCACGATCCTTGTCATGGTAGGATTTCGTACTTTTTCATTGCGAAATACACAACATTCATCTTTAACGTTTGCTGTGAACAGGGCAATGAGCATCGCGGTCTTCGCAAGGGCATTCGTCAATGCTGCCAGGACATTGTCATCATCCCGGGTACGCATTTGATAAACTTTCGATCAGTTACGTCCTCTAACAACTTTAACACAGGTCAAGTTACGGAAGACACTCGCGTGGACTCGCTCAACGTCAGCGTTGCTTCAGCGATCCTGCTCTATGAGCTGTTGCAGCACTAGTGCCCGCTAATCATGCAGTCGACCTCGCGGCTGCATGCCTCAGTGTGGAACTCGTGCGATGGAAAATTGGTACACGAACAGAGTCCGAGATCTCTGTGAACATTTGTGGACTCGTCTCTCCAGATCCAGGAGTGCTTGGCTGCGCATAGTATTAAAACCAAACAAAAGTCAATCCATCGCCTTATCAAACCCAAAACTTGTGCCAAGTGGTTGCTTACCTTGACACTTCCCGGCAGCGTTGGGTGGCCGAGGCATACGACCATTGTGAATGCCGTAGGGTCCGAAAATGGCGATACAGTCAACGTAATAGTGTGATCCACCAAGTATTTCCGTGGTCCTTGATTGCGGATGCATATCGCTGGCACATGACTGTAGGCTATCTCGCCATTGGGGAGCACGCTCTTGACAAATATCTGAGTAATATCCCGCACGTTCGTGAAGAAGAAGCGGATGCGCTGTTCAAACGGCCAATTTGCCGTAATTTCTCGAGGTTCCGGCTTGGTAGACGTACTCATACTTGGTTCCAAAATCGATGCATGAGCGGTAGCCAGACGACGATAGTTCAGACCAGAGCCGCTAATTGCCGGCAAACAGCGAGCAATTGCTGCTTCAACAAGTGCTGTGGGCCACGCCTTACGAACGATAGCGACAAAAGCCTGCTTCAGATCGTTCAGCGAGCTCACGTCGGACAGCAGCTGGGTTGACAACCAAACCTCGTCTTGGTGCTGGCTGTCATTGACCAGGAACCGCAACCGAGTTGCTTCCTTGGCTATCCACCGCAGTTTTTCAATAGTGAGAAGACTATCGGCCGAGTGTTGCAGCAACGCGAGCACGAGTCCTACAGTTCCTAACATAACCAGCTAGAGCAAATAGGAAGAGAATTGTTAGTTTCAAGAGACTCATTCACGATTAAAAAAACGAAGAAATCAGTGACCTGTAGCAACTCAGTGCGAGGCGATGAGCTCAGAGCGAAAGCTTTCACGTAGACACCTGACGCAAGGTCGGCCATCTCTTGGCAGCTTTTTTGCAGGTCGTTGGGTAGCTGAAGACTCGCGAAAGCTTCCGTTTCTTTCAGGTTTTGACTTCTTCCACTGATTATAACGTGTCCAGAACTCACACTCGGACTGGTGCTAAGCATGGCCGACATTGACACATACTTGTGCGCTGTCGACGCTGACGCAGCTGATGCATCCGGAAACGAATGTACGTGCTGACGTAGACGAACAAGAGCATCTACAATTCGAAAGGAACAATCAAGATCATCCGCGGCAAATGCAGCGCGAAGTCGGTGGATCTAGATATACAAAATACAACAGACATTAGTCTAAAAGAAAACTGTACAGATGGCTGTAGCGACAGAGCTTACCGCTTTGAGGGACCCTGTAATGTTTCCATCTCGAGGAGGCGTTCGTAGGAGCTCCATCGCGCTAGCCACTTGAGAGGACACGCGGGAAGTGTGTAAATCAGTAGGAGATGCTTCCGTGGGTGAGGTCTTCAGGAAGAACAAGCTAGCTCCGACAGATGGAGCGCTTTTAGTGGCCTCCGAGTTGTCGCCATTTGTACGACTAGTGTGACCCAGTAGAGCTTGGCTCGCGCTTTTCACGAGAGGAGACTGGCCACTGCGCTGTGGAGACGTCTCTTGTTTCACGCGGTCTGATAAGGTAATATCGGCCTGCAGCACCTTTGAGCATTTTCTTCCGAGATCTCGCACTGCATCAAGAAACCTGTTCTTCCAACAGTCCGAATTATCGTCGTCATTACTGTTCATTGGGAAGTTTTCGAACGTAGTTGAAGCCGCTATCTCCAATACGAAGTCTACAAGCCGCTGAACGGCCCAAGTGCTTGAAAAGTCACAATGCTTTAGCACAAGTAAGATCTCGACGACGGCGGATTTGGCGCTGTCTGTGTTGGATACCGGGTCTCGTAACAAGGAGCTCAAATCAGCGCTAGAAATGACAAAGTCGGTCTTCGTTTCAAGTGTGTGTCGGCACATCAGTAGACGCCCCAAAGACTTCACCAAGACTTGACGCAATTGTGAGGTGCTGGGATTACTTGCATGGGGCAGAACGTCCAGATGAGCTGTGATAGCGCGTTCCAATGACCGTTGACTCCATCGTGCTGTACTAGCATCAGGAGTCGTAGCCATTTCACTCAATCTGGCGATGGTGCGCGAAGCCTCAGCAGCCACATCCACGTCGATATCCTCCAGAAGTGATAGCAATACACCACTAGACATCATACGACGCGTACTCATCGCTACAATCTCTGGCGCAACATCAACCACAGCTTCATCGATCTGCGTCTTAATGACAGCGTGCTCCACGACTTCGCTGGCAAGCACACGGGAAAAACTGCGCAGACACCTCGCTACCTCAGCTCGCACCACTTGAGAGGCATCGCTACCCGCCATACACAACACAGAAAACGCTTTCTCTGGTAACAGCAGCGGCGTCTTCGCCACCGTCGACGATAGGAAGTACTTGCTGTTCGCCACTTGATGTTGCGGGTGCAGATCTGCCAGTGCCACAAGCACTTGAGCAGCCAGCACGCGCACCTCGTCGCTCTGTGCAAACAGCACAAAACTCGCCAGTCGGTCGAAATGATCCACTATAGCGTCCTGCATATCTGGAGTTGAAGACGTCTTCGCAGCAAAGCACCGTCCTGCATCGTGCAGCCTCAGATACCCACGCAGACAAATGGCTTGCATGCCAGTGTCGTGGTCCTGCACGCATGTGTGCAGCAGCGTCTCGACCTGCGTATACTTCTTTGTGAGCATAAGACAGTCCACCACGATGCGCATCATGTCGCGACGGAGCTTAAAGTCTTCACCCACACTCATGCACTGCATGAGCTGCTCGCCCATGGCGTCCACTTGGATCATGGGCTCCACCACGGCCGCCTTGACAGCGAGCAGCTGTCTAAGTCCACGCACGATGGCTCCAACCACGATCGCCCCGCTGCTGCCGCCGGCGTCCTTGCTGGTCGGATTCCCGTCATTCGGCGTCTCGGATTGCGTCTGATTCTGCTGCAAGAACGAGAAGAGGAAGTCAATGGCTGCTGCCGTCTTAGCGCCCGGGGAAGCCGCAGTCGAGCTGTATTGCAACAGAAGGCGGGATTGTAAATGAGGATCTGACGTGCTCTGCAACTTGACTCGAATGGCGGCCAAGACGGCCGTCGGGTGCACTTGAGAGCCTTGTTCCGGAGTCAACAGAGCGCGTTGAGAGACAGACGAACCAACAGATGAAAGAGAAGGCGTCAAAGAAGAGATGCGCGGACGTTTGGAGTCCGCATCAGCCATGGAGGCAACGCTGTCGCCGCCCGAAGCCGACGCCTCCCACTCCCGCTCCCGTTTGCCTGCGGAGCTCATCTTACAATGAAGTCTGCGAAGTAACACGCAGGCTGAAGTAACTTGTAAGTGATGTTATTAAGTAAATAGTTGATGGCTTCAAAAATAGTTGAAGCAAGTCAACACGGTCGGGCTCGTGGGGACGCAGGTTGATGCAAGCGTAGACGAAGGCGATGGCCGCTCGTGGTGGGGCCAAGAAGAAGGAAAAGCAAGAAGGCTGCTGGTGGCAGGCCGCGTCGGACCAGTTGGCGGGTCCGTCGGCGGTCGCGATTGCAAGGCATCGCGCTCTGCAGGAGCAGCTGCTGCAGATCGACCAGAACGCGTGGCTGACCAAGCGAGCCAAGCAGCCGCGCTTCCAGTTCTCAGGCGAACAAAAGCGCATGCTTCGGCAGTGGTTTAACGCACTGGACTCAGATGGGTCTGGTAAGATCTCGGTCGAGGAGCTGGAGGACCCGATGCTGTCCATCGGCATCGTGAACGATACACGGGAGATCGAGCAAATCGTAAGCAAACTGGACAAGGACTCGAATGGGCAGATTGATTTCCAGGAGTTTGTGGATTTTCTGACGCCGCACGCTAGGCACAACAAGGGAGCGAGTCCACAGAAGCATGAGGTGATGTTTCACCAGCTCACGAAGAAAATGGAGGTGCGAGAACAGAGTAGCATCGGCATTCGATTCAGATGGTAGTGCTAAGCTGCTTGATGTATATGCAGCACCAGAGCTCGGGCTTCTTGGAGATTAACACGCAGCTATCGATGGAGAGGCGGCGATTTATCCTTGATTCAATCACGAACTTTACGTCACAATCTATCCAGGAAGATCTCGCGGAGCTTAAACACTTCAAGGAGGAAAAGAGCCCAGCTGGAGGTGGCTCCACCTCGCCAGGACGATCGCGACATCGACGTGCTATGACTAAGAAAGCCAAACTTGCTGCATTGGCCACTCGACATCGGGAAGAGCTTCGCTTTCAAGCTCTTGAGCAGGTCTTCATTCGGAACAGCGCTCTCAAGGTTTGCACCTGCTCGTTTATTGCAAAATGATTTATGCCAGAGTGACTTAATTGCGTGGACCTGCTGCTGTGTACTTACTGTAGCGTCTGCAAGCGATGCCCCCATCGGTGCTTGGAACCCCGGGGGCGAGTAGACGTGGACAGCAGCGACGCTTAGAGCTCTTAACACCACTTCCAGCGGTTGAGAGATCTCTCGCGACGCCCACGCATTCTATTGTTTCAAGCCCGAGCTTGGACAATTTAGAAGCTCGACGTGCGAGCGCAAAGCTGCTCGAACAATCAGGCGTGGACAGTTATAGGCGAGTCGAGTCCATGGCAGGACACTGCAGTAGCATGTCAACCCTCCCCACAACTACAGATACCCGAGAATGTTTGCCGATAAGATATTTGTTGTAGATATTATCGCAAACTGGATTATGAGCGAGAATGTGAAGCATAACCCTGCCTAGTGACAGCATCTTCTTGTTCCTGACTGATCACACACTTTATAGCGCATCGAGAAGTGTACCATCAGATGTAAGATTACCATGTAAAATGCCAGGCTTGTTTGTGTCGATGGGTGGGCCTATACGTTCTCCAGTTGCGACCGTTAAAAAATATCGCCATCAAAAGTGTTGTACTTAGAAAATTTTCGTCAAGTCTTGGCCTTTCAAATTATCACCATGGGTTAAAAATACAAGCATCGAAATGCAGCCCCGCAGCTGAGCCCATCCGCATTCTGCACTGACGTACCCCTGCTGGTATGGTAGACCTTCCACACTCTGTACAGTGAGCTCCACCGGATTTGCACTGTCACTCTTTGTATTGCCGGGCGAAACCAGCATCACGCCGATAGGAGCCCGCTATTAGCGTGCAAGCAACACGGAGTTGGTATTCCACTGTCACGATGGCGTTAAGCTGCAGAGCCACCGCCGAACGACGCGTCATGATTTCGTTGAAGTGGGTAATCGTGGTGGTGCACATTGCATCATTCTGCATGAAATCTCTCCCGCGGACAAGACGAAACATCTTACAGTGATAAACTGTACGAGGTCGCTAACTAGCACAATACAGATAGTATGCCAAATGACTCCAGGAAAACATCAATTGACTGAGGCAGCTACTCGTTGAAGTTGGTCACAGAGATGCGCGAAGCAATCTTCTTGCAATTGTAGCCGCATACTGAGTCCCATATGGCTTGGGAAAGGCTGGCCACGTAGAAGTACATCGTGCGGACCGACACTCTCTCTTCATTATCGAAGATGACCGGAAGGACGCAGGTCGGCAGTCCTGATAAGCCAGCCTTCCTCCGCGGCATCCAGCCCACACCCGTGGGGTTGCCAGGCGCCTCCGCCAGGAAGATCTTGCAGACTCGGCGCGCCAGCGACCCAGCGCTGGCTCAAGACAACAATCACAGCGAGCTCCTGCCTGGGGAGGCGCAAGGCCTGAAGGATCTACTGCTGTCCTCGCCCTCGCGCCATCAGCGTGCGCGCTTCAGCTTCCTCAAACTACGGCGCGTGGTTGTACCGCCCGTGCAGATCCCGCCCGAGTTGGACACGCCCAACGCCATCAGCAACATTGTAGCCGGCTGCAAGATCCCCATGACTAAGGCCATGTGGATGCGACGCCGGGCACGCATGATGCGGCGTCTGCCGGGTCGCATCGACGAGCGAGTCGCTTGGTAAGAGAGGGATGGAGCTACGTATCGCCGACCAACCGTTGCCTTCACCCACACTTGATATTTCGCTGCATGTACCCCCTTGTATAATTAGGAACAATATAACTCGCACGAATATTTACTCTCGTAACTCATTTTCTGGCGCAGAATCAACCCGTCGTTACGAAACACTCGCACCTTCAGGATGGGAAAGCCCATTCAGAGAAGGCTACCGCCTGTTGGACGTACCTTTGCTCATTCCACTTGTCCTTTTCCTTGTCCATGTTCGTGCTGATGCGCCTCCTCTCGCCACTTGTAAATGTAGGTGGCGACTCTTTAAGCGCGGTGGGCCAGCATGGTCAAGACGCAAGAAGCAGTGCGCTGTCTGAATCCACCGGCAGAGCAACGCTGTACCAAAACTGTGGTACAGACATGCACCTTAGCGAGGGAAGTTTTGGAAAATGTGAAAATATGATGAAAGCATAAATCAACTCTTTATACAAGGAACAATTGCAACCCTGACGGACAAGAAGCTCCAATTTCAAGACGAATTAGTCTATCCTTCAGAAATCGCTAAGATTTCCAAGAGCACAATCGGATGAGAACGCAACACGAATGCAACAAATGTCAGGGGTATACCTACAGGTGGCTTTCAACCACTGCCATGGCGTAAATGAGTTTCTACTACCAAACAAAGAGCACAACCAAGTAGCAGCGTGGCTTGCGCGGGCAAAGGTCGGCTTTATTAGCGTAGCTATCTTGTGATCGGCCCGGCAAACTGCGGATGCTTTTGCTTTGTGCTGGCCCGGAGCCCGTTGGGACTCGACTGTTCGATTGTCGTACGCTGGAGGCTGGTAGCAGGAGTCGCAATTTGGATCTTGCTTCTCTTACTCTCTTCACGACTTCGCCACTTCTTGATTGATTCATGTACATCGCTAATCATTCAGAACAAGCAGCAAACGTCAATACCCTTTACCAGTATGGATGCCACTTGATCAACATGAAATCAATGTATTTTCATGTACACCACGAACGCACAGCTTCCACTTTGCTCGTGGGGATTTCCTTCCAGCCGCTGAGCTCCGCAGTGTGCCAAATCGGTATGTCACCTTGTTACGCTCAACTCATCAGGCTGTGAGCTCCCTTTTGTTCGCGCACTGGGGCCTCATCTGGTCCTTGCAAACCATGTGGCACACGCACCACGGATCCAGCTACTCCGCCTACTCTTCAACGGAGCTTTTACCACTGCTCTTGGCTGCACACCCGATTGCACGTACTCCCAGTTGTGCACGGTGGCGCCGGAACGCCTCAACCGGCAGCGGTTTTGTCACCATGTCCACGACGTTCTCTTTCGACGTCACAGGTTTCACGGCCAAGCCGTTGTTTGCCACGTACTCGCGGATCTTTAGGTCTTTGATTCTGAGCTGCTTGATGCGACGGTGTTTGCCAGCGTGTTGCATCAATTCACGCGCACTTCTAGAGTCACAATAAAGTGTAATGTTTCCCTTGGCAACTTCAACCCGTCCACCAGCTGCTCCAACCACACGGCGTCACGCGTGCCTGTGTTCGCCGCAATCAACTCTGCTTCACATGTGCCCTCTGCGATAATTTCTTGCTTCCAGCTCTTTGCTGAAATTAGCTATCCATTGCAGTACACTGTAAATTCACTCACAGACTTCATGTCTCCCCATTCCGAAGCAAAGTTGGCGTCGGTAAGACTTCAATGTGAAGCTTCGCATAGTTTCTAGCTTCCACCAAATTGTATTGCAAGCCCAAGTCCTAACGGCCAATCAGGTAACGAAGAACTCTCTTCGCTGCTCGCCAATGCACCGCGCTGTACATCTCCAAGAAGTTGCTCAGCACTCTCGTTGCTGTTGTCAGATCCGGCCGAGATCCGCTTAATAAGTACTGCAAGCATCCGACCAAGCTACGATACTCATCTCGCTTATGCTCGTCATCGCAAGCCGGCTGCAAATTCACCGCGTCAGTAGTCGTAGGAATGCACGCAGTGTCCATATGAAATTTATGCATGATGTCTTGCACATACTTCGATTGTTGTAAGACCACGCGCCTCTGCGGCTCGTATGTGATCTTCAACCCCAGCAAGTAATTTAAGCGCCAAGCTCCTTTATGTTAAAGCCAGCCATCAATTTATCCGCTATGGCATCCACGTCTTGCTCACAGCCGATAATCAAGATATCGTCTACGTAGATCGGTAAGAGCACTAACCGTGTCTCCACACGAATCCAGTAGAGCGCTTCATCCTTAAAGCACCGGCGGAAGCCAAACTCTACCAGCGCCATGTACAGCATGCTGTCCCAGTTCGTCGGCGACTGGCACAACCCATAGATACTTCGCTTTAAGAGGCATACCCAATCCTCACAGCCGCGCTTCACATACCCATGGGACTGCTCCTTGTATATAACACGCTCTATCGGTGCATTCAAGCATTCAAGAACGCCGTGACCAAGTCAAACTGCTGATAACTGTTTTGGTCATGCCCGATAACAAGAGCACGAATCTCAGTGTCTCAAACCGCACAACTGGAGCAAACGTGTCGTCAAACTCTAGACCCCAAATCTAAAGACAACCCAGAATAACCAATCTTGCTTTGAAACTTAGCAAACCAACCCTTCTTTACTGGCCTCCAGCCACTTCGCACGCTGTAAAGACTCCGTCATTTCTTCCCACGTTAACGGGACTTGAAGTCTCATCGTGGCTGTTGCAGACGTGGATGCACTGAAGACACTCGCGACGAAGATGTGCCGGTTTCTTTCTTTCACGCGAGGATCGCCTTAGATCGTTTAACTTCACTGGCAAGTGACGTTTGTGCTTGCAAGCGGGTCGTCTTTCTTCAAGACTCTCTTCTTTCTTGTTAGGCTTCTGTGCTCCACACTACTGCTAGGATTGTCACCCCCTTGTGCGCTGGCGCACTACCTGATGTGGCTCTCAGTTCATCAGGAATCTGGTCGCTCGCATCGGGGTCCGGCACTTCCATAACCAGCAATGTAGCAAACGGCAGCTTCGTTGAGGCGAGGTCGGGCCTACGCGTTTGACGATAGACCACGTTTAATAGTTTATCAACGTAATCACTCGGTAGCGTGATGTGCTCGAAGAACTTCACGTTCTACCTTCGATGTTCGCTTATCACTCCAGTAGTAAGGTCCAGTAACCGATAACCTTGTGTCGTGCTTGCATAACCTACCATCAAGGTAGGTATCCCTCGCATCGACAACTTGTGTGCGTGATACAATTTGTCCACAAATTTCAACCAAACGGACGCAGGTGTTTCACGCTGGGCTTCGACCCAAACACTTTCTCGTACGGAGTCACGTGGTCCTTATTTCCCTTTAGTGCTTGTGCGACTATTTGTCTCAATCACGTACGCTGCGGCCTCGCCCCATAACATGCTAGGCATACAACTGCTGTACAAGACCGCTCGAACCTTGTTGAGCAAAGCTTCTGAACCTTTTCAATCAAGCAGGCCTCCTCCGGTGGGTGCGGATGCGAGAAAATCTGCAGCGACCCACCAGCCAACTGGTCTGCTACTTTCGCATTTATGAACTCAGTTCCCTGGTCCGAGTGAACGATTCTTACAGCCTTCTCGTGCTTAGCGTTAACATGATCGCTTAAGTCGCGCAGCCGATCCACAGTTTCATCCTTTCCCTGCAGCATGTAAAGCCATTGGTAACGTGAACCTTCGTCCAAGTGCAGGTACATCGTGTGCCCCTCCATTGTCGGTACTTGAATGAAGCCCAGGTCAACAATTTCTCAAACGGTACAGTTGTTCTCTGTGGAGTTGTCTTCCGGAACGTCATTCGTTTCATTTTGGCTGCACCGTGATTGTACAGCTCCCTGTTAGCTTTCTTTCCTCTCGTGCCAGTTGCATGCCCGTCACTAATTCATTTTCCTCCTTCTCCTTGATTGCCTGTCAATTCGCATGGGCTAGACGCATGTGCCAAATCTTCAAGGAGGAAGACGATTGGGCTGCAACCTGCAACACCGCCAACGAGTTGATTGGCTGAGGTATCTCCACAGTCGACCGATACAAACCATCAACCATGTCAAAGTTCCAGGTGTATTTCCTCACTGGTTAATCAACGCGTTTGTTTCTTGGTCATCACTTGTCTGCGATTTGAACCCATGCTGCAAGTATCACTCGCTGCGATAATATGTATGTGGCGCCGTCAACAGACAGAGCTTCAACGGTGATCGGCACTTTCTTTTTAGTGAGTGCATCTACCACAGCAAACGTTATCAATCCCTTGTACTCGGGCTTCAGCGTTGTTAATTTCTTCACCCACTCATGACTGTTTCATTGTCTTTAGTAAGAGAGGCGAATGCTTCGCGACAGCCACAATGTTCACACCAGAAGCATTATCCAACACTAATGACAACAAAAATCCAGCTGTAGACTCAATCTTAGACGAAGAGCACGTGTAGCAGGGCGTTCTGTCGTTCCTCACGACTTCGATCATGTGAACAGGTTTTCCTTTGGACTTGTTCTCGTACGGGTTATAATAGCCCGGTACGTCATCTTGAATGTCATTACCTTCTTGGTGTGTTGCCTGCTGCTTGCCTTTGCCCTTCTTTCCTTTCTTCGACTGGTCGGTCTTCGGCGCGGTGCAGTCTCGTTCATAATGCCCCATGTTCCGCAATTCCAGCTTGTTCGTCTCCATTTTTGCTGTCCGCCACGGTTCTTGCTTCCTTGAGCGAAGAAGGTACTCTCTCCGTGGGAAGCTGGGGTGCAGACTCATATCTTAGAGTCGGCTGTGAGTTCTATCACGCTCGTGCATCAGAAACGGCCTTGGTTTGGTTCAATCATTCTTCTCTGCTGGTGAGCTTGACCTTGACTTGCTGTAGGGTGTAATCATCGAAGTTATCAAAGGTCTCCACTTTGCTCTCGTATTTCTCCCCGAGACCGGTCAAAATTGCAGTAATCTGTTCACGATCCGAAACAACTTCGCCCATGAGTGTATGCTCCTGGCGAATTGCCTCAACACGATGAATGTAATCACGAATCGATTCATTATAGCCATCAAATTCTGCGTGAAGCAGCTCACGGCGCTTGAAAAGCGCAACAGCAACGATTTCTTTTCAAAGTCCTCCACTAACGCAGTCCATTTTGTCTGCGGGGTATTCAAATGAGCCAAACGAACGCGAGTTCCATCGGCAAGTGTGTTCGTCAAGATGTCGTTTAACATCAGCGCCTTTTCCCTCCATTTCTTGCGTCGTCGCTTTGTTTCTGGGGTTCCATCGCGCTCTAGCTTGGTCTCCATCCCAATGAGGTTCTTCCAGCACTCCGAGCCTTCAACGCCGCCTTCAGGCCTTCCATGTACGCCAAAACGTTCTTGCCATCGAACCATAGCGACCGAACAGTGCTAATGTGACGCCTATCCAAGCCTGCTCGTTTTGGCTCATAACCATTTCTACCACCAAATAAAGAGCACAACCAAGTAACAGCGTGGCTTGCGCGGGCAAAGGTCGGCTTTATTAGCGTAGCTATCCTTGTGATCGGCCCGGCAAATGCGGAATGGTTTCGCTTTGTGCTGGCCCGGAGCCCGCTTGGGACTCGACTGTTCGATTGTCGTACGCTGGAGGCTGGTGGCAGGAGTCGCAGTTTGGATCTTGTTTCTCTTAGCGTGCCATGCATGTCGTTAGAAATGAAATGTGACCCACAAGCGCCATATTACAAATATGTCATTTGGCCAAACGAAATTTCTTCTTCAAAAAGCCAAATGCCAGAATGACCCGACAGAACGTCAACCCCCACGGAGAGCTTATCGAGCGCGTCGATGATCTCGCGCAAGCGATCCAAGGTGTGCTGGCGATGGCGCTAAAAGCTTTTACAACTGCTCACGCTGTAGCGGACCAGCCAACCCCTCGAAGAGATCAACGAGAGCGGCGACAATGCAGAAGCGAATAAAAACTACACTGCCCAGACTTCCGTCAACTTTAGCGTCTTCTGATGCTGTCGACGAGCACCCGGTGACCTGTACTGAGCCGCTCGTACCCGGTAGTGTTTAGCTGCACTGAGGGCACCACTGCCCACTTTTTATCCAACGTCCCTGCACTCGGCAACCACGACCGCCAATCCACGGCCTCCGGCTGGGAACGAAGTCGTCGGCGGCGTTCTAACGCGGAGCTTCTCAATGAGCTGGATGATATACTTAGTACATCGTCAGATAATGAATTAAATGCAGCCGGCAACGTTGGACCGTACGATGCTATTGTCTCCGATGATAATGCAGCCTTCAGAAAATCAGTCCGAACGCGGGACGAATTGAACTGTCAAAACCCTAGGAAAAGTCACCCGGCCGACATGTAGTGACGATGACTCCTGGGCCGTGGAGCCAATTCAAAAAAAAGTGCACGAAGCGGAAACTCTGCCTTTCACGAATGTTTAAGTGGAGACTGGTTAAGCAAGAGAACTGTGGTGAGTGAGATGGTCAAAGGAGAAGTGAGGTACATTAAGTAGGGAGATCCCCTACTGGCGAGCAGGAGATGGCTGATGCTGAAGGCAACCAAACCTTTAACTATGGCCTCCAGTATTATATCAAAAAGGACATACCTAACAACTTAAAGTGTAATAACTGGTCATCAGCCAGCACAGCCTGAGTGGTACATAGTACCATCATTTAAGGGCCTTACCTCAACACTCTCCTACGTCTTTACATGGATTACCATACAGGCGCATCTATAGGGTATTAGAGGTGTTTTAGGTTTGGGTTCAAACGACGCTTCATTGTCGAAACGATTCTCACCGTCGGAAGCTCTGGCAGGCTGATCCGAATTCGTCCCTAGCATCGCAGCAGTGGAAAGGAGAGAACCGGAGCACGATGATGACTAGAATCTGGACGACAGGTCGGATGCGGCCGCTGACACCATCGCATAAGACTCCATCCAGGCCGCCACGGAAGAAGAACCGAACTGACGCTGAAATTCGATCAAACAAGAAAGCCAGGACCACCATGCGGACCAAGAACGCAGCCGCGGGCATAGCGTTGGTCGAGGCAGCGGGTGGGAGCGTCCGAGAGCGCCCAACCGAAATCGATTGAGCACACGAGTGATCAGATGTTTTTCGAGCTAGACTCTGCGAGTCATGTAACTCAAACGGGCGAAAATAGTGACAGTGCAGTCCGCTCATCTTCAACGCAAGTCGACAACGCTTGCGCCAGTCAGGCTTCACCAGCGGCCGTATCGCCTCAGGTAGAAGCTCCTACTGCTGCACCGCGAGCACCAGTGCTCTACTATCGCTTCTATAGCCAGAACTATGGACCTCGCCGAGTAATGGTCACAGCCGGGTATGTCGCCACGAAGCAGACCTGGCATGCGGCGCGGATTATTGATCGGCGCTGCACCCCACATGGATTCGAATATCGCGTGCTGTGGCTCAAGAAAAACTGTCACGGCCGCCGCTACTACCAAAGAACATGGGATCCGACAGCGCAGCTGCTTGAGGACCATTCCGAGGATGTAATCGACTCGATGGGTGCTGGAAAGCCCCCACCGTTTAACGCTTTGACCAGTTCTACAAGATGGATTTTTTAAAGTGCACACTATTCCCCCCCCGCAGGAGGCCTTTGTCTATTTAACGCTTTTAAGTTTATAGCTCAATTGGCTGGTCGTGCGGATATCGTGTCGTCGAGTGGCATCGACACTTTCGTCGCCGCAGAGCCGCTCTACTATGACAAGAACTTGACTCCGGTCACGTCGTGGAAGATGTTTAAAGTATTTTTCTTGCAGAAATTGCGCACTGCGGGTCATCCCATCCTGTACCGGCCTCTCGCCAGGCGAAATCTGGTTATAGCAGAGCGGCGTGACGTGCGGGTCCTTCCAGGAGGAGGTGGAGCTCTCCGATGGGTTCTACCTGTGCGCGGCCTAAAGTCACAGCTTCGCATGACATGCCGTCGTGTTGTGGGTTCACGGTATCGAGCGTCTCGTGTTTGATCAAGATGAGGGCAAACCAGTCCAGTCTGCGGATTAGATTAACTTCGTCGCATTCGTTCATCCGATCGTATTCGTTTAAGTAGGTGTAGCTGATAGGCATTGGTAGAGATTTCAGCGGGTTTGCCATACTGATAATGAACTTTCCTAGCAATTTGGTGTTTGCTTGCGTGGAACATGATATCATATGCCTATATGAATTCGGTACATACTACCGTATTTGTCGGATCGAATGATACATTCGGCTCAAGCGATACATCGGATACATAATGGTGGCACCCCTTCTAATAGACATCAAAACCTCCACAAATATGGTAAGAGCAAAGAGATAATATATATTATGAAGTTACTCGAGGAAAACAACATCTTGCGGAGGCGGTAGTAAGTACGTGCTAAATCTGCCGTTTGAAGTCGAGGGCCCACTGGGATATGGTTTGCCTTCTAAAGCCGCTAATAAGGGTCTTGTTGTCCACCTGCTCCCAAGCCTTACCGATAATATGAGAGAGAAGCAGACGTCGCTCGCTTGCGTTTCTAGAGAACTCGTGGTCCCTGTGCCATTCGAGATACAAATCCCTAAGCATTTGTTAGTATTTTATCCAAGTCGAACAGCAAATGTATGCGGAACTTACTGTATCTTGCTCTAAAGGAGTGCATTACGCTCACATCCATAGGCTGACTGAGACCGGTGATCCACAGAGGGATATACTGCACCTTCGATCAGCAGGTCTCCTCCAGGTACTGCATCCCGCTCTCCATTTTACAGACTCGCAGACTTTCCAGCAATAGCATGCGGCACCTTTCAACTGATGGTGTCCATATATTATAAAAGCCATAATACATTAGCTGTAAGTAAAACATTTCGACCAATACAACAAATGTGAAATAGCAATACAAACTTCCTCAATCCATTTCAGCATTGTAGCGTGGTCACACCAAGCCTTTCGTTGGGTGGTGTGAACAACGCTGGGGTGGCCGCAGTTAGGGATGGACACCTCCGCGTCACATAAAGAAATACACTGCAGCGTGCACCATTTTCTTCCATCCCTTGAACCCCATCAACGTTCTTGGCGCCACGAACGTCGATGTTCAAACGACAAGGATTGTCGATACAAACCCCTATTTGGTTCATGTTGAAGAGACACCGTACCGCATTGTTTCAGTGTAACACGGCGGAAAGAAGCCGTCCTCCTCGACTTCAATATTTATTGTTCGTGAGAAGACGTCAGCAATTTCCTATTTTTCTACCAATAATTAATTAAAAGCAGCCAATAAATATATAGTCACAGCCAGTAAGAATTTTTTTTGCTGAAACAAAAATGCACCTGGATGTCAGCTCTGCGCTAGGTTCCCTTCGTGACGCAGCGGACCACCAGCTTATTTTGCTTAAAAAGCGAACTGTTCATGGCAGGAGGGCACAACGCGTTCTCGATGCAGAGAACGCTGCATCAAACTTGCCGATCATCAACATGATGCACTTCATTGCGACACATAGTCCCTTCGTCTGCCGCATCAAAATAATACATTCGAGTAAACTAAAGAGCCATAGCATCATAAACTATTGCTTCGAAGTATCATTCGCGTAACATCATACATCACGCATTGCCGTGCTTCTAGCTCAGGCTAGAAGATGTAACGGACGTTGTTAGGCTCCAACGGCTTACAATACTTGTTGGGTGCTTTTGAGGCAGCTTCCTTTAGCTCAGCCTCATCCTTGCGCCACCTGTAAATTGTAGCACGGGTGGCGTGGAAGGCGGCGGCTTCCACGGCGGAGAGTTCAAAAAGATCGTCCTACAGTGATAGGTTAGTTTCTGCAAACGAGAGACAATGGCAAGGTGACGACCGCATCTTCTAGTTCTTCTTGTTCTTCGGCCTGTGCGGGGCGGGTGCCATTGGCGCGGTAAGCGCTGCTCCCGAAAAACCCAAATGAGGTTTTATTTTTGACTTGGTTTCAGCCAGTAATTTTGTCTCACTCGATCCGACAAATACGGTAAGGAAACCTCGTGAGGAAACCTTTCGTTTCTGCAAACAAAGTATAAACCCAGCGGGAAAAATAAAAGAACGCACGGTAAGTAGGCACGCTTTTCATGCATCAGTGTTTTACTCGTACACTACACGAAATGGCCAGATTTGCTTCCAGGGGAGCTTGGTCCTTAGCTCTCTGAACTGTTCTTTTGTCTAGCGCTTTTGTAAAAATAGGAACTACCAAATCTTTGGTGTTGCAATAGACAACACCGAATTCGTTCCGCTCTATCCTTCACTGCACAAAGCAGTAAATAACATGTATGTGCTTCGATATTCGTGTAATTCGGGATTGTAGCTAATCTTGATGCAGCTTTGGTTGTCGTCGAAGTTAACGTTGGGTTGTGTAGCAGTGAAGCCTAGCTCTTGAAGAGAGAGTTTAAGGAATAGCATCTCTTGCATGCAGTGACATAGGGCAATGTATTCTGCTTTTGGTGTCGAGAGGACCACAGTGTGGCGCTGGGACTGAAGATGATGTAACACTTTTGAAATGGAGACTTTCAGCTGTGGCGAATCCCGAGACCGAGAATTTCAACGCCCGCACATGACAGCTATAACTTTCCTATTAGCCAGATTCGTGTTCAAGCTCAGATAACGTGTGCGCTTTTAGTTTGCAAGTGGCTCGTTTTCAAAGCTTCTTCGCGATCGGTTTCAGCGAGTACCTCCCATAGTCTTAGCGGCGTGTAATACTGCACAAATTGGTGCATAAGCCAACGCCCCCGTAAAAATGGATCCTACCGTATTGAAGACTACGACAATTTGATTGAAGGAATTGAAGAGGCCCGGTATGAATAAGGTCAAATACACTAATTTACGGTGGGGACCCAAGACGCTGCACGCTACCGACGGCTGTACGATACGGACACATATCACAGCTCCGGGATGCGCTCGTTGGACTAATTGCGGCCAAAATGATCATGCGTTTGACGCACAAACACAGTTAGACGCGTGATCGAAGAGCATACAAACGTATAGCATTTCATGGCATGGACGACAGATATATAAATCTACTTATGAAAAGAGTTGCAAACCAAGACAATAACTAGCAAGTGATGTTGGTGCGAACATGAATTTCACGCTGGCCCACGAGCACTAGAATAACTAAAACCATTAAGCCATAGCCTCCAGTACAGACAACGACGGCGAAAGACGCCACACTATAGAAACACGCCCACTCCAACTTGAAGTATAAAAACAAGTCTAAAGTTTTATCCAATAGAATTCATTTATTTATCGACTGGATGCTGGACGCTCAGCAGAGCTTTTCGCTCTCCAGTGAACATATCGCATTTTGCTGCGATGGCGCCACGACAAAGGCCCTATACTGTGAAAACGAAGCGTAAGGGCTTAGACACAATAGAGAAATTTGGCACCGGGAGTACTTCAGAACTGATGAATATCCCGCGACGTACCCTTCGAGATTGGTCGGACAACAAGGAGAACATTGAGGCGTTCGATGGCCCACAGACCAGCAAAACGCTGAATGTGCAGGGGGGCTCAGAGTATTGTGCCATTCACCCACGACCTCGTCACTTTCATGAAAGACGTGCGACGAGAATAGGAGGTAAGACGTTTTTCGCATGTCAATAGCCTGATTATATGCACTAATAAGTATTGATCTTATGTAGGTTGCCCTTATAAAGTACCTGTGTACAGGATTGATGATACAGTATATGAAGGACTATCAGCAGAGTTGGCTGAGCGCATATACTGCGGATAAAGATAGCCTTGAGAAAGCACTCTGTGCACTTATGAGACTTTGTCGACGTTTCGCCGCGCGGTAAGGCATTTATCACATATATTTTATTTCGAATAATACGTCTGATGCATTGTTGTAGTTCCAGATTTACTGTAAAATCCCCAGTTCACAAACAAGAATGAGAAAGATTTATACGACACCCATTGGCAACTTGCCGTATCCTTTTGGAGCGAACATGGGTCGTCCCCCCCAAGTGCCATCAATAATATCAACGAGACTGCTATTTACATGCCACCGTCCAAGATTTGGGCTTAGCGTGGACAAAGGGGGTCCGCAAGAGTGAAGCGCACTCAAAAGCACTCTGGTCGCATGACAGCAGTCATCACAGCTCAAGCAGACGGTTAGTTATCTTTTTTATATGTGATGTCGCTAACATTTATAATATTTATTAATTTATTTCAAGGTAAAAAAAACGTCCGATTCTTTTTATCATACGTGCAATGCCTGGTGGCCTGCAGAAAGAGATGAGTTGAAGATGTATCCGGACGGATACGTGTACACGGTGCAGGAGCACGGATGGTATGGATTCAAAGGTCTGGGAGTCTTACATATGTGAGCTGCTGCGGTATGAAATTGATGCTTAATCCATGCTCATACTGGACAACATTGACTCACATGTGTCTACGAAAGGCATCGAAGTGGTATCCGAAATCACTTCGGCGTTTGTATGTCAGCTGCTGCCGAACAGTACCGTCGTCTTCCGACCTTTGGATGTGGGGGTCATGAGGCCCCTCACGAAAAATATACTGCAAAATGGGTTGCCGAGACTCGGCTATCAGTGGCCATGGGCGCTTCCGCCGATAGCGACACGGCTGGGGCGGACAAGTGCGCCAAATGTACTTTGTCGGAGGCGTGTGCGTGCTGGGAGGATTGCCTGTGCTGAGAAGAGTGTTTCTGCCAATGGAATGATGCAAAATACAGGTCTATCGCCAAGTGCTTAAAACTGCCTGTTAGCCGAAGTGGAGTGATTACTGTGGAAGCTTTTGCTGATTACAACGTGATCTTCTGTACACATTTGAAGAGCAGCATTTATCGCCTACAAAGCAAAAGATGCCACGGGTTCGTGACAGCGGTGGTAACTCACAGGTCTGAGCGCACCGAAATGCCACTTAATACTCCTTAGAGCATGTTCGCGTTGTACTCGTAAGAGAGATGGCAATTGGACACAATATGCTGTTGCGTTTGCCGTGAAGCCATCTCCAGGTGTATGTTAATCTTGTACATATGTGGAGCGACCTCAGCCAAATTCCCATTAAGGCTAGATCCAACTTACCATAGCGACCAGACCCTCCCCCCCCTCTCGATGATCCGTGATCATGCTGAAGCTGGTCGCCCAGTGTACGCGTCGCTAGGGCTGGATTTTTCTCTCTAAGTAACTACGAACGATGTTATGGCGTGAAAGCTTGAACGTTTTGACGAGACACGAGAATGGGGCGGATCAGCGCTGAAATCTTCACTCTGCATCCTTGCAGTTGGTCCACATCCCAAGGGATGTACTTTAGCTTGACCCTACTTTCATCCGGCTGTGAGCTTGCCTTGCATGGTACGGTATGCCTTCCATTCCTTCTCTTCCTTTACTGGTTTGCCTCTTTCTGTAGCGGGGTCTTAATAATTAATAGTTGAACCTTAGCCGAATCATCTCCTGATCTAGCAGTAGACCCCGGAGAACCTTGGTGCTCTGTATTTGAGGGTAGATCATAGGTGGTCGGGTCTGGCCAATGTATTGTCCAGAGATTACAAATGATTGCTGATCAGCGCCAGCGGTAGACCATCAACCGAGTAAGATCGTTCACAAATCAATATAAATATACCATCTTATATCGACGCCGATATTTTAATAATGCTGGCAATCAGCGACGCTCACCGGGTAGTTAAGTGGCGGATGATCTTGGCTCGTAAGAGTCCCATTATCAGGTCTCAGAAGCTTCTCGCAAAACTGCGGTTCTCCCTTGCACACTTGTTGTGCGATTGGCTTCGCGTTACCCTCGTCAATATCAGACACGACGGCCCGCGCCGCGGATTGCACATAAGCATCTCCTAATTGGAAAGGGCGATCACACTGCGTTGCCCTTTCCAATTCGGAGATGCTTGTACTGCCAGATCTTTCGACTTTGGTGGTCGATCTCAGCTGAGGAGTTAGCTGCAGGATCTTTCACTTGTACACCGTCGATGGCCTCCTCGCCGACTGTTGGGGTGACCTCCAGTAGCACCACCAGCTCACCTCGGACAGGTTCTGCATGCAGCTCGTACCCTCATGATGGCAGACCTTTTTGTCCTCGACTGGATCCTCTCCCTTATCGGGATTTCGATCTGACGACTTCACCTGAGCCCTCCGACCCGGAACCGACTTCACGTCCAACTTCTGCTCGCTATCTGTTAAAGTAGGCACTGGATTCGTATCCAGGTCATTTACACCTATTGAGTCCGGGGACGAGCTGAGCTGATCGACAAATCCTTGCCTTATCTCTGGCGCAGTAATATCCGGTATGTTCGTCGATGACATCTCCTTTACCGCAACACCTGGATCGAGCGACTTTTGGTCGTTCTGAATATGAATCGGCGAATCTCGAGCATGAGGCGTCGGGTCGAATCTGGAGTCGCTTTGGCTTGGTATTGAGGCGACCCCACCCCGAGCTTGGGGCCGATACATCCTTAGTCGCCTCCTTCAACATTCCGCCAGTTGCCACCTTCAAGATCCAAGATCCGCGGCCCATCGTCATCGAGTGATAACCCTGTTCCGTCGTGGCAATCCACTTGTCGCGCGATCCTGCCATACGCGTCGAATCTGAGCTGCTCCATTACCCCAAGATATCGCACGTGGCACGAGGTACATGGGCCAGTCGGTTGCAGATGGAGTGGGGTTCGCGAGTGCCGCCTCTGGTGACCCCACATCAGTAGTGGCTTGCAGAATCAGGTCCGCCACTCCCTGTAGCGGCTAAATCGGACTGATATGATGCCCGGATTCTCGGCACAATGGTCTCCAACGGGCCGTATGCCTATTTTCGCGTCCCGCTGCTGCGCTAGCTTCTTCTCCCCGGTATTCGTGATCGGCAGGTTCTGTGTTCCTGCCAGGCCCGCAAACTAATGTAGAAACCTATGATCCCCTCGTGTAATTCATAGTTTATCTTGCTCTGATGCCTCAACCCAATACCATGTCCACAGACACTCTGACCCCGATCTGCATGTGCTGGTACAGCCTCAAGAGCCTAGCTCTGTCCAATAGAGCTACCGACGTCTCGGAGCTGGATTTGACTTTGTCAGGCTAGAATATGGATCCCTCGGCAAGGTCTAACCTGATCCCGGCTAGGACCATGAAGTTCATACCTAAACATTGCCTTCTAACCAGGTAGATCTCCTATCCAAGCTACACCCAGCGTTGGATAATATTGGATTGCAATATCAAGATTGTAAAAATGGTCTGTGTGCAATCCATGATTGCGATATCCCAATCCTGGTTAATTATTGATTCCCGCGATTTCTAGCCCGTCAGACAATTGGCTGGTATTTCTCAGCGATTCGGAAACCTTCACCACTGCTAGGCATGATTGTAGCGGGGTTGGCTCCAAACGCATCACTTTTAACCTTCCTATTAACCTCCAGCAACGCCGTTTCCTCCAAGATGATCATACCCCTCTCGAACCGCCAGGTTTGTGAAGCTTTGTTTCAGCCGACTCGGTGGAAAGAAACGTGTCTGGGTGCCTCGCGGCAGCCAGTACCACCAACACACTCGTGCCGGTTACCATAACCTCATGAATCACCTACGGCGTGCTCATCCAGGCTACGAGCCTGAGGTCCAACCAGACAGCCGCCCCCAGCGCTCGGTTGTCATGTTTGTTCATCGAACTGGCAATGCCAAGGCGTGGACAGACTTGATCGTCAGTCAGGGCTTGCCCTTGACATTTTGCAAGTCGCTTGCGACTGTCCGGCTATATCGTTTACGAAACACCTCACGAAATTTAAAAAAAGGCATGCTTGGCCGAAGACGGTGACCCCCTTCGCACTGAAATTCAACATGATACCCGCTGGAGAAATACCTTCAGCATGCTGAAGCACTTTGTAAAGATTATGCCGGCACTGCGTCTGAAAGACGACGCCTCAGCTGTTACCGGCATCTAAAAGATGTATGCTGTAAGGGGTGCGTGTGTGTGAAGGCAACGGCTTTACTGAATGACCTTCGGCAGTTGAACTCTAACACCGAGAATCTGCTAAATTTGACGATCACGGTGACTCAATTCGACGACGATCGGCTGTTTTCGACCGACTCTCGTGTCGGGGTGCAGCCGACCATGATCGACCCTCAGCCCGGTCGATCCTCGATCAGATCGGCGTCCGACATCAAGATCGGATCAACGGGTGAAGATCGGGCCTTGCCGGTGACCAAGAGAGCACGACCGATCTCGATCAACTATCGCAGATCGGCTTACACCTTCTAGAGATCGACGTTTGCATGTATACACCTTCGGCCGGTCAACGACGTTCCTCGGAGGTGTACTATCGTGAACGGTATTTGTTGGGTCGAAGAGGCACATAAGCAGGTGATGCAAGATAGGGTTGCGGATGGGGAGGTTGGACAATAATTGAATAAACAAGACCCAGAATCAAATTTACATCGGACGACATAAGCAGCTTCCAGGAACAAAGGAACGAGAACAATATTGGCCCAGCAAGGTGACGGCAAGTCAAGGATCGCAGATCTATGCTGTGGAGTGAGGATTGGACTGTGCATTGGCCGATTTCCCTCATACGCAACAGAACGGCTGCTCAAGCGCTTAGACCGATCGATCGTTCTTCATTGCTTAACCGCACGATTGCTTCGACGCTCAGCTTGCGAGATCCCGCTATAGGAAGCAGCAAGCGGCTTAAGGAAAAAAGTCAAGGCCCACAAGGCAACCCTGACATCGGATCAAGTCCAGGCCCCCGGTCAGATGCAAATCATCGCAGATTGGGACCCAAAACGGCGACACAGTGAACTGGCTCACACACCCGGACGTTCAAGACTTCACATCGCTGCATCATCTTCGGAGCCCCGAGCAGATCCACCCTACTGACAGGTACACAAGGTGAGCCCAAGTCCAGCAGCTCACGGGTCATCGGGGGACCCCTCCATTTGTCGCTGTAAGGGCACAGGTGAGAAATGGGGGTGGGACTTAATCAGATTGGTCGATCCCCCTTCGCCACAGCGGATGCTCCGGTAGTTGGACTCCTGGCAAGTGTTTTCGGCAAAGCGCTCGCTTTTTCGCTAGGAGTGGAATGGAAGACGAACATCGCTCAGAACTTTGGTGGCCTATCTCCTGAATACGATACACTCCAGGGTATATGTCCTATCTGTACTACCCCTTCAATCACTGGCAGTCACTATGTGGCGAGCAGCTTTCTGCTAGTTTGACAAGCTCAGATAATGCCCTCCGCCAGCACTTAACTGCTGCTCGTACCAAATATATAGAGACCTTGACGGACTTGAGTGTACATTGCCAAGCCAAGACTGTGGAAACCCTTGCGGACGTCGCAGCAACGATAAATATTTTCATACCAGCTACTGATTAGTTGCCGAGTGACGATAAATTTACAGGAGAATGGTTCGTTTTCTGTCGCTGCTTTCAGTGCAGTCGAGTTTTACACTTACTGAGTGTGTCCGTCTCGTACGAGACCAGCCGCGGGCGACCCTCGCCCCAATAAACGTTTTGGACGCGCTGCTTCCACCGTTACAAAAGGATTTGAGCGATAACGAGCAGCGCACCAGCGCTGGATTGAGATCATTCGAGATGACGTAGTCCAGGAATGGGTACCCCAGCGCCCAGCGCTCTAAACCTTTAGACCTCATATCACGGAACCCTGGTCGATCCCGCATTCGAAAGAGACAAGAAATAATGTCGCTACCTCATCGTGAAGGAACTATTTTGATCAATCGACAGGAGTAGCCATCCTGCTCCCGACGTCGTAAGCCGTCGAAATATATGCCAAATGTATTTTATTTATATATTCTCGGAAAATATTGAAACTACCGTTATGAGTAAATTTCAGAGATTAGAGACCATTTGCTCGTATTTTACGAGACTCGGAGTGTTGCTTCTCGAGCAGCTACACGTCTGGTAAATTGTATAATGTAAAATTGCTGGAATCACCATTTGCTAGCGTTGTACTCGGTTAAGTACCGCAATCCTCATGTCAAAGGAGGGGTGGAAACTACGGTACTACTCAGTCGCCTTTGACATGAGCATCGCTGTCGATAAAAAAAAACTGTAGTAGCTTCGCTTATACAACAGCACTGTCGACTCGTTTAGAGTGATTGACTGGGACGAAAAAAATATATTTCGTCCCGGTCAATCACTCTATAAAAAAATATATATCGTCCCAGTCAATCACTCTAAACGAGTCTAGTGCTTCTAGCTGCTCTACTACGCTGTTGATTAGAGACTGCATATCCGCATTATCGCCCAGTTCTTCGCCAACAGGGTCTCGAGTGCATCTGGAGTGCGCACTTGCGAAAACCAGCCACAATTGTCGTCCGTGGCAAGCCCTCCTACGCGCGAACAACCCACCCCACTATCGTACTGCGTTGAGGCGCCAATATCTTGAACTTATCGTTCCCGTGCTGGTTGTGAACTGTCGCAGTTGCTCACATAGATATCGCACCCAGTAGGATCGCAGCCGTACTTTCACCGACTTGATCCAGACAGCATCTGCAGGCTGACTTAACCAAGTCAAGCCCGGCGGCACTTTTTCGAGGATGATGTTCAGCGAACGAGCGTACTCTTCCACGCTGTCGACCCAGTGTTCGCTAAAGTCATCGAATAGCAGCATAATGCGCGGGCTAAAAAGGTTGCGGTCACCAAAATGAAAACGCAAAATGTCAATGTCATATTGCCAGTCCACCAAGCTGCTTCATTGCCGTAACTTTGGACATCATGTTGTTTCTGCAAAGCTTCAACTTCCTTCCAGACGTGGCGCCTAAAACCATGGCGAAGACGCGCGTTTTCAGCTCGGACATCGGGGAGCTTTGACGGCTTGGTCCTCAACATGACAAAAGGTGTGTACTTATTCCCATTTGAGTCACCCAAAACATCGCAGTTATGCGCTCTTTGACGCTTTTACTGCTTTTCATCCAAACAGATTTGGTGTTTGTGGGGGCAAGCGTAGTTTTTGGCAACATGTCCAGGAAGATACCAGTTTGGTCAGCGTTAAAGATGGCGGTCGCCCCTTCAATGTATACTCGATGTCGGATCTTTATAGCGACTTCTGGTGCTTGTTGGCAGCATCAGGTGGCGATTCCTGTCCGTGGTGTGTCTGCACATAAAATGAGAGCCGATGGCTCTTGGTGAAGCCACGACGCCACTGCCAGGACGCCGCAAAATCCACGGGTGAGATGCCAGCATCTTGGGCATACTCACGCGCTTGCAACTTGAGCATCATGGGCGAAATTGGCATGCCTTCGCGGCGGAATTCATTCACCCACTTCACAATGCGCTGCTCCAACTCGGCTGGAGGCACCAAGCTTAAGCCGGGATCTCGGGCGCGTGATTGGCCTGCAAGCCTCCGCATCGCGCACGTTGCTCGAGGGTGTCACGCTTGCGACGCCATGTGTAGATCAGTTTTGCTTTGCTCTCCAGCGAAGCCGCAGTAAGCCCGCCGAAGTATCGCTCGAGAGTAGTAGCAATGCTCTGAGAGGTATCGAGGTGTTGCAGCACTTGAATCTTGACAGCAACTGAGTAAGTCTTGCGTACAAAGCGCTTAGGCTGACGACTGTTCCCGCGGACGCGATGTCGACCGCGTCTCATGTTGTGAACTGTCAGTTGAGTTGTGTTGAGTTCGCTAGCCAGACCGGAGTTTTGCGCGCCAAAATGCTTGGCTGCAGTGGGTGGTGTGCTGGGCCCTGAATTGGATGGCAGTGGGAGTGCTAAAGGGGCTGCCATATGTTGTCAACCCAAAAATTGGGGAAGCCTCTCAAACGATCGATCTGCAGGAAAAAACTGACTTCGCCTACGACATGTCGTACTCTTTGACATGAGGATTGCGGTACGCCCATCGGTCACTGAGAGGTGTCAACTGTCTTTGCTGATCCAAAGGCAACCGGAGGAAACATGCCAGGGGCTGAGGTGCTTAAAGAGCTCGAAGAGCTTCCATTCCGGGTTGCGGATCCGGAGAAGCGGTCGCGCTTCAACCAGCGTGACTACGAGAAACTGATGCTGATGGTTGCTCGTCGCAAGACATATTCGGCGCCTCACGGCAGTGGTGAGTCGGAGTGGCAAGCGGTTGCAGACTAACTGAATGAGGCTATTGACGCCTCGGTTTCCCTCAGGGCATGTCGTGACAAGGTTGCTGCTCTGATACTCTGATAAAGAAGCACAAACAAAAATCAGCGGCAAGCCGCCGAACTAGTGGTGTTTCTGAAGAGCATACGACATTAAGCGACTTTAGCCGCCTACGACGTGAAAATTGGGTGCTAAGGCACTGTCAGCACCGCCACCAATACTTTGGTTCATTGTATTCTCCGCAGGGCTCCAGCGAGCTTGTCCGTCGGTAAGCAACTCCAATTGTCGTCACAAGCTATATCAGAGCTGAGTTGTTGCTCATGCGCGAACACCCCACCAGATGAATCCAAGCCACTTGCTTTAGCAAAGCATTCCACTCGATCCAGCATCTGAAGCTCGACCGCGCCAGTATTTCCCTGTAGAGACGACGAAGATGGCCCTGTGCACGGATGTAAGGTCACTGTGCCATCACCACGATGTTGAATCACTGTAGGGCACTGTTTTCCGTCGGATGAGATGCCGTGCGAGCTCATAAAAGGCCCGGTCGGGTTGCCGCTGCTGCTGTCCGCCATAAGTGCGCAAATGGCATCTGCGAAGAGGATCCCTATTATCTGATATTGACTTTCTAAACCCATCGAAATATGCAATGCTGCAGCTCTATCTGCATATGCGGTCACGTACCATTACGCTATTTGGGGCCGAGTTGCGTTCCTTCCAGGAACTTACGATAGATTTCACGCGTTGGATCGCACGGCTATAAAACACCTAAACTTATGGACTTGAGCAAAAAGTCTCTATTTACGGCCACAATCGTGCTTCGCTTGTCTCAATTCCGGGTACCATACTCACTTCATGCTGAACGATGCGAAAAGATGATACCATATATGAAAACAACACATTAAACTCTTGACACGAAAGCGACCTTCGGCTAGCGAGCGAGTTCGGCGTCCTTCTCCTCCCCCTGCTCGCCATCGACGCGCAGCAGCGCGCTCTGCTGATTCTCCATTGTCTTTTCCACTCATCCCCGCAATCTGGAGTGCCATAGCGTCCGTATCCGTCGAGAAAAACGCGATTCACTGAACATACGCGTCGTCGTCGATGGACACAGAACAGCAAGAGAAACGAGACTTCCAGGCCACTCGAAGCGTCTCCGACGATGTCAATGAAGAGGAGAAATCTACACTTGCGGAGCATCCAAGTGGCGTCTCGAGGCGCTCCGACCTGAGCGAGTTACCGCCCTTTCAAGCTGCTCACGAACTCGTGCGAAAGACTTTTCTTTCGTGTTTTACCAGCGACAAAGACTGCTCTTCAACTGAAAGAGAGCAATTAATACGAGACACACAGAAGCTCACAAGGACATTCGCCAAGCGGCTGCTACTCGCTCCTAACGAGCGCAGCGAACAAGAAGACGAGCGTCAGTCACAGTACGTGCTGCCACCTGGACATGTGGTGCCTCCTTCGGCCTATTTCTCCTTCCAGGATAACGGTCGAATGCATCTTCCCATTGTGGATTGGAGTGCGTTTCGAGGTTATTCCGTTGCTGTGTGGATTAACGTGGACTTCTGTCTAGCTCAAGCCAAGAAAGAGGTTAATCAAGACGGTCTGTACGTCAAGTTTAATCTCTTTCGGTTCACGAACGGGTCCAACACATTGGGCGTGGAAGCTTCCGTCGAGTATACTGAAGGGTCAAGTCGAGGAGGACACGGAGTACTGCTTAACGTCAGTTGTTGTGCTCCAGGATCGACAAATGACGCGAAAAAATCGGCTTCAGTGGCAACGTCTTCGTTCGCGCCGGAATGGAGAAGGATCCAGCAAGAAATCGACTTAAAGCCTGGTCAATGGCATCTACTAGTGATCTCGCACTCACTGCACTACGTCAAGAAGAGTAAAGTGACGTGTTATGTGGACAAGAAGCTCCAGTTTCAAGACGATTTGGTCTATCCTTCAGGACTTGTCATAGCGTCCAAGTGCACAATTGGAGGAGGACGAAACACGACCACACGAATTGCCAGTGTGACGATGTATCAGGAGGAGCTTTCTAGCGGAATAATCGACTTGATGTACGCGTTAGGACCCATGTTGTCGTCGTTTAATCGCTGGACTGCAGCGTTACCCGTTCTCCAGTCGAGTCGCTTGGTGGCTGGTACACACGAGCGTGCTCTTGGCTCGTCGCCATTGTCTGTCCCAGAGAATGATTCGTTTATAGCCTTCTGTAAGCTTCAAGTTGTGTTTGCTTTTAATGCACAGAACACTGGAAATGAAGATTACGCTGATCTTGGAGTGGAATGGCTCTGTGAAGGCACAACGCCTACGGTTAATGGCAAATGGTTGGCGTTAGAAACGACTGTGGGTGCGTCATCGGAGATTCAGCAGCGGAATGCTCGTTTGGGCAAGAATACGATGAAAATTCTCTATCCAGACTATCATGCAGCATGGTACAGATCAATTGGAGTGTCGGCGGTGCCCGTACTGCTGGATTATTTACTGACGGCGTACGAAAAACTGTCGAAGAAGGAGGAGACTGAGACGGAGCGTCCCGTATCTGCGGTCATGGAGAGTCTCGTGGTCGACTTTTTGTGGATTCTCAAGGGTATGCTACTCAACACAGTGGTTAACCAGCAGGAAGTGCTCCAGAACTACGTCTTCCACCTGCTCTCGCACGTCATGGCACAACACAGCAAGAGTCTGTCCGTGATCTGGACTCCTGGAAGTCTTGTGGTTTGTGTCGAAATGGTGAAAAGTCTGTTTGATATGATGCCACGACCGAAAACGAGGCTGCACGTGGGTGAAAACCACCCTTTCCACGTGTCCATTTGGGCTACAAACCCTTTGTTTGCCTCTGGAGTGCGTGCTATTCTCATGGATTATCGACTGTGGACACAGACAGACTACAAGACACAGTCTATTTACAATCATCAGCTGTACAGCTTAGCGTGTGAATACCCACGAGCGTTTAACAATATGCAAACCGTGTCGAAAATACTGGAGATCCTTGCGAATTTCTACGCACTGCCACACGCATCACATCCTGCTGCTGAGACTGAATCGAGTCAGAATACACAACAATTGACAGAACCTGATGCGAAAGACCGTCATTGGAAGCAGCAGAGCATTCAAAGCTTGGTCGAAGTGCTGGAAGTGTGTCTGACCAACCAGAGCACTCACGTACACGACGTTCTGGAGCAAGAAGTGATGGAAACAACGTTTGCTCGCGCTAGTAACCCGACGGGAACAGGTGGTAGCGCTAGTGCCAGCAGCTCGGGTCCATCCGCGTCTCCACCACCTCCGTCAGCATCCACGTCGCCGTCGATGGTGATTTCTGGACGCAAAGGAGGAGTCTTCAGCATTAACCTGGAGAGCATTGTATGGAGCGACCAGCCAGCGTCCAGCACTGTGGATCACAGTGATGAAAAGGTTAATACCCCTAAGAAGAGCGTCCTACACTCGGTTCAAGTCCGGTTCTCCCTTGTCCGTGATGTACGTGCTGTGATTCGGTTCCTGATGACAAGTAAAGACGCTGCTGTGTGTACGTCGCTCTTGCTTCTTCTACGACGACTCGCAGTGTCGTTTCTGGATATGCGTGTGGCTCTGATTAGTTCCAGTATGATGGATTGTTTGCTGTATCTAATGCACGATCGTCGCAGTGATGCTGAAGGCAATGAAGAGCACACGACGGACGCGTACGTCTCGATTCACGTCCGTATGGCGTGCATCCCGTTATTTATTTATCTGCTGGATTGGCTCGAGTCGATTGAAGGTCGTACGGTTTGGTGTGGCTTGGAAGAACATTTGCGGCTTGTTTTGAACGGACAAGGGAGTTTCTCGGTGGGATTTCTGGAACTTATGATGGAATTTTACTTTGATCCAGCTTGGCTCTTAGGCGTTCAACACAGTATTATTATGAATGATGCGTCGAGAAAAGACTCGTGGCTGTTCCCTATTGCACCGGCAGCTTCTAATAAGGCTGTGGTCATACAAGAAGGTGTTAGTGAAGATGGTATTGCTGTGGTCTCTTCACTTGCTACTGGAGATTTGACAGGAATCGGTGGATTAATTGACTGGGTGAAAATGACGACCCAATTTGTGGGCAAACGTCTTCAATTAACGTGGGAAAAACGTGCTGCGGTCATTCGTCTCACTGCCTTACGCAGTCTATCGAATGCTGGCATGGATTCACCAGGTAAATTGCCTAGCGAGAGCAGTCTGGCGCTTGTAGCCGAGATGTTTGATGAAGGTGTGAGTGGCATTTTAAGCTTACCGCTTAAGGGAATTTTGCCTTTTTTACCCATTTTATTGGGGAAAAGTACGCCCCATTTTCGTGAAAAAGTTGTCATGGATATTAATGTCAAACTCAAGACAGATGAAGAATTACAACAACAAATATTACTTATGAAGAAAAGCTGGGCAGAAGCGCTACTGGAATTATCACTGACTTGCTCCGTTGCGGTGGAAACAATCGTAAATGGGAGGGAAGATTATAATAACAAAGAGGATAATTGTGGTCGCGCATACAGTTTTGACGCCAACAAGACGGGCGAAGACCTCGTGCTAGACACAATTGTGTCGTTATTGTGTATGGCCATGAGGAATCTCCACGGCTGGCGGTCATTCACGCATTTACTAGTGGGGTTGAGAGGGATTCAGGTCAAATATGACTCGACGGCTGAGACGGCTGCGGTTGCGTCGTTACCGGCACTGAATCAAGTGGCTCCGCACGTCAACCAGTCGGAATTATTCCGTGAGCCACTCAACTGGACGTGTCGGGTCATTGGGATCGTTCTGCAGCGTATGGCAAGAAGCCGAACGATTCTGTCGCGGACACTGGCGGAAAATGTACAGCGTCTGCTCTTTCTGGTGCATGAAACGCTGCTGGTCCAGCCGCTTAAGCCTCTAGCAGACGTCGAGACAGCGTCAACCACCAGCTCAGACAAGTCGTGGTCGGATGCGCAGCTTTTCCTGTTAAACGCCGTGTTGGATATTTGCGCCCGGTTGGTTGAAAGTACCCATAAAATGTACCGTGTTGGGCTCGTGCCGGGTCTACAGATCCTGCAGTTTGCATTGCCCGCGATCACGGCGAACTCAATGATGGAACGCGTGGTGGAAGTTTTGGTGCAAAGTTTCCAGCAAGAAGTGACGGCGGGTTCAGCGTTGCGCGTGTACGACTCGGTGCCGACACGTGACGTGTTCCTCCGTGCGTTGGTGGACCTTCGACGCGCGCTGGTCGTACACAAGAAAGAGCCCTTGTTGGTGCTGTTACGAGGCTTGACGCTCCGGATATGCACGTCCGGGTCGTTTGACGACGAACTACGTGCTGCTGGTTTGTCTGTGCATCATCTGGGCGAACTTACCGAGCAAGAAGCCGTGGAGGTGGTGCTGGATGCGATGGCGTTGGCGATAAATGACACGGAGTTGCATGAACGAGAGGAAGTAGACGATATGGTGCCGTATTTTCCGATTGCCAAGGAACTGCAGAGACCAGGGCCTCAAGCTGTCGAGACGAGTGATGACGTGGACTCGCCAAGTGCTAAGAAATACGCCAGTGTGGATTACGCAGACGATAGTGAGCGCGTGCTTTGGGCCGCGCTCGAAGTGGAAGAGAATCGCATGTTGGCGACGTTGCGGGACGTCACGACGCGGGAAAAACAGCGTGCAGTCACCGCACGCGCCGTCCAGCGGCCGCAAACGCACGAGTGGACGCAAGCGCTGTGGAGGAAGCACGAATTGACGTTCCGGTCTCAGAATCAGTATGACGCGTTGAGACGGACGGCGCCAGCGACGCTGGCAGCGTTGCAGAAGACGCACGTGTGGCGGCTTGGACTGTACGAAACCCCGTTCCCAGCGCGTATGCGGCGTACCGTCGATGTCGATTTACAGCTGAGTGCCGACAAGATGCTGGCGCGGGGGTCTGTGGAGCAAGAAACGAACGCCGTGAGGACGCACAGACAGTCGTCGGCTCTGGCTTTGGATATGCTTCATAGCTTGGAGAATGTGGACACGGAAGGAGACGCGACTGGTTCGAACGATACATCGGGTGAAAACCTACTCGAACGGGTGGGTCGCGTCGTGGCACAGCAACGTGGAGGCGAGATCCGAGATATTACGTCGGACGAGACCCTCCCGGCGTCCGAGTTAGCGGATACTTATGTCCCAAGTACAGACAGCGGCGACAAGGGAAGCGACGAGTCTGAAGCACGTTCCCTTGTTGATGACGAACCGTTAGATGAGTACAAGAGCGAAGCCACTGGAACCACGTCAGAGGTAGATGATACTGCCAATACGTCGACAAGTACCACGTCAGCGTCAAACGGGAGAGTGCTGTTGGGACAAGGTGAAAAAGGGCTGGATCCTGGTGCCGGCGTCGCCGTGGCACCAGGGGAGCAAGTGTACGCCAGTGTGACGTGCCGTCGCGTCGTACCCGAGGGTATTATCCTGGGCCGGTTGTCTCTGTGTGGGAAACACATTGCGTTTGAGCCACAACAAGAACTACCAGAGACTGTACGAAGCTCTGGAGACGGCCTTGCGCCTGGCACAACCGATTTCGACGACCGGCTCCTTCCTGTCCCGTCGACTTCCAGTGTGGATGAGTCTGCGCCGGGTTTCCACCGCTGTTGGCGATGGAAATACACGCATCTCGTCGGCGTTTATCTCCGTCGCTATCGTTTACGTGACTCGGCTATCGAGATTTTCCTCGGTAATGGCAGCAACCACTTCCTCGACTTCCCACGGACGACCAAGCAACGACGGAATGAGTTTGTCAGGCTCTTGTACTCGTTTCTACCTCGAAGTACACCGAAGCAGTGGCCAGGACGGGTCATCCCGCACTTAACCGCGACGACGAAAGCCTGGCAAACCCGCCAGATTAGCAATTTTGACTACCTCATGGCGCTCAACACATTTGCTGGACGCAGTTTCAATGATCTGACCCAGTATCCGGTCTTTCCGTGGGTGCTTTCCAACTATAAAGACGCGACGTTGGACTTGAGCGACCCGCAGAACTTTCGCGACTTGTCGAAACCCGTGGGAGCGCTCAACGCGGCGCGGCTGGACGAGTATTGGGACCGCTACCACTCGTTTGATGACCCCGTGATCCCCAAGTTCCTCTACGGCTCGCACTATTCGACGTGTGCCGGCGTCGTGCTGTTTTTCCTCTTCCGACTCGAACCATTTGCAAGTTTACACCAGAAAATGCAGGGCGGCACGTTCGACTTGGCCGATCGTCTCTTCTTTTCCATCCACGAGACGTGGCGCATGTGCAACTCGCAAATGTCCGAGGTCAAAGAGCTCACGCCCGAGTTTTTTGCCAGTGACGGGACGTTCCTGCGCAACACGAACAGCTACGCGCTCGGCAAACGTCATGACCAGAAACTCGTGAGTGACGTGGAGCTGCCGACGTGGGCGCGCACGCCCGAAGAGTTTGTTCGAATCCATCGCGCGGCACTCGAGAGTGAACACGTTTCGCGTCATTTGCACGCGTGGATTGATCTTATTTTCGGCTTCAAACAGCGTGGCCGAGCGTCACTTGAAGCGAACAATGTCTTCTACTATCTCACGTACTATGGCGTCGTCGATCTCGATAAGGTGGAAGACCCGTTCTTGAAGGAATCGATGGAGCTCCAGATCGCGCACTTTGGCCAATGCCCCATGCAGCTCTTTGCCACGCCTCATCCGAAGCGACAGGCAGCGTTTGCGCGCAGTACGGGACCGAGGACGACGGTGTCAAGCAAGCCGGCGTCCGAGCGACAAAGCCCGCCAGTGAGTGGAGGCTCTGCCGGCAAAGAAAGTAGTTCGAATGGACCAGCCAGCACGATCCCGCGGCCGCTGTCGCTCGCGTTTCAAGACTTTTCGCTGCTCGCACAGGAGAAACGTCGGAATTGGAGTCCCGTGGCCACGGTCAAGCCCATCGCGCAGAGCGGCATTCGACTGTTGAAGATTCTACCCGACCGTGTCATCAGTGTGAACGAGCTGGGCGTGATTGAAGTGTACTACTGGAAGCTGTTACCGAAGCCAGCGCCGTCAGTGCCTTCTTCGCCACACGTCGGGTCGACGGCGTCTCCCAAGCTGCCTCTGAAGACGTTCGCTGCAGATCCTAGCGACGGGATGGATCTCGGTCGCACCAGCTTGTCATCCGTCACTGGCTCGCAGTGTGATAGCGAGATGGACACGTTGCTCAGCGAGGTCGCAGCCGGGAGTGAAGAAGAAAGCGGCGTAAGCGACTGCCCGTGGCTACTGGAAATTGCTCGTGATGATTCCCCGTTCGACTACGTTCCACGGATCCCAGTGTTCGACCACGTGCAGCACGGCGAGGACAGCCAACGACTGCGTGGCTTTCCTGTCGTTATCTCCCGTAACGGGCGTGTGCTGGTGTCGGGCGGAGCTCGTAGTGGCGCGCTTCACGTCCGTCTGCTAGATCTGGACAATGGCCACATGATTGGCAAGGCCAGCGTGGTGGGACACAGTGCTGCAGTCACGTGTCTGAGTCTGGACGGCTGGAGTTATCACAGCCACAGCCAGATCATCGCCTCGACGTCACAGGAAGACGACGAGTTGCTCGTGTCTGGGTCGCAAGATGGGACTCTGGCGCTGTGGCGGCTCTCCCGTCTCAAGCCGGACCTGCTGTTCCGGTTGCCACGGGTATCTCCCCGACCGATCCAGATCTTACGTGGACACGCGACGCCGATCGTCGACTGTTGTGTGAGTACATACTTGGGCCTGGTCGTTTCCTGTACGCAGTCTGTTGGAATGGCCCATTTCCTGTACGACGAAGGTCAAGTGGCGTTCGTGTTCGAACCTGCGGAAGCACAAGGCGAGCTGATGCGCGTCCGTCTGTCTGTCAAAGGATACGTCGTTGCTATCACGCGTTTAACTCGCATTGTAAGTGCCAGTGACGTGGACGACCAAGTGGTAGCCATATCGAGTGTCTGCCAGATCTTCAACTTGTCGGGCGTCTTGATCCAGTCGCATCATCTTCCGTCCGAAGAGGTTTCGGACGTTCAAGTGGCTGCTGAAGGCGACTTGATCTTCCTTACGTTAACTCCAGGTATCATCCGCATCTGTCGCATCGACGAGTACGTACTGATTTGTGGTTATTTGCTGTAGTTGATCCTCATTGTCTCTTTCTGTACGTACGTCCGTACAGTTTCGTGACGGTACAAGAATACATTTCCCCTACAGCGACCGGGTCCATGATCTCCGCGACGTGTTTCGGCCCCAAAGAAGCTGTGATCCTACTCGCTTCTGGCCACGAGGACGGCACCTTGTCGCTCCAGTTGCTTCCGGACGCCAGTGGCTCTGTGTCGTTCCTGGCGAATGTACGTCGTCTCTTGGGTGTATCGTCCAAGCTCAAGCGTGTCAAGGGCACTGTACAACACGCACAGACGCTGGCACTGTCTACACTGGACAATGCCAAGGCGGTCACGAGCACTGCACGCGATATCGCGGGCGAGGCGCTGGGCGAGGCCAAGGTCATGATGCGCGGCCTCTTATCGTACCTCCAGAAGGGTTAATGCAACGTTGAATGAGCCAATGAAAATGAGTCGACGCGGTAAACGTCACAGCACCCAATGTCTTAAACTTGCAATTTGTATACTCCCGAGTATGTACATGTAGCCATCTCGTAGTGTATCCATCGTCGTAACGGCTACTTCAGTATCAGTTTGGTCTCATTCCTCAATCTGCGGCGGAGAGCACAAGTACCGGACCTTCATGGCGCCTAATACTTCCGGGAAGAATGCAGTGGAGCTGCAGGAACATCCTAATGATGAAGAGAAGCTGCATCTGCTCCCCACACAGCAGTCAGACGTCACGAGGCGTCCACAGTACCGCTCCATCATCGTCAACGTCTGCTCGTTCATCCTCGTGACCGAGTTCTGCGAGCGTCTGGCTTATTACGGTCTCTCGGGGTCGCTACCTATCTTTTTCCACCGCAATTTGGGGCTCAGTACGGTACTCGCCACCGAGCTCAACTCGACCTTTACGTCGCTCTCGTATCTCACGCCGTTACTCGGCGCGTATGTGGCGGACCGCCACCTGGGCCGTTTCCACACGATTGTGCTCTTCTGCTTGCTGTACATTGCGGGACTAGCGCTCTGTGTGTTTGCCTCACTCCCGGCTGTGTCGTCGTTGCCGCTCTTTATGCTGGGACTCTTTGGAGGCGTCGGCTTTGGCGCTGGCGGCATCAAGCCGAACGTCGTTGTGCTGGGCGCCGACCAGTTCGACGTCGACATTCCTGCTCAACGCGCCGAGAAGGACAGTTTCTTCAACTGGTTTTACTGGGCCATTAACGTGGGGGCAACGTTCAGCTACGGCGTGCTCACGAATCTGGCCGTGAACGGTCTACCGCCGTATATTTCAGCAGATTACGGCTTCTTTGCGTCCTTCGCGATCCCGTCGGCCGCGTTTGTGCTGGCGGCGTTGGTGTTTTACGCCGGCAAGGCACGGTACCGTCGTGTGCCGCCTAAGGGCAGTGCACTCAACAAGTTCTTTTCGGTGCTTGTGCAGGCCGGCGCGCGGTCGCATCGCGGCAAACTGGTGCTCAGTGGCGGCGTGGCGTTCGTGCCGGGCATTGTGCTCACGACCGTGTCGTACTTTATCCAAGACGAGGTCATGCACGTGGCGGTGGCTCTGATTGGCGCAGCAGCCGTGGCGTACGGGACGTTTGTGCTCATCTTCTCGGGAGCGGCCACGGGTTGGCTGCGCGCCGCGACGCGCACGAATGGCGGGTCGTTTTCGTCTCAAGACGTACAGGACGCCGCCCAGGTCGTGCGTCTGGCGCCGTATTTGGGGATCATCATCATCTTCTGGGCCGTATACGGCCAGATGAACTCGAACTTTGTCGTCCAGGGCTGTCAGATGGATCTGCGCGTACACGGCCGTGCCGGCGCGTCCGGCCAGCCCGTCTTGCTGTCGTCTGCGATGCTCAATGTGGTCGACTCTGGCGTGATTCTCGTCTTCATCCCCGTGTTCGACCGTCTGCTCTACCCGTTGCTCACAAGAATGGGCATCTACCCGACTCTACTACGCAAAATCGGCGCAGGTCTCGTGTTTGCCATGCTGGCCATGGTCGCAGCAGGTTGGACAGAGCAGATCCGTAAGAACCGTCCCATTATTGATGACATGGCGTCGAACTGTAGTGCGGCCGGGGAGAATCTACCAATGTCGACGCTCAGTGTTTGGTGGCAGACGCCGCAGTACGTGCTCGTGGGTGTAGCCGAAATTTTGACGAGTATTTCCGCCTACGATCTCTTCTACTCAGAGGTGCCCGAGTCGATGCGCAGCGTGTGCCAAGCTCTCAATCTGCTCACGACGACGCTGGGTTTTATCGTCGCAGGAGCTCTGAACAGCATCTTTTCCTTCTGGGTCACTAGTGACCTGAATGACGGCCATCTCGAGTATATCTACTACATGCTGGCGCTACTGGTGCTGCTGCTACTGGTGGCGTTCATGGTTGTGTCGCAGTCATTCGAGTACCATGTGCCGCCATCAGGACTTGACAGTGTCTCGGGGTTCTCACCTGCACTCTCACGTGCTGCGAGAGATTTACGCAAGAAGCTGCAATTTCAACGCCAAAAAGTAGGAAAATAACGACAAAAGGCACGTGGAACAAGAGCCCTTGGGACGTTTATTAGAACTTACTGCGTCTTTTGTTATCAGAGTGGATGGACATGAAGACTGAAGGAATATTGTCAGAGAATAAAGTACTCAAGGAGCCAAATGTCGTCTGGAGCCAAGCTTTCGTCCTCCATAGAGGGAGATACGCCGGTCGGAGCCCAGTTTACCGTCGAGACGTCAATGTCGACGGCTGTAGGGCTCGTTGATTCCTGAACTTTGTCGTGGTCGGTGGACGGAGCAATGATCGACGCGAGTGGTGACGTAACTGGAGACCAACAGATCGTGTTGCTTGACACGTGTCGTTTCTTTTGAAGCTTTTCACGCTGAGCCTGACGTTTCTTGGCCCGGTCGTGACGGCATTTCATGTCACTGCGTTTCTTGGTCCGGTTTTGCTGGTTGCGATGGTATTCGCAGAGTAATAGCAGTGTGCCATTTGCCTTGACGGCCCGAGGATTCGGGCATCGCCCCGTCTTGTACCGACAACGAGTGGAGAGCGAGCACATGTCCACAGAGGAGATCGTGGCAGTAGTATCCTCCATATTTGCGTCAGTCTCTGGAAAATCTCTAAATGAGCTTGAGATGGCGTTGAAAAACCACACACTTATGGAAGAGTGTTCCCAAGCGAAACAACTCGCGCCGTCGTGTCTATAATTCGAGCTTCACGACGTCAGAATAAATAGCCTAGCCGTTGCTGTGAGAGCTGGCTGTCAAACGTCAGTCTGTCAGTAATTATAGAGCTCCGTGGGATGGTTCTGATGAGACCTTGTAGTTTGTTTTTACTTGCAAAGTTTTGAAAAGTTCCACCGTTGTGAAACGAAGCGGCCAAGACGCCAGAACTAGAATGATGCCTCTCCCATTTAAATGTACCTAGGCTTTAGAGTCGTAGCATCACGGAACGGCACCCGTCAAGAGCAAGGTACCAAATTTCAAATGGAAAAGAAAATGGAAAACCACACAAAATTTCCGAAATCTTGGAAGTTGGATCGGAAAGCTGTACCACATTGGCGATACAGAAGCAACAGCACGGTAGAGAGGATTTTTGACTGGCCACGCTTGACGCGGAAATTGACGATGAGGCTCAGCTATCTGTTTTTCTTTTTACTTTCTCGTTTAGCACTGCAGCATCCCATGTGAAAACTATAAATGCTGCCGCGATATCGGTCATGGAGTTAATGTGCCACCAAAACTTCTTCTGGTTTAACGTTTGTCACGAACGAACAGACAATCCCAACATCTCGCTCGAGATATAGTGAAATTAATTGTCAATCTCATAGTAGCCATGTCGTCAATAAGCTACCAGCAGGACTGGCACGAGATATTCGATGACAGATTTGAAAAAAAAAGACACGTGTGTTTCAATATAAATCACCAAAAACTGCTTCTTCCTACTCTTCGTTTAGTTTTCCACGTAAAAGAACGTAGAGTCTCGCGGACGCGAGGCATCTGTAGCTTCAGATGCGCGGCTCATGTTGCTGCGGCGCTGCACCTCGGAAGAAACTTCGCTCAGCACGCGGTGCAGCTCAATGGGGTCGCACGTACGGCGAATCTCGTCGTTGTAGTCTCCATTCAGCGGGTCGTACAGCCCCAGCAGACACGAGAAAAAGCGGTCATGATTCACGTGCTGCATCATGAGGCAGCACGTCGAGAATGGCACGCGACCCAGCTTGTTCTTATCCATGTAGCGGAAAATGAGACCAGAATACGGGAGCAGCTCGGACGGGTGCTTACACAGCCACGCAGCTAAAAGCTGGATCAGTTCAGGCTCGGCCAGGTGGCCGTCACCGTCGACGTCGTACTTCTCAAACAATACACGCAGTCGTTGCACGTACTCGAGCTGCGAAGGTGGAGCAGCCGGCGTCGCCGTCAAGTGCTGGATCTGCTTGAGACGCAGGTAACCCGAACTGCGGATGGATGACGGCGTCTTGTCCACCTGCATCACCAAGTAGCGCACGCAGAAACTCACGTGTTCCAGCACCACAAACAGTACAATCTGGAACATACGCCAGCGTGGGGAGCCACTGTCATTCACGCACGCGCTTGGATCGGCTGTTTCTTCCGGCTCAATCGTGCCGAACGGGACCACATAGGCGTTGCTGAAGGTAAAATTACAGTCCGTACGGAAGTATCCGTAGTGGTAAACAACCACAAAAGCCGACACGACCGTCACCCCAATGATGTTTGCGTACGCGAGTACTGTAGCCCACTCGCCGATCGAAGTATCACGCCGTGGCATCGGCCGTCGGTTGGCAAATAGCAGTCGAAACGCGTCTCCACGTACTTCTAAAAGGTTATTGAAGAACGCTGGGAACGGCAAGAGCGGCCACACTACAGTGAACATCATCACGTAGGAAAACTGGATACAAGCGTCGAGATAATCCAGTACGGGGTCAAAAACCGGCAGCTTCGCCTCGGCCAGAATCTCATACGCTGAATACTTGTTGGAATCATCCGACATAGGCAACACTTTGACATAAAACCCCGTGTCTTTATGCACAAGTTGTGCCAGTCGAGTCGCCGTTAAATTCGTCACAGGAGCGCCATTCTCTTTCATTTCGGGATGACTCTGGCCACTCACAGTACTGGACGTTTCCTGAGAGCTAAAGGTTACCACCGGATGCATCGATTGTCTCTGATGTTTGGCCAAGCGACAGCATTGCGACAAGTGGCGCACACACCATGTAAACGGTGAAGCCTGACGACAACCAATGGACGGACGCCCACGGAGCTTGCGAAGTAGATACGGAGCAATCGTCTCGAGCACCATGTTGAGGAACTGTGTGACCACCAGTGGCGTGACAAAGAGTGTGTCCAATGTGAGAAGATTCGGGTTCCATTCATACGGCGCCAATGCCCCCAGCCCAATTTTGTGAAAAAGCTTGAGAATCGTCTCACCGAATGGCATGTAGACGAACGAAATGAAGAGAAACCAGAAGAACCAATTGCTCCATACAAAGACAAAGCGACGATGGATGAGACGGTTCTCATGATCCGACTTCTTGGCATAGTTTTCCCATTGTACAAACTTCTCCGACATCCAATTAAACAACTCGAAGAAAATAATATCAATAAGCAGTCCAAGAATGATACCCTGGATCAGAATATACACCCATCGATCTGTGCCCAGTGCTGACGTCGTTGAATTAAAGCACGTGATAAACCAGATACAAGCATACGACTCCTCCGTGTCCCCGTTGCACGCATCACACGTCGGAGCATTCTTGGCGTACACATACCACTGAATAAACGGCACCAGACACACACACTGGATCAAGGCGCATACAAGCACGAACAACAACATGGTGAGTTGGATCCAGTGGTTCTTGCGTTGCTTTGGGATCTTCTCCATCTCATGCGTAAGTCGGTTTTTCACCCACACATACTTAAAGCCTGGATTCTCATCATTGCGTTCGTATACAGTGTTCTTGTACTTGGTCAAGTTCCACTTTTCCACTAGTAACCGCGTCTCTCGAGCCCAACACACGAGGAAAGACGGACCCCAGAAGCACACGACAAAGACACCAAGGACAGCCAGTCCTTCCATGTATTGTTTCCACAGCGGTGCGCTTGTAAAGCGAAAGCACAAGTAAAAAAACAGACACGACACTGTTAATGGCAGTAAATGTTTCGTGTAGATGTGCATGAAAGCAAACAGGAATGCCACACGTTCCCCAAAGTGAAGACGGAGCTCCTCGACGGCCCAGCGATCGCTGTTGCCTGCTGCGGCCTTGCTTAAGTTCAACTCGAACGTTCGTTTGCGGTATTCGTCGAAAAACTGCTTGTTAAAAGCACGGTCGTGCAGTGGGAAGCACTCGACCAGTACATCGTTGACTGTGAGCTCCTTATTGACGTCAATCACCCACTCTTCCTTGTCATAATCCTTTAACGCGTTCTGGATGATATTATGCGTGAGTTGCAGCTCTAAAGCTGGCGAAAAACACATTTCTTTGAGTGAATCCAGAGACTCTTCAGCGAGTCGACCCAGCGCGTCACCGCGTTTAATCGCCAATTCGTCCAATTCGCGTTTAAACTCGTGTAAAAGCAAGTCTGGGTTTTTCTTGGGATCAATCAAAAGACACACGTTCCTGCCCACGTCTTCTTCTTCACTGCCAGCATCTCGTTTGCTGTGAATACCGCGTTGGTCGTCCAGATAACTGTCATACAGCGCGTTATCCAGCAACACGACGCCAAGTCCCGCTTGAATCAATCGCCGCACGCATTTCTGCTGTAAAGCACTCACCTGTTGGGGCAAATCACGTCGGACAGACGCCGCCGAACGTGACGGGAACCTGCGCTTCAGTAGGTGGAAAATCTGCTCGGTATGCTTCAATACGATCGCAAACGTATACTTCTGCGCTTCCTCGATCGACACGTGCGGCGCGCCATTGATAAAGTAATGCATGGCGTCCAGTGGCGTCTTATCACGAGCTTGTCCGTTCTCCAGCTCGTCGTCGTCGTCAAAGCTCTGTCCGCGGCAGTGTGACCTTTGGTGCTCCTGTTGAAACACTGGTAGTGCAAAATTGGGCTCTCCGACTTCAGTTAACAAGGCGCCTTTCCTCTCCGAGACGTGGGAAATACCGCTTTTGGTTCGTGTTCTGGGTACTGAATGGACCGTGGATGGGACAGGCGACTGCGGCGCGTAGTACACGTCGAAGGTCTCTTTACCGCCCTCTACGGGCCTTCGGTCTTTGTCTTTCTTCCTCCACATGCCACGCTTGCTCTTGTTGTCGGCTCCGACGGGGGTCACACCGGCTTTACTCGTCTCTTCGGCCTGGTAGCTCTCTAGAGTTGGAAGACTGCAGCGATCCTCGTCAAACTGGTCCCGGAAGCTTGGCTGCTTGGCTAATCGGATACTGAGTCCTGTGCTCGTGTTCTTGCGACTGCGTAGTAGCCACTCGGTTCCTGACGCGGACTGCGCGGAGGCGAACGAGTGGTGCGACACGAGACTCGAGCGGTGGCTCTCCGTGTCGTCCGTGGACGGCCGTCTCCGCATCGACACGGCCTGGACCCGCGAGCGCAGTTGCTGCTCCTGCTGCGCTTTTTCTAACGCCTCATCCGCCTCCAATTCTAGCTGCAGCTCGTCCGAGACGAAGGCCGTCGCTTGGCCGCTCGACATGCTGGCGCTGGCGTCACGCGGCGAAGTGTCCGCCATTTTAGAAATGGACGGATAGAAATATGGAGCGAGGTAAACCTTTTTATCGAATAGCCACGAGGTTTCTTTCTCCTTCCTCGCCTCGCGGCAAATTGATTATGACACAGACTTTGCCCAATGATCTGAGAAAGATGGCTCGGGATTGGTCGCGGAAAGGCCGGACAGGATATTTCCACCAATGAAAACACGAGATAATCAAGTCAGAGCAGCCATCTGAGTCCCTTGGTCATCTCGTCGGTCCAAGTTCGTGGTTTGTTGCTGGTGGAAATCATTCCAGAAAGGAACTTCCTGGACGAGTTCCTCACCGTAACGACGCCGAGGCTTTCATGGCTTGTCGATCCACACTCCGCTCTATGATGCAGTCAAATGCAATGCTGAACCCATCGTGAGTAAAGTCAGGCATTTCTGGTGTAGCTCCGGCCTATCGTGGCGGGAGCTGATTGGCAATGGAGCGGAGCGCGGACCAAGGACATGCGTCGAGGCATCCGGTCTTTGGGGACGACGAACACAGACGAGATCGCATAAAAGATTACTCCAGTGCGGCGGACCAGACAATGTCCCTGTGGTAAAACATTGCCCATCACGTATCCAGGCGCAGGATACAAGTACCGCTTCACGTTTAGCTGGATATCCTTTGCCAGAAATACTGCGTCGTTTGCCTTCACTCACAGTGATGACCAAGCACATGTATACAGTAATTACTTCATATTACTGTATATTGTAGTATGTATAGTATGCACTTGATCAACAACGTACAGTATAGCTCTGCGCATATGATTGGCTGTAAGGTTTTATAACATTTTATCCACTACCAAGTCATGTCATACCTCCTGACGTTTCGACATGGCCACGTTGGAGCTCCACCGCGCTCGGCTGTGCGAGTTCTCGCGCGTGTGGGAGGCGGATGTATCCACCGCCGACAGCCTGTTGTCCTTGCAAAGACAGCAGCAAGCCACATGGTCAGTTGCAGACTCGTCTGCTGTCTCTGTCGCGAACGGCGCCATCGAACTGCGCGCGGACGCGAAGCTGCAGGTTTCAGTCGCCTTAGAGGGAAACAAGACGATGCATCGGCTCTCGTTGCGGATGCAATTACCGCAGGTAAGCACGTAGAATGTGGACTCTTGTGTGTCCTTGAAAAATGGACAAGTTAAGGACGATATTGATGCGTTTTTGTACTGTAGAATGGACAGGCGATGCTCAAAGTACATCTGCCCATGCAGCGTGGGCTGACAATGGCCATTGGCTCGGCATCCAAGGGCGCAGCGAGCAACGAGCTGTTTCTAGGGTCGTCGCAGAACACGTCCGTGGTTGTCGAGCTGCCGTGTGTCTCGGTTCGTTGAGAGATGGACGAGGGAACAGAAGGAGGAACGAAAAGGGGGCTGATGAGGGATCCACTGTGCTTGCTGTTTGATAGGACGTGGCGGACAAATTCCATGATGTGAACTTTGTATGGGACGCCAAGTGGCTGCGGTGGTATGTGGACGAAGTGCTGCTGCTACAACAATTTGTTATAAAGGTGGAGGACGAAGGCAGCGGAGCTGAGAGTGACAGCAACGTTACGGTGGAGTTGAATGTCGGTGGAAGTGAGGCCAAGCTGGCGGTGGAACGGATCGCGTTGAATTCGGGCAACGCCTCGGATCCATACTGCGCGCCGCGATATTCGACCTCCAGCAACTGCCGAGCGCACGAATGTACGTACATTGGGTGATTGCACGTGTGTTGTATAGAGATTTCTAATTGCTGATGATTATGATGCAGCATTTTCTCCACGGCTCGGCTCCATCAGGGGTTCGCTCTCGATAGAAGAAGTCGAATCCTTTATTGACGAAGTGTCTGCAGCATTTCCTCTTATTACAAACGTAGAGGATCTCGGACGGTCTGTTGAAGGTCGACCGTTGCGTGCACTCTGTCTGGGCGCCTGCCATGTCCCAGAAGATCAGCAGATCCCACAAGCGCTCTTCACAGGCATGCACCACGCCCGCGAGGTAATTATTATTTTGCCCATAACGGCTTAGTTTGTTTATCGATCTGACCTAGTTATGCTATCTCTCACTAGCCAATTTCCATGATGGTACGAAAATATGCGATTAATATTCCTGATGCCATTAAAACCCTAAACTCATTCTGTTGTTGTTTCTGGTTGGCATGTATACTAGAACTTGGTATACACAATCGATATTTTGACATTAGACTATCGCAACGGAGATCTGGCAGCTCTGCAATTATTGGCATCACGTCAACTCTGGTTTATATTGGTCGTAAACCCGGATGGATATGCGCATAATGAGATGGCACGTGTGTGGGAGCATAACAAGATGGGACAGCGCAAGAGTGGAGCGCCGACTTGTCATGAAAGCCCTCCTGATGCAGGGGTCGACCTGAACCGCAATTACGACGTCTGCTTTGCACGTGACAGTAAAGGCAGCAGCAATAAACCGTGCGGAGACGACTACAATGGCCCTAGCGCGTTCTCGGAACCAGAGACGCAAGCTGTCCGAGATCTTGTGGAGCGTAATACGTCCGACATCAGTGTGGCGCTCAACTACCATTCTTATGGGAAGTATTTCAATCTACCATTTGCTTGTCAGGCTGAAGGAGAGCCCACTGAGCCCGATAATTTTATGTTTGTGGCGTTGGCACGCGAGATGGCACATTTCAATGGATTTAGCTATGGACAGTCGTGGAAGGACAGCAATTTGTACACTGTAAATGGAGAGACGAGCGATTGGATGTGGCAAAAGCATGGTATCTTCGCCATATCACCCGAGGTGGGTCCAGGCTTTGAGGTGGAAGCTGTGCCTGGGTTTTGGCCACTCGCTGGTGATGTCCCTCAGCTTTCATCCGAGCTTCATTACTCCAACCTGCACATGGCACATATGGCGGGTCCTGTTTATTCGCTGGTTGTGCAGGAGGTTCAGCTAGGCACCATCGATGACGATGGCTCGACTTCGTCGTTTGTGTCTGTAGACGTGACTATTTCGAACAATGGTTTACGCCCGGCAACTGCAGAGTTGATGGGATCCGTATTTATAAACGGAACTAACGCCAGTGACGCTATCCAGCTACATCTCAATACAGAAGCAGAGGGCTTAGGATCTTCAGCGAAGGAGACTCACACACTGATGATTCCTTACACTGGTGACGATTTCCACGAGTCCATGAGAGAGATTAAGGATCTGTATTTAGTTGTCAGAGACGCCTTCAGTTGCCATCTCTTCCGTGTCGGTACGTGTCAAGCGATCAATATCTCGTGCAGAAACTATGCTCAAACTAATGTATGCTTGTTCCTGTGTGAGTATAGCGGTTCACTTTCATACGGCAGTTGAAAACAGGAATCGTCCAGACTTTCAGACGTGGTCAGCGCTTTCGTTGCCTCGTTGCGGCACTTGCGAGCTGTTTAGTGCTTCACTAGAAGCGGATGAAGGCGTAATTTCGCTCAATTCGTCGCGAATATGCCCCGAAATCAAAGATATAGCGTTCTTGGAATCCGTCCACACACGGAATATCGACCCAATCGTGGCCACCGAAATTTCCGAAGAAAATGCTGATTTTCGTTCCAGTACCAGAGAACCGTCAAGTGTTGTTCCAATTCCAGCGGCTACAGCTTCTACTACTGGTGCTGATGTGTTGTCAACATCCGTTTCATGGTCAGGTTTTGTCGCGATGGCATCGCTAGCAGGATTTGTGCTGCTTGTGGTAGTCGGTCTCTTCTTTCGGCGTCATCGCCAGCGAAACAAAAAGAACCTGGCAAGGTCAAAACCTGCTCCTCAAGCTCAAAAGAGACGAAACAACGTGCAGTATTCGCGCATTGGTGAAGACGCTGCGAGCTTGCCAGCACCGACGGACGGACCGCTGAATTACAACGAAGAAGACGATGAAATGGATCTACTGGATGAAGAGTGTGGTGTGAGGGGTAAAGGTGTCGACGATGAGGAAGCTCCTCGTCGAACAGCGAGGCCGTTGCATACGTCGAGTGAAGGCATCGTGTAAGTTGGTCTATAAATTCTACCAAATTCGTAGTAGCAAGGACTTCTAGCACGGGTTAAGTATCTATTTGCGCATAGGTCTGAACCACTTTTGAGGGATCTAATTAGACCACATCATTAGACAAAAGTAGGCACTGCAGTTTGAGCCATTGTCTTGGATTTGAATATCCAGTAGAGAAACAGCAGGAAAGTACAAGTAGTCGAATACAGACACCAGCATCCAGTCAGACGGCGTCCAATGATGTACTATTGAATATTTCGAAGTACTTAAGTAACACAATTGTTATCTCCAACATGCTGAAACGGGCAGCGTAATTGGGTACACCTTTCTGAAGAGTGCCAAGTCACTCTTCAGAAAGGTGTACCCAATTACCCTAAGTGATGTAGCCAACATCACTATGACGTCACGGTAATGACGTCACAGATAAGTACCACACATATGGTACAAAGACCTCAGAATCACCCAATACGATAACATCTAGGGTACTTTGTAGCTGACAAATACTTAGTATGTAGACGCATTAATAGATAAATATACTCAGTCATATATCTACCATTTTTTGGTAGCAGTCTCCTCAGACCAGGGACTTGTGAACTACCGTTCACTGAGAGTTTACATACTCTCCGGAAGTCGCACTTCCTGTGCGCAAGGTATTGTGTGCCCCGTCACACTTGGTAGCACTTGTAGTCAATCCACGCCTACGCGGCTTACTACCTGAAACCTCTGGGTCTAGAAACATAGACCGGAATGAGTTTCCTCATCGGAACGACTCACACTTCGAGTCTGTTCGTAATATAACTACTATCTTTGATATGGATGCCTTGCGCAGCTTTGCGTCGTCAACGCAAGCTGATCAGGTCGAGCGTATGACCGCGCTCGACATGTACGAGCGGGGGCTCATCGAACATGTTCGGAGCAACCTGCTGGTTCCGGCCGCAGAGCCGAAACCGGTCTACCCCAAGCCGTTGAGGCTGAAGATAAACCCATATGAAGGGAAGGAAGGTGAAACCCTTCACTTCTGGATGAGAGAAGTAGAGCTCGCAATGGATACGGCTCTCATCTCCTCGGAGCACTTCCGAGTGGCTTTTGCCCTCTCCAACCTTAGCAGGCGTGCTAAGAGTTGGGCGTATACGCGGGAAGCGACAACGCCTGGATGCTTCGCATCCTGGGATCAGCGTGTGAACAGCTCAGAGCCGCGTTCCTCCCGGCGAACTATGAGTACCGCCAGCGGTCCCGCTTCCTGTCATGTAAACAGAGAAGACGTGAGCTGCATGAGTACATCCAGAAGATGCTGGAGCTCACCGCATCTTTCGTGGGAAACCCACTCGATGAACACATCAAGGTGACGGTGTTCACGGACGGCCTAAGAGTAGGCCCGGCTCACACCCAGCTGTTTCTGGTGTAGGCCAATACACTGGAAGAGGCAATCCAAGTCGCCCGCCAAGAGGAGTACATTCACCGCCAGGCGCGCAAGCCGGCGGCGATGTGGCCTGGGGCAGCGACACCAAATAGCGGCCCCCCGAGCGGGCCAGTTCCCATGGAACTTGGGCTCGCAGAGCAGCATGATTATTCTTGCTATAGCTGCGGTAAGCTAGGGCATATGGCACGTGCCTGTCCTGCGGGGGGACAACGAAAACGTTTCCTTCCCAAGCCCATCGCGCTCAAGGGTCAGGCCGCGACCGCATGGGCAGGATAACGCAGGACACCAGTAGGGGCGGGTTCGCCCTTCTGGGGAAGATCTAAGTCTTCATGAGCGATGCGCAGGCGGTGCGCACCATGGAGACTTAGCCCATGAGAGTCTGTGCACTCTCGAATCGAAGAAGGGCAGCGTTGGGCTGCTAGTAGTACACGTAAGCGTACAGGGATATACCCATCCCTTCCGAGTCTTGATACTCCGGGGCGTCGAAGAACTTCGAACGCCGCCAGACTGTTGCGGAAAACAGCAACAAGTTGGCCGATGCTTACGAGAAAGCAAAGGCAATGGAACGGTGATTACCGCTCCCAAGATCCATGTCGATCTAGCAGTGAAGTTCGAGGACTTCGACAGTATGGAGCAGTTTACTTTCCTAGAGATTGACAAGTATGACTTGATCCTGGGCATGCCCTGGCTCGAGAAATATGAGTCATGGATTGGCGAAACAAAGCCATCGGGGCCAGCCGGTCCGCACTTACTGACAGAGCATTTGTGAGTCATGTTCCCATCTCTGCCAGGAATTGGGGCGTCCGAAAGGGGCGCCAGGATGCAGGAGAATCCAGTGGCGTTTTGGAGCCGCCGATGTATTGAAAGACTCCCTAGAAGCGGTGGCAGCAGAAGCTGCACCTGATCGAGTGCGATAGTCCTAACAGGATAGCCCCCGACCCCCGCCGGAATCTAGACCGGTGGCGAAGGCGTCAAGAGTGGCGGTGCCAGGTGACACCGACTAGGTGGGTAATCAAGGTCCAAACCAATTCACCTAGACTAAAATTGGCGAGGAAAACGCACGAGGTGCTTTCTGTGCGAGTAACTTTGTTCCACACCAGGTCGCCCAAATCTTAACTGATGAAAAAGCAGCGGAACGTGCTTCTTGTGTGGGTAACCATGTTCCACAAGAAACCCTAGAGGCTTTGAACGCGTCAGTGAGACGTCTGCAGACGTGGGTAACGAAGTACCACGTCACGGTCGCCCTCGACGACATAGTCGACACCGCAAGTCGAACCTGAAGTCACTTCAGACTAGAGTCGCTTCAAGCGACTCAGAACCCAAGGCCCGAATTCTTCCGACGCGGCCAGTATACATCTTCGACGGCAAGACCGGCAATCGGGTCAACGCAGGCGGCTTCCAGCTAGAGCCGCTGCCCGAGGTGTCAGAGCTCCTGAGCCTCGAAGCGTTGACACCGACAGATTTCCTGGCCAACCTGAAGGCTGGGGAGATCGCGGAAGTGGCAAGCTAGAATCCAAGAGTCCACCCCTGCGGAATTAAATTCTCATCGGTTATGGACGAGGGCGTCCTGGAGGCATACCCTTCGCAACGTGCATCGCGCTTGGGTTCTAAGATTCTTTAGAGCCCGAAGGATCCAGTGTATCCTTTAATGAAGGAGTTCAACGACGTCGTGTCCATTCCATCCCACTGGATCGTGGGATCAGGCGCCGAGATCGATCTCGTGCCGGACATAAAGACTGTGTCACCAAACAATAGCTACTGCCTCGCGAACAGTCCGAGGTCATTGATACCTTCTTTGCCGCTAAGGCCAAGCAGGCATGGTGCGGGAATCGAAATCCCCGCACTCGATGCCAACCTTCTGCGTTCGGAAGCCGAACGGGAAGTGGCGTCTGGTTCATGCTTTTCAATAATCTGAACAGCGCGATGGTGCCGGTCCAGACACCCATCCCGCGAAAGGATGTGTTGTTAAACAACATGACCGGGTGCGAATTATACAGCGCCCTGGATCTGGTGGAGGGGTACTACCAGATCCGGATGCGCGAGAGGGCATCCCGCTCACCGCAGTGAGCATCCCGAGCGGTATGACATGAGATTGGCTTGTGATGCCACAGGGACTGTACAATGCCCCGGCGATGTTCAATCGCCTGGTAAGGCTGTTGCTTAGACCACTGCGTGCGTAGTACGCACAGTCGTACTTCGACGACATATCGTCCATATCCGTGCCGAGGGAGGCAAGACGGTTATGGGGGTGCGTTTGTAGCACTTCCGCCGAGCGTTAGAGGTTATGAAAGCGAACAAGTTATATGCCAACATTGACAAGTGCGTTTTTGCGGCGCAAGAGATAACATCTCTCGGTTGCTTCGTCAGCAATGTCGGCGTTTGAGCCGACCCAGAGAAGGTCAAAGCCATTTCGGCTTGGCCATCGCCGAGGTCTCAGAAGGACCTGAGTAAGTGGCTGGGCTTAGCCAACTACCTCCATAAGTACAGCGAAAGGTACGCGGGCCTGGCTAGATCTTTGCCAAATCTTCTGAAGAAGGATACCGACTGGCACTGGGGGCGTGAGCACCAGGAAGCCTTTGACAATGTCAAGGCAAGCCTTCAGGAGACGCCCGTCCTGGCACTGCCGGACGAGACGAAGCCCTTCAGCGTCGTCTGCGACTCATCCGATTATGCAATCGGATGTGCATTGCTGCAGAACGATACCGCAGGACGTGAACAAGTGATCTCGTTTCAGCCCCGGCAGCTCAAGGCTGCCGAACCGGACTACCTCGTTCATGATGTGGATCTACTTGCCATGGAGTACGCCCTTGCCAAGTTCCGGGTGCACCTCCTGGACTCACAGCCCTTTGTGATCTACACAGATCACGCGTCCTTGCGAACGGCGGCAAAATTTGCCCTATCTGTCTCAATTGATGGCGAGATGGCTGTCCTTCTTCGCGGAATACATTTGACGCGTCGAGTACAAGCCTGGCAAGCCAAAAAAAAAACCCAGCGTGCTTGCCGATGCGTTGTCACGCAGGCCGGACTATGAGCTGACATACATCAGTCGTGCCATGACCGATCTATACGGTCAGATACGCATGGCGTATCGAAGCCCTGGCACCTCTAGTACGGTTCCTGGTCGCTGGCAAGGAAGCCAAGGCCGAGTGGCTCACGCCACGTCAGAGAGCCTGGCTTCATCGATACAGTGTGTCGACGGCCTCGAGTAGAGTCCCATGAACCCCCACGGGTAGTCGTACCAAACGACGAGGATCTCAAGTTCAGGAGGCGCCCGATGCGGCGTCCAGCGGTCACTTGGGCAGCGAGAACACCTTCCAACCGGTCTCTCAGTACGTTTGGTGGACTCACTTGTACAACAGGGTCGCACAGTACGTGAAGACATGTGAAACATGTCAGCGGGTGAAACCCGCTGGATACATCTCGGCTTCTATGCAGAGCCTGCCCGTTCCAGCGGACTGCTGGAAGTCGATGAGTCTGGACTTCATCTTTAGACTTCCAGCCGATGACCACAGATACACCGGCATCTTGGTGTTCGTGTGCCGTCTGAGCAAGATGGTGCGTCTTCCTCCTGTCAAAGATACCGTGACCGGGGAACAGGCTGTAAAGCTGTTCCTAAATGGTGTTTTCAGCCATCCTGGTCTGCCGAAGACGATTGACTCGGATCGTGACCCTCGGTTTACCACTGCGTTTTGGCGAACTGCTCCAACTACTTGGAACAAGGCTGCACATGTCCACGGCCGATCATCCTCAAACGGGAGGGGCAAACGGAGCGTGTCATCCGAGTGCTTGAGGACATTCTACGCAGTGTCTGTGCGGAGGCTCCTCGCACTTGGTCAGAATGCCTGCCAGTGTATGTTGTAAAAGGCTAGCAATCGCCGGACGCGGGATAAATACATAGCGTCCTAAATCTTCAGAATCTAGTCAATCAGAAGCCATCACGAAAACCGGGCCCAAAATGGCGATGAGTTCTCCGCCAACCAATACTTGTTGCAAAACAGACCCTTCAAACAAGAAGCAAGACAAGCAAAGCCATGTATTCTGTCGACAGCAAGTGGAGAGGGGTAATCCTAATGTACGTTTACAACATCGACATCGCTATTGTTGCTAGGTGTTTCAGAGCGCAGCTTAATCCTCTGGTACCTATATTTTATGAGGACCGAAATGTTTTGAGGGATAAAAGGAGAATATAGGTCACATCAATACATCAAACATTTTGCGACTGGCCCATAGCTTGAGACGGGGCGGAGAAAAATGGCAGTAAATCACGTTTTGCGTTCACACACAGATCTCACTTTGTGGTTGCTTCGAAAAGAGCCCAATGCGATCGACATGCTGCACTTCGGACTACGATCTTCGTTAAAGACTACCTGGTGTCCTGAAAGGAGTGCGCGTTCACTCAGAACGTATTTGGTTTTGCGTAGGCCACGAAGATCATTGAAGTAACACTGATATCAGTCTAACGAATCTATCTTGCATCTTGTTGTGTACTGTTTGAAACAGGGCGGGGATCGTGCACCGTTAATGACGTACGGGTCAAGACGTATGGCCCAGAGAAGAATGACAAGAGCAAGAATGCAAAGCATCCCGTGGTAAGCAGGTAGATGGAAAGCAGTATGAGTTCGCGCAGTTGAAATGACCGCTAACGTCTTTTTTCTGGTGGCGTTCTGCTTTGTGACATGTATCTCTCCTTCGGGCTCTAGTTCGCAGCAATAGTTACAGTAGGCTACTACTACTAGTTTACAGTATCGTTCTAAATGTATGATTTGATCTGTAGAATGATCAAAGCTACAAAACAATAACCTGGGTCCGCCTGACATCTTTGTTTGGTGCTGTGATGGGGCACACAACACCTTGCGCATAGGTAGCGTGATTCCGGAAAGTATACAAACTTTCAGTGAACGGCAATTCACAAGTCTCTGGTCTGAGGAGACTGTTACCAAAATAGGTAGATATATGACTGAATATATTTATAGGTAACCCCTTCTAATGCGTCTACATTCTAACTATTAGTCAGCTATAAAGTACCCTAGATATTATCTTATGGGGTGGTTCTGAGGTCTTTGTATCATATGTGTGGTACCCATCCGTGACGTCATTACCGTGACGTCCTAGTGATGTTGGCCGCATCACTAGGGGTACTTGGGTACACCGTTATGAAGAGTGACTGCACTCTTCATGTAACCCCGTTACATTCTCCCCACTTAGGTTCAGCTTACCGACCATCGAGGGCGAGTGAAAGGAAGTCGCCGCCTTTCTCTCTCCAAGTCGAATTACATCGACTTCGCTGCGATTAGTTTTCGCAGCCGGCTCATTTTCCTTTCGAGCCCCGAGCACGTTCCCGTGCTCTCGTCTTCTCGGCTTCCACTTCAGCCTCAATCATGACCAAGACTCGGTCTGGCAGCGGTGCGAAAGCGCCTGCCAAGCCTGTTGCTTCCAAGCAGCAGACTAGGAGCTATAAGCCGTCTGGTAAAGGTTCGGCCACTAAGGGATCCACCAAGGTTGCACCCAAGGTGACTCACGAGGCGCCTGAGCCGCCTGTAGAGGATCCAGAGCTCCTCGTGGACTATGCAAAGGACTCTCCCCTATCCTGGGGCGTCAACGAGATCCCGCTCGTCAAAAGGTCTGATGGCTACCCGAGTCAGTCCGATTCGATTGGTCTCGTACCCCGTTGTCTAGCGACCATGGCGACGATGGCGATGAGCCGAAGACGCTCGAACGTCAGGGGAGCCCTATCTCACCCAAGGAGGACGAAGAGAAACCTCATCTCCGATCAAGAACTTGACGCTCGCGGAGGCAACTGCCCGCGTCAAGGCTGCGAAGGCGGCGGGCTGTATCCCGGTCTCCACTCCGTGACGAGTTGGGTACCATCACTTATACGAACAAGGGCCTCTTTATCTCTTCTTCGGACGAGGAGGAAAAGGGCCAAGTCGGCCGAGAAATCTCGTTTAACGATCTCGACGGGCAGCAGTCGGGGGTACCAGGCTGCTCGTCAAAAGGGACTGCGTTCCCCGGCGACCCGGTCGCCTGTATGAAGTATTATTCGCCTGTCCGTGGGGGGACCGCCTTACGCTCTCTGACTTCCCTCCTGAGGGGTCCCACGGGGCTGACGCCTACATGGGTCAGTTCCAGCTGTTTCGCGTGCTTCTCGGCGGGTGCTCTTCTAGGGCGCTTATGGACGTCACCTGGTGGACAAGCAGCCCCTGTTCCTGCAGAACGTGAGTATTGCTAGATGCGTGCTCCCGGCACCGTACAACATTTCTCTTAAGGAGTTTACGAGCCGGCGAAAGAAGCCAGAGCCCCGGCCGGGACCGCGACCTGTATGGGGCTATCCGGCCGTAATGCCCCACCCTGTGACTCTTTCCAAGAGGCAGAGACCGTCTTTTGGAGGTGGGCAGCTAGGCTCTGCTCACAAGGACAACTTGATGTTCTCCGGCAGGATCTCACGCTGGAGGCCATCTTTGACGTCCGAGATCTCCGCATTGAGTTTGCCCATGTGGTAGGCAACGGCAGCTCTCGAGAGAGCTGCAGAAGCAAACTGCTTCTAGCGCTCGTGAGTGCGGGTATGATCTTGGCTCTACGACCACGCCCCGTTCGGACACGAAAGTCCGAGCTACTTACGAAGCCGTCGCCGATTCTGTTTCCAGACCACGACAGCCTTCGGGCAATTAGCCTGGAGCCGGTCAATCGGCTCCCAGCATTCAGTCTCCGGGTACCCCCCCCTCCCCCCTCCATTTCACGCGTAGCTGGCGCTCCCCGTGAACGCCCCGCTCCTGGAGCACACGCTCCACGTGGTAGTAGGTCTCCCAATTACGGCCAAGAGAGGCAGCAGCGCCCTCGTACGAATACGAGTATGAGGCACCGCCTCTCCGGCCTGTATCAGGACCTGATGTGCCTCCTTCGCCTCCACCTCGGGCCGTTGAAGACGACGCTCTTCGTCGCCGAGTCCTTTCGCTTAATTTTACGCTTGGACTTGGTGGAGGCGGGGCTGCCGCCGCCCAGACCGCGAGCCCTGAGATCCTTGGTCCGGTTTGTGCCGACGTAAATCGTCTGGCCGACGACTTGTCGGCTCTTGAAGGTCGGGTCGACCGTCGGACCAATGACATGGACGAGACCTTCCGACGTCTGGATACCCGAGGGTATCCGTGGGCCGAGGCCAGCGTGAGGTGTACCTCCTTCGGGACCTCCTGCGGCCTGTGCCCCAAGCGGGAGCGACGCCTGTGTACTCGTAGCCGGGGATCCTTCGTATGTAGACCCTTCCGCGGTCTCGCAAGGGACCTGGGCTCCTGGCCCTGGGCACTCTCTGAGGAAAGAGTCGCTGCTTCGCTTTGAAGAGCTGGTCCTGCGGGGCTGCCGAGACCAGCGGATCATGGTACCGCTTTAGACGGCCGACGTAGAACGTCGGGTGGGTCGTCGTCGATCTATGCAGATCGATGGTATATGCCCCACCATGTCTGGCCAGGACCGCGAGAGTCCAATGAAGCGGTGTTTCAACTTGTTGCTCCCAACGGACCTTACCGTGGCAAGTGGTAGGTTCCTAGTGTCTGGTAGGGCTAAGGCACCCACATTAAACACGCTTAAGTTTCCTCTTCATTTTTTGTCTGAGTACTCCTTTTGTTTCTCCTGTGCCGCTACATGGCATCACGGACACGGCTGATTAATTCAGCCTGGTGTCTATGAAAGACTCCACTTGTTTCCGCGAGGAAGCCGGTCGCATGTCCGAGACCTGGGAGGAAAGCGCTTTCCCCCCCCCGCTTATAACTGAAGACGGGGTGCTGCCTCGTAAAGTGAGCGGCGCCCGTGGATGGCGTAAGCCGCTCAGGTAGAACGGAGTATACCCGGTCGATGCGTGAACCGCTTTGTTGAGGGCAAACTCAACTAGGCCGTGTTCACGATGAGCTGCATCTAGCCAGAATCGGGCTTTGTTGGGCCCAGAAAATTCATCGTCATTCCAGCAGGAAATAATAACGAAGTTGTACAATTCTGTGTTCGCGATTCAACAGCCTGATATTGTCGTTTTGATACTGTCTATCATTTAATTCGGATATTGACGACTATGGACGACTTGTACCTGATGCTATTCGTCGCCGTGTGCGTGCCCTTCTTGCACGCTCGCCGCTCCTCGCGCGAGACGCAACATGAGAAGGCTGTTCGACTACTCGGGCTGACCACCGCTGACGGGGAGAGGTTCTTCAAGGCGATACACGCATCGCAAAATAGGCGTTCGTTTCGAGATCATTTTTGGATGGATGTTGGTGCTTTTGACGAGTTGTATGCACGCTTTCTGTCATATACTCGTAATACCGTTCGAGACCAGCGTGAGGTCCTTGCTGTAGCCCTTCATTGGGTAGGCAATGCAGCTACCTGCCGCTCTCAAGAAGTATTTTTTTTTGTCTGTCCTATTCGACGGTGCGCAAATATCGCACAAGGTGGTCAGAGCAATTGTTCAGGCTCTCGATTATACCATGGATATTCCCACGACGGTACCGGCAGATAACGGGTCGACCTTACGATGACCAGGCTCTTGGGGCAATCGATGGCATTTTCGAATTCAAGTGGCGCGCGAGGACACTATCCGCTTTCGCAACCACAAGAGCTTTATCATTACAAATGTATTGATATTTTTTGTGATTGGTATATGAAGGTTCGGTTTGGCTACGCGAGGGGAGCGCGCATGACGCTACAGTTCTTCGATGGAGCAGATTGTTGGACCGTATTCCTGATAATGTCTATGTATTGGGAGATGCTGGCTACGGACTTAGTGGCGAAGTCCTCACTCCCTACCGCGGCGTTAGGTATCACTTGAAGGAATGGGCTCAGCGAGCTTCTGGTTGCCCTCAAAACGCAAAATGACTTTTTAATCCTCGTCACGCAAAGGCACGGAATGTTGTAGAGGCGTTATCGGATCCTGAAACGCCGATTCAAAGCCCTTCGCTCGTGAATGGACCTCGAGATGCTGATGGTAAAAACGGTCATACTTGCGTGCATTGCAACCCATAACTTTATTCGAGACTACGATGCCGGTGATCTTGGCGAGGATTTTGTGCGCACACGCCGCGAGGCTCGCCGAGATAACGCAGTAAACACGTGCAGCAATGTCATCCCGTTTGATTCTTATCGTGACTTCCTCCTCCTTTTACATTCTCTGTTCTCTGTATCCAGAGGCTGGTGATGCATCCGCTGCTCAGGATGCGCCACATGCGCTTCCACTCCACCGTGTATTGTTCCTCGTCATCCGGGTGTTCCGCTTGAATTCGATCCTTGATTCTGCTCTGTATATGCTCGGCGCACTCCGCCTGGCGCAGTTGCGTATGAATCTCTGAAGATTGCCATATTTCCATCTCTCTCCTGTCCAGTGGCAGATGAGTTGTTGCCAGCATGCTTGTGCACATGGGCACTCCCAGAATATGTGCTTCATGGTATCCTTCTTGCCTTGGCGCATTGCGGTTTCCTGCATCTGTTGTCTAGTATTCGTCCTTCATGAAACAAATTCAGTTGGCGCACCGCAACGCGGCACGCCACCCAAACCTGGTATTCCGTGAGTTCATTGTGGTGTGCCCACAAACGTTTGGGTGTTTGTTGGAGCGCCGCTGCTTGCCACTCACTTCCACTCGCTTTCTTCGCTATCCGTTGTGTCGCTCCGTACAACTTGTTGTTCTCGCCACGGTATCGCTTGAAGGGCTGTTTCTTAATTGCTGCACCTATATGCTTGTTCGCTACGGTGTCTGGTACTACCCATGGAAACCGGCGAAGCAGGATGACAGATGCGATGTGGGCTGGAATCAAAATTACCAACGTATTGACGATGACGATTCGTTCGTGAATGGTTGGGAAGAGGTTTATATCGATAGCAATAGCAGCAGTAACAGTGAATAGAGCTTACGAAGTGCTCTCAATCTATTGAATCTAATTTACATTATGTGTGCATGCTTAACACATTATAGGTCGTAATCGCTGCTTCAAGGACTTCCTGTCCAAAATCCAGTGAGCTTGCTTACTCAACGATTATGGATATTGATAATGGGCGCTGTGTGACCTTCTCTATTTATTTGTAGTTGTTATTAGTGCATACGTTCGTGGCGTTTGAATAAATCAAATTCAAAACATGCAAGCGTAACACTTAGACGAATTCTAGCCGAGTGTTGTGTCGATCTTTGCCGCCAACAAGAAAACGCACTACTTAGACATCAGCCTGTAGCTGATCACCATCGTTGAAGACCATCGAGTCATCTTCATCGTCGTCGTCAAGCATGGCGCATCGACTTCCCATGTTTTGCTGCAACTTGAACTCAAAATACATTTGTGCCCGCTTCAACAACGCACGTAGCGCTTTCTCGTCCTTCTTCTTGTCATCGGTCGGCTTTTTGGTGCGCCTCGCTCTCCATGTGCCATCGCGGATGCGGTGTACGATGTCAAGTCGCTGCTGATTGCTTGGAGGGAGTGTTGCACGGTTGGCTGAACATGACGTGTCTTGTGGGGTACCCCCGTCGTCATCCGCATCGTCCGATGTCATCACTGTTTCCACCTCGTCAGTCGAAAGAGGCAGTGGAGCGTGGCTAGCAATATCATCATGTCTAATTTCGTTCAAAAGGGTCTCGCCGCTATCAGTTTTGAAGCCAGTAGGCGCAAGTCACCTATTTTAAAAGCAGAAACAAGTTAGTATCAATGCATGATGGTCTGTTGAAAGAGATCTGCTATGATTCACCTGCAATCATGCTGCAAAGCACCTCGTGCTCAAATCCAATGCCTCGAAGCTGGATAGTCTTCTGTGTTGCTTCTTCGGCTTCGCTTCGATCAGAGCGTCCCTAACATCGTCCGGAAACGTGAGATTTCCTGTGCGGAAGCAGACACCTACATCGCTGAGCCCCTTGTTTCTTTGTACAATTCATAGTCGCGCATAATACGGTCGAGCTTGGACTTGTATTGCTCTGCCACAAGCATCAAAGGTTTGTACAACGAGCAAGCGCGAACTAAGTTATATCAAAAGATCAACTTCACCTTTTTTGAGCGTCCGCTTGTGCTTCATGTTCAGCGCTGCAGTCATTTCGCTCCATCGCCTTTGACTTCAGACCTTTGTCCATTGTGAATGGGGGATCGTCACGGGCCTTTGCATACAGGTCAAGCAGGTCGAACTCCTCGTACACAGCCCACGACGCTCGCTGCTGATCCGTTGTCACGGCGGGCTGCTTCCCCGAATCCTTGATTTTCTTCGAGACAACCCTCGTTGGCTTCTTCTTCGCAAAAGCAACTTGCTTCGTCATGGTAGTGTGCTATCGCCGGCTGAGCTTCTTGTAGATGCAGGGAAAAAGAAGACTGACCCATCTGGCAGCGGCGGGGAGCGTGGTGATGTCACTACGCCAAAAGGAAAATAATGCCGTGCTTCGCCCGGAAAGCTCTGGATATTTATGACAGGGGATATGACCTCTTCTTTTGATTTCAGACTAGCGCTTACAACGGTTGATCTTCTTCAATAACATGCAAGCGGTTGCTTTCTCGCAATGCGTTCTCGCTTACGGAGGGCACTGAGAATGTCCATACTCTTTTTTAAATATATGGTAGCATGAAATCTCAAGCCGAGCGAGATGTATGTTCTCGGTTGCGAGCCATGGGCTTCACCCTGTGCCAGATCGCCGATGCATTGGTCGTCTGTGTACGCACTGTGCAGCGTTGGCTAAAGGGTGGATCCAGAGCAGCTCGACCTCTCAACCGAGACTCTCGTCGGAAGCTATCAAGTGAACAAGAGGAAGCAGTCGTTGATTTCTTTCAGAGCAAGAACACGAGTCGGTTGTGCGACGGAGTGGCTTTTCTAGCGCAGGTGTTCAGTGTCAGAGTCTCCGTTCGAACGCTCGGTAGAGTACTGAGGCGCTACCATCTCTCGTTCAAGAGAGCGGCGTCCGCATACCACGAGGCCGATCTTGCCCGTCAACAGACTTTCCTCTCGCAAATATCTTGCTGCTCGGATACATCCTGGATCGCACTGGATGAAGCAGCTTTCTTCCTCAATCATTCACGCAAATACGCCTGGAGTAAGCGAGGACGACCGGCTGTTGTAGTACGACCGAGTGCGAGGGGAAAGATGCACTCGTTGATCTTGGCCACGTCACCGGATGGCGTGGTCGACTGGCGACTCATGCAGGGCTCGGTGACCTCTCCTCGCTTCCACGCCTTCCTCGGCGGGTTACCAGACAACACAAGCGTTCTCTTGGACAATTGCGCAACGCATCACGCGTCGCACGTGTTGCGGAAGCAGAACCTCACCACGATCTCAGAAGTGGCCGAGTACAAACAGATGTCTTTGGCGTACTTGCCGCCCTACTCACCCCAGCTGAACCCCGTCGAGCTCTGTTTCAACTTCATTCGCAAGTACGTGAACCGAAGCGCTCCTCGAACCCTGGACGCGTTACACTCATGTATCCAGCTCGCGGTTCAAGGTCTCACGCCAACTGTTTGTCGAGGGATGTTCGCAAAGTGCTTGCGGATTGGACAAACGGAATGTTGCAGTTGATCGTACAAACAGTAATACGAAAAATAACTGGTGGGGGATTTTTGTCGCCGGCCGGAAGCGAAATGACTTTCACATTCCATCTTTCGTACGATGACGCGCAAGCGCAAGAAAGACGACTACCCGGACGACTGGGATGTCGTGGAGGAGAGTCAAGACCCCGACGCGATGTTCCCGCCGTTCGAGACCGTGGCCGAGACGCAAGATCCGGATGGAGACGAGGAGAAGACTGAAGACAACGACGACGTGGAGACTGTCATCCAAGAGCTCTCCCAACTGCCAATACCTTCACAAGAGCTGGCACCCCCGCCGACATATCAAGTGAAGGAGAGCACAAAAAACATCCACTCCAGCGTGATTTGCAAGCTCACCCGCGTTTGCAGACTGCCGTGGCTGGTCGAGGAGATCAAGCGAGTCTGTGTGGTCATGAAACAAGTCCAGCTGGAAGGCTGGCATCTGGCCAACCTACACGTCCTGCGTTGTCTGAAGGAGAACGACGAGGTTCCTGCGATTGAACAGATGTTCTTCTATCGCTGCTGCGTTGCTTCACTGGGAAATATCGAGAGGCGGGATCGACCGAAGGCAACGACAAAGTATCCATCGTCTCACAGGACTTGCCAGCAATATTGGGCAGGTCGTGAAAGGATGACCTCCTACCAGTCGGAGGTTATTGAGAACGCTACTGACATGGTCAATGAAATTGCCAAGCTCATGTCCATCAACGCCCTCAACATGATCGCCCTGCACTTCCGGAGACGTCTGCACCAGTACATTCGGTTCAAGTACGCGGAAGAGGGCAAGCTGGAGCTCCCGTACAGGCAGACAAAGAGACTTGTGGATAGCTGTTATCGTGTGAAGGCGGTACCTGAAGAAGACGACGACGGCAACCTCACGGGCAAGATGGTCAAGGTGTGGACGGAGTGGGATGAGACCAGTGACCCAATCGAGAAGGAGTTACGCGAGTGGTTGGAGATCGTACCATGGCAGTGGCAGCTGCGTGCAAACAGCGCCCACTTTCTCCGCAAGCTATGGGATATGCTGACCTTCATGGAGAAGTTTGTGGCCGAGCATCCGAGCCATAAAGGAGCCAGAGTGTACTCCTTGTTGCCAGTCTCGACCTCGTATCAAGCCGCCTACGTCAAACTTAATGGGTCGACCCTGTCTGGTCTCTTTGCTCGTTTGATACACGAACCCAAGGTCAAGGAGTTCATGGAAACCGAGTTGCCGGATGTTGATAAATTGCCGTTTGAGAAGAAGACATTTCAACAGCATCGAAGCGAAATCCTGCGTAAGGTGTTCAACATCGACCAGTTCGAGACACGGAACCGCAGGTTTGCTGACGAAATCAAGACTAATGGCTACGGGGCGTCAATCACCATGATACGACCTGTAACTACGGTCTCTGTCGTCGTGAAGAAGCAGGCGCCAAAGAAGAAACAAAAGAAGAACGACGGCACCGCAACTCCTGCCATTAACAAGAAAACCAAGAAGAAGGCGAAGACCCCAGAAGAGATCGCGGAAGAGGACACGTTTGCCAAGGAGTTGTTCAAGCTTGGTCCAGGGTACTTGCCTGACGTGTTCATCGGCATCGACCCCGGGATGCGGTCTCTCGTCACTGCCGTGTCGGTTGGTCACATCCCGACTCGTACACGTCGTCGATCCGTCCACCGACGACATCAACGCGCTAGAACACGTCGAAGAGAGAGGAAGGAGCGAGTCACGGAGATCTCAACGCGTGAGTACCGGCACCTGGCTCGCATGAATGACTTCCGTTTCTACAATGAAAACCTCAAGAAGCGCGAGTCGTGGTATGCTGGAGTCGTTCACGCCATGCCCTCGTTCAAGACTGCGAGCTACGACGCTTACTGGAGCCATCTTCAGTTCTTCTGGATGCACTTGCGGTTCCTGCTGGTGTTCAGTGCGGAGCAGTCCTTCTTACGATGGCGTTTCACCCAGGACCGCGCCAAGATGAAGGCGTTGGATACACTGGCTCAACGCCTCGTACCCAAAGCCAGCAAGCAAGTATGCATCGCCTACGGAGACTGGAGTCGTAGAGATGGCATCAAGGGTCATGCCACGGGACCGGTCAAGGGGTTCGTGGAGGCGTTGAAGAGACGTGCTACGGTGGTTCCAATGGACGAATTCCGGACGAGCATCACGTGCTCCTGCTGTCACCAGCGCCTCAAACAGGCCAGGCTGTTCATGAAGATGAAACGGAAGAAGGACGAAGTGGACGTTCGATCAAAGGCACGGCCGTCCAAGAAGGAGGTCAAGGAGATCGCGGAGATGCGAAAGTTCCGGAGCCCCAAGCTGACGGACAAGAAGATCGTGCTCAAGTGCACCAGGAACGTCTTGCGCTGTACCAACAGTCGATGCAAGGCCAACTTCTGGAACCGGGACGTCAACGCCTCGAGGAACATGCTGGAACTGCTTCGGAGCGGGCTAAAGGGGAAGCGAGGAGCAACGCGACTGAAAGCGTTTCGACGCGGACAGTAGTCGAGAGAAAAAAAACAAGTGTCTGGAAAGACTTGCAGCGTACGCGCCGCAGGGTTCCGTAGCCAGGCACATACAAATATTCGTAGCATAGGGAAACCAGTAGGACATTCTCAGTGCTCTTCGTAATAATCTACAATCTTCTGAACTCTTTCATGCGTCCGCACCCTCCTTTCCACTCATTGCTTGTATGACCAAGTGCCGCAAAATTCCCCCTCTTCAGACTGCTGACATGAGCGATATGGGGTAAGGAATAAGAGGCCCATTGCTCGGATTGATATTCTGATAAATGGGGGGGCATTCTTAGTGACTCCAATAATAATAAAAAATTGATTTCTCCTCAATCGCCGCCTTGATATCCGATCTCTAGCGGGAAACGGAAGGTTCGGCTGATGATGATCACCCACGGGAGCGAGGTATTTTCTGGGCTCTTCAGCCGGGAGAAGTTAATGTTGGTTGCGATGATGAACGTGTCAATCTCGCTGATGATGATACCGCGCGGATCGTTGATCTGGCTCAGAAACTCTCCGTTCGCCGCGTCGTCCCGCGTGGATAGATTGCTGATCGCGATAACATCGCCCGAGGAGAGGCCATGCGGGACCCCGAAGACAATTCGCCCCTCTGTAGAATTGTAGTTGAACGACACCGGCCGCAGCCGATCGGGAGCAAACGCAATCGGGTACACGGGATCGTTGAACCGCAGCGTCAGGTCCTCCACCACGCGCAGTGGGGGTGAGAACTTACAGTAGTCGTTGACCGGGATCAGCTCGACCATTGGGGAGTCCGGGTGCTTAGTGGGATCGTATGAAAACACGAAGTGGTAGGTGTCTTCGTGTGAGAGGATGCCGTTGCTGCGGAGCCCTGTGAAGGTCAGTGTGATCTCGTTGGTGCAGTTTCGCTGGCGGAGTTCGGCGTTGTACGGCAGCATGATTCGAGGGATCTTAAAGTACGTGACCATGGTGGGGATCTCGTTGGCCACAACGTGTCCGTCCACCTCGACGACCTGCGTATGGCGTGGGGATACTCTGAACTCAAAGTCTGCGATGCTATCTTCTGTGCCCGACAGCTTCTTCCTCGAACGCGAGTCGATGTACACGCTCATGGCCTTGCTCGCCACTGTCGGCATATGCTGGCTAATCCAGGCCGTCAGCAAACTGAACTCAACGTGCGGCGTGGAGGCAATGGTGTCGGACCGCTGACCCACGCTCCTGGCGTACGCCTCAAAGTCAAAGGGTGCCTCGCTGAGTGGCGGCTTCGCTAGCGAGGCCGTGTACATACTGGCGACCGCTGCATTGCGCGCATCCTTATTTGGGTAGGTCATTGAACGGAAGTCCAGGCCATTGCAATACCACGACACATTGCGGATCAGTGTGGGGTCGGTCACGGGCACGTCGAGCTCGGCGGACACCCTCTTGATGACGGATACATAATCTTCGGCGTTCATCGTATTATTATTGGGGTCACTGATCCTATCCTGTTTTTTTCCAGAATATATACTTTTCTATGAAAACTCAAGACTCAAGCCGAACCAGGAACGTCTTGCGCTGTCACTGCAAGGCCAACTGCTGGGTCCAGGACGGGAATGCCACGAGGAACATGCTGGAACTGCTTCGGAACGGGCTGAAAGGGAAGCAAATGAAAGCGACCGAGGGCGTTTCGGCAAAAAAGTGTCTGGAAAGACTTGCGGCGTACTCGCTGCAGGATTTCGTAGCCAGGCACATACATATATATATTCATGGCATAGGGACGTTCTCAGTGAGCGAAGAATAATGAGCAGGCGATTATCGCGACGATCATAAAAGCCGAGGCGACCACCGTACCCTTCTCGGACATGGCTCCGCTCGGGGTGGTAGCTCCGTCGAACCGCTTCAACACGGTGTCCGCAAACATCTCAGTGTGAAGAAACAGAAACGTCAGCCATAGCACGATGAGCATGCGAGCATCCAGCTTCGCCATCATGTTGAGTTGAAGGCCTACCAAGTCGTCGCGATCGCGAGAGCGAGCACATCTCTCCTCGTTGGAGGGGGGCATGGCCACATCATTGACTAGAACTTGGGCAGGTTCGCCCGGATTATCGACGAGTCGCTCGCGGTCCGACATTATATATATATATATATTAAAAAAAAATAATACAGTCCATGGACTCGGACACGTTCTTCGGATGTGCGGTGGTTCCGCTGGAACTGACGCTTGTCCCCTGGTGGTTGCTTACCTTTGGCGTCATCGCACTGCTGTTGTGGTGGTTCCCGAAGCCAGGTTTGTGCCAGTGTATGAACAGCGGCGAGCCGTTTTTGCAGAAAGAGAACTTCAAGCGCATTCGCGCAGGCAGTAATAACTCGTACAAAGTCCACGAAGACCTGTCACAGCCCGTTCTGGCGGCCGAGACACTCGATCTTCTCAACGCGAAGGCCACGGCGCTGATTGCAAACATGTACAACCGCTATATTGTGGATCCAGCGGGACTGAGCCAAATCGCACCGGCATTTCGCGAAACTGTGAGGAAAGGCATTGCTGCCATGCAGGATAACTTCGTGACCGCGAACCTGGAGGAGAACATCCCGTCGCGGTCGGGTGGCGATACCTCCTACGTAATCGACAAGGGGGATATCTTCGCAGTGTGCCTACGCGACCCGACCAACGGAGACCGGGTGGACTCGGACATGAATACGCTCACCTTCGTGATGATTCACGAGCTCTCGCATCTATTTACGCCGACGTACGGCCACGACCAGGCCTTCTGGAACAACTTCGGTTTCGTACTGTCTGAGGCCGTGAGACTGGGTATCTACCGGCCTGTGGATTATCGCACTTCGCCCACGCTGTACTGCGGGATGACGGTGGCGTACTCACCGCTGTACGATCCGTCTGTACCGAGCTTTTATTATGGAGGTCACTGAGATTGCAGGAGAGGACATTCTCAGTGACCCCAATAATAATACAAAAACGCAGGAGCACACCCTGCCAAAACCACTCCTTGGTTTCTTGATGTTTCCAGTGCATGCATGATTTTTCTGTGTTTTTTACAATAATGAACGTGAATTTTTTTTCTTTTTTTTGTTTAATATGTAGGAAACCACACAAATGCTCCCTCTGTATCCGCAGTCGCGCGCATACACTCCCCCCTGGTGATTACCAATCCAACTAAGGGATGGTAGCTTTATTACGTATCTGCTCTTGCGCATTGGGGACCTCATCCCCTCCGCACATGAGTATACGCCAAGACTGTCTAGAATAGAATTCCTTCTGTGTCTTAGCATATGGCGTTTATTGTCGTAAGCTACCATCGCAATATGAAGGACTGGGTTATCACCAAGTGATAGTGTTGAGGCACACCACTGCAAGTGACGTAGTGGAGCTGTCGAAGGTACTTATTCCTCGATCTCGATGAGATCCTCCTCGGCGCTTGAACCGTCATCAACAAGTTCCGATGGACATTCTTCCGTGTCCATCGGCTCTGAGTCGACGCTTGAACGGTCGTCGTAGATACTTAGTACCTCCGATGTTACCGAGGCGGCATGATCCGAGAAACTTTCAACAGTACTCAGAGCAGTCTCGTGGAAACTTAGTACATCCGACGATGTTACCGAGGCGGCACGAACCGAGAAACTTTCGACAGTACTCGGAGCAGCCTCATGGAAACTTAGTACCTCCGATGTTGCCGAGGTGCGGCGACGTTTTTGCCGATCTCGTAGACGGGCCGACCTCCGCAAAGGGACCGGCGGGACTGGCGGGGTAGCCGGGGTCGGCGACACATCCGCCTGAACGACATCCGCCTGAACGTATCCCTCCACCATCGTCTGCATCAGCATTCTGCGCATGCGCTCCATCGTGGCGATTCGTTCTTCGAGAGGTTTGCAGAGGGCGGCGTTCTCACTCAATATCCCATTGGCAAACGTTTCACACCAATCCATGAAATGGTCCTTCCAAAACTCGACGCGCTCCCTTTGATTGGTTAGAACACGGTCAATGTCATCGCGACTGCTCGGGTTGCCGATCAACTCATTCCTTATGATGCCTTCGGCATGCTCATGCATTTTCCACGTAGCATAGGTCCCAGGAATCCAGTCTGGATACTGTTCCGCGACTATCGCGTTATCAACAAACATGACATGTACTTCTTCGGCCGTAGTGTTTAAGGCGTTGCTTGAGTGGCACGTTTCCAACTCCCTGTTCAACCCATCTAGGACCCCATCGATGTCGTTGAAACAATCGCCGCTCATCTCATCGCAGTAAATCTTCGTCGGATACATAGTGCGTTGGAGCGGATTGGGTATGCGCAAGTCCGCCTCATCGAAAGTCATGTTAGCGGGAGTGACCACCCTCATTGTAGTAGCGGCAATGAAGGGCTTGGGCAGGACGTTTTAGCGGCGTCCAATACTAAGACCAATGGAATGTCGATTTTGTGTCCGCAAGAAAGCCGAAAAACAAAACAGGCGCGCCTCCTGTCTCGAGAAGGCTCGAAGTCACAATCAAGTGAGTGATAACACTTGGGCGCGAAACAACATTACATGCATTTTTTCTGGATTAAGAAGGTTGTAAACGTATCTTACATCTACATGTTGGCTAAGTCAGCGGCATCGGCGAAGCCAGTGTAGCCAGTTTCGGTGAAACCAGCCGCACGGACTTCGCGCAGGGCATTCCAGCACTGTCGGATTGCTTCAGCTGTCTCGAGTTGAAGATTGGCGTTTTCCGCCAGCTCCTCCGCGACATTGGCGACGTCGGCGGGTGGTATCGCCATCTCCTCCCGGCTTCCTTGGGCATTAGCGAGTTTCCGCTCCATCTCCTCGAGTTTCCGCTCCACCTTCTCGAGCTCCTCCTTCGCATTCCCCTTGATTTCCAATCGATAAATCGCTTCTGTCAGCAGATGCATCTCCTGGAACTGCTCGGGCAAGAGCACGTTACCGTGTCGCTTGGAGACCTCTGCCCTTGGGTCGGGCCAAATGTAGTACGAGTCAACAAGCGGGGAGTTGTTCTGCTTCTCTAGTTGCTCAGAACGCACCTCGGCCTGGTTCCTGTCCTGTTGAGCGGCTTCTTCGCTCTCCAATAGGATGCGCATGAGATCGACCTTGATCTCCATCAGATCTTTGTGATACTTATAGTCATCCAACACCCTCTGGAAATCAGTGCCAGCAGCGAATCTGTCTTGTAGCAGTTTCTGCTGATTGCATAGATCTACCAGCTCGCCGAGCTTCTGCTCCCGAAGCTCTTCGAGATCCTGAATAAGCGTAGAGTCCATGGTGGCAAAAGTAGCTGAGATTTACGATGATATTATCACTTTTTTCATGGTCGATTTTGACCTCGAAAAAGGATATAGTTCACGCGGCACTGAAAATGTCCTATCCTACAATATCCAGGTCTTGGCATTGCAATCATCGTGGCCGCAGCGTAGCACTCTGTAGCACGTCTTGTTGAGCAACCAGCCGTAGAAAGCCCTCCACCCTCTTTGGACTGCTGATATGAGCGATATGGGGTAAGGAATAGGTTCATTGTTCGGATTGAGTTTTCATATAGAAAAGTATGTATTCTGAAAAAAACAGGATAGGACATTTTCAGGTGACCTCCTCGGTAAGTACCGCCGAGCGGCGAGGCGACTGCAATAATAAACGCTTCAGACCTTCAGTTATTTGCTCCAAGTTCACAGCAGCCGCTCGGGTCCCGTCTTCCAGGTGCGGCGTCGAATGTACGGCCGTCGGCCAGTAAACCTCGACCGGTCGCGCTGCATTAGCGGCGACTTTTTTGCCGCGACGCCGCGACTAGGCCGCCGGTATCGGAAAATAGAGCTTGGCGGCTGGCGCCATGGCGGACGGAACTCCTCTCAATATATATATGGCGATGATGGTCATGAAAAGGTGGAGAGGTTTCATTTGCAAAAAAAAACAATTGTAATATATAAAATGATACACCCAGTAAATGACCGGAACTTTGTCCTGCAGACCATCGATAAGCGCACACTGAAGCTAGGGCCAGGAAGGTTGCTGATCCTGCTCATCAAATCAAACAACTGCACCCACTGTCGAAACTTCCTCCCTGTGTACCAAACCATCAGCGAGGAGTTCGGTGATGTGCACTTCCTTGTACTCGACGCAAACGAAAGCGCTGGCATGTTGCAGCAATGGAATGATTTGGCGAACCCTGCATACACGATCACGCACTATCCGACGTTAGTCGCGTACGACATTGATGGCATGCCCTTGAACGTTCTCCAAGATCGCGATAGGTTGCGTGAAATGTTGTCTTGATCAAGTGGTCCGTGGCTGCAACCGGCAATCCCTGAGAATATCCACCCTGTTTTTTTTTCAGAATATCAATCCGAACAATGGGCCTATTCCTTACCCCATAGCGTTTGTATCTCATATCAGCAGTCCGAAGAGGGGGAATTTGCCGCACTCTCAACGAGACGTGCTACGCCGCGATGATTGCAATGCCAGCTACTGAGACCGCGACGTGAATGCGGCGAACAACATGCTGGGGCGCGGACGCATGAAAGAAATTCAAAAGATTGGAGATAGGAAAGTCTCCAGCCATGTTAGACCTGGATACTGCAGGAGAGGACATTCCCAGTGACCCCCAGCATAAAATTGCTAAAATCGGAATGATAAATATCTCATTTCTGATCGCGATGAGTTTTACTAACATCCCGAACAACCAGCGCAACGACCGCTTAATCAGCGTGAACTATGCACCAATCTCTGGACGCTCGACCACTCCAAGTCAAGTCGCCCATCAAGATGGATGGGACTGGGTTCCAGTACCGACTCAAGAAGGATCTCAAGGTGGATGGGACTGGTTTCCAGTACCGACTCAAGAAGGATCTCAAGATGGAACTCAAACCCGTCCGATTTGTATCGGAGACTCAAACTCAGACGACGACGATGTGGAACAGCTCCTTTGTCCGATCTGCTTGGATGAGGTCAAAAACCCACGGTGTCTTCGCTGGTGCGAACACATCTTCTGCGCGGCGTGTATTTGGCGGTGGATCATGGAGGCTTCCAGTACTGAGGATGCCCCCTGCCCTGTCTGTCGCCGAGCGATTTAAGATGGGTTAGCCAGTCCCCCCCTCGCGAACTTGAAGAACCTGGAGGTGGTTTTAGCAGGGCACGCGTAAATGCTCTGATTTTTTTGAAAATTATTGCGGAGGTCACTGAAAATGTCCTATCCTGTTTTTTTTTCCAGAATATCAATCCGAGCGAGATGTATGCCGAACAATGGGCCTATTCCTTACCCCCATATCTAATATCGGCAGTCTGAAGAGGGGGATAATTTGCGGCACTTACAACGAGACGTGCTACGCCGCGATGTTTGCAATGCCAGCTACTGAGACCGCGACGTGAATGCGGCGAACAACATGCTGAAGCGCGGACGCATGGAAGAATTCAAGATTGTAGATTAAAAAAACGTGGAGATGGGAAAGTCTCCAGCCAGGTTAGGCCCCTTTAACGGTTCGGCGAGTCGGGGTGCTTTGTCAAGTGCGAGGCTAGATAAATTGAAGCAACGACACTAAATACAGATAGTGCTAGGGATGCAATGGCAATGTCCTTGTCTTTCTTGCTGCTGTCACTTTTAAGCTTGTCGTATTGAAGACCCCAGAAAATACACAGTACCGCGCAGACTAGCACCAGCAGCACCGCTGCGATTTTTGCAAATTTGGCAGACATGATTTCGGATGCGAAGAAGACAACTCTTTTACTTATATGCTTGCAAACAAATTTTTTAAATATTATTTTATTAGTCACCGAGAATGCCACCCTGTTTTTTCCAGAATATCAATCCGAGCGAGATGTATGCCTGCGCCTCCGAGCAATGGGCAATTTCCTTACTTCCATATCGTGGCCGTTTGTATCTCATGTCAACAGTCTGGGGGAAGTGCTTTTGCTGCACTTGGCCATACAACCATTGAGTGGAAAAGGAGGGCTTACTCTCTACGGTGGTGGCTCGTTCTCAATCCTCCAGCTTTGCCATGGCGCGCAAGCGAAAGAAGATCAACTACCTGGACGAGTGGGATATTGTCGAAGAGAGCCAGGAGACCCTGACGAGTGGACGCCTCCTTTCGAAACTGTGGCGGAGACGCAGGACCCCGAGGTGGACGCAGTCTCGGACGCTGTTTCCCGCATCCAAAAAAATAATAAAGCAACGAATTATTTATTTTTATCGCGTTTTAATTACCCCTGGATGTAATATATCAAAAGCCCGATTGGCTATCCGATTCTCGTAGCGGCGCCAACTCTCCAATAGTTTTTAGTCTAAATGTCGACTGGTGGTATTTTCACGCTCGTGTCGAACGATGGGCGCATGGATGCGCTCCTGCTGGCTAATCAGCTGTTGCGTGACAACATTGCGGCAGTGAAAGCGGCTCGTGCCGCCAACCAGGAGGCGGATACTAACCCGTCCCTGGCCGACTTGGAACGAACCCACGTCCTGTTCGTGAACGCACACTACAAACCGTACGTTGCCATTGCGTTCCAGTACTTCAAGGTGTCCGCCAACAACGTTACCCTCGGATCGGAGGTCGCCATCTCCATTCCGCAGTACGGCGACTTCTTTGCCGATATGGTCGCCAACGTCATCATCCGAGCCCCCACCACCTCCCTGACGCGCGGCACGAAGAGTCTCATGGCATCGGACGTGACCCTGTATCGCCACTGCGACTACCCGGGTGAGCGCATCTTCGACGAAGTGCGGTTCGAGGTCAACTCTAACCCGATCGACTCGTACACCAGCGAGTCATACGTCATTCACCGCCAGCTGCACGTGCCCACGGACAAGATGGTCGCCTGGAACCGCTGCATGGGCCAGGAGGCGCCCTACACCGGCGTGGCCCCCGTTCCCGACGCCAGCGCCACCAGCGCGCCCATCACGGCTCGTGTGAAGCACCAGGTGTTTGACGGCTATCAGACCTGGAAGCCCGCCCACAAGGACCTGAACCTGTGGGTCCCGCTGCTGTTCTGGTTCAACACTGACATCAGTCTCGCCTTCCCCTCGGTCTCAGTTCCCTACGGGCAGCGCTTCATCACATTCCGCCTGACGCAGATGCAGAACCTGTACCACCAGATTATCAACCCCGCCTCCCAGGCCGATGACGCTACCAACCCGACGCTGTCCACGCCGCAGATCTCCACGTTCGACCTGTACATCAACAACATGTTCGTGCTGCCGGAAGTGCACGATATCTTCATCGACCGCGTGGCCTTCACGCTCGTGCGTGTGCACCGTCGTCAGACCCAGAACCTGAACAAGAGCTCGGACAGCATCCACCTGGTGCAACTGAAGTGGCCGATTGAGACACTCACGTTTGGGTTCCAGCCGACGGCTAACCGCGTAGCAAACCCGCTCCGCGTGGCGTTCGGCACGCAGGACGGCACCGTGTCGAGCCACATGGAGGATTGGCACCGCTTCTGCGCTGTAACGAACACCACGCTCCAGGACGGCGCAGTGACTGGTGCTGGTGCCATGAACATCAAGTACGAGACGGCACACATCACCAAGTTGCAGCTGCAGGCGCACTCGGTGGACTTGTTCTCGGAGTTCCCGGCGCAGTTCTTCAACTCTTACATTCCGTACCAATTTGGCGGGTCAGGAATCACAGCGCCCACGGATCCTGGTTTGTATTTCTATAGTTTTGCATTGCATCCGACTGCATACCAACCCTCGGGTCATTTCAACGTGTCCCGGGCGCGCGAGCTGTACCTTAACTACACATCCTCGTTTATCGCCTCCGACACGGATCATACCGCCACATTCTTCGTGCAGGCAAAAGCCATTAATTTTATCTTAGTGTCAGAAGGAAGTTGCAGTTTGCGATTAGGTGTTAGTCGCAAACAGGGGGCTATGATGTCGCAAGGCATCTGCAGAAATGCATTCATGAACCAACATGAAGTAGTGCTACCCCCTAGTCCGTCTATGATCGGTCTTGTTTATTAAACGAGTGGTTATAGATAACGAACACGACAGTGTTTGTGCGGCGTATTATATACGCCAGGGCGACATAAGTGAAAACGGTCAAAGGTATACCCAGCAATGGGGTGCAAAGACCGTCGGTGGCAGCTTAACCGCTGCAATCGCTATCGACTGGGTCACTTATGGGTCTTTCATGATGAAGGGCTTAATGTACAGTCAGTTCAACACAAGTCCGTAACCACGGGTACGAGTGTTGCTTTGTGTGATCGAATGAATTGAAAATTGAAATTCGGGAAGCATGAGGGCGTATCAAGTTGATACAGCGAAGAAACGACTCCACCTAAACAAATTTCTGCACTGTTATCAAAATATCAGAGAAAAGTGTTTACAAATTTATTTTTTTTCCTGCGTAATTACGACTTTTTACGAAAGTTGCAGTTGGCAGAGAACGTACATCCGAAAAGCCTAAATCAAACTCGACATCATTCATTTTTCAAGTTATTAGTACTCTAAGAATTGCTTCGTCAGCGGAGCCATCAAGTAAAGCTGCTTTAACGTTGTGACTCGAGTGACAGCCACGTAAAACGATGAACGTTGAGGGGTTCGACATGTTGGATGTCGGAGAGGCGCGAGAATCATATTGTCTACGGTGAGGCCTTGACACTTCTCGGTTGTTAGCGAGTATGCAGGTAACATAAGGACTTGCGAAATATCGAGAGAACGATCGTTTTTGCATCTTGATGCTGACACCTCTTTCTTTCTTTTTGCAAATCGGAATAACCCCCGACGGCAATGAAGCAACGAACGGATAGGAGGCATAATCCTTCAGGCGAACAAATACAATATCAGGAGGAAGTGACTGATAGTGTGCTTCCACGCGATTTGACACGCTGATTCGTGTATCATCATCCGTTGCTGTGGTGAAGGCAACAACAGTACCAATAGAGTCATTTGCCAGCTTTAAGATCGGGGAAACATTTCTTGTGCATTGTACTGTCGATCTAATCGCAATTTCCAAGACCATAGGCATCCTTCCCGCTTTATCATCCCGAATGCACTCCAACGACTTCCGTTGGGAGCGTCAGTGGATGTCGACCCCTGGTTACTGCCGCCGGAAAGCAATGCGAAGGGACCTTAGCCTCCCGGCAGATGCTCGAATCGCAGATGCGTTAAACTCGACACGAAGAGTGTTTGAAGTAACAATGATGGGTCAATAGCCTTTCGAGGCAGCATGGTCTGAGTTCAATTATCTTCGTGTGCCACTTTGTGAACGAGATCAATGTCCGCTTGATAATAGTTTCCAACGCGCGATTTATCCAAAATGGTTTTCCAGACAGGATCACGTTGATGGCGCATGTTCTCCGTTAAAATAACAACCCAATTCAACGCTTGATATGTTTTAGTCCCGCAAACACGATTCAAATACTCTTGAGAGTCCTTGTTGGGACGTCTACCGGGAGATAAAACACTATCGCTAGCCAATAATGCAGGTTGGCCTGCGACAGGTAGCTGCTGTAGCCAATCTCCAACCAAAAGAACATGAATCCCACCGAATACTTTGTCTGGGTATCCCAGGGATGCATCTATCTTACCGAGAATGCCGACATCACACGTGGATATTCGTCTAGAATGAGCAATCTCAGCTTTGCGAATCGCTCTATCTGTTCTGTCGTCGGTGTCCACCAGGATCCTGGCCAGCAACAGGAGGGCGACGGTAGGAAAGGTTCGGGTGTTATCTTTAGTGCGACACGAGCATGTACCGACATCCAAGACCTGCCAAGGACGCTGCAAATGTTCCTCTTGGCCGACTGGGGATAACTTTCGCGTTTGGTTGCACGAATGTTGCTCTAGGTCGACTGGGTAAACATTCTCGTGCGGTCGCACGAATGTTGATCTAGGCTGACTGGGTCAACATTTACCTATTTTGGATGCAATCTGACAGATTATCAGTTGTTTCGTCCCTATGAATTAGAAAATCCCGCTTTATTCTCTGAAAATCGGGTTGCCCCCCCCCCCCCCCAATTTCCAGGATGAAGCAGATAATGGCGTTCTAGCGCGAAAACGTCATCTCGCGGATTTCGTGTTAGCGACTTTCATTTTCCCTCGATCAGGAGTAGGTATTAAACATTACATCAATTGTGCTTTTCACTCTTTTTTTCTAAACGGACCGAAAATACTATGGCCGTGTTCGCGACGGGTAGATAATGATGCTATTTGAGGAGAAAATGGCGCTGACGCGGACACTGAAGGAAGTGGCCGAGCTGCCACTGGACAGGATATTTCGAGCTGAGACAGAGAACGACGAGCTGCCGCTGACCCACAGACACTGGTGCGGACGCGAAGGAGCACCAGCCTGGACGTGGTGGTCGCCTGCTACGCGATCCAGGCTTCCCAGCGGTGGCCGACTTGCTGCTGGACACTAATGTGGATGTGGTGGTCACCTGATTGCGCGTCACCGCGCGAACGTGGTGACCGAGATCGTGCAAGAGGCCAGCAACACTGGCTTCGACGTGGTGGCTAGGCTGGCGCTTCTGCTGTAGGCGTACGAGTAGTGCAAGACCGTAGATAATGCTCACACCCTCACGTAAATGTATAGAGACGTTAAGGCTGACTTCCAACTACATTCTACCTTCAGTTCGCGCGCCATATTTCAACGGACGCCGAATGGCTGATGGCACCGCACTCTGTGTATCGGACAAAACCGAGAAGTTGCTGCAACGAAGCGAGCTTTCGGCATTGTGCTTAGCCCTCGAGCTAACACAAGTTTCGCCGTTTCTTCAAACAGGAAAAAATTATCGTATACAATAGTAGCTCCAGACGTAGGAGCCTGAGTAGATAGCAGTGCGTCGCGCACATCAGCCGCTGTCATGGCCACCTTGTGAAGTAGCGGGTAGGCGTCAGTGTGTCGCTGCATATGCTGCACGGCGAGCGAGCATAGGTCAGCGCGTACCTCTATACCAAGGCACCTGCTGACCTTCGTAATCAGCGTGACTTGAACCAAAACGTTGCCTATCCAGCGCCGACGTCCAGGAACACATCATCTTCGTCCAGCGGCCCCATCGCGGCAAGCATCGCGGAGACGCCCGACGCCAGCAGTTCGCCCGCGTTGCTTTGGGTCTGCCCGACTCCTGGCGAATATCATTCGCCGTGATATCGCTGAACACGGTCGCCAGTACGCTGCTAGCGTCCAGAGCTGTTATCAGTGCCACGGACTGCACCACCGGTGCAGCCGCAGGCGGATCCTTTTCAGCAATTGCCGATCCCCGTTTTGGCGTCTGCGGCACTGGTGCCCTAGCTGACGGCGATGGTTGAGTCGGCAGCGAGTGCCTGGACCCAGCAGGAGGAATGCACACCCCCGACGACAGCACATGACGCCCTGGTGCAGATCCACTGAAGAAGCAGATAGGGAAATCTTTGACCGTCTTGCCGTAGGTTCGCTTGAGAGCTGCGAGGCGCACCCGCAGCTGCTTAGCCGTCCGATTGGAGTTGGCCATACGCCGGGCCACGTACTCCCACGTCACCCAGATGCCCTCCTTTTCAAACTCATGCACGATCTGTACTAACTGTTTGTCTTCCCAGTCCAGGAAGCTGGTGCGCATTCCGGCGTGTCACTTGATTTGATTATGGCCACACGGTCGCTTTGTGGTGTATGTGTCTTGCTCTTTGTATAGCCTGCAAGACTGGCGCTGAGTGGCTGAGACGGAGGGGGTAATATAGAATCAATCATGTGATCCCCGGTTTATGGCCGTAAATCAGGTGATTCCGGCGACGTGGCACAATACTTTACGAGCCAGATCTCCGCACACGCCTGTATCCTCGAATCCGATTGGCAGAAACAAAAGACGATAGCACCGACAGGCCCTTCTACCGCGAAAGGGTTAATCTTTTGAGAAAAAGAGCCAATGTTATAATGTACTGTATGTAGTATGGATACGTTGTCGCCGTACTCTCCAGGCAACAATGTACGTTGACAATTCCCGGCACACCGTATATTAAATTCTGAATTAATAGATCGACTGTTACCAGATCGCCAGGTTTTGTGAGAAGCTCAGCAAACCTGCCAGTGACATCCAGTACTACTACTATATAACAAACCCTGTCATGACAAACTGCTGGACGCTTCAGACCCTCACTTCGGTGTATTCAAGACATAACATGCAAGTAGCTACAAATTTCTCTTCATACGCGCCGTCGTTGCTTACAGACCCAGCCAACCCTGGTCGCTGAAGAAGAAGCCGATCGTTGAGCCGGCCGACAGACCCAAGAACAGACAGAAAGCCATCACGGCACCACCCGACTCACGGTCCTCGGGCTTGAGCATACGTGGCGCGACTCCCATTGTCACCGTCGACAAGAACCCATTCGTAACACCAATAATGAGGTTGAGCACGATGTTGTAAGCGATGGCTCCCATGTCGTCGAATCCGAACGAGTAGAGCGAGGTACCGGCCACGCCCAGGAGCAGCAACGGGATGAAACCCAGTCGAAGGATGGACAGACCCAAGCACCAGTTGCTGGTCAGGACTCTATATACTGCAGCAGTCGTCATGACACGACCGAAGAAATCACCGTAGTTGTAGCTACCAACAATACCAGGAGAGCAGTACCAGTTCTTAGTGACCGAGTGGTTGACAGCAGCGTACGGAGGCTCGAGGTTTCGGTTCGCGGCGCAACCGAAACCAGGGTACACCGACAGCGAGACGAAGAAGACGAGGAACTGGGCCAGCGCGGGGACCCAAATGATGCAGAAAATACGCCACAGATTGCTGCAAGTCTTGCTGAGCGGCAATGTGGCCAAGTTCTCGGCCTTCATCGATTCTTCGTTACGCTTGACTAAGAACTTGACGCACGGGAGATTGTTGAGGCGGTAGTACACGAAGAGCGCCACAATCAATACAACGATGAGGAGACCGAAGAAGAGGTAGAAGCTCAGCTTCGTGGAGTCTCCAGTCTGATGGACACCGCCCACAGCCAGACGCAGGATGGTAAGAAGCGACACATTGACGATGCCAGCTGTACCGTTGCCGATCTGTACGGCTTGGGAGAACTTGGGGATCGGGAAGAGAGCTGCAAACGTGTAGTACGTGGCCTCGGTCAAGGAGTTGCCAAAGCCAATGCACCCGAAGCACACGAGTACCAGGATAGCCCCCGTCTTTTCGTTCGAGAAGTTAATAGCACTGAAGACCATGATCAGAACGGCCATGAGCATAAAGACGCCGTAGCCCACGTGCACTCGGAAGTCCCGCGTGACCGACTTGTCGAACCCAAAGAACATCTGAAGACCTTGTCCAATGACCATCGGCCATGCCGTGCACAGCGTTGTCAAGAACGAAAAGTCCAGGCCCGAGTTGGCGAACTCAACGGTGTAGAAGTCCTGTGCACTCAGACACGAGTAGTAGGCCCACAGTACAGACGCGTTCAGGAACATGAACATGTAGAAAATCTTGCGCTCGTTCTTGATCATATCTTCCCAGATCTCCTGGGGCATACCATCCCGCCCCATCTCGAGACCATCGTCTTCTTGGATATCGGGGATAAACTTGTCGGTCTTGCCCGGCGAATTCATGGTTCTTGGTGCTTGGACCCTGGGAGCTCGAGTTGGAGCTTTTGAAGCCGAACCACACAGATGTTGACCTATTTGATGTCCGGTAAATTGCAGAATGAGCGTACATGTAACAGAGCTCGGAGCTCCGCCACGCGGGATTGGACTGGCGTTTATGTAGACGAATACATGGCCTTGGCAGGTTAATGACCCGACTACCAATAGATCCTCAAGTCAGCCCATCTCCTTACACCTTTGAAAGCTGATGTTACTTGAGTCACACTTCTGGCTATTAAGGTTTTCTCTTCAATATATATAGTAGCTAACGAAATAAATGGTCTACTTATTTTGATTCTTTAAAACGATTCACTGTAATCTCACATGATTTTCATACAGTTGGGACAATTAAACACATAAATCGACGGAATCCCATTCAGAAGTGCCTATCTTGAGGGACGAACGCACATTCAGCTGAGCGGAGAAAATATCCCTATTACTCTCAACTGTAGGGATTTATGCTCGAGTCCAATAACTCGACGCGCTAGTGCGATGTCACGGCTCCGAGAATTCGAAATGCGGGTAACCTAACTGTAGGTAATGACAGCAAGCAGAGACATAATCGCCCATTCCGGTTGGTACTGCAATGCATTCATTTACACCCATGGCTTAGTGCTTCTATTTTTTTATAATAGTAGTGTAGTGCATTCCCCGCGAGTACCTGTGGCCTTCAACATGTATCATGTCATACCAACGCGAGCATCCCTCGCTCTCCACAAGAAGGTCGACAGCATTCGACAAGCTCCTAGATGACGGTACCCAGTTTTGTGTAATGTGCCCACTTAGGAAGACATGGGAATTTTGTATTAGCTAGTAGAGGTTCCTGAATGCAAATATGCGTAGAAGGCGCAGTTTGAACTTCAATTGTGACTTCAAGCTGCACTGACAAATGCAGCGTACAACTGACAGGGAGCACAGTTTGACCGTATTTGTCAATCGGCAAGCGAATCAACGCGGTGCTTACCAGGCACAGGCGCCGCGCGGCCGTGAACTGCATTAACGCGCTCCCAATTAGCACATTCACCAGCGGGTTGCCTCGCATCGCCATGTCACATTGCACTTGCATCGACTTCGGTGCCTGCGTAACACACGCGTGGCACCACAAACTGCAACTTGACCGTCAACAAGGCGGATGTATTACTTTCAGTTTCTAAAACTACGATATGCAACAATGACAGCCGCGTACCGGTACAGACCAAGCCAGCCCTGGTCGATGAAGAGCAGCCGACGGTCGAGCCGGCAGCAATGCGAAAAATAGGCAGAAGACCATCACGGCACCAATGCCCATTATAACCGTCAACAAGAACCCATTTGTGACACCAGTGATGAGGTTGCGCACGATGTTGTAAGCGATGACGTCCATGTCATCGAATTCGAAACAGTAGAACAAGTACTGATCACGCCCATAAGCAGCACCGGAATGAAAGTCAGACGCAAAATGGACAGACGCAGGTATCGCTTGTACACGACAGCGCCGCTGAAGCCACGGCCGAATACGTAGCTGAAAATGCTGACAATACCATCAACTCTCGGCTACAGAGTTTACATCGGCATAAGGAGGCTCGAGATGATAATTCAGAAATGCTGCACAGATGCTGAGCGTCTTGGCGACGGAAAGAGTCGTCAAATTTTCGGCTTTCATCGAACCCTCGTTGCGCTCGAGAACGAACTACTTCATGAAGCGAAAGTAGACGAATAACGGCCCAATCAAGACAATAATCAAACATTCTGCCGAAAAAGAGGAAGAAGCTCATCTTGGCAGTACCGTACGATCCCTGTGTGATTTGAAAACACCGGCGGGTTCCGTTACCAATCTGGACATCCTGCGAGAACTTCGGGATCGGGAGGAGAGCAGCGAATGTGTAGTACTTAGCCTCCAAGAGGCTAAGTACTACACATTCCGAAGCTAATGCAAGCAAAGCACACCAGCGTGAGACTGGCACCGGTCGTCTGGTTGGAGAAGTCGATGGAACCAGGGAACCCGAAACATATCGTTTATACGTATTCCAGTAAAATACATTATTAAGTAGCGTGAGGTGCTTTGTGAATCAAGACAAATAAATAAGTAAATTTCGATGACAAGTCAATGCATTATCAGTAAACGCGATCTGCTTAGGCGTGACTTGCTTTCGAGCGCTGCGGGTCTAGGAGCGGGTCGCATGGTTGGTATACGAGGTTGGAATAGGGAGACAATAGGAAACCGCATAATGAGCTAGGTTATCAGTATTTGTCGCGGCGGCTGTTAAAGCGTCCGAAATAAATATTGTGGGTAAGCGCATCAAATTAATAAATACGAAATTTTGCAGTAATATCATCTATGAAAAATAACTGATGCGCTAAATAAAAATATAAAAATATAGTTTTCGAGTTCCATGAAGGTCATGATGAGAATGGCCAGGAGGATGTAGCTAACGCGCACGCGGAACAGAATTTGTCTCTGCGACTCTGACCAATGGCCATGGGCCGCGTGGTGGCAAGTAGAAATTAAGTCCAGACTCCGCGAACTGAACCGTGTAGAAATCCTGAGTACTCATACACGAGTAGTACGCCCACATCGCGGAAACGTTAGGAAAGTGAACATGTACTGTAGAAGATTTTGGGCTCGTTCGTGACCATGGCCGACCGAGATGCCCTACCGCGGCGATCTCGAGGGCCACACCTCCTGGAGCGCCTGTAGAATTTTTTTATGAATTGCATGTGCACTCCACGGTGCTTGTTTTCCGACCCCTCCGGCTTTCCACTTGATTGGCATCTGGCAAATTGCAGTTCGGTCCTATAACAGCGCCGAGTAATGAACGATACAACGATTAGCTTTCCCCAAGTGATAGGTGCGGCATGGGAGGTTAGAAAAGATAACGGTAGCCCCGCGCCATCCCCACCAGTACGTTGGGCTCTCTCATTTAATATCCGGCTCAAAAGTTCAGAAACGGTCAACAGAAAGAGGGGCGGTGTTACCCGAAATTGGTTGGTCGCGCGCTAGTCGCACCTGCAGCTCCGCACGAAGGCACCAGTTAGTGATATTCGGTGCACAATATAGGTCTCTTAGCGGCATGGTGTTACGGTACGGTACATATACTGTATTAATACATTAAATGCCAAATGTTTGGATGAACGACGGGTGCCCTACCGCGACACTGACAATGAGTCTGAGCTGTCTCCTGAACCAGGAGTCCTGATCCACGCACCTGAGTGTTATATGCCTCGCGAAGCCGATGTCGCATCGGCGACGAATGTCGATTGCATAGCGAAACGACTGGAACCTGCACTTCGAGCGGCAGCGGAGACGACTACGCTACAGTACAAAAGGTGGGCTTTTACGACACGTGAATCACGACACGCGGGCAGATAACAATGACCCGGCCTTGCGGTACTGTGACGTGTTTCCGTGTTCGTCCAATCTGGCTCGGACTGGCCAACTGTAGCGCAGAGCAAGCTCTGCTTGCTCGTGGCGTCGATTGCTCGAGAGGAAACCCGTGTAATAACCGTTTTGATCTTGAAAGGCAAAAGTCACAGCCTGAGTAGCGAGACAATATGTAACACCTTTTATAGGTTCTATACGCCTGTACTGCAGGCTGCTGCGGTGTGTCGAGCCTGATCCAACGGAACTACGGCAACCAGCCAGCCAGCGGTATCCAACACGTACACAAGTTGTGTAACACAAGTGTAGGTTCTCCTGCCGACCATCAGATGGCGTGATCGCCGACGCCGTGGTCGTCAGCGACTTTGTTCACGGCACAGTCATTTGGGCAGCGCGTGTTCTTCCAATGGTGTGAATTCATGTGATGGGGCCGTGTTCGACATGCATCAACGAGCATGAGCGAATCGCGCCAGCAGATCGCTACACTATGTCGACTGCTTGCAGATTGCTGCGAAAAGGTAACTTGCAGCAAAGTGCGTTCACTTCGGGATATCTCATTTGATACCTATGGGTGCCATAAGTGGCGGTCAAGGGAATGCTCTCCAAGTCGTCGTCTACAACAGTGGGATCATGCAGCAAATCCTAGGCATCTTTTTTTGCGGAACGCAGACTAATTTGCCACATGAAAAAATTGCGTTAAAATTGAAGTTAAATTATGTTAAAAGATATGGTATTATATTAAATAAGTGATTATAAAGCTACCATCGTCTAGTACTACGTAGTACTTTGTGTAAGTTCGTAATTGCTTGAGCAGTAAAGAAGCTCCACATCAGTCCCGCGTTGCGGGAAATAGCGAACTCACTTTCACTACGCTGCAGCAAGGACTTGCGGTGCTCCGAAGCTGCTACGAGGTGACTACGGTAGATTTTAATCTTAAAAGAAGAAACTCCTTCTCCGTCCAAGATGACACTTTCTGGTGATGCGCAGTAAATAATTTGACGGACAGTATTAGTGGCGCGACATAGTTAATCTGAACGTAATTCGATAACTAAAGTCCTAAGCGTGTTGAAAAGAATACATGACGTACGAAAATCGAGGCTCCTCATGCACGGCGGCCAATACGGAATCATTGGCAACAACCGGCACGTGGAGCGGATTGTTCGGTGGAATATAATGGCGATGATGGCTGTGCAGGTATTACATCCGTTGTTATACCGTGGTGGTAGAGCTACTCTATGCAATAGCTGCTGCTGCTGCTGCTGGGGGGGGGGAGGGGGGACACGAGATGGCCTCGTACTTATGTACCTGCGCTTACCGGTGTTGGAGATAATACAGCAGTAGCGTTGCAATACATGTACAGTAAAAAGAGGTACGCACAATATTTTTGTTGTTGTTTGCACCGATCTATGTCCGGAAAAAAGTGTGCAGTTACAAAATGACGCGGTGCGCGTCTGTGTAGCCGTCGTAGCGGAAGCGGTTGGCTCTCGGTTTTTGTTGTCGAATCAATGATGCTTTTCAGTTGCTTTGCAGCACTGCTGCAATCCGAGTGCTGCATGCGAACTGGCGCTGGCAATTCAAGAGTCTTGCATGCATTCAAAATCCTTGATAGATATAGGCAGCTCATCGCCCAGATCAGGGTTCACCAAGGCGAACAAATAAAAAAGAATCAGACGGTTGTACGCATGTGGCTCTTTTTCGCGATGGAGTGCAACGGCGGGTTTCTCGAGAGACGGTTTGCCTCACCTTTCAAGCAGCCGCGTAGACACAGGCGCGCTCAAAAACGCGATCACCGGGGTTTTTGGTAGCTAATATTTATAAATTTTAGGCCTAGCCTGATATTTATTGGCCATGAAAATTGAAGTCAACTTCTAACTGATCGTCACGGTTTGCGCTGCTCCTTGTACAGTGGCGTGCTCGAGACTGCAGCAGTATATATGGACAGTCACTCGACCGAAATTCGTTACTTTTATTAGCCAGATTCATTGCTTGAAAAGTCGAACTCAGGCCATTTCATCAAGATCAAAACTGTCCAACAACGGTCACTTAAATAGCGCTATTACAGCCGGGGGACATAAGGTAAAAATATGTGGGGTCACGTAGTGTATCTGAGGCACTGAATCACTTGCAGAATGTCTACAGAAGGCGAGTCGTATTTGAGCAAATAGTCCCTACCGTGCATGGTGAGCGACTTCTGAATCCGAGGTGCTCATTTTGCCTTATTTTGGGAAAAGTGAACATTCACTTCAACATGATCAGTCAGTCGGCACAAATCCACGCCATCCATTCACGGACAACATAATTAATGCCCCCCCCGGTACCGCAGTCAGAATGGCACGCGCAGCGGTGGTCAAGTTCCATCAATTTAAATCACAGACTTGTTTTACTTCGGATTTAATAAAAACTTCAACTAACGCGCGGCACTTCATGCTCCATGTAATGGCCATCCCTCGTCATGCCATCAGTTTGAGGAAGCCAAAACCGTCGTGCTCGTGTGCTTAGGCTGCATCGGCTTTGGCAATTCGCTGTTCCGTTCGCCGCGCTGTTCCAATCAAGATGTTCACGGAGTACCACGTGAGCGGGTAACCTCAACATCAGTGCTGCGACTTGCAGTAGGATGCGTGAAACAGACGAGCAGCTCCACAAAGCTGAGATGTATCTGTTTTTCGATCTGTTAGTAGTTTAATTGTCATCGGTTGCGCCATCCTGCTGTACAGTATCGCTATTATTAATCATAGTTCTGCAACGAGAACTCGGCCACGAAAGAGCACTTCTCGTACCAGTCAATTGACCGTAAACTGAAGAACCTGGACATCATCTTTCGCCTATCTGGTAGCCGGCCATCGCGCAGTTCCTCGTCTTCCTTGTTTCGCTCTCGGTGTTCCAAGGCTGTGGCTACGCGGCATCGCGGAACCTGTACCCGCCGTGTGACCATGCTGTCACGTGGACATGGTGCTCCTCTCTGGGTGTCATCGGCAGCTACAACTACGGCGATTTCATCGGTCGTATCTTGTATACTGTCATCGTGTACGGCGTGATTAAGATGGTGTGGACGTTCGGGCTGCCGACAGTCCTCATCGCCTTCATCCCGCTGCTGCGCATGGGCATGGCCGGCACATCATTCTACGCGTTCCCGTTCGGCAGCATGGGCATGGGTCTTCAACATCGTGTACTCAATGTACTTATTGGCATTTCAACGGATCTGTTGACACCATAGGGGTGGCGCTTCGAATGCTGAAACCGGAAGATCGGTGCCATCATGGTTATCTTCCTGTTCCCTGTAATTTATCACGGGCCCGATTTCGAAATCCTCGTCAGTATCTCAATTTATAGGGCAACGAAACTGGGTACCAAAAAAGTTGAAAAAGATTGTCATGAATTCTTTGCACTTTACACAAATTTATCAGTTGCTAACCAGCTGCTGCTCTCCACGCGGTACTCTCAACAAAATTCGTCCACAACCGGTCGATGTGTCGGCGATATGACCTGGCTATCGGTCGACCCCTAACCTGCTGGGGGGCATTTCTTCCCGCCGTGCACAGCAGACGCGCACTGGCAATGCAAAATTGTCATTGGTGGAGGGCCGCATGAAAACCGTGATCGGTTTGTATTTGTACGGTACTGCTGCCATCACAAGTCCATTCCATTCCTAGTCGGTCATTCCGCAATTCACCGAGCAAGCCTCAAGAGTTCGAGTCCGCTGACCCTGCCTGATCGACTGCAATGGAGTCTCCGAGCAAGTCTGAGAAGCTCGTGTCTGACGACCAGATGGAGCTGGGCCGTGATGGCATGCCCGAGGAGATCTGGGACGACATGGTCAAGAACGAGCGCAACATTTTCTACTCGCTCATGTTTCTCAACGGCTCCGTGCTCTGGGCCTACTACTCGTGTCTGAGCGCCCAAGACTTCTACACCGTCGAGTTTGCCGACTCGGGCCTCGACTTTTCTTTCCTTACAACGCTCTGCACGTCCTGGCCGATGGTTATCGGCCAGGCCGTCCAGATGATCTGGGGGCTTGACAAGAAGCTCACCCAGGAGTTCCGCGTGCGCGTCGGCTACGGCATCTTCATCGTCATGGCCATTCTCATCATGATCTTCAGCGCCATCGATTTCTCTAACCAAAAGACGGGCGCTATCCTCGTGCTCGTGTGCTTTGGCTGTGTCGGCTTCGGTAACACGCTCTCGGAGGCCACGTACTACACAATCGCCGCGCTCTTCCCAGTGCCCAAGTTCTCGCAGGCCGTGCAGATTGGAAACGGTACCGCCGGTATCCTCAACATCTCGCTGGCGACGCTCCTGCGTCTTGCGGTCGGTGGTGTGCACCAAACGAGCAGCTCCACCAAGCTGGCCTTCTACCTCTTCTTCGGCATCCTGATCGTTGTGCTCATCGTCGCGCTGTTTGTATACCGCCGTCTGACCAACCTGCCAAGCGTCAAGTTCCTGCTCGAGCGCAATGCCAACTCGGCCAAGGAGGCGAACCTAACGGAGCAGCCGGTGAGCAAGACAATCAGCAACCTGTGTCGCATCTTCCTCATCGTCTGGATGCCCGCTGTGGCGCAGTTCCTCGTGTTCTTCGTGTCCCTCTCCGTCTTCCCGGGCTTCGGTTGTGCGGCCTCGCGTAACCTGGCTCCTCCCTACTCGGATGTCACCCACACCGTGACCGGAAACTGGTACTGCGCTCCCGGTATCGTGGGAAGCTACAACTACGGCGACTTCTTCGGCCGTATCCTGACCGGTGCTGCCGTGTATAAGCTGCTCAACAGCGAGTGGTGCTTTGGGCTGTCGATCCTGCGTCTGGGCTTCATCCCTCTCCTTCTGATGGGCGTTGCCGGCACGTCACTCTATGCCTTCGGCCACGACGACATGACTGCCATCGTGTACAACATTGTTCTCAACCTTATCATCGGTCTATCGAACGGCTTCCTGTCGACGGTAACCATGGGTGTGGGTCCGCGTCTCCTCAACCCGGAGGACCGCGAGTCTGGCGGTGCCGTCATGGTGCTCTGTCTTTTCCTCGGTATCGCTGGCGGCTCCACGCTGGGCTTCTTCTTCAGCGACCAGGGCTGGCTCGGCCTGTAAGTGGCAATCTGCCGCTTTAGGTAGTTCGCTCTATTTTTTCGTTTTAGTGCGAAGACTGTACAAACTTCTTGCTTGCTGCACCCAATATTGCATTGGCGCAGGAGCAAGAGTATTTCAGTACACAACAACTTTCTTATGTGTTGGTGAGTGGCATATGGGTCACAAAAAAGAAAAAAACACTCTGTACTATTGTCAAAAGCTCGATACAATGAGATTGGGTCATTTGACCCTGAAGCCAAAGCACCAACGCTATTGCTACATCATTAACACTTTAAAGTGCATGTTGAAGTGCGCTACAAGTGGGTACATTTTACAAAAAGGGTATTTTTATCATCGCTTACTGCGACGTTGAGGTGCTTGTTGCGTTATTGCCACCATCAACGCCATCTTCCGAATCAGCCTCAGTCTCACTGCTGCTATCGAATAGCACATCCCAGCCTAGTCCCCACGTGGCCAGCACGTCTTCTCGTGCATTCTTGCGAAAGTGACGCATCTTCGTGCGAAGATACAGCTGAATCTCAGACCGTAACGCATCGCAGGGCTCGACCACAGCCATCGTCAGTGGCTCACGAGTGAACGGGTCTCTACCCGTACTACCGCCTTGTTGTGACGATGCTAAAAGATGACGAGCAATCACAGCACGGTCGACAATATTTCCAGATGGCAAGCGGACGGGATCCGTCATCAATGTGCTGAGAAGAGGGTCGAGATACTGGTCAGGAATGTCTCCTAAACAAGCCTCCATGGCTTCCTGCACGTGAATCATCTCGTCCGCTTCCTGCATTGCGCGAACAAACTGTTGCACCCACGACTCATCCAGATAGAGATATCCTTCTTCCACATCTTCTGTGTCTTCATCCAAACTGCCATTTTGCTTCCGATGTGGTCGTAAAAATCGACAACCGCCAACAAAAAGTCTGAAATCGAAGCGTCCGTCCTTGGCCAACGTCGCGATGAAGCGTTTGCCCAACCGCTTCGTCATTGCAGTCGTATCACTGACAGAAACCGTAGTCGATACAGCTTGTTTCTCAAGCAGAGCGAGTGCCTCGTCCTCATCCAGTTCGTGTCCCATTTCTTCAGCTACCATTTGCACTTCTTCCACGTCGTCGTCGAGGCTGGTAGACCCGAGATAACTCTCTGACTCAATGCGCGTGCACAACGCGTTAAGCCCCCAACGCACATGTGTGTCCAAGTCGCCTACTCGTCTCTCCATGATATCACCCCCGGACCGTATGATCTTCCAGAACGACGAAGGTGAACAAACGGTCGAAGAAGCACAAGAGCTCGTCAACTTCCTTGTGCTATGTCCAGCATACCGTACCACAAGAACAACCAAGTGTGCCAGCAACAACTTGCCGTCATCCACAAGTGGCAACGAGAATTTCCACTCTTTTTCTTCGTGTGCGTTTGCCAACGAAGCCACCAGAAAGCTCAAAGTACGAGCTGCTTGCTCCACCACAAGTGGCTGCAATAGCACATGACGCAGTGCTGCAGCAGGAGCCGAGAATGATCGCGAACGGAGACTGCTTTCTCCACTGACAATCGAAGCAAACCAGGAAATTAACTCCAAAGCCTCCAGTAGAAGACGCACAGTCAGACGCAACTGCTTGGCGTTAATAGCAACGTATCCATCCAGCATATCGCGTCGAAAAGGTAACACCACGACACTTCCGTCCAGCGAATCCTCAATAAGGTCGTGAATCTGACGCAGAGTCGTGATCTTGTTATTTGCCTCATCAAACAGTTTGGCAATATCACTCCATAACCCGCTCACAAGCCCCGTCAGCTGCTGTGTGCTACGATTACTTGGTTCTGCAGATAGTGATGGCTGCAAATTCTCAGTCATATCGGACGTACTCAGCATGAGGAGGAGGCTTTGACGTTGACTCGGTAATTGCCACAGATAGCGCAATAGCATCGTCACTGATACCCGCGTGGGTAAAAATCCCCACAGCATGTGATCTCCACTAGATACGGCGCTCGTGAAGGCAAGACCATTGTTGCTGGCATTGTAGCGGTCCATATCTGAATGGAACTGCAACAGGCCGGGTACGAGCCACTGAGATAAGAGTTTATGACTCTTAAATAAAGCCTCCATCCGCTGATGTCCTGGACGATGTTGCACTTGTTGACCTTTAGACACAAATGTCAATAAAGTTGTTAACGACCGCAGCGCCTCTACTCGAAGATGAGGGTTTTTCGTGAACTTTGGAGCGACCACGATTTGTGTCAGCATGACCAATAGCGGCTCCACAATTTCCGTGAATTCGTCCACCGCTCCATTCGCACCAGGATACCGCCTTGTTTTCTGTAATTCGCTCACGAGATCACGATAATCCAGTAGTTCGAGACCCAGCAAGTACACGACATCGCATAGATCGAAGAAAAAATGCTCCGGAAACGCGCTGAACATGCTAGAAAAACGAGAAAGCGGCTCAGTAAAAGGATCTTGCGGCATTTTTTCAGACTCCGACTCGGTAGGAGCAACAGATGCTGCGTGGAGAAGCCATCGACATGTTCGTGCGTAAAATACCAGCCAATCGGACACATTAGCGCTTGCCAGCAAATGCAGCTCCATCTTGACACATTTCACATGGATGTCCTCAAGACGAGCCTTACTCGCCTTGTAGTGCACTGTTGGCTTCGATGTTTGACGCAGAGAGCCGTTCTGCCTCCTTCTCTGACGTTGACTCTCCAACTCGAATTGTTCCTCGTCACAGGCACAAAAGGCTTGCAACTCATGAAGTTCCTTCATCATACGAAGCCACTTCGATAAAGTGGCTAACGGACCGAAATGGAGATACTTCAGCGTTATGTAGAATAACTCCGTGTCACGAGGAAAGCGACGACGTGGGATCAGTGCCGGTGGATGCAACAATCGTCGAAAGTGTAGCTTGCGCAGTACGGTACCCCATGGAATTGACAAATGACGCCGCCATGGGTCAGTAACGACGAAATACATGTGTCCAGGCGCGTGCATATCATTCGGATTGCCATTGCTCAGCTTCTCCTCTTGTGCCAAGCAGGCAGCACACACAACTCGAGCTGAGAAGCAATTGGCGCACTTGTAAAACACATCGTCGGGCTGACCGCTACCTAAGACGTCCCCGCAGTCAGCACAGTGCATGCTGGACACATCAAACCCTTGACCCATGCACTCCACACCTTTGTTCAAGTCACCTTTCTGCTTGGAATTTGTAAGCCACTCCACTGGAAGTGGCTGGAAATGCTTCAGTACGAACACGGGGATCGGTGATTCAATGCGAAGAAAAACATGATCCAAACTATGCAGAATTGTTTCCGATTCCGACTCCGATGCCGAGTCAGTCGCTGCTTGATGCGACCGGAAAATCTCAAAGCAGTCACTACAGAGATCCATATCTCCACAGAAAGCACATTTGTACCGAACACCATGAAGGTTTGGGAACTCACACTGGTCGCACACGACGCCTTCGTGGCATGATAGACGAGGATAATACGTAGAAGGCACTTCTTCTCTATCCAGCGCCTTCTGTTTCTTGCGTACATTGTATTCAGCGATCGATTTCTCATCACGAGACTTGATTTCAGATACTTCAAAACCAGCAGCATTTTCTTTAGTATCTTGAGTACTACGCGCGTAGTGCAGAGGAACTTCTGGAAAGTCTTTGCTAGCATATACGCGTACAGGTTCAACACTTTGGTGATAAGTGGCATCGATATGACTTGGATCATGCTGAACCTTGTCCAGCACAGGAAGCGTCTGAGCGAGTAGCATCGTGGTTACGTTCACAAGAAACCCGTCCAGTCGCTCATGAGCATCGTAATTCAAACGTCGTCGAGGATCTGCTGTCATTAATGCGAGTGCAAGCCAACAGATCGTCGCATCGACCACAAGTGGATGCTGTTCTCTCGCTAGTAATATTCCGATGAGAGACTGCAATGCTTCACGTAACTCAGTATACCCATTTGTCCACTGTATACGTAAACACTCAGTTATTGTCGAGCCATGATTCGCTACTCGCACAGCTGCATCCAGTTCGTGAGTATCTTGAAGCATTGTCGAAGCCCGTAGAAATGGTCCCAATAAGGTGCTTAGTGGCATGGTCCACGTCCGCATAAACAGCGGAAACCACGCCACTGTTGGCCTCCCCGACGCGAGAACTGACGCTGGTGGAGACAGCACCAATGCAATCCCTGCGCTCTTGTCCGACCTTAACAAGTTATGCAACAGCTGCACAAACGCGGAGGCTCCTTGGAAATCATGTGGATATAGCTCCAGTACTCGTCGACGCAATTCTTGTGCAATTTGACGTATGACCACGGCACCTGTCTTGTGTTTTAACTTCGGTATAACCAAAGCGAGAAAACGATCTGTCGTCAGTTTCGTCATATCTTCAAGGGGGCTTTTAGCAGGATATCTCGTCGCATTAGGAATCCTCGTAAAGCATTCGTGACACATGTTGAAGTTGCATGCTGCACAGCGATGTGCACACGTAGCTGGGACTCCGTTACTGCCTGTAGTTTGGGAAACACGCTCACATACTGAGCATTGCCACTCTTTCGCCCCTAGAAATGTCCGTAGTGGCAACGATGACAGCAGTGCGTGGTTATGGAATGGATGTCGCGTGCCGACATTACGCGGCTGTAGCAACGCGTTCACCACTGCTACGCCCATCAACTTGGACAATTTCTCGGCAGAATCCACGACCACCTTCTGACTTACTAGCGCCCAGCGCTGCAGCAGCTCTGCGGCCGCAAAAGCCACGCCGTCGTCTACACTAGCCAGAGCCTCCACCAACGGCTCCCCTAGCACCATATCCTCCTCTATCCGCCCTTGTTGTCTCTTGGTCGCTCTTTCCAACGCCCTCATTACCAGATAAAGGGCCTGTACGAAGAAAACTGTAGCATTCTCCTTCCAAACGTCCTCTGGGAGGTCCTCAAACGTCTTACTTGTCGTCAAGAGACTGCTGTTGGAAGCTCTGGGCGCCTGAACAGACGAATTTTCGTGTGAGTGGGGTGTCAGCGGCCACAAACTGCGGCCTGTGGACTCTTCTGCGTCTTTGTAGGCCACTTGACGCTGCACGAGTGCGATGCTCTGTCTTTGGACCTCCTTCCACCACTCAGCAGCATCTACCGCCACCGTCTCGCCCGCCGAGAACCGTAGTGAAGGGGACAACGCGTGTACGTCCAGAAGCTGCGCCACTAACCGCGTCAGCGCGTTGAGAAACTGCAGATAAGCGGCGGAATCCGCGGCGTCTTGGGAGCGGCAGAAGGACGACACGTCGAGCGGCAGAGCGGGCGCGGCGAGCTGTGACCTGGCGGTTGCATCGTGATGAGACTGGCGAGACGTGTGGGCGTCCTCCGTGGCGTCTTGGGCCCGCGCGGACGCAGCGCGAGCGCATAGGAACATGGCAAACGCTTCTTCACTTATGACCCCGAGTTGGAGGAACATTAACTACGTTCAGCTGACAGTTTGTAGGATAACAGCTATAAGCAACATTATGGGAAATCATCTGATTGGTCAAGCGTTTTAGTCGTCAGAACAATGTGCTACATGTACCGCCAACGGCGCACCCATGATGACCATTGTTCAAGCAGCACAGCCGTTCTAATCCTTCGTTTAGGAATATATTGCCACTTGCTCAGATCTCTTCCGTTCTCTTCCTTCCTGCTGTCACGTACTCGATCGGAGCTGAGAGGGCGTCCCAGCCACGAGCTTCTCCACCTCATTAGCCGCCTCTTGGATCTGATACACCAGCGACCGCAGTTCTTCCACAGAACATGAAATCACGACAGTCTGAAGCTCTGCGTCGCTGGCACGAGGTGTCTGCAGTTTCATCTGGACGAAGCACAGCGGCTCGTGGATGTTCCCAGCACTACTCGATCGTAGCACGTAGTCCAGTCTCCAGGACACTTCCACCACATGAGCGAAGTCAAAGCCTACACAGCAGCAGAAGTTGCACAACAACAGCCAAACCTGTAAAAACCTTTCACCTTCCAGTAGAGCTCACATTCCGACTCACCGGCGCTTTCCAGCACACGCTCTACACATGGCACCGACGTAACGAGTAACGGCAAGAGCTTCGCCTGCAGGTCTTCGTCTTCCACTCCAAGAGCGTAGAGCTGTTGGCTAAACAGGCACACAAGACACTCACATAATTAGTATCAAGTTAGAGACCTTTGATTATCTGTATCGCTTTTTCGGTTTGTACCGCTGTTCTGCCAAGGTCCGTGCCCCTCCATCTCTGGCAAGTGTTGTTATGATAGCACACATGGCTGCGAAGGCCTCGCTGTCGGCTACTGACGCCGTCTGTTCGGCGGCGTTTTGGGCGCTGCTCGTGTGCGTGAAGCTCTCAGTCAATTCAGAGGTTGCAGCGTTGGCAAGAGACTCCAGCGAGGTGGCGGATAATACAGAGAGGGAATCTAGAGCGCGGCGATGCACCACACGCGTGTCGCCGCCAAGGAAAGATGCTGGATTGTCCGCGAAGCCGCCGGCCATGGTGACGCAGGTTTTGGATTTAGATTGGAATGCGGAATCTCAAACTTGATATCCTCAGATCTGAGACCACAAATAATAAGATGCAAGTTGAAGTGGTCGAACCAATCAACGACAGGAACAAGTATGGGGTCAAACACTTATGATTTTAACTCATAACGACACTCTGCTTTACGTGACTCGCATACGTGTTGATACTGGCTGGGTTAGTCCAGTTCGGCAAGACTCGTGCTTAAGCATAGGAGACGGTGCTGGTGGAGTACTGGCAGAGCGATCCCGAGGGACCGGCGCCCAGCTTCTTGGGCTCGCCCGAAGTGGAGCCCTGCGACCACGCGCACACGTCCACCTTTTTGCCCTTGATCTTGATGTTCTCGAGCGTGGCCTGGTCGCCCCAGTTCTTGTTCACCGTCACGAGGCTCACTTTGCCGTTCACGGCGAGCACATTCTTGAGGCTCACGTTGCGCGACTTGCCGCCGCACGTGCCGCACGAACGGTAGAGCTTGCCGAAGTCCTGCGCGTAGAAGCCCTCGATGGAGACGGAGCCTAGGCCGTTGTGCTGGATGACCTTGTCATCGGCCGAGCGAGCGCCGCCGCCGATCACCTTGGTGACGCTGCTGGCCGAACCGCCCTTGATGCTCAATGCGTCCTCGCACACGTCCTCCCACCACACGTTCTGGATCGTGCAGCCGTTCTGCTCGCAGTGCACGCCCTCCATTTGGTCCTTGCCGATGATCACATTCTTGAGTGTGGCACCGGGTTCCACCATGAACACGGCCGTCTGCCACCCGCTCTCCTTCTGACCACCGCACTTGATGTTCGAGCGCGCGTACGTCTTCATGCCGCCGTCGAACGTCTGGCCCTTCTTGACCGTGTACGGCTCGTTCAGGTAGACTGTTCCCTTGCTGGCAGGCCACGATCCGGTCGGCATGGGGGCGGCCTCCGAGCGCATGGAGGCGCCCGACGCGACGGCAGCTGTGGCGACGAACGCGACAGTGAAGACGGAGATGACGTTGACCATGGTTGGAAGTACTGTAGTAGTAGCCGAAGAGGAAGGAGGTGGTTGCTAGGTTGCTTGGGTGCCGGTCGCTTGATGCGAAGAGCGCGAATTGACTAATGAGGTGGGGTGGCGACTGCGCAGCGAGAGGTATCAACCGGTCAGGTTGTTGTCGAGGTGCAACCAGCAGTTTATCAACCACCGACTCGTCAATACGAGCGCGACAAATCGTCGTCGAAATCCGTTACCATGAACGCCTGCTCCTGGATGCCAGATGCAACGGCGGCGCCAGCAATAGAGAGAGTTAGCTGGATCAGGTGATTTCTGTACACGAAAAAAAAAACATAAAGATTACTACTGCATCTGTCCGCCGCATGGTCCTGACTTGCCTGCTTGATGTCCATTCGTACGGTTCGTCCATACGAGAAGGCGACCCGCCCTTCCGGCGACAAGGATCATTAATCTTTGACGCCGGCGAATTTGTTAGCATTCATGTATAAACCAGTTGCAGACCCGTATCTCGTACAGCTTGAGACATCGAGTTGTGTCTGCCATGCGCTAAGATGCACGCGCAACTTTGCAAGATCGAATACCGCCTGGCGATCCATGCCTCAGCGATGTGCACCGGGTGGCGACTACAGCAACCCCGCCAGTTCGCGTGGACAGCGCCGTCCAGACAGCAAAAAAAACGGACAGCGAAACGATCGGTCGATCGCCGTCGACCGCAGTGATATCGCCCCGGCAGCTGGTTCAAATGAACGCCGGCGTGTGAGTGAACAATGACGCGTTGGGTGATTCGAGTAGAATTCGAGAGTCCAACTAGTGAAGGTTCTTGTCTAGATATCAGCAAGCGTCGTGCAAGGCTAGTTGTGGAACCCTAGACTATTTGTGTCCGATGGTCGAGTGACTAAAAGCCTCGAGGTAGCAACCTAGCAACTTCAACAAATACGAAATTGCCACCCGAAAGCGTCTCCGTCGTCGTGACCTAGCAGTAACAATAGGGGGTCTGCGCGAAAGGTTCTAGGCAAATAGACGCAAACGCGTGCAATGACAATTCGCTCGAAGCAATTTGTCGTGTGTGTGTGAGTGAGCCCAGCTTGATTTAAATGAACAAGATATTGTAATTAACGTATATGCAAACCATCTTTTTGTTTCCAAAAATCAAGCCGGTAGCTGTCGGGGGTTAACAGGAGCAGGATTTCCAAATCTACGATGGTAATCGTCCGTAAAAGTCCCTCACCCCATACCATTACGGAGGGCATTGGATCTGAGGGATCTTTTCAATGGTCTCGGTATACAAACAGTAAGTGTAATGTGTGCTATGCAGAGCGACATGCAAGGGTACGTGCTCCCTGTGCGCCATCACCGAGCCTGTAGACGGTCTTGCGCTGCCAACACAGCAGCGCATTCGTTGCAAGACCTCACTCAAACATTTGCTTCCAAACCGTCATCTATCGTCGTTTTCGCCGCTCCCCAATCATGCCCGTGCCGAACTTCTGTGCCTCCAACAAGGATGTAGTTGATGCCCTCTTTGAGAAGGGGACGGGCTCGAGCTACATCTGCCACTTGTGACATACTAGGTGTACACAGCAAGGGGCAAAGGGTACACTAACCTCTATCGCTCCCACACGACTGCCGCTGTGAACGACGCGTTTCGCCAAGTGCAGAGGTATGGCATCGAGCGTTGCGTGTTCGTCGGCGTCAGCCCCGCGGCCAAGACGATGTTTGGGTGGATCGAGTGGGTGGTGATGGAGAACCGCGAGCTGTCATTCTGCGAGCAAGCGTTGGTGCGCAGGAACACCACCTTGGATAAATTATCTTCTTCTACACTCCTCAAAGGCATGTCAGGTCTTTCGAGCTCGCTGGAAACTCGGATCACTGAGAAGCTACAAGGCAAGCGAATAGGGCATCTCTTTGATGCATGGTCTGCGGCAGGATACCACTTTGTAGCTGTCATTACGGTGACTCCCACGTCAGGTGCTACGACAACGCCATGCGCGCGTGAGACGCTCCTGCTCTCTTTGCAGCCTATCGACCCAAAACTTTTTTCGACGCCTCGAAGAAGCTGTTTGACGCCGATGCTATCATTGAATCGTTCGACGAAGCGCTGGACAAATACGGCATCGATGTGAGCCAGTTGTGTTCTCTCGCGGGAAACGCGAGTGTCAATGGAAGTGTCGGGCAGAAAGCGAAGCTGCCACTCATCGGTTGCGCTAGCCACCGCCTCAACCTGGCGGTGGACAGCATCTGGCACTGTACTACGAAGGAGTGGACAAAGTGGAGACACTGATGCGTTACTTGCGGACGTCAAAGCAGAGAACTATTTTGCGCAAGATCGCGTACCCCCAGCCTGTCGTGAACAACGTGACGCGTTGGTCGAGCACATTCGAGATGCTGAAGAGGTTCAAGGCGATGGTGCCTCATCTCGATAGTCTAAATGCTGATCTGACTCCCCTGCTAACTACTCCCCAGGAAATGGTGAAAATCGAAGCGCTTTATGATGATCTGAAGAAGTTTCAGTCTGTGAACATGAAGCTTCAACGGGCTGAAGACAGCACGCTACGAAACACCCGAGTTCTGTTTGGCTTCTAGAAGAGTTCGAAGAAGAGGGGACCTGCAATACTCATCTTGCGCCCGGTGCAAGGGTCGTGTCCTTCCCCGACTTCGAAAACGGTCTTGTGAAGCTTCAAGGTGGCCGCGAGCACGATTTGTCAAAGGGCGAGAAGCGGGCGGTTAAACGTTTTCTACATTTCTCTGAAGACGATCTGACCATTACGACCAGCGCCGCGCAACTCAGTTTTGGTGACGCGGTTTTAGAGGAAGAGCGCGTGGCAACGGAGGCCGCGTATGTGAACATGGACTGGATACCGCCTATAGACGTCGAGAGATTGTTTTCTCTAGCTGGCCGAGTCTTTAGCGACCACCGCAGGGCGATGCTCCCAACGACGCTGGAACTCATCGTGTTTCTTCGTTTCAACAAAGACCTCGGGAACGAGGTCGCAGTCGTCCAAACGATGCTTCATGCAGAGCAGACTCGTAAACGTACGCGGCAACAGAGTTTGATAGACGAAGCTTTTCTGTAGGTCAACAATACATCGTAGCTTTCCATTGAGGGAATATGGTCCCTATCCTATGGATATGGGAAAGCACCCCCTCTCTCCGTATCCCATGATTATTTTTGAAACTCTGCAGGGAGCACGTACCCTTGCATGTCGCTCTGCATAGCACATATTACACTTACTGTTTGTATACCGAGACCATTGAAAAGATCCCTCAGATCCAATGCCCTCCGTAATGGTATGGGGTGAGGGACTTTTACGGACGATTACCATCGTAGATTTGGAAATCCTGCTCCTGTTAACCCCCGACAGCTACCGGCTTGATTTTTGGAAACAAAAAGATGGTTTGCATATACGTTAATTACAATATCTTGTTCATTTAAATCAAGCTGGGCTCACTCACACACACACGACAAATTGCTTCGAGCGAATTGTCATTGCACGCGTTTGCGTCTATTTGCCTAGAACCTTTCGCGCAGACCCCCTATTGTTACTGCTAGGTCACGACGACGGAGACGCTTTCGGGTGGCAATTTCGTATTTGTTGAAGTTGCTAGGTTGCTACCTCGAGGCTTTTAGTCACTCGACCATCGGACACAAATAGTCTAGGGTTCCACAACTAGCCTTGCACGACGCTTGCTGATATCTAGACAAGAACCTTCACTAGTTGGACTCTCGAATTCTACTCGAATCACCCAACGCGTCATTGTTCACTCACACGCCGGCGTTCATTTGAACCAGCTGCCGGGGCGATATCACTGCGGTCGACGGCGATCGACCGATCGTTTCGCTGTCCGTTTTTTTTGCTGTCTGGACGGCGCTGTCCACGCGAACTGGCGGGGTTGCTGTAGTCGCCACCCGGTGCACATCGCTGAGGCATGGATCGCCAGGCGGTATTCGATCTTGCAAAGTTGCGCGTGCATCTTAGCGCATGGCAGACACAACTCGATGTCTCAAGCTGTACGAGATACGGGTCTGCAACTGGTTTATACATGAATGCTAACAAATTCGCCGGCGTCAAAGATTAATGATCCTTGTCGCCGGAAGGGCGGGTCGCCTTCTCGTATGGACGAACCGTACGAATGGACATCAAGCAGGCAAGTCAGGACCATGCGGCGGACAGATGCAGTAGTAATCTTTATGTTTTTTTTTTCGTGTACAGAAATCACCTGATCCAGCTAACTCTCTCTATTGCTGGCGCCGCCGTTGCATCTGGCATCCAGGAGCAGGCGTTCATGGTAACGGATTTCGACGACGATTTGTCGCGCTCGTATTGACGAGTCGGTGGTTGATAAACTGCTGGTTGCACCTCGACAACAACCTGACCGGTTGATACCTCTCGCTGCGCAGTCGCCACCCCACCTCATTAGTCAATTCGCGCTCTTCGCATCAAGCGACCGGCACCCAAGCAACCTAGCAACCACCTCCTTCCTCTTCGGCTACTACTACAGTACTTCCAACCATGGTCAACGTCATCTCCGTCTTCACTGTCGCGTTCGTCGCCACAGCTGCCGTCGCGTCGGGCGCCTCCATGCGCTCGGAGGCCGCCCCCATGCCGACCGGATCGTGGCCTGCCAGCAAGGGAACAGTCTACCTGAACGAGCCGTACACGGTCAAGAAGGGCCAGACGTTCGACGGCGGCATGAAGACGTACGCGCGCTCGAACATCAAGTGCGGTGGTCAGAAGGAGAGCGGGTGGCAGACGGCCGTGTTCATGGTGGAACCCGGTGCCACACTCAAGAATGTGATCATCGGCAAGGACCAAATGGAGGGCGTGCACTGCGAGCAGAACGGCTGCACGATCCAGAACGTGTGGTGGGAGGACGTGTGCGAGGACGCATTGAGCATCAAGGGCGGTTCGGCCAGCAGCGTCACCAAGGTGATCGGCGGCGGCGCTCGCTCGGCCGATGACAAGGTCATCCAGCACAACGGCCTAGGCTCCGTCTCCATCGAGGGCTTCTACGCGCAGGACTTCGGCAAGCTCTACCGTTCGTGCGGCACGTGCGGCGGCAAGTCGCGCAACGTGAGCCTCAAGAATGTGCTCGCCGTGAACGGCAAAGTGAGCCTCGTGACGGTGAACAAGAACTGGGGCGACCAGGCCACGCTCGAGAACATCAAGATCAAGGGCAAAAAGGTGGACGTGTGCGCGTGGTCGCAGGGCTCCACTTCGGGCGAGCCCAAGAAGCTGGGCGCCGGTCCCTCGGGATCGCTCTGCCAGTACTCCACCAGCACCGTCTCCTATGCTTAAGCACGAGTCTTGCCGAACTGGACTAACCCAGCCAGTATCAACACGTATGCGAGTCACGTAAAGCAGAGTGTCGTTATGAGTTAAAATCATAAGTGTTTGACCCCATACTTGTTCCTGTCGTTGATTGGTTCGACCACTTCAACTTGCATCTTATTATTTGTGGTCTCAGATCTGAGGATATCAAGTTTGAGATTCCGCATTCCAATCTAAATCCAAAACCTGCGTCACCATGGCCGGCGGCTTCGCGGACAATCCAGCATCTTTCCTTGGCGGCGACACGCGTGTGGTGCATCGCCGCGCTCTAGATTCCCTCTCTGTATTATCCGCCACCTCGCTGGAGTCTCTTGCCAACGCTGCAACCTCTGAATTGACTGAGAGCTTCACGCACACGAGCAGCGCCCAAAACGCCGCCGAACAGACGGCGTCAGTAGCCGACAGCGAGGCCTTCGCAGCCATGTGTGCTATCATAACAACACTTGCCAGAGATGGAGGGGCACGGACCTTGGCAGAACAGCGGTACAAACCGAAAAAGCGATACAGATAATCAAAGGTCTCTAACTTGATACTAATTATGTGAGTGTCTTGTGTGCCTGTTTAGCCAACAGCTCTACGCTCTTGGAGTGGAAGACGAAGACCTGCAGGCGAAGCTCTTGCCGTTACTCGTTACGTCGGTGCCATGTGTAGAGCGTGTGCTGGAAAGCGCCGGTGAGTCGGAATGTGAGCTCTACTGGAAGGTGAAAGGTTTTTACAGGTTTGGCTGTTGTTGTGCAACTTCTGCTGCTGTGTAGGCTTTGACTTCGCTCATGTGGTGGAAGTGTCCTGGAGACTGGACTACGTGCTACGATCGAGTAGTGCTGGGAACATCCACGAGCCGCTGTGCTTCGTCCAGATGAAACTGCAGACACCTCGTGCCAGCGACGCAGAGCTTCAGACTGTCGTGATTTCATGTTCTGTGGAAGAACTGCGGTCGCTGGTGTATCAGATCCAAGAGGCGGCTAATGAGGTGGAGAAGCTCGTGGCTGGGACGCCCTCTCAGCTCCGATCGAGTACGTGACAGCAGGAAGGAAGAGAACGAAAAAGATTTGAGGCAATATATTCCTAAACCAAGGGCTATTACAACTGGGTAAGCTGCTGATACAATGGTCATCGTGAGTATTTTCAGGTGGAGGTAGCTCAGTAGCGGTCGTTGTTCTGACTGATGACGACGTGACCCTTTTCCAGCAACTGGATGTCTTTCTCGAGCTGAGTAAGCTCTTTCTCGAAAGTTTCTTTTCGCCGAACCTTGCCCAGTGTGTCGAACACGACGTTGTGACAAAGCTTCTGGTACCTGGTATTCACGTGATCCCACTTAGACTTAAGCGCGTCTACAAGTGCCAGTCGCTCGCTCTCGTCCATGGGCTCAACGCGATCGCGACTATCTTCCTCCATCAAATTATGGTTTTGCCGGACAAATTCCTCAATCATCGAGTTCTCGCGCTCAATCTCGTCCTTTACTTGACCCAAGTACCGCGGGACCTGGCCATAGTCTTCTTTCTTGACATATTGCGGGGGTTCATTCTTCACACGTGCGCGATTTCCCGGTACAGCCAGGATCGTTTCGACAGCGTTAGCAGTGACAAAGTTCTTGGCCGATTTGAGTCCCATTATGGGCTTGTCATCCCTCTTCACCACAGGAGCCCTCGTGGGTCCCGAGTAATTAAACTTACCCGCTAAAGCTCAGACACAAACGGATTAGTACGTCTAGGAGCTTCACAATAGGACAAATTTAAGTCACTCACGTTGTTTCGAGACGATGGCGGTGGCGCTCCGTTCACCTTTGCGGGTGAAAGATTTTGGATCAGGTTTAGCCGGTAAACGACCAAAGCCGCGAGCACTGGCAGGCTTTTCCACCCTTTGAGCTGCGCCGAGGTTGGCTCCCTCTAGCTTGGTCTTCCCACGCACACCGAAGGTGCTTCCTGTCGGCTGGACATGTGGATCGAACTTGGAGCGATATCGTTCAGGCTTGACAGGCTCCACGTGCACCTTCGGGATCAAGTTGTAGATGCACTCTTCGCGCTGCATGGTTGTGGTCTGTTTCTCCGGGCAGTATGAGAGAAAGAGGAACGCTGACTTGGCTGCTTGACAGCGATATAGGTGAATGGCACGTCCGTAGGACTGGAAGTAGTTTCAGTTGTGCACAATCTCATGAGGGACGGAGCAGGGTTATCTTCAGCTTGTTCACTACATTTGGCACAAATTTGAAATCTAAAATACACTTTTATTTCTTGGTATGGCAACACGTTGGCCTGACAACGGTTTTACTTACTCACACGCTTTGTGTTTGCGAATGCGCTCGACGGACTCGACGGTGCTGTCCTCGTCTACACTGGTGAAGTCAATATCTGGGTCGTCATCGGAGTACTCGTCCGAACGTACGTCCACTACCACCATAGTATGAGGAGGCGCAACATCAATTATTATAGGCACCCATGTCGTCGGCGTCGGGGCAGTTGGGGCTGTCGTTGTGGTATGACTATCGTCGTCATCCTCATCAGACCATTCGTCGCCGGCGTTCACTCGACCCAAGGTGTCATCTGAGAGCTCCAATGCTGTCAAAGATGTGATCTCGATTTTCTGTGTGACAACCTGTTCAGACGGTTCAGCCGTTCCCGTGGTGGAGTTCTGTACGCTGACAGCTGTGTTGATCGATGCCATTCCAAGCTTCTGAACGAACACGCCATTGTCCCAGAGCTGCACAAAGTGGTCGCGGAAGAAGTCGCCGGCATTGGGTCCTCGAAGGGCCTGATCGGACTGACCGGTGCATTCTCCATCACTCTCACCTGGTGGCTTGACCCACACGAACCTACTCACGATGCTAGAACCTGTATTGCGTGTGGGGACCTCGCCGATTCCAGCCGAGTTCACATTGCACCACTCGGAGCTTGTCGGGGTCACAAAACTACCATGAAAAGGTTAGCGAATCTTCAATTCCCCAGTAGAAACAGCGGAAATACGTACTTGCGGGAGGTATCAACAATACATTTGTAGTCCCTACCACTGGCCGTGACAAATCGCTCGCAAATTGCAGCCATTTCCTTGTTCGACCGGTAGTTGGACGTGTTGAGCGCGATCCCTTTGGACTTGCAGTGTGGGTCCACGTCGTTGACAATTTTCGCGACGGCTGCCGCCGCGTCGTCACTGGAGAGCGTCCAGTACCCCACATCCAGGTATATTTCAGCGTTGGGATTCTGTGCAAGGACGTCCATCGCCATCCCGAGGTTTGCGGCGTAGTTATTGTCATTTCCACACCCAGCATCAGCCAGGAGACCTATCGCGTCGGGTTCCAGGATATACACAACTTGGCGGCTCCCAGCAGCGTCAGCAAGTTTCTGCAAGAAAACGCGATAGTCATTGGCGTTCGCGTTTGATCCTGCGGTCGAGAATCCGTGGGCGCAATCTTTCTGAGGTAAACCGTAGACGACAATGGTGGGCGGGTTGACATCTTGGTTTGCCTCGTCACAGAACGGGAGGGCGACAGACTGGGCCAGCGAAGACACGTCCGAGACGCGATCAGTGTACCATTGAGCGACTTGCTGCTTCGCGATGAGCTCGAGTTGCGACTTGAGGTTCGGATATGCCAAGGCCGCGCTTGAGTACGAACCGCTTAGAGTGTTCTGGCAGGCAGTCGATCCTGCTGTTGAGCCCGAGACGACGAGTGCGGTGACAAGAAGCGTCAAGCAGCGACTGACAGGTCTCATGATGAAGCCGGATTAACTTGAGGGATGAGCGACGGGAAGGTGAGCTTGGAGATGTGAGGATGAAGTGGTAGATTGAGCTTTGAGAGTGAGTGAAGCTTTCATGAGTTTTTAGTTGTTTCGGGACAGTTCTTTATCCAGTTCTACTACGCGAGGTTCGTGTGACTCTCCACCGCCATTCTCATCAGATGGTCGTTGCTGGCTGCTCCCTCAGCTTCGACGTCTTCGTCCTTCAGCTGGTAAATAACGAATAGTTTAGTTGTTGCCTCTGCCTACCCATTCCACGATGCGTTTGATTCGTTCTTAAAACACGGCATGTGCTATTTTCCTCACGGATCTGATAATGACAAAATAATATTCCCTCTGTTTCACTGTGTTTGTCCAAAAATGAGCGATTTGTTGTTTCACAATGTTTGTCCATTTGGGCAAGATAAATTAATAGAGGAAAGCACCTAAAATGTGTTATTTTAATGTTTTAGAACGCGCCTTTTCAAACAAGCGCTGCGGGCAACTAAGCGATCTGGGCAACTCCATTTCGGCGCAGAGTGGCCGTTTTCGAATGGGGAATCTCGTAGGCATTGCCACCGTAGTTAGTCAGTGCTGCAGTTATGCACGACTGCAGCGAAAGGAATACGTCGTCTAGTTTTTCGATTTTAAGATCCGGAAACTACTTTTCCACAACAGCGACCAACTCATCGTAGCTGTTTGGCGCCATTTCGTGTTGGAGTGTTTGAATAGACCGAAAATAGCCCAGGTCAAGCACGTTAAAGTCTGGGCTATTGGGAGCTGGCAGAGCACCCGCAGATCTAGGCGCAGCTGGCGGCCGGCCTCACTTACGAACGGATCGTCTTCCTTGACGTGTGGTCTCGCATTGTCCTGTTGTAGGGTAGATGGCGTCGCGTTGGCTGCGACGCAAAAACTTGGCGGCAATAGCGGGGAGAACGTTATCCAGTAGCATGGCAACGTTAAAACACAGTCAAACATATTGACATTACTCACACGTTACAAATGTCAAATGAGAAGCAGGTACATACCGTAGTGGAGGCGGCTCGTTAGGAGACAGATAGATGCGCTGCGACGTTCGCGTCATGTAGAACCATTTCTCATCCAGATGAATGACGTGGTACATTTTTTTTTAGTAAAGTAGCGTCGCCTCGTTGACGAAACGGACGACGAAAGCCATGCGCGCGCGCTTGTTCTCGTCCATAAGCATGGGCTTGATTGCGTTGGTCATCGCTACGATCTCGTTGCGCTTCCGAAGTCTGCAGAGCGTAGAGGCTGATGCCCCCGTCACACGTGCCAAAGAGCGCAGAGTATACCGCTTACGGTATGGCGCAGCCTCCATATTCTTTTGCACAACACTTTCATTCATTCCTTGCTTTTCTTTCCCTTAATTTTCGACCGCACATCCAACAGGTCCGGCGAGCGGGCCATGGTGTTGCGGCCGCGCTTCCAGACCCTCATGATCGTTTTAGGAGAACATGAATATGCCAGTGATGTCAGCGCGACTTACCTTCGTGCTACCACCAGCACACTGGAGAAGCATGCACATGATTCCAGTGCGTTCGCTGTAGCAAGGTTCTTCTTTCGGCGCTTGGTCTTGGTACTCATCTTTGACAATGATAACCACCAAATATGCAAATGGTGAGTAGTGTGTAAAAAAGTAAAATGGTACACGTATTTGTATCCAATCATAAAGGTATACCGTTTATAGAGGAAAAAACATGGCGTGATTTGAGCTGAATGAAGTGTCGGGTTTGCGCAACAAGTATGCTTTGTTAAAGGTAATTCAGCGTCCTGGGCATAGATACTCATGGTCTTCATGTTTCAAGCTGTCGTTTAAACCCGCAAAGGCGGTAATGCGCTTCGCAATAGCCATTTGCACAATCCCCTTCAAAAATGATAGTTTGGATTGGTCACCTACTCGGCTTGAGAAAACAAACTGAATGTGCAACCAGGATTGGACGAAAGTGCGCAGAATTAGCTTTATTCCGTAGTAATGTAGGCAGCCATGCTACAAAAATTGATCTTGTTTTACTTCTTTTTCCAAAATGGACAAACACAGTGAAACAGAGGGCGGCAGCTCAGCCACCTAATTTTTAGTGTCCACTCCAGCGTCCACGGCAGCGACAGCTGGGCCTACTTCGACTCGCTCGTGATCTAACCTCCAGCGACAGCTCGACCACATCCTCGTCCGGCGCCCACACCACGCCCGAGCGGCCGCTCCAGTAGCATTCGGACACCACGCTCACGGAAGCAGCTTGGCGCCGTCCGGCTTGGCACTCCGTACCTCGGCATGAGCGTCATCGGCTCTCCCCGATAACGCTCGAGATGCTCCTATTCCTGAAAGTAAAGGACAGGTACTAGGATGTTGCGCTGGTTGATTCGTGCATATAATGCAACAGCTACATTCCTTCGCTTAATGCAATAATATATTATAGACCATCGCAATTATAGTATTTATTTTTGCTCAGGGGTCTGCTGCCAATCCCGTTATTTATTGGTCAAGGTATGAAGCAATCGATATATATATTGTATTTTCGGCATCCCTGTGTTAGCATATCGAGATATAAGACCCGAAATTTGGTAGCTGACACCTCTGGTCTAGCACGATCACCGTTTTATAGTCGAAAGCTGAATTAGTTTTTTAATTTGCCTCCGCCATTTCGTCGGCCTCTTAGCTCTACGCATCTTTGTTGCCGAGGCATTCGACTCGATGATCTTTTCCAGGTGCGATACGAGAACGTAGTAGGTAGGTTCATGCTCGATCGAGATTCGTGTCTGGTACAAATCACCAGCTGTTGCTGAAGGAACTTTAACCCTTCTCAGACCTGGTTACTATTCGTTAGATGGCTCCTAACGCTCTAAGGTTATGGATTTGCTGTCTGATTAGAAACACCAACTAGCACTAGAAACGAAGAAAACTATTCTCCTTGTAAAATAATGTTATGAGAAAAACTGCCGGTGCAATCTTCCATTACTGTAAATTAGGTACGGAAATCCAAGCCCTATCAAAGGATCATTCCAGTTGCAGCCAATGAAGATACATCACGACTATCTATTTTGCATATTCGTCCAATCACGATTTATTAGGGTTAGGTACAGGCCATTTCTGGAATTGTCCGACAATTCCCAGAATCTGAAAATAATTCATCATAGTGGAGCGACAATGCATCTTGTTCCGGAAATAGCTTTCCATTGGCGTAATCGCCTGTGTGCTCGGCAATGAGTCAGTACTTATTAAACTACGAGTATAAGAAGAACTATGAGGAGAGCACCTCATGACCTCGGTACCCATCGGGTACGCTCGGGAAAGAGGTCAATGCAGTTAAGGCTCTCAACGAGTTTATAGAGTCAGCGAACTAAACAGTGGAAGCTTAACAGGATGCATTCCTCTCTCTCACAGCAGAGTATCTTACCCACCCAGAATTTCTATTCACTGCTAACAGCTTTCTCAATCTTTTTACAGACAAAGAAAAAATGACAGAGCTCGTGCTGCTGCTGGTTTTCTATCGAAGGTTACAGCATTGGGCTACTTTTCGCAAATTGTAGTCTGCTCCGTGAGCGCTATAGAGATGACTTCTTCGACTCAAAGTGCGTAGTCAAGATTCGAGATCGCGCGATGGCTAGCTCTGTTGAGGAGCGCAATTTTCGAGCAAACGTCCAGACAAACGATGCACCTGGCTACACTATATACGATCTGTGTTTCTTGGTGGAGCACTTAGTAGTACATGAAGATGTTGTCACGGGGCTCAAATCTATACATGATGCAGCACTTCCCTCACTATGATGTGGCGCACATTTGGGAGGCATTCGATATTTGCTTTTTCCCGAAAGCAGCAACTATCCTTGGCCGCTTCAGGGGGGCTGTTCCTGAGAATTGCGTGATTGAGACCTCGGTAGTGCAAGGCGTGTCTATCTACAAAGCGCCGGAGCGTTGGCAACAGTGCATGCTACATGCATTCAGTTTGCTCTACGTGTGTCAAGCTGAGCCTTCCGAGTATCTATTTCCTCTCATACCCATGATCGCGGTGTCAGATATACCTAAAGGGAGACATACACGCAGGAGGAAGCTGTGATATACTGGGAGATCCTGCAAAGTACTTTCGAAAGCGAAATAAAACCAGCAGCAAAACGAGAGCGCAAGCGCCCCAATGTTGCTAGCTATATTGGAGAAGTTATCCGCGACACGTGAAGGAGATGCCGTCGTCGCAACGGCAAGACATGACCCCGACCATGACCAGCCATTGTCTCCGGCGAGGATCGGCAGCGTACGCGAATGCACCCCCCAAGTTCGCCATGCAATGGATCGCTGCCAGGGGGGCTTGGCTATTTGAATCGCTCACAAAGGCCTTCGCATACATATGTACAACAACACGAGAGAATCATAGCGTAGGCAAGGTACTAGCAGCGCCGGACTTACCTGTATCGACACAGACTATCGGTCGTCTCCAGCAGCGGCTCTCGGTTGTAGTACGGTCAGCTATTATCTCTCCGCGACGAGCTGTTCCAGCATGTCCATGGGTCCCCCGACGCGCAGTACAACGTGCCTCTCGCTGTCATAGACGCCACGTTCGCGGCGTTGCTAATACATATGAAGAGCGTCCTCGAGACCAGTCGAAGCAGCGCAGTACGGTATGAATATCAGCTGCGTCGTGCGATATCCACTACGAACTCGCGTCTTGGCTACCACATCAGCAGCACAACATGCTTCGGGTGGGGGGACACCTCATAGAACGCTGGATAACAGCAAGTCATGCACAAGTTAGCCATGCTGTCACACACTTCGACAATGGGAAACATGCTCAAGCAGTTAGTTCAGATTAATGTTAGGTTGGTTTGGCTAGAAGATGCAGTACCCAAGACATATGCTGTCGAACCAGGCGCGTCTCCTTCAGCTACATCAGAAGACGCGTCCTTGTTACTGCATCCCTGATTCAGCTCCATCGGCGGCATCCACTTTTGTAGGTTGTGTGCTGAACTGGTACACAAGCAGATCTGGGAAACCGTTAAGGATAAGCGAGAACAGAACAAGCGAGCAGATGCTAAGGCTGTTTTTCAACATCATGATTGTGTTGTATCAGGCACCCTGCACCCTTACCGAGCGAGCGCCGCGATCTGACGCCGAAGCCGACCAAGCCTGGAAGCACAATCTCTGGGACCTTGGTCGTGAGCTTGACCGCAAGCAAACGAGCGCCTGCATTCAATCGACGGTAGGAAGCCATCCACAAAGGCTTCGTCACTTCGCAAGCGATGGAGGGGGGAGCTACGAGCTTCGCATCCGGCGTCATACATGTCGCTGGGAGCGCAGTATCTTGCGTTGAAGACCAGCGGCGCCGTCTTCGACTCGTGCACGCTTGCTTCGCATCAGTTGACGGCTAACGATCTTGCCTGAATCTCTGCATCATACGCTCCGAATACATGAAATAATATATAAGACCTCATGCATGTACACATAAATTGACCAATTATGATTCTGGAGGCCGAATTCGAACCAGCGACCTGGAAGGGGGGGGGGTCCTGCTCTATCACTGAGGTACACCAGCGTGTGCATAGGAGGGTACATCTAGGTTACCCTCAATTATTCTTGCATCTTGCAGCGCCACAGTATCACGCAGCCGTCCACCGCAGTTTGCCGCTTCGCCGCCCATGGTGCAGCTGTGTGACGGAGCACACAACACCTTGCGCACAGGAAGTGTGACTTCCGGAGAGTATACAAACTCTCAGTGAACGGTAGTTCACAAGTCCCTGGTCTAAGGGGACTGTTACTAAAATAGGTAGATATAAGACTGAATATATTCATAGGTGATCTCCTTAATGCGTCTACATACTAACTACAAGTCACCTATAAAATATCCTAGATGTTATCCTATTGGATGGTTTAGAGGCTTTTGTACCATATCTGTGGTACCTATCCATGACGTCATTACCGTCGACGTCATAGTAATGTTTAGCTACATCACCTAGTGTACTTGGGTACACCTGCTCTGAAACGTGACTTGGCACTCTTCATGTAACCCCGATATAACACCCCCCCCCGCCCTCCACACACACACACTTAGGTTCGGTTACCGACCATCCAGGACGAGAAAAAAAGTCGCCGCCTTCACTCTCCAAGTAAAAATACCTGACTTGCTGCGGATAGTTTCCGCAGGCACTGAGGCCACCTTGGAGTTTCCCTTGGAGGCCAACTTAGCTGGGATGGACGGAGGTGATGGTATGACGGTGAATTCACCGTCCTCTTCGAAGTCCGAATCATCGCCCGTCTGTTCGCAAGCCTTGAGTGGTTTCCGAAGTCGGTAGTGATATCCTTGTCAACTTGGCCACATCGAATTGCGTGATCCGGAGTGCCTTGTCGGCGAGCAGCAGTTTCCACGGGTCTGTGCTATTGTTGACGAACCAAGAGGCCTGGGTGTCCTTTCGTACCCGACTTGTACCTCAAACACGACTCGCAACTATGAACGCATGCAGTGGGGATGCCGTAGCTTTGCATCGAGGAAAACTTTAGTTAAGGTCGGTGACTTTCGTTCTATACCTAAAACAAGTGTGAGTCCTGTAGATCGCAATCTAGGGACTCTAGGAGTAACCGCGACCTTCACAAGGCTAACTCTTCGTTTCCAAATGTATATCTAACTTCATTTCTCTTACTCGCGGCAGCCGCCTTTGTTCTATATGAATAGGTCTCACTATTTAGCAAAGTAAAACCTAGACAAATACATAAGAATGGCTGTGAAGCCTCTACTGAGTATCGTTATCTTTCCAGTACTGAGTACTGCTTTCTGTTATTGTGTGTGCACATCACTTAGTGTGCCACACATCTTACTACCTCGAGTACGTGTAACCCCGTTACAACGCAGACTTTAATGCCCAGGTCAATGTTCGACCAGAAGTACCGCTGCGCTGCAGCAAGTTGCATTCGACGGTTTCCTGGATGCGCCATGATAACAGCATCATGTGGGTTGTGGATCACATCGAGTCGTAGCTTCCGGCTGTTCGGGACGCCCATATAAGCTGTCGTCACCCTTCAAATAGATTAACCCGCGGATGACTTTGTGATGTGCAGCCCGACTTTCACAGTTGCTTGAACACTGGGCATTTACTGTATGCCTTCTGAAACGCCCTCTTCATTGGGGTATCCAGTTGAAGTGGGCTTATCGCCGTGCTGTCCGCCATCGATGCTGTGTTCAATATCATACGCCGACGGGCCGGCCCACACGATGAGACATTGAGGCTGGTTCGTTGACGGCAAGCATCACTGCTTGGTTGCGCTTCAATATGCTTCCGAGCTTCTACATTGCCTTGGACACGCCGTAAACAGCGAACTTTCGCTGGCTTAGACTCCCTATCGTCTTGTCCGTTCCGCAGACTTGACGGACACTCAGGTAGGGCGCGATAATGCGCTAGCGACGACGTTCAGAGCGTCTACCGTGTAAACAACTGGAAGGAGGCGAGGAAGTGTCCCAAGAGTCAGTCGACCCGACAGGAGCGGATGTGGTAGAAACTACTTGAATGCCCAGTTATCTGTGACGATTTTAAACAAGACCCCATGGAGGTAGCGACGCCAACGTGCGAGCGCTCGCTTGATCGCAAGCTAATCTTTCTCGTGGACAGTCCAGTATAGTTCATGAGGGCCCAGCTTCTTGCTGACAACAATCCACAGGCAGATCATTGCCGTCGTGCAAATGAGAGAGCACTCCACCGTACGAGCATGACTTGCGTCTGTTGTCACGATAAACGACTTGTCGAAGTTAGGTAGCCGAAGTACTGGTGCGTGCTGGAGCGTGAGCCTGATGACATTGAATGCCTGGCGCTGCGGTTCATCCCGCACCCAAGACACATCCTTCTTGACAAGTGAGCTCAGCGGCAGTACCGCTTCGCAAGACGCTAAATGAATCGACGGTAGTAACAGGCGAGGCCCAAGAATCGCCTGAGGTTCTTGATGTCGCTAGGTTCCTTCCACTCAGCGATAGTTCGGGGTATGCGAGCGTCAACGTGTAATCGGTCTGCGGAGATCGTGTGGCCCAGAAGGTCAATAGAGCGTTGGCCGAAATCGCTCTTGTCAGGACCTTGTGCTCATGTAGGACTTCATCACCTGCCTGAAATACTCGGCATGGTCCGCCATTGATCGTAAGAAGATGAAGATGTCATCAAGATAGACGGCAACAAACCGTAAGTGGGGCGGAAAGCTTGCACGCGACGCTGCCTTGGAAACCTCATCAACCCTTATTGCCAGTTAATGCTCGGGTCGAACTGCACTATCCAAGGGTGACCGAGGATCATGTCTTGGTTCGCCGATACATCCCACTCTATAAGAGAGAGAGAGATCACTGAAGTCCTAACATTCAAAAGCAGTGTCTCCCTACAGCGTTGTGCTGTGTGGGCAGGGCGTTGGCCATCGAAGTGTTCTGAGGTAACTTTGGCCGCATCAACGTAATGTTGAATGAGGCCAGTTCACACGATGTTGTGTTCTGCAATTCGATCAAGTCACGCACCGCCTGACCATCCATCACCCTTTCGAAGCGCACAGCTCACATATGGATGCTGCCCCCGATGCCAACGGACATCATGTTCAATTGCAAGCTGTCGACGACCTCGACATTGTCGTCACCGTTGTCAACATAGTCATCATCCTCGTCCTCGGAGACGTCACCGTCGTCGACAAAGCGGCGGAATGAGTTTTGGTTAGCACGGAGCGAGTTGCGCCCGTGTGGAGGACGAGATGGACCTCGGAGGTTGTTGTGAGCCTGATGCTTGCGGCAGTTAAGTAGGCGGTAGCCAGTCCCCTTACAGTAAACACAGATTGCGCCGCATGCACTATTCACGTGAGATGATGCGAGCATTGCCGATCTCCATCGGCGATGGTAACATTCTTCCATACGCTGCCTCGGTTGTTCATACGAACGGCGTTACGACGACTTGTGTCCTTGTTTGCCCTGCTACCGCGAAGCGACGAAATGCGCGCGATCATACATCAAATCATTCGAGACAGCGTCCATTGTGGTCCGGAACTGCCTCAACTTCACTGCTTGCTTGGTGTCAGTTAGCAGGCCTTTCTGAAAGTGCATACCCTTGTCGATGTCGGACATATCTTCTACCTTGCAGATGATATCTTTGAATGCCGCAACCTAGTCATCTAGACATGAGAAGTTCTTCTGGCGCAGTCGAAGCAGCTTGTCGCGTAGGTGCTCTTGGCGGTCTGGCGCCGTGCACTCGCTCGTCCGCAGTTTCTTAAACTGCGAAATCGAGAACAGGAAGTTTCCATCGTGCGAGATGTATTCACGATACCACGCAGCCGCGGGTCCCTTCAGCTTTGCCGCTAAGAGTGAAAGCGGCCGTTACTGCAGCGCATCCGCCCCGCACTAAATATTTTTGGACTTGAAGTAGAGTTGGTGCTGAACCAATACGGACTAGAGCGTGAGAACGAGACGGTTGAAACTCGATGCCTTTTGAAAGTTAATTTATATTTAGTATCAAAACAGTATTAGAAAGCATTGATATTTGTTAGTTTCCTCCTTCAATAGTCGCCCTCTTGAATTTGGATATATCAGGCGTCTCGTTTTCACGCTCTAGTCTGTAGTCATCTCTCTTCGCCCACGAAACCCTGGAATGGTGAAGCCTTCGGCCCGATACTCGCGCGTGTCGAGAGCTGGAGAATCACTTGACTGCTGATGCTGTTGTTGCTGGATTAGCGCTTGTTGCTGCTGATGCAAGGTTGCGGTCATCTTGTGTTGCACCTCTGCGGTCTGCGCCATGAAATGCTGCCGCTCGCGCACCATCGCCACAAGAGAGGCGAACATCTGCCGCATGCTGAACATTGCTTCGTCCATAGTAGTGCCTATGCTGACACGTCGTCACTAGATGACGTCGCATACGCTCCTTGGGGCGCTGCTCCCGCCAAACCTGACAAACCCAATAGCCGACGATGTACCATTTCCCTGATACCCCCCCCCCTCCACCAAAACCTCAGCCTTCTCTTGAAAAGCCTGACGAAGCCATCTAAGAGAGCCCGTGCGAGGTACCTGGTACTCCTGGGAGAGCAAACGCCGACTGATTGGATGGCGGCGAAGCATCCCGAGGAAGCGGTACGCACGGCAAAGCCGTTATTGCTTGGTCTCAATGGGTCAATGAGCTGTCGGCACGAAGTGCTGTGCGACGAAGCGGTCTGCGAAGATGGTGTCTCCTTCCTCAAAGAAAACAATTGGAAGGCGCGAAGGAGACGACGACGTCAGCGGTGACGAAAATGAGCGGTCAGACGAGAACTGTACGCACGCGTCGAGCTAGAAGAATAACGGTGGAGTCTTCGACGCATGGGGGGGAGAAATCTTGGACGTACGAGCTGGGCGAAAAACGAGCCGGGACAGGAAGGAGGCGAGCACACGGCAACGAGAGCAGGAGATCGGAAGAGGACCGGAACTGGAACAGGAACTGGAACTTGAACTGGAACGGAGGTCGGAGGACGGAGGACCAAAATGTGCTACCAAGTGAAAGGCTTTTGCTGTGGGGCTTATGTGTTGGTTGGTAAAACGGAAACGGGATTGATTTTTCTTATTAGTGCGCTATCCGCCTACCCGAAGACGTCCTCGTGTAGAGAAGTAGATTACTGTGGCTTGCCGGGGCTGTCGCTTGCGCAACCTTGGTGGGTATGCAGGCGAGTCGGCTCTCTACGTGCGGAATCGCTAAATGATGGCGTCGTGCTCTGCTCTTGTACGCACAGATTATTACAGTCCGCTCTGCTAAAAAAAAGAAGGTGTCGGGTGGTCGAGTCACTCTTGCACCCGCCAATTTGTAGCACGTTGAATTCCAGCGAGGATCATTTTGTGGATATAGCCTCTCACTAGCGCTGTGAGCGTCTCTTGAGGTTCGATTTCGCTGTTGCCCTCATGGTCGTAAAGGCGTTCTCCGATAGCGCTACGAAGTCTCGTTGATTGAAGCCTGGTCGGGGTTGACGTATGCACTTTCGTCGTGCCTAAAAGTCTTCTTTTTGTAGCGCCTAAAATTTTCCGTCCGAGCTTCTAACTTAAGCTAAATCTTCTTAAACGATGCCCTTCTCCAAACGAGACGTAGCATACTCTATCCGTCTGTGGCGTATTTCCGGTCAAGCCAACGCTATATTAAGGAACGATTTTTAATCTCACCTATGGACCCAATTTCGCTTCGATTTTCATCAAAGTTTCGGGAGCAATAAGGCACGCTTTACCCCTTATATTTGAGCTGTTTTGCATGTCAATTGACCACAAAACGCGGCCGGCACCATAAATTGAATTAATTAAGCGAATTGGAATATAATTGCCACAGAAAAGGTTCGAAATCGCCCATTAAAAGTGCCAGATGAGCACGATGCTTGGTCGCCCTCGTTATGGCACCTTACAGTGTACCTGTCCACTTGAGAGAGCCCGAAAGGTCTTACCGATTTCGAGGAGCATATAGATCAATACAGACCAAAAACCATTCGTTTCGCGTGCTGGACCATACATAATCAAGGATCGTATTTTATCTTGAATATTGTATGCCAAGCTTGGTTTCTGTATGCTTCAATAGTGACCGGAAATATGCACCACGCTTGTGAAACACCCCCTCTGATCTTGACGTTTATTCGTGGCGCTGTTCAAAAAATTCGCTTAATGAGAGCATAAAAAAGAGTCAAGCGCCATTATTTACCTTTCTTGGTTCACTAAATCAATATTAAAATCGATCGAGTAAGCAATTGAATTAGAGAAAGCAACTGGATTTTACAATATTTATTTAGTGTAAAGCACGCTAAAAAGGTAACGGACGGATCTTAAAGCGACGCAATGTAGTGTATCAATCAATGGCAGGGGCCGCCACCAAGAAGGCGGTGGACGTGGCCACGGCCAGTGCTGCCGCCGAGGCCGCTCTGGCGACGGAAGCTCTCGAGCTTGAGTCTGCCCTAGCTGCCGCTGCGTTACAAGCGCAGCAAGAGGCCGAGGACGAGGCTGCTAGGCTCAAGAGTCAGCGAGAGCAGGACGAACTCGACGTCGTCGCGGTCGGAGCCGTCGCCCACGTGATCCGCCGCGCTTTCCACTCGTTCTACGAGCCTCAAGAGACAGAGCAAGTAAGTAAAGATCCCAGTGAAGAGGCAGCGACTGGAGATGATGCCAAAGAGAAGGAGGCGAGCAGGTCCGAGGTCCAGCAGCTCGAAGAGAGTCCGTTTGTGGCTCTGGCTCAAGCTCGTAAGGACGCGATTGCTCGAGCACTTGAGGACAAGCACAAGCGAGCGAGAGTGTTGCTCACGTTTATGGACGAGAGGCAGCGAGAAGCGGCGGACGCAGACGCACGAACCGCAGACGAATTGAGTCAGTGTGGACTGGTGGTCAAGGCGCAGCTCCCAGTGGGACCGACGCGTTTAAAGCTGGACGAGCTGGAGTTGCGAGCTGCAGAAGACGCAGGAGCAGACTTTGGCGAGTTCGCAGACGCTTTGCTGCACGCGAAGACGCTGGTGGCTGAGTTTGTGCAGAGACGGCAGGAGCGCAGTGGGAATGCCAAGCAGGTGACGCCGGCTTTGACGCGACAAACGGACGCTGGAAAAGAGAGCGAGCACGTGGGCTACCTCGACACGACACTGGCGTCCAGCATTCGACAGGAAGCGACGCTCGAGCAGCACAAGAACCGCATCGCAGAAGTTAAAGGGGCTCACGCAGAGCAACGAGCGACTGCTGCCAGAGCTCCACCGCCGACAGTTAACGTGGATGGAGAAAACACGACGGATCCCGTTGCGACCATGTTGACGCCATTGTCGTCCACACAACTCAAAGCGTCCAAGCGGAGGATGAACCCAGTGGAGACGCGAAAGAACCTGGCGATTCTTGAACGGATGCAGACCAAACTCGACTTTGTCCGTAACCCGAGGTACACGGTCTCAGCTCAACGCAACAGCAGCAAAGTTAACGACTTCACGGAGCTTGTAGAGAAGAAAAGTCCAACACCGTGCTTTGACATCACTCCGAAGCCCCCCATCGTCTTTACCGACTACGACGTCGGTGGCATCTACGAGCAAGTCATTTACATCCGCAACACGGGCTCGCTCTCTCGACGTGCACGTCTCCTCCCACCAGGCACAATCTTCTTCTCCATGGCCACAATCTCCTTCCCGGACGACAGCGGCTTGATTGCTCCAGGGATGCACGTCGAGCTGCGTCTACGTTTTGCACCAGACTCACGTGCCGACTACAAGGACAGCTTGACAGTGCAGTTTGAAACCGAACAAACGAGCTTAACCGGGACTCCAGGAGCAACAGGTTCGGCGGAGATCATGGTGCCGCTCATGGCACATCGTGAGCCTCCAGAGTTGACATTACCGCTGCTAATCCGTGCACAAAACACTCTCGTTGGTGGACGCTCAGTTACTCCACTTGTGTGCACGAATCTCGGCGGAAAAGCGCGATTCTGGCTAATGAGCGAGTCCGCGTGGGCTCACCTGGAACGTTTACAGACTGCAAGCCAGGGAGTCTCTGCGGTTGAGATGCTTGGTGGTGAATACAAACTTGGAACGTCAATGGACGTCGGACCCTTCCGTCTGACGCCTAACGACATTGAACTGGACAAAGGCCACAGTGTGACGTTCGAACTCGAGTATACTCCTTCAGGTATTGGTGAACAACGTGAACGTTTTGTCGTCGTGTGCGATAATTGTCTCGTGCGCGTCTTCCAAGTCGTAGGTCGTGGTTGTCAAGTGGAACTTGCAGCTTCACGTGTGAATAACACGTCTATCGACACCAACATCGTCGAAATGGGGCCTCTGGATCGCCTAGTCTTCCATGATGACGTACTTGTCAACTCGACAGCTCAGCAGACGATTGTTATCACGAACGATACGCCATTAGATGTGAAATTCTCTTGGAAAATTCATCCTATACTCGAGGAAAGTCAATCCGAGACGAAGAGCGAGAACGTCCGTAAGGATAAAGCGATAGTGTTGTCACTTGCTTCAAGTGAAGCTCTGCCATTTCGTATCACGCCAGCAACTGGCGTCTTTCCATTGTCAACATCAAAAGAGTTTACCATCAAGTTCTTACCTGTAGAGGCTGGCACATTTGCGTGTCAGGCGACGCTCCTGATTAACGATATTCCGGCGTGCAGTATGCCTGGACCTGGTCAAATGGATCATCTCAAAGCTGCGTTTCAAGCGCACGAAGAAATAGCAGCTAGAACGTTAAGTGACGCCATGCCGGGATTCTCCATGCAACTTCACGGACGCGGGAGACTTGGTCACTTCACGATTATTCCACCTCGCAACGATTCCTGGCTTCCTCTGAACGATGACAGCTTACAAGTTTCTGGGAATACTGACTGGAAACTGGTTTCGCTGCTACAACAACAGCAGAAATACGCGGCTTCCGTGCTCCTCAAGAACGAGTGTCAAGCACGTGTAGCATTTCGTTGGGATCTTGCACGGATACGGCACCGGCACTTGGCTGCTAGCGGAGGTCCCTCAGCGTGGACAATGACGTCGGGAACTCCTCCAAGCTTCGACGTAGCATTCACTCCAAACGAGGGAGAGCTTGAGCCTTCGGGACAGCAACGAATCGAGCTTCTTTTCACGCCATTTTGTACGGGTTCATTCTCACTCACTGTGCCTTGTACAATCGTAGCACCGAATGACGCCAATGAGCCTCGTTTTGAGCGTTGGTTGCTTCTTGAAGGTCGTGTGGCTGGAGCGGAGCTCGAGATTGTCACACCAGAATTTGACTTTGGGCTGGTGCTCGTAGGAGCGAGTGCAGAGTCGTTGATCACGATCAAAAATCCATCGCGTATTGTCACGACCCATTGGCGGTTGCTACACGTAGAAGCGTCTACACCAAATGGGGAACAAGGAGCCAATCTCCAGCAACAGCCTGCACCATCTTCTCTTAGTCCGAAGCTTCGACGCTCAAGCTCGAAAGAATCGGTCGTCTCGCGTCATTCCGCGACATCCTCGAGCTCGGGCACCGAGACAGACCGCAGTCTGTTTACTTCGAGAGAGATTCTGCCACGAGCCACCATCGCGTTTGCGCCAGAAACTGGCGAGCTCGCACCTGGTCAAGTATGTACTGTGAAAGCCATCTGTATGGCAGGATCACTCCCAGAACGTTTCCGTGGCTTCTTTAGCTGTCAAGCTGTTCCTGAACGACAGTTCTTCGGGTCCAGTACGACCGGCGCACACGCTGCTGTATCAGCACGTGCGGAAATCCAGTGTCCAAACGTTTTCCTCTCCACAACGCGATTGCCACTAGGAACGACTTACTTGGGGGTGGAGATTCATCGAACCATTGAGCTCGTCAATGTGTCCAACCTCGAAGCGGCATTCAAATTTGCAGAGCCTGAGGGTGTTTCCAGAGCTTACAGCATTACGTTCTCACCCAAGCAAGGCGTTATCCACTCCAAGGAGCGGCTTCAGGTGACGTTGAGTTATACACCGCGACAAGTTGGTCGATTCACCGTCGTTCTTGCGTGTAGTGTACGTGGCTTGCCAGGTCCACTGGGATTTGAAGTCATCAGCTACCACAAAGGTCTTGTACTGTCTTATGAACTGGTGCAGGCTCCACCGTGTACGAATCCGTCCCGGCCTGGAGGACCCATTCTCGAAACTTCACGCCTTGTGTTGCCGAAATCCCCAAAAGAACTCGCGCTGGAGCGTGGAATTCCCCTCTCCGACTGCGATTTGGAACCGGAGACAAACCCGTTAAGCAGTGTGCCCAAGCTTGCCTTCGGAGATCGTGTACCTCTTGGAGAAAGACGAGCATTGTGTCTTTTAATTCGAAACTTTAGCGGGATTGAGGCGCTCGTGGACATGGAAGCCAAGAAATTCCCCGCCGCGACAGTAACTTCAGCCCTTGTCACCCCACTAACAAGTGCAGACAGTAGAAACTTCACGCGACAGGATAACACCCAGTTGCAGCTGTGCTCACCATCGACATCTCCGAGTAAACGCAGACACAAGAACAGATTGTGTCCCTCGAAAAGCACGAGGTCTCTAAACTCCAAGACGAGCTCGTGTCGAGTCAGCATCACTGCACAGGATCGCGTTGTAAAACCTCGTCTCTCTGATATCAAAGACAGTATGAATCGGTTCCAATCCGACAACGGGCGGGTATATCTCCGCCAACGAGCCGAAAACCTAGACGACCGGCAGATCTTGCGTGAAGGTCGCGGGGTGGCTTTTCAGCTTGTCCCCAACCGCGTTCATATTCCACCATGGGAGCAGGTGGTTGTTCGTATCACGTGTTTCAATAACATGCCCGGGACTTATGTTGACGACATCGTAAGTCGCGCGACAGGAGCTCCCCCTGTATTCCTGCACACAAGCGTTGCTGTTGTCGGGACACCTCTCGCACTTGACCATGACTGTGTGGGTTTACATTTCGGTAAGCCTGTGCCTGACGGAAGACCTCAAGTCCTGCTTCGGCAGCCAACGTTGAGTTTTGGCGCTCATTGTGTGCGTGCTCCACCCATCACACGGACCGTACGCGTTGTAAACCGGGGACCGCAGCGAGCTCGTCTCAAGTGGAAAGTGGTAGAGTATGGACGCGAAGACCAACTTGTGAGTGTGACTTTACGCGTGGACTTTGGGTCGAGACTGCAGTTGCGGATTACACCTTGCGACGCATACAACAGTAAAGCTGCTGCACTTCCATTCACAGTTGATCCCCAGTCAGCAATGGTGCCACCGTTCAGCACGACGTCATTCCGGGTCACTTTTGCTCCCTCCAAAAACGATGTGGGAGCTCCGAGAGGTCTTCTGCTAGCAGATGCGCATTGGTATGATACCAATGTGGAGGAAAACACCCATTCTGATAGCAGGTCGACTGCGGCGAGCGGCGATTTTCGTCAAGAAGAGTCGTTCAGCCCCACAAAACCGAGCAATAACAGTCCAAGCAACGCGACGCACGCCGTGGCAGTCGGCAAGGCTTTTGCAGCGGTGCGTGTGGCCAACGCGCTGATTCGGAGGCCAGGTCCTGCGACAGGTAACATCCCAGCATCATCTTATAGTCCCAAGTGCCTTCGTGTGCTCCTTTCAGCTGACGTTATCGAGCCCGAGTTATCCATTGACAAGCCAAGAGAGCAGCACCAGCAAGTGCAAACCCCAACGTCGCCATCATCAGGAAGGAATGCGACGAGGAAAACTGGCTCCTTACCGACGGCACTCGCGCTTCCACAACTCTTGGCTCCCTATTACATCAAATTCACGACCTGGTCCACGTTGATGTCGGCATCTGAAGCTCAGAATCTCTTCCATCGACGTGAACTCTTCTTAGTGAACCGACTGGGGTCAAGAGTGACATTCCGGTTAGAGTGCGATGGCCCATTCGCCGTCGCACACGCTGATTCGTTGGCCCCACGGCATCCGCTGTCGATGGCAGATCTGCCTCCAGCACATCGCCGAGCCAGAGCGCAAGGTGAGTCCTACATGTTCATGCTGCCGCCACAGATGTCCGTGCGTATCGATCTTCGATTTCTGACGTCAGCGTCTCTCCTGACGGATTCTTCATCAAAACCCAAGCTAAAGCCCCTTCTTGAGCAGCAGCAACCTCTACACTCTCAACTCGACGGTGAACTGCGTGTCAAATTTGCTACGAAATCAGTGCAAACGATTCGGCTCGCTGCCGTCGTGTTGCGGCCTGCAATTGTGGTATCTCCGTCGGTCTTTTGCTTTGGACGCGTTCATCTCTCAGCCTCCCGCTTCATTGTGCTGCGCCTCGGGAATCCTACGATCGTTCCTGCGCGCTTCGCCATTCAGCATATACCACGACCCAAGCCGGTATCTCGAGCCCAGCAACAGGAAGTACGACAGCACCACGCGCACTTGACGGATGAACCTGCTGTCTTCATCTTCTCACAACTTTCAGGAGAGTTACATGGCCCTACCACTTCGCTTAAGTCCGCCGGAGGGTATCTGCCTACCACCGAGTCGATGCGAGACCTACTGGGAGAAGACACAACCACCATACATCCGTTAGTGCACGCGCCACTGGCGCTTCGTGTTGAGTTCCATCCGCGTGAAAGTGGCCGGCGATACAAAAGTTGTTTTCGCTTTATAGTAGAGCACGGCCGTGACTTTGACGTGGTGCTGGAAGGCTCCGGCCACTTGGACGAAGTCGACAACCCAAGCGACGGCGATCGGCCACTCGTCCGCGTGCACGAACTGGAACACTCGTACCATATCTTCCGCGGGACGTGAACACACACACGACACAACATGTTAACGCATAGCATAAGTGAGAGACAACTGGGTGGATGGAATGAAGTCATGTTGAGTTGGCTGCTTGGACCCTCGCGCAACTTGCACGAAAGTTTCATATGTGAGGTTAAGCAGCCACGAGAGAGGGAGCTGCATCTACGAAGCAGCACGCATGTTAAATACAGTTTTGGTCCATCCGTCCTGACTGGGCACAAGCTCGAGCACTGAGTGGAAAGGGATCTCCAGGTCCGGGCTGCTTTCAATGGGCGCGCCCAGGAAGTAAGAGTAAAGCACTTGTAAGGTTGAAATGTGCGAGACCACAAGCACAGGACCCGTGTGCTGTTCCATGTCAATGAGAACAGGCTCAAGACGCATCATCAGATCCTGATACGACTCCCCGCCGGGGAAACGAGTACGCCATGGATCCTTCTCGTACGCTGCCAACGCCTCGGGCATTTGCTCCTTCATCTGATCCATCGTCATCCCGTAGCATTCGCCCTTGTCTAACGGGTTCAAAGTGGCCATTTGCACTGTCACACGAACACAAAAGTAAGTAAAAACAGCGATAAATAAAACCTCAAGCCATGTCGTACGTACTTCGCTTGCCATAGAGAAGGAAAGCGGCTGTCTCAACAGCACGAGGCAGCGTCGACGTCATGACGAAACACTCAGTCGGGTTGTCCTCTGGCGTGATGCCTTCATTCTCCATCCACACGGCCGTGCGGTGCTTCACAAACTCACCCAAACGATAGGCAAAGTCTACGCCGAGCGGACTCAAATGCGCCGAGCGCGGCGCTACGCACGGATCTTTAATGATTGCACGGAAATCCCTTCGTACTTCGGTGCAGTGTCCAGCCCGGACCAGCCAAATGGGGCGGTGTTCAATGTGGAAACTCATCATGTAGGGCAAAATGGACTTGGCCACGTGTCCGTAGATGCCCTTGGCGTGCACTTTGGACTGCATATCGAAGAGCTTGATGTAGCTGCACTCTTCCTCGTCTTCGAGCGCTTCATAGGCCGCTTCATAGTTCTGGAGTCTTAGCTTCAAGTCCGCGAACGCTTCCTCTTCGGGCATATTGCGGTAATCTGGACTGCTCTCGACCTTCTGCTTAATATTGGCGTTAATCACGGCTTCACTCGTACAAATGCTCTCGATAAAAACGACGTGTACACTGGTTTTGTGTTCTTCAGCAAAGCAACTGAACGTCTCCCGTAGTACTTTCCGTCTCGATTTCGTCGTGTTGGTCGCGTCAAAGACAGCCACATCTCCTCCTCGTTCTCCGTTAGCTCCGATGAACCAGCGCTGTACCTGCTTGAGCGACTCGAGCGCGAGCCGCTCCCGCTCCTCTTTGGCCTTTGTGTTGTTTGGGTCAAAGAACGAATGGTCCTGCTTGGCGCCAGAGCTCGTGGCACGTCGCAGCTGACCCACGTTAAAGACCTCACATTTAAGCCCTTTCCAGCAGAAAAACTTGTAGAGTTTCTTGGCAATGAACGACTTGCCACGCGCTGGCAGCCCCACCATGACTAGTACGAGCTTGTCCGCTGTGGGCGTGAACCGCTGGCGCTCTGTGAATAAAGGTCGGTTGGTCTCGCGGCTCCCGCGTCGGTTGAACGGCGGCGACGGCACCGTGAAGGTCACGGTCTTGTAGGACATCGAGTCTCGGCCGCCTGGAGACGGCAACTTGGGGGTTTCTTCTCCTTGTTGTGAAGCTTCTACGGCGACTGGAGAGCTCGGGGGCGGCGGAATGGATGCGCCAGACACAGGCGCAGAGGATGCGGCGGATTGGGACTCGGGTGGGGGCGTCACAGCCACGGGAGAGCCCGACGACGGCGACGACAGGCACTCCACGGGACCCATCTTGAAGGCTTCGGGGAAATTTCGAACTGGCGGCAAAGAGCAGTTGAGCGAAAATGTACTGTGGGGATAAGAAACTTTAGCATGGATCCTGTAAGATATGATATGTTGGGGGAATTGATGTAAACCTTTTGAAGATTGTGTGGTTAATGCGATAGAGAATGGATACTACAGCAAGATTCGATGCAAAATAAATGGCTAGAAGTGATCTCGAAGTTAGATCAGAGCGAAACTGATGTGGGATCCAGCATAAATGACCGTGAGATATAATTGTGCGGATAAGTTGCCGGATATCTAGAAGACTGTATGAATCCGCGAGATTCCGTGCATCTGCATAGGTTGCAGGGCGGAACACCGGCCTGGAACAAACCGAGTGATTCTGAAGCACGACAAGCGACTTTGCATAGACGGGGCTTCAGAAGCATAAACAACACTCCAGTTTTCGAGGTAAGTGTAAAAAGACATGCAGACGATGGAGAGAAAAGCGAGAGTGCTGTGTTCCACTAATAATGTGCTTGACCTGTTGACATTAGAGCACTGTCCGAATAGAAAATCGATCGATTTTTTCTGCCTATTTTTTCTGCCTATTTTTTCCCTCTGAAATAAATAAAAAAAAAACAGGGTGCCGAAAGCACCACTTTATGATGCGGTAAAAAGAAAGAGGTCCGATACCTCATTCTTTTGGGCGGAGACTGATTATTTGGCATTGAAGAGCGAGGAGCGGGCGGATGTGGAGGAATTCGCTGGTATGGAAGATGGCGCGATGCCTTAATAAGCGCGAGACGGTGGACGGCTGATGAACCTCGACGACGACATCTGTAGTAGCATGAAATATTGATTCGGTTGCTCTTATAACTGAAGAGGATGATGTTGAAGCAACAGATGAACAACTATACCTTTGTGGAGGAAGAGCTCCTGGTACAGTGCTTGTTGAACGCTATTAGAAGATCGGTTCGCAAACTATCCAGGAGAAAATTGGGGTTCGGACCGACTTCTTCGCCACATTGAAAGCCCGCCCAGATGTTGGAGCTTAAGACCACAAACCTTTGTCTTTTTCCTCTCCACGAATCGTTACACGTGCTTGAGTACATCATCACTTGAAACTGCGCTGCTGCGTGTTTTCCTGGGACGGCAATGCGTTCGTCTTGGAGTGGCGGCGATGGCGGTCTTGCGTGCATGCGCAGAGTTGAAATGCGAGGGAAATAACCTATAAAGATCAATATTAAGTTGGATGGTTTTCTCCGAAATAAATTGGAAAGCCGTTTGAAGGACTTGGGCAACTCATGCTTTATTTGACTTCGTTTTTTTGGGGCGCATAGAAAAAATTGGCAGGACATGAACGATCGATTTTCTATTCGGACAGAGCTCTTACGGTACAAGTATTCACCGACATATTAAAGCTGCTACAAATTAGTTGCGTAATGCTGGCATGGCCGTCGACTGCATGGTCATATCCATTGGGAACAGTAAATAGAGTAAACACATTTTGTTCCAACAAGCAGCTCAAGGACAAGAAGCTTCACCATTAATAATGGTAGTATTATCCGCAAGTCTTGCACGTGATACTAGTGAGAGCAGGGTGACAATTGCAGCATTTTCGGTATTCCAGACTCGTGAATTGGTTTGTACACAGCAAATGTTCGCAGTCCAATTCTAATGTCTCTCCAGTATAAATTGCTGTGTATTCGGCTTGGGCGGCGCTTGTTACACCGTAGAGCTGCTGGAACCTTTTCGAATTTGTTGTAAACGACGGCAAACAGTGGCTCAATGGCATCTGCAGGAAGCGTCACTCGTTACAAAACGATTGCTTAGGAACGGGCTAGTGGAGATAACAGCATATCAAGCAGTGTATGGTACAAAGTCACATGCACCAGTAACCATCTTTACAGGCGGGGCTCCAATTCAAACTTGAGGTACTGCTGCTTTTCGTCTCCAATGAGTTCGATAGCTGGTGGATACCAGCACGATCGCTGCTGTGCTGTTTCTATCAAGATAGAGAATCGACAAGGCAAGCGCCGCGTTTCGTTTCTATGTCCCGTTTCCTTCCTGCAGCAGCTTCGCGAGGTTCGGCCCCCTCCGGCTGCTCTAACAGCCACTTTATTATCGCGATTCATCGCTAAATTGGATAATGCGGGTGCACACATCTCCTTCAAACGATCAGTGCCGTCTCGCACCAACATCGACAAAGCTAAGATACCACCTGCGGCTGCAAACTTCACTCGATTAACAGAGTCAACTGACAAATGTATCAGTACCAACACGGCCTTCCTCTTCGTCGAAGGGCTGCCATCCAGCGATCGGACAATTCACTATAAAAATTGATTGGGAGGCTCGTCAAAGCAATAATAATAAGGGCAATACCCGATGTCGCAATAATAATTATTCAGTAATATCCGTCATAATATCCCGTTGTACCGGTATGTAATTTTTGAATATCAGCGTGAGGTGGGTATCGATGTGTGTCCCAAGTAAAACACTTATACAAATCACGCTGCTGAGATTAGTAGAGATAACACATCCGACACGGGTTAGATACCGCGAGTTTGGGTCCATGATGGATCGTAGGCGTTGTGCGTGGGAATTTATTCCCCGAGGGCATGCTGAGGGGTGAATCATGACTATGAAGGAGAGGGGCTGTCATTCATTAACTAGATGAATCACGTGTTTTACCATTCGGTTTGCTAGCAACGTGTTACTTGTGTCTAGTGGTGGTGCTCGGCGACCTCACTCTCACAGTTAGCAAGCGAGTTGTAGCTCCAGAGAGCACGGTTGGCATAAAGAAAGACAATATTTCATCTCGAAATGGGCCGGAAGAAGACGACAGCGCTGTGACGTCATCACCAGCTTGCACCGGGAGAAAGTCGCTCAACCGGTTGCTGGTCGGGGGAATTAAATGCACAGTGTCCTGGTATGTAACCGTAGTGGCCATACACGGACGCTTCGCTTGGCTGAGAGCGACAGCAGCGAAGTTCTCCTTGGCGCGCTTCGTCTTTGCTGGCTGTACCGCTGGTAGCTCGAACTGATTAATTGCCTGCTCGTCGGCGGCTGAGAGACGCTGGTCACGAAGGCGCTTAACAACCGCATTCTCAAACTCTGGTGGGTAGACGATGCGTGCGTCCGACTTCAAGTACGCCGCCGTCGACGGATACTTGGCCATCACGGCGTCGAAGAGTACGCGCACATCCGCCAGCGAGCATTGCTCGCTCTGTAGCTGGACGCACACGCTGTCGAGTTATTTCAACTGGCTGGTGAGCTGTACAGTTTTCCGATGGGTGCTTGGGCGAGGAACCATATCTTTGCAGCATCCGGATCTCAAGGTATCGAGCGAGCATCTTGTACGTAGACGACCAGCGTGTGAGGTTTGCCTTCTTCGCCTTTAGCTCGGGTATGCTTCATAAGCTGGGCGTGCGAAGCTGAACGCAGAGAGCTTGAACCTCGTCCACGATGTCATTATGTTGGGCGATGAAGCGCGCCACGGCGAGGTTAAAGCGATGGCTCGCACATCCGACAAGGGGCACCGACCGACGAGTCAGAATCGCTTGGTTCGTGACGCAGTTGTCGCCCACACAAAACTGGATCATGTCAAGTCGCTTGTGGTAGACCCCGAGCACATTCTCGATCATCTCGATATGAGCGTCCGCGGTCTGGCCGTCCTCGGCTGGCGAGATTGCCAACAGTGACTGCTCACGCTCTTCGTTCTTGGCATACACTGCATAGATCGCCACAAGTGCGCACGTCCATCCGTCGGACATGAGCACTAAGCAGTCCCCCATGCGACTAGCAAGATTGGTGCCGACGTTTCTTGACACATGGGTGATTTAACGCAGCAGGGTCTTCGATGAGATCGGTTGGAGACGCGACATCGATCGGGTAAATGGGTCGTCGACCTCAGCAAGAGCGTGGTTGCGCATGACAACCCACTGCATCCACTTGTAAATCTCCATCGTCTTCTCGTCGACGAAGCCGTGTTGCGCTAGCGTACTGGAGAGTGGGTGCTGACTAGCAGCAAAGATCTCAGCATGGTCCGGGTGCTTGGCGACGAGATGGTTCATTAGGTTCAAATAACCTGTGCGTGTGGTCTGCTTGTGCGTGGTGTCGCAGCTCTTGCACTTGAAGACCTCCGTCGCCGCATGCAGCGAAGAAAAAGTTGAAGAGAGCCTTGGAGGACATGGTGGCTGGTCGTTGAAAGTTCGAGAAGGATGCAAATGACATCAAGTATCGAGGCTGCTTGAACTTTGGGGCCACCGAGAACCAACCAATGTTGGCTCCCATAATAGAGCAATGTTGGAGATAAATACTATTATTACTGGTCCAATTAGCTATTTTACGGATCGGGCGATTTCTCAATAATAAGTTATTTCGTCAATACAATGCAGAATATATTGTATATTGATTATTTGTTTTGATCGCTGCTGTCATCCCGTAACAATGCCACCAAAAGTGAATAGCTCCAGCTCGTCCGATTACCGCGTTATACGAACTTGACGACAAATTCGCCAGTATCGTTATGGCATTTTGCCGAGCGGGATTACTACGAGTCTGCATCATCGCGGCGACAGCAGCAACTGTGTTTGTAGCTACAAGCTCAGCTTTCATTTGACTTGAATGCCCTGAAAGATTCGGCAGCGTCGACAACGCACAGTGTCTCTAAGATAAAGTACCATGTTTCAGTAGAGCTACCATCGGAGGCAACCCACCCGCTACTGCAATAGTATCCTGGCAGTCAGGAAGTCCAGAAAGGCTCGCCGATGCACCCATCGCTCTTGTCCTGTGCACATCATTACCCGTCCCCAGCAACTCACTCAAAGAGGAAATAGCCCCTGCTGCTGGGATCTCCACTCTGTTCTCCTTCACCATGGACAGGTTCCACAACCCAGCCGCAACCTTTTTCTGATATCCCTCCGCCCGACCCCGCAACTGTTTACCAGTAGAGAAAACCCTCCAGCAGCTACGATCTCGGTCTTGCAGACATCATTACCCGATAGGAATCCAAAAGGCTGACAAGGCCTTCACTCTCTCTCCAACTGCTCCATTACGCACTAATTGCACTAACGGATGGTTCCCGTGCGCCATCTTGATTTGATTCTTAGCGATCGTCGCCAATGACGCCAGCACCCCTGCCGCCTTTTCCTTCTGGATTGAATCAACACCACCAAGGGTAGAATAGCACCAGACGCAGCGATTTCCAGTCGGTTTCTGCTGTTCATACACAGACTGAATAACACTGACACGGCGTACTCCTTCTGAGTCGAATTCCCGACACGAATCAACTCCACTAAAGGCGAATCCCCGCAGCAGCCGCGATCGCTGCTCTGTTTGCATTACTCGTCGAGAGCTTCGTCAGTGCTCGGGCTGCTTGTGTCTTCTGCCCTTTGGTTCCGTGTTGCAGTAGCGTCACGAACGCTGGGACGCCACCCGAACCGGCGATGGCGAGTTGATGTGCATCATTCTTTGCCAGATGTGCCAATACCGAGACGGCTTTTCCCGTGGCATGTGAGTCGGTGGAGTGGGATTGCCCTATGCTGACCGTTTGGAGGTAAATTCGAAAATCATTCCTTTAGGGAAAGTGTCGGCATGGTGTTTGGGTGCACACGTTCGATTTAACTCATGATGCACTAGATGTACCCACCGTCGGATCCATGAACTTTATTGTATGCCTCGACTTAGTACTTCCCTTCCCGACTTCGAGCACGAAAGATCACCGGCCTCCCAGACTGTAATCCTATCGATTGGTATTTTCGCAATTGTTTTATTGGCTCGTGCCTTACTACTACTTTTTAAAAGCAACTTGATCAAAGCCAAAATCTCACCATTTCTCTGAAATTCAACCATCTTTGCAAGGTTTTTTATCCCGTAATCATGCAATGATGGCTTCTGATTGGTTGAAACCACACACTCAAGACAATTGTCGACCGCACTTTCATTCCGCCACTTGCTTAGTGAAGCCAAGTCGATGATGAAGGCTGCTGTAATCCCACCAGCGCTCTCAATCTGGTGGAAGGTCGGCGCGCTATCGGGCGCCAGTGCCGTGCTGCTCGGTGGGTATAAATAGCTCATCTGCCTGCAGCCTCGATTTATTTTTATCCTGTCAATGGCTAACTAACGAATCACAATTCCTGTGTCAATGATCATGCAGGGGCTTTTGGTGCGCACGGGCTCAAGAACCGCGTGACGGACCCGCGTCTGCTTAAGAACTGGGAGACAGCGGCCCACTACCAGCTCATCCACTCGGTGGTGCTCCTGGCCACGCCCATGTGCCGACGACCGGGGCTTGCGGGAGGTCTCATCATGACGGGCTCGCTGTTGTTCTCTGGCTCACTGTATGCGATGACGCTCACGGAGCAAAAGAAGCTCGGTGTGATCACGGTACGTGTTTGTTACTGTGCCGTAAAAGGGATGGATGGTGGATTAATACTGTGTTTTGTTTTTTGCTGTGGGACAGCCTATTGGTGGTATTGCGTTAGTGGCGGGGTGGCTGGCGCTGCTGTTGTAGGCAAATATTGTGCTTGAGATCCAATGTTACGAGGTTGGACGCTGACGTACAGGCAAAACTGTCTAGTATCCCCTGGGCTGTCTTGAATTGGTTCATGTTTTTTTTAAATTTAAACAGCGAAACTCTTCGAGCAAGGATAAGAGCAACAACTTGTTGCCTTTACACCGAATGCCACCATTAACTAGTGGTGTCGAAGCTATTTCGGTATATGACGGTCCGGTCATAGTGTCCCCTCCATAAAAGATCTCTCTCCAATGGTCACTCGGCGACGTCTCGCTGCAAGATCGCACAAAGGGTCTCCACTCCAACGGGCGTGGTGCCGTCCAGTGGCACGTTCACATTTGCATTCGCTTTCTGCGCCGAACAAGCCCAGGAAGACAAGACTTTCAGCGGAGATCCAAGCGATGACGAAGTGGTGGTTTGCGGCAGCGCTGACCGCGCTGCTGGTCGCGCCCCACGTCGTCTTGAGCGCCTGCCCCAACAAGTGCTCGGGACACGGCAAGTGCGGCCTCAACGACGTGTGCGACTGCATGCAGAACTGGATCGGCGGGGATTGCTCGGGTCGCCAGTGTCCATTCACTCGCGCGTGGCATGACACGGCGCAGCGCGACGACGACGCTCATTATTATGCGGAATGCGGCAATCGCGGCACGTGTGATCGCACCACTGGAGAATGTGCATGCGACGCAGGATTCGCTGGCAGTGGCTGCCGTCGGATGCAGTGCCCTAACGACTGCAGCGGTCATGGCACGTGCGAATTCATCGAAGAATTGGCGGGCGATAACTACCACAAGCAGATTGGAGGCGACCCAACCACGACGTATGGGCTTTGGGACCAGGAAAAGATCATGGGCTGTGTGTGTGATGGTGGATTCGAAGGCCATGACTGCTCCCTCCGTACGTGCCCCAAGGGCGACGACCCGTTGACGCCGAACCAGGTTGACATGGTGCAAGCCATCGTTATTGATGAGCCGGGAGGTGAGGGCTTCTTAACGTACTATGATCCGTACGGCAACGCTTACACAACAGAGAAAATCACGTTCGGGGCTGCGTTGGCAACGGACGATGCGACCACATGTAAAAACATCGAGAACGCGCTTCGACGCTTACCCAATAACGCTCTCAACACTGTGTCAGTGTCAGTGTCCACAAGATTCTACTCGTTCGACCGCATTGACCCAGCAGACGTGAAAGGTGGTTACGGCCTCATTGGCAAAGTCTTCAACGATGACGGGACTGACGACATGAACGCTGGTCCTCAAACTAAAGTTATTTGCGAGGTGGAGTTCACGTCCGAACCTGGCACTACCGGGTACCAGAATCTGCTTGACTGCAATATCGCTGTTCACAATGAAGCCGGCCACCACCCAATATCAGCAGGAGTTGTAAGCAACCCAGCAACATGCACCGTGTACGAAGTGTATCCCGAGGTCATGTCTATTGCCGACACGCTTGTATCTGGCGTCCCTGATTATCAAATTGCGGCGAACACGAAATTGCAACGTCCTCTTACCGAGCTGTTCGAATGTTCCGGGCGGGGCTCTTGCGACTACAGCACGGGAACTTGCGCGTGCTTTGCCGGTCACATGGGCTTGGCCTGCCAGAAACAGGAAGCGCTCGTGTAGAGAAAGAATACTGACGACTAAGGCTGAAGAGATCTGCTTGGTGACAACTACAGTAGTGAAAAAAAAAAAACCTTAGATCGAGAAGTTAATACACGCGAGTTTCAGAAGAAAAAACGGCAAGAAAGATTTGCACTCGCGTATGAAAACCAAAGCTTTGTGTTGGTCGCTTAGTACTCTTCATCGGATATGTCGCGCATTCCTCGCTCAGAAACTACACAAATAACGTCATTTTCACGTAAGAAAATGAATGTAGTTACAGTACATGTACTTCAGCGTTGCAGTAAGTCCGACGCACTTCCAAAAAGCGCTGAATCGTGCTCAAGAACTGCTGACTTGATTATACGAGCTACTCTGCAGTTGCCCTACACACCATTACACCGGTTAATCAGCTGTGGCCAGCCAACAGACTTGGTCGAGTACCCACCTCCCACTCGAAAACAACCCGATTGGGAATTGAATGTGCCCAACTATCGCCTTCTCATAATAAAGTAGACAAATAAGACCACTGATTGATCCGAAAAAAGGAAACTTGACATAAACTTACCCAAAGCTGGCAGCTCTTGCAATGCGTGGTGCTCATTAAATGACGACTTCGTGGTAATATGATTAATCAGCAGCACCTATCAGAGCGGCATTAGACACTAATACATCATCCTGCATAGAAATTAAAGAGAGTGCTTACAGTTAAGTCAAAATCGGTAGCCAGTCCATGCAAAAAGGTAGCAAGATCGGCCAATGCTCGTGATCTTTGAGTGTAGTCTTCGAAACCGTGGCGAATGTGGAAAGCGATAGTGTCAACCACTAGGAGATTGCACTACAACAAGATAGTCCCATAACGCAGTAAGTAGCTTGAACCGAAATGCTCTCATCAACACAGTCGTAGGCTACCTCAGCCGTCGCTCGGAAATATGCCGGTAACGAGTGTAGTATTTCCATTTGCTCCAAGTAATCATGCACGCGATAATAGGTGATCCCACGCAATAAATCATCCCGCGTCTATGGTGGAGAACGATTCCAAGTGCATGAAATGACAAACTCGTGAAGAAGGGTAACCTACCACCAGGTCGGCAAGACCACTCACCAATTTTTCTGCTCCGAGTTGGCGAAAATCCTCTAAGAAGTGCTCGGCCATTGATGCCACGCGTTCAATGATAAAACTCCCTTCGCTATCTGTAATAAAATCGTCAGCACGATTGACACACCAACAGACACATGCTCCTCGCTGCATTTTGATATTCATACCAATGAATACAGCCGATGAAGCTTTCCCAGACTCATTCGTCATATACTGAGCAGCCAAACAGGCATGGATCCTGTCCACAACGAGCCCGTAGGCTGAGTGACACCCCCTTCCACGTTCAAATAAACCGTGTAACATTAAGACTCACGCTAATTGTGTTTTCCCAGTCCCTGGACCACCACCTTCACAAGAAAATAATAAAGCAACCAAGGAGCCATATTAATTTACTACCGTAAACGCTCTTAACACCATCAAACGTACATATCTCGGTGACTTCACCTCTCTGCAAACCACCTCCCAGAAGTCCATCCAGCCCCAGCAGCCTCGTTGCGATCGGCTTCCTTGTGATCACTTTCTGGCCCAGCACGCAATACACAATACCATAAACTATTATATACCCAGATCACGGACATGATGGCAATATTCTGCGAACCTGGAGCAGATCCAGAGCCGTCTCCCCCACAGACGCCGCGTTCTTTTCACTTCGTGCGAGCTCCAGCACTTGCACCGCGTCCTTCACACTAATCTGCACCTCTGCAGTAAGAAATCACATCGTATCGGTATCTAGACGTTAAAGAAGTACAAGAGCACAACCCACCGCCGGCTAATTCCCGTGCTGAGACGTCCATCAGGTCCTTTTGATACCGGAATCCTGCGCGGAAGAGCGCGGCTACGAAAACAAACCACACAATTCACACGATACAATACAACGCCATGTCAGCAGCAGCGTCTACTACATATCGAATTCTGCCTCTACATCTATTCGCGACGCCGTCCTACCAAGCACCGAAGGCGCTAGGCCACACGCAGCAAGCGGCACGTCCGCCTCCGCCATGCTGGCACTTAGTGCAACTTGCTGCAATCAAAAGCGTACGTTTCGATCTAAGTGGTCCAAAAACTCTATTTATTGGCCACAATCCTCCTAAGTGCGAAGGAGGCCTCGGCCGCTCATTTCCCTCCGCACGATCGTTAAGTTCCAGCCGCCTGACCCCGTCACCATGGCCCTCCGCCAGAGCTTCCAGGCGCTGCGCTCGGTCGCCGCGCGTCGCGCTATTCTCCGCCACTTCAGCGTTGCTCCGCATGCCGCCGATAAGTTCGTCGTGGTGCGTCCAGTGGTTAATTTATCCTGCTGGATATTGAGTTGCGGAAACATTGGCTAATCACGTTTTTTATTATTCTTTACCATTATTGTTCATACGAGCAGGATTTCCCGGAAGAGCACGACGGACTTAACATCGAGTTCAACTGGTCGCTGGCCGACGACGACGTGACGCCGCATGGCGACGCCTTCCGCAACCTTAGCTGGCCCAAACTCGAGGAGCTCGCCAAGCTGGAGAAGACCGGTAAGGAACTTTTACAACATTAGTATTAATGGTATTATTGTGTTGTATAGTCTCTTATATTATTAATATGCCAGCTGGTAAGAAGGTTGCGATTGAGGAGGTGGACCTGAGCATTGTGTTCAACGACTTCGAGGGCCTGTACGAGAAGGTGACGGAACACCTGTCGACCGAGCCCAGCCTGTACACGCATGACGGCGCCGTTGGCTCGTTCAAGGACGACCGAACACGTGTGCGCGTGATCTCGGACTCGCCGTTGGTGGCGCTGTTCGCCCAGAGTCTGTTGGTTCGTGTGCCCACTAAAGATGTGCACGCTGCTCGCCCCATTGTTGTCTACGTAGCCACTGGCGGCGAGTTCAAAGGCAAAGATCCCCAGGCACAGCTGCTTGTGGATAACGACGATGAAGGTGCTACGTTCGTCAAGGTCGTGATCACAGGTGCGGCCGACCTGGCCACCGTGAAGGACGCCGTTGGTCTTGCCAAGAAGAAGCTATTGGAGGTGGCGGAGTCGGAATCACTGGTGGTCCCCGCCGATGTGCTAATTAAGGACAACAAGACCGCGCTGGTGTTTAACGCCACGGGCGTTGGACGCGCTGCGGCTATCAACAAGGGGCAGCTTTACAGTGCTCACCTGAATATCTGGAATCCCGTGGGCGTGACGTCGCTGTTTGGTGGCGCCATTGTGGACGCCGCCACCAAACTTTCGAAGAAGCACGTGGTTGCCGTGGAAGGTGGCACGGCCGTGAACGTGCCGTGTAACAACCTGGTGGAACACCCCAAGGCTGCTATATTCGTGGACAAGGCTGGCAAGGGTGTGAAGTCTATTTCTCCCGCAGAATCCGCCGCGCTGCTGAAGAAGATGGACGCCGACGCTGACGTGGAGAAGTTCGAGGCGCTTCTGAAGAAGGCCGACACCAAGAGCTTTGTTGTGTCCGGCGACGTCGAGGTCGAAGCTGCTCTGGCGAAATTGTAAATACGATTCGCCCGGCAGGACGGTGACAAGTAGCACAGCAACATCAATGCACTACACATATATAGTGACGAAAAGCATCCAGAAAAAGTAAATGAAGGGAAAAGTGTGGCGAGGGCTCTGCAATTGAAGGCGGCCCCTTGCGGTGTCACTCGTGATGTTATTCTGCTTGTGCTGTTACCCAAAGAAAGCTTGTTATAAAGGATCCTACGTTGCACTATACACTTACTGTACTACGAAGTTGTATCAGTTCTGCGCGGTCTTGAATCAGCCTGACTCAGGTCCTGACGTTGCATCTACTGTTTTTTCGTGGACATGCTGCTGAATTTGCTTTTTGCAACGCCTGGTTAATAAATTGGTTTGTCTCGCTGAAAGCTCTCACTCGAACGACACATAGCAGCAACTACAGTACTCGCAGTCGACGCACGACTCTCTCGTGCCGTTGTTGCCTTAACAAGTAAATGTAGCCGAGAACGTTGAGTGAGTATAATAGCATTTAAAATCTGAAATGCTTTGCAAGAGCTTGGTTTTGTATCATGTTGAAGACCGCGTTGACCATTTCGGCGTAATCATCTCTCTTTGCTCTCAAGCCGATGCATCCCCAGCCTAGTTTATGATGCTATCAACGCACGGAGCACCTCGAGGCTGGCTTGGTGTACTTTCATTTATTGACCTTTACATCGAAATGAATCTCTTTCTTTTACAGCGTTCTCGTAGCAGAATTACCAAAAAATAGAAATTGCCACACGCGCGACCATCGTCGCAGCTAGCGGTCGCAATATTTACTCAAGCTGCGCGCCCAGGAGGGTGGTGGGCCGCGTCTTTTCCTCTTGAGGACGCAGGTCTCCAACGGCACAGAGCGCCTTGGGCAGCTCCGTCGCCACCTCCTCCGCGCATTTCTCCTCCAGAAACTAAGAGAAAACAAGCAATTAGATCCATACGCCGTCGTCCTCTTCTGCCTCAGTGGCAGCGCCAACATCGGACTTGGACGAGGCGGCGCGTAGCACGGGGTTGTGGTCACTGTTAGTGCTCTTGATGGACGATTCTTTCTTCATCCGCGCGGCACCGTACGAGACCGAAAACTCGAGTGTAAGAAACCACGACATCTTCTCCTCAGCCGAGTCGAAGCATAGCTTAATGGTACGACCGCGGTTGAGAGAGCACACGATGCCGAAGCGCTTGCCATCCCACTCGTCTACGGCGCGGATCAAGCCGGAGAGCGCGAGCTCGGCGTCGTCGTCTTCCGACTCGTAGCAGCTAAAACTGTCGTGCTTAATCACAACGAAGAAGCGCGTCCAGACGTCGTCGTCCGTAAGGCAATGTGCCCATCCTTCCTTGCTGGTGCGGTTCTTGTTTGCACGCGGCCTCTTCACGGCGGCTGAGAGCACCGCCATCCAGGCTGCGTATGCCACATGTGTGTCGGCGATGAGACGCACCTCCTTGCCATTCACCAGGTGCAGCGACAGTCCGTTGTTCTCCGTCGTAAGCGCCGTCACGTCCACGAATTCCAGAACGCCGCGCGCGCCGCGACTCGTGTCCTCGCTGTCGTAATAGGTCAGCATCTTACCGTTCAGCGTGAAGTACCGCCGCGCCCAAGAGCGCAACGTCTCCTTCTGCTTGCGCATCCACCCCTGCATCTGAATCTCGTTCTCTTCCGACATGGACGACGACTCGGACGACGAGTTGCCGCGCATCATGTTGCGAAAGCTGCGGCCGGTAGGAGGCATCCTGGATGCAGAGAGCGGGCGGGGCAACAGAGGCGTATATATGTAGAGAGGCGAGAGGAGAGAGCTGGGCCTATCGAGCAACTGTGATGGTGGCTCGAGAGGATAAGACCAGAAGCGCCCAGTATGGGTCGGTGTGGCCGCTGGCTTGACTGAGGCTTTGAACTAGCACTTCTTGGAAGAGGGGGCAAAGAACCGGACTGACAGGGAAGCACCGTGAACGACAGTCCGGCCCCTTCCTCTCACTTACTGAAAGTAAGTGAACGATTCGACACATACATTTTGCATGGTATCGTTATTGTGTTATTGTGTCTGCTGCATCCCTTTAAAATCCGATTGCGGATGCGATGTGGTTGCGACGGGCAAGTTGCAGTCAGCCTGCTATACAAAACTATCCACAACGGGGCCAACGGTAATATTATCATTTTCAGCGGGTAAATACGATATGACAGCGTTTTATCGATCGCCGTGAAAATCACAGCAGTATTAGATAGCGAAGGTCGCGAAAGGTTCGTCTTTTTGAAGTTGCGACGGCGCCCATCGTGCCGTATTACGTCGGGTGCCGATGGGCGCGACACTCGACGCCGCGTCTCCGCCGGCGCTGCACAGGCCCCTCAATATTCGTGCTGCTCTATTGCTCATTACCGATTGTTCGCCGTGCTGCGCATAATGAAGATGGAATCGTTTACCGAGTGTGAGGAGCAGAAGGAGCGTGTGAAGGCCTGTTATGGCGACTGGTTCCAGAAGCTCTGGGGCGGATCCTTCGACCGCGCCAACTGCGACCAGGAGACGCACGATTTTCGACAGTGTGTGCAGGTGTGACGGTCGTAGTTTTCTGTCTCGACTGGCGAAAAGATTTGACGCCTTGTTTTGGCGTCTTAAATTGTGCAGGATGTGATGCAGCGCCGCAAAGAGCAGGAGAAGCGCAAGGCTAAGCGTGGCCGCAACAACGACGACGATGATTACGGCTGGATGGACCGCACGAAGGATAAGTCGAACGAAGTGGCTGGCGATGCCAAGGCCCGTGCGCGCAAGGCTCGGGAGCGCGCTCGCGAGGAGAAGGAGGAGGCCAAGGGCAAGGTGAAGGGTAAGGCCTCGGACGTGACGTCGAAAGTGCAGGAGACAGCCGATTCGTGGGCCGACAAGATCAAGGGGTTTGCCAAGAAGGCGGACGACAAGACTCAGCATGCCGACGACTACGACAACGACGACTGAGCGACTGAGGAGACGATGAAGTGTCCTTATGGACTTGAATCGGGCTAGTCGCGTTGTGAGGCAACGAGGGTGTTATTACCTAGCTGTCTATACGGAGGCGCTGCCGATTTTCACTTTCCCTTTTCCGAAGCTCCTCTATATAAGGCGCATGCATTTTCAAGACTATAAAGTTACATAACTTTAGCTCCGAAGATGTTTCTTTACCTGTGCGTGGTGGTGTGATAATGTCAGATGTTTGTTGCTTTGACTTCCAGGTTTACTCATTGCAGAACCTGCAGGTATCATCAAGAGCAAATAGACGTCACGAGCTGTGACAACAAAGAACTAATGCTGATTTGAGCTACTTACTGCTTCGTGCACGCCGGTACTAGAAGATCATAATCATGCTATGACGCGGCTGACAGTCGACACGCGGCTTGAGAGGTTCGTACAGCGGGCTGCAGTGACGCCGTTATATCGCAGCGTAATTGCAACTACCAACCGCTACAATGACGACAAACCCCTGCATCACTATTATCTAATACTACGTAGTAGTCCAGCCTAGAAAATATTATGAACTCAACCTCTGAACCAAATGACAACTCTTCGCGTCCGCCACGAGTCGCGCTCGCGTGGCATGTCCACCCCCAACGTGCCTTTGCAAGCAACGGGCCCAATAGGCACACGCATCAGTGCCTTTGGTCGTGGAAAATGCCGAGAAGTCCACATACACAAAAATAGAAAAACATGCCGCCGTTTCATTGTTCACAAGCGGAGAAACGGGTCGTCATGTGGCGGAAGGACCTCGCCCGCTGCCATTCAATTTCAAACTGCCGCGCTAGGATATCATCCGTCCGCCTCTCCCGGAGGAACGCATGTAAATAGCAAACGTATATTCCTGGGCCTTTCAAACGTGCCAAACAGGCGATCGTTATTGGTATTTTTGACGCCAGAACTTAAATATCAGTTTTTAGTACACCTGGACCAGATGATATTCTTTATTGAAAAATATCAGGTTTTTTGTATCAAATATCAATGCTATCGCCCCAACCCCGAAAAACCTATACGGTATCGCCTCGCGCATATAAGCGCTCAATTGCCACCTCACTGCAAAAGAGCAGTGAATCATAGTCGCCTCCGTCCATCAGCATGACGTCGATAACCGAGTTACATACGCCGTGTCAAAATATCCCTGGCGCGGCCGCGTCTTCTCTCCCCCCGGCAGATTCGAAACGACGTCTGCGACTTTATTACCGCCGGTGTTGATTCGCTGCTCCAGGGTTTTCTCAGTCTAGAATCTATCGAGTCCCAAGCACAAGCCAAAGAAAGAATATGGTCGTCCAGAAATGGAGCTTTGGGGTAAATTATACGCCATTTTTAATTAATTTAGACGCACAGTACGTAACCCCAATCCTCGCAACTAACTTCATCATATCCGTCGGTGCAGGACTCGAACCAGCTCTTCAGGACGCTCTTCTGGCGGCTGGAGCACCCCCCACAGGCCCACAGCTCGCCGATCATCCGCAAGCCGGCAGAGAGCGACAAGGCCACGTGGCCCGTGCTCTTCGAGCGGCTGCAGCAGCTGGACCAGCTCTTCCAGGCCTGGCACGAGCAGCTCCGCACCTTTTTCAGTAAACACCAATGCGACCAGGAGCATGAACAGGATGCAACCGCCTCTCGCATGCGAGGAAAGAGCATGAACGCCTCGATGTCTGAGGACGGTTACTCGTCAGGTGAGGAAGGACCTGGAGAGTACTCGACGTTGAGAAGACGCGCGTCCAAGCCGCGGCCGCGCAGCAAGACGCTGTCGGACTGCCATCTCGAGGCCAATTGCAGTCGCAAACCACCCGCATTACCTGCAGATAAGTCCAGCGCTAAGGTCTATATTGGAGACAACCAAGCGCCGATAGTGCGTCCACCAGCCATGCAGATCTGCATCATGATTGTCGGTACCAGAGGCGACGTGCAGCCGTTCCTCGCTATCGCGAAACGACTGCAGTTGGACGGCCATCGAGTGCGCCTCGCCACGCACCAGATCTACCGCGACTTGGTCACGCGTCACAGAGTCGAGTTTTACCCGCTTGGCGGCGACCCGAAGGAATTGGCGGCGTATATGGTCAAAACCGGTGGGAGACTCATCCCGCCACTCAAACTAGAGACGCTACAGAAGGATGTTCCAAGGCAGATGCAGATGCTGGAAGAGATCTTGAGGTCGACGTGGCCTGCCGTGTCAGCTCCTGACCCAGACGGTAAAGCAGCAGGTGTTGCCGGGTTCCCGTTTCGTGCACAAGCCATCATCTCGAATCCCGTGACTTATGGACACATTCACGTCGCAGAGAAGCTCGGCGTGCCGCTACACATCATGTTTCCGCAGCCGTGGGTGCCTACGGTTGCGTTCCCCCACCCAATGTCGAACCTGCCGTACCAGGACAAGCCACAGAAGAGAAACTATCTGTCGTACAAGCTCGTGGACCTGCTCATGTGGGAAGGGACAGAGCGTCTTGTGAACACGTTTCGAAGCGACGTGTTGGGGTTGCCACGTATCCGAAAGGGCGGACGTGGACGAGAAATGCTCCTGGACTTGGATATCCCTCACTCGTTCATGTGGAGTCCGTCTTTGGTACCAAAACCTTTCGACTGGGGCGAGTTATACGATGTCGTGGGCACAGTCACACTAAAGAGCGACGAGTCGTCGTCATACACGCCGTCACCCGAGCTTGAAGCTTTCCTGGGCGACGATGGAGGACCCATTTTTGTTGGTTTTGGATCTATGGTGCTTGAAGCCCCACGCGCGACGACCAAGATGATTATAGAGGCAGCAAAGCAGGCGAACGTGAGAGTGCTAATCCAATCGAGCTGGACGGACATGACGGGCGACCTCGACATCCCGGACAACGTCTTGTTCATTGGAAACTGTCCGCACGAGTGGCTTCTGCCACGTTGTTCTGCCGTCGTGCATCATGGCGGCGCCGGCACTACTGCTGGAGGCCTACTAGCTGGAAAACCGACCTTTATCGTGCCGTTCTTCGGAGATCAACCGTTCTGGGGCCGTGCTGTGGTGAAAGCTGGCGTTGGCGCGGACCCGTGTCCGATCACGGAATTGACGACCAACAAGCTGTGTGCCGCGTTTGAGGAGCTGCAGAGTCCATTCCTTCGCAACCGCGCGCAGAGGCTCCAGAAGCGAATGCAGATGGAAGACGGCACGGAAGAAGCGGTCAAGAGCTTCTACCGACACTTGCCGTTGCGTCGCATGAGATGCGACTTGGATCACGAAGGCATGGCGACCAAATGGAGTCGACGGGACGGTGTCAAGTTCTGTGAGCGCTGCAACGCATTGAGACGCGCGTGTCCCGGCAACGACTGCAAGGACGTGATCGAGTACCGGTCCGTGGATTATGCTGCTCGAGGTCAAGAGCTGGCCAACATCACACGATTCACGTGCGGGTCGTCGCCTCCAGGCGCCGCCGTATTCCTACAGGAGGTTGGCTGGGCCATCGCATGCCTGAACCACATCGGTGGCGTCGTGCGGGACATCAGCCAGTTCCTATTACTATCGTGTTTCACGTCATGGGACGTCGTGCCGGTACACTAAGGAATGGATGGAGGAGGTGGAAGTTAGGATAGAGATGGAACGTAAGACGCCATTTGGCTACTACAGTGGAGTGATCAAAGCCGTACTTATGATTAGCACTTAATGTATGACGCGCATCATACGCCAATGATGATTCAGCCGCATAAACAGATTACACCAAGGTGGAATAGCCTTGTGGATTTGTCTATTCGTTGTGAACATAGCGCAGCAGCATTGAGCATATTGTACAAAGACTCAGTGCCATAAAGCACCGCGCAACTCATTCACCGTTCCGTCTGGCCGGCCACAAGTCGCGATGCCTAGTGAGTGCAAATTCCACGAGTGGAACGAGCGATTGAAAGCCGCGCTCTACAAAAAATCTACGACGCTGGCCATTGCCCCGCCGTCCACCGTTCAGAACGCACTGGAAGATGTCCGCACGGCCGGTATCGCCGTGCACGGGCCGGACGGCCGCATCTGTCTAGACGTGGCCGAAGAAGAAGAAATCGACCTGGACACGCTCCGACGGAGATCACGGAGCACAATCGACACGGATGAAGATCTTGAGCTGGAGAAGGCAGTCGAACAGCTTGACATCCCTCCAGTGCTCAACGTCTGCATCATGATTGTCGGGACACGTGGCGACGTGCAGCCGTTCGTGGCCATCGCCCAACGACTACAGCGCGACGGACATCGCGTACGACTCGCCACACACGCCATCTATCGAGACTTTGTGACGAGTTATAACGTAGAATTCTACCCGTTAGGAGGAGACCCGAAAGAGTTGGCAGCGTACATGGTCAAGACCGGTGGCCACCTTATCCCGACCAAGATCGAGACGCTACAGAAGGACGTGCCTCGGAACCTGCAGATGATTGAGGAGATTCTCCACTCGACGTGGCCCGCGGTCTCTGCCGCCGACCCGGAAGGAGGCGGTCCCGGTGTGAAAGGCAAACCTTTTCGCGCCCAGGCCATCATCTCGAACCCCGTGACGTACGGACACATCCACGTGGCCGAACGTCTGGGCGTGCCGTTGCATATCATGTTCCCACAGCCGTGGGTGCCCACGACGGCGTTCCCGCACCCGCTCGCGAATATGCCGTACACTGGTAAGCTACAGAAGAGGAATTACCTGTCGTACAAGCTCGTGGATCTGCTCATGTGGCAGGGCACGGAAGGCATCGTGAACGAGTTCCGGACGGACGTCTTGGGGCTACGGAAGATCCGCAAGGGCGACGGCGGTCGAGATATCCTGCTGGATTTAAAGATTCCGCATGCGTTCATGTGGAGTCCCGAGCTGGTCCCAAAGCCCAAAGATTGGGGAGATCTGTACGACGTGGTGGGCACCGTCGTGCTGAACGGCACGGCGTCGTCGTACACGCCGTCACCAGAGCTGGAAGCGTTTTTGGGCCATGACGACGGCCCGATCTTCGTCGGATTTGGCTCCATGGTGCTGGAAGACCCGAAAGCCACGACCAAGATGATCCTTGAGGCGGCGGCGCAGGCGAACGTGCGTGTATTGATCCAGTCGAGCTGGAGCGACATGGCTGGAGACCTGACGATCCCCGAGAACGTTTTCTTCTTGGGCAATTGTCCGCACGACTGGTTGATGCCACGCGTGAGTGCTGTGGTGCATCACGGCGGTGCAGGCACGACCGCCGCCGGGTTACTGGCAGGCAAGCCGACGTTCATCGTGCCGTTCTTTGGAGACCAGCCGTTCTGGGGCTGGGCCGTGCTGCGAGCACAGGTCGGTGTGGCGCCCTGTCCGATCGAGGAGTTGACGACGGCTAAGTTGCGAGTTGCGTTCGAAGGTCTACAGAGTCCCGAGATGCGCCGTCGCGCGGTGGATATCCAGCAGAAACTGCAGCTGGAAGACGGCGCAGAGGAGGCTGTACGATGCTTTTATCGTCATTTACCGGTCCAAATCATGCGCTGTGATCTCGACCACGTGCGTGTCGCGACGAAGTGGTGCGAGCAACTCAAGCTCAAGCTCTGCGACGTCTGCGACTTTGTGATCGCGTCACAACCCAAAAACTTCGACAAGAAAGTCGTGGACTATCATTTCGTAGACTACACAGCACGTGGACCTGCTCATGGCTTCGCAGGGGCGTCTTCAGGTGCTGCAGCGTTCTTCCACGAAGTGGGTGGAGCTTTTAAGGACGTCATCGTGAAACCAGCCAAAGGATTCCGTGAAGAAGGTCCTAAGGGAGCAGTGATCGGAGTGGTCAAAGGCGTGAGTGGACTAGTGATCCGTCCTGTGCATGGCGTCGCACTGTTTGCAGACCATATTGCAGCAGGTCATGCCAATTATTTCAACGAAACAGGTCGCAGGAAACGTGGCAGTGTGTTTGACAAGACGTTTATGGCGGCATTAGGGAAGGAAAACGGGCTGTTGGATTCGTACACGTCGGGAGGTGACTCGGAAGAGCTTGAAACTCACCGAATGATTGGCCCTAAGAAACAAGCTAGAAGGAAAGTGGAGCTCAACGTATCTGATCAAGATAAACGCACGTATCAAGCACGGTTCCGTGAGATTATGAGTGAGAAGGAAACCCATCGAGAGTCTCTGGACCGTATCCAGCGCAGTTCTTACTCGCCGTCTAGTGCGTCAGAAATGGAGAGTGAGTCGTCACCGAGAGACGGCATCTCTATTCGCTCTGCTGACTTCACGGCAAGTGGAAATATCGGTGTCAACTTTAAAGTCGGAAGCAAAGTCCCCGATACTATCAGTGAGTCGAAACTTGAGGAATGGCGTCAATACTCACGACTTCAGAAGGTCAAATCCGAGCGCATTCTGAAGAATTTCGTGGGGACGACGGTGCCGGCGATGAATATTTGTCTCGCGACAATCGGCACATGGGACAACAACGTCAAGCAGCTTGTCGCTATCGGAGTGCGGATGGCCGCCGATGGCCATCGCGTCCGCGTTGCAGCGAATGAAAATTTTCGAGTGGAAATTGTCGCGCGTGGGCTCGAATTCTACCCGCTCGCCGGCGCCATGAAGAATTTTCATGACTTTATCAAATATCTCCACGACACGAAGCATGCAAATGTGATCCAGAAGCACAAGGCCGGCCGGCCGGTGCTGGGGCCTTTTAAAGACCTCATTTATTCTCTGTGGCCTGCAGCAAATGGTGCCGATCCACATGGTCGCGGCCAGAACATTCCTGGCGAGCATTTCCGGGCCGACGCCTTGTTGTGGCATCCGCTGCTGTTTGGCCATGTACATGTGGCAGAGCGACTGGGTATTCCACTCCAATGCTTCAGCTTGGTGCCATTATCTCCGACATTTGCGATGCCTCATGTGCTGAGTGCGATGTTCATGGACGAAACGAGTCAACTTGGACGTGAATTTAAGAAGACCAATTGGCTGTCGTATGGTGTGGTTGATACCGTGCTGTGGCGAGGGATGGAAGACATTTTGAACGACTTTCGAGAGCATCTTGGGCTGCGAGGACACTGCAACCAGGCGAGTCCTCTGGTTGAGTGGCAAATCCCGCATGTTTACCTCTGGAACCCCGCGCTCTTGCAAAGACCCGTTGATTGGGGACAAGAACTCAGTGTGGCAGGTTACGTGACACTCAAAGACGAGCGAGAAGTGGAAAAGATGCGGAAATTCAAGTGGAGTCGTTCTTTAAACGATTTCACTTTAGCCACTTGCCATCCCGTTATTTACTTTGGTGTGTCAACGTATAATTTGGCATCAATCGAGATCGATCGTCTTTTGTGTCAAATTGAGAAAGCGGCAGAGAGAGCCAATGTTAAAGTCATTTTTCAAGCTCGTGAAGGCCGATCGGAACATTCGCTTTACCATTCGGAAAATATTTACGAAGTGGAGAGGAAATTCCCGTATTCGTTGATTCTCCGCAAAGTAGCGGCTACTATTCATTGGGGGGAACCTGCGATTGTAGAGGAAGGTCTGGCTGCTGGCAAACCAGTGGGGATCTGTGTCAGTCTCTCGTCGCAATATTATGCGGCCTGCATGTGTGTGACTGCAGGCGTTGGGATTCCCCCTATTGATCTGAGAACGTGTACAGTCGAATCGTTGGTCACGTCGTTCCAGCAGCTTCTTGAGCCTGAAATTCGAGATAAAGTAGACGAAATTGCCACGACTTTTAATCCGGAACAAGCACTGGAAAAAGCAGTCGATACTTATTACATGAATTTGCCATTACGGGCGATGCGGTGCGACGTGGAGGAGACGAAGATTGCGCGTATTTACGACCCGCGACTGGAACTGAAATTGTCATTTGAAGCATATCTTGCCATCCAACCGCTTCGAAGCCATGACGACACGGACGATGTATCGTATAAACCTTTGTATTATGATGGTCGTCGTCCAGCGAAGTTTTCACTTCGAGATTTTGCAGAGGACCAAGAGCCGCCTGATGTCAAGCCAATTCACGGATTGGAATCAATTCGAAAAGCTTTGACGTCGTTTGCGTCTTACGACTCGACTGACGCGGTATCGGACCATCCACGATCCGTTTTGTCACGACTGACGAGCCGAGTTGCCATGGTGGTGGAAAAACCGAAATATTGGGCGACATTGGAGGAAGAAGTTACTGAAAGGAAAACAATTATGGCGGCGTATGCGAAAGCGCTCGAGCGCGCGGTTCTAGAACCGATTCCGAAGCCACGGAAAGCGTCATCTTGTTCTCTTGCGTTGGCGCTGCATTAATCTGCAGTCAGGTTAGAAAAATAGAGATGAGATTCCAATTTATCCGGATACATTTTGGTGGTGTTGAGGTGGTGCTCCGTGCTCTTAAGCTGCACGACGCCCCAAGCTGAACAACTGCACGGCAGATATTCGCACCATACAGAGCGAATATACTATGAATGCTCAGAACTTGCCTACGATGACTGGCTGGTGACAGCACGGACCGTGTCATGTGTAGGCCTCAACGCTGCGAATGACGAAGGCTACGTGGTGGCTACGCCCACACAAGCATTTCAGGCCGCCGAAAGAACTTACGGCGACTTGCTAGCGATATTACTATTTGGAGACTTCTTACAAAATAAATTATGAATTTAATTTTGACTATATTGATATAGAGTGACAATTCGTAGTCGTTAATATTAATAGCCTTAGTACTACCATCCTTAGCAGTGGCGACATTCGGGGTAGTTTTACTAAGACTAAGCGACTCTGAAAACAGAGGTTAGCTTCATCCTTACTGTAGTAGTCGGGCGTTGTTGCTTGTAGTAATAGTACTACTAGTACGACTAACACGATACTAGCGCTCCTAAAATCATTAGAGCGCTTAAGCTGCAGCACCAAAACCACTTTCACAACGAAAAAAAAAAACTCGGCTCAAGATTTCAGCACGAGCTGCCAGATGGCACGAAACAGCCGCAACGAAACGAAACTCGCGTGGCAAATCAGTAGGTCGCTTCTCGAGTTGGTATCCTCTGACACAAAGAGCGGATGATTAGCCCAAAGCGCTTGTGTTGCCCACCGAGAAACGCTGTTAGTAGCCATAAATCAATAACAGCGGGAAGAACCAGCTGGACTGAAAAACACTTGCTTCTTCACGGGAGAGCTCGCCAGGCGAACGTTCAAATCTATCCCGAACGCTTTGAATTCCCGGGAATACCGATGCTCATTACCCGATTATCCTCGTCTTTCACGTCCGCACATACAAGACCAAGTGAGTTCCTATGTCTCGCCAACCAACTCGCGAAGCTCAGCAGTACCGCGATTCCCAGGACGCCCCCGTTGGTCATGCCAGACACAATTCTCGTGGTGCTCGTGCCCGGCAGGTCTCACGCGCCACTCAAGCTGTTCGTGCTGCACAGGCCGAACAAGACCACGTGTAGTCCGTCGTTAGCGCGATGGTTGAACGACGCATCGCCAGAGAACAAGACGTGGATCAGTTTCCAACCACTCGACTCCATGACGTCGCTGATGACGACACAGACACGCCGCGTTTTGACCGCTACGTGACGTGGGTGGTTCTGCTGTTGTGGAAGACGTGACCAACTTTACCACGCGCGAATTCAACGAGCTGTGGCTCACAATTCGCGACTTCATCGTTGTGAACTATAACGTTGGCAAAGGTCGTCGCTCATCTATTAGCGGGAAAGATGCGTTCTTCATGACGCTCGTCACGGTAAAGGAAGGGGGAACCTGGCAGCACCTCTCGGAGATATTAGGCCCCCGTCAACGTCGTTCATGGAGACAGTGACAACGCTCATTCGGCTTTTTGACCCTAAGTTGTATGTTGATCAAGCTGAAAACCGTTGTGATGAAGCCAACATGCGAGCTATAGCCACGTCCGGCAATACTTTCAGCAACTTCCCGTGCGCATTATACGCTGTAGACGTGACCTTCCAACAGAGTTGGCGCCCCGGTTGTTCCATTCAAGAGAGTCGCAAGCACTATAGTGACAAACACAACTTGTATGGTTTGAAGGTGGAGGTGTCCGTGGACACAAGAGGGTTCGCTATAAACTGCTCCGAGCATGCGAAGCGAGCGACGCACGACATCTCAATTTCAAAGACAACAAGTCGTTTCACCAGGCCAAGATGTCTAAGCTGCCAGGTGAAGAGATGCTGCACGACGACGGTCCGCTCAAGGAAAAGTTCCCAGACGAGTGGGCGATCCTGGCAGACAAGGGATACCAGGGGTTAGCCAACTACCTACGCTGCATCCACCCCAAGAAAGGGAGGTCGCTGAGCCGTGCAGAACAGACCTGCAACGACCAGATATCCAGTGATCGCGTCATTGTGGGGAATTATTTTGGACGCCTCGACATGCTGCGGCGCATCGCGGCCGACAAGTGTCGGTGGAATGAGAGTATAAATACGATGACGTATTTCGACTGTCTGTTGCACTGACCAACTTTTCACGTGTCGATAAACCCACTGCGCGAGCAGAACGGTGATTGGTACCACCAGTCACATCACAAATTGATCCAACTTGGCTTGGGGATCAAGGAAAAACGTCGGCTAGCACAAGAAAAGTATCGTGCTAAAAATAGCAAACGCCGCTCGACTGAGGTAGGAGATTTAGGGAGAGAAAACGACGCTAGCGAGGACGCTTTGACGCAGCTTAGTCAACAGCTGAGCCAGGAATTCTGAGGGTAGCACTTCAGGAATTGTACAGAGGATTTTGTAGTGTGGCTTTCTAGACAAATACATTATCTTGTAAGAGTTGACGATTGTCACGTGTAAGCTCTGTTTACACGTATGTAACCATATTTTTCGCGAACGGGGTGCTCTTTCCCGGAAGACTTGATCTCTCATGCGCTTTTGACCGAAACGCCGATAACATCGTTGCTCAATAGATGGGATATTTGCCGAGGTGCAAGCTATGTAGGTTAAAGATTTACTTTATATTCTCCTCTCCTCCAAGGCAGCGACGACTGCTGTTGCTGCCGCAGACAGCAACGAGAGCGACAGTAGCCTCGGCGACCTGGTGAGCGACAGCGTTGAGCCCCTCCCCTTCCTCAGCGCCAGATGCCCCTATCCAACTGGCGCAAGATGCTGGTGATGAGCAGCAAGAGGTAAGCCGGACGATGGCGCCAGCTTCGAGGAAGTGGCGTCGACGGACGCCCGCTCAGGATTCAATGCCTGCGCCGATGAAGCCCTACTCGCCAAGGTCCTCGCCATGACTCCGTTTGTAGCTGGCCGCAAAGCTGTAACTGGAGTCTGAGAAGGCATTGGGAGCCGAGTAAATGATATCCTGACAGCAAGTTCCGGCTTTTGTGCGTGTCGGGACCGAAAAGTCTTTTTGCTACGGAATTATGCAGTACGAAAGAGACGTAACGAGGGTGCAAGGGGCACTAGCGAGGTACTCGACGAAAACGATGATGTGCTGGAGCAGCTCCAGCAGCTCAAGGACAACGCTGCGAGTGAGGAGGCGGCAGTAAAACATCTGCTGAGTACAAAAGGGCGCACACGACATACGTGGTGTACATAACGCACGTGATACCAAAGGACGTACATGGTGCCAAAAGGCACACGAGGAGTTAGGAACAGGAATCCAAGAGCAGTTAGGAAACCAACAATGGCCGAGCAGGGCTTTGCACGCTTGCATGAATACATCAGTCTTTCATATACCTTCTACTGCTCAAGCATCTCTTCCAACAGGTTATGAGCCCAACGACCACTGACACGAAGCAGTTCAAGACGGCAGGCGACATCACCTACACCGATATGCATGGCCTGGATGTGTCGCCCGACCCGTTCGAGTTGTTCGATGGGCGCGCTCGATCTTGAGCGCGTCTGATGCCCACGCAAGGGGCAGTCGGGATTTCTGACGCGAGTTCTGAGCGGATGGACCGACTGGATGGACTCCTCGAAGGGATGGTGCAGCGTCAGGCCCAGTTCATGGCAAATCAGCTGAAGTTTCAAGCGGACTTGAAGAACAGCACCAAAGCGCCGCCCACACACACCTCCGAGAACTCATACGACTGCCCAAGTGCTTTTCCCCGCGCGATTAACGGACGCATGAGATTGGGCTCGCTCGAAGTGCCGACACACACACTACAGCACTACCGCGCATGCCGCCGCTTCAACAGCCGCCGCAACCAGTGCGCGTGCCGTCGCCTCACCGCCACTGCAACCTCAGGTGCAGCCGCCACACACAGCGCAGCAGAACGTACCGCCGACCAACTTCGGGCTGAAGATCCCGAAGCCAAGAGACCTGGACTGGTCGGGGTTCTCGCGATTCTCCGGCAAGGAGAAGTACTCGGGGGTCGTCGCTGACTTCAAGTCGTGGGGACTGCGGTTCCCGCAGATGCTTGGTGCCGCGCAGCAGATGAGCGGCGGGGACTGGCCGGAAGAGTTTAAGATCCTCGCGCTAAGCCGAAAGCTGGACGGCACCGCACTCATCTACTTCGAGAAGATGCTGCCTGGGTGGACAGCCGTGTCGAGCACGCTCGAATACGTGATGAACAACATGCTCATGCTGTACATGACACTTATCCCGTCGGCCAAGGGCATTGAGTTGATGTCCAAGGAGAAGGACCCAAGCAAGACGTGGCCGGAACACTATCAGTTCCTGGCGTAATAGCCGAGCGCTCTGGTAACTCGGATCAATGCGTGCTCCAGCCTCTATGCAAGTCGGCACCTCACTATGCCCAGAGCGCGATGCTGATGCGCCTCAACTCCCAGCGCGCTGACCATCTCCAGCAGGCTGCAGAGCTTGTCTCTTCAGCGATCGAGTATAAAGCGAACACGGCCCTGCACAACATGGGAGGTGGCGGTGGGCAAGGCTGCCGCGGCGTTCGAGGAATTGCATAAGCGGCTCGGTCACATTGCGTACGACATGGTGGAGCGCATGGCTGACAACGAAGGGTCTGGCATCAGACTGACGGACAGAGCCTGCCCGAAGTGCTTGACCTGTATCCAGGGAAAGCAAGTAAGAATAATCAGTCAAAGAAGGATTCCGGCTCGAGCACACCGATCGACATCATTGATGGCGTTGTCGGCAGCGACATTAAGGGACCGATGACCCCGAAAGACCGGCGCGGGAACCGGTACTTCATCAACTTTACCGACTTCTCCACGAATTACGTGCGCGTGTTCTGGGCAAAGAACAAGGTCATCACTAGGCTAACTTCAACATGCAAATCTTGCAATCCACTATGTGCTTGGAGATTCCGCTGTCAGCGGCACGATCTGCGTACTCACGAATCATGAACGGAATGTCTTTTTGCAGAGATTTTAGCGGCTCCCACGAGTCTTCGATTGTCCCTAGTCCTTTCCAGGACATCAGGATTGCGTAGCCCTTCTTGATTGGGCTCCATTGGTGTCCTTTGAGATCGGTCACTGCTAGCACAATACCCTAGGATTTAATGTGCTCTCTGATTTCTTCACATCCTTGTCCGCGTAGTACTTGAGGCTTGACGCATGCACGTCAGCCTTCGCACCCGTCACGAGGTTTCGGACCACAAACGAATGCTCGTCTGCTCTCACGATCTGATATGGACCAATGCAGGTGACTAGAGGCTGACTCTAGATCTCAGTACGAATTCGCCGACGCTGAATTTGGCTCTTTTCGCATATGTTGCATGTCTCTGTTCGGGCGGGTTTGCCTTTCACGTTCGATTGTTACGGATCTGTGCATGTTGAGAACGCTTTTCCCGTAGCGCCTGAAGCTTTTGCTCGATCAGTTCAGACTGGTTAGTCAGTTCGAGAATTCGCTTCTGCTCCGGGTCGACACAGAAATCGAGGGGGCTTGATAGTGGCAGTGTCCAAAGGTTTCACCGGTGCTTTGTTACCCAGTGAAAGCAAACGCGTATGGTTTATACTCGCTCTGTGAAACGGTAAAAACACGTCCAGTCCTTTGTGTCCTTCTTGTACTCTAGGCATAGCACCCTGAGGATTTGTACCACGTCACGGTTAACACGTTCGATGCTGCCGTTTGTCCCCAGGCTGTACGCTACCTTGAACTTGTGTTCGCACTTGAGTCGTTTGCATACTTCTGCCAGTACTTCATTTTTGAAATGACTGCTTTGGTTACTTCCATATTCACGGAATGCCAAATCTGTTGTACCAGGCAAGTATGGCGTCGATAGCTACAACACTTGTAGGGGTCGCGCACGGCACCAGATCGCAATAATGTGCTGCTTCATCCTTAAGTACTAGTAGATGCCTGTCACAGCCAAATGCCTCGCCCACCCCCAGAAAATCCCAGTGAAGGACACCGTTGCGTTCGTGGCAACGAAATGTCTCTCCCCACGATCGCTGTACCACCTTACCGCCTTTCCAATGCTGACAAAGCAGGCAGGAAGCCGGAAACTTGTCGCCTTTCGTTCTCAGACGCTCATCGAAAAAAAATGCCGGTGCTACTGTTCCATCATGGTAGCTCTGCCTCTATGTCATTGCACACCGCAGTGCGCTACTACCACGAGCCGCTGTAGTAGTGCCGTATTGGTCGCTGGGATCTACAGCCGTCCCTCGCAGTACCAACCCTTTCCCGAAATGCGCTCGGTCAGCTCTTCTATTGGCGCTGCGTGGCTATGAAGTTCTTGTACCTGAAAAAGCTCGTCCAGCGTTGGCCGCTCATAGTTTGGGTCGTTGAATGGCCTTATTGCTATCGTGCCTCCAACCTTCATCACTTCCTTGCTTATCTGTTGGGTTGAATTACGTCTGCATCGTGTCGGGTCCTATCTGCCTCACCTCTCCGACGTTTGCCCTGATCATCGGTTCCCTCTCTTCCTCCCCTCTCCGACGCTTCGATTGGCTCCAGGGAGACCTTTCTTCCTCTCCTTGACCGCGTTTGTCGCAACACCACAGCTCGCAGAGCTACACCATCGTGATGATTCCCGGCCCACCTAGAGACTATGTCGATCCAAACGTTATTGGCACATTAATAAGCTCGATATGGTAGCGATACTCCATCAACGTCATCGCCACCTCAACAACTTGCCTGTGATGTGCTTTTTCACGTCTTTGCCAAGCGCGAAGACATAGAACAGGTTGCGATGATCGCAAAATAACCTAAAGCCTTCTGGCCGGAGAAGCAAGTAGTTAAGTTGATCGCATGCAGAATTATGATTGGGCACGCTTCTTTCTCAATAACGCTCCAATTGCGCTTGGACCCAGTGAACGTGTCACTCCAAAATACGAGATGCTCGAGATGTTGCTGAGAGATAGGCTTCCTGGCCTGCCACTCCCGGACTTTATTTTGGCCGACAATAATGCCATAGCCTCCGTCGGACGTGTCTGTGACGAGGCACATGACCTCTTCGGGCTGGGGGAACGCCAAGCTAGCTGCGCTCGCCAATTTGCTTTTCAATCCGTCGAACGTTCCGCGTTCGTCAGCTCAATTCCAATCCTGTCACTACACATTTCGTCAGTCGCGACGCTGCTTTTAGAACAAGGTCTAATTTCTCTTGCAATGGTTTCGCTGTTCTTGCAAAGGCCACGACACTCTTGCGCATGCAGTTTGTTGCGCAGAGGAAATGTTGTATTTCCCCTGCGTTGCTTGGGTATGGCAACCCGGAAAACGCTTTTATACGCTTCGGACCATGGCTCACACCTTAACCAGTAATGATTTTGCCGCGAGGCTCGTACAAGCTTCATTTTGGCTGTACTCAACTTGAAGATAAAGAAATGGAGTAGCTCGATCAGATTTTCCAGCTTGGCCAGGTAGATACATCGACCGCATAAAGCAACAAGTCCTCTATCCACACCAGTATATGCTTGTACATTAACTCCTGCAGACATTTATCAATCGTTGCCTTGAAAAAAAGCTGCATCGCTGCTCCAATGGGTACACGCCTCGGTGTGTAGGTATTCCGGTGAGTCATGTACGACAACACTTCCTGACAGGTTTCATCCACCGCGATCTGCCAGTAACTCTTGATGAAATATAACAGGCCGAAAAACGCTCAGCCCGTACTAATTCCAAGTCGACCTGCGGGTTTGGCATTACGCCAACGACTCCTTCAATTTGGGTATTTCCGGGCTTGTAATCTGCTGGCTGCCTGTACTCAATGGTGACAGGTTTTCGCATTGGCAGGGCAGGACAGGCCCATCGGTTGTTGGGATGCTCGTAGATCCGCCCAAGCTTTTCCAATTTTGCTGTTGAAATCCTCCATGAATTTCCTAATCTCCGGCGGATACTGCCTCGCCTTACATTTGTAAGGTTTTACATCTTTCTTCAGTCTGATTTTCATGGGAAGAAGTCGGGCGGATGGGTCATTACCAAGTTGCGCTCGCCATATATCAAATCGAGTCGCTATATTCTCTAACTCACCCAAATAGTCCACGGGAAATCCGCACTGCTCGGCCTTCTTGACGAGGCCGTGCACAAGGGTTAGCTCGCCATCCATATCAGGTGCTGGTTTCACCTCAGGTTCCTCAAACTTATCCGCTTCATCATGCTGATCTTGATATCATTTCTAACTCCCTGTCGACATTGATACCTAGTGAAACCAGCATCTATGGACCTGAAGAAATTCTTCAAGATCGCCGGTACAATTAGGCACTGCACCGGAGATCTGATCTGGTCCTGCAACTGCACATAGCGTGACGTGTACATTCACTGCACGCTTCACATCTAAATTTCCGCCCACCGTGATGCACGGAATGGGGGGTCTCCAACTCCACGCTCTTAATCTCGAGGCACGCTCCCTTTAACTGTTTGAACTCACGCTCACTCATGCTGGTCCTTGTTGCTTCACTATCCGCACAAGTGGGACGCTTAACACACCTTTCAGCAGTACAGTTCCACCTTCCGATGGTAAGCGTTCGTGGATGCGGCACAATCTAGTCGCGTTTTCGCTGATAGTACCCAGTTTTCTGCCGCGACTGATATTCCGCTCACCTCGTTCTCTAATTGCGGCTTTGTCGGCTTCCGTCGCGGTTAGGCAGTTACTGAATTCATGCTCTCCTTCACAATGATAAGGTGGTCCTCTACGCGAAGATTCATAACTTCGGACTAGAGTATGGTTACTCGGAGTGCGTGATATTTTCTGAAGCCAAGTCCGTATTCTTCGTAAAGAATACCCAGGTCGAGAATGACGATCTGTATACCCTCGCTGGACGGACTAGTTTGAAGTTGAACAAGAGCGCGAGTAACATCTTGTCAGCCGGCTTCTTGGTCGAGCAGGGCGGGCGACGTTGCGCTGCTCGACCGTTCTGGACTGAACGTATGTGCTGCGCTTTACGCCGGCTACGACACCGGTAGCCAATTGCAGGATTTTTGTTGATCACCTTCATCGATCCTCTGGTATTGAATATTTTAGCTGACTTAGCAGCTTTAGCCTTCAGCTCGCGCACAGCGCGGATCTCCTTCTCGACTTCCAGCGCGACGTTACTCATCACTGAGTACAGTTTTCTCGCGCTAGCCTTGGCTTCGCCAATGCGATACTCGAGCTCGTTCTTCAGCTTCTTCTGAGGAGAAATTCGTAAGGGCTTGCCAACACCTTGCATTTTCGCTTCACTCCGTGTTCGTCCATCAAAAGGTCGCTCACATCGTTGCGCTTGATGATATCGTTGGTGAGGTGAAAGTAGGCGGCGACTGAGCCTCAATATGGGAAATCGAATAGTCGATCTTTAATTTCATTGTTGAACAGCTCTTCCATGTCCGGGAACTCCTTATTCTTGAAACGCGCGGTGATCTCCGTAATCTTGGTCATGTCTGTAAACTCGTCGATGGCCACTTCCCACCGGATCTCGCATATGGTCTCCAGTAAGTTTTCATTGAAAGGATTGCGTACCGATCGCATTACCGCTGTCAAATCGTCATTAACGCATTTGCATCTTGCTTCGTGGCCGCGAAGTACTCCTTCCGCATCTTGAGTCACTCAAGCAGGGTCTCCCGCGAGATGTCTGCAATCAGCGGTGCGTTCACAATCGTAAAGATCGGTTGGGTGAGCGTGATATGGCCGTTGGTACCACAGCCGGGGGGGGGAACCTAAATCTCCTTCAACTTGGTCGTCATGCTGACGAGTCGTCTTCTCATGGTGTACGTGGTGACTTTCAGTCATGACGCTTGACTTCTCCGTGTTCAGTTACGACCTTCGCAAATGAAGATATCTTTGTTGTGAGTATCGATAACTCGGAACACACACTAGGGAAGCTGGCGCTTCCCGTAACCTACTTGTATTGCTTGCTCGCTCAAAGGTAAAATGTAAATCCAACTTACTTGTCTACGACAAGGAGTCCGTCAACGGGAGGAGAATACCTAGTCCGCGGTCGCACCTATAATACATACGCCAGCTCGGCCTCACGTTCTGTGCTGCCCAGTGCAGTGGTTAAGGCTCAACAGGCCGCCACTACAAGTGGCGACACACCGCACCTCTGCTTCTACATGAGATTTATCTATATGAACATACTCCCCGGAAACACAGCAGAGCTAAGTACGCGGAAAGCTGTTATATGTGTCAACGGATCTCGTGAGAAGCAGCTGCGAATGCAGCATGTCGGCACCAATAACATGGTGGTGCTGATCGATTGGAAGTGCGGCACCTATCTGCTCGTCCTTGGAGTACAGTCGCCGACTTGTTACTAGCAGCTGTGCTGTAACGGTAGCCATCGGACTGGCTGTGGGAGCGGCGGGCGGTGATCATACTCTAATCTACCATTAATATACTACGACATAGGGTTGGGCTGCGGCAGGAAAGGGTTCCTCAGCAGGAGGGAGGTTGTAAGGTTCACAGCGCAACTTCTCTCGCTCGAGATGTTGCGCTGTGAGCCTTACAACCTTCCTCCTGCTGCTGCATGTCCCGTTGAGTTTACTCAGCCAACGCTGTTGTCCTTTGTCCCATGGTCGTTCCCGCCTTTGAAGGTGTCCAACCCCGGCCGGCTAACACCTTGCCAGGAGGAGAAGAACATCTAGCAATCAAACAATCAACTGCTTTCGCCACGCAGCGGTAGTATTCAATAGCATCGGCGAGAGCTCTTTCAGCAGCTACGACGACGACGTCAACGCGCACGATGCCACATTGCGCGCGTCCAACTGCACTTGTAGAAACCTATGACCTCCGATACACTAATCTCCTTTGAAGTAATAACCGTAGTACCGACGTCAGACTTGTCATGCCTCTAACTGTTGTTACTTAGCTTCACCCAATCGGAACACACACACTCAAACCCTGGTGAATAGTATGTGATGAAATATGAAGTTGATTTATCTTCGCGCCCTGCTTCGACCACCAGTCGTTCCCACGGTACTAACCAGTCATCTCTTTCATGATGTTTTAATAACTTAGCATTCATAGTTTTCATACTTCTTTTCTTCATAGATGCATCAACTCGAATCTACAGCAGAGCCTACAAAGCCAATCCTCTCGAGTGTGATACGTTCCGAAACCACAGTATTATCACTCGCTGGAGTCATCACAAACTGGAGTGCAATCCATTTGGCTTGTGAATCGCGTGGCTGACAGCGCGTCAACGGACCTGCGTATCGTTCAAGTTCTACAACGCGGACGTGCTGCAGGCGTTGCTGTAGAGGTCGTGAGCTGGAACGACGTGTTTAATAACTGACAGGCTTTCTCAGCTACATGTATGATACGTGCGAGATGCGGAACCAGACGTAGAAGACGGCGACGCTGCCATGCCCGCGAAATCCAATCTATGTCGGTAGACGACCTGCTTAACAGCGGTTGAGCCCACGCACGAGGATTTATATCGCGTTGAGTGCGAGGTGGGCACGGTATAGAATCCGACAGTGTAAACGATGGAGACAAGAAAGATGTGGGAACGACTGATAGAACGGTTTCAGGAAATGACGCAGCTTTTTGTTAGCGCAGATGGAATGGAGTGCCTTCAAAAGCGATATACGACTTCGAACAATGCACGGATAATGTCGAGGGTCGGAAACAGTCATGTTGGAAACGGACGTAGTTAAGCACCGCTGTTTAGGCGTAATTTACAGCTAAGCATCTGTTTATTACTACAGTAGTTGTATGATACAACGCAGTTATGGATAAATGGAGGTGCTACTTCAACAGGAAGTCTCGAGGACTTAGACTCCAAGTCACTAACAAAGGAGGAACATTTGATTTGTCTCCGGTCAACCTGAGCCGGTCTCGTGTCTCTATCCGTCTGAGGCATATGTTCGGACACTTAAGACAGAGAAGGGGGTGTTCAGTAATCATGGTGCATATGTCCGGTCACTAATGAAGCATACATAAACCAAGATTTTCATACAATATTCAAGATAAAATGTGATCGTTGATTATGTGAGCTCCAGCTCACAAATACAAATGGCTTTTAATTATATATTTGACTAAAATATAGAACTTACCAAAATCAAGGAGCATATGAGACTGCGTCAAACAAAAATACGCTAAGCAACCATTGATTATTCCAAGAAAACGTCTTCAACGATTGACTAGCTAAAATCGAACTTAACAGCCTTTTCCCCCAGAGGGCGTTTTATCAGAGTCTAAATTTAGAGCAGGTGCATCGATCGGTACATTTCGCTCCCAATGGATTATGAGCACCACAGTCCGCAACGGGCACCGTACGATCGCCACCGAACCTCCTGGGAGCCCTCTGATCGCATGCCCCCCCCCTCCCCGCTGACATCTGCTCCCCCAGGCAGCAGAAGAGCAGTCCAGCGACAATGTCGTTGTTGCTGGATGCGCGGAGAAAACTAGCAACGAGCACCGTCGGGCAACCCATCGCGAGCCACCAAATCCAGACGGCTGCTTGGCACTCTGCGAGATGATCCAAACGACATCGAGGCTGAATTCCCTGACGACAGCGCTTGGAAGCCTTTGTCTGAGGACGAGCGACATGTCTTTCGTTGAGGACCACGACGTTGACGAGGATGACGACAGTGCTTCTAGCGGAGAATCAAGTGTGGACGGAAGCATCATTTCGTTAGACGACGATCTTCGCGATCGAGTCACGGGTCTGATTCAAGCGGACGCTGCGATGAACACTGCCTTCGCGTCAAAGCAGCGGATCTGGAACACTTCCTGTTATCAATCGACCAATTAAGTTCGAAGGAGAAGAGGCAGAGCATTCTAACGGCGTTGGCGCTATTATTACGAAGATAGATAGACTCGGCAGTGCGCAGAAGCGGGTATGAGACGCGGCAGACGTTCACCTACTACTTGCCTTTGGTTGGTCGCGTCGGTCGGAATGCTTGGTGCTCGCTGTACGGCGTGCCAACCGCGACCATCACACACTAATCGCTAATTTCTTCCGTGGGGGGGGTCCTGTACGCGCGCGCTCTCAAGAGACGACTGACGGCGTAGTGAGAAACCGATTCACTCGTCGGAGGAGTACATCTTGCTTCCAGCGTTCTCCACATGGGATTAGACGTACACTGAGCTGCAGACTACGTTGCTGAAAACGAGAGGATGTCCGAAAGCCCCAACCTCAACATTCGGAAGCTGTTGCAGAAGTGTTGCCAGGCAATTCGCATTCGATCACCACGGAGCAATTACTGTGACGTGTGTTCCATTCTCCACTCGCGCATGAAATCAGGCGTTACTGCAAACTCACGGAGGAGCTTGGGGTGCACACCGCAGCAGCCCAACCGTGAGGTACACCACTTGGGACACAAAACTCATTTTGATTTGGATGTTAGACTGGCTGTGAATACTAAGATCATTTTGTTTTATTGTGAACATTCGCATACAGGAAGGAGTACCAGGATGATCTGGAAGCAGGATCAGACGAGCACGCAGTAATTACAATAGACTTTAGCCAGAATCGCACGCTACCCAGCGTGTCTTGGACGCCCTCCCAGTGGTATCTCTGTCGCTGGTGATAGCCCATCTCTTGGATATCTACTACGCGAACAAGAACATCCAGTACAATTACGTCTACGAAGAGTCTGTGGACGAGAAGGGAACAGATGAGGTGAACATCTTGCTTTTCCACTTCATCCAGAAGATCATTGTTGCCAACGGCCACCGGAGACCCTCTATCTACCCCAACAACTGCGTGGGACAAAGCAATAATAACTTTGTCGTGAAGCTGCTGCTGGGTTTCACCCAATAGGTGAGCTGGAGACGATCGATCTCGAATTTTTCATCAAGAACCACACTTAAGAAGCTACCAGCGCTTTGAAATGGCAACCTAAGAGCAATATGAAGAAAGCTCTGTAACACTTTGAGGGCTCAGCGAGTCGAGAGCTGAAAGCACAAAGAGGAGCACTTGAGTGGAAGCGAGTAAATTGCAAAGTGATTCATATTGAGTTGCTGTGTCTGTGAAAGGGAGGAAAGTCTTTGGCTACAAACCCCCCGTGGACTGCCTCTACTATCTTCCACTGCAAGAGTAACTACGCGCTGGATACAGATCTTCAGGAGGAACATCGAATCGCAGGTTGCTTCTCATTTAGGTGAGCTCAAGCGTGATTTTGAAAGCGGTCATGTGGATGAAAATGCTGTGGAAAATATTGACGAGAGCCATTTCGTTATCGACTTTGACAGCGGTAAGACTCCCAGTTTCGTTGGTGAGAAGCAACTGAAGTATGCTGACGTTGTTTCGGGGGGGGGAATGAGGTTGGTTGTCCGTATTTCGGATTGTGCAAGCGGCTACATCCATCCACTCACGATGGTTTTGTTTTATAAATGCGAATAAAAGTTATCCTATTCATGGTGTGGCTGACAATGTAATTGGCATTTGTTACCGCACTGGGCCAAAGGGATGGATGGACATGTTATTGTTCCGGGAGTATTTGAAGGAGAGTCGGGCTATCTCTGTCGACCCTCGCGGACGTGCTGAGACCATTTCCTGGGCAATTGCTCAGGACATCTGAATGAGAGGAGTGCCAGGCGGAGCTACAGCACCTTAACACGCGTCATCGCAATTGCCAGTGAACGCGACCGAGTTCTGTCAGCCAGCTGACTCGTTCGTTATTGCTAAGATCAAGGATGCATGGTTACGGAGCGGATGTGGAACGATAAAAGATTGAGCTGATTGAAGATAAAGATTGGCAAAGCAAGGTCAGTAAATACGACAGCTACTCTGGGGAGCTTAAGAATCCTGGCAAAGTGTTTCTCTCTGAGTTGGCTTCTGCCGCGGTAGAAGCAGTCAACCGACACCGTGACAAGATGGAATCAAGTACCGTATAATACTTCTAGTATCTGACAACACATTTTCACCCAATTGATCAAGTCAAATGGCCACTGTGTGCCAACCAGCTGATATTAACTGGAATATGCCTTTGAAGGCTCGGCTACGAGCTTGCTGGCAAGATATTCTGTAGACCCAGATCAGACTGTCGCGGCAGGTAGGTGTGAAGTTCAAGCTAGCGGCTGCAAAGCGCAAGAATGTGACCGAGTGGGTGGTTACGGCACGCCCTGAAACTTTTCCACCAGCTCATATCCCTGCTTGCCCTCCTACTTTTTTCCTGTTTGTCCTCGTCCTTCTCCTCGTATTTGTCGTCCTGTGCTGCGTCCATCTCTGTGGCCTGTTCCTCACGGCACTGCCATCCTCCTTGGCCCATTCTCGTTCCCCCTGCTCCTACTCGTCCTGCGCCGGCTGGGGTCCCAACACCTTGAGCGCGCGTGCTCAGCCTCAAACCGCTAGACGCGGTAGTGCAGCTTTTGCTCGCGCTGATGGCGCTTGGTCTCGTCCTGCACGGGCTCCTGGAGCAGCTGCTTGGGATGCTGCACGGCCTTGTGCACCCGGAACGTGTGTACCTTCCTGGCCTCGCGCTGTCCCAACGAGCAGCTCTTGTGTTGCTTCTCGTGCCGAGAAATCCTCGCTCCGCTGCGCTTGCCGTGAGCTATGTAATGTGGTGTACATTAATTTTAATCGGGAGCGAAAATATTGACTTGAGTCAACGCGGCACCTCGTGCGTTGGCTGGGTGTCGGATGCTAGAAGTATTATACGGTATGCGCGGAAAGCCACGATGCGTTGTGGTTTGTCATTGAGCATTGATGGGGCTCGGTCGACGACGCAGCTATTCTCGCATTTCACAAGAAATTGTTAACAAGTACCCAGCGGGGTTCGCAGGTACCACAACTGATTCAGACAAAACGCCGTCCGACGGAATGGCAGATGGCGAAGACACATTTAGTGAGGATGGCGAGGCAGATCAACCAATGCCTACTGTGGTGATGAACGATCAAGCTATTGTGTAGATCAGACAATGGATACATTTACATGTCAGACTAATTTTTTTTTTATTTAGGTGTTCGTAATTAATCAGTGGTCAAATTAATCTGTGCTTGTTGGTGACAGACTAATTTTTGTGCCACCGGTAAAACCTTGCTTACATAAATTAACCTACACAGATTAATTACTGTAACCACTGTAGGTAGTGCAGTACCTGGTATTGGCGGTTATTTTTCTTACTGTTAGCATTATTTCACAAGGAGATAGGTTTATTTTTTTCTAATGCCTAGCTAGCGATCGATAACCTCAGAGCGATAGGAGTCATCTAAAGGCTATTGACTACGTCTCAGAAGTGTTAAAGCTAATTCAGCGATAGTTCGTGTGTGCAGGATGTCTATTGTAGTGTTTTAAGTGCAAAATTCCTGATGTGTTTTAGCCGTCTGAGTAGTAGTATTAATGATAAGTGTAATGCGTGCCGTATTGCTTCACTGACCGAAAATATGCCCCAGACGGATACTACCGTAGTAAGGGATAAGGACAACAAATGACCTTTATTATATAAGACTGGCGCACTGATACCTGTACTGTATTAAATACAGTACATGTATCAGTGCCAGTCCTCAAAATTTGAGGATACAAACAGGTTATGAGTATTAATGTTATATCGGGACACTACAACCCTACAGATCTGGTGCATCGTACTGCCAAACAGTACTAACATTCTGCACAGGACCCTTAGCGGCGGCCCTCCTCAATGGCAGACACGGCCGACACGTGGCTCATCTTCTCCTCCATCACGCTCATTTTGCCGTCAGCGTGTAGTAGGTTTTGCTGACGCTCCCATTCCTCCGTGCGGAACTCGTTTTCCATCTTGGCCATGACAACCGAAGCGAGGCAGTTGCCCATGACGTTCGTGAGTGTACGGAGCATGTCCATAATCCAATCCACGCCCAGGATGAGAGCAACGGGCCATGACGGGATGTCGAACTGGTCGAGTGTGGAGGCAATGACGATGATCGAAGCCGAACGCACACCAGCCACACCCTTGGACGAGATCATGAGCATAAGCACCATGACGATCTGCTCCCCAATGGACTTGTCAGCACCCGAAGCCTGGGCACAAAACACCGCGGCTAGGGACAGGTAGAGCGTGGAGCCGTCCAGGTTGAACGAGTAGCCAAAAGGGACCACGAAACCCGAAATGTGGGTAGCCACACCGTACTTTTCGAGGGCCTCGAAGACCTTGGGCAGAGCAGCCTCGGACGTGGCCGTCGTGTAGGCAATAATAAGTGGCTCGCGCATTGCGACCAGAAACTCAACCGCGTTGATCTTGAACATGAGACACACAGCACCGAAGACGACGACGATAAAGATGATAATGGTGCCGTACACAGTGGCAACCAACGCACCTAGGCTGCCTAGAGCCGACAGACCGTTCGATCCGATTGCGTCAGCAATAGCGAAGCAGACACCGATAGGGGCCGTCCAGATGACAATGTCCACAAATTTAAACATCATCTCAAGGACAGCGCGAGAGAAATCGATGATCAGGTGCTTGTGTTCGTCCTTGAGCTGGGACGTAGCAACTCCGGTCAGGATTGCAGCAATGAGAACTTGAAGCAGCTCCGACGAGCCCGAGCCGCCCATCATCTCGCCCCACGTCTTGGGGGTCAAGTGCTCAATCCACTTCTCGAACGTGAATGTCGACAACGTCTCACTCTCATAGTCGTCACCCTGGGTGAGTCCGACCTTGCCAGGCTTGACGATGTTAACAGCGAAGAGTCCGATGATCAGGGCCAAGGTGGTGACGACCTCGAAGTAGATGATGGACTTGAGTGCGAGGCGGCCGAGCTGCTTCATGTCCTTCTGGTCGGCGATACCGATGACCAGCGACGAGAAGACGAGCGGGAACACGATGAACTGCACCGTACGCAGGAAAACATTCTTCATGGGGGCGGCCTTCTCCGAGAACGTTGGGGCGAACTGGCCGAGCAGAATACCGATGACCATGCCGGCAATGATCCAGAACGTCAGCGACGTGAGCATCTTGCGGGTGAACGACTTCTTCTCGGGGGCCGGTGGGTCCATGGTCTGGTAGTTGTTCTCGTTAATGGCCATGCTTGCAGAGCGGCGGAGATACTGTAGCTGGGGATTGCTGCCGACGAGGCAAATTCGAGAATGAACAGAGACTTTCGAAGATCGGCCGATGTTCGCTGTCGGTGAATTCGCTCACCTGATCGTCTACCCATCTACTTGTACAGTACCACGTTACCACAAGCAAACCGTATCTCACGTGACACCTGCCTCGTCGATCCGGCCTCGAACCTCGCTGGCCAATGGTGATTGCTGTCCCCCCTCAAATCTCGACAGTTCAGCAGGAACTGAGATGTGTACAAGCAAACTTACACATTAAATTGCCATGACTTTGACACGACGCAGTTTTTCTGTACGAAGAATTAAAAAAATACAATATGAGCATCCCCAATTGGTTGTGTACATCTACCACACATTGCACCGGATTCCTAAAAAAGGTCGATATTCGTGCAGAGAAGAGGGCGAATAGCATCACACCGTCTGATAGGACGCCACGCACCGCGCATTTGCGGGCATCCCATCAGGTGTCGCCTTCTTGACAGTAACACTCTCCACGTACATGTAGCGCATTGAAACCAATTTGTGAGACTTACAGGCGATTAAGAAAAATCCACCTTTTCGAGCATGAACCAGAATCTTTCGGCGACTCTGGGGTACCTGCGCTTGGGCCCTGCTTGCTCGTGCCGCTGCATACCAACTGTCAGCGTAAATTCCAGAGAGCATGCATCAGTTCTTTTTTAGTGGGGCGTCGACAAGCATACGTCTCGAACTGCATCCTTCAGTGTTTAACGAATGACAGAAAAGAGCGGAGAGCCAACACCGGATTTGCGAAAAAGGGGGGCATTGAAGTATTTTTCACGGCCTTTAAAGCTCCCGATTCACTTGGTACCAGACATTAGAGGGGTAACATGTATTGCACGTATAATAGTGTGCTGAAACTGGTACGTTCACCCTCCTAGTCGCAAATTGTCCACGAACTCACAGCATATCCAAAAATCGATTTCATGAAGGTTTTAGTCTTTTGGGATCATGTACTGGAGCATCTCCCAGTCTGAAGAGAGCGAGCGCACAATGCACAATAGAGCAACACACCTGCGCTCGAAATGAATAAAAGGGTACTTGCGCGTTGAAGTTTGTTGTCCGCGTGTGGGAAACAGCTCTTGGCGTTGACGGAAATCGCCTACATGCAATGCGTTATGGAAGCACAATAGTATTGTATTAAAAAAAAACTATTGTGTTCCTACAGTGCTGCAAAGCCTCAATCGGCCACAGTACCGTACACGGGCATATCTGACTCGAGCTCCGCCTCTTTTCGCATCACCCTCCTTAAAGGAGTCCTTTGGAGCACCCCCGCAGAACGTACAGTGCACGGTACACATGTGCATATACTGCCGCATGCTGAGGAACATGACCCATAATTGGCGGTAAGGCAAGTTTCATAGCCTCCGGGCTGCGGCGTTGCCAAGCGGTTCAGACTGCCTACGATTGTACCGCGGAGTATGATCAAGGACTGTAAATGCTGCACGTGGCTTCAATACCGATGTAAACCGCCACATTGCGTCTCGCCCAGCTCCTAAAGTCGAGAGGCTCATGCCCCGAGGCTTTGCGCGGTGCCTGTGAACTTTAAATTAAAGTGATGCGCCAATCGATGCCCCTTCTATTGCGTTTCCTTGACCTAGTCGGCTTTCTTGCAAAAGAAAGCTGACCAGGTCGAAGTCTTCGAGTCCCCCCTTTACAGTGCAGTGTACGTACAGGACATATGACGCGTACATGCATGAATCGTGCATGATTGCAAACCCTCCCAGCGGCGCTGTGCTGGACAGCACATTGAAAACACCGCAAAGTTGTGAATCACACAACGACATGTGAATAGCACAGCCAATCAATGGCTGACACATAGACGCTGGTGAGATCACTATGGCAACAGCAGCGACACAAGAAAACGACAAGCTGGCACACCAGGAGCTGCAGAGAATACAACACCCAATCAGACAAAAGGCAAATATTGATTTGGCAAATCAAACTCACATATTTTTGTAATATTAGCCAATCACACAAAGAAGCCACAACGAGCGCAGCAATCGTCTGCAGGTAGCCAAGGCCCTCTTAACCAACCACAACACTCTTCAATTAGCCACTACGGACCAAAGCACACGCACACCCTCCCCAGAAGCCACGCCGCAAGCCCCCACCTGGTGCAACATGTGCATTGAGCTCAAGGAAATAGACACCCTGATTCTCCTTGAGTGCATGAAGGCGTGTAAGGTCTCCAAGAGCCATGCTATGTTCTGCACGCTATGCGCCCGACCGACGATGCATATAATGTGATACAAGGTGCAAAGGTGCTGCTGTACGCAGTGCGAACAGCCTGCGCCTTACGCTTCGTGTCCCTGGCGAGGCAAGATGATGGTCTGCCTAGACCGAATGCTGGTTTCGCTTTTCGAGAGCGGTGTGCACCTCACTAGTGCAAAGCCTCCTCGCAGCACCACCACCAACCTAACGTCAGCTCAAAAAGAGTTCGCCCGGCAGATGGCGAAGGCGGGAATGAGGCCAGCACATATCCGCATTGCAATACCGCAACAGTTTTCGCTACAGCTGGACGATTTCCAGACCTCCAGAAGGTACAAAACATCGTGTGCTGCTACCGTCGTACCAGCTCGGCGGGAGTGACACCAGCGCTTGTATCGCTGCGGCGATTCGCTCCCGGGGGGTTAGCGGGCGGGAAGACGAGCATGAGCCTTTTGCGTTTGGTTGGGACATTGACGAGAAGGGAGAGCTTTAGGTGGGCAACGGCTCCGATGAAAAGCCATTTCTGGTCGGCTTCGTTTCGAAAGCGCTGCTCCGCCAAGCTGATCGAGACGTGCCAAGCTTCATCTTTCACGTTGAGGCAACGTACAAGACGAACCAAGTCAGATATCCTGTCTTAGTGTGTGGAATCACGGACGCCGCGTGAAAGTTTCACCTCCTCGCACTCCATATTATGTCGTAGCACCAAGAAGCGCACTACACAAAGGCCTTTGCGGCGCTACGCTGGGTTTACAACCAGGTGTTTGGCAAGCCTCTCGTTGTAGATTACGTAATGGGAGATGCAGATGGCGCTCAGTTCAGCGCAGTGGCGAGTGTATTTGAGGAAGATTGCAGCTACGTACTCTTCATGTCCTATTGCCATCTTATCGCTAAGGTTGTGGAACGAACTAAGGGGTGCCGAAAGAGCTAGGTGACCCAGTGCTTCGAGATGTCTACAATATGCATTTCAGTCGAAGCGCAGAAAGTTCTCGAACCTGCTCCCTTCTGCGCAGCGCCAGTGGCAAGCACACACATATCTCTTCGACTGTTCCACGCTTATTCAAGCGCGTCTGGTTCAACGAGCGCTTCTGCCGCTGGCAATGCTTCCAAACGCCGGCAGGCTTTGTATCAACGGACAACTTGGTTGAGCATTTCAACCGGGCCTTGAAGCGCGACTACATCGCTCACAGGCTGCTCAATGTAGGCGAGCTGATGCAACATCTCACATCGTGCTGTCGCCAGCGCACTATCGACATGACTGCGTTTGCGACAGACCCGGCGCCTTCGAAGAAGCTATTGGCGCGGGTGAATGCTCTCCGACAGCATCTGCGTCTGCGCCAGATTGCAGTACCTCGCATGAGCATTGACTTCTTGCTCGTGGGTTCGGCGGCTGACACCTTGCACGTGCTGTATAAACCTCCTGCCCGTGTTTACAACGCAGCCACAAACACTATGCAAGAAGACATTCAAGTGTCAGCACAAAATGGGGTTAACACGGCTAGGATGGAAAGCGAGAACCAACCTGAAATTGGCTGGCCATTTGACATGACAAGCCGGACGTGGCCTTGTCGCTTTCACTACAAGTACGCGATGTGCGTGCATGCACGGTTTGCCATGCAGCTGCCCGCTGGAATCGACGAGCGAGTGGAAGAGGTGCTCGTGAACAGGCGCTTGCCTAAGTGGAAGCGCACTGTAGTCAGGACGGCCCCGACACGAGCAGGATGGCCACCACTGGCAGGACCAGCACTTGAACGTGAGTAGTTTGTAGGGTAGCAGCAGCAAGAGTGAACAGCAAGTGAGCGCAGTTAGTATATATCATCAAAATTTAAAGTGCTTGCATCCGATACTTGAAGCCGAGGATTCACGCACTCATCACTACCGCTGCTCGCCCTTCGTCCCCACGCACTGCCCCCCAACGCATATTGCTACACGGCTCGCCCCACGCAACCTTTGCCTACTTGCTCGCACTCGCTGCAGGAGCCTACGTGGTGGCGCTCGCTGCTGACCATTCATCCCGCATGAACTGCCCTCCACCGGACCTTGCAGTCCGGCTCGCCCTGCGCGATCGTATTCACCTTCAGCAGATTGGGCAGCCTGCCGGTCGCCTTTTCGGGTTATAATTACATCAGTCTTGAGTTCCAGGAAACCACGGTGCCATGCGGTCCATGGTGTTTTCCACGGATTGGCTGGTGATTTCATTTTTATCGCTGTGCTGCTGAAGCTGTTACGGATTTGCTTGTACTGTACAAGCGAAGTAAATGCTTCGCGATAGATTACCGCAAAAGTGGTCACCCTTCTTTTGATAGGTGTCACGTCTTTCAGAATCTGAAGGTTGTCGCTCATTGGCCAATCAGAATTGCGTATGAAGGTGGCTGGACGCCGTAAGGAAGTGACTATGTGGAACCAACTGCAGACAACTCACAGTTGTGTGACTTACAGATGAGGCACAAATCGAGTTGTCGCACATCGGTTCAAGGAACAGAAATGCCAATAGTGAAATAAAGATAAAATTGTTATCTCATAGTTGTATAACACAGGAACACAGGAGCACAAAATGACTGGTCGTCAGTGGATTTTGATGATTTTAGCCGACTACTGCGCTTCATTCTTGGATTTGCCAACATGCCGTCCCGCATTTGCCTCACGATAGACGAAAAGAACAAGATCAGAGCCCACCACGAGGCCAATTCAGACCTGACGCAACAGGCATTGAGTGATTGGGCTCTTCGCACGCTGGGGAAGCATGTCAAACGCTCGACAATCAGCAAGATTTTTCGTACCAAGCAAGACAATCACGCCAATCCGCAGGCAAAACGCAAGCAAGCTGGTCGGTTTGAAGCGATGGAGAAGCAATGTTCGAATGGTTTGTGTCGGTACAAGCCCGCGTATGCATCAGTGACGCCATCATCTGGACGAAAGCGAACGAACTGCTTGGTCCCGACCAATCCGTGTCCTCGTCGTGGGTGACGAGGTTCAAACAGCGCCATGGCATCAAGTCTCATCGAATGCATGGAGAGGCTGCAAGTGTTGCTGTGCATGAGCTTGAGGCACAACGGAAAGAGTTGATGGACCTGTTGGATGAGTATGAGCCACGAGACGTCTATAATATGGACGAAACGGGTCTATTTTTTCGCATGGAGCCTAACCAAACGCTTGCAACACGGCCGATTGCCGGTCACAAGAAGGACAAAGCTCGCATCACCGTTGCTTTGTGTTGCAACATGGACGGGAGCGAGAAGCTTGAGCCACTTGTGATTCATCGGTACCTCAATCCTCGGTGTTTTAAGGGCGTGGACAAGTCAAAGCTATCAGTTCAATTTTTGGCCAATAAAATAGCGTGGATGACTGCCGTGTTCTTCACTGATTGGTTGAAATGGGTGAACTTGAAGATGCATGGACGGAAGGTGCTGCTTCTCATTGATAATGCACCGTGTCACGTTGACATCGAGCTCGCAAACGTTCGTGTACATTTCCTACCTGCCAATACCACATCCTACTTGCAACCAAAGGATGCGGGTATTATCAAGAATTTTAAACTGCATTACCGTTGCGCCTTTGTGCAGTGGACACTCGACCAAATCACTGCCGACGCCTGCACCAAAATCGACTTGTTGACAGCGATTCGCATGATTGTTCAGGCTTTGAACGCTGCCAATCCGTCTACTATTCGGAATTGTTGGGCACATACTGGGATCATCCAACCTGCGACTGTGTGTGCTCTGAAGCAACTGAACGAACCGAAGGGCATCTGTGATTCGTCTGAGTTGGACGCGCTGATCGGCAAGCTGTCACTCGCTGATCCCATGCCTGCTGAAGACTATCTGGAATGCGACAGCGTCTGCCCGGAATGGGAACCAGATGATTAAGATCTGGATGTCTTTGACCCGATCGAAGACGAGGACGATGAGAATCAACCTATGTCGCATCGCGACGCACTCAATGCATGTATCCAGTTGTCAACTCATGCGTTTGCCAATGAAACTGAGTGCCAGGGGCTCAACGACATCATTAGTGCCAGTAGAAAACTCCTTCTTGGTAATTTGCAACAGCAGAAAATAACTTACTACTTTGAATAATTTTTTTCGTGTGTCACTAATTCGTGTTCTGTCTGTAAGAACATCAGGTCATGCCCCGGCCCGATGTGGTTCTACAACTGTGAGTTGTCTGTATATGGTTACAAAAGTCCATCGTAATAAAAGTATTTCCTTATCACACCGTTTTATCTTAAAGTTCAGACACTAAAATCAACGCATCCCTGCCGTTCAACAGACCCCCCCTTTTTTTCCGATGGCGCAGGCGACAGCGAAGAAGAACGACAAGCGCGCTGGGCACGCATCGAAGATCGAGCATACCTGCGAGTCGCAGGTATGCTGTTGGGGTCGCACTGCGACCCCAACACCATAGAACCAGAGTCCCTCTACTCCTGATAGAGCGAATAGCAAAGTCCCGGAAGTCCGAGTTGCCCTACAAAAGCAGCAAATGAACTCGGTCGATAAAAAAACCTCGTTAAACGAACGGGTGATGGCATCGCTGATATTGTTCCCGAAGCCAGTGTGGGCTGTCCGCAGTTTAGTGGAGTACATATAGATGACGCTTGGGATGCAATGGAGGCAGATTTTAGAAGGTATGAAATGTGTTTAATATTATGTCCCGTAAGCTTGAGCCTAACGGGGTCCTGGCTGCGCCTAGTTACCAGCGTGATAGTTCCAGATAAACAAACATCGAACGTCAAACTCCATTAAATATCGGAAAAGAAGCCGTATGAATCAGGCCGCAAAGCGATGTACCGCGCCAAACATTTGAAAGGAACCGCTCGAATTCTACACGAAGTGTTGGAATTTTGCCACGCGCAGGCTTTCGCGTCTCATGGACTGGCGCTCGTACAAATCATACCATCCGCGGCATGGAATGTCCTGAGGAACTCATTGCCCTGTATCTGAAGTGAAGACGGTGTTTTTCGAGTAACTGTGTGGATGTATGATTCGGCTCATAACCGCGAATTTGGAACCAGTGCATTTAATATGTACGCCGAGCACGAGAAGTTACGTCTCCTGGTACCCGTAGTGTTGTTCAGGTGGCAGGGAAAGCTTGTGGTAGTGCATCATTTACGAATTGTTTCTAAACTGTGCTTCATTGCAAGCTGTGCGAAGCGCAAAACGATCCTGCGTTGCCTGAAAGAAGCTTGTAGTAAGACGCTTTTTCGCAAAGACGTGAGTACCATGATCGCGGGAAAACGACCATATTCATACACATCGCCTGATGACAACGTGCGCGTGACGGAGTAACTACAAGACAATGAAGGCCCTGGAAACGTGGTTAATGTATTTTGTGATGTCGACACTCAATTAACGAGCTGCATCACATTTCAGACATGTTGTATGATGTGCATGACAGGATTGTTTCCTAAAGTCTTGCATTGACGCAACACGCAGGACTAACATCAACAGATGCGTCACTGTAATCGGGGAGGGATGGTGATAGTTGGCGATATCGGTACTGGTTGATGCGTGTTGGTACTGGTTGGTGCAAATTTGTACTAGTTGGTACCAATTGGTGATCGCCGATGTTATAGTTGATAAAAGGGGTATGCTGGGCTAGATACTGAATTTCTGTGTATGTGTTGTGATCAGATACCGTCTATCCGCTTTATGGTGACTGACAAATTCGGTAGTGGGGCGTTTGTTCAGCATGCGATTATTTATGGGAAAACTCAGGTGAATGTGTAGAGCGCTATCTCAGCATTCAAGCGTAACAATGGAAATTGGAGTGACATCAAGGTCATCTTATTCGACAAGAACTTTTTATGGAGCTGTCAACTCTTGAAGCTGAACTTTCTGTGGCGACCGTGATGTTGTGTCAGTTTCACTACGTCATTGGCTACCTCAGACGTAAGGTTGCCAAACGAGAGTATGGTTTTACGGGATTTGAGAAGCTGCATTTCATCATCTACTTTATCACGGTGATGGCTCGAGCGACGAACGAAAAATAATTTGATCACTACTTAACGGCTTTAAGAGAGCTTGTGCTGGCAAGTTACCCTTTGTGAAATATTGGACTGCGAATTGGATATCGTGGAAAGAGCGATGGTGCACTTTCTTCCGTGGTCATATCCCGCATCTGGACAACAACAACAATAATCGGCTGGAGGCAATGTTGATGTGTGCGCCGTATATGCGAAGCGGTGACGTCATGCCCATGCGCAGTGATGACACGATGCGTGCGGGCACATGCAGCGATGACGCAATGCATGCGAGCTCACGCAATGGCGTTGTGCTGAAAGGGGGGCAGTTGAGAACACGTGGATGGATCGGATTGGTCGATATTCCGATTTACTCCTGGGACACAAGGTAAGTAGAAGCAGGTTAGCAAGAGTAAGGAGACAATAGAACTCACTTCGGCATTTGCCCTCAAACCAACAAGAGCATCTCAACAGGTTAACAGCCGCAAGACGCTCAAGACCAAGCTTCAGTACCGCCATGACCACCACGTCCGCCAAGAAAGCTGAAGTCATCCTGGGAAGCGACAACTACTTCCACTGGGAGTTCGCCATGCGGATGACGCTGGCGAGGAAGGGGCTGTTGGCGCACGTGCAGTTGGTGAAGGACCCGTCGGAGATGACGGAGGCGTGGCTGCTCAATGACATGAAGGCGCTCGGGCTCATCGCCCAAGGTGTGGCGGTGGAGCACCACACGAAGATCCGCTCGGCGACGTCGGCCATCATGGCCTGGAACACGTTGCGCGACTTCTACAACCGGACGACCATGCACAACCGGGTGACGATGACCCGTCGCCTCCACGAGTTCAAGATGGAGGGCGGCGTGACCATGGCCAAGCACCTGGACGACTTCGACGAGCTCATCGTGGGTCTGCAGACGCTCGGAGAACCGCTGGACGAGGCTCGTCAGCTGGTCATCCTGCTGAGCAGTCTGCCCACGGAGTACGAGTTGATCTGCTCGATCGTGGAGAACGTGAAAGACTTCACGTTGATCGAGGTGAAGGAGAAGCTACTCAAGGAGTACGAGCGCCTCGACAAGAAGGAAGGCACTGAGCGCGCGCTAAAGGCTACTGCGAACGGCAGTAAGTTCAAAGGCGCGAAAACCTTCAGGGGCGGCAAGGGCAGCAAGGCCTTCGGTTCAAGGAAGAACGGCGGTTTCAAGGGCAAGTGCTTCAACTGCGGCCAGATGGGCCACATGAAGCGGGACTGCCCGGACCCGAACGCGGGCAACGACGACGACGACGCGGTCTTCGCCGTTGGGAAGAGTCGGTCGGCTGGGTGGCTGATCGACAGCGGCGCGACGGCGCACATGACGCCTCACCGCAACGACTTGTTTGAGTACAAGGACCTCGACTCGGACGTCGAGGTGACCATCGCGGACGGCAAGAAGATCCGGGTGGTGGGAACGGGCTCGGTGCGCCTGACGGGCATCGACGGCACGCGCATTAATATGGTTGATGTGATGTACATCCCCGGGCTGGACCGGCAGCTGTTGTCTGTCAGCAGGCTGGCGGAGCGCGGCATGAGCGTGGAGTTTCAGAAGAAGTCGTGTACGATCTGGAACAAGTCCAAGGCGATCGCGTTGGGCAAGAAGGTCGGCAAGGCCTACGTGCTCGACTGCGAGAAGGACATGGCGCACTACGTGGAGTACGCCGGAGTCGACAGTGAGTGGGAGTTGTGGCATGCGCGCATGGGCCACTTGAACAAGGACGCGCTGGCGAAGACGCAGAACGCCACCACTGGCATGCCCACGTTGGACCGCAAGTCCATGACGCTGTGCGGGGGCTGCATGAAGGGCAAACAGACGGTCGCGCACTTCCCGTCTCGATCGCTGTCGAAGACGACGAAGGTGTTGCAGTTGGTGCACACGGACATCATGGGGCCCATGAAGACGAAGTCTAAGGGCGGGGCCCGGTACGTGCTCACGTTTGTGGATGACTACTCCAAGTACGTGGTGGCGTACTTCATCACCAAGAAGAGTGAGGTGCCCGTCAAGTTCAAGACGTTCATGAACTTGTACGAGAACCAGTGGGGAGAGCGCATCAAGTGCCTGCGCTCGGACAACGGCACGGAGTTCGTCAACAAGGAGATGGACAGGTTGTGCGCGTTGAACGGGATCGTTCACCAGAAGACCGTGCCTTACAGCCCGCAGCAGAACGGCGTGGCGGAGCGCATGAACCGCACAATCATGGAGAAGGCCCGCAGCATGTTGTATTACAAGGCTATCTCAACGATGTGGTGGGCCGAGGCGGTCAGTACGTCGGTGTACCTGATTAACCGGTCCACGACCATTACGCACTCGAGCAGGACGCCGTACGAGTTGGCGTTCAGGGGCAAGCCGCGACTGGACCACTTGCGCGTAATGGAGAAGTGTTCGATTTGCGGTATGGTTGGCTTCGGCTGAACAGGCGCTTATTGGATGTTTTTTCTGCTGTGGCGTGATAGATTGGTGAACCGTAGCTATGCGAGGCTTGGCTTTTGAATTGGCTTTGCTGTGCGAAGTAGAGTGGCGGCTTCGGCTGTCGAGTGCGTGTTCGGCTCGGTCGGGTACGCTCACGTCGACAAGGCAAAGCGCACCAAGTTGGAGCCGAAGAGCTTCAAGTGCATGTTCTTGGGGTACGCCGAGAACTCGAAGGGCTACCGCGTGTACGACTTGGAGTCGAACAAGGTGAAGGTGACAAGGTCGATGAAGCTCGACGAGCGCGAGGTAGACGGCATCTACGACTCGGCGCCGACGGAGAGCACGACGGTCATCCATTCGACGGAGGACGTCGATGACGTCGTGCAGCACGAGCAAGAGCGCCAACCCGCTACTGAAGAGCCGATGGGATCGGTGGAGGAGAGCCATGAGGAAGACACGGAGATGCCCGAGGCTGAGTCGGACGACTTGACGAGGCATGAGCTGGCAAGATACCGAAGGACGCCAGGGGCAGCCTTCAGTGACAATCTTGTATTCCACCCGGAACCCGAACGAGTCCGACGCCCTCGTGACTCAGTCCTTGCTCTTCAAGACGTTGCAGATGAGTACAAGGTGAACGACGAGGACGACCCGGACAACGACGACCACTTCTGGCCGCCGTCGCCTAAGCGACCTCGAGTCGACGAGGACGGACTGCTCGCCGAAGCGGTACTGGCTTACGCTGCCAGTGTGGGAGACGCTGACGACGCGCCTACCACGTACGAGCAGGCCATGAAGAGCAACGAGGCGTCGGAGTGGATCAAGGCGATGAACTCCGAGTTGAAGGCGCACGCGGACAATGGCTCGTGGACGCTGGTTCGACGGACGTCTGGCGCCCGGCCGATTGAGTGTCGATGGGTGTTCGCTAAGAAGCGGAACTAGCACGGCCGAGTTGTGCGGTACAAGGCCCGGTTGGTGGCGAAGGGCTTTAAGCAGAAGTTCGGCGTGGACTTCTTCGAGACGTACTCGCCCGTCGCCAACATGAACTCGATCAGGGTTGTGCTGTCGGTGGTGGTGGCGAAGGCCTACGTCACAGAGCAGCTGGACGTGGACACAGCGTTCCTGAACAGTGATCTGAAGGAGCAAGTGTTCATGGAGGTGCCGTACGGCATCACGAACGCGGAGAACATGATGTGCAAGCTGGACAAGGCGATCTACGGCCTCAAGCAGGCCGCGAGCGCGTGGCATCAGACGATCCACGCCGTGTTTATGAAGATCGGCTTCCGCAGCTGCGGGGCAGACCAGTGCGTCTACGTGAAGGGCTCCAAGGACAACTACGTGTACGTCTGCTTGTACGTGGACGACATGATCATCGCCGCCAAGACCAACAAAGAGATTGACGAGGTCAAGATGGCGTTGAAGAGCGCGTTTAAGATGAAGGAGCTCGGCGAGGTCAAGTTCATCCTCGGTAGGGAGGTGGACCATAACCACACGGCCGGCACGTTGATGATCAGGCAGACGCGCTACATCGACGACGTCGTGAACCGGTTCAACCCGCAAGACGCGAAAGCGGTGGTGAACCCGTGCGAGTCCGGCATGAAGTTGACGAAGATGCAATCGCCGACCACGAACGCTGAGCGCGAGGACATGAGGTCCAAGCCGTACAGGTCTTTGATCGGATGCTTGTTGTACATCACGACCTGCACGCGCCCGGACGTGGCATATATCGTCACGCAGCTGTCGCGGTTCTTGGAGACCCTGGGCACCAGCACTGGAAGGCAGCCATTCGTGTGCTCCGCTACCTGAAGACGACGAAGGACTTCGGGGTCATCTACAGCGGCAACGACGGCAAGGTCGTGTTGGAGGCGTACACGGACGCGGACTGGGGCAGCAATCTGGACGACCGCCGCTCGGTATCCGGGATCATGATCATGATTGGCGGCGCGCCGGTCGTTTTCAAGTCCAAGTACCAGCGCACGGTGGCGCTGAGCTCGGCGGAGGCGGAGTACATGGCGTTAAGCCTGTGCACGCAGGAGGTGCTGTGGACCCGTGCGATGCTCAAGGACCTGGGTCATGAGCAAGTGGGAGCGACGCAAGTCTGGGAGGACAACCAAGGTGCCATTGCACTGGCAAGCAACGCCGGCTACAATGCGCGGACCAAGCACGTCGACATCAGGCACCACTTCATCCGCGAGAACGTGGGCCGGGACATCATCACGGTGGACTACGTTGGGACGGAAGGTCAGCTGGCGGACATGCTCACGAAGGCGGTCGGGACGAAGAGACTGCAGTTCTTGCTCGCAGGGAGCGGCGTCCGAACCAAGACCGCTCAGCATGCGGCGAGTGGGAGTGTTGATGTGTGCGCCGTATATGCGAAGCGGTGACGTCATGCCCATGCGCAGTGATGACACGATGCGTGCGGGCACATGCAGCGATGACGCAATGCATGCGAGCTCACGCAATGGCGTTGTGCTGAAAGGGGGGCAGTTGAGAACACGTGGATGGATCGGATTGGTCGATATTCCGATTAACTCCTGGGACACAAGGTAAGTAGAAGCAGGTTAGCAAGAGTAAGGAGACAATAGAACTCACTTCGGCATTTGCCCTCAAACCAACAAGAGCATCTCAACAGGCAAGCTGGGGTGCTGCAAAGAACATAAATAAAAAATACATGCATATGGGCGAATGTATCGAAACCCTGTTATTCCAGCAGCAAGCAACTGAAGTTAAGTATAAAATTCAAGTGCAAATGGATCGGGTTTCGTGTGAACCATCAATATGCGCCGACGGTATGAAGTTGCTTGTTCGGATTGCAACCCGTCACCCATGCGTAATGGTGGAGGAGCAGTATAAACTTAGCAGCAGCGTCAATTATTCAGTGGCAACTCTGAATGGTTGACGCTGCAAGCTCACAAGAGCGTTGCCTAGCTACGAAACAGTAGTGAATACAGAGTTGCGGTGAATGCTTTCGATGATGCTAAGCGCGTGATATCCAACTAATGTGTTATTAGGTTTGTGCATGCAATAGGGTAACTCTGAGATTAACTCCTGTCGTTGCGGCTTCACCCAGACACAATTTTTACCATGACGACACATTATTTTTCTTCGGCGCAAACTGTCATGTTCTCCTCTGAATCTATACTTTGCATTTCCTCCCCGCTGGGCTCTCCTGGATGGTATAGGTACTGAACCCGATGACACATTTGTAACCAGCTTCTCGGTGACAGACATTTGAGATTCGCTATCTCTTAGCAAGTGTCAAGATAATATACCGATTCCCGTTAATCTCGACATTCCACACAGGTGCGGGGCCACTTTCACATAAAAAGACGAACGGTGAGGATTTACGAACCTTTTCACAGTCAAGGCTGTAAAAATTGCTGAAAAGACTTACTTTCCACTTCTCAATCCAGCATTTCAACTTGAGAGCCGTCTTATATCAGGCATAGTTTCATCGCGACGGCTTCAGTTGTGGTGTATATGTAGCGCACTGGTTTGGTCATTATGTATCATGGCACATTCTGATCCCTGGTGACGCAGTATCAACCGATACTGAGCCTCTACCTGCGCCAGAACAGGAGAAAAACCGCTAAAGATAGTTTTGTTCTACGTGTTGTTTGGTATGGTCGAGGTGAAGTGGTAATTAAATACAATATACAAGACTTGGTTGCGAGATCCATCGGTATTTTTAATCATCTACAACAAAACATGTAATTAGTCTGGTTCGTACTATTCGTGCTCTCAAATCTCAAGGTGCATGGACACGAATAGTGTGGACTCAAGCTGCCCATACCATTTTTTTTTAATTGCGCACTCACACTGAATGAAATGTCGGTGAACGGGTATGCCCATGTATTCCGATAGCTGAATGTCCGTTCTCAAGAATATGAACTTGCTTTTCGTAGGTTGAACGTGAAAACCTGACATTTTACCGCAGCGCTCGAAGATCTGCATCGCCCGCACGCGTTCTTGTGCCGATTGAAATAATACCGTCAAATGGCCTGTGAAGGCTAAAAAGACGTGTTTCTCCTCCGTTATTCCTGAAATTAGATGATGCAGTATGCCCATGGAGGGACAAAATGTTTGCTTGACAACTCCGCAAGGTTGTCTCCCTGTTTGAGCGTGGTTGGCATGTCACAAGAGCGAAGCCTCTACATTGTTATAGCCTCACAATCACCAAACCAGATTTCGCTGACTGTTTTAGATGGATATCATCGATTTTGGATCGAATATGACCATTTTCAAAATCAACACCATTAAAATTAGCCCGAATTTTATGCATTTTGAATGCTTTATCATTGCATTCTGATTAAGTGCATACATTCAGCTATTCCATACCAGTGGTAAATCGCTCGGGTATCTGTCTATAATGTCTCATACCTAGGTGCATTGAATATAGAGAGGAACGCACTCTAAATAAAAATAAAATGATAATAATTTGACGTGTCGAGCAGATGATCAAGTTGGTACTTAGTTGGTGAAATATCTAATAATTCTAGGACCGCACATGACGAAGACTTTTAGTACATGGCGGACTGAAGTTCGTTATTGAAAAATTAATACCAGCTAAGATATCAGCTAGGTCATCGCGCATTATAAATTGAAATTAATTTTCTTGGTTGCAGCAAGTATCAGGTACTGCGGGAGGTGATTTGCCCATCGGCATTGTTGGTATCTTCAGCGAGAATGAAAAAGGCTGAGCGACATTGCGTTGCAGATTGAATCAGATGTCTTCTGATCAAGTTTTTCCTGTGGTTCCTATACAAAACCTGTTCTTCGGCCAGCCAAGGGCGCGTTCGACTGCCATTCTTGTTCTTGAGTGGTCTCACTGTAAATATGCTTGCGAGTATCCTCAATAGCTTCCTGATCGGGAAATGGGTAGGCAGATGTCTCCACATCTTTTTTGTGCCTTGTGTCGACGTGAAGATGTTTGGCCGATGACACATATATAGGTAGATAACCTACAACATAGTTCCATATAAAAAATTAACAATAATTCAGGCTGAGATTATATTCGTCTTCCCTTTTCTTGATTCCGGATCCATTCCATAGACGCTGCTCGGTATTTGATCCGGCACGAAGTGATAGTGAGCGATACGATCTGATCGTATCGATCACCGTGGATCGGATGGTACCAAGTCGATCAACGTGGATCGTATCGCTCTCTACCGCGCCGCCGCCGAAAAATTATTCCTGCAGTATCAGCCTTCGGAATCGTGCGGACGAGAATCTTAATGGGGTACCTTCGATCGCACCGATAATGATTGAAAAACCGCGACGGAAGAGAAGCCATTGTCAACGTCTGCGAGGTCTTCTGCCGATGGCATCACCACGTGGTGCCGAGAACCATCTGAAGCCGTTAATGTAGTTGACAGCACGCGACCTTGAGATGTCCAGCACTGTCGATGCCTCATCCAGGCCCCCACCTTGTGCTGAGTAAAGCATAACCTCGATACACCCGATGACCTTGGGCTTGGCGTTCGGAGCTGGTTGGTGAGTCGTAGCAGGACTTCAACGGTCTTTATTTGGCCTGTTTACCCCCCCCCCTCCATTACTCGATGTTGTTTTTGCCAACATGTATTTTCCAAACATGTTATCAAACAACATGCTAACAATAGCACAGGCTCAGAAAAAGACGGCTCGATACTTTAATCAAGTCCTAACGGCCAAATTACGAGAAGGGCAACGGCTCATTTCTGAAGAAATGCACAGGGGTGGGGGAGAAAGTATCAAGAAAAGGCCGGCGGGAATCCCTTCGCGCCATAGAACGGCTAGTCGATTTTGTGCCCAAATGCGGGAACAAACCCTGTCAAAATCGTTTATTTTCTGATCAAACCGATAATCATGGCGGCTAAGTACCCGGTAGCCGCCACGGCCAGCCATCTGGAAGTTGACGGGAGAAGACCGCGCTCGTCGGGAAATTGGTGGAGCGCCGGACGCCACGACGTGAGCATGCGCTACGGCTCCAATCGCGCGAGGGTCTGAGCGATGGGGAGCGCTAACTGCGGCTGGCCGAGCGTCAGCGGAGCTATGAAGAACCCGGCCAGCCAGCAAAACCCCATCGGCCAGGCCCAGGACAGGGGGCGACGGCGAAACCAAAATGGCGCCTACGCCCACGGCGCTCTTGCCCGCCACCGCGAACCTGAATACGCCCCGAGCTCGAAAACAAAACTGCGAGACCGCATGCTTGACCGGCTGCGCAACAAGCCGAGCAGCCGATGGCAAGCAGGTTGCCTACGGGCTCGCCCGGCTGCGGCAGAATAGAAACGCACGGCGGCTGCAAGCGCCGCAAGAAGAAGCGTGCGGCCGCTGCAGCGGCCGAGGAAAAAGAGTGTGGGAACCCAAGCGGAAGGCCTCGCCTAGTACCGTCCGGCAGCCTGCGGCAAAGAAGGCTGCCAAACCGCCAACGAAGAAGCAGATAGAGAGGCGCAAGAAGAAGGGGACGCGAATCTTGCGGCAGCACCGTGCGCCTCAACGAAGGAAGCCGAAGCATGCCGCGAAGAAGCGCGGCAGACCGCGCTGCTTCGACTGGAGGAGCACAGCGTGCACTCCGCCACGGAGCAGCAAGCCTCCGAGGCTAAGCGTGCTTTGGGAACAGGAAACAGCTGGCAAGAGGCGCGCGAGGTCGACGCCGTCTGCATCTGTGAAGAAGTGTCGCACGTGCCGCACGAGGACGCTATAGACTCCAGTTTCGGCTCCCATATTAGCGATCCATCGCTCCCGAGCCTTAAAATCGGTGGATGTGGAGGTCGCGGTGACTCCAGTTCGCCCAGCGAGGTTTGTGGCTGCATGGCTTGGATATCCTGAAGGTTATGACAACATGTACTAACCCAACATGTTGTTTCTACTTGTATGTTTGTTAATTCCTTGTGACTAGCATCGTTGCTGAAGCTGATGATCAAGTGGTTTGTCGAGTGTTGCTGCAGTTTTCCATAGTACTGAAGTAAACGTTGTTGCCCCTGGTGAGCTGGTGTCGATGGCTATGTGCCAGTAGACTCCGGTGACGAAGCGGTGGCGGCGTGGATGCAGAGGACGCCGAAAAATTGGGGTGGTGCGACGATGGCAAGGTAGAGGAGGAGGGGACTGTTGACGCAGACGCGGGGATATTGCAGTGGGTGTGGCTGAAGAGCGGGCAGCTGCCGAGGACGTCTCGACATTTCCTTGACCAGCTGTTCTGCGCGAGGAGCACATGGCAGACTTTGCGCGCGGTGAGGCTGCGGTAGATCAGATGCGACGGCGTATGGGAGTTCGGTAAGTGTCATGCGATTTTAAACAACATAAGCGTATCGTGTTCTGACAACATGTTATGTTTGGTGTTTTGTCTGTTGGTGCACCAGAACCAGAGAACTTCTGCCTGGCGTCGCATACCCGGGCCTGTACGATGGTGAGGCAGATCTCCTCGCCACCTGTGCTGGCTCTGGTGGACTCCCCGCTCGCCCTGTTCCTGTACTTCCTTCCGAAGCGGATCTGGCACAAGATCGCCAAGGAAAGCAACCGGCAATCAGCACCTGGACGAGTGGGTGGATCAAATGCACGAGAAGCAGAAAGGAACGACGCATCGGACCAGAGCCAAAATATACGAGTAGGAGCTGAGAAAGCTGCCGATTGAGCCGCACAAGCTGCTGGTCCGTATGGGCCTGTTCGTGGCGCGCATGCTGACGACATACGCGCGCAACTTCGCGGATCACTTGGCTACACTGCTGTGGGCGCCCTGCCTCTAGGTACCTTCGGGCGTTATATGCCCCGCAATCGGCTCGGCAACATCATGCAGCATCTCCATTCATGAACAACGCGCACCCCAAAGCGTTGACGGACCGCGCCTGGAAGGTGCGCTCGGTCGTGGACACGCTACAGAACGTTCCGACATGGTTTCAAAACACCAGGCATGCGACGAAGCGGTCATCCCGTCGTGCAGCCGCTTCAACAGGACCCGACAGTACCCAAGGAATCAGCTCCACAAGTGGGGAACCAAGCTCTATATGACGTGCTGTGCTGACAACTCTTATAGCCTAGGGTGCGTCGTCCTCTACATGTGTCTGGTCTGTGTGTGTCTGCCTGGCTTGTACGTGTCGCGCGTGCCATGTGCTTTACTTTTTGCCCCGCGGTCCCCGCATGGGGTCACAAAACAAAACCAGTCACACACACACAAAAAAACAAAATTAACAAAACGTGTACATAAAACAACATGTTAGACTTATCAAAAAAATGTGTTGACTTAGGCTGGGAGTGTACTGTGCCAAGGACCAACACGCAAGTAAGATCGGCGGTCAGACACCCTCGGCGGACACCAAATTCGGTCCGGCGGCGTCATGATGACCTCAATGCGGTCTTACCGCTATGGAGACCCGGCGTATATCATTGCGTGCTCACAGACGGCTTCTACACCTCGGTGCAGTTCGCTTACCAGTTGCTGCATCGAGATATGATCCCGGTCGGCATAGTGATGGCTAGGCGACTGGTCTACCGCCAGGCGATCCGGGAGCAGGACCGCCCGCGTCCAGAGGGTATTGTGCGCAGCACCACACACCAAGAACTACCGGCGCATACCGGAGTGCTCCGTGTGATGGGACAACAATTCCGTACAAAATTCTCACCACCGGCAGCAGTCGCGCCATGGACACATGTGGCGCATGCGCTCCCTGACCAGATGCTAGTTGTTCACTGACAACATATGTATGCCTTTCATGCTGATCAGAACAACATGTTAACTTAGATGTTGGCTGTTGTGGAATATGTGTGCGATACGTGGTGAGGCGCTCATGCGGAGAGCGGAACGTGACAGTCCCTTCCCAACTATGGTACGTGATTACCAGGGATGTATGGGCACGGTTGGCGTGCACGATTAGTCCCGCCTGCAGCGCTACTCTCTGCACATATCGTAACTTTCCGGAAGTACTATAAGACTCTGTTCATTGATGTCGCGGACGTGGCGCCTTCATCGTCACGGGGATGACAAAGAACAGAACGGCGAGGCGAAGCCGGCGCACAGCACCTTTCTGCAGCAATTCCAGGCGTAACTGCTCAATATCTCCACCAGAGACATGGCGGACACGGTGCGTTGGCTGCATTGGATGAAGATTAGTACGTAAAGATTTTTAGCCGCGATACCGGTATCAGATCAAAATATTAAACCATATTTTACTGAAACGAAGTAAAGTTCTACCACTCCGTTTCAATTGTTTAAACATTTTTCTTCTAGTATGCACCCTGTCTCGAGTTCAAACCCAATTTAGTGCTGTTTTCATGATAAAATGAGGCTATGTGTCTTTCTTTATACGAGTATTGTTGTTGTATAATAGCTTGAGGAGGATATGCAGTAGAGGCGGCTATATGGTGCCTGAAGTTGTATCCTTTTTTGGAGCGTCGGTTTCCCAAAATGAGATTTGAAATGTAAAAGTAAGCTCAAGATGTGGCCTTTCCCGTATTCTAATCGAAATATTAATAATAAAACACCAAAGCACAAGAAATACAGTCATTAAAACAGTCCCTTTACCGACTCCTGATTCGTTGAAAACAGTCGTATATTTTCCCAATAACGAAATCAGAATCGCTACATGAATTATAAACAATATCTACCCAAATATATAAACTTTGGTACCTGTTCACCCAATCCGTGCGATATGCTTCCCGCTGCAAGGCAACGGCCGAAGATCCTCGCCATCCATCCGACGTGTAACCTTCTTGATGTCGAGACTAAACCTCGTGCAGCAGCCTGCTGCGGACGCACACTAGCTTGGCGCCAGGGACCCGACAATATCATTGATATTTATGTTCAAGAAGCTTAACAATGGAGCGTGGGGCGATATCACATCGAGAGAAATAAATAATGGAAATTGATGCATTGCCAGAATAGATTCTCAATAAAGGTATTATGTAATCCACCATTACTTCCTCCGGTTGGAAATAAGTGCAACGCAAAAACAGATGTAAGTTATCGTTTCGACCAGGGGCTCTCTTTTAAGGCGTTCATTCGTGGAATCGACGCAGTTTAATTTGAGCTTTCAGATGCTCTTCTAAGCGGGAAAATCACCCCACAAACGCGATCGCTATGAGCAAAACAATAACGCGGATCGTTAACTCATTTCACATCAGCCGAGCACCAGCCAGGCTTCATGCAAGCCAACTTCAAGCCAAATCTTACAACAAAGCAACGGCAAGACGTCGTGCTCTCTATGCTGTAGCATAGTGTGAGGCTATTCAAGGCGTGCTGAAGGAGGGGCAACTGCTGCGCCGCACCCGCATCATCCACGCTCTCCTGACAGAAAAGAACAAGTGCGCGCGCCTACGTGATCATCAATGTCGTGCACGGTGCCGGCGAGAAGTGGTTCAATGAAGACAAGGGCAAGAACGTGCTCTACATCTTACCTGGAGAGACCGTCCCCACCGAGAGCGAAAGAGGAAGCGGTTCTTTGGTAAATCTATGTTCTTTCTGCTCTAGCTAGGCCAAGGTACAGAGTCCGATTTACTCTGTTTATTTATGATGACTCTAACATTTTATATTTTATTACGTCAGGTTTGATAGTAATGGAAAGGTACTATTTGACGGGAAGACGTGCATAAAGGAGTTGTAACTGATGTATAAAAGAAACGGGGCCCTCTTTCCGCTGATCCTCAAAATAACTCGATGAAGCGTGCCTATCAATAGTGCAAGGGTTTACCCTTGTGGAAAGGCTCTTGTTGCACTTATTCCAATCCGGAAGAAGTATTGTGCATTGCATATATTTTGACACAACGGCCAATAAAACAAAAATTTCCACTCGGAGGTATCAAATTTAATTTGCAGTTGAGAGCTAGAAATAACAAGATGCTTGGATATAATTTTACACGCGCGATAGTTACGTTCAAGGTTAGCAGCAGCAGCACGGAATTGACCATTAAAGGGGCAATCCCTTGCAGCCATTCACAATCTAGACACCAGTCATCAGCCCTACTTCGGTCCATTACTCTATCGATTTCCGCTGGCGGACTGTGTCATTACTACACGTGTACGGCCTGGACCAGGCATTCATACTAGGCCCGCGGCCAAGGACGATCAAGAGATGGTATCGGCTGTTGTTCTACTAAAGGGCGTCGTAGACGAAAACAAGGCTGCTCAGCGGAGCGCTCGTGGTCGTCTACCGTGCTTGCTGGAGTAGCAGAATACATCGACGCGAATCCTACATTCTATCTCGAAAAGCTCCAAGGTTTTCCAGCAACTAGCTTTCCCTCGGTTAAGAATAGCTCGCTATCTACGATCTGCCGAGCACCCCGCTCTGACCTCCACATGACAAGGAAATGCCTTACCCGGGCAGCTAGGAAGTGTGTCCCGGCTGAGGTAAGTATATTATTGTTTGTTACCGACACTCTGTGCGTGTATTAACGCTGTTTTTTATAGGTCACTAACTACAAGTCGAAGCTAAGTGACGTCTACTCTTACTCTCAGCAGCTTCTATTCCATGACGAGACATTCAGAGATGGTCGTCACGCGTATCGTCGGGATGGCTGGTCTAAACGCGAGAAGAAGTTCGTAGTGAAGCTGCCTTTTGGTAGGGGGAAACAGCGCTCCAGTATGTCGTGTCTAGATCACCAAGAATTCGCTGCATGATAAACTACAGAGGGAATGTTTACACGCAAAATCTTTCATGAAGCTTTTGAAAAATGTGTTATCCCCTTCCTAAATCCCTGGCCGCTACCCCGATCTATCGTTGTAATGGACAACGCAAAAAAACAAATGTAGCCCGAGTTGATTGATGCTGCCCACCAAACCGGTGCAATATACTATTTCTACTGCCTTACAGCCCTCAGGTGAACCCGATCGAAGTTTGTTTTGGACGGTTGAAAGCTTGGATCTCAAAGCACACGGATCTGGTATTTTCGCTTTATCCAGACGGTGTTATACGTGTTGCAATACGGAAGTGCCTATTGTCTCAAACATGGACGTTGAATTTTTGTATGGGCACTGTGGATATGAGGTGGGAGGATTGAGGGAAGTAGCATTTGATGAGCTCATAGAACTAAGCTATGATCATTATTCCGTAATCTCGTTTTGTTCCGATATGTGATCTACGTCTTGAATGTCTTCCTGTTCCATGGTAACCGGCTGATATCCGCCGTAGATTCCCTGGGTGAAGATGTCGTGAGCAGGAAAAAGCAGTGCAGCGCGTAAGTCCACCACATCGCTCGACGGATTGCAGATGCTGCGTGACTCCCAGGCAACATTAGACAAACACTTCAAACTCGAAATTACCCTCCAAATCGTTCCCCACTCTGCTTTGTCACCGCTGGATATTCGCGCTCAGCAATGTTCAAGCAGCGCATGAAAGTTCTCCCCGGTGAGTGGGTCGAATTGCTGCTGAGATACCCCCTTGCTTTTCTTAAGGAATATTCGCAAAACTCGGTTCGCCGAACAGTCGAGTTACTTTGGCACGGAAGCCATCAAAGCCTTCTCCAACAACAAATATGATCCGTCGAAGCTCCCCACCACGCGATCGTAAGTCAATGCTTCCTTTGCGGAACGTGTCGATGCCCTTCAAAGGTTCACTCATCGGAAACGAGTTCATATTTTTCAGTACAAGCGCCTGTTCAAAACTAAATAAGCCTGCTCAAAAACCAGATATATCAGAATAAGACCTACCATAAAAAATGCGCAAGCCGCTGTACCTGGCGCCACCTTGGGCAACGCAGCAATGTCAGCACAGAGCTTCTAGTTCATTGCACTGTCTTCTCCTCCTTCTGCCATTCATAATCCACCGCCGCGCAGCATTAGCAAACCAGTAGAAGTCGCGTAAATATCATTAGAATAAAGCCCAGCATTAAAACAAATTATCAGGGGCTCCGCCTTACCTGTCGCCACCTTGTGCAACACAGCAATGTCAGCGCAGAGCTTCTAGTTCACTGCACCCTCTTCGCCTCCGTCTGCACTTTATAACGCACAGCACTAGAGTGTTAGAGCGCCTCTAGAAAAAGAGATACGACCGCCGGCGTACCTGGTCCGTTGGCTGCGCTGTTAAGTGGCTGTTTTTATCTTTTTTTCTCCGAAATTTGTTTTGCATTTTGGCGGCTACATTTTGTCCTTGGATTTATTTATCGAGATATAAAATAGACCCCATCTCTTGATTGGCACTCTGTTCGCAATCCCATTCGCTGCCGAGCCCAGCGAAGGCGGGCCGCCGTTGGCTAAAACAACCTTCCGCCGATGGCGGCCATTATTGGTAAATATAAATAAAACGATTGGTTGAAGATTGAATTATAGTTTGAGCCCGCGTCTTTTCATTCCTGAAAATTGGGGCCGTCAATTCAGGATGTGCGAGGCACGAATTTTGCTGCTCCGCTCCGTCTGGACGGGCTGACTGCAGCTGCGCACAGGCAGACCCACCTACTGGGACCAAAACTGAACCCACCGCCGCGTAGGCGGCGGCGCTCGGCTAGCCCGCGGCCTTTCATTCCAAAAATGAAAACTTCACATGCATTTTCTCACCGTTCTGTTGTCAATTGTTAAAACGAATACATGTACTGTATGTAGAGTACATCTGTAAACTAACTGAGCTTCTTGCGTTTCACGTTTTTGATCAGGTTTTCGTTGAGTGGTGCTCTTAAAAACGTATATTTGATAGTAATTTTTACTTTTCGAACTCCGACCATGAATTGGCTCAGCTGTTAAGGTGAACTTTCCGAGAGGAAAGTCGTGGTTCGATTCCCGCTGGCGTTTGTTTCTCTATTGTTTGTATTGAATGCCGGAGCGGAGGCGGCCAGGCCCACATACAGAAACAAATCTAAACCCACCGCCGCGTAACGGCGGCGCTCGGCTAGCCCGCGGCCTTTCATTCCAAAAATGAAAACTTCACATGCATTTTCTCACCGTTCTGTTGTCAATTGTTAAAACGAATACATGTACTGTATGTAGAGTGCATCTGTAAACTAACTGAGCTTCTTGCGTTTCACGTTTGTGATCAGGTTTTCGTTGAGTGGTGCTCTTAAAAACGTATATTTGATAGTAATTTTTACCTTTTCGAACTCCGACCATGAATTGGCTCAGCTGTTAAGGTGAACTTTCCGAGAGGAAAGTCGTGGTTCGATTCCCGCTGGCGTTTGTTTCTCTATTGTTTGTATTGAATGCCGGAGCGGAGGCGGCCAGGCCCACATACAGAAACAAATCTAAACCCACCGCCGCGTAACGGCGGCGCTCGGCTAGTAGTATAAAAGATCAAGGATTCTCTGCCATTCACTCTGAAGCATCGAGTGCTACCAGTGAGCTCATGTTTTTGTTTCCTCAGCCGAGACGGGTGAGAACAGGACGACACGCAAGTCTGCTGCATTCTGCCGATGTCAAGCTGTACAAGCTCGTCGCAATCACGTACGCATACAATCTGCGTCATCAAGTTCCAGAAGTATGGCCGCTGTGGTTGAGGAATGTTACCCGACAGCAAGGTAGACTAAAAATACATTTTTTAAGTCTACACAGTCGTAGCCTCGGCGTGAGCACGACGCTGTCGCTGAAGGCCGAAGACCGTTTAGTTCGGTAGATCAATGAGTTTAGAGCAGATGGGGTTCCTGTGGCTTGTATGATACTAAATCTACAAGCCAAAGGTCTTTACAACGTCTACCAAACCCACCCCAAAGCTTCCGAGCTGTCGAAATCACTCCCTCCGGCGGCACAAGCTTGCGATTCGCCGGAGCACTTGTAAGCACGTGCAGACGCTGAGAAGAAGGTAGCGAAGTTCAGGGAGCAAGTTCGACAGAAAAGACAGGAGCTAGGGATCTCAGTAGCAGAAATCGGAGACCAGACCGGTATATGTTATATTTGAAGATTATTATTTATAGAAATAACTAACTTTATCCTCGTAGGCTTTACTATTACATTACCACCTCGGTGGTCAACAAGCGCGGCGCGAAGACGGTCTCCGTTAAATGCACAGGGAAGAGCAAGGAGCGGGTTACAGCTATGCTACTGGTTGCAAGAGACGGCACGAAACGAGAACCCTTCCACGTGTTTAAGACTCAGCCATCGACCAAAGCACTCATTGCGCGAGAAAACGAGGTGCTGTGCAACGGGTTTGGGCGCACACTCTGGGGTGGGATCAACCCTACAGCAGGGTATCTACATCTACGGTAATGGGGATGGGTGGTGGAATAGTGAGCTGTCTATTACGTTTCTGTATGTGCAATTTGAGCAAAGAGCGAATATATAAGAGTCTATTCTCTTGTTCTGGGACGACTGGTTGGGGCAGTGGCGGCAGGATGTGGTAATGTTTGCTCGCCTTATCAACGTCGAGCTGACGAAGGTACCCAGGAACTCGTTCGCTTGCCAGCCTGCATATGTGGCATGCAACAACCGCTCAATGATTACACCACGGGCCAAGGGTGGGTTTTCTCTTGACTCAAGTTAGATCAGCGGCCACCGTGGAAACACCTTCAATATGACACCACTACGCCCTGATGTGGTTCGCTGAATCACCGGTGCTTGGACGTCCCTCTAGCTAGCGGCAATCACTGGTGCCTTCAAGAAAGCCAGGACCGTCATCAGCGCCCTCGCGCATCAGGCCCTAGAGGCAGTCGATCATACCAAGAGACATCGATCAAGCACCGACGCAGGTTAAGCAGGAGGCGTGCACGCGGCCGCTCGAAAGAATTAGACTGCCGGGGGAAAGCAAACTTCCATCTTCCACAAGTGGCGCTTTCGTTAGGCTACACTAGTAAGTCTTCAGACGACCAGCGTATACACCCACAAACACCGTTAAAGCTTGAATACATGCAGTAGATAGCATTAAAGAGTTTGTAGCCCACCATCTCGTGTTAGACGGGGAATTAGCCGCTGCTATGGTGACAACTCGCATTGGACCCCGTCTTCCCCAATTCCCTTCGATCAATCCGAAAATGGCTCAGCGAGAAACGGCCTGAAAAAAAACGTGTCTCAGACGGATTCCTGGATTTTTGGCGGATGGCAACAAAACATTTCGAGATTCGCTTGTACATGTCCTTTCCTATGCTCCTGTCGACACGGCCAATCTCCGTGAATGTTGGGCGAGCGCTATCAAGGATCATGTGCGCTAGTCATATCCCAGTACATATCGTTGACCTTGTTGTGGGGTTCAATATGTCGTCCTCCATTTTCCGGAAAATTAATTCCAGGAAGATTTCTATCCGGTCGAGGCACAGCTCGATGAATATGTGTGCTACTCTCCTCGTTATGGTAGCGTATGCGTTGCATGTTTAAAACCAACCCTCCCACTTGCACGTACCAAATCTCCACAAAGTCTTTAGTTAGCCTACCGGCTGTACTTGGGACTAGTACCTTGTAATCTGACCAGGACCGCCTGCTTCCTTGCAATTCGAACAGACACAGATGTGATATGATACCTTCACATTTCCTATATCGCTCGTAATGCATTCCCCTCTCTGCTATCTTCGTGCTTTCCTCCGCTGCGCCTATTTGTCCCTGGCTGCCCCTCCATAGTAGAACAATAGCCCCTCTACTGTCCATCCTGTTTCCACTCCGTTGCTGTGTTTGAGCGCCATTCTCAGCTCCATAATTTCTTGAAAATCCTCGTCCGTTTTGGAGCTGAAGGTATGGGAAAATAGTTCGGTCCATGAACGCCCGGTTTTCCATAGCGTTTCCTTAGTTCCAGCACTCGGTGAATTTATCTGCGGTATTACCGCGTATGCCCTTACTGTGTCTCGCCCCTGCAATATGACCCCAATACGCTGCTGTTGGGCATTGCCAGTCACCTGCATCTTCTTCGATAGGTCGCCCTTCGCCATGAATTGAACTGTAGTCTTGTCATGTATTGCACGTATCACCCTGCAGATTTTTGGATCTCTCTATTTTGCCTCTCCATGGCGTCTGCCACCTCACGGTCCACATACTCCTCCAACGACATCGTCGCAAGGCGGTGACCACGTTTGAACACTCCCGACCGAATCGTCTCGCGCTTCTCGCGCGATGAATATGCTGTCGGATATGTCGCGAGTCGTCCTGGTTAGGGACGAACAAGCGTCGTATCGAGGGAAAGAGTACTGGGGCGACACAAACACGCACAAGCCAACGTAGCCTATGCGTACTATGCAAAACCTAATTGATTTCTGTTCAAACCAGGCTAATTCACGACTGCTAACCGAACCTGGACGGGAGCGATTCTGCCGCCGTCCTTCCTCCTTAAGTCATCCTCGCGCCCTTACCTAGCACGCACGCATGCGACACATCCACGGTGCAAACCAGACCTTCACGTGACACTCCTTCTGACTCTGTCCATTCCGTACCTGGGCGTCAACCAATTCGCCCTTCCATGCCTTCCGTCCTCAAGTAGCCCTTCATTCCCGCCGCATCCCCCTGAGTGCCGCTCCGCCAGATCCGAGAATGACAACGGCCCCTCGGTCGCCCATACAATCCAACGTCGCGTCCCAGAAAACCTTCAAATCCGATGGCTAAAGTGCAACTTGGGACCGGGCGCCAACCTCGTCTTCATACGATTTCGCATCCAGTCGTTGCTCGCGCTGAACTTCGCGCTGAACGGATTGGACCGAGCCCAAGACATCGCCAACATTTCCTACTCGGGACAGATACTCTAACGAAACCGTTGGACAAATGCAAGTTCCGCGAGCATCGAAAGCAATTGGGAGTTGCGTGCCTCTTTTCAACCAATCAAAAAGAATAAGTGCGTAGACTACAAGTACGGGGGAGACCTGTTCGCGTATGGCTCAGAAACCAGTAGTCTATTGTCGCCCGCCCCAGATGATTTTTGCAACCGTTTTGATTTAGCGTCCTTATCTAGCGAAGCCCACTCGCGTGAAGCTCTCGCGATGCCAAATTAGCCTCCTGAGCGAGAACTGTGTTGGCGTGTTTCCTGTGTATTGGTCTGACTTCTCCACACATAATATACGCGTTAGCTCTAAAATGTTGTTACTTAAGCTGAATTGTGCAATCAGCGTACTATTTCGACGAGTACTACAGAATAATCGAATTTGTCTCTTTGAGTTTTGAAACTCGAATGTTCGAATAGAGCGCCTAGGCGCAGTGTGCGGGGTAGGATGGTAGGCGCCACCAGACAATGACATAATGTAAACCGCCGGTATAGCATATACTTATCAAATCGCAACTTCAGCAAATTAAATGCTGTACTTTATGCTTCTCTCTACACTACAGCTTCACCGGACATAGTGTCCTTTTCTGATGTGACATCATTATCACTCGAGAGAAGAGCACATCTCTTTAGAGCTAGAAGATCGCGCGCTCAGGAAGGGCCGCAACGGGACGGATGGCAGCGAGCATACTATGGTCAGGGTAGCTATGACGACGCGGCAGACGCGATCTTTGATAGAATGAACACGAGGTACAACGAACAGTCGCTCGACCGCAAGCCAGAAAAGTCGTCGCGTAACGGAGACGAAGAAGTGAGTTCGTAGTCCTTATTCTGGCGCTAAGAGAAGAGAAGACGAGGGTAGATCGCTATCGGCTTGGAGCAGCGGCTTGTAGTGAACACAATTTGAACAACCGGCATTAGCCCGTTGAAGGAGCCGAGCAGCATCGAAGAGGACGCCACGGATACACGTGTAGCCGTCGTAAGTGCGCAGGAGACGAGTATCCGAAGCCCCGTGTGGTCGTAACCATACCCAAACGAAGCAATTCTGGAGCACCAGCAGGCACTAAGAGGTAAACTAGCCCTCGGTATTGTATTCCACAACGCAGTGCTCCACGCGAGCAGAGATCTCCGTTGCTCTGCGCCATAGCACAGTTGCGCAAGGAACCCATTTTGCATATTTTCGGGTTAGGGTAGGCTAGACAAATCAAGCGGCAGCTGGAGCCAGCTGACAGCACCATCTGACCAGGGCAAGACCATCACGACGATGAACGATGTAACCATTGAAAGGTCGAAGCTTACTGTGCTCCAAATCTCAACAAAAAACTATTAAGTTGTTAATATTTATATTGCAACGTTGAATATACGCTACGGAACGCTGTGGCCTTAAATAGTAGCTCTGTTCCCTTCTCATTTCCGATTTTGGCGCTCAGTGAGCAATGCAAGAGAAAGAAAAGAGAGAGATTCCTGAACCAGGCACACTGGTACTGTTGTGGTACTTTAACTTGGGCAGGTCGATGTGGGGTGTGCGGCGGCGTTTTTGCTATAACAGGCAAGTGGCATTAAGTTCTCAATTCGGCTATGCGGCTCGGATTGAGAGGTAAGACATCCGAGACGCACGCCTGATTATCTTGGAGATTTAGCTGAATGTCCAATTGTAGCACCGCTTTCGTGTACGCTTGAGATGTACAGTTGTGGTAGATTGGACGGATGGACGGTCGGTGAGTTCCGGACAGTTGATGTCGGGGTTGAGAACGAAGACGAGTTAGTGACCGGCGACAATACGTGGATACACCGAGTTTGACTAAACATTTATACACGGTTAAAAGTCTATGCAGTGTAGTTCTATACAGAGGAACACGAGTCCAGGGTACTTTGGGGTCAGCTGCATCTTGTTGAACGATTGAGCAATGACTTTGGGACCCTGACAACCGAGGAATGTCTGTAAGCAGCCGAGACGAAGTCTTGCTATTCTAACATGTTGGATATAGAACACACTGGTACCGCGTGTAGTAGCGGACGAGCTTTCTTCGTCAGCGCAGCTAGTGACAGAGCATCTTGTCCCAAAAGCTGATACGGCAGTTGAGAGAGCTGAGAAGCCGTATGGGCCGAATCTGAAAGCTGAACTTGGTAAGACGACGTACTCTCTTCCCCGTGAGGGCATATTTGCAGTCGCTGCGCGCTTCATAGTCTCGTGTGGGTGGATTTAGCGGTCGCGGTTGACGGTAGTGTGAGATTGTTGTTATTCCTTAAAAACGAGATCAAAGCAATCTAACGAGGGCGGCCATCACGAGTGAACGAACCTTGGTCCCTCAATCTTACGATATTCCGGCATACTCCAGTCCGTGATAACTTTACCGAGTGATAATGTGGTAGCTTCCGTTTGGTTGCACCCGTGATCCTAATAGGAAGACAGAGTGAGATCCTGGATTTTTATCCGCAAACTAGGAATGCACTTCTACTAGGAAAATAGTGTGAGGTCCTGGGCTCGCATCCGCGCAGAAAAGATTTTACAGACGAAACTTGCGAATCATGGCGGGTAGGGTCGTGCCATCAGCGGGTGCAGCGAGCCTTGAGGTAGTCTTTTAGGTAAGACGATGGTTTTGATAACATGTTTGGTACGCCTAATGCACATCGATAGCTGTTGGTTAATACTATATATAGACATGACATCGAAAATCTGGTGTGTACGTACGATTACTGTACCGGTACAGTACGTGATTACTAAGGTATTTGCCGAAGTGTTGGTTGTGTTCCGTCGCATGACTGTGGTGCATTCACTAAACAATTTGGCGTATGAAAGTTCCCGATTTACAATAAACGTCGAAGAAAACAGAAGAAACGCTTGAAGACCTAATCTGGCTAAACTTATGCATTTCAACGGCCCATTACCTGCTGCACCGTGGACCGCGTTATTATAGGTCTATAATCACAAGCATAACGCTGCAAAGACTATGACAACAACCAGTTGCTAGCTTCACACTAGGCAGGCCGAACATTTATCAATCATGAGTCGAACGGAGTACATTTATTATCACCGGGAAGTTGGAACGGCTGTTGCCTCGAAATACACATTGGCTTTGAGGCCATTATATGCGCACCGAGCGACAGGGTGCTAGAACCGAAATTCCTGTCAATAGCACCAATGGGGAGGGACGAAGTAGCAGGTTGTATCCGGGCGTCGATGGAGCGAGACGCTTAAATCACAGCAAACCCGCGCGACGATTCTGCGAAACAGTGTATTCAAGTAGTGCTTGATCTGTAGGAGGCAATGCTGAAGTGAGCGGAATAGAATTAGCTAAAGCTAGTCTTTGGTGTTTTCCGTTTTTGCCTTCTCTCTTGCCGCCACCTATGGTCGCACAGTCGATGGGGCCACGCCATTCGGCACCGATTCTGAACCGCACCCTTCCCCCATTCGTGGCTAGCTTGTATTTGATCCCGCCCACCTCGCGCAAGAACATAAGATTCATGGACCGAGTGCCTTGGTCGGTACGTCGGCTAAGTGATTATCGTTATTGATGTAGCCGACCGCGACCGTTCCACGTTTGACATTAATCTCTTATGAAGAGGTGGCAAATATCCGCACCCTTCTCCAATGCGTCGTAGTCAGTGTTCTGCTCTAGCGTTATTGCGCCCTGGTTGGCTTCCCATTTCGGTTGCTCCGTTCCCGTTATCCGCTAGCATCGGCTGAGTCCATAGCATGTCTTGGACACATAGGCCCGAAAAACCATGTACTCGGCTTCTGTAGAGCCAATCGCTGAAACGTGGTCTTGAACACTCCCGGGGCGTTCCCGGTCACAGACACGACACAGGAGATGGAACACCATCGCGATTGGTACCCTATTCACCGTCCGTCTACGCGACGTTGTCCGATTCATCTTCTTATGTTCCGGGTCGTTTCAAGTAGCGTATAACAGCTCGCCAGTGTAGCATACCTCGGTTTTCGAGAAATCTCGACAGCTACGGCACACGTCTAATGCAATGTCCGGTCCGGTGCATGTCGGGCGTTGAGCAAAGCACCGATGAGGATACGGTACGGCCGCGAATGCATCTAAACCCGCTCCTCGACCGTCCCAGGCCAGTGTACCGCGGCTTGGTCAACGGTTGCCAATCTGTTTAGCGTTCTGCTGCCTAAACCGTTCTGGCACATCGTCAATGTACCGTGCTGGTGTGATCATGGGCCATCCTGCTGCAATGTCGTGGTTGATCCCCACCCAACGATGAACTTCTCCGGTCCAGCTCCTTCGTTTTGATAGCGTTCTTGACGCCTTCTTCACTTCATGGATCTCGCTGCCCGCCTTGCCTGCGATGGCCGTGTCGTCGACGGAAACATACACTGACGTAACCGCTCTTGGAACGTTTAACTGTCCCCGCACGCATTTGACTACATGTGAGGAAAAAGTGCACATATGTCCCATTTTGGAACATGTTATAGACGTTGGAATGCACGGGGCTCGGCTGAAAAATCGCAGAAAAGCTTCTTGAATTATACAAAAACACGTTGGGAGCGATTGCTGTTTTTTTTGCGACAAGACACGTGGATTCGTAGCTGCGAAGTTGCCACCTCTCGCATTCTAGAAACAACCAAGAACGAGGGGGATGGCGGCACGACGCGAGACTCGCCGCGACCACGAGAACTTTTGTTGCCCGGCTAAAGGGTCGATCCGTAGCAAACCGACAGCGCATTATTGCAGAGACCGTGCGTACTTGGGTGGGCTAAGAGAAAAGGACGCTGACTTGGGTGAAGAGCAGCCGAGAGCGGAGCCGGCTGCGGACGCGGGGTTGGAGGCGAACACGGAGAGGGCGGCGGGCACGGAGAGGGCGACGGGCGCGGTGACGGTTGTGGACGCGGCAGGCACGGAATGGGCGGTGACAGCGATGCCTGTTAGGAAGACGTCCGCACCTCCTCTACGACCGCCGACCGGCAAGGCGGCATCGTGCATTGCTGCTGCAAAGAAGCGGAAGAAGGACCGCCCGGAGGAGGAGGCAGCCAGAACAACGGAGGGCAAAAAGGTTGGGGTGAAAGGAAAGCGCCCCACTAAGTCGACGACACACGGAGGCGAGAAGGCACCGGCAAGCAGAAGAAGGTGACGAAACGGCAGGTGGTTGCCGAGGTGAGGGAGGAGAAACAGGCCAAGGAGGCGAGGACTGCTGATCGCGCGAAGGCAGCCGCCACCAAGCGCTCAGCTGCCAAGGCGAGTGAGCGAGTATGACAGACGAAGAAACGGCGTGGTGCTAGTACTCGCGAAGCGACAATTGCACAGCTTTAACGGAAGAAGGTCGACGCCGTAGGGAGGGCTGCAGGAGCAAAAGGCGTCCGGGAAGAAAAAAGCGTCTCCGAATGCGTCTTCTTCGAAGAAGGCGAAGAAGAAAACGAGTCCTCATGTTACAGACGCTGATGGGGATAGGATGGTGACGACGAAAGCGTGTATTCGATAGAAACGGTAGAAGCCGCACGTGATGTGAGCAGGTGGGTACACTTTCCATGGTGTATATACGTCGTGTTCTGTGATATTATATGTGTGATTGTGCCAGTGTGTCAATAATAGATTGTGAAGCACCCGGAGAACAGTCGGTAATGCAGCCCCGCGGCCTGCCTGCATCCAGGTATGTATTGTTTCATGATGGATATATATAACATGTCCACAACTTGTTGACGTTGTATGGTTGACATGTACGCTATGCTTCATAGGGCAGTTACTATCGAGTTAGCTGAAGCTGAAGGACGTGATGATGTTGTAGCCGTGACGGCGGATCACGTTGGTCGGATTACTCGTGGTTTTTGTTCCGAAGTGTTGGATTTGAATATGGATGAAGACGATGCTCGGATGACTGATACGTTGAGACGAAGGGTGTGGCTGCGGAAGATTTGAAGGCTGAAGAACCATTGCTGGCCGAGAGAGGTGGGCCTGATGAGGTAGATGATTGGTCGGGTGAAAGTGATGGATGCTTGGACGGTGAGGCACTCATTCTTCGAGGGAAAAAGCGACAGCGGCGTGAGCTACAACGGAAGCAGTTGAAAGCTGCAATTGATAAGCTGCCTCGTAGGACCACCTACAGATTCACTATATGTAACAGCGGTAATTCGTTCTTTGAGGCAAACCCATGCACTAATAGTCTGCTAGGTTGTCGCGAGGATGATTTCCTTTATCATAATTTTCCCCTCCTGTTGAGCCCCAGCGTTAAGATTCCCTTTCGCTGGCACATGCTGTCGTATGGTTCGAGTTGGTTGCTTCTCTTGCTTGCCGATACCTTTGCAGTGTCATCGTCTCCTCTCTGAGTCTCCGATCTTCTGTCCGCTTCAGTTCTCCATCGCATTGGTCTTCTTTGCCATCTCCCGGTGTGATCGGGTTGCTTCGACTGCGTTTGCTGCAGCTTCCTTCTCCTGGGCACGGCGAACTCGGTCTGCAACTCGTTTGGTTTCTCGTTCTACTTTTTCACGCTTTTTACGAATTCTTACCTCATGCTTCTCTGCTACTTCAGCAATGATGACATCTGAGGCCATCAGAACAAAGCGACGGAGGCAAATTGACCCTCAAGACCATTCTCCAAATTGAGCCTAGACTTTTAGTACAAAAGAAGACCGAGCGGAAGCTGAAAAGGCAAGGTCTGAACCAGACAAAGTCCGAGTCCTCAGTATCAACTATAAGGAAATGGCTGCTAATAGAGCGCGTAAGAAGGCGAAGATTGCTCGTTCGTCTCACGATTACGTACATGGCTCTGATAATACGCTGTGTCATCATTGCCTCGGAAAGATGGTAGATACCGGTCTTCTCCAAACCATCGACGATGGGCGCCCTCGTCGGAGTTCTTGGGGGCGCCGCAGTAGCTATCTCCACCATGTTCTGAGTCAGAACAACACCATGCATCTTCTTGAATTTATTAATCTCGATGTCCAAATCCTTCTTAAAGTGATTGAACACCGACACGTCCAGAGGTTCCAAAAAGTGAGAAGTGTGAGCTGGAAGAGCATACAGGTGCACTCCGTTGCGCTTGCAAACGTCAGTATCTGCAAGGAAAAATGGGTCTTGTAACCATCCATTACGACCAATACCAGGCGTTTGGAGGAATGCAGTTCACGAACCACTTAAGATACTGGATAAATAGAGGCGCTGTTAGGAAGGACACTTGCTAGACGCGAAGTTAGCGTCGTTAGCTACTCCAATCGTAAACTGTGGCGTAACACTTTCACCAGGAATGATGAAAAACGTGGGAAACGGCAGATACATCCGCATTGACGCACACAAGTGCCGATATGTTTGTACGATCATCAGCATGCAACCCATTTGCTTTCATTCCCTTTCCGGCCAGCACTACAGGTTTATTTGTTGAGCCTTGGTCGCACATACCCGTTTCATCCAGATTCCAGATACAGTCCGTAAAGATTGGCCCAATTGAGTCCAGAGTACGTTTCAAGTTAGCAAAGTAAGACGCCACAGTAGTCTCAGTTGACGCTGCAACTCTGCATTCTTCGAGCGTTTGTGCAGATCGCCGACTAAAAAACTCAGAGTAGCTCTTGACAAAAAGCTGGATGTAGCGACGTGACGGAAATGTATCATGTATTCCACGACGATGTGGTCTCCTCCACAACTTTCCTGATGAAGAGTGCAAAATCATGCATGGTAAAGTACTGCGCATTTGGCCGTCCGATCAATAACAGCAGCCAAAATGCCATGGATTTCAGCTCATGTTAGCGTCAGATTTGGGCCATTGCGCGCAACGAGCTCTACTTCACCAGACACCCTGCGAATCATTTCTCACGTTTCACATCATACATTGTATCAGCGATTCGATATATAGCTGCTTTGCGTTTACCGCAGCGACAGCTTCCTCAAGGCGTTGTTGCCCGTTGGCTTCTATTCGCACCCTTTCGCTCGGAGCCCGAAATATATATATTTTTTAGTTGTGAGGCGAGCACTGTTCGAAACCAAAACGCGACCGGTGGCAATCGATTTGTCTCGTTATGAGCTATCCTTTGTATGCTCCCCCGCCAAAATTTGCGCCAAAATGCTCTGTGCGTTTGAATCAGTAATGGCGACTATACATAGGCGTTTGTATTGAAAGGGTGGTCTGGAACTGTTCGTGGTCCGGAACTATGCGCGCACGGATAATAGGTGCAGGCTGAGCTTATGTACTGGTGTCAGTCAGGACGCTAGTGGTCGCTCGCTTCTCGCTGGTCTCCGCTTAAAATGTACTGGGTTTCGAAATGGTACACCATGCGCTCTCACACTTGCGCTGGAGTCAAGCGGCGTGTGCCAAGCGGTCGGTATCACCCTACGCAGAGTGACAAAATGATATTAATCAACCGTGGGCGGAGAGACGGTACAGCAACGATCGAACGAGGTCTTGGTGGTATTGCGCTGGGAAGGCGAAGTCCGGACAGTACATTACCAAACATGTGTTGCTACCGCTGGGACTAACAACGGGGCGAGGCGATCAGTGCAAGGACAACGATGAGCGACGGTATACCAATTACTTTTTCGCGCGATGTTTAGGTAGTATTGCTATCCGGATTTATCCTTAAGCTTTATACATCCGATAGAGGGAATTCTGTTGAACCCGTCCCCGGTTTCAGATTCAGTTTTGCGCGCGAAACGGAGAAGCTATGGCTATTTTATTATCGGCGAAAACGTCCCACCATGGGAGGAGGCGTTGGGGGCAGTGTTGCGTGGGAGGTCGATACAGAAGTCAGCGAAGTCTTACAACGTAGACAGTGAGGCACTAAGAAGGCGACATCACGGCACGGTTGCAGTGCACGCAACGAAGGAAAGAGGCCCAAAGTATCTGACTCGGGGTCATGAGCAAGGCATTTTGGAGGTGTGTCAGCTAGGGCACTGATGGGGGGTTGTATTGAGAAACCTGAGCTACCTTATACGTCCTGCAGTGCGCGTTGGCGAATAAGCCAGAAGGTGGTGTGCCTCCTGACGTTCCTAACGATAAGTGGATGCAGCGCTTTGTTAATAGACATAAAGCCAAGATTTCATTTCGAAAGCCGCAAATTATAAATGGCTAGCGCGCTAACAATTCAACAGAAGACGTGGTTCGACAGTATACTGAACCATTAAAGTATATTCTACGTGGAGTGCCGCCAGAACGTATATGGAACTGCGACGAGACTGGTGTGCTCAACCTGGTGCAATCAGGTGTGGGCGTGGTAAACGAAAAGAGAGCCGAGATGCAAAGTTAGGAGGCTATATTGAAGCAACGTGCGCTTCAAAATATCACGCCCACATCGCATTTAAACTCCAAGTATGTAGGATTGACATCTTTTATGTCTTGTGTGATATATGAATTTTCCTCATGCCTTACATAAATGAAGATAAACGAAAAGTGGCGCGTTCAATGTCCGACACTAATAGGTCTCGGTCAGAGAGTATGATCGGTTCTTTCAAGCCGCCACAATCGTGGTGGACTTTGAGGGAGGAGAAGCCATGTTATTGGTTAGAGTAGATATCGGGCCGCGAGTGAGCAGGGTTGGTGGCGGAACACCGGGTGTGCATGAAGAACGTTAGCATGGCCACCTGGCGGCGGCCCTGGCGCCGTTGCCGATTTGACGTCGGTAGATGGATTGTTCCGGCGGCAAGCGATCGAGGTCTTGGACTGGAACCATAATTCTTAGCCTTATGATCGAGCTTCTGACGCCAGAAAGGCTCCCTGAAAGGTAGGCGGTAGAAGGGGCGGCTCTGAGCGATCGACGAGGTACTGGTTTCTGGAAGAGGTCTATGAATGAAGGCCCTGTGCTATAGGGGCATGTACGTATTTATAGTCTTCTCTTGCTGACTTATATTGTAAGGTGGTTATACGCTACTGCAAGGATGGCTACGCGGCGGTTCGCTTCGCTCGCGTAATGGGGATTATACGATCGAGTGAGCGCAATCCACGGTTAGCTGAGATGTTCGGTGCTGGGCGCGCCTCCGGAAATACCGCGCGGCTCTGCTTCGCGGGGACCCCTCGCGGGTTTGCTGTGGCTACGCGCGCTCGCAACCGTTCTCCTCCGATGCTCGTTTATGTGACGTTTACACCCTCCTTTTCCAGTTGAGTGCAGCAACCACTCTCAAGAATATATGCGTACCGACTCGCCACGCCACACTTTCGGTTTAGACTTATATTTTTGGTACTTCTGTATTGGGGTCTCCTTACCCGTACCCTGAGAAAATATCTAAACCCACCTTCTATTTTGGATGCCCACATCGCAAAAACAGCTCCAGCATCGGTGAAAAGCACGCGGATCCAAAGAGGTAAGTGGAATCGCACAGGTGAAAACGTGAAATTCACGTAACCGGTATGTTTTTAATAGTGGACGGTAGTGAGTGGGTGCGAGCAGCGTAGCCGAACAAACCAACACCGGGTGCTCGGGAAGCAGGGCCGCGCGGTATTTGCGTAGGCAGGCCCGGCGACGAGTTCACCGACCCGTTGCCCTTCATCGGAGCTAGTTTTCTAATGCAGGGGTCTGGGGGTCCAAACTCGGCGCTGGCCTAGCGCCGAGCTAGGCTCTGCTTCGAGGGCACCCAGTGCGGGTTTGCTACGGATACGCTTGCCTCCGATTTTCGCATTCACCCCTCCCATCGAAAATACTGTGGTTGTATTAGACACTCTTTATAATTCCGGCACCTATGTATATTCATTGCGCCAAAGGGTCGTTCATGCAAGCACGCGAGGTGTCTGAAGAAGGAAGCTAAGTTTATTTTTAAGTGTGATGTCGTGAACAATGACGATAAATCATGCACAATTGAGTCCATAGGAAACAAAGCCACGATCGAGAAGTGCTATTCCAGAACTCAACACGACAAATATGTTGTGCAGAAGACTTGTATACTGAGCACAGTAGTATGCGCATGAAACAAATCGCGACGATGTTTTTCAACAGTGCTGTCACAAAGCGGTTGCTCATCCAGTAAAGCCCGACAGAGGTCCGAAACGTCAGTTATGTATTGAACCGGAAGCTCCTCCTTGCCGCAATAAAAATTCCAATCTACGAATACAAGATAGAAGTCTTCTCTAGCTTCGTTTGTTTTCCTTGCATATAGTGTATCTGCAATATAAATCCAGTTCATCCTCGAAGTCCGAGCTCGCATCTTCTGGGTCCATTTCGTCCCCCGAAATCTGCAGCGTGGGGCAGCACCATGGTAGCGTGCGGGCTTCGTCTTCATGCTTCACCAGAGTCGCAGGTCTTGGTTCCGCTGTAACAATGTTTTGTTTTTGCTTTTTTCTGGCGCTTCACTTCGTCTTGCGCAGCATTTCTAGAAATAGCAAAAATACCATCGCTGATCAAAATTAGCGAGATAAGTAAACATAGTCTATAATTTTACCAATATGCAAACTAAGAGCTGCCACTACGCCTTAAATAGTGTATTATGTGGTGATTATTATGGCGATCTATCATTACCGGAGAGATCACACAACAACAATGTGGCTTTTTATACTTACCATGACGATTATTGTGGAAACAAATCTGTTTCCAATTCCATTTGACAGGAATTGGGTCGCGCGTGACTGAAGGCCTTGCTGCAAACGGCTTCTACTCCCTCAATATTTGAGCGCTGAACTCAAAAGAGCATGCAATGTTCAGCCAAATAACGCCTCCATACAATTACGATCGACTTTGTTGCTTTCAATAATCTAAAGTAACATGTAGTTAGGAGAAATAAAGTCCAATATACGACGATGAGTATCGAAATGAGTATCCTGGTATGATATGAGTTTACCGCTAAGCCGGCTTACTCGCTTCCCTCTGCACTAACAGCAGCTACATTACTAACATCTCACATTGTCCAGTTAACTCGAAGGAACGCCAGCTGTCCGAAGTTGGCTGCGTACATCGATCGACGCTGCGGTGGCAATACAAGCTTCAACTGGGAAAACGGGCGCTCGACGATGTTGGACGTTGGCGTATCATCTTGACAGGAGGTATGAGCTGCGTCGCATTGGATGGCGTTTTCCTCTTCTTGCCTCCGCTTCGAAGGAGCAGCGACGCGTAGTCTTCTTCCTTTTGCTTGCGTTTCTTTCCGGTAGGTTGGTCAACCTCATAGCGCAGCTTTTTCGGTCGAAGATAGAACCGAACCGCAGACCCCTTCACGACACCTGCTTCAAACGCGGGGTATATAACTTTTGCTGTGGACTTCAAATGTTCGGCCATGACTGGATACTCAACAAATAGCGTCGCGCCTGTTCCATGTCGGTGTTATCACGTTTAAACGCAAAGATGATTCAAACTTCTTCCGGTGCTCGAAAAGGGCGAGGGGTTCCCGGGTACTTCGCTCCAGTGGACATCAGCTCCTCCGCCGCGTCCACGTTCTTGATCTCAGGGCGGATCCGTATGAATCGCTGCGCCATCGTAAATGTAGAAGGCCCGCCAGTGACGTAGCGCTTGACCGGCAGCAACTCCGTGTGCTTCTTGAGCTCGGCAAAATTGTTTCCGTGGCGCAGCACCACCATGAAATCATTCATTTTATCCAAAAGCGACTCATGCGACGTCAAGAACTTGTTCACCGCTAGGTTTGAATCGGTGGCTCGCGCATTCGACAAGAGGAATGCCCATCTTGTTTGCGATGCATCGGTTAGTAGTGCAATTGTCGCCCTCCAGAAACCGCACCGCGACTTGTCTTGTTGTAGACATCAAGAAAGTTCTTGAACAGCTGAACGTGAGCATCTGCGAGCCATCTGCCCGACGGGATAGCCCCAGTAACGGCAAGCGGATCCCTGCATCTGCCTCGTAAACAGCGAAGAATGCGACGTAATGCACGCCGATATGTAACAGCCGTCAAACATCAGGCCCAAGAGTCTTCCCAGCTCCTTCTCAAGATCATGGCCGACTTTGATCGCGATTCCTTCCATGCACTGCTTGACTATCTTGACCGTGACAGGATGAAGCTTGTTTATCACGCGCGTGAGAGCGTCTTCGCCTTCATGGATGGGCATGTTCCGCTGGATCCAAAAGCAGATAGTGCTTGCTTCTTCCGATGCAAATCCGAAGGACTGTAGTGGACGGCCGGTGTTACCCTCGAATGAAGACTCGTAGAGAGCATGCTTGCCGTCCAGATGGGTCTTGAGGTTGGAGTATCCAGTCTCTCCGGCCTGTTTGCGCTGGCTACGGCATTGTTGCAGCGGAACAGTCCTTGGCCAAGTGACGCCAGAAGAAAGCAGCAAGGTGCTTGTTGGAGACCATGGCAGCTCAGCGAAAATGTAGTTGTGAGCCCAAATATTGCTGTCAGACAATAGCTTGGCCAGTGTGAAGACACGTAGCCAGTTATTTTTTGCTGATAGGACTGTTGTGTGCAGCAGTCCATCGCTGATGTCACCAGAGTAGTTGTGTGATGTCATCACAAGTAGATTTGATGGTGGGGCTTCAAACACCAGCGACGCACTTTTGCCACATTTATTGCCAGTTATTGGCGCAATATAGTATTACATTGCCAGCAGCTTTGACCAATAATAAAAATTAAGATTGCTAAACGCTACTATTGACTGGATCGATTTGTTATTTGCAACCTTTGCTACACGAGGCAGCGATACGTGGACTTGTTGACAGACAGGAGCCTCTTCATGTTGTTGAAGCGACAGAAGAGGACTGTGGGCCACTGTTGATCCATTTGGATGCCTTCTGACATTTTTTTATGTCCATCGTGTCGTTTGACATGTTTTTTTTCAACACGATGCACGTTCTTAACCTACTACGTCGAATGACAAACGACTATCGGTAGCTTATGAAGCGTTTATTGCTCGTTTTGCCCAGAGGCGTCGCCACTTGTTTTTACAAGCAAAGTATTGATATATCCTTCATGTCAGCAGCCAAACTGATCGGCGGCCGTTTCGGCAATTTAACAAGCCATCTTTGCCGTTTATACTTGATTAATCTGTTCTAACGGACTGAAAAAATTAGTTTTGCGGCAGCAAACCAACACTAACTTGTAGCCATGTACTTCGTAGTAGGTGCTAATGACCATGAATTAAACACTCTAAATAGACACTACGACCGTAAACGCGTCAATTTTCGCTTTATTTAGGGGAACAAACAACAAACTAACGTACTCAGCACAGAGTCAAGGTAGAGTCAGCACAGCAAGCTCTAAGACGACGAACCATGTAACAGCTTGCCGTTATTGAAATGATATCGCGATCTAGTATGAGGAAACCAGCAGGCTCCTCTGTAGCCTAAAGCTGACCCGGACGACGTCGTCGTCGCCGGGACCGACCTGGTGTCCTGAAACATGAGCTTGTAAGCACCTTAGATGGCCAATGCACCAGCACCAACGGTAATCCTGGCGAACTTGCGAAGACGTTCTTCTTCGCCGTCTCAGCCAACGTTGCCGACAACTTGGCAATGGCTTCATACTGACGCGGGCCGACTCTTTGGCACGAGCAGCCATCATGATAGCCTTCGTAAGCTTCTTGTCACTCTTAGCCTGCATGGCCGCTTCGGCTGCCTCGGATGCAACGCGCTGCCACGCCGGCTTGGGGAGGGATAAGCGGAAGCGCTCGAATATGTTCAGCCCGCACTCCGTTATCGCGTTACTTGCCCCGCAATACCCTGAATATAGAGCATCGATATCGTCAATGCTGTCCACTTCAATAATCTTGTTCGCTGGTAAGAACTTCTGCCGTCAGTCGCCATGGGACGCAGCTCCGTTTCGCGTACAAAGACGTCGATTCTACAATACACATCTCATTGTGTCAGGATACATTTGCGTGCTTACGCTCACACTGTCAGCATGTTCTATCCTGACAATGACAGTGTCGGGATATATTATATCATTCAATTCAGGAGTAGCCTTACCTCGGACCCGATTCACCAGATCCAGTGCTGCTGCCGCTTTTATTAATTCGGTCCAGAGAGCCTCACCCTCTTGAACGTCTTCTCCTTTCTAAGGATGTCCCGTCTAGTGCATCGTCCACTTCTGATACATCTTCTTCATCTGGTGCCAAATAAGCGCCTCTACCCGAGATGGAAACGTCGGGGTCCAGTCGGTGCGAAGAGACCTTGTACGCTGGGAGCAGCTGCTGGATTCGGGAGAAAATGCCGTTGTGGTGGTAGAAGTAAGTACGGCAACGGCGTCTTTTTATCCCATTCGTCGTCGTCGCCAGCATCCGGATTGTATTCGCAGTTGCTATCCGACGGCGAATCTGCAACCGTGTCTACAACAAGCAGTAGATGTCAGAATAAATTTTGTCAACGCCTGCCATGTCAACATAATACGTGTGTTTTATCATAGCTGCATGCTGGGGAAGATGTTATAGCCTTTCGGGTACGCATTGGCCGTGGTGGAGTACTCACAGGTTGGTCGGCAGCAGTTCGCTAGCGCTCTGCAACAGGGAAGCATCACTAGATGTTAACAACCGCCCCGACACTATGAGGGTTTGGACGTACTCACTGGGGTTTTGTCCTTCGCTGGTGATCCCTGTCCCTCATCAGGAAATACACGATCGCATAGGTCCTTGTCCGACTGAATGTAGGTCAGAAGCTCTTTCTCAATGCTAAAATAATCCAATTCGGGCTCACCTGTCTTGTTAGAGCACCCGGGGTTGATGACCTGGGCTTGACGTAGTCGTGCCTAGGACATTCACGTAGGTCAGTAAACCCGTTTGGAGAAGAGCAATTTGACGTACCAGTAGCCTAATCCCCGAGACGGAAGCGATTTCCAGTTTTCACGACAAAAAAACTTAATACGAGCTTGAAGTTGATGTCGCTACCCATTTGGCGCGCTCCTTTCGAAATGATACCACGCATCCAGCAGCGAGTGAGTGGTGCCGAGAGAAAAAAATGTCGGCAATTCTGTATATTTTTAGTCCTAGTCCCCGCTGAGTTGGCCAATTCAAACGACTTCTTTGGTGGCAACCCACCAATCAGATGAATAGATTTTTATGCTGCTGCAGCGTCCTAGCAGACCCCTAGAAACGGTTTATACATTATTCAAGAGAACGATATAACGTCCGTGTCGGCACAAACTGTCGGAGGAATCCTCCCGTCGTCGGAGAATTGAGACCTCAATGAACGTCCCAGTCGGGACAGCATCGTGCCCAAATACATGTGGTAGTGTAGCTCATTTACTATGGGAGATGTCATTCAGTGATGCTGGATTTATCCGTTGTTATCTGCTCTAGATGTTTTCCAGTGCTTCCAATCGTCGATGATCAACGACAGCTGTTCTTGAACGACTTATAAATGTCGATGTCGAAAACAATTTATCAACGAGAGAACGGGTCCAGGAAGCTACGCTGTCAGAACTTATGTTGATGAATTTTGGCCAAACACGCCAGCTCGACACAATTCGGACCTGTCCAGACCCATACCAAAGGCTAGTACTAAATAATCGTACCACGACCGTAACTTGAAAAGAACTGGCCAGCATCAGCAAACTTGAGCGTATTCGCAACGCAAATCGACACACGGAGCTTGCATGGCTGCCAAACCAGTGTGTTCATCAAGCTCATAAGTGTCTCTCTCCTGACTTTCTCTCGCCTTTGTCGTTTGTTTTTGCTCTGGGGCCTTTGTTTTCGCTTCCCTCTTATCGGCAGCCGTCGTCGCGCGCTCTCTCGCCTTCCGCTCCTTGGTCAGAGCAGCTTTCGTTGCTTTCTCTTTAACCTTCAGTTCTCTGACCTCTTTGTTAAGAGCCCTCCTCTCTGCTGATACGGCTTTCTATTCTGCCTTCTGCCTGCGAGCTGCTTCAACCGCTAAAAATCGACTCAACCATTTCGGGGCGTGTCATAAGAACACCCCTTCCGCGAAGGTACGATGGTGCTTAGGTTGCGGTTCTGGCGCAATAAGTGCGAGTTGCTAAAAACGCAGCAGCCAATACGTCAAGGGATGTTCTGCCGTTCAGTCAGGTTCAGTGCATTAAACACGAAGTTCAGTTCTACCGTTCAGTCAGGTTCGGTGCATCAAGCACGAAGCTCACGCTCGGTAAGTCGTCCACACTCGATTCACATCCAACGATGCGGCGGAGCATAAAAAACATCTAGAGACAAAGGAAATATTCCGGTGTTCCGAAATGCTGCGATATAATGTTCGCTGTCCACGGCACTTTAACACTCCTTTGATTTGCGCTCTTCGTGTTCTACGGTTCCGAACGCACCGTCCAAAAGTTCGACAAACCCGACTCAAGCCTTACTGACGACGCCTGCTAGATCATGTTTGGATGGTTGGGGTCTGTGATACATGGCAGGAAATAAACTCAACAGTCTCTCATAGTTGCGCTTTAGGAACAAAACAAAATGTCATCCAGTGGCTGTGTAAAGTGGCTGGTATGCGCCGGAAGAACAAAGATATTGCTGGAAGTTATGACTGCATAGTCAAGAACGCGACCGTTGATGTGCGAAAAGTGTCCGCCCAGAATTAATAATGCAGGACGGGGCGCTTGCTCCCTGGTCAGTTGCCCGATGAAAAACATTAGCCATTCAAGAAAATTGAAACCGTTGAATTTAGAAGGGTCCGTCACCGCGCACACCGCGCCGTCTACAGCACTATCCATCCACTCTGATTGCTTGTTCTTGCCTTTGAAATAAACAGTGAAGGAATGTGGTCACCAGCAGCGTTCACACTCGCCATAGCCAATACATTATCTCGATCTTCAGACCGAAGCGTGTTAGCTTTTATGCCCTTCCTGCAAATGACTCGCGGGGGCCTTCTCCCCTGTGGACAAAAACCGGACTCGCCACAGTTCCAAATTGGATCACCGCTCAATCCATACATGGTTTCTTGCAAGTTGGAGTAATAAGCTCGAATCCGTTCCTCTATTGACATGTTATACCACTTTATATCCAAGAATTGTGACCTCTTGCGTGTAAGTCAATCATAGTGGCGAGCCACAAAGCGCGCCGGCCATCGCTCGGAAGGAAATAAGGCAGGGACCGGCTTGCCCTTGCCCAAAGCGACCTTACGCGCAAGGAGACGAAGCTCACCAGCGGTCACGCATATGCCGAGCTTTGACCGATACCGTATTAACTCAATAATGTCGTCTTCGTCACCACTCGATAGAAGCGATTTGCGACAAGGCATTGCAGCAACGCCCACCTACTTCGCCAACCGCATTTCAAGACTGGTCTTCGACATTCCGAATAAAGTTGCTGCTCGTGCCAGCAATACGCTTTTCGCCTTTACCATTCACATTGCACCTTCGTATCGTTTTAATTGGACTTGCTGCTGCTTCGATCCCTTCGTGTTGGTCACCATGCGTCTTGATGTTGTTTCGAGGAGGTCGATTTTGAAATGACCAAAGGATGGCGAGTTTCTGCTCGTTTGGGGTTGGGTAAAAGGGAGGGCATCAGTCGTATCTGTTCTCCCTCCGTAGCAAAGCTGACTTCCCAGCAGAAGAAACTTGGACGCGATGAGAAAAATCAATTACACTATTATTGGTTCGGTGTCACTTGAGGATAATAAAAATGAATTGGTAATATTTTCTTTTTATTATCCCCTTCATTTATTGCTTATAATTTTAGGGTAAGCTCACCTACACCGTTAATGGCGGTTGAATCAGAGAAACATATACTTTGAAGTACTATGTATCCATAGCGAAGACTTTTGACTTACAAGTTCACAACTAAACTTCAATCAAAGACGCCCGCTAGCCATTGAATTAGCGCGGAAGGGTAGCCATTGCTTGTATGAGATTATTTTCGACCACCCATTGAAAGCCCTAAGGAAGAAATCTAGAAAAATTACATACAGAAACCTACCGTCTTGTTTTCGCAATTCCTTCCGTGCGTAAATTGGCTATTCAGTTGAGCATCTGACACGTAGTGACTGCCTCCGCCGCAACGCCACCCGCCTCCACACTTAAACCAGTTGAAACCCGCGGGGCACGGACAGATCTGACGAATTTTCTCTTGAATGGCCGCAGCGCGGCGGCGCTCTTCTTCCACCTTCGCCTGGGAGCGCTGTCTCTCGTCCTCCCGCTTGGCTTCGTCGCGAGCGCGTTTTAGCGCATCCAAATGAGCTGCATGATCCGCTTTGGCGCGCTCCAGTTCCTCCCAGTCCTCGTCCGAAACGCCAGGGTCCCGCTCACCACTGTTGTCATTTTCGGCTTCAGACTTCGGATCTTCTTCCACTTCCACCCCGACCTTCTCCTCTGGAGCAGCAGAAAGCGCCTCTTTGCCCGCCAACTGCTCGCTGAGAGAAACATTCTTAGGTTTTTGTTGATGGGTCGGCTCATGCTTCAATTCCTGCGGTTGGAGCTGTTGAGGTGTCATGAGCACCGACTTATCGGTAGGAATGGACGACTGCGAGAGCACTGGTCCATCCGGCGGACGCCTGGCCGACAGAATAACATCACGTGCCATTTCTGCATCCTTCGCAGTGATCGTACGAACCTCCTCTGGTGAGTCGAATACACGCTGTGCACGAGACTGCAGCACCTCTTTCCAGACTCGAACAGCATCACGGCCATTACCAAACCCGTCCAACTTCTTCAGCTCCACAAATGTCTGACATAATACCGCTTTAGCTCCACCTTGTAGCTTCGTGTCTTCCTTTTCAGCCTTTGATTGAAGGAATGCCACACCATCTTCGGCTTCCCAGTCCGGAAAGTCAATGAAACGTGTGAAGCGGCTTTTGAGGCCAGCGTTGCGGTTAAGCATGACATCCATGTCCTTCGGATAGCCTGCAATAACGATCACCATGCCGGCATACGACGGGTCTGTCATTGCTGCCACTAATGTCGTCATCGCCTCCTCTCCATAATGTCCTTTTCCCAATTCATACGCCTCATCAATGAAGAGCAGTCCACCCTTAGCTTCTACGAGCTTATCTGTCACCTTTTTCTTTGTTTGGCCGAGGAATTCTCCTGTAAGATCCAACCCTGAAGTCTCCACCAGTTTCGTGGTTCCCAATGCACTCATCGCGTGCAGAATCTGAGCCATCACACGTGCCACGGTAGTTTTGCCCGTGCCGGGAGAGCCCCGGAATACAAAGTGGCCAATCTCAGGACGTGCCGAACCTTCCCGCTCAGCCACCGCCATCTCTATCTGCAAGCGCAAGAGCTGATCTCGAATCTGTTCCATCCGGTACAACCCATCCAGCAACTTCATCGGGTCTTCGTCGGCTGCTACTCCCTTGCCTGGAACACCACCACCTCTACGTGCAACAAGAATGGTTTCGCCTGCCTTTTCAGCGTCACTTTCCGTGATAGTCCGCTCCTCTTCGGGTTCATCCACCACTCGCTGAGAACGGCATTGCAGCAATTCCTTCCACACACGAACTGCGTCTCGTCCATTGCCAAAATTGCTCAACTTCTTCAGCTCTACGAACGTTTGTTGCAGCGACAGCACAGCCTCACTTTCGACCTCAAAGTTCTCAGCTTCCGCCTTCTCACTTAAGAACACTACCGCATCTTGCGCCTCCCAATCGGGGAAGTCAATGAACCGCGTGAATCGGCTCTTCAAGCCAACATTGCGATCTAGCATTTGATCCATGTCCTTTGGGTATCCAGCAATAATGATGACCATCCCGGTGTAGGTAGGGTCTGTCATAGCAGCCACTAGTGTTGTCATGGCCTCCTCGCCAAACGTTCCTTTACCCAGCTCGTATGCCTCGTCAATAAACAGCAACCCGCCCTTCGCCTCACCTAGCTTATCAGTCACCTTTTGTTTCGTCTGTCCTACGTGCTGAGCCGTGAGATTAAGCCCTGACGTCTCAACAAGCTTTTTCGTTGCCAACATCCCCATGCCATGCAGAATCTCAGCCATCACGCGAGCAACCGTAGTTTTACCTGTTCCGGGCGACCCACGGAAGACAAAGTGACCGACTTCTGGAAGTCCCGATCCTTCTCGATCCGCAACAATTATTTGGTTTCGTAGCTGCGTCAACTGCTCCTTAATTTCGTCCATTCGATACAACTTGTCCAGTAACGCCAACGGGTCATGTTCGCCCTCAGATTTCGAGCTGTCACTCACGTCAGCTAAAGTCAGTACGGTTCTTCCATTCTCCATAGGACGATTCATTGCTTTACCCAACGCATGTTTCAGTAGTTGCTCCACAGCGCCAGCGTTGCCGAAGTTTGGTTGGGTCTTTTGGAGCGCTAACTGCTTCAGCATTGCCTCTGTGACTTCATACGGGCATGTCACACTTCGTTTGGAACAGTTCCACTCCAGAATATCCAACAGTTCATGCTCCGTATAGTCCTCAAAGTGGAAGGCATACTGCGGTGGAAAGCGTCGCATTAGACCCGGGTTTTGTGTGCGCAGCATCTCGAGCATTTCGCGCTCATATCCAATCAGCAGCACAGCAAGATCGTCGCTTTCCGAGCCCTGAACCTTTTCAACCAGTACGTCAAGCACCTGTTTACCGTACATGTTGTCATTCAGGTTGTAAGCTTCGTCGATGACGAGCACTTTGCCCTTCGACATGTCCAAAATTCCCGACGTCTTTGTTTGGGACTCACCAACGTGACTACCGACAAAGTCACCCGCTGTCTTCTTCACGACTTCACCGTTGCTCAAGAAATGAAGTGCCTTCAAAATACGTCCATAGTACCCGGCACAAGTAGTCTTACCCGTTCCAGGGTTACCCAAGAACAGACGGTTGAGGCATAGCGGCACAGTCTCTTGGCCCTTCAGTTCACGCTCGTAATTCTCGTCACTTATACGCACCAACTTTTTCATCTCCTTCTTAATCTTGTGCCATCCGGTCTTCTCCTCGACTTCGTCCAGCACAGCCTGTAGCTTCGGGTTCGTCGACGGACGGTCTCCAAGCAAATCCACAGTTTGAAACGTAAGATCGCCGTCGAAGTCCTCGCGAGCCATGGCCTCTTTAACTCCTTGCTCGAACAACTTGCGCACAGCACGAGCATTACCAAAACCCTTGCGTCCCGCGGCATTGGCAAGACGCCTACAAACAACTTTAGAGATTGCCTTCTCGTACTTCCAACCGCGATCCCGAGCGAGGCCAGCCCATACAACTTCCAAGTCTTGAGCGTCAAAGTCCTCGAACCTGACTTCGTTAAAGCGAGAAGGAAGACCATCGTTGTAAGCGTATAGCTTCTTTTGAATATCATCCTCATACCCTGCAAGAATGATCGATACGTCGTCACGTTTATCCTCGGCAGCTGTCAACAATTCCGCAACAATGGGTTTGCCTTTGAAATCACCGGCTGGGTCCAATTCATACGCCTCATCAATAAACAGAACACCTCCCATAGCTTGCTTCAATTTTGTCCGGAATTCGTCGACCCCATCATCCTTCACTTGTTGAGCTGTGCATTCCACAAACGTATTCGCTCTACGGATCTGTGAGTCTTTGAGGACGCTAGCAAACAGCCGCGCAACAGTTGTCTTCCCGGTACCAGGGTTGCCCACAAAGCAATAGTTGAACGCCATCATATTTTTCTTCCTTTGCGTTGCAGATAGCTGTTGTAGTGCCATCGCGTTCTTGAACAAGTTTACAGCAGCTTGTTTCACCTTCTTCAACCCCACGAGCTTCAGTAAATCTTCCATCGCTTCCGAACGGCAGCCATACTGGTTCTTCAGAGTTTCCCATTTATCCTTTGCCATGTTTAAGCTGGTACCAACAGCTCTAGCTGCGTTGCTTAGGGCGACTCCTGTTTGTACAAGCTGTAGTTCGTTATTGTTTAGCCAAAGCTCTGCCGCCTCAGGATACAATTCCGCGAATATATCTATCAGTTTTTGTTGGACGTCTGAATACTGCGTTTGATTTGACCGAGCTGCCAGACGCACAATCGCCACGATCACAAGCGGATGCGCATACCCACCCTCACCTGCGCAACGTTGACTCACATACTCCTCCAGCTTCGACCGTGCCTCAACGGTGTCTTGCTTCCGTACAGCTAGCATCTCCAGAGCTAAGAACAAGTTCCCATCCTCTTTTAGCTTTCCCTGGCTGAGTAGGGATTCGATGTACTTAATGCCACCAAATGGAGCCTTCTCTGGCTGATCCTTAATGTCTCTGACATCAAAATTCAATTTGGAGGCGAGTGTTTTCTCGATACCCTTCGGGATCGCTTCCGATGCTCCAGTAAATATCGTTTGGCCATTCCACGGGTACCACATAGTCAGTTTTTCGCATAATGGACTGACGGAACCCAGCAACTGCTGTAATTTGTGGAGCTTTTCCGTTGGTATTGCGGAGGGAGCTCGCCTCGTTTCGTGAGGTTTATCCTCTGTGCCCATACCAAGCGGCTTTTCGAAATGAATTGTCTGTTGAGGTTGTTTTTCAGACATTTTATCCGGCAGGCACTGCAGGATGGCGTCTCGGTTATATTCCGTGACTTCCACGTGATGGATTGGAAACATGGCGTAAGGGCGCCATACAATCCAGCTCCCGCATCCCGACTTAATATCTCGGTACAGGGCATCATATCCATGCGTCGATTGACGCGTCAACCAGGTGCGAATATTCTTGATGCTTTTATTTCCCTTGTTGTTTGGGATATCTACTGGGTTGATCAAGTACTTGGCCGAATATAGGTGGCCGAACACAACATGAGCCTTCTCTGAGCCAACGACCTGTAAGAAGTTCTCCTGGGTTGCCTCAAACACTTCGATGCCGTTAAGTGTCTTCAGACTGCCAAAGTCAGCAATTTCGAATCTCTCAAACTTCGAGGCCTGCAGCTTTCGACTCAGCAACGCAAAAACTGGGAATTCCACAGGCGAAAAGAGCGTGCTAGACCACTTCGCGTTCGAATCCAAGCCATCCTTGAACCGCTCTAGCAGTTTAAGCTTTCGAATCAAAAAGTCCCGCTTACTAGGAATGCTCAACGTAATATGGGCCACTCCTTCTATGTCAGGCAAGATACGAGCCGCTTCGGGAGACCAAAGTGATATTTTCTTGTCACCGAGAACGCGCTGGGTACCCTTTATCACGGTATCCAAACGAGTATTCGAGCAAGATGGGCAATCTGTCGGAAGCCCTTTGATACACAGTTTTAGCAGAAATGCATGCCCTGCTAAGCAAAGCCATTCAGTTTGCTTAGTGCATTGAACAGTGTTCGCTGCCACGCTGCATTGTACCGGAACTTTGCTTCCGCAGGTCGCAAAATTCCAGCAGGGTTTATCAACGTACGCTTGGCAAGACACACTGTTTAATTCCTGCGAGCACTCCATCGCAACCTTATGTCCGCATTTAAGCTGTTTCATGACACGAACCGTACATCCACTCACGGTTTGTTTACCCTGTAAAATGTTGAATGCGTCGCAGCACTTCATCTCGATATCATGGCCACAAGAGGTCGTTCGGCGAAAGCGAACTGGAGCTTCGCAAACTGTCAGTACAGATTTAAGCTGGGATGGTTGCGCTCGCGGTATCGGCAATGTGTCCTCAACAACACTGTCTTCAAGTAGAAGCTCGATCGATTTCGAGTGGACTTGCCACGGTTTCCACGCGTTGAAAGTATGGTAAAAGTTGCATGGTAGTCGCACCAAATGGCCACACACCGGGAGTTCCACACTAATGAGCTCTTTGCAGTTTGAAGAGATATGACGTGCCTCGCTGCATTTCATCTTAACATCATGTCCACAATAGCGAGCGTACACAACTTCGTGAGTACATTGAAGATTGAGCCCATAATTCCGAAAATTGCTTGAATCTCCTTCGTTAACAATTTCCACAGGAGCGGGATTACCATCATGCGTATAGTTCGAGCGTTGAGCAACTTTGTTCAAAAGCTGACTGGCTTCAAAGCACGTTGTCGAGCAGTCATGGCCACACTCAGGGTTTGATACCACCACGGCTTCCCAACATCGGGATGGTGTCATTGCTAGCTCGAAAGCTCTTTCACACTTGACTGTCTCCTTGTGGCCACAAGCACGCATAAATGTCACCATTTGCTTGCAGAAGTAGTCCTTCGGGCCATACGCGTCACCTTCTAGAACAAGTCCAATTACCGAACATGAATCCCCTCTCCAGTGTCTCAGCGTTTCTGCGGTTGGGCACGACACAATTGTCTCGTGTCCGCATCTGGGCAGTGGCATCTGAACCTGCTCCTTGCAGACAAATGGGCGTAACTGGGTGGCGTAGTCCTGACGTTCATGACACGATAACGATATTGTGTGTTGGCAGGGTGGGGTAAATTCTACCACTTCAGCGCATGGTGGTGCGAATCCCTTCATGTATCGATCAAATTCGTTGCAACTGCACCTTAATATGTGCTTGCATTCCATGTAGACGAAAGGCGTGACAGCTTCCTTGGTGCATATAGGCCATGCAGCGCGTTCTTCCTCGATATCTCTGTAAACATGGCACTTCATTTTTCGGTTGTGACCACAAGGCAGAGTAACTTGTACGCGAGCATCACATTGGTACTTCCTTAATGCCGCATCAATGGAACGTTCACCCGTAGGAGTAGTTAACTCCGAACACTTCAATACGCGCGGGTGGCGACTGCATGGCGACTCGATCTCGACGCTGCAATTGTTGTTGTGCTTATCCACATGAGGCCAGTGACACTTTATGCCGCATTCGTGAGAACACGGGAGATTGGTTGAACACACAGTTGAGCAAAAGCCAAGTGTCAATTCGCGCTCCTCCTTTGCAACTGTGACGGACGTTCGATGCTCGGGGCAACAGATCGGGAGTGCAGGACCTATGCGCGTACCATGGTACGTTTTGCAGTCAGTAGCTCCAGCATTGTCACATTCCGCCCCCTTCTTGAGAAGGTCCAGTGTTTTCTGCCAGTGTGCTGTCTCGCCAAAATAATCCATATTTCCGATGATGTACATCCCCAAACGTGCACGACTTAACAACACAATCATCCGATTCTGCAACTTGACAAATGGTGTACGTGACTTGCCATCAATGACCAGAGAAATAATGACGATATCAGCTTCATCGCCTTGAAAACGGTCCACTGTAGATAGCATGCACGATGGAGTCGGGCGAGGAGCGTCAGGGCCTTTCGTCATCGTTACGAGCTTGTGTGTGAGCATTAATATCTTCCGCAAGAGCATGAGCTGGCCCTTGTAAGGCGTCAGTACAGCGATAGATTTAGGCGGAACACCACAGTTTACCAAGTACTTTACCAGTCTGCACGTCATGTTCGCCTCCTGATTATTCACGCGAGATAGACCGACCGACGCTCGTTGCTGTGCACCAGTGTGCGTCCAGAAGAAAATATGAGGCGATATCCCGGGGACCTCGCGACCGCCTCCCTCGCAAGCACCAACTAAGTAAGCTTTCCCTTTGTGCTTACTTGCGCTGCCAATGACTTTTGTACTGCAAACTTCGTGGTCTTCAATCTTTGTGATCTTGTCGTAAAAGTTTCGAGTGAGATCGCAAATATTCTTGCGCATACGGCGCTGAATTGACAGGACCGACGATGGAACTTCATTTCCCTGCGGAGCGCTAATCAATCTCTCAAACATCGAAATATTAATCTTGTTCACTCGTTCGAAGTCGATCCTACCCATAACCGATGGCTGAAGCTGCATATGGTCGCCAATCATCTCCAACTTTCGCGTGGATGAGCTAAAGCATGAGAACAAAAGTGGCTCCATGACTTCTGATGCCTCCTCGACCAAGATCGCAAACGGGTTAGTCGTTCGGATAGCCTCAAGGCGGGACACGCAACCTGTGATCGTTCCGCCAATGACAGCTTTACCTTCGTACACCCGAGCATTAGCCCGTAAAATTTCATGTTGGAGTTCAATTTTCAAGTCTTCAATTGCGTGAGTGAATGCTTGCTGCAATTGCGAACTAAGAGCACTCCATAGGTCCAGAACAGAAAATAATGCACTCCAGCGTTCTCCCAGGGGCATATCCCAACGCCACAGATGAGGTTTCACCAGCTTTCGCTCCGAGTCCATCCAAGAAGAAACGTCTTCTTCGTCGGATTCTTCAATAACTTCAAGAGCATCTTCGAAATCATCATCTTCAACCTCATAAACTTCTCGAAGATGCTGAAGGTGTTCTGATTCTTCGACTTCGTCCTCGTTGTCGTACATCTCACCATCCACGTCGACTTCGACAACACTGCCTGAGCTCCACGACTCATTATCTTTACTCTCACTTTCTCCTTCCTGCGACTTGTCGTCAGTTGAATCGATTTCTTTGGTCTCTCCATCATCCAATTCATTTGATTCGTACGCTGCGCCTTGTCCTTCATGATCGGTCGTAGCGTCCTCTTTGGACAATTCAGCGGTCTTCTCTTCGATTTCAGGCGCAGGCAGCATCATTTGAGCAAGTTTGGGCGCTCCGGGCAGATTATTACGACCCAAGTGATCTATGCAGAAATTCAAGCCAGTCACTGGGGTTCCACGACACGGTTTTCCTTTTTTTGTTAGTGCTTGGCACTTTCCAGAACCTGAACCTGTATTAAGAGCTGGCAAGGCCTCAATCTCGCTATGATGAGCCACACAATACTCTCCAGTAGTAGCAATTTCACGACAAGAAACACCTTGTCTCGACACCCATTTGCAATATAAGTGTTCCGTGTGTGTCTTGCAGTATGATGTATTGGTCTCTGCAACCTCGGAACACATTCCATCTAGCCCCCAGCAGAGAGGGTGGCGTTCACACGAATTCCGAGGGGGTTCATCCAGCGCGATGCCTGCAGGCTCACCTTGAGCCAAACACACACAACATGCGTGGTCCGCGCAATAGATCTGCTTCTCATGGACCCTAGCACTTTTGCACTTCTCGCCAGAGCATAAGTGTCTCTCGCAATACAACCGCTTGTGAACAACACTATCGGGGCATCCAAGCATAATTTGCAGGAATGCTCTTGGCAGAAATCGCTCCCTTCGAGGCAAACATGTGCGCAAGGTTCCGGGGCGTATGCGCAGGCAGGCAGGGGGCGAAATCCGGATATCCACTGGTACAACACTTCTTGTGGGTCAATTTCAGGGTCGTAGTGCTTGATGCCATCATACAATGCTGCAATATCCGTGTTTGTCAGCATCGGCATCCTCTTCAGAATTGTATCCACGGCTTTGAGAGAAGAAACATTCGAGCTTTGAGGTGTCACGTCAGTGACCCCATCCATGCCAACACCAGAGTCACCTTCGTCCCCTATTGCCTGCTTTGTTTCTTCGGTATCATCTGCCTCATCCTTTGTCAACGCTTCCGTTAATTGCAAAATCGTTGTCACCGCTGTTGATGCAGCAGGAACAGCCAATTGCACAGTCTTCCGCGCGTCAGCGCTCAGAGATTCTGTAGTGCCGGTGACAATAGTCTGTGCTTCAAAAATCACAGAAAAGCAGTCCCGAAACTTATGCCATACTTCGCGTAGCCCTTGGAAGCCTTCAATACGCTTGGAGACTTCGCGTACAATTGGATCAGAGAAAGCAGCATTACGCTCGCGATACTGTTCCAGTTCAGGTTCACTGCATCCACCTCCAATACGCACGAGCTTCTTGAACGTGCCTCCGTGATAATATTTCCGAGAGTTACAAACATGTCCTAGTGTTGGTTCAGCTCGAAGTAGATCCATCAAAAATTCGTCGATCGCATGGTTTTTGTATGAAAGAACCAGTATCGGTGGGTCTCCAACCTCGCGATTTTTAAGCTTCCAGACATCTCGCACAATAAGCAAGGCTCGTACGACAACAACCCCCAAGTAGGACTTGCCTGTGCCCGGTGGACCCTGCGTGCAATGCACTGGATACACCATGGCTTCCGCAAAGCTTTTGAGCTGGCCAGGGTCAAGGGTAGCACTGTTTGCCAAAGCTAGCAACGATTGCTCAAGACGACGACGAAGAGCTCTATCTCGACGAATGTCGACGATAGGATCGAGCAATGACATTCGTACCACCTTTCGAATGAGAGCATGGGTTGTTAACGCACTCACGTCGATTGCAGTGTAAATGTCATCACCGTCGTTGTCATCATATTCCTCTTCTTCATCACCCATGTCAACTTCGTTATCATTGTCGTCATCATCACCTCCACGACCAGTATTAAAGCCAACAGCTTCATCCGACACATTTAATAGTGCACCGTTCTGAAATGGAACAGGCATCTGACGCTGTTTCTCCAGAGCTTTCAAAACTGGGATGAATTCTGGAACAAACGTCTGACAATCAATTATTGCAACTGCTTGGCCTGCTGCGGGATTGTAAGCCAACATTGCGTTTCCTGGTTCATCGAGGTACTGCAGCAAGCGCAGCGTCAAGCAACCTCGCTCACGCGCTTTAAACTCTTCAAAACTCTTTCCCTGGAAAATGATCTCTGCCCAATACACCTCATCACTCAGTCGCAGCGATGCGTCGCGATTGGCAAGTAGCACAACTCCGATCAGGTTGGGACTGGATAGTCGCTTCGTCGTACGCCAGTGAATAGGCTTGAGCGGAGGTCGCCGCGACGCGACTTGCTCAACAGAAATCGTGCCATCGTACTTCAGTTTTGAAATGAAGCCGTCGTAGATATGCGTCGAAGCATGAGAGCTTGGCGGTCCCCGGAGTCGTTGCTGGTACTTATCCGCGCAAGATTTGCAATAGCCTTTCTTGTGCATTCTATTAACGCACAAGAAGGATGCATAACGATCGCACTGCGAGTTCCAGCACTTCAGCGATGATTCCTTGCCAGGGACAGGCCAAAGAGGCTGGTCACACACCTTTTCACCCATTTTCATTGTGCAATGCGGTAGCAATGCATTGTTCCCTTCAATAAATGTCAAGCCGACCCATAACTTCACTGTCGTGGCGAAATACTGGTCACTACTTTTGTACACTCGGCCTTCCTTTGTGTGAGAAAGTTGCAACTTTGGAAGTAACATTGGCTGGAAGTTTTTGTAATCTGCCAACCACGCGAGTGTAGGGTGCCTCCAATCGGGCTGGGCCAGCTTATGGAGAGCTTTCGTTGCCTCGCGCGTTTTCACCTTGATAAACCATGATTTCTCCATCTCGGTTAGTAATGCTGCCAATCGAGTGCGAACTGGGCGATGCGCCTTGAGTCGAATACTGAGGCTGCCGTCAGCCCCCTCAATCATCTCCTCTAAAGTCTTTTTAACATCGTCACGCTTCAAGTCCCACGTAAATTTCAGCAGCCGCTAATGGTCCACAACCACGTAAGAAAAAGCAACAAAAGATTAATGAGCATGCCATCTCCATACTCTCATGTGTTCCTTGTAGTTCTGTTGCTTACCGTAACCACGCGTTCGACCAGCTCGACACTCTCGAGAGTATCGTCGTTGCCGTCCAAAGCTACCTCGCCACCTCCTCCTCGGTCCGTCAGTTGCGTTAACAATGCAAACACCGCTTGGTTGCACTGAGGCAGTGGGGGTGGGGCGATCGACGCCGAAAATGGAAGTCTGGCCAGCGCCGACAATAATATCTTGAGGGCGTCAAGAGGGAGATTTCCGGCGTCTTGCCAGCTCCGAAGCCAGGCCTTTTCACAGTGGTCGATGGTTTCCTTAAGCTTGTGATTCGGACAGTTCTTGAGCACGGACCGGATGAACTGGAGATTCGACGGGTCTGCCGGGAGTTGCTGGGTCCTCCCACACACCCGCTCACTGCTCGTCCTTCTGGTCAGGGGGTCTTCGGATCCACGGCCGCGTCCTCGTCCCCCTCGAGCACTATCGCTTCGTCCCCCTCGAGCATTATCGCCTCGTCCCCCTCGACCACCATCCCCTCGTCCGCCTCGACCACCATCTCCTCGTCCCCCTCGACCACGGCCTCGGCTTCGTCCGCCCCGATCACGGCCGCGACCGCCAACCATAACAGCTCCGCGCGCGCACTCAGTCTTCAAACGAGCTTCTTTTCTCTTCGATCTTCACTCTCGAGGGAAAAATTCGAAGTGAGGGAATGGGGGGAGCAGCGTTGGACTCATCCTCAAGCATGGAAGCATAATGTATGGTGGTGTATTCACAAAGCGTTCGCCAGCCTCTCGCATCCTATTATATGGACAAGTTGTCCAGGACAACTTGAAGTGGTCGGGTATCATGGGGATGGGCAACTTCACCATGTTGTCTTCCATCCTTCTACTTGTTGTATGTATACACAGTACTCTGCACAGTCAGAACCACATGGACGAGTTCTCCCTACGAGTGGAGAGCATACGCGTCTGACGAGTCTGCCGGCGGCTGTTGCGGATGATCTCCATTGTCACGATGGCCTTCTGCAGGAATTCCGGGACCTGCATGGTCTTGTCGGCAGCACGAAGCAACGGTGGGAACCCGAGCTTCTTGGCCACCAAGTTGCCTAGCAGTCGAGCGCAACGTCCATTGCCGTCGTGGAACGGGTGAATGAAGAACACAAGCACGGCGAACGCATAGTAGGCACACAACAGCGGGCGCTTTTCCCAGCGACTCGCGTCGTTTAGTGTCTTAAGGAGCTTGCCCAGCGCGTCTTCGATCTCTCCGGCGGGGAGGAATACACGATAGATCCGAGGCGAGGCGTATCCGACCGCTAAATCCGTTCGAAGGACACCAGCCTGTCCGCTCGAAGCTGGGAGAAGACATTTGTGCAGAGCAAAGAGCTGGTCGCGCGTGATCACACACGAAGTATCGTGCAAGATGTCGTTAATGACGTCCAGCAACTGCTTCCGCGGGTTGTCTGCTGACGAGCTTCTACGCGATACTGGAGTATCGTGCGCAGAGCCGATGGCGTCGTACAAGTCACTCGATGTGAACGTAGCAGGTTTCGCTCCGTCGCGGCAATCGGCAAGCTCCGCTTTCCGTTCGAATGCGTCATACTCACTCGCAAGTTTCTCCAACAGCTAGGCAACGCAACGCACACAAAGCATATAGGAGAACACAATTGAGCGCGTGCAGGTTAGTATAACAACGCAGTAGCAAGCGAACCTGATCGATCTGACGATACACAGGTGATTTTGGGTTCTCGGCATGGCCAAATAACTTCTCTCCTACACCAGAAACGAAATGTTAGCATGTAATGCATAGTGCCAGGTTAAAGAAAAAGCTTGGTTTTACCACTTGGTGACTTCGATGTTATCGTGTGGAACGGGGTCGTTTTCTGCGAAGCGGGTGTTGCTGGGATCGGTTCTCGGCCAGGATGAATATGCCCTTCAAAGTTCAGAACCATATGTGTTAAAGCATCCTACGAACGCCAAATATAATTCGCGATGACTTACCTGGAACGTTGTACTTGCACAGGACACAGTCTGGGCCAGGGGAAGGCTCGGCTGGTGCTGATGTCTCCGAGCCTCCATCAATCTCCATTTCGTCCGTGTTGCTGGAGCTCACGCTGTCATCATTTGCATTATCATCACCCGCAGCTTGATTCTTCAGATATCTCTCCACTTTATGGGACAGTTCCTGAACATCGGTGAATAGCTCTGCCTCTGTTGGACTCACAGTGTAGAGGTACTGCAAATAATACTTCAGATGCCCCAGCAAGGCCCACTTGGTTCGGATTTTGCCGTCGCTCTCCTCAATCACGTGCTTCAGATCACTGCGTTCGTGAGGTTCACCGTGTCCGTGCTCACGCAGCGCCTCATTAAAGAGCCCATTGTGGAGCAGGAGCACTAGCGACCGCAAGATAGGAACGACAGCTGCGTGATCTTCACTGCTCATCGAAGTAGCGAGCATATCCACCATGTCAAACAAGCCCCATTCCAGTGCCAGTGGAATTGTGTCACAAATGTATACTGCGAATTTTCATCAAGCATTCAACGGTTAGTAAAGCATAGGAAGACGGGTGGAGTCAACATCACTCACAGTCTTCACGCTGAATCAACGAGTCAGTTAACTCGCCATTCGCTGTGATAGCATTATCTAGTGTCTGGCAGTACTGGAAGCGAGGAATGCGTCCGACGCCAAGATTAGACGATGCAGCACTCTGAAGTTCTTGTCGAAGTGTAGACAAAATCATTACAGATCGAACAACCCGCTGGATCCGCTGCAGTTCGTGCTGGTCCTCCGACATGGCGCGGTCGGAGTACCACGACAGCACTGCAACCGTCGACATCTTGCAAATCATCGGAACAGATACAATGGTTTGGATCCCAGCTCGTCGAGCGTGAGGCAGTAAAAAGAACTGAGACTGCTGGGCCGCATGTAAATCAAGCCACTCCGGATGCTGCCCACTGAAGACGCTTCCGATATGGCCTTGGCCAGGATCAATCATAATCATGGATGACACTTTCCGATATTTTTGAATAGCATCGCTCCACAACGCCGCCGTGTCAATAGGATGATTTTTGGACGCTCGTGGCGATAATACCTCTCCAAATTTGCGCTGTCGTTGGACAGTGTTGTTTTTCTGCCAGATGCTGTGAGTGATCAGGATACAGTTGTCGTCATCGTCCAAAACCGGACAGTGCACTTGGCCCATCAGCCACGGATCCTGCGCAGTACGAGGATAATAGCGTAAGCAGAACCATCAAGTGTACGTGTGAAGGTCGCAATAGCTCCGACTTACTCTGGTAATGACGCGAAGCGTAAATTCCAGTGCTCCGGTCAGAGTCGCACTGTCAATGTGGTCGACAGCTACCGTCGCGCGGAATCCGCTCTCCGTCGCGTGATGCGCGATCAGAAACTTCGCCAAGTCATTATGCGCAAAATCAACGGCATCCGACAACGGAGACGACCCCCATCGATCAAGCAAATTCACATTCGCTCCGCAATCCACCAAATACTTGGCAAGCTGCAAATGTCCCTCAGCACTTGCTACATGCAGCAGCGTCCTGAGATCGTAATCTTCCATATCTGGTCGCACAAGCGCCGGCACTAGCTGTTTCAGTGTCTCCAAATCTCCTCGCTTAGTCGCTTGGAACGCTAGTGCGATATTGCGCTCATCCTCGCTGCTCTTGACCTGTCGATTCACTAGCTTTTTCTTCTGGTGCGCACGTAGCATTTCCGCGATCGCGAACTGCTGCTTCTCCAGCGCAATGCTAATCGGCGAACGTCCTTGAGTGTCAACCACATTGGTGTTCACTCCGGCAGATAGCAGCAGCTCAATGACGCCCAACTGTCCGTTCTCCACTGCAACGTGCAGCGAAGTGCGTCCGAGATCATCTGTCACATTGACTTCCAGGCCCCCGAGCCACGAGCGCTTGACCTTCTCGGCGTTACCCTCCTGCACGGCCCGAAAGAAGGACGCAACGTCCGGACTCGACCGGCTCCTGTGTTCGTCAGTGATATCACAGATCAGTCAGTCAATTTCAAGGTTGCCCTCGAGCGTTACACGTTGTATCTGTCACTCACCGTCTCATCCGCTCGGTCTCTCCAGTCGACGGCACCTTGATGCTGTCCTCGAGCAGCGAAAGCTTGCTACTGCGCCCGATTGCAGCGTAATTCCCGCGCTCTAGCAGACGCAAGATGGCTACATTTTTCGTCTCGAGTGCGCAGTCGATGGGGGAGCGCCTCCAGCGGTCCAGTGCCTCGGCATTGGCTCCGCACTGCAGCAGGTAGTCCACCATCTCCAGCTGCTCGTCGCTCACGGCGATATGCAACGGCGTCCTGGTCGTTAAAGAATGGTTAAAATGCACAAGCCGATCGGTGAATTGACTTTATAGAGGCTCTACCGCTTGTCGTAGTCAGCAGCGTTCACGTCGGCACCGTGCTCCTCGCGCAGGCGGCGCATAAGCTCTAGGTTGCCTTTGGCCGCAGCCCAACACATCGCTGTGGAGTGTGGGGCGGCGCCGAGACTTGCGTCGGGCTCCATGCTGCTGTGGAAGGCCGCTGTTGAACTTGCGTTTAATTCCTGTCTAAGTAATTATTCACATATTGTATCGATTTGTGCAGTTCAAGTTCCCTTGACATTCAAGAAAGCGGCGTGATGGTTGTATATGCACCAGCGGCAGTCTGATCACATCTACTATGTATGAAAACTTGCACCGGCAGTCTACAAGTATAATTTCTGTCCTCTTCTTCATCATCATACGCCCAAGTTTGCAATCAAATCCTCATCGAACGACTTCCTTTCCTCACCCGCCTGCTACGGAAATCCAAACTCAAATGCGAACGCTGAGTCAACTCGCAATTGAACTGCAGGAGCAGCGGCGGCAGCAGGGTATAACAATGATGCATACATGTACAGTATGGATTTCTGTACAGTAATATAATACACGTGACAACACCGCCTTCGAGCGACGTAAACTACCATTAGGGATCATAAACCCGGCTCATCCAGGTCCGGACGGTTGGTTCGCTCTTCAATACCGGTATCGATCCCAAACGATGAGAAGAAGGATCCGCCCCGCTTAATTCCGATTCGGAATCCGAATTTCCGATGCACCATGATCACGATCAAATTCGCGCCCAAGTGTTCGTTTTCATTGCCATGTCAACCCCCGCAGTGTCCGCGCAGCCGCAGCTGTACATCTACGACCATTGTCCATTCTGCTGCCGCGCGCGCGTGGCCTTGGGTCTCAAGAAGGTCAAGTATAATGTGCTGTTCCTGGCCAGCCACGACGAGGCCACGCCCGTCGGTCTCGTGGGCTCCAAGCAGACCCCCATCTTCGTGCCCGTGGGCGAGAAGCCATTCCCGGAGAGCTGGGACATCGTTAAGTACGTGGACGAGCATTACGGCTCGGGCGCCATTCTTAAGCCGGCTTCGGGCCGCGAGGACCTTGCCAAGTGGTTCGAGACAGCCATGCCGCTGCTCGTGACGCTCTTTCTGCCTCGCTTCCACGCCGCACCGCTGCCCGAGTTCACGCTCAAGGAGTCGCGCGACTACTTCAAGAACAAGAAAGAGAAGAGCTTCGGCTCCTTTAGCGAAAATATCGCCAAGTCCCCGGAGATCGTCAAGCAGGTTAACCAGCTGCTTAAGGAGCTCGAGCCCATGCTCCACTCCGGCCACTCGGTCAACGCCGAGCTGAGCTACGACGACCTGGACCTGTTCGGACGTATACGCGGTCTCACGCTCGTTAAGGGCATCGAGTGGCCCGCCAAGGTGCGCGAGTTCCTCGAGTACTTCTCTGAGGAGGGCGACGTGCCGCTCTACGACAACGTCGTCAAGATCTAAGGAAATACGACGTGCGTGTGAACAGTCTCTACTGTCTCCCGTGCGAATTGAGATGGGAGTGGCGTGGCTGTGAGTCGGTGGTTTATGAACTCTCCCTAGGCTGATGTACTGGGTAAAGCTACGATGGTCTAAATGAAATTTCCACCAACGTGTCCAGCCCTTCATTACTGATAACGCATCGCTACCGTGTGTGTCCAGGTAGCGAAAGAGTTTGCAATCCCGATCCTATTGCGGCAACGACAGATCGCAGCGCAGTGCCGCTTCAATCGACGGTGCTCATTTCCTGTGGCGATACTGACGTGTCTCCGCCCATTGGTACCAACGTGTGATCAACAACGCATAGCAATAACGCTTCACGACGAACAGTTGCCACTAAAGACTGTTGTTTATGTCTACGTAAAAGAAGCACTTGTTGAGATTGACGTTTTACTCCGGCCTGAACTTGTTGGCCTTCTTCATCTTCTCAACCACCTGACGGTCTTCCTCAAAGCGCTCACGCAGCGTCTTAAGCTCTGTACGACCAAAAAAACAACCGCACCCAAACCGTTAGCACCACCGCACACCAGTTACCCTTACAAACACAACATTCAGCGTACGGCCTCGCTTCTTCTCGCGCGTCTGGAACCTGTAGAAGTTGTTCAGCTCCTTGCTCTTCTGCTTCTTGGCTGGTCTGGCCAGCACTTCCTCCGCCTGCAAAATGCCGCGCTTCTTGGTGTTCACCACCGTCTGGAATCCATCGTCGTCCACCTGGATCTTTAGCTCTTCACGGAGACGCATGTCCTCCTCCTCCATCTCATCGAACGACGCCATGTAGCGGTCCGCCCTCTCTTTTAGCACCGACAGTCCCGGACGGTTGCGACGGTACTTGGCCGCATAACCTGCCAATGTACCACCAACACATGTCAGCATCAACCACTCACTGTGCACCTCAACAGGACAACTGCACCTTGTAAGCCACCGGGCTGGCCCGGTGCGGGCGTCTCCAGAGTGTCCATCTGTAGCATCTTGTCCAGCGATTCCTCGGCCTTAAATACCACGTGCGCCGTTCGGTTGGCCACTTCATCGGTTGAAACGTCTTCGTCCTCGTTCACCTCGCTATATAGGCCTCCCGATCCGGCCACAACGTGCTGGATGGCGCCCAGAGGTTCCAAACATGCACGCAGCCACTCCTCGGACGCGTTGGCGGGCAAGTTCACGACGTATACAGTGCGGCCAGCGGCCAGGACGGACTCGGTATTGGAGCTGGGCTTGACGTCGTGCTGCTTGGCATAGATGAAGCGCCGGAAAGAGCTGTGCGGCAGCGGTAGCGCGATGGCGTGGTAGCCGCCGAACACCAAGGCGGTCATGATTAATTCAAGTTTGGCTGGCCGCCTGGGCGCGCCGGTTTGTACTGACTTATTGTGAATTCCAGCCGTGCTGGCCGATGGGTCCAACACATTTTGGCCATATGGTACGGAGACATTTCGCCTAAGTCCGATTGCGTATTGTAAAACCTGAGATTATGTCCCATCCCTCTAATAATGCCCCACCCCCTCAAAAAAACTGCCATGCTAGTGGGGACTTGCGATCAGGGTTTGGTAGTAGTGAGAATTTGGCATGAACAATGATAATACTAATTGATTCTGGAAACAGGGGTTATCATTAGCTCTACTAAATGGGCGAAGGCATTATCATTATCACTACTATTATCACTGCTAACACACTTACTAACGCCGCCCACACCTGCTTACCATATGGCTCGCTTGCTGTCTTACATGCGCTGGAGTTCAAGACGGTTGTGGCGCAGTATCAACTGACGCTGAGCTCGCTGTCAGTCCTGGTACGAAGTTGACTCATAACAAACAAGCCCGTTAAAAATACTCGCACTTGGAACGCTGTCGAAGAGCTACGCCCAAGCCATATTCAAGCTAGCTTCACAATCGACGGGTACTTTTCTCACCGTATTCCCTGAACCAGCGGCGTACATCAATGCATTGACAGAGCTGCTCAACGTTCCACACACGTTTGTTCTGCTTGTTGCGCATGCTCAGCTTGGATAAACGTTGCCGCACTCTTCCTTGTCTGTATACTGATGATTCGCCACTTCAGCCCATCAAAGCGATGATTCAACCATTGAGAGCACGACATCTACTCCTGCATTCAATGTTGCGTCTGCCGGGGTATCCTCTGTCTGCAGGGAGACCTCTTCTCCACACAATTTAAATCCATTTCAGGGTCCGACGCTGCTGCTACGGCATCGTCGACAGCCGAACTCGACGCAGAAGCAGAAGCAACCAAGCCATCTTCTTGACCCTCACTTGCAAGCGTCGCTCTATAGATCACTCGATGCTCCATTTGCAGCAGCTCTTTAGTCTGCTGCATAATGTCGTCGGTAACTGCATCAGCTGTACCCGGGATTCGGAGGTAGTTCTTCGCCGAGGTCTTTGTTCGTGAATCAAAAAGCAAGGCCATGCCCATTGGCACATAAGGCTGTGATAATCTATAGGCAAGCTGATGTCGGGTTCGCGCGATGCAGCGATGACCCAGATCTGAAAATCTGATCAAATGTGATTTAACCCAAGAGAAAGATCTCTAATTTGCGTCAGCATTGCGCGGTCCATCAAGTCGATGGACAAAAACTTGAACGAATTCATACGCGCAGAAGCAACTCGCAACAGCACATACATTGTGGGCGAATCATGTTCGCCGATTGAGACTCTGCAAGCGTTAGATCCGCCACGCGTTGCAATATAGCCTCCATTTTGATGACTAAGTTCCATTCGGCAGCCGATATGCAGTTGGAAATGTTTCTATCGCTCTTCGCTGCTATTGCGTTTCTGGAAGTACGTCTGAAATGCCAGGTAGTATATAATCGATCGACGAAACAGCATAATGGTGGATGCAACGCGTACATCGATGTCAATCAAAGCTGCTAATTGCAGCAGCTTGAGAAAACGCTGAATCTCGTCAAGGCGTGCAACGTGTTGGGGCGATTTGCTTGACGCAAAATAATTATTTAAAGCACGCAGCTTCCGTATAACCGAACCACCCTCCGGAAATGCTCCGCCCTCCGCCACAACTATTCTCTTCTTGACGGTCACTTTGGTCGTGGGGTCCGGCTTGTAGTCAGTCCTCATATTTTCCTTCAGTCCAATTCCATACCCAATACAAAGGTTGAGTGCATGCATTGCACAGTCAGTCTGCAGTGTCGTATCAAATTGTTACGAGACCTTACGTGCTAAGAAAGCCGTATCTGAGATCGTAAAACCGAACTGTCTGCTCCGCATCCAATTCGAATCGCGTCTTCAATTGTTCATCTAATAGTTCCGCCACAGCCGCAGAATCATGCCCATCGTTCTTTGTCTCCACAAGAAGAGCTAAATGGCGGAATCGCCAACTACGGTCAATGAAAGCGATCGACGCGTCAACTATGTTGTTCTTTGCGCTGTTAGTCCAGAGGTTATGCATCATGGTTATGAGCAGCGTGCCGTTAAGTGCTTTGTGCTCCTCGAGCAGCAAATCGATAGTATCCTGTTGAAACTTGGTATAACTCGTATCAATTTTGTCGCTGTCCGTCTTTGCCGACAGTACAGTTGCATCCGGGCCTCCAGTAAGCCCGATGACAAGCTCTCGGAAGCCTGTATCGTCACCATGTTGTAGGGAAGGCCTAGACAGAACGCGTTAACATAAGTCAATGAGATGTGGATACAAAAATCAGTAGCAAACCTCACCGTAACGAGTCAACCAGCGCGCTATGTGGCCTGTGCAGTCCTGATGCACTTTTGCCTTCCACCGGGCCTTATGTCGGTTAGCAGGCTGCTCGTCCTCTCCTCTCGACCCCTGAGCCCTTCGCGCTTTGCCTCCTTCTTTGAGCTCCCATCCAACACGAAGCGGTTGAATCGACTGTAACGCTTGTCGTGCTCTTGTATGGCCAATGCATGGTCGAGATGGCTGGAAACTAAATGCGTTTTTGCGGTGGTTGCATTGGATGTCTTGCACAGTGACTCTTTCCACGTCTTGGTTTGAAGACAGAGCAGGCAGATATGCGTGAACTTCTTGCCTTTGTACACTGCTCGATCACCCAGTTGATGAATCACAGTCTAAACTGAGTCAATAGAGTTCGGGGGTGGGCGTGGATGACCTCGTCTGGAACGGTATTAACAGGCTCCGGCTTCTCCGCTACGGCACACAGTGGAGGCTGCGCTAGGTCAATCACCGTGACATCACTCGCCACGGATTACCTGACAGGCTGCTGGGTGTGAGATCTTGACAGAGGCTGCTTGATGTGAGCTCTTGCGAGCTGGGGAAGTATCTATCTACACACTCGTGACTGCAAAATCTAGACACAAATCGAAGTGTTTAGTGCGACGCTGGTGACTTGTAGTTGCTTAGCAGGAACAATACCTCTTTGAGAGTTCTGCTGTAGAGCACAGCTCATTGCTGCAGAGGTGGTGTACCTTAAACCCACAGACGCAACAGGGTGACGTCTCGACCACACTTGTGAAGCAGCAGTCGATCTTCGAGCATTTAACTCTTGCTTATGACGATAACTTGGAGAATCGCGGAACGAAAGATCTGGAAGCATTGGGAAAGGGGGGAGGTCATCCATTGCGCGCGGCTTTATTCCTCGATACTGGTGACTTAAAATCCGTCCCAAATTGGTAGTGCTATTGCTACTATTATCACTGGATTTTTCTAGTAATATAATGCTTATCACTACTAGTAAGTTAACATAAGAAAGTTATGCGTATGGGTAGTACTAGTAGTGATAATATTAGTGCTAACGCTACTAATCTGTAGAAGCACGTCAGGCTTGCCAAATGAAATTCTGGATGCTCGCCTTGGAAATGGCGGTGTATCTTAGAAACCGGTCGCACAACCAAGCAATAAAGGACACGCCGGTCCATTTTATGATGGAGAAAAAGCCAGATTTACGCAGGATTAAGAAGCTTGGCTCAATAGCGTTTGTACACAAGCCAACAGGTCCGTTACGTCGGAAACTCGACTATAACTGCGGTCTTGGGTTCCTGGTAGGCTACCTGAAGGCGCAAGCAGGCTACCAAGTGTACTTCCCGCCAGAGCACGTTGTGCAGCATGTCCAGTATGCGACGATCAACGAAGACATCATGTACAGGGACCGGTATAGCCTGTCGTCTGTCGTCTGGGCAGCGTATACCCGGCCATCACGGAGATGAGGCGAAGGCCATCGTGGAAGCGGCCATGAAGGTGGCAAGCGAGAGCATCTCGGTGCACCCGTACATCTTGATCCGGCTGGTAAGTTCGATCGAGGAACTAGAGCAGAAGGTGGAGCTGGCCAGGCGGTCGTGCGGCACGTGGTCGGCAAGTTGTTTGACTACAAGGTGAGAAAGATGGTCGAAGATGCTACACCAAGTCGGTTGCCGATTGGATGTTCACTGTTGAAACTAGGGATGAAATTGACTCTGGCTCATGTGGAGATGACCAGGCCGAACTTGATGAAGTTGTGAATCTAAACGAACAAAACGAGCTGCCATCTGCGCGAGCACCAGATTCGGATGATCCAGAACTTCCCGACTATGAAGATCTTGGTGACATGCCTGAAATCTCCGTCAGTGATGAGAACGAAGAAATGAAGGTGTCACAAGAATATGAGGTTGGGATAGAATAATCGAATAGGATGCCAATAAACACAGCTTCGCCGGAGAAGGCTAGTGGTAACCCAGTGGAGTTTCAAGAAGTTGTTTAATTGGATGAATCAAATGAATTCTGATCTCCACGAAGAGATGGAAGAAAAGGCTCCGGAAATTCCTCAGTGTGATCCCAGACGAATCAACTGAGAACGATATATGCGAAGTTCGCGAGACGAGTGGAGAAGATGCGGATTTGAAAGGCTCCGTTAGTGAAGAAAAATCTGAACAAGAACCTAACCCTTCCGACCCTTTATTCGATGAGCAGTCAACACCAGATGAAGATGAATCGAATGAAGATGAAGAAAATCTAGAAGGAAACGTTAAGGTTGCCGATGCTTGGACGCGTCGCCCTCCGTGGAACAAACTGGACATAGTGGAAGCATACACGAGCGACGGCCTACAAGAGAATCATCAAGAAAGCAAATCTGATTGTAACGTTAGCTTGTCCGAGAACACGTCAGCAGAGCAAGAAATACCAGCAGTGGATGCTGGAAATAGGATTGACATGTGCATGATACCCGAGAGACTAACGGGTGCACAGTGATCATCGCTCGAAGCCGAACTGGATGATGTACACGAACTGAAACGTCAACACAAACCTCGCAGGGCAACCCCACAGAATGACACTCTGCAGTGAAGCTGAGCGTCGATCTCCGAGAAGATTCGAGGATTTTTAAGTATATGCTAGCTTCTGCAAACGAGAATCTACGACCAACTCTGACATGATAGTCGATAGAAAGTGGCAGATCAAGGATGTGAAAATGCCACGAAGCTATGGCGAGGCAATGCGTTCACCCCAGCATGAAGAATGGCTGGAGGGTATGCGTCGAGAAGTGGATGCTATCTATATGTTCGCAAAGGGTGTGTTCGAGCCGATTGATAAAATGGGGATGCCGAAGGAGGCGAACCTGCTAAATACCATGTGGAGATTTCAAGCCAAGACAGATTTTGGAGAGTTTTGTGTACAGATGGTGCCCACGGTTGGTAGGACGTGGAGACTTCCAGAAGGTTGGAGTGGACTATGATTTGACTTTCTCACCGGTAGCTCGCATGGTAGCATTCCAAGTAGTAACAGCAGTGGCTACTAAGTTATGCCTAACCCTTTATCAGGGCGGAATCGACACTGCATACCTGAAAAACAAGCAATATATACGAAGTATTCCCGGGTTTCCCTTTCTGGACAGGGAAACCCGGGAATACTTCGTACATATTGCTTGTTTAGGCCAAGTCTACCGAGTAAATCGAGCGCTTTATGGTTTACACTAGTCTGGCGCTGAATGGTTTGAGGAAGTGGATAAATTTCTCAAATCCAAAGGCTATTACAGCACAAAAACTGAATCTTGTCTGTATGTCTACTACAAGGTTGGCATCCTGGCGCTAATCCCGTTGTAGGTAGATGACATAGTACTTGCCACGAAATTCAGTGGACTACAAGACTTCATTGTTTGCTGTTTTTGATGAGAAGTATGGCTTAAAGATGGAGGTATTGTTCATGAATTCCTCGATGTGCAAGTGGAACAAAATGAACGACGTACTTTGGATTCATCAGGAAAAATATTGCAAGGAGTAATTGAACGCTTCAGATTTGATGGAGCCCATGGCAGCGCAACGCCTATGGAAACAAACGCAAGATACAAACCCAACACTAACGGTGAAGAATAGGAAACAATTACTTTTGATTATCGAGCTGCGATAGAATAATTGATGTATCTCGCTACTATCACCCGACCTGATATTGCTTTCTCGATTGAATACCTGTGTCGCTTCGTTAGCAATCCAACGAAGAAGCACTGCGCGACAGTGAATCGTATTTTACGCTATCTAGTGGCTACTAGTAGAAAGCGAATTTTGTATTCCGCAAGTAGCGAAGGAGCCGACAAGATAGTAGTCAGCGGACATTGTGATGCGGATTCGGAAAATGACCCATAGACCCGCAAGAGCATCACTGGATATGTTTTGATCATCGCTGGAGGAGCGGTGACATGGGCCGCCAGACGACAGACTGTCACGGCACAGTCTACCGCAGAAGCAGAATATGTCGCGGCATGTGAGGCCACAAAAGAAGGCCGAGGAACAATTAACATGTTGGATGAACTTCTCAACGTGATCGGCGCGAAGACACAGTGTTTCTAGGTTTGGACAATAGCGCGGCTATTGCTCTTGCGAAGTCTCCCACCTATAATAGCAAGACGCGTCACATTGAGATTTCGTTGGCACTACGTTCATGAACAAGTGAACCAAGGTCTGTTGGAAATCCACAATGTCGAAGGATGCAAGAACCCCGCGGACCTGTTCACTAAACCGCTGCCAAAGAGCAGCCTCATCCAATATTACCAGCTAATCGGCATGATTAGCGAGATGCCGCCCGCTAGCAATTAAGTGTTCCGGCGCAAGCGTCGGGGGGGGGGGGTTACGATACAGCTCTGGTCGCCACCGTTAGGACGAGAACACTGTTAGGGCAAGACGCTTCTAGAGTGTTCGACAGCACGCCGTCCCGGACGAGGGACGAGGTCAAGGAATATTTCAAGTTGAAGACGCCAGTAGGCATCGATGGCCACGTTGCTCTCAGTGTGTTTTGCATATGAACCGACTCAGTCTCGAATACGACATCTAGGAGAAAAGCAGTCTCAGGAGAAGGGCGAGCTGAGCAACTAAGTAGGAATAGGAAGTTGGTGTTTTACTTCACACAGCTCCTTGTCTTGTACTCTGCTCAAGAGTTGCGTCGCGGAACTGAGATCGGAACAGCAGCGACTCCAATGATGGCGAGGCTTTTGTCGAAACGATTGCCTAGACCGATCTCTAACGGCATGCTCGAAAACAAGCGAAAACTACTGAACAACAGGACTCACTGACAATTTAACAGGTTTTAATACCCCCATCCCTTTAATAGTGCCCCACCTGTAATATATCCCCACGTAAGGCATGGGCACTAACGTAGTGCCCACGGGACAGTATCGCAGGTTTTATACAGTGCGGGCACTTATTATACTGCCACCCATGAAAACGGTCAAATTTCAGCCAATAGTTCTTTAGCGACCATGGCGTTCTTACCAATGAAAAGAGCGCTCGAAATTAAGGCGAACACCATTGGAAGCGCTCCATTTCGACAAATACTCGCTGTGAGCCAAGCCGACAACGATCGCGACGTCTTGTAAAAGGGGAACAAGCTATACTGCCACTGCGTACATTACGAGCTAAATGGCGTTGCTTATGCGTGATGCCTATACGTGGCGCAGTCGCTGATTTTGCGCGTTTGCTCATACATTTGGTGTCTGCCGCTATATTTTTCTCTCAGCGCTAGCATGCCTAGAGGAACGACCCTCACAACGGATGAGCAGGCAGCAATTTTAGCCCTCTACAGACGCGGTATGAGCGAGCGAGCAATCCCACAGGACCTAGGGCGCTCGCGACCTCCAATCCACACCTTTCTGAACTCTCCGAAGTCTTACAACACTACCAAGCGGCACGGCCGCCCGCCAAAGCGGACCCCCGCTGCCAAGCGGCGCCTCTTGCGCGAGGCGTCGAAAGGGGATTTGAGCGCCAGAGGACTGCAGGAGCAGCTTGAGCTGCCTGTTGGAGTACGCCGAGTCAAGCAGGTGCTTCAGGAGAGCACGCACTTGACGTACGCTAAGCGCAAGGCGTCGCCAGTACTGACCAAGAAGCACAAGGAGGATCGGCTCAAGTGGGCGCGTGACAAGGTGACCTGGGATGAGGCCAAGTGCGTCTTTTCCGATGAAAAGAAGTTCAACTTGGACGGCCCGGACGGTCTCCAGTACTACTGGCATGACCTCCGCTGCGAGAAAAAGTTCATTTCGACGCGCCAGAGTGGCGGCGGCAGCGTCATGGTGTGGGGTGCGTTTTGCTTTCACGGTAAAAGCGACCTCGTGATTTTGGACGATACGCAAGACAGCGAGGGATACATCCTCACCCTGTCAGAGCATCTTTTGCCTTTTATCGATCGTTTGTACGGGCGCGACTGCATTTTTCAGCAGGATAATGCGTCGATCCACTCGTCGGGGACTACCAAAGGGTTCCTCCAAGAGCAAAACGTCGAGCTTATGGAGTGGTCAGCGAAGGCGCCGGATCTAAATCCTATCGAGAACATGTGGGGCGTCCTCGCCCGTGCAGTTTACGCTAAAGGGCGGCAATTTTCAACCCGGGCAGACCTCATTGCGGCCATTCAAGACTCATGGGCAAGGATCGGGTCAGAGCTCATCGCCAAGTTGCTCAAGTCGATGCCCAAGCGGTGCATCGAAGTCCTTGAGCGTCGTGGAGCCAAAACTAAATAATAGCGGGAGCACAATGCGCCTGTGATGGACGAAAATGGCAACGGCAGTATAGCTTTTTCCCGCTTTTTCATTTGACTGGTGACGGTTTTGCTTGCCCCGCAAAGAGAATTTGCGGAAATGGAGCGCTTCCAACGATGTTCGCCTTGTTTGGACAAGCTATTTCCATTAGTTAGAAAACCAAATTTTAAATCGAACTACCCGCTGAAATTGGACAGTTTTCATCGGTGGCAGTATAATTAATACCCGCACTGTAGTAGTTAGAGGTTGCAATAGTTAACTCAAGTGCGTTTGGGATCCTACATCTAAAAGCCGATGAAGAGAGCCAATCACAAGAGAAACTCCAAAATACTGGAACAAATTAAGGGCTGATTTATCGCCCCCTAGTTTTTAAAAAACCTTAAAATTATATATTGCATTAAGCGTGAATACAACCCACGTGTTATACAACACCAAGTCTTTCTACTTCCATTGGCGGCTGCCTGGTACGCAGCGCTCGATCATGGCAGCCTTCCCTTTGCGCATGATAAAAAGCCGAACAGAGGGCGTCGTACGCAGGACGATGATCTACACGCAGCTTTCTCCAGTGCCTTCGTAGCGACCCTGCCGTTCTCGATTGGTCCTTTCCGTCGATGTTGCAAAGCGCCACGTTCGTCTCCGTAGCCAAGTCCTTCGCTAGCGTCCACGCCGCTTACTTCTACAGTCGTTATGCGATACCATCGCGATCAAGAGGTGCTGAAGGTACGTCGATATTCCTCCCAACTGGGATGAGCATGACGTTGACGCTTGCTTTGGGTCGGCGCGGATGAACTGCTGTTTCTTTTGCGTTGCTGTATGTGTCCCACCTCCAGCATGTACCAGTGGTATTGTGTTGGCAGATTTGGATCAGGCACGAGTCAACAATGGCGACAGAAATTCTAGACTACTGCCTCGAGTTTTAGACCAATTATAATGCATTAAGTACCAACGTGTTTGTATTGATAAGACGATTGCTCACGTCCTTGTCTCACTAGAATCGGAACTAAATCTGCTACGCGATGCCGAAGCACGTTTGACTCCCGAGGAAAAGTGCCAGCTTGTTCGGTTGCACCGCACTTTCAAGGGCCGAACACACCCAAGGGGTCGCCCGACACCACCTTACCCTACGCCAACGGCTAAAGGTTGCAACGGTCTACGCAACGAGCACGATCTCGCTCGTTTTGGCCGACTGGGAACAAGCACCACGACGAACTGTTCGAAGCCTCTTCCCGCGCTCGGGGTCATCGCTCGCCCGATGCCAGCTGAAAAATACCGACCCGAGATCCGTAATATAATCTTCAGCCGCAATTTACGGAGGGAACCTACCCCATCTAGGCACATCGTGGAAGGGTTACAAAGTGTCACGGGGGGGGGGCAGGTTTTCAGCCAGGACGGTACGAGATATCGTCAAAAGACTGGGGTTTGCATACGGCCATCATCTATTCTACACCCCGCCGTATCACCCCGAGCTTCAGCCAATCGAGGTGATATGGGGGGTCGTGAAAAACAGGATTGCCGCCTCCCCAGCCAACTCAATGGCAGACTCGGGGAGAAGTTGGGTGCGTCGCTCGATTTGGTGACGGAGAAAACTTGGAAGGGAGCGTTCCGAAAAGTGCAGAAGCAGGAAGGCGTGTATATGAAGAAGATGACGAAAGATTAAGTAAATCGCGCGTTGAATGCAGCGGCGGAGGTGGCGGCGCGGACAGAGGCAGCTGCAACTTCCACTTGAGTGCACTGCTGCCATTCCTGCGTTCCCAGAAGAATGTGTGTTCGAGTTCTAGACGTGCTCATGTTGCATCATTGCATGTTTGCCTAAAATCAATAGCGTGTTCGTCGTTGCACTCCAGGCCACACACCAAAACGACATACCGTTTCACCGTGTACAAAGTTCTCGAGACATAATCTATGAGAGGTACTACAATTCACCGTAACTGATATCAGTCAACTTTCAGAAAAGCCTCAGTTTTACACCCTAGCCCTACAAGAGGACAACAAATGAGGTGTTCCGCGAAAAAAACAAATACTGCAAGTCTCGTTGCTCGGTATCTAATTGGTTATAATGCGTATGATTTTACCCAATAACGCACCTTTCAGTGAGGTTTCATGCAAAGAAAACCGCACCGAAAAATTCTATTCAAACGATAAGTTACGGCAGGGCAAAGTGGTGCCTGATCCCAATCTGCCAGTACAATAGAAGCAATCAGAAATGAGTGGGTTTCAACGACGACGTCTCTAGTTGAGCGGGACGGCGAAAGGGGGTGCACACCGAAGCGTTAGCGTTGTTAGTTGGCTAGGCCTCTGGTATCGCTACGAGCTTGCGCAGCGTTCGCTGCGCCGTCGCGACTGAGGACAACATCTGGGCAACTACTGCAGCAAGCCATAGCGGTGTCGCCTGGCATGTGGCCCCGAGCTGTGCGAATCTCTCCGTCTCCCATGAAGTTTGTAGCTGGCCGCCCTAGGCAATGTAAGTTTCGAGCGATAACTCTGAGCCCAACGCAGCAGTGGTCGAGTCGAGCGCCTCGTGAAAGCGGTAGAGGTAGTATGACGTGATGCCATTCCGCGCCTGTTGCTAGTGATGGACAAATAGCGACGCGATCGAAGTATCCAAGACCATGGCGTCAACATTGAGGGTGTTGTCCGTGAACCCGCTGATGTTTTTGAAGAGGTGGTCTCGCAGCGTTAGTAACTGGGAGCACTCCAGACTAGCGCAAGGCAGGTGGGGTCCTCGTAGCCGGACACGATTTTGCCAACGCTTTGGTCCTCGCGCGTGGTGGTGCCCACGTACGCAAACACCTTCGTCAGCGAGTCTAGTAGCCAGGCACCGCGTGTCGAGATCCACTGGATTGTGAGTGCGACGACGCGTTCGCATACGCCTTCGAGCCGCGGCGCAAGGAGCGGTACTGAGTCAGGCGGTTAGCTGGTTCAGAGGCGCAGAAGCAGCGACCAACAGCTCGAAGATCGATGTGATAACGTCATCAATATACTTGGATAATTAGGCCTTCCTCCCATGCGCTTGGCTGCCTGTTCCTCCAGGTTCTCCCAGGACACAATGCTTCTTCTTGCGTGTAGGTCTACTCCCCGCAAATCAGACACAATCGTACGGGAAATGAGCGAAAATCCGTAGCTGGAATGTTCCGAAGCCCCAACGAACAGCATGCCTAGGTCATACAGCATACACTGCTCCCAGTGGGAGGCAGCTTTGTAAATTGAAATGCCTTGCACTGCAGAAGTCTTGATCCGGGCGACGTGCAAAACTATATCACCCGATGCCACAATAGGGCACTAACTCATCCTAGAAAAGCAAGTGTCGATAGCTCGACCAAACGTGCGCCACCTTAGCGTCAGTACAGCAGCGTCATGCAAGCTCTTAGGACCTGATTCAACCCCCTTTAATTGCGGTTTCCGGCACCAAAAAATGCCAGTCGCTGAGCGCGCAGCCTGGAGCTTCTCCTATCTCACACCAGCTAGTAGATTCTGCTCCTCGACGGTTGAGGCCATCTCTTGTCGCGAATTTTCGCAACTCGTTTGCTGTCTGACAGGTACTGAGAAAACCGCTCGCGCTGAGGGTCCACAACTTGGGACATATAACCCACAGCGGTTGCCTTAGAGGGTCGCCCTCCTCGAACACTTGCCTTAGCTTGCAGAAAGCTGGAAAAAGCAGTTAGCAACGAGTAAAAGCTCTGACTAGAGCACCAGGAATAGAGCACCAAGAATAGACAGCGACTTAGTAATCATAATATATTAGCAATAAAGTCCACATTCATGTTACCCCCCGAGCAAAGAATTCTTTGAAGCACTTCATCGCTGCTGCCTTCTGTCCCGCCGTCTCTTGCAGGATGTCAAGCCCTCTCGCCGCCCGTTGCGTCTTTCCAAGAAAAATATGTGTAATGTGATATTCACTTGTGCTTTGTATGGGGCATTATTTGAGAATGATCATGAATTCCCAAAATAATTGGAATTTGTTTGGACTCTCATGTATTTGCCTTGATTGGCTAAATACGCGATACACTTGAGATTTGATTGGATAGAATGCACGTCGGATGTGGGCCCCAAATGTAAAGTTGGGAGTATGCTTACTTAACCTATATTAATGACGCCAGTGTGCTGGGCATGACGCACGGTTAATTAATCAGCCGCTACCAATTGGCCGGTGCTGTGTACAACATCTAAAATGATTGATAAAGGTTTAATTGAAATGTGTGGTCCTTTTGGTTTAATAACCGTTTTTTCTTTCTTAAGTCAAAAAATAATTTTATTACAACATACTCTTACAAACTCACTTCATTGACAAGTGTACGTGTATGTATGATGAGCTTGTATGCCTCAAATACAGATCAAATACATATGTCAGCGTCATGGGTATTAACACATCTATCTCCACCCAAGTACAGTGTTTCGCTTTCAGAAATGTACGACCAGACTTGTACGACCAGACATGTACGGCCACTGAGAACTGCCGGCTAGAAATAGTGAGGTAAGTAATAGGTGGGCGGCAGTACCCCACCCCAAGCGATGAAGAGCCATGCGCTCTCGTCATCCAAGAGCAAGACCTGGTTGCTAACGTCCATCGAGTCATGTGAAGGCAAACGTCCCTTGAAAAAGGCAATGCTTGGGTGGCCAATTAGTCATAGACGCGTGGATTGCGGCTACGCTATGAGCCCAAGCAGTAAGCTACAGGCACTCTCTCTGTTCTCCATGAACGTGGCGATGATTCCGATGTAGTGCGTCGAGACGTCCGCTGAACTGTTCAGCATTATACCAAACAAGGCGGGCAGCGATTCTTTGATTTTGATTCGACCAAAGAGACCAGGTGGCAATGTACAGCATGATGATGTTGCTGCAAACAGGGTCGAGCTGGGAAATTGCCCGAGTCAAGGGGTTGTCCATCTCCGATAGGGGCATGTCTCGCATGATGAGTTGCTCAATTCAACGAAAAGCAGAGAGCTTTCGAGGCGATAAGAACTTTCCTGTCGAAACCCAGCAAGTTGCTTTATCTTTCTTGGCTTGGACAATTCTCCATGCAATCGTGCCCATCACAACTGATGATGTGCTTCCTCAGGTTGGACTACTCGGTTACCCACGCCTCCCTGGGCATAGAAGGGCACATGCGGCACTGATATACCGTCCCTTTCTCGGCGGTACCGACGCCGACAGGAAACCAGCACATCCACTGGAATGCTGCTAGTAGAGAACCAGTTATTGCTTAGGGACGTGACCGACGGCGATAAGGTAGTTTCTGCGACGAATTGAAACGAACCGGAAGTTGAGAAAGGCAGACTGAAAAGCGGAAGGCTGATGGGGCGCTCGAGCGCCCGAGTAGACTCATGGGACCACTTGGCTGCGCACCAACCATAGAGTCTTGAACGGTTAGGCATCGGGGCCAGCGACCTTTTCAACAAATTTGATGAAACTGGCTAGGCGTAGGGAACAGAAGTCCGCCAATACAGTATCAAATTGTATTGGCCAGCAGTCATGTCACTAATACAAACGGCAATTTTTGCCACAGCAATAGTAAATATTGCCACAATTTATATTTATTTTATCTATACTCGTCTACTTGTTCTTCCACTTCCGCTTGTCCCTGTAGGCAGTCCTGTTGGTATGAATGTTCGCCGATCGACGGGCCATACAGTGCCCAGCCCCTCCCGCTCAAAATCACCGATGATTTCTTGTGGCAAGTCGGTTGCCGGTTGCTACGTTGGTCACGGGAAACCAACCCAGTCAACGAAGTAGTACGCTTCACCAGCCACGTTGGGTTTCTTCGCTTAGATATACTCGACCGTGAAGAGATTGGGCCCCTCAAAGTCGAACCCGTTACTACCGGATGAGGAGTGCGGACGATCCTCGCTGTTGCCTTCAAATGTTCCGCCATAACTGGATACTCCGCCACAAGGGCATCAAACATCATGCGGACCTCTGCAATATCAGTGTCGTTGCGCTGCAACCGCTTACAGATGCTCTCGAGCTTCTTCAGATGCTCGAACTGTGAAAGTAGCTTCCTGTAGTCGAAATCAGTGGCTCAACAGCTTTTACCTTCTTGACTTAGACCGAATATGTATGTAGCGCAGCACCATCGTAAACTTTGACGTTGCGCTTGACAGGCAACAGTTCGGTGTGTTTCTTGAGCTCCGCAAAGTTGTTATCTCGACGTAGCGCCACCATGAGAATACTCACCTCATTTAAAAGCGTATCATACGGCGCCGAGAAGTTGTTGACAGCCATGCTGAACAAGTGGCTTGCACAGCCGACCAACGGGATGCATATCTTGTTCGAAATACACTGGTTTGTACTGCAGTTGTCGCCCACCAGAAACCCCACCACGTCCTTGGTCTTGTTGCACACGTTAAGAACAGTCTCAAACAGCTGAACATGAGCATCGGCCGTCTGGTTGCCATCGGTGAGGGGGTATAGGCCCAGTAGGGGAACGCCCAACTCGCCATCTGCCTCATGATCAGCGTAGACAGCGATTTAATGCACACCAGAATGGGAGGAGAGGGCAGCCGTCGAACAGCAGGCCTAAGACCGCTCCGAGCTCCCTCTCCATCTTGAAAACCGACCGCGATGGCAATGCCTTCCATACACTTCTTGACGGCCTTGACTGTCACATGCCGCAACTTGCTCATGGCTCGCGTGAGTTCAGCTTCAACCTCGTGGATAGGCATGTTCCGCTCAATTATACACCGGATCCACTGGAATATATGGTTTGCTTCCTCGCACACGAAGCCAAACGACTACGGGGAGCGACCGACGCTGGCGACAGCTACCGCGTACTGTAGTCCGCATGCTGACCAGCCAGATAGGTAATCAGGTTGGAGTATCGGGAGCCCGGAACTTGTCTTCGATCGAGGCAGCACAGGTTGCAGCGAAATAGGCCTTGGTCTAGCGGGACGAAGGAAAAAAAGGAGTCTTCTTGTTGGCGTTCATTGTAGCTCACGGAAGATGAAGTGGTGAGCTCTTAAAGGCTTGTGGGCCTTGCCGAATCACCCATGGATCGATGCCCTGACAGCCAACGGATCGTTGATGACGTGACAGCGGTGTGGAGTACTTCACTGCTGATATCATCGGCTCTAGCAAATTATACCATCGTGTGGTAGAGCTCAAAGGAGAGCACACGTAAGCTACTGCTGTCTTACTTTTCTGGCCTACTTTTGCTGTACATATTGCCAATAATGGCTCAATAGACTATTGTATTGGAGTCGGCTAGATCAAATAATACATATTTTTATTGTAAATCCCAATTTGTTACTGTATTGCCATATTAATTCCGACCTCTGGTAGGGAACAGTAAGATTTGCAATGCTGATGGGAGCGCCAAAATGCATTGCAATCTTGCAATATGGCATTGCGAGTAGTATAGATCAGTGCCTATACTTACAATACATTTTTGGCCATTGCTGGTGAAAATGGCGGGAATAGTTCGACGTACGGTGGAAAGCACGGCGAGCAGCACGGCGGGCGTATCGATGAGCAGCAAGGTGGGCAGTACCGGGAGTAGCACGGTGTATAACGGCGATCAGCACGGCGCCTCCGGCTAGGATCGGCGTGGATAGCCCAAGCACGTCCACCAGCCGCTTCATGTCCGAGCGTAATGAATCCAAATGTTAGACGACAGTCCCCACAGCAATATGCTTACCATATTGAAAGTTGCGACCTCGCGTAAGATTCGCGTTAAGCCACTTGGTCCGCGAGCATGAGTGCAATGGCTCCGGCGGAACAGATTCCGGACTTAACTCTGTCAAGTAATAGATTGTGTAAAATTGAGCAAGCTCGAATTTATGCGATTTTGTAGTAAGCATATCCGTATTGCAGTTAACTCTTGCGCTGGCTACAGCTGTCCATCTGTAATGAATCAAGATTAAATGCGGCCCACAACTGATTGCGACCGAATTTTAAACGGATTCTACCAAATAATATCCCTTCTTGACTTCTAGAACGTTCTTTTCTCATTATACCGTTCCAATTATAATACCGTTCCGAGTATTAACCCATAGCAATACCGGTAATCACATCTACCTCACTTTCCAAATTGTCCTGAACAAGCCACCTCGAAGACTAACCTGGAGAAACGCGAAGTGATTGAATAGGGGCCAGGCGGCGGCGTGCCTACTCGTGCACTGCGGCACTTTTAAGGGAGAGTTGGGGTGGAAGGGTTCAGCGATGATTACCGCGACAGGCACATGCGAAGCACGACGTCTACGGAAATCTTTTCCAAACTAAGTGGGTTAGTCAAGAGGAGGGTATGGAAGAAGGGCTGGGAGATATTGCCAAAGACATCGAGGACATTTTAGGTGAGATCTTTAATGAACTAGTTGCTGATTAAGCTAACGAAATAATAAAGCTTTTCGGGCGGTAGGTATCAACTTAGTTTAAACGTTTTAATGTAAAACGAATTATTGGTGGTTTCAGTTCCCGTCTGTGTGATCTCTGCGCGGCTAGAACCCGACCTCTGTTGATTGGCCGACAGCCTGCTACCCACTCCATCAATGCCGTTGTTTATTTTTATTTGAATTTAAGCTTTTCGTATAAAACCTTGCCGAATAGTGTATCTTCGTAGAAATTTGAGGAGCACTATTATTATATAATACCGTATACTATTGGGCAGAATCCGTTAGTTCCAACATTGGCAAAGGATTGTTCATGCGTTTTTTTTCTACTGGTTTATATGTAATTGCTAAATATAAATAGCGGAGAACACCGGCATCTTAAACCTATCAAGCTTTATTCCTATATCTTTCGCTTAAATCGTTCGTTACATATGACCAACATAAAAAAAATTATCATGCTTCAGCGGCCCATAACTGATCATTTCCCTAAGTTGACACCACGTGACGGAATACAGACAGGATACACTTCACAGATGACACTGTTACGCCATCAGCTGCGTAACATGGGACTGAACATGCAATCAGTGACCGTGAAATGACGTACCTGCTGTTAGTGGGGGTGACGTGACAAGGAAGCCACGTACACTGCTACAAGCGGAATATACCCTCCGGTCACGTGACGAGCGGACTCGCATGGTCGAACAAGCTAACGGTCGACGCAATGCCGTGGCGATTATAGTAATGAATGCGGTCGGAAACAAGCGGCAGTCGCGACAAGGGCGAGGTAACAAGAGAGCAAGCCGTGACAAGAAGGAGAGAGATGTTTTCGCTTCCAAAACCTGAAATCACTAGCTGGGCCCGCTTTTCAAGATAAAATTCAATAATGTACAGGGATATATCAAAATAAATTGGAGAAAACGTTTCCCCAGAACAATATCAAAGCCAAAAAGTGGCATTGAGTCTGTCGCCTCCGTGGTGGAGCTGACCGTTGCGCTGCTCTCTTAGGTCGAGGAAGCGCGCAAGCTCATCCTGTCCAGGTCATATTCGCTAAATTTCATCGGGGTGCACTCGTCTACCATGAGATCAATCTTATTGTGCACCTGGGAGACCAGATCCCGGCGCTCGACATGGCCGCCAAAGCTGGGTACCATAGCGTTTTCCCCGAGGAGGAGTTTGTGAAACAACATGATCGCTAGTGGCGGTACGCAATGGAACCTCCAAGACAGTTTTATCCGTGTAGCAACGATGCACGTAGAAGCTAGTCCACGGATGGGATGGCAATGATCGGCTTGGTCTCCTGGAAGTAGCTTCAATCAAATTCATTATGGATTAGAAAGTGACAACAGGTATGGATAACCCGGCTCGATTGTTCAAAGAACATATTCCCATGCTGGACCTGTACGTGCGTGAAGAGGAAACGTACATCGTACAAAAGGATGCCTCGGATTATCACACCAACGTAAATTACAAGAGCTTGATGTCGGACTTGCCTGACATGGGCAAGTACGACGAGCCTGAAAAACTATTTTTGCTTTCAGCTCATATATAGGATGAGTGCTCGCGGTTACTATTGGTTTATCCATCCTGACATAAGAATGAGTCAAATGGAAACACAATCCGATTTGATGCCAGAACTGCTCGGACATAGCCTGCGCTCCGAGTTGTGCAGTCTTAAGGGTCAGAGCTGGGGCCATCACAAGTAGATCCTCCAAAACGACGAGTGCAAGCATTCTAGACCACCGCGAGTCAATAATTAAGGAAGGGCTTGGTATGAACAAATACATAATCCTAAGGTAATCACGTTATGACCCTACGGCATAAATAATGCGGCGCAATGGAAGAGAGAAGGCCTCCAGATCCTGTGACTCTTCGCAGCCATTGAACTAAAATAAATGCAACCTACCAGCCACCGGCCGTATACATTTGACCAAGATACCGGCTGGTCGGCGAGATACAAGCTACCGTCATCGAAAGAGCATTTACAAGAAGCGCATCCAGCCATTTCATCGATTTCAACCAAGCTAGGACACGGCGATCCTATTTAGTTCCCCTCCTCGAGACTCTCAGCATCCGTCTCCGCAACACGCGTTGCGGCTGTCGCAATCGCAAGTTGCATCCTCGATCAGAGAACCAAAGGCAGACCGAAGACGAGCCAACGCCAATTTGGTATCCTCCTGGGTATGGAGCTGGGATGGGTGTGAGGCCATACAACTCTCTGATATGGCTGGTTCATTTTGGAACCGTTGCATCAGATTCTCCTGTCCCCCTCGTCTCCATTCTCACCCTGTGTATACACGTCAGGACCTTGTCGGATTCCGCGGAACGGTTCCGACGGCGGGACCGTATTAGGATTCATATGGGACACTGTAGTCTGAGCTTCAGGCGACTCGTAAACAGCAGCAATGTACGCCGGCCTCTCTGCATAGGCGGGTGTGAAAGCTGTTGTTGTTGCTGCATCAGTAATCTCTGCGTCTATCCCATCATCGACATCATCTGAGACATCATCGTGCGATCCGATTGGGGCTTCGACTGGGTTTCCTCCACGAAGTTAGCATCGTCCTCCAGATATTCTTGTACAACAGGACCGCTACTGCTTGAGGGATCGAGTTCACCATGAGCGTGTTCAACGCAGCCTTCCATTCTCTGTTTCTCAATCCCGACAAGAAGTATTGATGCCGCATTCGTTGGTCGTAACATTGGGCAGCATCGCACGGACCAGAAATCATGTATCCCCATACCTCAGCCGACATATTACGGGGTCGTTGCGTAGTCTTCAGGAGTTCGATCATTAACCCCGCAGTTCAAGCGAAAGGTGTTGTTCTGTCAAAGTCGGAATCAGACGTTCGGTTGACTGTCACCGCTCTCGTACAGCACTTATTCCTAGTAGAAATCACGGGTTTTTCTCTTCGGATTAAGACAAAGAAGATGGTTGTTGCTAGCTCCAAATATCATTCAGTTGCGTCTAAAGAACGCCTTCTCACGATGAACACCAACTACGACCGCGGCAGTCTAAGCGTCGTGATCGAATCTACAGTACAGAGTGTGAAGCCCGCAATTCACCTTGCGCGTTCGAAGGACGGGGTCAGAAATGCCGGTGAGGCTTTCGCCGCTGTAAGTTCCACAGTCAGTGATGCGATCGATACAGCTATTGGAACATCATAATTTCCTCCAGAGCCAGTATCGGATTCAGACGCACCTTCACCCAGTTTCGCGGAGGCGCTACTTAACAAGATCCATGCTACATACAGTAACCTGGTCTGCGTTGTCCACTATTTGTGCCACGCAAACGGAGTTAATAAAGATCCTGACAGCTCCATACTGGAACCTGCGCACAAATACTCTGGAAAGACCGCGGGCATTCCACCTTTGTAGACAACTCGAGGCACATATATCATCTATATAGATATCTTGAGGGGGGACAATGTTAAATACAAGTCAGATATTGAGATAATACCTTTAGTTATTCATTTAAAATGAACTGAGTCGTCAGTCCTGGAACCGTATGTGGAGGTCTACCAGTGGTTACCGCGCTGGAGAAACTGTTTCAAGGATCCATTAAGATTCTCTCAGGGATTGTTTGTAGAGGCGAATCTGCATGGAGTATGGTACGATTGCCAGAGGCAGTACCGCCCTTGCAGCCATTGCTAGTCTGCAAAGCAGCGATATGTTGTTTTGTCCGCATTTCTGCAACTCTCGATCTTTTATCGTTTAAATTCTTCCAGGCTGTTGGAGTGGTGCATGTCAACAATCGACGTCATGATCATCAGCCTATCCTTAATCGGAAGGTGTTGAATGAGCTTCAGAACGTTATATGGGCCATGGAAATAGCACATTAGCATCTTGGACCCTGAAACGATGGAATCAACTTGAAAGAGATGTACTGCGTATCTTCCGCCCCCGTCAACGTTTAGCGTAGCCCCACGCACATACCAATTGCCACGAAGCTACGAAAAGACTCCCGATTCTCATGCGCTTCCCGTCGACTAACGACAAAGAATGCTCCAACTTGATACGCTCTAGACTTGTGGGTAAATCTAAAAGTTATAACCCGATATCCTATGTCACTAACTTTGAAGGTGGTATTGGCATGAAATTGGCAGTACGCGTCAGCCGTTGAGAAGGGCAAACATGAATCGATCATGACTAAGGCCGAAATTCCAATGATGAAAGGGTCCTTATATGAGCCATTCCCGGTGTATCCATAACCCTCTCTATCCAGCTTTGCCCCAAACAAAAATGCTGTGGCAATCCCTCGATAGCACCGAAGCCGCATAAGCAGTTGGATAGAGCTTCTAGAATTTTTAGTTCCTTGCTCATGGCGAGTACGTTTGCGCGCGTTGCGTATCTGCTCAAAGCTTGCCAAGAAACGATTTGAACCAGCCGCTGATGTTCTGTGCTGATTTTTCAAATTTACCATCATGAGGCGCGGCAAAATTCCTATCTCGTCTTGCCATGCTAAAATACCTTGATGACCGATGTAATACGCGCGGCATGAGCTGTACCGCAAGGGATAACACCTCGTACATGTCCATGTTTATTCGCCCATACCGGCCACGTATCCTGGGCTGAACAAGTAAAGACTTTCCAGATAGTCAGACAGGCTCCAAGCTCAATACACGTCTTGCTTGTACATTTGAGACGGTGCTCTGTCATTGTATGTTGCCCACCACATACAAGGCAGGTTTCAAAATCACGCTTAAGAAAGACCGCAGAGCAACACATTGAATCGACTCCAAAAGTCCTCGTAGTCAACCACTGAGTCTTGTACCGAAAGCTGACGACATGGCTCCATTGCTTGGTCGTACCTTTCTCGTTTTCTTTTCGGCGGATGGCTTTAGCTTGTATGAGGTTGGTTTTACTGCTTCTCCGCTGGAGCGGTTGTAGACCAATACATAGCCATCCCCTATTAATGGGTAACTACCAATAAAGAAAATGAAGCCAGGCGCCATATGACAGCGCCTTGTTGTCTTGCGACGACCTCAACGCTGAACATGGATAGAGAGCTTATAGTGCCTTGCTGTAGTGCGGTTAGATTGTTTGAAGTAATCTCTCACTAAGCATCATTCAGCCGGCGTGTTAGTAATTGTTGCCCTCGTTCTACACGAAATGTATGGTACGACACCACCTAATATGTAACTACCCAGCTTTGTATGGTTTGACCCCAAAACCTGTAAGTTTTCGCACCCTCGTCGGACTCCTACGGCCGTGGAAAGTGTGATAGAGTGTCAGTGATAAGATCGCAGACCCCAGATCCTTCCCAGCATCCACAGGAGAAAGCGCCTGCAGATAGCGGACTCCAAACCATTGAAGTAATTATCGTCCTTGTCTGTTGACGATCGCGCGGGTGCACCACCGCGTCGCAGGTGATACATGAGATTGGCGAATCCATGAGCGTGCAGCGGGTACGACTGCAGCTATTGCATACGAACTGCCAAGACGCTTCTTTTTGGAACAGGATGGCACATTTGTCTCGGGTTGAAAGCAGCATGACCTTTTGGAGGCGTTGGAGGCTGGCTTCAAACTGGGAATATGAGTGCAAAATGCAAAGTGAGCACAACTCCCTGACTCCCTGGAAACGGTTGGGATGTCAATGAATCGGTTAGTGCCAACGGCTACTCCACTTTTGTCCACCCGTATGGCATTGATCCAGATTTAAATTGCAAAAATAGGCAAAGCATTTTGCGGAATGCCAATTCATAACCGCGTAAAAAGCGAGCCAGTTTTGCTATAATTATTCTACGGGGCCCTGCTTGATGGCTCTCTGGTGAAATGTATACTTGCTTAGTGCGTTGGAATCCTGGCAGCTGGTCATAATCGCCCTTCTCACCAAAGTGATCGGAGCAAGTAACTCGCCGGTTGGCAATATTGCGCGTAGCTTGACTAGGTGTGCCTAACTCGTATAGGTGTTTGTGCCTGATTATATGTCCCAGATACTCGGCTTCCTCAAAAATACTAAGGTCGAGATCTGCAAGGCTCTCGATGGCATTGATATTTATCGGGAGCCTTCCCCTATCATGGATGGTGGCATTGAGCAGCTAGAGTCGGGGCATACATAATATCATCCACAAGAAGCAAACAATAAACAAGATCATAATGTAGAGCAAGGGACTTTAAGTTAATGATTAACGTGATGCCTCGTCAACAGTCTGTGCTGACCAAGCCTCGCTAGTGTTGCGCAGAAAGAGCAGCAGTTCCAGCACGACCGGCTGCAAGCTGTGGCGTTCTTGCCCGTAGGCCGTCCGGGCGACAATAAAACCCTCCCAACATGTTTGAGGTGGGTGGGATGTTGTTAATCAGCTCATTCCTTGGCCCCACCACTGCTGAGCGGCGCCTTTTCTTCTCCGCCCTTGTCATGTGGTGGCTTCCTCGGACGCTTACACATCCTGACTCGAAGTTTGGGACTGTGATGATATCCGCAAGGTCCTACATCACACAAAAAACTGTCAATTAAACCTGATGATAAATACGTGTTATGAGGTAACAGCTCGCCAAGAAACCAGGGGTATTGCGGCTTTACTGTAATTAGATTGTAAACCACGCATGCACATCCAGCAAAGAGGCGCTCGTATCTTAAAAGGCCTTAGAGACAGACTCGACCTTTTTCAGGTCCTTGAGCAACGAAGGCAGGGATTGTTGCACGCCTGAGTTGGTAGGACGTCTCTACAAGCGCATCGTCCGTTGAATCGAGATGTCCGAGCAACTACGACAATCCACTGCCCATGTTCTAGCGACGAACCCGGCTGATAGTCGGCGAGCTCGTCACATTGAGCTATGTGCGGAAGCAAGTTCCAAGGGTGCGATCGATTTGCACAAGGTGAATGTAAACGTGAACCCAGCAGATACGTTCACGATGCCTTGGATAAGCAAAGACTGAAGACTTTGCTGCGACCGTAGGCGTTTGGGATGCCAACTAATGAACCAACCCTGCTGGAAGTGCACGAGGAGTGCGAAGCGTGTGCTTCGAGGGAGGCGTGTCGAATGCATATTGAGATCATCTGCAGAGCGGTTGAACAAGTTGAGACCCGCACCAGCGTGCGACCAAGAAGGTTGGCGAAGCTGGGAGCTGCGGGTCGCTGCATGTAAATGGACAGGAGCCAGGGAATGGTTGCAGAGAGAGAACGAAGTCTAATATTCGCTTTTCGTTTCTTCGTCTGGTGTGCACGTCGGCCTTTGGGCCCGGTCAAAACTACAATAACGCGCCATAGCGATAGTCGAAATTCATCGGGTTGTTGTCGGATTACCGGACGGAATATGGTCCACAACCTACACATACAGCCACACTAAAACAAAAGTTACAGCAACCTAACCACATACAACTACCAAGATTCAAAATCAAGTACCTGAGCTTAGCAGACTGCGTCAGGGCGTGAAAGCACACCATCAGGGCTTGAACAAACGCCAGATTGTCATGTCAAATTGAACTGCCTTATTGATCCGATGGCTGGCACATCCCACAAGAGGGCGTTCATGCGCGTGGCAAGCAGCTGGTTGACGGACCAATTATCACTCACAATATACAGGAATGCTAAACGAAGTCTCGGGATAGCATAACTCAAAATGTCCGCGTGTGAGAGGTCGTCGTCCAGCTCGTTCAACAGGGGCGCCACACAGCGGAGGGGGTATTCGTGATGCCGTTGACTTCGTAGCAGGCAAGGAAAAAGCCCAGCGACAAAATGCTCTGAGGCGTGGCTCCATCTGCCCGGTATGAGCCCAATTCGGTCCAGTATTCCAACAGGGATGGAACACTCGACAATTCGAGTGAGTCTTTTCATTGCCTGTATAAGTGTCATGACGCAAATTGGGTCCAAATTTAAGTAGCAAAAAATTCCAAAATCAGTGTGATCAAGAAAATGCATCCCATATTCAAACGAATTCAAATGGGGCTTACCACCTTAAGGCATGGCTCCCGCACAAGTGCAGCAGTAGTTTGCGCTTGACGATCCGGTCGATCCAGCCATGCATGTTCTGAGCCGACTGGCGAATGTAGTTGAGCATAGAACCGGTCTCAGCTGTAGATGCATTTTACATTACAGCTTCGTAGAATGGGTGTTTGTGACGCATATGCTGCATAAAATTCGGGCTTGGGTGCTCCGCATGCTGCATTAGGTTCAAGAGCCATTTCGACGGGTCGGCTTCTGATTCGTGTCGCAACGATAGCGAAAGTATTCCAGGATGGGTTTGTTGTTTTTGTCACGACACGGGTGGAAGTAAACCCAGGAACCTGGGCGGGCGTGAAAATGGGGGTGGCGGGGTAAAGGTTTAGAACCATATCAGCTTGGAATTGAAGAGGACCTGTTGCGGCCTGTTTAATCCAGTTCACTTTTGTCGATAGCTGGCTCACTGAACTGTTGGTGGGGGTATCGGAATTGGTCTGACTGGCTGTGAGACTACTTTGTGCACGGAACCAGAAATATAAATCTATTTATGAATGTCGTCTGTATATCGAGGGTATCGAGTCTTGCCCGGATGTGGTGAGCGGGGTCGACTCCGGTGGGGAGCGCGAGGTCGGATCCAGCGACGAGAGCGACGACAGCGGCGATGAGGACTTCTCACCTCAGTCTAACGAGGACAGTGGTGAAGAGGCGTTGACCGCGGACAGTGGGAAGAGTGCCGAGGAATTGGAGGAGGACTTAAGCAACGTTTTGTTTGACATTGATCTCAACGCCCAAGTGACTGAGATTATCCGATACAACCCGTGCGAGAACGGCTGCGTGTCTGATAAGGCAAAGTAACTGGTTTTCTTTGGTGTGTTCGTACGAAACGATAACGAAAAAGGAGAGAAGTACAAGTTTGTACATACCCCTGGGTCGTGCTCATTGAAGTGCCGGTCGATCGTAGGCGTGGGGGCCGTGACCGGAAGAGATTTATTTTATCTCGCGTTTGTTAGCAAAGTGTGCCGTACTACTTTCGCTCGTTGCTACGAAGTCGTGCCGATGACGCTTCAGCGGTACAAGAAAAGAATTCACGACGGCAACATGGTGGTCAAGGATCACGCAAACAAGCTCAACAAGAACGCGCCGCGAGTCGACGTCGTTTGGAAATTTAAGTGATTCATAAGTTTCGCGGAGGAGGTTGCGGAGTAGTCCCAGTGCGAGTACGGATGCAGAAGAAGATTGACGGATCTATTCAGAAATACTACAGCAGAGATAAGTGCACACTGCCGCCAGCGCATTTTACGTGGGACGCAATCTGGGATGAGATGTACAAGTTTGTGGAGTCTGACCTCACTGCGCGTGAGTCGACGAGGGCTGCCATGCGGAAGCTGTTTACGCTACACTGTATTACGATACCGATTCGGTCCTCTTGCAGCAACGCGTACGACGCTTGTGCTATTTACCGCTTCAGAATGCGGGGCGGCGTCACGACTGACAAAACTGAGGCACTCGGGCGCTGGTTCAGTGCAGCCTAAACAATTCCAAGCTCGAGCTCCCAGCGCGAACGCGACAACTTACGCTCGCTCAGTAGCGCACGGGTGCATTTGAGGAAAAGGCGATTGACAACTTTGACAGTTCCATCTGCTCACTGGCAGTAGGCTGTCGTGATGGGATGATTGGCGCCCATATCAAATTCTCGATGACTTGATTTTTAAAATGGGTACCCCGATCAGATACCCATTGCTTGACAATACCATATCGCTGGAACCATAACAGCAAGGCAAGCGCGCTCGTTTTTGCATCGGGCGTCTTTGACGGGTAGAGTTCACATATCCACTAAAGCCATCGTTGATCACCAACACATATTTGTTGTGCGAGTCGTCGTCCTCCGGGAGTGAGAGATAGTCAAAATGTAGCACCTCGTTTGGTTGATGGCATGAAGTGCAGCCCCGTACGGCCTCAGCTCTCGTCCATCGCGACTCGCCACGCATGGATACACGACCGGCCGAAGCTAGCGATATCTTGAGCCTATGTAGGCCACCAGCACCAAGATGCAATGACGGCGGCTGTCGTCATTGCATCTTTCTCCACGATGGCCACTGCGACCCGCATGGCGATTACACAAATCCGTCGAGTGGTAATTTTCTGGGATCCCGACGAGGTTCTCTCCTACGATGAAGCACGCTCATTCATCGTTCCACACGACACCGTCAGGTTTATCGATCTCCTGACATTGGGCCGAGCAAATTCCCTCCAAGGTAGGCCACTCGAAAGCCTCGTCTTTGAGAGGTGAGAGAGGCGGGACGACAACGCTTAGCTCCAAACTAGGAATAGCTTCTACTAGTGTAGCGTGAGCGTTCCCATAACGACTAAGCATATCGGCCCATATGTTGTCGTCTCCCCGGATATGCTCGATCACATAACGATTTGTCTTGACCATTGCCCATCGCTGCAACTTGTCGACTTGGTATCTCTGCATTTCGCTACCCGTTACAAACGGGTTGAACGTGTAAATCAGGTTACTGTGATCGGTGAACAGATGGAAACATCCCGGTCGTAGTAGCAGATATCTCAGTCGCTTAGCAGACTCCACAATCGCGTAGGCCTCCTTCCCGATAGTTGGCCGTCCGAGCTGGGCGCCGGTAAATTTCTCACTTAGAAATGCCAGAGGGCGATGATCCTGTTGATCGATTGGTTTGCCGAGGTCAGTTTCGACAACTTGACTGCAGATAGCGCCCCGTGGGTCTTGTGATGCGTAATATATAAACAGACCGCACGATTCGGGTCCGGGTGTGCGAGGGGCACCATTTTTAGGAGCGTCTGGTGAATCTTGGTCAAAGCACTCACATGGTTGCGTTGCAAGCCTAGGTCGGTCAGAGGCACTCGACTGAGCTGCTTGGTCTTCCGACCACCTGCTCGCTTGGCTCCTTCGTCGATGACTGCTAGTAATGGTGCTGCCAAAGTTTACTGCAGGATATTCTGTCTCATTCAGTTAACAGCAGCACCTCCAACAAGTTACCGGGTCTGCCGCGTAGCAGAGGATGTCGTCCATGATACAGTAGCGGTTGAAACCCCTCCTCCACCACGTGCTGGCAAAATGCCACTGCATCTGTGCCTCCTATAAGCACGCGAGTAGGGGGGTAAGAATGCCTGGTTGGGTCATTATCGAAAACAACTCCTGCGAATCGGGATGAAGCGGCAGCTGCCAATATCCTCGGAAGCCAGTCGAGAGTAAAGCAGCAAAACAAAATCGACCGAACTGAGCGCTGACTCTAGTACTGGCATTGGCCATTTGTATCGGCTCCGTGCGCTCATTGACGGTTCTGGTGTCCACGATCATACGATACGTCCCCGGATTACGTTTAGCGACAACTCTAGGAGGCGATGCCCAACGACTTGAAGGGTTGATGTAGGCAAGTCCGCTATCACGCAACTCCTGCACATGTTGGTTCAGATATTCCATACGAGCATGTGGGTAACGGCGCGCCTTGATCCGAACCGGGGTTGCTCCGTCTCGCACGTAAACTTGCAATGGCTCCACTCGCACCGGGGGATCGTTTCCGAAGGCGACGCGTAACACATCACGGTATTCTAGCAGCAGAGATTCCAGACGAGCGACTTGATCCGATGGGAGACCGGCCACGGTAGCTTCAGCGACTCGTTCTGCAGAATTTCCTCCACCAGCTCTGCTCGCATTGGCTGGTGCCGCTTCTGGGGTCGCTGCTTGCTAATTAGCATCTGTGTCCTGTATCGCGCGGATGCCGCTGATGTTGTCCTGGGTCGCCATGGAGAGGTCGTCTAGGCCCCATTATTGCTGCGTGTCACACGCACGTTCCATAAAGGCATCTATCGAGCATCCCAGCCGCTCCATTATTGGTCGAGAAAGCACCAGGGACATTTTCTCTTCTTCTTGCTCAAAAATCCACGATGGTGTCCGGCACAAAAGGAGTGGCCCTGCAGTCTTTCGGATCTGGATAACGTCCAGACGCACCAACTGTGTCACTTAAAAAAGGCTACCATCGCATGTAGACAGCTTTTTTTTTCTTTTGGGGTGTTGACGCTTCGATGCAGACAGTGATGCCTTCTTCCTGGAGTCGTTTGACGAGTCCACGACTCACCACGTTGACATTAGCACCCGAGTTAAGCAGCACATGTTCCCGATCGATTGCGTTTTCGACGCGAGCGACACAGACACTCCCTGCTTCGAGGGATACTACGGCAAGCTGAAGAGCTTTAACTGGATAACCGGGAGCAGACGGAGGAGTCGAACGCTGTCCGGTTGGTCTTCCAGCTCTCTTCTCACACGACTCGCGAAGACTGCTCGCAAGCTGCTCCTGGTGAGGTGGAATCTCTAAAAGAGATTTTTTTGCACCAGGAGCAGCTTGCGAGCAGTCTTTAACACGGTGGGCTTCACTGCCGCACTTTAGACAGGAGCGCTTGCGTCCCGTAGCCTGTCCGCCTCGTTCTTAAATCTGCTTGTACGCATGCAAGTTCGTCTCCGACTTCTTGCCACTGTGTCGCTGGTCCCCATTGGGCTGTGAATGTTTGTCCGCTGGGGGCTCCACCGCAGATATTCCTTGCATCTCGTCCGCAGCCAGGCGATGAAAGCTGTGACGCTTTTGAGCAGCGGCTTGCTCGACGCACGCGACATCTCCCGTTCTTCATCGTCCGCTTGAATGGCTCGGGGCTAAGACGTCGATCAGGTAGTTAACAACCTTTTTAGGTTCGCCCTCCACCATCCACTCCATGTTATCATGTTCGAGAATTTGGTACGTTTCGTGGGCCAGTTTCAAACTGGGGGTCTGCGTCTGCCAGGCGACATCCATGCGGAGCCTGTTCATCACCAACGTTTTAACCTCGTCGAAGCTCAGCTCCCGCGTGATTTGCCCTTCCCAGAAGTAATCAATCCAATCAACCGCTGTAATGTGGTCGAGTAATTTGCAGATATCAAACATGGCAATCAGGCGGCGGCGCTCGCCCTCCACACAAGCACCAATCGGTATCCGGAATGGCCCGAAAAAGCCGTTTCGATGGCCGTGAGTTGTCGGCAGTAAGCTCGTACTTCTTCCCGAATTGCTTCTCCTGCGACGTTGTCTCGAAAGGTAGGCGGTGTCGGGATGTAGGCATGGTCTGAACGCGCTTGCTCCGCGGAGGCTCCGATAGCTTGTTCTTGTCGTCATTCGTCGCCTTGTCACTCACGTCCTCCCTTTCCACATGTTCGTCCCCACCGTACTCCCGGCGACCCATAGCGAATGGCCCGCCAGCGTCGTCGCTGCTGGACCCAGAGCGACGACGGCGATCTCCTTGGCCAGACGACGAGTCAGTCGTGCTCGATGCCACCATTGGTGCCGTTTGCGGAGATGCCGTGTCTCCGTCCCCGGGCGTTTCTTCCGTCGTCTCGTCGAGTTGGCGTGCCGGAGCCGTCTCTTGTTCGCCGATGGTAAATCCCACCATAACGCTCGTGGGGCGATTGTAGTGTCGATTTGCACAGTCGATCAAGGATATCGGTCCTCACTCCGACGCCGACTTGCATAGTTGGTTAGGGGTGTCGGTCTTCGAGCCGACGTCGGCTTGCACAGTCGATTGCAGGTGTCGGGCTTCGCGAGCGATGACTTGCACAGTAGGTTGCTTTCACAGCAAGTGTTCTCGGCAATTAGTGCACAGTACTAAAGCTAGCTTTGATCTGCGCCCCGGGGTTTGCGGGCGTAGCCGACTCGTACGAAGTATATTGCAAAGTGAGAGATAGATTGCTAAAAGCAATTGCTACCCTGCGTTCACTAGCCCGTCAGCGTCTCCTGCTCGACTACGTTCCTTGGCTACAATAGAGCTTGCACAGTTCTCTTTGGAGGCAGGGTTGGGATCTCACATCTGAGATGTCGGAACTGAGATTCCAGAGCTAAACTCCATCAGATGCACATCATCTGGGGAACAATCACTAGCAGCAGCTAGAACACAATGCAGCTTCATCAAACGCTATCGTCGTGTACGTGCCGCGAAGCAATGATCTTTTTAAGGCGTATAAACCGGTGTTAACGGAACTTTACAAGAAACTTGAGGCGTGCGAAAGAAGAGGCTACCACGAAGACGCCAAAGCAAGCACGCTTAGCGCACCGTGCTGCTATGGTGGTGGTTGCGAAGGAGAACCAGGATAAACGTGGGATGGGTGGCTTACAAATTCTTAAACGCGGAATCTTCGAATTAGAAGAAGGAGAGGCATCGTAAATAAGAGAGCAGTTGCAAGCAAGATGGGTACTGCAAACATCTAGAAGCGCAAGGCTGGAAACGATGAGACCTAGTCTACGAAAGAAGTCCAACATTTTTTATCAATGTCCACCGGCTAATCCATAGTTCGGTATTTAAATTTTTGGGCAATATTAAAAAAATATACCCCCTGAGATTTGAAGTGACCTGGTAAAATATACTTTCGACATGGGCAGTTCGTTTTAGAGAATTCTGAGACCATGAGCGCGCCTATATTTGGCAATATTGACCGATTGAGCGAATCGCTCCAATACAATCTTTCAGTCCATTGATCATGCCCAGTCTATGCGCTCGCAATGAATTTAGTCGTAGTTAGCGGTGTGTCATAGTGATTTCGCGATTTGCTGCGTGATTGATTCGTTGAGTTTTGAGAAGAAAGTACAATACCTCTAAAACATCTACGTAGTATAAAATATTTTTGAGCTCTCAAGCCAAAAATGAGCAAGTATATTTTTACGGAATTTGTGCTCGGCTTCCTCCGCACATAATTACTGTGGATGGGCTCAAACGAAAGTTAAGACAACCCTCTTTCGTATAGTGTATCTAAATCGTGATTTGTACCTTGGCTGATAAGTATTTTGTTGTTTGCCGCTATCTCATGTATGAACGCACAAATCAACTCCTTTCCACCCCCTATTTGCCAAGAATTCCAACGACATCCAGCAAGTACACAACGAATAGTGAATCATGCCAAGTCTCATCCGGAAGTGCGAGTTACACGAATGTCATCGCCACCAGGATTACTTAACGGCAGTTCGCACTGACCTCATCTCTGCCCGTGTCCCTATTTGTTTTTGACCTTAAATCTTAAAGATGTGAGCGGATACGATATGGATGCCATCCGGCTTCTGCAAGATGGCTTACTTGCACAGATGCTGCCAAATTGGCTGGGGTCCGATAATTAGCTGTAGTCAAGTTTGCGTGTCAACGTTGGTGTACGACCACGACGCCCGTGACAGCAATGCACAACTCTCCAAGCTTGCGTATCGAGATTTCTCCATTGTCTTCGCTGTCCAAACTACTATTTATCCAGCCGTGGCTAGCGTCGACAGTTTTCGGGATGAATGCTGTGATAGCGCTCCAACCGTTCTTGTTAACGATGTATTTAACCAGTCAGTCCTCGACAGGCGGTCGTCGCCGGCTTGCACAAGCTCGTTCGCCAGCTGTATTTCGAGATAATTGCTGTTGAAACAATCCCCAGCATGCAGCTATTGTACAATCACAGGTTCGCGAGCCCCATACCCTTGTAATCTCAGGTAGGTCATTATACCACTGCTACTAGTTCCAGCCTCGCACAAATCGACGCTCAGGCTACTCACGAACATCCATCCAACAGCCAGTTCTTGGAACACTACAGGTATAAGCACGAAAATTAAATATTTGTCCGCCGCTCTTGCGTGTTGTAGAGGTAGCGAGGGGGCTGAGAAACCTCGCCACTCGCACTCCGTAAGCCATCTTGTCCAATGGCCATGAACATGTTCACGCGACTGGTTGCTACTCCCTGAGCGCGCAGCAATTTGCCAAGCTGTGAAAGAACCTGTGGTGCGTTGGTCATGGTCACAGTGGCGGAAGACGATAGGACGGTGTTTGAATGACCACCACTACGCAGGAATGGATGATGTAATAGACCATCGTCACCATCAATTGGCGGTCGGAGTCGGTGATCTCGCTGTAAGCAGGAACGAATCACATCTTCCAGGTCCTTGTTCTGCAGCGGCGGAAATGGAATTGGCACTTCCGGATCGATAATGCAACGAAACTTCTCGATGATGCTTTGGACGTCCCCGAACGGCGGCTTGGAATACACAATCTGATAGAGAATGCATCCTAGCGACCAAATATCACTCGCGCGCCCAACCTGCCGGTAGCCATCAAACAACATCATATGAGAACATGAGTCTAAGCCTTCATTTCGGTGTATCCCACAATACATATTCAGCCCTACCTTCATTTTCCCTTGAGGATTGCGCTCGCCATTAGGTGCTGTGTTGCCCTGAATTGCCTCCGGGGACATGAAATTAACCGTACCAATCTGGCTGTCGCGCTCGATATTTGTCGTGTCGTTCGAGATTGTCTTTGCAATTCCGAAGTCGATCAGTTTGAGTGCACCGTTCACGAATAGAAAATTTGCCGGTTTCAAATCACCTAGAACCGATCACGCAGAAACAGAGATGTAAGCATGGAAAATTTCGGAGCCAGTCATCATAAGCATGGCTACTACTTCGTTCGTACCATGAATAATTCGCTTTTGGTGAATGGTGTTCACAGCTTTAAGCATTTGCGTCCAAATCACTCGCAGCATATTTTCATCCATGTCGCCCTTCAAGTCGCGAAGTCGCTCGCTAAGGTCGATTTCGCCGTGCTCCATTATCTAGCACACGCAAACACAGCAGATAAATACGATGTCGCATAATACACCTACGAGCATGCAAGGGCATACCACATTGATCTGTCGCTGCTGGAGATCCTGCTCAGCAGCTATAAGCTTGATGATGTGGGGGTTCCCTTGCAACCTTTTCAGCAGGTTGATCTCATTTGTATACTGGGCAATGCTTGGTGCATCCAGCTTTTTCAGCTTGATTTTCTTGAGCGCGTATATCTTTAAATCTGGCCCTAGCATCCGGTATACTTTGCTGCTCCCACCACTTCCAATCTGCTCCAGCTTAATATACCTCTGTCCATTTACCTGCATATTTCAGACGAACGGGTCGGGTTAGTCTGATTATGTATCATATGAGCAAAACCCAGTGAAACCCGTACCACAACTCTGCTAGTCAACGATTCCAGTGCATCTTGTGATGAGACGCTGCTCATTGAAGCCACCGGTGGAGATGATGCCGAAGATACAGAGACTGGCGAACTCAGGTCGGCATAGCTGGTCGCTGCAGCTACACTTGGGTCAAGCTGTTGGCGCTTCGGAGAACGATAGTGATCAATTGCGCGTGATGTGCTACTGCTCGGCTGCACTTGCGGCTCTAACCGCCCTGTACCTGCCTTGATTTCCCATGGAAATGGCCTATGAACGCGTGGGGAACGGTTGTCTTCGGGGGCGGAGGACTTGTTGCTGGTCATGGACGTGTCCATCGGTAGTGGCGATACTTCTCTGTTCTCCGGCGGAAGATCCGTCCTTGCGCTCTTTGTTGATTGTGGCTCAGTCACCGTCTTAATTTCCTTCTCTGGTGGTATTTCTTCTACTGCAGTATTGAACGTCACACCAATTCCTGCAGGCTTTATCGATGGAATTTTCTTCGCGTCCTGGTTACCGGTAAAAATGTCTTGAGTATTTTTCTGCATCATTTTCTTCTTCTTTTCTTTATCTGGGTCCCACTTCAAGATATGGGTAATATCGCCCACATCGATCTTTGCTTTCTTCTTCGTTTCTGACTTGATTTGTGGAGATTTACTTGTGCACTTCGCAGTTGCCTGAGCACAAATGATACCCTTTAGCTGTAGCTCAAGAAACAACTCACTCATTATATTCCATACCTTTACCGGGGTCATTGGCTTGCTGGGTACGATCGGAGTCGCTTGGCTCCCCATCATCGCATCATCCTCATCCTCATCGTCACTCTGGTTCCCATTGGAAGCAATCACTCGAAGCGGTGGTCCACCTATAGTTATATCAGAAGTACAAATGCTCTGATTAGGTCGGCAAAAAACGCCAATAACGACAAGCAGAATCCTACATACCAAGCTGAAAGCGTAACGGCGGGTGATGGGTCTTTCTGGATGTAGACTGTGACTTGAGACTTGCCCGCGTGGGCAGCGAGGGCGTTGTCAGCAACGGCGACTTGTTCGCGTTGCGCAGCGCTTTGGACACCGTCGAGAAGCCTGTTCTGTTTCGAGCATGGCTGATTGGCGTCGCATCAGATGGCGTCGTCGCCGTCTGAAACAAACCGGACACAGGAGTCTTACGTCCTGGGTTTTGACTGATCGGTGTTGTATCTGCTGGAATGTGAAGTGGCGTCGTCGCGCGGCTACCAAAGCCACGCGGGGTAGTCACGAATCTACCGTCGTTCTGTGTCCTCAGTGCATCCTCAGTCAGGTTGTTCCCATGCGTGCGTCTCAATGCCTGCATCTTGATCCTTAGTGCCTGCACCTTCTGTTCTTGTGGTGAACCCGAGAAGGCCGAAACCCAGCCTGCTCTGCCTGCAAGCACCTTCTTCATCAGCTCGTCCTTCTGCGTCGGCGTCAGCGCATCATTGTCCACTCCTCGCTCCAGAACCTCCTCTGCCGCCTCTTTGTTCCCCGCCGCGTACTCGAAGGCCGCTTCCTCCTCGTATCGCAGCGGCTGCTTCTCGCCCACTCGTCGCTTCTTCATCTCCAGAAAGTTCTGCCTCACGCCCGTCTCGCTACTAAACACAAAACACGCCGTCAGCCTTTTTCAACTCAAGCAAAACTGCACTTCAGTTCACGTACTCGCTCAGCTTGGCCAGCATGATGCATATCTCCGTGTACCCCGCGGACTCGCGCGCCGCCTCAGAGTCCACACAGGTGAGTGCGCGCCGAAGAAGCCGCAGCTTATTGTACTTGCCCGGGTTTCCCGCCAACGGGCAGCGAAGCAGCTCGAGCCACTTGGCCACCGACCGCGGAGCGTCTTTCAAGGCGACCACGAGCCTCAGCCGCTTCTCCGACGGCTTCTCCAGCATGAAGATGGAGCGCGCCGACTCCCCAAAATGCAGTATCTGCGTCAGCTGGCCCTGTGTATCTGCGTAGCGCACCGTGGGTAAGGGAAGCTGCTCCATGAGCGACTCGAGCACAGACTCGGGCGGGAAACGATTCGACGGGACGGGCGGCTGGTTCTCCTTGTCTTCGGAAACCTCCATCGTAATCTTGCGCCGCGTCGGCAGGTGCGAGAGCGCGTCGCGTGGGCGTTTGCGGCCTCCCCGGGCCGGCACGTCGTCGCTGCCGAGCGCTATGGTGGCCGCTGGGGGAGCGCGCACTGGAGTGATGGTCACGCGCAATAATGTGCCGCGCGCGCGGAATTCCGAATAAAACGAGCAATGGCGGATAGAACGAGGCGATTGGCAAATAATTGGAGCTCACGTTATTGATTGGACGAAAATATGGTTTGACTTGAGCACTTCTCAGTTAGCAATTACAGACATTATGAAGCACCTGAGAAAGACGGCGGTGGACGATGCCGCCTTCGCTCAGTCTCCTATCGCCTCGTAGCAGTATGATCGGCGCGTACTTTGTGGGGCGGACGGAGCTGCTGAGCTGGCTCAATGCGCTATGCGCAACGGAATTAACGCGCGTGGAGCAGGCGAGCTCAGGCGCCGTGGCATGCCAGGTGCTGGATGCGCTGTTCCCGGCTACGATGCCCATGAACCGCGTGGACTGGGCAGCCTCGCAGCCGCACGAATGCGTAGGAAACTACAAGCTGCTGCAGCAGATCCTGGCGGTCTTGAATATTGACAAACAGGTCCCCGTTGACAGGCTCATCCGCGGTAAATACCAGGACAACCTCGAGTTCCTGCAGTGGCTCAAGGCCCTCTACGATCGTCATGGGCCTCCGTCGCAGCCGTACGACGCCCGTGCTCGGCGTGCTAAGGGGAAAGGTGGTGCTCAGTATAACGTCGCGAGCTGCGCCCATACGCCCGGAAAGCAGAGAGCAAGAGCTGCTACTGCAGACAGTTCGCTACACCGACGTTCGAGACGTCGACTGTGTTCAGCTGGAGATACAGAGGAGGCGGAGGTCGCTACCGTGCTGGAGAAGATGGAGGATATGAAGATCAAGAGCGAAGGTCTGACAGAGGAGAAGGAAGCGCTCGTGCGGCATATTCATGAGCTCCAGGAGAATGTACGTTCTCAGCTGGTGTTGTAATAGTGTGGATGCTGTGCTGATGTTTGTTTGGCCGCTGCTTCGTGGCATCCAGGTCCAACGCATTAAGCAAGAGCGCGACTTCTATTTTAACAAGCTGGAGGCGATTGCGGAGCTGGTGCACGACGCCGAGCTTTCGAAGACGACGACGGCGCAGACCAACCTGCTCGGACTGTCAGTCCTCGACGTTCTCTTCGCGACGGAAGAAGACGACGATGAGGAGACGGTGTTACCATTTTGAGACCGATCAGTTGAAGAGCTGAAGAGCATTCGATCACAGGATGGCAAAAGAAAGTGGAGCTGAGCATGCTAAGTGTGTATGATAAAAACGGCAATAGCGAGCATAAGCTACTTGCTATCTATGCTTCGAATCAAGATGAATTAATAAGCAGCAAAAGTCCGCCTTGTCTGCAAGTAAAAACGTCGACATCAGGCCCAAGTTCTTCAAAATCCTCCCAGCTAATGTATTCTGTCCGTAGGCCACAATGATATCAACGGCAGCAGTAGCAAATGCTGTTCATGCTCGTCTTCGTTCTGCTCTATGAGCGCAGTTTGAGGAACGTCCGCTTCAAGACACGAGCCTGTATACAGCAATCAGATAAACAACCGTGAGAAGAGGAACGAAAACGCTCTAACGCGTAGTGACTCACCTCGTAGCTGATAGTGTGCTGAATCGCATCCGTCGTGCCAGCGTTCTGTTGGTCAGCTGCAGTTGTCGTGAAAATATCCTTACCATGCTGGTCGGCGCAGTCGAGGAACTCGAGAATGTCATCCATTGTCGAGTCGCGGATAGTCGTCATGTGCTTCGCTAACGTGAGTGCCAAGCCGAGGAAACAGCGCTTGGCATAGTACCAGGTATCCGGCCCGAGCTTGCGGTGGTACGGCTCCATGCTCTTCATGACTCGACAAATGCCAAAGTCATAGTTGTTCTTGGAGCAGTACAGTGTGCCGATCACGAGGTTGACGATACAGAGATGGAAAAGCCGCTTTTCCGGGTCACGACTCGATTCCTCCTCTTCCTCTCGCTCGATGGAGCGCAAGAGCTCCTCGGCTTTTTCATTGTCAGTGTTCATCACGTAACAGACGCACAGATTGGCCAAAATAATGGCCTGTACGTCGAGCAGGTTATCCTGATGTTTCTTTACGAACGGCTCATAGTACTGAATTGCCTGTTCGTACTTGTTTCCTTGCAGGAAAAAGACGTGTGCGACATTGAGCTTCCAGGCTTCGTGCTCGGAGCAGAACTCGGCCGTCTGTCGGAAGATTTTCTCCACTTGAGTGTAGTTGCCACGCTCCCAGTATATGTTCGCTTGGGCCATCAACACAGGCATAAAGTCCTCCAGCGCGTCGTCATATGCCTTCAGCGATGTCTTGATGTCGTCGTTGGACTGTGCGAGCCGCGCGTCTTGGATCTTCTTGGTCAGTTTGCGCAGCCCTTCCACGTGTTTCGTTGCCAGCTCATCGTACTTACGGTAAGCGTCCTCGGGCGACGTCTGCAGCGTCACAGTAGCGTCCATGAAGTCGTAAAAGTCTTTGGACAGCAACTGGAACGTCAGATGCGCATTCTCTGCCAGCACATCGGCCATGAGGTCGTGGAACCCGTGCTTCGTATACAAAATCAAGAGGTTGGAGAAAGTCTCGATGGGGAACGGCGGGTTTTGCAGCAAAAAGTTGAGCTTCTTGAAGCCGCCGTTCGGGTCCACGTCCATGTTCATGAGCCCGAAGTTGTGGAGCGAGACCGGGTCCAGCTCTTCTTCCTGTCGAGGCGGCATATCCAATAGCGCGTCTCGAGCGCCCTTGTAGTTCTTCATCTCGTACTCAATCGCTGCTTTCAAGTTGAAGGCTTCAACGAGAGCAGTCTCACGTAGCACAGTTGAGTTGCGTACGGACTTGACGTCAGTATTCTGCTCGCTCTTGCTGCCCACGCTCAGTTCGGGGTGATCGCGCACCCCTTTCTCAATGATCTCGGCGATCTGCCTCATGGCATTGCCATACTGTTTCAGTTTGAAGAAGCAGAGCGCGATGTTATACGACAGATCGGGCTGGTAGCCCAGGATATTAAGCGCGTCGGCAAACTTTGCACGCGCAGCCTCGTAGCGGCCTTCCTTGTACTCAATAGCTCCGTCGAAAACAATGGTCGTCGGATCGTCGGGGAGGCACCCCTCGAGCACTGAGCGTGTGGCCTTGATGTCGTTCTGCTCGTAGTACGAGGCCGCTCTCAGCAAGTGCACGCGTTGTGCGAACTGCTCGCTTTCAAGCTGGCTAGCTCGTCTTGAAGCTGCATCATATTGCCCCGACTTGTACAGCGACTGTGCTAGATAGAGCTGATACTCATCTACCTCTGGGTAGCTTGCACACAGTTGTTCGTACATCCCGACGGCCTGGTGGAAGAGCTGCATGTGGTAATAGCAGTAGCCTAGAAGCGAGAGAGCCGCTCGACTATGCGGGTGGTTCTCGAGCTCAATCTGGAGGATCCGCACGGCTTCTTCGTACTTCTGGTCGCGGATGAACCCGTAGATTGTCGACGTGTAGCTACTCCCGGCACCATCCTGTGTCTGGTACATTGTTGTCAAAGACCAAGTGCTCACTAGAGCTCACCTTCCCGTCAAATTTCGAGGACTGGACGACTGTTCCGAACCGGCGAGTTCATGGCGATAGACAAAAGTGGTGTGTATTACGCTATTGCTATCGAGTTATTCAACTGTTCTTGATTAGATCTTCACGACGGCGTCGAACAGCGGCACGTCGCCAGCCTCCGAGATGAACTCCATGAAGTCGCGGACCTTGGTGGGCCACTCGATGCCCTTCACGAGTGTGAGAGCGCGCAGTCGACCAAAGAGATCCAGATCATCGTAGCTGAGCTCTTCGTTAACGGAGTGGTTCGAGTGGAGCATAGGCTCGAGCTCTTTTAGCAACTGGTTGACCTTCTGTACCAGCTCCGGAGTCTTGGCAAGTGCCTCGCTGAACGGCATGGACGCTTCCCGTTTGGCCTTGAAGAGCTCACGCGACGCATGAAGCGCCAACTCCGGCAGCGGTGCAGCATACAGTCGCGGGTTGTACAGTTCGTTGAGCGACGGTAGGGCCGACTCCATCCACTTGGCCAAATCCGCACGACCTGAGGGCTCCTTGAGGATGGACCCGTCGCCGCAGTGCTTGTCCACGTAGCTCACGATGCCCCAGCTCTCCAGGAAGGGCTTCCCGCCTACAGGCACGAAAATCGGGGCGGCTTTGGTGCCAACGAGGCCCGTTGGTGTCGCGATGTCGTCATAGGCCATGAACACCACGTTGTACTTAACCTTCTTGAGTCCTAACGCGACGCGTGCACGGCAGCTGAACGGGCAGAAGTCGTAGATGTAGAGCCTGGGCAGCTCGGTCGCGGTAGCTGCGGACGCCATGCTTTATACTGCGCCGAATGTGAAGTGTCTGCTAGGGGGCGTTTTCAATTGTGAGCTTGATGTCGCTTGGATCTTGTGGGCGAGCTGCAGGGTTTTTTAGGACCGTGCCATAACTAAAGTTTAAGAGTGTGACACGGTTCTTGTGAGGACCACTATTGATGCTGATGACGCCGCGTAAGCTTCGTCGAGGCTTAGTCATCCAACGGAGACACTGGCCAAGGGTGAGTAGTTCGTGGACGCCTAGCAAATATACCTTAATAAGGTGGCATATCTGCATCAGCTAAGGCGGTCATATTCAAGATATAAATCGACTTATCGCTCAAAACATCCAAAAAAATATTTACATACATCCACAATCTGCGTCCACATGATACCGCCCCTGAACCAGGCGTTTGCTGTGAAAACGATTGTTATCTTTAGGTGTATCCGACACTTTGGCCCGGACACCGCAACCTTCCCAGATTTCACCACTTCGGAATTTGGACTCGTCGACCACGGGCATAGGCGACGACCACATGGAGGTGCTGCTGCTCCTGATGGACGCTTTTTGTCAGCAAGGGGAGGAGCTGGGGGAGGCGCGACGAGGCGTGCATGAGCTGCTACTAGAGGAAGCTTGGCGCACCGCGAATGCGCAGCCAGCATTACCTGACGACACAGTGTCTGGACACGCCGAACGACTCTGCATGCTGTACAGTTGCGTGTCGACCTGAATTTCCTCAGCGCAACTAGCTTGACAAGGCATTGTACTCCATGATGATTACAGCTCGATCATATCTATCAAGGCAAACTCAACGCGCACGTCTACAGGTGCGTTCCACCAGCTCCTACACCGGTTTGCGGTCCACTACACGATTCCGTGTCCAAACTCTCGTGACCGCCCATCCGAGCTACGGTACCACCACCAAATCCTGGGTCTAGTGCTGGGATTCCACGTGGGGTCGATGGAGCAAAGCACGCTATACATGCTCTTCGGTGCTCCGCTGAACACATTATCGAGGACACACCGAAGGGCTGAGAGGGCGCTGCCTAAGGCACTCGACGGGTTCGCACCTGCGCGAATCTCGTGGCCTTCGCCTGCTCATTAAGTCGAGTTAGCAAAGCTTGTTAAAGCTCGGGGGCCCTTGGTAGAGCACACCTTCGGCTTCATTGTTGGGAAGAATGTAAAGGTTGGTGAAACATGTTGTATTCAACTATTTGGATGACCTTACAAACTAACACTGCGTTGTAGGTTCAGCAGCCGTCCAACGCCGACTTGCAGAATGCGATGTACAACGGGTGGATGCACACCGTATTGGCTACGGGAACGATATGTTTTGCTGTCGACGGCTGTATTGTGTGGAGCAATCACAACTGCCCCGGGTCGTGGAACGACTCGGACACATCCTTGGAGTTCGTTCGAAGTTACTCGACTCGGGGTTGTGTCCCGACACGCACATGACCTTGGCATCAGACTCCACGTTCCCCTGCTCGGCCGCCATGGTGACCGCATACTGACACCACTCAAAGATTGCGACCTATATCGCATCAGACCAGAGCTTAGAAGTTCGGCGAAGACTCTCCACAACGCGATCGCTTCAGTGCGCCATGCTGCTGAGTGGGGAATGGCCAGTATACAAAAAGCTATATAGCTGTACTATCTTCGTCGTTCATCGCTCATCCCCTCGGCTTCAGTATTGTTGCTCCTGGTAATGCATGTACAAGTAAATGAACGCAGCAAGAAGAGCAGTGTTTCACATGGAAAGTAGTTGATTTTTGGGCGTAGTGTCCTAGCATGCACGTAACTACAAAGCAAATTACTCCCCGTATCGAAGCGGGTAACCTCGTGGGGCTCTTTGGTCGTGGTATGCTGAGCTCACGCTATCTTATTGAGAGTGCTGATCAACAGCAGCAGTTCCTGCGTGCTAGCCCGGTCTTCTTCCTTATCGCGGCAAGCACGCTCGTCCGTATCAAGCTTATCCTGGCGGCGGCGCTCATCAGCTACCGCCTTGTCCGCGAGAAAAACGTGCCTCGCGAACTGATATTTCATTGCGACGACTTTGTTAGTCTTCCGCTCGTCGTGCCTCAGCCTTGCGCTCGTTCTCCTCGCGAAGCAACAAGATTGTTTCGAGGATGCTTCCCCCATGATGTTGGCGGTGGTCTCGATTCCCGACAACTTCGACTTGAGGGCGGCGGTTGCCTTCACGGCACGGATGCGCTTGGCTTCCGCGTAGCTGCCTCCAACAGGAGCCTTATTCCCGTCAGAATTGCGCTTAACTCCGACTGCCTCGCGAAACGCAGTCAAGTCAGATCCACCAAGGCGATTGGAGGAGGTCTTATATTTTGATGCTTTCAACTCTTCCGGTCATCTCGGCGCCTCGTCGAAGCCTGTGGGATTTGACGAGTGCAAAGCGTCCGTTATTGACGCCGTGCCGACTTGCGAGTCTTGGCCTGTGTAGTAGGTGATGCACAAAATGGTGGTGCCGGGCGTGGGGTGTAGGGAGGAATGGTTTTATCTTCATTGATCAAGGTGGACTCGAGAAGGTCCAGGAACTCACCACGGGTCATCGGACGGCAACTAGCAGGGATTCGTTGTCGAGTTCGAGCTTGTGGCTTGCTCGGTTATTTCAAGGCTAGCTGCTGCTCCACCAGCCGCACCAACAACTTGAGCTGCGCCGTATCCGCTACCCTCGAAGTCATCATCATCATCAGGATCCGCATTGAAGCAGAAATCCGGTTGTATGTCGTTCTCGTCTTCGTCCGCTCCATCATCCATTATGACCATGTTGGCCTTTCCATCAATAGCCTTTTTAACCCTTTGGCTCGCTTGATGTGCGGCGGCATTTCGGGCATGCCTGTCGGCTTGCGTGTGCTATACAGCACCTAAAACATGCGACGCAGACTCTCGTAGTCACGTTCTGCTCACCGGCGCGTCCTAGTTGCGTTGTAGAACCCCGCTGCGCGCTCCCACTCGGCTTTGCTGAGCGGAAGGTACTCCTCAACAAGGTCCAGGTCAACCCCGACCATCTTGTAGTTAGAGCTACAGATACTTTGACCATCTGCGTACATGGACAACATAGCAACATCAACGCAAGCGAGCGTTGGCACCGATGAGAGCAAGCATGCCCGTACCAGGGGCGGGTGAAGCGAAGGAAGACGACTTGGGCTGGCGACGTGTTCGGAGCATGGCAAAAACCAAAAATGAAGAGCGCATGTCGCCGGCTTCGCCAGCCGCTCGCCCGGTCAGCCATAAGGCGGAAGCTGCCCCCCCCACGAATTCAAGTTGTATCTTGAAGTGATCAGCTTCGACAAATTCGCGCGCAAAATTTGTGCGCGCAACTCAGCACGAGCGTCAGGATATCCGCACGCTGTGCTGTTGAACATCACGTACGGGTTGAAGTTGGCGCGGAACTTCGACGTGTACCAGAATATTCGCAACACGGTAATAGTGATGAGCTAAGTACATTCGAATCTCTGATTGTGCATCTCTCTTCACGTCACTCTTATCTATACAAACATCGGCATGTCCCTGTGCGTCTCTAGCCTTGTCAGTATCCCCGCACTAGACGATTCTCACGGATCTTGCTGGTACTGGATCTCGCGGTGGCGGTATCCTTCGAGCTGGCAGCGACAGACGAACCACAGGTCGTCGCCATAATCCACCGTCATCTCTTCATCGCGGCGAAGCAAAAATCGCTTGAGTTGTGGTCATAATGGCTGTTGTGCAAAGGCCGTTGGCGACCTCGATGAACTTGGCGCCATGGATTTGCATGATTGGTTCACAAACCTAATGAGGCCACCCATGCCTTCGGCGTTGATCGCTACGCGGACGGGATGAGTCGGCTTCTCAGGGCGGCTCTTCATCATGAGGCGTTAGCCGCTGTTGCGCGATGGATCGGCGCGGGAGACACAGATATGTTCCATCTCGCCTAGGTACTGACCAAGTACCTCGCCAGCATTTATGTCCTCAGCAGCGACAACGCCCAGCTCCGACGTGCGTAAATTGCAGCTCAAGTACACCTTTGTGGACTCTTCCTAGCCGTTGCCACACTTGCCGTCAAATAGGCAGCAATTCACGTTGCAGTACAGTTTCGTCAACGAGTTGCGGCACGAGCCTACGCGGCACGGCGACGAGCAGTCGGACCACCCGAAGTGTGGTACAGCTGGAAAGATAGTCGCAAGCGGGTTTAACTGCTCTCTCGCAGATGGGCCAAATGGCACGGCCAGCAGGCGGGCACGAAGACGTCGCGTGATCGCCCTACAGCCGACCTTGGCTGCAGCAAAACCTCTGTAATATATATGGTGCGTATCGATCCCCCGGGGTTGATGACAGGACCCGCACGGGCGTAAGGCTCAGCAGCTTGACGACGGGTGTGACGCTTGTCCTGTCGAACACTCAACACCTTCGTACGGGGACGACGCGGGCGTATCGGGGATTTTGGGGGCGTCTCGAGCAGTACTGATGAAGAGGTCGTGGGGCTGGCTGGTCGCTGTGCACTCATCGGCGACGACGCCGGCGACTTGACTGGCGCAGCAGTTGCTCCCGTCGACGGACGTTGTTTCACCTGTAACCTTAATAAACCGCTCTTGGTGTACAGTTTCGTATGTCCAGGTGAAAGCCACGGAGGTGTCGATGTTCCAGTGGAAGCCAAGTCGTCTTCCGCCGCGTCAACACGACGCTGCTAGCCGCGGCGGTAACTGGAACCGTCCTTGGTGTCATGGGACCCGATTTGCTGGGTGTTCGGGGGCGTGTTCTCTTCGTCGCTTGAGTCCATGATACAGTGAAGCCTCCAGTGTAGCGAGGAGTGAGTTATGCGCACCATTTGGTCCCTAAACAGTCAATGCGCGTTAGATAAGAACTAATAATACAGCAGTAAGTAACATACCTTTTCAAATTGGAGTGTATTTGCTCTTCAGGAGGCTGATTCGAAAGTGAAATACGTCCTGGCGTGTCGGAAGATGTATGCTAGCGGAAAGAACAGCGGAGTGATGATCAACTTACACTATACAATTTTTAAGATTAGTCCTTAAGATGGCTTCACGACATATAGGTAGGCTCGTGAGACGTAAATATCGTCTCACGAGATTTATGCTCCCAAAACGCCGAGGCATATCTGCAGCAGATATGCCACCTGGTTAAGGTATATTTGGTAGGCGTCCAGTGGAGAATGCTCAATTCAGAGGAATCTTAGGCGGTACTTCATAGAAACTTGCTATGAATTAAAGATTTGTTTATTTACCACAACTTTATTAATGCAATTAGTGTGCACTATGGCTAAGAATTCTGCTTACCCTTACGAGCGCAAAGCTTCAACCGTGTAGCCGTCCCACATGCCGTTATTGTATATCAAGAGCATGAGCATCTCGAGTATCGATGGTCGAGTCGCTTTTGGAGGTCAGAGTAGACAAACTTCACGAATGAGAAATTCTCTCACACTCGTTCGACGTCGGCGTAATGAAGATCACATCGACGTACCTTGAGCGCTACGTGACCTTGCGATTCTTAAATGCCTGCCGCATGATGGTGAGGTCCGACGACGGCACTTGGAGAGACGGCGCCTCGTCCGCTCGGCGAAAGTCGACGCACGCAACGCGCTCGACGGATGATACTGTCTCCTTGCGTTGAAGCTTGACGATCGGTCTCGAGGCCGGTTTATTCACGTAGCGTCAGTTGCGGTGAGACGAGGCTTCAACTTGGGGGTAGCGCTGGATAACCTTGTCGAAAAGGAGCCGCGTGCCAGACAACGTCAGGGTCGATCGCTTCAACGTCTTAGTCACCTCCTCAAAATCGTTGAGTACCCGGAGCAGTGCATGAACCTTATCAAACTCAGCTCAGCGGAGCAAGGGCGGTTGAATGACAAACTCAACGAGAGTTCCCAGCGAGTTGAGTGCCGGCTCGAGCTTCGTATAGCGTTGCACCATGGAGTAGGTGCTTGACCATCGGGTGTCGTTGCGCAGAAGCGGCGCAAGGTCTGTTACATGTCGGGGAATAGCCCGACCCTTGAAGGCTCGGAGTTTAGTCATCAGAGCGTGGATTTTAGCCAGGAGGGCTTCATGGTCCACAAAACGTCGGTTACCGCCAGGTCGAGCGTGTGCGTTGCGCACCCGAACATAGGGATAGCACCTTCGTGACTGCCGATGTACTGGTTGACGCTGCAGTTGTCCGCGACCATGCAGTTAACAGCCTCGCGGCTTGCTGTAGCGAGAGAGGGTGTCCGCGATTAGATCAAAGAGGCGTTCTCCCCCAAGGTCCTCCACCGCGGCAGGTGGGCAGAAGGCTAGCAGCAAATCCGGCGAGTGAAGCAGTCTCTGTCGTCGAGCTACTCCGATCCGTCCTCGACCGGAGTTCCATGACAGGGTAGGGTCGTCGAATCACGGCGAATATGTCGATGCAGTGGAGCCGTTGAAGCTGATACCATCGAGCACAATGCCGAACGAAGACAGGAGCACCTCAGCAGCCCTAGTCTCGTCGGACTGGTACACGCGCACTAGGTACGACTTCAACGTCTCTTCGCTAATCGAGGGAAGCGACCTATTTTTACGCATCGTCTTCCGCTCGACAAAGATGAGAGGCAGATGGTCCATCACGATACTCACACCACCGGAAATGGTCCGCGTCCCATCGTCTACAGCACGGAGACGGTGCGCGTAATGGGTCTCGGCAGCTTGCGATGCGTCTGCGAGGTAGGTCGGGTGGTTGGAGCGGAGGTGCGTTATCAGATTCTTGTATCCGTGCGCACTCTTGCAGATATTCGAGTACGTTGAGCACACGAACTTATCCTTCGACTTCTTGGTGAACAGGAGACGATACACGAGTTTGTTGCTGAGGGGAGTGGCGGCGGACGACATCTAGCGGAGGCTTTGGCAGAAGGAGTTGGCTGAATGTAACGAATTGAATTCTGAGAGAATAATGTCGTTCAACCTGAGACACGTCGAAATATGCATTTGTACTACTATACTTAGCTTCAGTAAAGCTGTAAGCTGCAAAAATGACCGAACTGGGCGTCGTTACAGCTCTGATTGGTCAAATGAGTCGGTTTGAAAGCAGCTGATTGGTGTAAAACTTTAGCGATGTAAGATTGAATACTATACTCTGCCCAAGTGAAGTTGGGATGGATGGACTGGGCCTCGCTACAGCTCTGATTGGTCAAATGATTCGGTTTTAAGGCAGCTGATTGGTGTAAAAGTGTCGCGTCTCGCACCCTCAACCTAGACTGCACAAACTTGTGCATCTCGTCATAGCTAGAGTCCCATGTGATCGCGCCGGTAACAGCGTGAACATCTCGTTGCTGTAGTACTATTGAACAGTGCTGTCTATCTTCTTCTGCATTCGGACCCGCACAGGCGCAACTTCGCCCACCTTTTCAGCAAATGCCTGGAACCACTTCACCAGCCACACAACATCCACTTACGACGCATTCTTGTTCTTCTTGTTGTCGTGGTCGTTAATGGCCATGTTGCCATCGCGAACACGCGTTTTATAGCGTTGCACAGACAGCGGAGCATGCCGTAGCAGCGCGCGAAGCTAGGTCTGTACACGTGGCCGACGTACGGAAGTAGTGAAACTTAGCGCGCTCACCCCGCCCACGTCTACGCTCAGTCGTCGGTAATGCCTAAGGACTCCCAGCAGCGTGTATAGACTTGTCATCTTCTCCGCCTTCGACATCTGAGATACGGAACCGAGCAGTACCTCCAGCTCGCTTGCCTTCCATACAACGGCTCTCGCAAGTGTCCGCATTGATCACCTCGGTAACCTAAGTACTGAGATCGACGTCCATCAAATAGATACTAATGTCGTCATCTTCCTCAGGACCACTCGGGTCGCTTTCAGCAGTCAGCGGCTCCTCATCGTGGCCATCAGCGTCCGATTCCGGTGTGAAATTTTCGTCTCCAGCGTCTTCGGGCTCTTCACTCGAGCTTCCTTTTCTGTCGACCGTGACGGGGCGTTTTTCTTCGTCTCCGGTGTCATCGAGCTTCTCCCTCGAGCTTCCTGCGCTGTCAGCGTTGACGGAGCGGCTGGCTTCATCGCCAGCGTCGCCATGCTCCTCACGCAAGCTTCCTGTGCTGTCAGCGGCGACGGGTTCGAGGAGCAACGAGCTTGCGTCGACACCAGTGAGGTTTGACTCTGCATCCCCGGTATGTATGTCAGTACATCCTCCAACAGCAGCGGGAGGTGGGAATGCGGGGGATCCAGGTGGGGGCGTCATGGTAGGAGAGAGGAGGCTCGGGCTTTTGGTCTGGGACTGGAAGTTGGAGAATGGAAGATGCCACCATTCGCCATTGATACAGCTCGTTCAGATTTTTGAAAACCGAAAAAGGTCCGTAGCTCGCAAATTTATTTTACGTGCGAAAACGGGTCGCGCATTTTTATAGCCGATTATTTTAGAACGACTAAATGGTTTGTAAGTAACATTTGGTTTCCGACAGTCTCAAATCTGCTTTGAATCGATCCCCCCGCTATGAAGCTATGCCGTCGTGCGTGAAGCCAGCGGAGGAGTCCGATCTAGCGATGGCGGAAGGGGGGGGGGCTCCTCAATGCTGTCTATCTAGAGGAATTGACGAGCGTGATCGCAGATCAACGCTATCTGCCGTTTGAGATGGGCGGACGAACCCGAGGCATGGAAGCCTGATTATTTTTTTGTGGTCGCTCCGGGTATCGGACCATTATATGAACTTGTCGGGTAATTGGTGGAGATACGAAGATGGAAACCTATATGGCTATGATGATAGATGAATATGCGATGAAACTGAACGTGAAATTGGCAAAGAAAAGGTCGTTCGTATCATCACCGACAATGCATCGAGCATGAAAAGTTTCTGGACGATCCTGCAGTCTACCCGGTCTAGGTTTCTACTACTGAATGTGCTGCGCACACTCGCAGCCTGCTGCGGAAGGATATTTTGAGTTTTCTTAACGGATATCGTGGGCGAAGCCTAAGAATTCACGAATTCATCCGAAGCCACACAGCAAATAGTTTTCACTCCAAAAATATCCAAGAAGCGCATCGACAAGGTTGTTAGCGCGGGCTACAACTTTCAGTCACCACATTGCGATTTCCAGCATTCGAATACATCAGGGTATTCACGGAAAATGGAAAAGCGATTCGGAAATTATATGACGACATGGACGTGCTTGCAACTTATGATAGCGACACCTATCCGTTAACCGAACCATGTGATCTCGGAGGTTCTTTGACAATAGCGGCAGTGATGCTGCAGCTGATAGAGCGTATTCACAACTGCTTGGCACTCTGGAAAAAATCGCTTTGTATTTCAGTCATTCCTCAGAGTAGTCCGACATCCGGTTTACGTCAGTGCATTCCTAGGGTAGGGAAATGTGCAAGGTTTTATTAAATAGCCGATTGACACAGGTGGAATTTTTCCATAAGTCCGTGATGACCATAGCTGGGGCACACCAAACCTACCATCATGCGCTGGTACCGATATATTGTAGTTAATGTGTTGCTTGGAAGACAAATACCGAAGTGAGTCGATCAGAATGGTTAATCCTATTCTTTTGCGTTTTCCTAAATGCCTACTCCCTGTTGTCTTCCTTGTTATCTTCTTGTGTGCGCTTGTACACACACTGGTTCTGGATCCTCCGAACCGCGTAAGATTGATCAACCAATCCGGGAACGGTTCGGGACGTTCCCGCGGTCCACATATGTTAGTGACCCGTGCAAGAGCGGTACCACTTCAACACGATAAAAATACGTATGATGGTGAAGATTACGAAACCTGCCGGTCGTCTCAGGTACAATGAGCAAAACTGAAATGAGCTTAAGGTGGAATTGACCAAATTCCCCAATGAAAGGCTTACTTGGAGCGACGAGCGTCGAGCTATCTATTACAAATCACAACCACTGCACTGGTGGACGTGGGACGGAGTAGACAAGTATCCATTGCTAACACTGATGGTTCAGAGGAATTTTTTTGCTATCCCGACCTCGGCGGCTGCATCGAGCACACATGGAGACATCTTCAATTTTATTCACGCAGAAATCGCTTGACCAGCGATACTGTCATAAGTCTGCGGTTTAATTATTCGAACCAAGGCCCGAATGATGCAACACAACAAATTATCTTTAGCAAGGTGGCAGATATAATGGACAAACGAAATTCTGCCTCCCGCGTCAGATAATCCAGTCGATTCTGAGTTATTGGACCAGATTAGAATACAATGAACAATGCTGACCAGACCCACGTTACTGAGATGGTGTGAAATACTAGCTCTACTGTGTGGTGCATGCTGGCATTGAGCGCAGACCAAGATTCGAATACCTATGCAGCGAAACCACCAGCATCTGTTTTGGCAACATGAAGTTGCCAATCGCTCGGGGGGGGGGGGGTATCAAGCCGCGCGGTTTCCAACCTCCACCTATAACCACGAAGCCGGTTCAGCAAAAGAGCAGCATAATCATAGTTATTAACCAACAAAATAGAGTCAGGGTCCCAAGGCGGCCATGCCGTGCAGCAGCACAGATGGCACTGACTTCGGTTTCCCAGGTCAGAAAACACTATCAGCAGCCGCTTCGGTTGTTCCCGCCTCGCACTTAGACCAGGCAACGCATCTGCCTTCAGCTCCAGCCGCCTCCGATCGTCACAAGCTCAACAAAGCCCATGTCACGCTGACGGTAAACGCGCCTATAGAACAAGGCAACACGCGGCTTGTTAACGTTTCATGTTGTGAGCCCAACAACACACAAGGAGAAGGGACTGGACATACCGAGCCAAGGCCAGCAGGCAGGGAGCCTGCAGCAGTCGAGATGCCTTCCGGCACCGACACGAGTGACGCCCAAGAAATGAATACTCGACAAAAGATGGATCAACCCGTTGGAGACCAACACTCACGGCCAACTGAAGTTCCGAACACCACATTGGCGGATCTTATCAGAACGAATTGCATTGGGTAATTACGCGGAAGGGTCTCGCAGTGTCCATTCCTTCAAATACCAATAGCAAGACTAACACAGCGAGCAGCGAAATCTTTGGTAACCCTTCCAGCTTCAATTGCGAGTAGTCGAAAAGCAGTGACTCTGAGGGGTTGACTAAGAGTCGGCTGAATAAAGCCACGACCATCGTGACGTTGCAAGTAGACAATACGCTCTCCGAAGGGTTATCCTGCGTGGCGCTTACGCGTTCTAGGTTAGCAACGTGAAGTTGTCAACCTTTCGCGGGGGTCCATAACCGGCGATGTCCTACCACCACGCATAACCACCAAGCCTGTTCAGCACAAGACCAACATAAACATAGTTAGTAACCATCTAGATAGCGTTAAAACAGTCACGAGGCGGTCGTGCTGTATTGCCGCACATCAAGGCACTCACTTCCGATTTCTCCGGTCAGTAAATACCAGCAGCAGCAACATCGATTGTTCCCGCTTATTGGCACTTAATCCAGGCAAACGCATTTGTCTTCATCCCAATAAAGCCCACGTCATGCTGGCGGCTAAGGCGCATATAGAACAAGACAATATACGGCTTGTTAGACTACTCAGATGGTGCTCACTTGGACGACGACGAACATTTTCCTGTAGACGTCAACCTGCTGCAAACTGAGTGCACTTTCGGATTGATTACCTCGACCGTGACACAATTTTCGGACGGCGCGAAGTAACTGCATGACAACCTGTCCACTTCACCTAGTCGCTCTTCGTTTGGAGTAGCGGCAGGCAGTGAAGGGCAAAATGCCGTACTGGTATTAATGAAGCGGCGATGGAGGACAGAATGAATGTTGTCTATGCGCTTGCCACCAGGCAGCGATTTAAAGAGCGTTGGTTTAATGTTAATGCATTCAACCAAGTCGGGAACTGCAAAAAGGACGTTGATATATTCTAAACTAAGCATTCCTGCGGCCAGTGTATCCGTAAGAAATAATAAGGCTAAAACCTACATATTCCACAGAAACTATGTCATAAATTAATTTTCGCCACAAATTCTTCACCTCTATTAGAGTCATAAGCACAACCAAGTAACAGTTGGCTCGGCCTACCAATTCCGTTAGTTATATTTAGCAAAACTGTGCGAAGGCTAGATGCTATAAGCATTACCAAGGCCAGCACTATGGTGCTCCCTTTTTCGGAAGATAATGACAAAGAGCTCATGCGGGAGACAATTTTGCAGGAACATTTCGCAGCGGAGTACGGCGAGGCGAGCCGCGTTTGCGTTCTCATTGCTTAAGTTGTTTCCACTGAAATAAATGTTGCTGTTGTCGACAAGCAGGTTCAAGATCGCGTCAGGCTTCTGAAAAAGAATTGGCGCGCTGGTGAACTTCGATCAGCGTTTGGGAGCGGAATCGAAGAATCCAAAGATGCATCAGACGTCAAGCGTCACTACGAAACACTTGCTGGGCTCATCGGACAGTATGTCCGACTTGAGACAGCGTTCAAGGGAGAAAAGAAGCGAAAGAAAGACCTGAAGGATGCCGAAGAGACCAGCACTAACTTTTGTGCGTCTCAAATTGTGGCTGAAATCACCACGCGTCGACCACGAAGGGGGGGGGGGTATTTTCGTCCAATAGGTCGTCCTCAGACAGCGACGACGACAATGCGAATTTTCTTTTTCGGCGGTGCGTCAGAGTAAAAATATGCTGAGATGGAGGCAGCAATTATGGCTTGATCCGTTTGGGTGGCTTCGTACCAGAGATGCTTCAAATACGCTTTTTTGGTGTCGGCGAAGTCCTCTAGTTAAGTGACGAAGCAGTTGCGCTTGGTCACCCTCCCTTGGTCACCTCTCCGCCCAGGCTACTGCTAGATGGGACTTTGCTGGCATTTTGGCGGAGTCCATCAAGGCGATCTACTTCACGCAAAAACGAAAACGAAAAGGTAGCGGCATAGTCGTTTGGTGAACCCTCTGCGAAGGAAGCAATTTTACTAACGGTATAGTGGCGATTTAGTGGTGCGCCGTAGAACATATGTTTTCAACTCCGAACGGTTTGTATACTGCTAGCTTCGTGGGTTCCGCGCAAAAGACTGTGTCGAAATGGCGGGTTGGCTGCTGAGGTTAGGCGCTCAGTCCAGTTGTTTAGTCCATATTTTGCAAGATGTCGACCTCTAATAAGCAAGCAATATTACTCCATACACATTTTTTTCTCTTGAGAGCGGATTAAAGTACCAAATCTTAGATCCACCATGCGCAAGCTCCTGACGCTGCATTACCCTACCGTCCAGATTCGATCACCGCGCAGAATGTGTGTGATGTCTGTTCTATCTACTATATATCAAGGCGAGGCGGTGTTACAACTGAGAAGACGGAGGCATTGGGGTGTCACACGGAATCGGCACGGCAAATGCGGTAAGTTTTGAGTGGAGAGAAGTAACATTTTGATATATCAGGCACATATTAACCTGGATATTTGGTTTGCTGTGGCAGGCGCGAGTACAAAAAATACAAACTGTCTATCCCTGACGACCACGCTCTGGATGTGATGGATTACTCTCAGAATTTGACGCTCCCCAGCATCGCGAATACGCCATCTCAGTGGGACTTCTGCTCATTAGTCTCCGTGAGCTGCTTCGGCATTTTCCATGAGAACGAAGGTCAACAGATAAACTACCTCTATGACGAAACGACACGCGGCAAGGGCAATGACCAAATCAATTCCATGCTGGAGCATTTCATTGAGACCAAGGTGGTCAAGAGGCAAGACTTGGTTGATGGTGTGCGCAGACAACTGTTCTGGCCAAAACAAAACAACTACGTCATCAAGTTTTTGCTGGCGCAGGTAGACATGGGTGTCCTGCAGCGTGTGGACTACAAATTCTTTGTGAAGGGCTACACAAAGAGCTCTTGTGACCACGGATTCGGACATGTGCGCAAGAATTTGGCTAGTGTGGATTGCTGGACAATGGATCATATCGTCGAAGTTGTGAACAAGGCTGCCGCAAGTTCCATTTTATTACCGTGCATGTACCATGAGGAAGTAACCTGTTCAAGTCCTACAAAGGACCCCTAACGGAGCTCTATAAACGACAGGAGGGAAGCCAGCAGTTACAGATCTTTTCGATGGAGGCTTCGAAACCAGGAGTAGTATCATATCGTAAGGGACCGGACTCTGTAGCAGAGGAGGAGGACTTGCGGCGAAAGCTTGACGACATCCTGACCGCAAAATCCAAGGTGATGCGTATGATGACAGATCACGTTGAGATGCTGCCGCCCCCACCTCTGAATGCAGGGAAATTGGCCAAATATACAGCAGCATCCGTCCATACGTCCCAAGGAATTCCAGAGCGACCCACTGTACGCGAAGTCCACGGTCCAGGAAGGGCAAAACGCGAACGCAGTGCAACAAGCTCGACGTGCCCACGCGCGGCAATGGCAAAGGCAGCAAAGAAAGCCAAGATCGTCGTGGAAGGGGTGAGGTAGCGGCTGAAGATGCACCTACTTCGAAGACGAAGGCGCCAGTCGCTGCGAAGAAGCGAGCGTGGGGTGCTAAGAGAGCTCCCGTCCGAGCTAGAAGCAAAAGACAACGACGTCTGACGCTGGAGTGGCCCCAGATCAGGAATCGTGAAGGCTGACACAACTCAAGCAACCAAGGCAATCAGTGTGATACTTATATCCATTTGCCAAACGAAATGTTACCTCTCTCCAAATTCCTAATTTCACAAAATAATTTCAGAATATACCCCGCCCGTTCGGAAAAGCCTGCGCTAAATCCAGCTTTTGAGGCATTTACACATCAAATTAGCTAAAAACGGAGGCCATAACTGGCTTCCTCGGTCAATTTTACAGAAGGTGAGCCAATAAAAAATCGAGTTTCGCCATGAATCCCGGAGACAACTTTTTCATCGAGATCGTTCTCAGTGGCATCTAGCCCAATCGCGCTATGGAGGGGCTCAACTGAAAGAAGAGATCCTCTTCTTTGCAGCGGTGGGGTCAGATCGCGATTCGCACTTAGGCTTGTTTGAACAATTTATTTGCCGCAGTCTCATTTGTATTTGCTTATTAGGTCAATCTTTATAGACTAACAAAGAAGAAAACCGACTGACTTGCAGCATGTGGGTGGGCCTTTGCTTCGGGCGGCATTGCGCTTGCGCCTACAGCAAATTCGTCCTGTGTGCCGTTGACGAACGTTCTCCCTTCGGGATGTTTTGACGCCGGTATTCGTGGTCCAGATTGCATGGCGGTGTGAATCTGTGGTCTGCTCATGTTGTATCGCGGTAGTATCTTAGACCTCATCGGCTTGTGTCGTATCGGTATTGTAAGCGATTGTGTTCGATATGCATTTAATGCAGGACAGCTCCAATTAGTCGATCGTTTGATTCCTCACATTCGTTGGCTTGGCGTCGGCATGTCGGTTTATTCTGGCCGAACGCTTTGCAATTCCGGCATCTGTATGTCGACTTGGTATTGTTAGTGTGTTCTCCAGCACTAGCAATACGTCGTATAATGCGCCGCTCTGCTTCTTTACAGTAAGGAGACGGCTTCACAGTTGTGTATATATTTTAAAAATCTCTGACCGGGAGAGCGATGGATTTTTCCGCGAAGGCTTCCGAATAGGTATTCACAAATAACTCAAATGAGAGCCAAAAACATATTTTCACTCATGCCACGTTCGTCAAGAGCTACAGTTATGTGGCGGCACGCAATTTTCGTTTGATCAAACGTTAGACAAGAGCACGACGGAGGGTCTAAGCGCACCTCGGTCGCTCGGGTCTTACCTGTGTGCAACACGTACGACAACGGCGGTGGACCTTATCACCAAAGATCGTCCTGCCAGATCCTACCCTTTTCCCATCCTTGTCGTTTTCTTCGAAACCACAGTTTGCTCCGCTAATGATAGTCTCTATCTCATCGTCTTTGTGTCGCCCTCGTTGAGATGTACAGTCCATCGCCAAGGTTTATTTTTTTCACGTACTGGAGAATCTTTTTTCCGTATACACGTCTTAGTTCACGCAGAGCTGAATTATATTCTTGCCTTGACTTAGCACCTTGAACCGCCCAGACTTCGTTCTCGAAACCTCTTCCCGACAGGCAACATGCTTTGCGAATATTTCTCATCAAATGGACAGTACATAAACACAGATTAACCCGAATACCAGTCGCCAAAACAACGTCGAGCAGCTCCAAATAATTTTTCCACGATCACGAAACACTGCTCGATCTTCCAGCTCGATACCATTCGTGGTCTTTTTGTATGGATCGTAGAATGCTGTCCTCATTCTCGACATGAACGAGAGCCGAAGCCAGGGCTACATTATTGTTATTTCTGCCACGTCCTACGAGAGACAAAATAGTTCCGTTGTAATTTGCATACTTTGAGTGTGCTCCGTCGAAGACTAACATCGATAGGATACCACACTGCGACTGTTTGTTAGGTCCTAACGATAGAAAAGCTCTCATAAATCTCTGGTGCTGGTCTACTTCCAAGTGCACACTGATTTCGGGGTTGATCTCGCGCGTTTCAGCTAGCATATATGGAACTCCAGCAAACGAAGCGGCCCACTCACCTTCAACGCTCTTCGCAACTCCGTATTTGGCTCGATAAAGTGGCGCGGAAGGTTGACAAGGTCTCTATCTCGAACTAGCGCAACGATTGCTTCCCGCTTCATTCGTCTATTAGTGCTTACAGCTGCACGGAACGTGCGTTATTTAATCAATTGCCGCTTAATGGAGGCGCAGAAGTCGTTATGTCGGTCATTGAGTCTGGAAATGTACATATACTGCTCTCCGCTCGCGTTCTACTTCCGCGTGATGCGAACTTCGCACTTATAGCCAGCACCACTTGTCATGTTATACATGTAGTCCTCGAGGAACTCCGTTCCTTTCCTTACACACGTAAAATACTGCTGCCGAAGTACCATACTCCGTATTCAAGTCCAACATAGTTCTAGAAGGTACCATACTTCAAACAATTCCTGACGCAGTTAATGAATCTACGTTACGATATGTGCCGCCGGAGACGGCAGAGTCGTGCATGAAGTCAAGGGAGGAGTCCTATCCAGCGATGACGGAGGTGGAGCAGTGCGCACGATCGAAGAGGTGCGTGCGATTGGAGCAGTCTCTGAAGTCGGCAGACAGCGACCAATGCGTGCTGTCGGGGCGAGCAGTGCGTGCAGTCGGAGTAGTGCGTGAAGTTGGCGGTGAAAAGCGAGCAGGCGGCCGAGGGGTCCGCGGTGGTGACGGCAAACAAGGCCGATATTATGTCCTGTGGATCAGGCGTGTAGTCGTCTGTGTCGAGGCCTGCTTTAAAATACTGATGTTCTGTTCTGGACGTGCTAAACAGACAGCGGCCCACACTACATTGAGCGGCAGGTCCCTGTTTGGAGACTAGGTCCCTGGTTTGAGATTATCGCTCAAAGAGGTCCCTATCCTGAGAAAAGGCCTGTGGTGGAAAAGCAGTCTTGCTGTCGTCGTCACTGCTACATTCATTCGTGGCTGTCTCCTCCTTCGGGCATGATTGGGACTCGCCTTTATTTCAGCGTCCTTATGTTGCTCGCGATCGACTCTGGTATCTCTGGACACCACAAAATGTGCTTTATGCAATGCACGAGAAGATCTCGCAAGGATTGCACGTCACGCCCTTATATTTTCCATGCTTGGTGATCGTAAACTCGGACCAAATAAGCACAAGTGGCCGACCTGGCTTACTTCCTTTTGTCATTGGTCGCAAGGAGGCGGAGAACGCCAGAGCCATTAGCACAGACAATTTACAGTAGGCAAATGTGATGATAGCAAAAACGTTTGAATCGAAACTTCAACTTTCATTGTACCACGGTTTTGGTACATAATTGGAGGGAGACCTTGTCGAAAAAAATTGTATCCCGATCTTCGGCCCCATGAATCAGGGCCCGATCGATGGGCGGTTGGCGCCGGCTAGGTATCACTTGAGTTCGGTGAAGCCGTCCCTCATTACACGCAACGTGGACGCCATCCACAATCTTTTTCTTACCGGCACATTTCACCCCATTGCACAGCGGTGTCAGGTAGTGCGACAACAACGCGAACACTTTAATCAGCTCTGTCAGTGAGGAAAGCCGCGGAGTTTCACCACGCACCATGCCATCGCCTCGTGCCACAAGCAAAAACACGCACATTTTGCGAAACGTTTTGCTCGCGAGAGGACGCGACCGTTGCCGGCACCACTGCCGTTGGTTACAGTGGCTGCTGCTACTGGTAGCCGGACGGTTGACAGCGTTGAGCGAGCCATAGACACGAGCTCACTAGAGCAATACCAACCAGGGAATGGATAGCAACGTCACGTGACGTGCGTTACAGCGAGTTCAAACGTGGTCTACGGTGCGCACCGCTTACCGAAGCTCATTATCCATTTTGCCTCCTCCCCAGCAACACTAAGCGACAGGAACACGCAACAACCGACCACACCGATCTTTAGTATGGAGTCGAGCTACACCACGACCACCCAGCCAGTCATCGACGTCGCCAACAAGTCCGGCGGGAACTATGCACCGTATGCCGATACACCATACTCTCCGCACCAAGTCGACCGCTGCGAGCGCTCACTGCACCACACCAACCGCAGCCAATACGACCGTGATGAAGACCACCACAAGCAGTGGTTTGTGACCAGGAACCCGCACCTACGCGAGTGCTACTCGGAGTTCCTTGGCACCTTCGTCATGATTGCCTTTGGTATGGGCGTCAACAACCAAGTCGTTCTATCGGGCGAAAAGGAAGGCACGTGGCTCAGTATTAACATGGCATGGGGTATCGCCGTGCTCATGGGCGTCTACTGTTCTGAGGGCGTCAGTGGTGCCCACATGAATCCGTCAGTAACTCTAGCTCACGCCGTGTACGGTCGTCTCGCCTGGCGCAAAGTACCTGGCTACGTAGTCTCACAGTTCCTTGGAGCCTTCGTCGGCGCCGTCGCGATCTATCTGCTCGACTACCAGCGTCTGCAGAAGGCCGATCCGAACAAAGAAACCATGTACCACAACTTCGCTACCCACCCAAACCCGGAGATCTCCAACCTCACTGCCTTTTACACGGAAGCTCTGGCTACAGGAATGCTCTTGCTGTGCGTGTACGCCATCACGGACCAGCGCAACCGTTCGCCCGGCACCGTCGGCACTCCGTTCGCCTTTGCACTCATGATCATGGCGTTGGGTATGAGTTTCGGCATGAACACAGGTTACGCCATGAACCCGGCCCGCGACTTTGCTCCTCGCCTCTTCACCTTCTTCGCGGGCTACGGCACCAAGGTCTTTACGGAGAACAGTTGCTACTTTTTGATCCCCATGTTCGCTCCGCTTATTGGCGGCGTCCTCGGCGCAGGCGCGTATGAGGTCCTTGTTCAAGTCCAGCACCCTCACGACCCCGCTGAGTTCTAATCTCCATCTCTCGATGACAGGAACAACGAGTCGAGAAACCCCAGCACAACCAACCAACCGGTAGCTAGCTCGCCTTGCAAATAGCTCGTACACATAGATTTTACCCATGTCATGAACAAGCACTTTTTACTCTTTACTGTTGTATTTCCAACGTATGTCGGGCGATCAGCTAGGTCATGCCGCGAGGATCCTATAATACCACCATGACGGACATCGCAGATGCATTACGCGACTGGGATCACGCTGGATTTCATCAATCTTCCGCGTTGACGTATTAGTCCACGTGGCGCTTCTACTGTAGTCGCAGCGTTGCCATTGCCACGAACAAAACTCTACGCAACGTCTAACATTTTCTCCAGGATACTGTTTGATGTGGCATACGAACATGACTAACAAGAGGTAGAAACACGAAGGAAAATATGACTTTTGAGAATGTTTTTTCGGAGCTAAGTTTTCCCAAACGCAACATAAAGTCTCTACTTAAGCGTATATAATGCTAATTCAGACTACAAATCTGGCAATCAATTTTAACGACAGCCACAGCACACGAAAATGTCAGTAGCGCTCAGATCATCTCCGTCATTACGGTCACAAAACGCCGTGTACGACTGCATGCCGTGGTGGAAGCTTCCGGGCTATATGATCGCATGGACGCTCGGCGCCTTCGTCGAAGCGGCTCTGATCTACGTCATGAATGCCCAGAAGATTCGACGCGAGGACCCGAACCAGTAGACGATATACAAACGTACGCACACGTCTCGACTACACAGCGTTCTACACAGACATGCTGGCCTCTTGTATTATGCTGACTTCTACGCTATCAAGAACAGACGCAATCGTTAAATGAGCAACAGGGATACTCTATTCGCTTTGGCTCCGCTGGTTACCGCCATTTCGTGTGCATTCAGCAAAAATCTGGACTAGTCATGAGTCCAACGGAGACTTCGGTCCTCGCCTCTTCACGTACAGCATCGACTACCACTTAGTCTCCACGGAGGACTCGTACTACTTTTGGATCCCGATCATTGCGCCACCAGTCGGGTGCGTCATCGTTGGCGGGCTTTGCATTGAATTCGTCGGGATGCAGCACCCAGAACTCCCACAAAACTTTACCCCGGATCGAAAACGACTCCTCGAAAGGGCGATGAAGGCAGGAAATCTACATATTAGTTCTGCATCGTTTGAGCTATTAACTGACTCATTTCGCGTAGTGCGGCAGAAGTTGGTGCACCGTCGATCAGCATCGTCTTGTGTGTTGCAGACGACGTCTCCTCGTTAAATTAAGATGAAAGGCTTGCCTGTCACGATGTGCGTGGACCACCTTCTTGTGCTCAATGAATACAGTAGTGATCTATGAGGCGAGATGGTGGTGTGGTAGAACGGGATAGTCTTTAGATGTGGTTGGCTTCTGGACTGCACTACCCAATGATGACCATATGTATCGCATCTCATCACCACATTATGGCAGCTAGTGCAATGTTTTAGCAAGACACGCGCACGGGTCTTGTTAGAACATTGCACTAGCTGCCATCCCCAGAGAGAAGGGAAACCTATGTGTTTCGTCACAAGGTTTCCTTCTTCTGGGGATCGGAATGGCATTCGGCATGAACCCCCCGCGGCTTCGGCCACGTAGTTTGCAGGTTACGGCTCGAAAGTGTTTAGCAGCCGTAGCTAGAAATGTTGGATCCCATTTCTCTAACCAATGATTAGCTGTGTGATCGCGACGTCGAAGACGAGGAGGAAGATATATGACGAAAGTTGATTGAGTGACATTTCTACAAAATGTACTAAGTACTCCACTATACGAGTTTTCGTGGAACACTCAGGTTACGCAGCAGCTCAAACGATGCGGGTGCACATTTGGTGCTTCTACTGTACGTGCAGTTTCCGATAGAGCGTAACCCGAAGTACAAGGCACTACATGTACAACAATTTCAACCTTACGGCTTTCTTACAGTCACTGTAACCGGGGTACAGTTTTTTTTTTTTTTATGCCCTCGGAAATGCACGCTGGCTAGGCTCTACCCGGAGCTCGGCTTCAAGCTCTCGTCTCTTCACTCTCCTCATGGGTTACGACCCCAACGTGTTCTCCGCCAACGCTCAGTACTCTTGAGTCCCCCCCCATCGGAGTCATCATGGGGCGCTTCTCCGTCAGAACGACATCAAGAAGGAAAAGAGCGACGGCTCTATGGTTTACTAGGTTTGTCTTAATACAAGGCCGTTCACGGTCGATCTATCGTACACGTACTAACTAGTTATGATGCGAGCGAGTCTACGGCGTTAGCGGCGCGTGCGATGGCGCTACGCCAGCGGAGACCAGATCTTGTTCAACAGGAGTACAAGTATCTGGACTGGAGATACCGGGAGAACTCGTGGAACCACCATCGGAGTCGCGGGGGCAACACGAGCGCCACCTGCACGCGTTGCGCGACGATCGCGCCGTCCTCGTCCATCACAGCGGCGATGCCGTATTGTAGCAGTCCTAAATGGACGTCAAGCATGAAGGTGGATATGTGGGGAGCTATAGGTAACCACAAGAGCAGGAAAATAGGGTTAGCCATTGTCATCATAGTGAGAGGGGAAGCACACGTGGTAAGCCTTGCCTGCGGTGCCTGAGCTTGGAGAATGCCCTAGGCTAGCGGCGCTGATACATCCGCGCGCCTTTGCCGCACGCCAAGAAACGCACACACATGGCTGCATAGAAACATCCTGACGGATCATGAACGGACGCATACGCGGCAACAGCGCTGGTCTCACCATTTGCAGTCCGTTAACCAGTGCCGAACATCGCGGGTTATATCTGACTGGATCCGGATCACAGCACCTCAACGCGGTCATGAAGCTGGTGCTGGCCGCCGGGTGGTGGAGGGCGCCGGACATGCTGTCGTAGTTGGTGGGCATCAACTGCGATGCCTTCGTCAACTACGCCATGTCGTACCAGAATCTGGACACCAACGACCCGCATGCGAGCAGGTTCGCCACGTACGAGCAACAATTTCTTTAACTACATGGCCTTCAACAAGGTAGAATCGACACGGATTATACTGGGAATACCCGAAGAATGAAGGGGGGGGACAGCCTCAACGGATTAATTCCACGGTACTACGTGCGTAAACGTAACCTCAGTCAACATTCATATCACATTCAGAATGTTGCAGCAACAAATTTAGGCGTACTGGCATCCGTGCACACTGCCGCATCAACGCAAGAGTCGTTTTAGGTGACAACACGAAGAAAGTAAGGTACTCTGACGCAAAGATTCAACGATTCATTTTCTTGCTTTTTGGAGTGGCTTCCTCGTGTGCTAAAGGAAAACAGAGATATAAAATCACGTCACCGTACGCAAGTAGAGCGAATTAGCCCGGACTCAATATTCAGTCGGTTTTGCGCTTCTTTTTGGCTGGCTCGAGCTTCGTCTCGGTTTTGATCATCTTTTGGGCAGGCTCATGCTTCATGGGAGGCTCAGTCTCGGGAGCAGCTACAAGCGTAAGGGCTGCCGTGCAGACTGCCGAATTGGGGTCAGTAGTCGCAGTGGTCGCCTCAACGCCTGCTGTCGCCTTGATCTGCTTTTCAAATGCAAGATCTTCAAATTGCGTTGTGAATTGGCAGCACTCATTTCGGTAGGCCTTCGGGTCAGTGAAGTTCACTTTTTGTCCGCGGAGAGGGAAGTCGTGCACGTAATTTTCTGTTTTTTTTCACATCATTGCGGTCATGAGGTCTTTGTCGACCGTGTAGCGGTTGTTATCATACTGGTCTTCATATTTCTGGAAGTGTCACAAATATATGCATAAAATGTTCGGAAGCTTGAAAATGGTAGCTAACCAGTACGAAACTTACCGATTTCAGTCTCGCCGCTGACTGGGGCAAAGAGGTCAACTAGGTGCGTGCGGACCAATTTACGTTCATCGCGTAATGTGTGTTCGCTGCACCAAACGTTTCGACAGTAGACGGAAACATTATCCGCCTTGCGTGGTCCCTCGGCCACGTATTCTACAAATACTAGTATCACGGCGACATGGAAATAGCAATCACAAGTTGCAGTCAAAATTACTACACTCGCTTCAGCAATTCGCCTTACCTTTGCGAGTAGGAATCACGCGAGGGGGGGGCATCTTCTTCACTTCGCCGTGTTCTTGGCGAGTGGTGATTTGTAGTCTTTTGGAATCGGGATGCCGTCAATCTCCATGTTGCCGACGGAGATGAGTCTTGTTCTTGTCGGCGCTATCGAGATATACGCGAAATACCGCACGGTGGACGGAGATGAGTCTTGTTTTTGTCGTCGCTCAGCGAGTTATGCGCGAAAGACCGCTCGGTTGGAATGGCGAACAAGCCTGATAGATTTTTTTTTGCCTTTGGCGTTTGCAGGTGGATACTTGGAAATGTACTCACGGTTGAAGTTCTGTTTGGCAGTCATCGGATAGAATCTTGTATATCGACTCTCGTGACATAATTTGATCGCGCCGTTGCTAACTGGCTCAGCCAATTCTTTGGTCAGTCTCACTAACTTGGCACAATAGCTAAACGGAGCGCAATCTGTTGCATTTTGCTGAAGAAGTTGAAGAAACAATGCTGCAAAATGGCCAAGAGGGTCGAACTGAGCGGCCAATGGAGGACGCGTCACAACAAAAAAAGTGTCAGCGTAAAGCGAAATACATGCGCGAGTATCGTGCTGCAAGAAAGCTAGCCGGTGCTATTCAAGCGTCTATCGGAGTTGCTTCGCTGAAAGTTGGAGTAACTAGAGGTGGTGATGGGGATAACGACGGCGTTAGTTTAGATACCAATAGTGTCGACCCAAAGAAAACAACACGGAAGCGGCACGCCGACTAACGCGGAAGTATCGGACTGCTCAAATGTTAGTGGCGAAGACGCTGCTGCGAAGCTGAAGTACCAACGTCTCAACGAGCTGATTACATGCGTAAACATCGCGCTGAAAAGAAAAAGCAAGGTAGGCTGATCCCTCACTGATATCAATTGGCATGGTTTCTCATACACTCAAAACTTGCTTTGACAGCACCAGCACAGCATGTTCAGCCAGAACAATGCGTACAAGGCGAGAAGAGTGCTATTGACAGTCGTTTACAGACAGTTGCAGAATCAATACTGGATAGACATGACATCTCTGAGGAGGAAGTTTTGCTGATGATGAAGGGTCAAAACTTTACTTCTGACCCAAGACTCGCATTAGCCTACTATTACTGTTGTAGCTGTCATCCAGAGACATTCGTTTTTAATGAGTGAACATCTTCGGGAAAGCGACTCAGTACGCAAAAGGTTGATGACCGTGCTTGACCCAAGTACACAAGAGTATGTCCGGTGCGAGAAATCTGCAGCTGCACTTGATCCATCAAGAAGTGCCCTGTTTTGCGTGTGCATCGTGTTGTGAGTTTCTTGTGGGGCCGCAAGGAAGCAGTGTATGCATGCCGTTATCATGCCTGCCGGAGGCTTTTCGTATTCTTCGACTGAGTATGAAGAGCGATACGGTCATCTTTCAGACGATATCATCAGGATGCCCAAATCTTACAGCAGCCGGATGGAAAAAACTATTATTTGAATCCTGAGTTCGTTCGAAATACAGGACGAATCCATCTCTGTCCCAAATGTGCGTATAACCCCCGCAAGTCAAAGTTTAGTCTTGCCAGTGGTCATGAGTACGGACGGTGTGGATCACTACCTGCCTTGAATGCACTTGCGAAAAACTGTATTGCACCAGCGCCGGGGGTGCTTTGGACTGGAGTTCTTTCTGTCCGGAAGACATGGCAATGGTCATGCAATTTGCTTTCCTTCGAGTGGTCCCCAAGCTTGCGCAAAAGTCCTTCCGGTAACGGACATTGAGCGCAAACCTCATGTTACTTTTAGCGGCCTTCCAAAGAGAGGAGAACACGTAAGCACTTATTCCGCGGGTTGTACGCATTACCGAGTCAAAGTATTTTTTCGTGGTTAGCTGTTTTGAAGGAAACGCACAGTTTCTTCCGGAGAGAGGGTATTGAGATAGATGACTCGCGTGATCAATTGGAAAACTTGGCTGCGCTAGAACGTGCTATCGAAGAGGATGTTATAAGTGACACTGAAGCGTTACATGCTGTTGACAATGCTGTGAACTCGGCGCGAGAGTGGTGCAGATATGACTACAAAGAGAAAGTATCACATGATGTATTTTTCAGCAATCCGCTGTTTTGCAACCAGCGATGTGTCAGACCGACAAGGTGAGATCCACCATAATTGACGCAATGATGGACGCGGTCGGGATAGAAAACGACATTGCAGTAGTAGGGAGAGGGGCTACTCCAATTGTACCTGCACATGGCGGTGTATGGTTCTTCAGTTTCACCAGAGATCTTAACGCGTAGAGCTTCCCAAGAGCTACGTCAGTGTATCGCTGAATGGATTAGTGCTGTATGTACTAATCGAGTGTCCCCCCGATACACGGGATTGGTTGAAACAATGCGGGAGCAATAATCCTGGATGTCCGTTACCACGTGCGTGTCAAGTCAATTTACCTCGTGTTAGCGAAAGTCTACCAGCTTTTCAAAACGCAGTTGAAAGTCTACTGCTGCCACGAACATTCATATCCACTCGAAGACCTGCGTCAAAGGAAAACGCAGAAAAACACAATGCCGTCTTTCTCGCCCTGCAGGAATTCACGAAAGAGATACACAGCCATTGATTATAAGCAAGGTATATGGAGATTACGTCGGAAACCTTCTCAACACAGAGTTGGAAGAAAAACTGGATGCTGGCTATGATTCCGGCAAGGTGAGTTCCTGCATGCCCATCTGCGTGGCCCTATTGTATGGGAGCAATTTCGCCCTGAAGTGAATGGTATGTTTGTTGAAACAAACACTTTATTGTCTGGATTAACCGCTTCGCGTTGCAACTTAAGAGTTATGAACGGAGAGGACGCCGAAGATTTGGTCGACGAATATCAGCAGAATTACATGACAAAAGAAGGCGCTGGACTCAAAAATGCTGCCGCGGTAATGATCACTGCTCTCGAAGATGCACTGAAATACCCTAGCGTTGCTCAAGACAGTGGAACACCCATGCGTCAGGCACAATATCTGGCGACGCGAACAGTGAATGCATTTGGTGGCGCAAAGGAATGGCCCATTTCATTGATGATATGCGCTTTGCTTGGGCACATGTGTCATCAGAATCATTCTCGTACGTGTTTCCCCTTGAATTCATAAATTAACTGCAGAGGCATGAAATCAGAAACGCAGGCGTCGAGAATGGGGATCGTAGTGCGCCGGATGGTGATGTATCGACAAACAGTGACCGCGATAACTCATTTGATGATGGCGACGTAGCAGATTTCATGAACTTAAAGACAAAATCAGTAACAACCCCACACCGATAGATGAAACCATCGAGGAGCTAGCAAATTTTGCTCACTCGGAAGATTTGTCGGTGCTCAGCAATTCACTGAATGGGCGGCATACTACAGGGGGTGCGCGAGATTACAAAGTCGACGGCAAAACATTATTAGTTAAGTCAATTGGAATCGTATAAATTTCGTGGAGATCATTTCGTGGACTATTCACCGATTGGGTTCGCTTGTATCGTGGATATTGTACCTCGGCAAAAGGCAGTAAGCATAAAAGCCACTCGTGGCCGCAAACCTCGGAAAGGTGTTGAGTTGGACCCACGCCATCCTATTTTCCATCATTATGAAGCCGTTATCCGAGCAAGATTGTTAACTATGGCATTTGGAGGCTCTCCGCCTGCTTCATGCTCTCGTGAAGCCGAAAGTACCAAGAAATGGATGCAATCGCCAAGTACATTGTCTCCGTCGCAGTGCCCTGGAATACCCAACGACAACCGCAATTTAAAGTGGGTACGCCTGGCTTAGATCGCTTGTGTAGAGCGTAGGATAGCACTTCCGCCTCTTTTGTCTCGAGGCAACGATATCGACAAGTGCAACTTCATTCAAAAGCGTATTCGGAGTAGCGATAACGAGAAAATGTGTTTGGACTGGAAGGCCAGAAACAGCACCCGATGGAAAAAAACTCCGTCGGACGACTTCAACAAGGATCGCAAAAAGCGCCACGGCCAACATATGTGCGACCCTGAAGCAATCGGAAACCTATCGGGAGGAGATGACTATTTTTATTGGCTTACACGAGCTGCGGCTTTGGGAAATCCGACCCATCGGGATAGTGTACAGGCAGTACAGTCATCATTTTGCTCCTGATGGGTGTTCAAGACGGCACTGCAGAAACACCCGGTGAAATGCGTCATGCAGTGCCAGCGTCTAGGCTACGATCCAGCGTATACCAGCATCAAAAAAATAATCCTGAAAATGTGCTCAATCGCCCTGAATTAAGCATCCAAAATATTGCAAGGAAAATTCACGATATGCCGGCATACAGTCATGATTCAGATTTATCCAGCTGCAACTCAGCGCGGAAACATGAACCTGGTGGTGCTAAAGGCCCATTTGAAGATTCGCCTCGACCGTCCTCAAGTGAAGTGACGGCGTCACCTGAACATGAAGCAATACTTGACTGGATCCTGATTAACTTAGACAAGCCCAATCCGGTTCAGACTCTCACGCTTATGCATGGAGGGGCTGGAACAGGAAAGTTGTTCGTAATTCACACGCTTCGTGACGAATTAGCGAAACGGAGGCTAAAACGGTCATTACATGCCCGACTGGGGTAGCTGCAAGCCAGTTTCCAGACGGGCAGAACGCTGCTTTCAAGGTCGGCCGCGATGGAGACCACATTTCACCAAATAAGTTAGCTGAACTGCGTCTTCTCTTCGATAATTCTGTGGGCATCATCGTGACAGACGAAGTTTCAATGCTTAGTAGCGCGTTTGCAGTAACGATGGACAAGCACTTACGACTGGTCTAAAATCCTGATCTACCTTTTGGTGGTAAATCCGTGTTGTGGGTACGACGTTTCTACATTTCTCCATCACTTCATATCTTACATACGTGGCTGACGTCTTGCCTTTATTTGTTTTTGAAGGCTGGAGATTCTTACAACTGGAGGCACTCATGGGAACTCCGCTATTTAAAGCAATGTACAACTTGAACGTAAATGCTACTCTCATCCAAGTCCGAGACCTATTCAGGCGCTTCCGAGTGTTTTCCCTCAAGTCTCAATAAAGGGCCCACAGCTGTCCTGTGCAGCAAAATATCCTAGATGCCTTTCGAAAGCTTCCACCTATCTATCCAGGCAGCCCCAATCAAGAGATTTTTCAACTCCTCAACAATGAGGTAACTGGCGCTATTACTCATGAGCTTACAACACAAGAAGTTGAGCAGGATTCCGCATGGATGGATGATTCCAGAATTTTGGTTACCAATAATGTTGATAAAGCTGCTTTAACAGCATGCGCCGCTCGATTACTAGCTATCCGCACAAACACAGTAGTATTAAGATGGAGAAAACCTGTCGCGGGAGTCCCACAAGAACTACTGAAGTTACTGTACAACGCTTCGGACTACCCGAACTTGTTCGGTTGTGCTGGGTGGATGCGCTCAAGTTCTTGATAATGGTAACGGCAACGTGGAGTGGGGCGTAGCAAACGGTATTGTGTGCAAGCTCGTGTCGCTTGCGTGGACTGAAATGAGCGATACGGAACGCGTTCTCCAGCAACTAGAATCTGCTCCAGTACAAAGCGGCGCTATCATTGATCTTCCGAGCGCGCCAGACTGTATAAATGTACAACTCATTAAACCATGCAGGCGATGTTGTTCCGGCAACAACTTGGCCACCCAAAAACAATTTGGAAACATCTTGAAAACAAATACTGAGGGTCACAGAACTGAAAAAGCAGTATTATCATTCCAATCGGGCTTCTTGCAAACGACAAAAGCAAGTATGCCATTAAGCTAGCGAGGACACTCATTCCAAAACCGATCAAGCTCAAATACTCCCAGCGTGGAGCTGAGCTTGTTTTAGTATGACTGTCTGGAAAGCTCAAGGAGCTACACTAAAACGAGTTTTACTCTATCTGGAGGTACCCCAGGGGCGCCTCGATGGCTGCTCGACCATCTCTATGTTGGAACGTCCCGTGTCAAATTGGCGCGTCTTCTACGCTTCCTACCATTGTCTCCTTCCTTCAAAAGTAGTATGTTAAAGCTATTGCAACCAACTGCAGATACCACGAAATGGCGTATGGATATTGGAAGCGATGGCTACTGGTGGCCTTGCTCATAGCACGGTTGCGACCCTGTTTCAACAATTTTACTCCTGTTGTTCATTGACACACCTCTACGTCATCAGCTGACATCCAAGTCTTCAGACTATGTTGGTGATTCACCCGTTATATGCCTGCAAAAATAAATTGTTTGGTATTCCCAGCTACGTCTTAGACGATCTAGTTTGGGCACGGCCATGCTGGTGCCTGGCATCTGGACCAGCGCTATCGTCCGCTTTCGCATTCAACCTCATGGTCATGGTTCTGGGCTTGGAGCGCGGTATGACGGTATGAACCATGCGCGTGTCATGGCGCTCCGAGTCGCTGTTACATCTCTAGCTTATCACGCCGATAATATCACACGCGTTCGGAGTCAACTACTCTGAACCAAAACTCCGAAATTGGAAAAAATAGAAAAATATTGTAACGACTTACTATCAGATACAAAGCAAGCACAAAACCTCTTTGCCGTACTTAGTATATTATATAAGTATCGAAGATACAAGATGGAGTAGTCAAACGAATCAGCCTTCAGTAGGACCTTTGTGCAATGGGTTTGGAGAGACTTGACTAGTACACACGAGCATCACGAAGCCTGGGTCTCATTATTGAGCCATTATAGTTCTGCCGTACTAGTACTGTACACGAGACGTGGTACTGTATGCTCGAATCACTAGTAAATGGTTGCAATAAATGACCTCATCTGGCATATTGCGAACATAATTAGCCAAACAGAGCCTTCTGCTTCACGTCGTAGTTGTACCAGAATTCATCACTGGCGGTAATAGGTACTCAAGTCCATGTCGTGGCGGAGTAGGAGCTCCAAGATTATTTCATATTGCGTCAGGTAGCACTCGCACATCATATCGGTAGTCCTAATCACGGCTGAACGGATATTGCGACGGAAAAATGTTGCTCCTGCTACATTTATCAACACTTCCACACGTTCATCAACAAGATACTCTAGAATCACCTCAACACCACACCTTAAACGTCTTCGGCTTTCACTTTCGTCCCAATACTATACGACGATACAAAAACATGGCATCAACTTGTCACGGATCCAACGGGAGTCAGAGTCCATGACGTCATGTAAGAAACCCATGATTCTTGAATGAGGCTGCAACACACTAACGTCCGTCGTACGACAGCAATGAATGAACGACACGAAACAAGTTGCACAAGTGGGCGTAGTTGAAGTCTGTGCGGCACTAGTTGTCAGGCTGAGCACGGCGTGCCGGTCAGCACGCCTAGGCCATCACCCTCACGGGCGTGCTGACCGAGAACGCCAGCGGTCTATGTAGCAAGCCACCATGCGCGAGCTGCCTTGAACGGTCGGGACGCGCATGGCAGGCAGCCGCCGAAGGTACGTACCTAATGCGTACCTGTACAGTACAAATTTAGGAAAGGAAACGTTGCTTACATTTAGGTTATGTACAGAAAAGAAAAAGAAGCTTACCCAGTAAGGGAGCGAATGGAGTGCACGAGGTGCTTCCATGACCGCATGCATATCGTAGCTACCAAAAGAAAAACAAAACAATACAATCATTCCAAAAGTGCGTCGTTCCCCACAGTCCAAGCCTACCTGCTTCCTCCGCCGCAATGCAAGTGCATAGCCGCCCCGACATCTGGTAGCAGGGGGGAATCCGCGGCTATCGCTATCGTCACTGTCGTCGCTATCGTCCCGATAGTGCTGTGGCCGGAAGTGGTTGTTCCTTGATTGGACACCCAGCTGCACACTGCGTGTGGTCATAACTATAATTTCACGTTTTGGCCAGCGTACGCTGATTTATGCAAATTTGACAGGAAGGCTGTTGGTAGTGCCTGAGGGTACTCTGCCCCGGTTATTTGCACTGGCTATAATTGGAATTGCTGTTGCTGATCCTGAACCTGCCCCGTTTGTAAACCAAGTCCCTATTTAGTAGGCGTAATTCTTGGCTGGCCGCTAAGTCGGATGGATCTTGGCAACCTTTTCCCAGCAGTTTAGCAAACTACTGCCTTAATGAATCGGCTATTCGACCTAAAATATAAAAATTCCTTGATAGGATTTGAACCTACAACGTAATGGTTAACAGCCATTTGCTCTACCGTTGAGCTACAAACAAATAATTATATTTTAATTTTTAAAACTTTTAGTAGTTTTAAGCTAAATATTTTACAATACTTACACTAAAAACTATTAATGTAATCATCTCTTACACTTTTTATACGATTTTTTTTAAGAATGGTTTCTTATTTAGATGCTTTCAGTAGTTATGCAAATTAAGTTTAGCTACTCGGCTATGCTTCTCAACAACCGATACATCATCATAAATTTTTTCTCAAAATATTCTAAAATTTATTTTAATTTTGTTACCTCTTGAAATAATCTTATTAGAAGATTTTATGGATTTAGAGACTGAAGCTGAAGAACCTGCTTTAAAAAAAGAAGAAAAAGCAAACAGTATTTTAAAAAGAATTTATGATAATACGCCTACTATTTCCGTTTTTTCTTTTTATCTTTGCTTCACCTTTATATTTTTAAATAACTCAATTCAGGTAAAAGTTTTTAACAAAATTATATATATTATGTAAAATAATTCAAGTATTGTTATAGTATATATAACGATTTGTATATTTATTGAATTTTAATAATCATAAACCCGTATAATTTTCTGAATGTGATGAATTAGGAATAAAATAGTATTTGTAAGTATTTTTTCATAATTCATTTTATGTAATGTAGAATACATTCTTCAGTAAAGATTTAAAAAGTGTAAACTTGTTTTAATATTTTTTACATAGGTTCAAATCCTACTTTCCGCAATAAATAAACTTTGTAAAATACTAATAATGCTAATTAATACTATTATAAAATGTTTAATTCTTTATAGCAAATTATACTAATTAGCATTAGTAATGAATAATTGGAAATATAACCTGTTTGTAATAAAATTATTCTTTGACTTAAGAAAGACTCTCTAACAGTCTCATTGTTCTGAGCCGCTTGGGCTACGTTATGACTCGAGCAAAACCGTCTATTGTCCATCAGAAGGACAACGAGGTTCCGTTACTAGGCGAGTTCGTGCGTTTGTCTGTCGACGATCCGGGTGCTACAAAGAAAGCGCTCACGGACCTCTACAAGTCGATAGCCAAGTCTGATCGTATACTACAGGCTTTGGTCAAGCTCGTGGCTGTGAACGTGGCGCAAAGAAACGTTGCTATGTGAGGGTGCTAATCGACGCAAGACTCAACTTCATCGCGCCAACCACATCGTCTCGACTGGAATCCAGCGTATTTGCGAGAAATCGAGGTTGGTGAAGAACCCCCGTACTCCAAGTGGAGCGACTCGACGCGTAAACATGCTAAGCGTGTTCGCCAAGCACTCAAAGGTGGATCGACCTCGCCGAACGCATCCAAGAAGACCAGAACCGACAAAAACTAGTCGTTTGGAACCTTAGGAGTAGCATATCTATTCCTCATAACAAGTATCTCCCGTTCATCTTCAAGATTTTCGAAAAGTAATCAAGCCGAAAGTATCAAGTATGGTGGATCCTGCACATCTTATGCAGAGTATGATCGCTTCGACCCAGAAGCAAACCGAGCTTATTGAGACTCTCACGCACATAAAACAGGTCTCTGAGCTCAAACTGGTGGTGTAAAACTGCCTACCTACAGCGGTACCATGGACGAGTCATTTGCTTTATACAATGAGCAGATTGACCAATACTTTCAACCTAAGAGTATCGCATACAAGGAGGCAGCCCTGAAGAAAAGGATGTTGGCCTTTGATCGCCGGAACGCTGAAGCATGGTGCTGCACACTGGTACATGCATGAAATGGACACTTATGCGAGTGTCGGCGACTTCCTTTTGAAGTTGGAAGCCGAGTTCGTACCCAAGGACCTGCAAGAGCGTCTGCTAGAGCAGATGAACGACTTGAAAGAGCGCAGTTGCAAAGACTTGCCTGACTATGTCAGCAAGTTTCGCGACTTAGTGACGCAAGTCACAAAGATGGAGGAACTGGACAAAATCAGTTACTTTTTACGTGGACTATCGTCCAGTGTACGTGAAGAGGTTCAATATCGACGTTGCGAGACGCTTGCGAAAGCTGGTAACAACAGCGTTAGACTATACTCGATCTCATCCCCACCATGGACGTACGGCTGGAAACAAAGAGTGTCGTAAGTACCGAGCGTACGAACCAAAACACACGAACGATGGTGATGCAGCGGAGCCAATGGAAATTGATAGCATGCATGTGCCATCGCGAGATGAGTGCAATACGCCGTAATCTGTGTTTCAGGTGTGGAAGCGCTGCTCATAGGGCTAACCCAATGTCCTATTCGATCGCAATAGAAAGCCAGAAGACACCCACCGAGGTATAATCACTCGAATCAACGACGTGGTCGTGGGCAGGCAAGGATGAACATGGCAAATCAAAATGATGAAACCCTGATGACACCACGGAAACAGTTGTCATGGAGCACTTGACGATGAGTGTAGCGAACATCCAAGAGCAATTGGCGACGCAAGGAAAGACCATACAGTCCGTAAGTACTGAAGCTGAGGAAACTACACCTGCCATGACGGAAGAAACTGGTATGCGCGAATCGCTACCATGGAAGTACCTGATATGTGTGAATCACATTCAGAGGAGCAGTTGGTATTACATGGATTGCAACCAACAAGTACGTCAGATAACCGAAGGTTAATGCAGCGCAGCTTAGTACTAGCGCGAATGTGTTCATCTGGAAAGGAAGAATCAACGGAAAGGATGTCCGAATTCTACTGGACACTGGTGCCAGTAGGAACATGATCAAGCCCGGTATCGCAACTACTGTGCTGACTTCGCGGAAGTTACAAGTAACAAGGTTCGATGGAACAGTGACTGCTAGACAGGAAGTCCAGCATGTTCAAGCAACGGTTAAGACGGACGGCTACGTATTTCTGTCCATGGAGCTTGTAGAATGGCGGTTACCAGAATCACACGAGGTGATCTTTGATAAGCCCTGGTTCGTCCGGTACAATCCGATAGTGAATTGGCAGACAGGAGATGTCGAAATTCCTGAGAATTTTCACTTCGTGGAAGTTGACGGACCCAGATTCACCCATCGCAAGAGATAAGGACACTATGTGCAAGTCTTTCGTGTTAAGGTCATAAAGAGCGAGGAGTTGAAATATATTCCTGAACCTATCCGCAAGGTAGTTCTTGATAAATTTGTGGATGTGTTCACGAATAAGTTACCTGATAACCTCCCACCGTCGCGAGAGGTTAACTTCGAGTTAAAGCTGAAAGAAGACGCTAAACCAAGCTCGAGACCTCCGTTTTGCTTGTCAAAAATGGAGCAAGATGCACTCGAAGAATTTGTGGAGGAGAATTTGCGTAAAGGGTGGGCCGAATTGTCAAACTCACCTTGGGTGTCGAACATCTTCGCCATTCCAAAGAAAGATCCAGTGACAGGGATGTTTCCTCGCAGAGCTGAGTGACTTCGTAGCGGAAACTCGAAAATTCCATTCCGCTGGGTAATTGACTATCGATACATTAATCACATAAGTATCATAGCCAAAATTCCTTTTCCTATATTTGAGGAACGTTTTGATCGAATGGTTGGGTGTGAAGTATATACCCTGATTGATATTGCACAAGGATATCACTAAATGCGGTGATAAAGTCGAGCCGACCATATACTGCGTTTCGAACGTACAAGGAAATCTATCATATGTGTGTTCCCCCTATGGATATGGCTGGAATGCCAGGAACATGGTCACGGCTCATGCGTACTCTTTTTGAGAAGTTTGACTTCATCGTCGTGTATCTGGATGATATCTGTAGCTTTTCCAGCAATATAACGGAGCATGTAAAACATCTACGCAAGATTTTTGAAGTACTGCGTCGAGAAAAGCTTTATGCTCGCCTGTCCAAGTGTTCGTTTGGACAATCGGAGGTAGCGTTTCTGGGCCACGTAGTGTCGAAAGATGGATTAAAGGTAGATCCTCGCAAGACGAAGGCAATCGCTAAATACCCGCTCCAACATCAAGGAAGGCGCTATTGAGCTTTCTTTGTTTTGGGCTAGCAGGATACTATCGCAGGTTCATCTGTGATTTCGCGAAGATTGCACGTCCTCTAAGAGCACTAACTCAAGCACAGACACCGTGGGCCTGGGAAGATGAGCACGAAAATGCTTTCCTCGCGCTCAAACTCGCCTTCAACAAGCGCCAACGATGAAGTTGCCGGATTTTACACGCCGTTCATCGTGACTACCGATGCATCTGGGTACTGCATGGGTGGAGTTCTGCCCCAGAACTATGATGGTGTTGACCATCCGATCGCATTCTTTTCAAAGAAGTTAAATGGGCATGAACGTAGATGGCCAACGCACGAGAACGAGCTGTTAGCTATTTAAGCAGCTACGGAAAAGTGGAGACATTACCTACATGTAAGTCCGTTTGATGTATACACGGATAGTTCGGCGTGTTCATGGATGTTGCATCATCCTCGCGTATCGCCAAAAAGGGCTCGCTTCTTAACGAGCTTCTCCAACTTTACGTTTACGTTACATCACGTGCGTGGTAATGCTAATGTGGTCGCCGACGCGTTATCGCGACCTCCGATGGCAGATTCGGACGAGCTAGAAGCTAAACCAACTCCATTACCCGATGTTACTTACGCTGTTCATGATTGTGATGACTCCTGTAAACAACACGTAGTGTATACGCAGGAGCCGATGATTCAATCATCGGTGTTACGTCATATGTCGGTCGAAGCCTTCCATCTCATTCTTGACGATGTCGACTTATGGGGGAGAGTCGTCCGATTGGTGTACCGCAAGAGCAAGTCAACAGCGTCGATTTCCATTATGTGAGTCTGCACTTGTCCGCTGACCAGAAGAAAGAGTTTCAACTCGGGTACATGTCGAACCAAGAGTTCAAGCAACAATGGACGCAGAGTACCCACATGGAAAAGTTTGTGAAACAACGGTTTATTCTTCGTTAAGAATACAAAGAGATATACTGTCTACCGTTTGTGTGTTCCGAAGCGCAAAGGTCTACGTACGAATGTCATCATAGAGTTCCATGATGGCAGCATGTCAGCGCATCGGGGTAGCCGGCGTACCTACCTAAAGCTGTCGCAATGGTATTGGTGGCCGACTATGGATCGTGACGTTCGAGAGTATGTCCGTACCTGTGAGACCTGCGCGAGATGGAAGTCCAGCAGTCAGAAGAAGAAAGGTCTTCTGATGCCAATACCAATTCCTAAGGAATGCTGGAAGTTGTATCGATGGACTTCATCACTGAATTGCCGGTGTCGAAAGGATTTGATGCTCGACAAAGTGTCGAAACGCGCAAAGTCGGCACCTACCTACACTACGGCATATGCCAGGACACAGCCAAAGTCTTCTTTGATGCTGTTATCAGACACCATGGTGTACCGACAGTAATTATCAGCGACCGTGACTCGAAATTCATTTCAGATTTCTGGAAGTCACTTATAAAGCTGATGGGTGTCAAACTAATATGACCACAGCTCGCAGTGCTCAAGCTGATGGCCACAGAACGTCAAAACTTAGTACTTGAAGATGATCTGAGATGCATGGTATCGTATCATGGCGAGGATTGGGTGAAGTATCTTGGAACTGTAGAGTATGCCCACTCAACTCTCGTCAACGCATCGACAAAACTTACTCCATTTGAGGTTGACACAAGGCGTAAGGTGTCAAACCTAGTCGCTGAAGAAATGAAAGGCCTACTTCAGTCGAAGCAAGATGTAACGATTGCAGAGTTCGGGAGAAACTTTGCAAAAGAAAGGCAAGAGATCGTAGAAGAAGCTCGCCAGAATCTCGAACAAGCTCAAGCCAAACAGAGGGAGCACTAGGATCGCAAATACCAAGAAGTCATCTTCAAAGAGGGAGAGTTAGTATTGCTCGACACGAAGAACTTATCTTTAAAACAAAAATTAAAAAATAATTTTAATTATGATACGGAACTCAAGAAAGCAAAGCTAACGGCAGAGAAAGTCGGGCCTTTCGTGATCGAACGCATGGTAAACAACAACGCGGCAAAGCTGATTCTACCCAACGTAATAAGGAGGATCAATCCTACGTTTAAAGTCGAACTCCTATCGCATTACAAGACCAACGTGTCGGACTTCCCAAACCGCCCAATACCGAAGGCTGTTCCGCTTATTGTCGACGAAGAAACTGAAGAACAACTGTACATCGTGGAGAAATTGCTAAGAAACCGCGTGAGACGTCGTAAGCGTCAATGGTTGGCCCAATGGCATGGTCTGCCTTAACATGAAGCGTCATGGGAGAACGAGAAAGACATTAAAAATGTTTTGCATTGGCAACAACTCCTTGAGGAATATCGCCTTCGCCAACGTGAACTCAACCGGGGGGAGATGTCAGGCCGAGCACGGCGTTCCGGTCAGCACGCCTAGGCCATCACCCTCACGGGCGTGCTGACCGAGCACGCCAGCGGCCTATGAAGCAAGCCACCATGCGCGAGCTGCCTTGAACGGCCAGGTCGCGCGTGGCAGGCAGCCGCCGAAGGTACGTACCTGATGCGTACCTGCACATAACAAATTTAAGGAAAAAGGAAACGTTGCTTACGTTTTTTTTTTTAAAAAAGAAGCTTACCCAGTAAGGGAGCGCATGCTTTCATGAGCGCATTCATGTCGTAGCTAGCAAAAGAAAAACAAACAAATATAATCATTCCAAAACGTGCGTCGTTCCCCACAAGTCCAAGCCTACCTGCTTCCTACGCCGCACTGCAAGTGCATAGCCGCCCCGACACTGGTGCAAGATGACGAAGCTAGCCGCCAGCCACCAGCCGCCAGCCGCGCTCGAAAGATGCAGTGCTCACTTTCTAGCTCAAATCACTGCACGCCGTGCACAGTGGTTCCGGCGCTCATCACGAAGCAGGCGGCGCAAACACCGATGAACGTGGCACTGGCAGTCGGCTGATGCTTCTCGCTTTAGTACCGTGCAGAGATTAAGGTTACAATGTATTCAAGGCTGACCGGTGCGCGTCACGACGTTGCTATCAGACAGGCTGACACCACCTGAAGCATACACGTGCTTCGGATTGCAGTCCACTGCCTTCGTGCGAAGATCGTTGTCGACGGCCCTTTGACGAGCGCAAAGACACCACCACAGCGTAGGATATTGGTCAGCGCCCCAACGAGATCCTTTAACCTTGCCGTTTGTATGCGCCGTACCTGAAGCTGAAGCACTGAGCGGGGCGCTTATGCTAGTCGCATCAGGTCGATCCAAGCACCAACGGAAGACACATCCTCGCATTGCTTAAGGTAACCGCCCACGGGGGCCCTACAGCGAACGCGATGTAGTTCAGCGCGCTAATAAAGCTTAATACGCGCGCATGGCAGTCTTAATTTTGGGGCTCGTTGAACGTGGACGCGGGAGTACCTCGCATTCTTTCTGTGCGCGCACCGGCTCATCGCCTGAACCTTGAACTTTCGACCGACGAGAGTATGAAAGTTTCACTAGAATACGCAAGCCCTGTTGGTCACTAGCTGTCGGATGCCCAGTAGTCTACGCTTGAACCTGGCCATGCTGCACCAGATGTGGACACGTAAGGCCCAGAGACTCACTGAAGGTAATAGTGCCGACAGGCTGCTTCGACGCCATGCTGCTTGGTGAAGACGTCAGGACGACCGAGGTGTGATACCAACGAGGTTTGGGGGCTTCAGGGATGAACAGGCTTGTTTAGTTGACCCCACGGCGGCCAATCTTTGGTCCAGCACAAAGCTAAGCGTGCACCCACGTCCTAATCTGGTCAATCTTATGGAGACGCTGAACATCGCGTCAATTCTACCAAATAGGCACACTGGGTACCAGTTTACGCTCCCTCGCAGTGTTGCTGCGCGATACGCAAGTCCTGTGCTCAGGCTGAGCTTAGGAACTTCAGCATGGCTCACCGAGCCTCAGCCCGTCAACTCCATCCGACCGTGGCCCATGCGCGCATTGAACTTGTTCAACAGCTCTCGCGTCAGGGCTCCGGCTCCCGTCGAAGAGGAGCATCTTCACCTTCGAGTAGAGACTCAGATAGTAATGACGGCACGCTCTCGGATCGCACAGGTCAGCTAGACTTGCTCAGAGTTGCTCATTCTCCCTTTTGACTTGCACATCCGAGGTCGAGCCATCGTCTTCAGCACCAGTCCACTCACACCCAGACAACCTCTCGACGATGGCCCCGTTCCCCTCCAACCAGACCTGCAATATGGAGTCAACCAGCCAAGTCCCACAGCCTTTCGAAGACTACGACGGCAAGCACGACGCCAGCTACATCGATATGCCGTTGACCCCCAGCGTCAACCCTGCGGACGTCAAGCTTGCGCGTCTCTCTCGGTTCGCCGTGCAGAGCGTACATGTGCGCGAGTGTTTCGCCGAGTTCCTCGGCACCTTCATCATGATCTTGTTCGGTATGGGCGTGAATAACCAGGTGACCAACTCGAACGATGCCAACGGCACGTGGCTTAGCATCAACATGTGCTGGGGCATTGGTGTGCTCATTGGTGTCTACTGCACGGAAGGTATCAGCGGTGCCCACTTGAACACTGCAGTCACACTGGCCCACTGTGTGTACGGTCGTCTACCTTGGTGGAAGGCGCCGGGCTACATGATCTCGCAGGTCTTAGGGGCGTTTGTGGGCGCCTTTGTGATCTGGGTCATGCAATGGCAGAACCTCAACGTCATCGACCCAGACCGCGAGACTACGCAGAGCAGCTTCGCGACCTACCCGAGCGACAACATTTCGAACTATACGGCCTTCTACACGGAGGTGGTTGGCACAGCCATGCTGTTGCTCGGCATCTACGCCATCACAGACCAGCGCAACCGTCCGGCTGGCCCCGTGGGCGCCCCTTTTGCCTTCTGCCTTTTGATCATGGCCCTTGGTATGTGTATCGGCATGAACACGGGCTACGCCATTAACCCGGCGCGTGACTTTGGCCCTCGTCTCTTCACGAGCATCGCTGGATGGGGTTCCAAAGTCTTCACCCTGCGCGATCACTACTTCTGGATCCCGATCGTGGGCCCACTGGTCGGTGCCGTCATTGGCGCGGGTCTGTACATTACGCTGGTCGAGATCCACCACCCACGTCAGACGCTTCCTTAACGAGGATCCAACTTCCCTGTGAGGACGCCACCACAAAGCGCGAGATATTAAGACGGATGAGGCAAAGTCTAAGCCAAGTACTACTAGTAGTAGTAGTCACCGTCACGGTCGGTTTCGTAGCTTCATAAAATAACTACCTATATACTACTTCCGCATCTGTTCCTTATTTTATGTGAGTCTTCAGACTGGGCAGCGTGAACTGGATATTCTAAAAAAATAGCGCTTGCGCTCAACGCCGCCAAAACACAACTGATGAATCCGTTTGAGCCCAGACGAGTCGCAGCGTTCAAAGCAACTTTGGAGACAGATCCAAGCGTTGAGAACGACTCGCTTCGATAAACGGTATAGACACGGCCACTTTAATATGACTGGTACGCACCCTGTCCAAAGCGATGCGACGTGTGGCGCCTTTGCGACCAAGCAGTTGATCTATCTCTCGAAGCTGCTTTGCCTGCCAACCTGCCGAAGAGTATCGACTTGTTCATGTTGCCGTCAAGCGGAGAAAGTGGCCGCATCACGCTGCGCTAGGCTTCACTTCATTCTGTTGCACTCCAAGCTACCGTACGTAAATCTCGCTTAACGCTTCTGCTTGAAATATCGACGATCTTCTTGTGCCATACGGTACAAAAGACGGGAAATTAGCGACTTTAAATGCAGATGGCCGCCGACGTAGCAGAAACATTCATTATTTGGTATATTCTTATTCAAATATTGATGGATATTGTGAACTCATCGCAAATATTTCCGATGAAATTCTGTGCCTTGACAAGTAGTTTCGACCCACATTCTTGCCGTCCTTAGCTAATCTGCATGGTGTACATGTAATTCGGCGCGCCCTACTAAAGGACAAGAATCGTATAGCGAATCCAGCAGAGGCGCAAACATTAATCTGCGCCGCAGATTGAGACGTGTCGATGAGACAGGGGCTTCCCCAAAGTGCAGGCTCACCGCTTCTTTGACGCCGTCCGCCGGGTTCCCTCCGCTTCAGGTCCACAGGATGAGAAATCAAGTCAGTCGGAGGGGAATGCACCTCCGTCAACCTCTTCTACTGTATAAGGGCATCGCACCGAGAACTGAGCGCCCTTTGAACGAGGCGGGTACGTGCCATCATCATTGTCCTCGTCTTTATTTTCGCGTTAATCGCTCTGCATTTCTCGGCCCAATAATCATCATCAGGGTCACCGACGCCCGACATCCCACAGTATCGGGGCTCGCTTGCTTGGGCACAAGCAACCTATGCAGCAGCCACCCACGTGAGAGCCACAGACTGAAAGCTCGAGCATTTACGAGTTTTGCCACTTGGTTCCCACGCTCATTCCCATTTGTACTTTCAAGTACGCAAGCAAAACACATCAGACTCGAATCTGCTCAACGGATTTCTAGCCTACCAATCCATTTCATCATGGTCAAGTACGCGACTGAGGTTGCGACCCTAACACCCACGCAAGAGAACCTGATGAGCAACTCAGAGGCTGACAAGGTCGAGAATGGCTATGTCAATATGCCCAATACCCCCAAGGCGACGGACCTCGTACCGATCCTGGCTGAGAAACGCACCGGTATGTACCGGTTCGCGGTGCAGAGTGTACATCTTCGTGAGTGTTTCGCCGAGTTCCTCGGCACGTACGTCATGCTGGTGTTCGGCATGGGCGTGAACAACCAAGTGACCAACTCACAGAATGCGAACGGCACGTGGTTGAGTATCAACATTTGCTGGGGGATCGGTGTCATGATCGGCGTTTACTGCTCGGAGGGTATCAGCGGTGCCCACATGAACACGGCTGTCACACTTGCACACTGCGTGTACGGCCGTCTGCCCTGGTGGAAGGCCCCTGGCTACATGTTTTCCCAGTTCTTAGGCGCTTTCTGCGGTGCGTTCACGATTTGGGTGATGCAGTGGCAGAATTTGAACAAGATCGACCCCAACCGCGAAACCACGCAAAGCAGTTTTGCTACGTATCCTGCTGAGGGCATCTCCAACTTGACTGCCTTCTACACTGAGTTCATTGGTACGGCCATGCTTGTGTTGAGCATCTACGCCATCACGGACACAAAGAACCGTCCTGCTGGCAAGTACGGCAACGCCTTCGCCTTCGCTCTGATGATCATGGCTTTGGGTATGGCGTTCGGTATGAACACAGGTTACGCCGTGAACCCTGCTCGTGACTTTGGCCCTCGTCTCTTCACGATGTGCGCTGGATGGGGCACCAAGACGTTCACATCGCACCACTACTACTTTTGGATCCCTATTGTGTCGGACCTTCTCGGTGGTGTTGCTGGCGCCGGGCTCTACCGTCTTATGGTGGAGATCCACCACCCCCAGACGCCTTTGCTTTGAGTGAGACGAAAGGCGTACTAGAACGCGACGGCAGCCTCGAAGAGAATGCGTATGTAGGTGGTGGAAGGTTAAGAGAAAGACTGCTAAACGGACCAGAAAATAAAATATTTAACCGAATCGAGTTTGTTGATTTGACTTCGATTATGTGCCTGCAAGTTTTAGTTATTAGTTGTATAGTGTTTTATGCATGGATGTCACTATAATTCCGGGAACGCGCAGTGCATTATAAATTGTAATTTACAATCACTTAGAAGTACACATATCGACGGAAGATATGGCCTGTACGAAGCTTATGGCCTACCACTCTTGTCAAATCTTCCCGATTGCTCACTATGAAAAGTATTTTAACCAATCACAGGACCACACCTTCTTATGCGTCGAAGTAAAAGTTTCTAATTTATTTTGTATTTTAGTACAGTATGTTAATGCTGCAAATGGTAATAATTGGTGTTCAATAATTGTTTTAACTCCGTATTTCTAATTACCAATTGACATTAAATTTGATGCAGGTTAAAAAGCTGCTTATCCTTTCCATTTTGAAGGCAGTAGCAAACAGAATAATCCAAACAAATAAGATTTCAGTCTATCCGAAAGGTACGATTTTTAATTTAGGTATGATATTACTGTGAAAGAAAACTAAATATTTGGAAGGTTACTTGTATTGTGTACGAGTACATGATAATGAATGACCTGATTTAGCACCTATACGAGTATCTCCGAGATCGACTACAAATAAAATTGGTCATAGTCTTTACAACTTCGCCGAGCTATAAATACTCATTAATTTTGGTGGAGGTCAATTTTGATTGGCGCCTATTCGTAAAAACCAAGATAATTAATAACCAATCACGATGATAGGCCATAACCAACGTCCTTTGCGGTCTGCGCTTGCACTGAGATTTTGTATAGAAAAAATATGAAAAGCACCGTCCAATCCGTAAAAAACACCACGGATGTGTGGAGAGCACCATGCACACGAGCAGGGCACACGGTTACCGTGCTGGTTTATGCAAACCATCACCGTCACCGTCGGACAAACCGTCACGATACGCCACACAAACCAACAGTCAGCAGTCGACACGTGGTCCACACAGACAGTGCGACCCAATCTCGTAGTTGCTCACCACTCGGAAAACACGCGCACAGCACGTAGAGCTAGGGGCGGCATTGCTAGGTAGCAAATGCTGTACGCAACTGAATGCGCCGTGAGGACCTTCAGTGCTCGGCGGACAGTACAGTACCAGCTCGGATCTCTCTCTGAATACCATATACGCTCCCAGAACCCCAAGACTGATGTTACGGGAACCCGAAAGGGCGACCGGCAGGCTGCCTGTTGTGCTGCAGCAGGAAGTAATCGTGTGGGGTGAGCTGCGCTGGAAAGCACGGTGGTGGTGGTGGTGGGGGGACAGTTCGTGCGGGATGAAGGAAACCAGCAGCAGAGAGTAGCTGTAGCAGAAAATAATCGCGCAGGGCGAGCTGCGCCGGAAGGCGCGGTGGGGGCAGTTCGTTCGGGATGAAGGGGTGGTGGTGAGTGGATGGGAGGGTGGGTCCTGCCGCCTTCATTGTACAATGGTGGTGGTGGCAGGGTGCGCCTTGCTGCCCGCATTGCGGCAATTCTTCTTTAGGTTCGCTGAGTGCAAGCTCTCCATGGGAAGATATCTCCTAATTATGTCACATGCAAAACTCTATCTTGTTGTTGCTTCCTTATAGTGCTGCAAGTAAACTACTCACGCTCAAGTGCTGGGCCTGCACGTGGTGGCCGTCCCGCTCCCGGTGGCGCCGGGCCGACTGTGGTGCGCTTCCGTTTACGCAAACGCCTGTTCACTAGCACTTCTTCCCCTCGCTCGTCGATCCTGGCACTCATCTGCATGGCGAAAAGTGAATGTACACACGTCGCATACTTGTGGTGAAGGCGGCAAGGTCAATCTCAAGTTGGTTTTCATTTTCCATCCATGCTGTGATAACTCCCACTTGCTGACACCTACATATCTTCATGCATGGTGTTTGTTTGCATTGTAGACCCGGGAGGAGGCTTGTAGAGCACATGCACGATGTCCACTGTCGAACCCTCGAGCAAAAGGTCCGCGCTCATGCGGGAGACTGTGACGTCGAGCAGCCGCTGCTGCAGTCGAAGAGCCTTCACTCGCGCCAGTATCTCTTTCGATGGAACCGGCTCCGTCGCGAAGGCAGGCACGTCGATAGCACGTTGGCGGCAACAAGCCGCAAGCTGAAGCATCAGCTCCCCTACCTCGAGCAGTCTATGAGCGGTGTAGTCACGCTTCAATGCCCGGTTGAACTGCTCAACCGGGCTGTTCGTTGACGCGAAACTTGTCTGTGTCTGGAAACACTGCAAGCGAAAGAAGCGCTCGTTGAGCCATACGCGCATGAAGTATGTGTGGAACGACTGGAGAACAGCGTTGGTTTGCCGCTGACCGTGAGCACCAGCAAGCAGACTTGAGAACGCTTCGACTAAAATGCATATTGTAGACATCTTGAAGCACTGCATCTCCTAGAGCTTTGTCAACCCCTTTGCTCGGTCCACAACCTTAGCAATAAGGTGGTAGAAGCACATGAGGTGCACGTAGTTACAGTCTTCCCCGAACACGCCCCCATAGCATTGTACTAAGCCCCATCTACATTTCCCATCACGTACGCCATAGCGAGTGGCTTGCCCACCACCTGGTTGTACACCCAGCGTAGCGCAGCAAACGCCTTTGCATATTGCGCTTCTTGCTGCGACGTAATAAGAGCGCGAGGAGGTGGAATTTCCGCGCGGCATCTGTGAACCACACACTAAGACCGGGTACCCTACTTGGTTCGTCTTCTAAGTTGCATCTACGTGAAAAATGAAGCTTGACGCGTCTCGATCAGTTTAGCGGAGCAGCGCTTTCGACGAGAAGCCGACCAGGAAGTCTTCTCGTCGGAGCCGTTACCCATTACCCACGACAAGTTCTTCCTTCTTGTTGACGTCCCAACGCAACACGGTCGATACTCGTCCTCTCTTCCGCGGAACGCCTGGGAACGAATCGCCGCAGCGATACTGCACTGATATCGCAGCCGCCAAGCTTGGTACGGCGATAGTAGCTTACAAAGTTTTGCACTCGTGACAGGGCTGGATGATTGTCCGGCTGCAGCGAGAATTGCAGCGTCGCAGTGCGGATGCGGATGCGGACTGGCTTCATGCCTGCCTGTGCCATCTGCCTAGCGCACTCTTTTTGAGCCGCTGTTAGGCGGGGGCTGTGAGGGGGCCTTACGCAGATGTGCTCGTCACTCTCAAACAGCGAGGCCACCATTTGGCCTAAGCAAACCAGCATCTTGCCTTGCCAAGGACAAGTGGCATACGGCGCATTCTTCTTGTACTGCGAGCAGCGACAGCTTAGCAGCTTTTTACCGCATTAGATGCGGTATCAGTCGAGCACACAGCGTGCAGAACATAGCTTGGCTCTTAGAGACCTTGAACTCGTTCATGCACTCGAGGAGAATGAGGGCACCGCTTTCCTTGAGCTCGATGAAGAGGTTGCGCCAGGCTGGGCTTGGGGCATGGCTTCGTGAGGAGGAAGGTGGGGCGGGCTAAGTGCTTTGGTCAGCGGTGGATGCTTCGAGAGTGACGTGGGTGGTTGGGCTACCTGCAGCCGAAAGTTGCGTCCACAAGGACAGTCTTTGATATCTGATAAGCTCATATTACGCTAAGCTGTGATTTTGATTCGATAAAATGATCGATATCTTTCGTCTGATTGGCTGTTGTGTTCTCTGCAGCTCCTGGTGTGCTGGCGTGTTGTTTAATTGTGCTGCTGCTGTAATGCCAATGTGATCTAACCAGCACTGCTGTTCCAATCATTGATTGCTTGTGCTTTCCACCTAACGTTGCGTGATTCACACGTTCGTGGTTTTCAATGTGCTGTCTTTTGCATGAGATCACATTTTTGTCTGAGGCCATATTCCGTCGAAATGTGTACGTACATTGGAAAAATAGTAATTTCACACGCTGACATGTAGTGACCACCACCAAAGCGCTAGGTGGCCACACAAGGTGAGACATGAGGACGAGGCCGGGCAAAGACGAAGCCCATTGCCCATTCACCCCGCAGCGTCCGCCCTCGGCCTCACTCACTTCCAGACATTTCGGGCGCCCACGACGACAGCGGCGGCCCTCGACGACGTTATTGGCCCAGACGTCCGTCTGACACGTCCTCAACAACTGAAGCGCCGCTCCTTGCGCATAGGGCGCAATGACGATGGAGCCACCTTCTTGAGTAGCTCACAATCCAGTTGACAACGTTTTGTGTACGTTTGTTTTGAAGGCATTCGGCCCCAAGTCCCGACCCATTATGTCGCCTGCCACTAGCTGCCAGGTCGAGGATGGCTTCGTGTCCACGTCGGCCGGCACTCCGTGCTGAAGGCGGCGCTGGTCGTGGACTTACTGGACAACAACGCCAGCGCAGCGTCACTAACATTAACGCCGCTACACACGGCTCGCTTCGAGCTCAGTGGCCGCGTGTTCCCACGTGCCGACCGCGTCTGCAAGGGTGCCGATGCCGTGCTCCACGTGGCCGGCCACGTGAGCGCCAACGTGTTCGAGTATCCGCTGATGCCGATCGCCGAAAGCGAATAGACGCAGGAGACCAAGAGCAAGGAGACCAAGCACAAGCCCGCACACGCGCAGTGACGCTCGAGATCCGCCAGGAAGTTGCTGACGCCGTGCGCGGCGCGTTGGCCGTGGGCGCGTCGTCGGCTGCGCTCATCCCGTCACCGACGCTGCCTGTGTTCCTGTCCAGTCTCTTCCAACTGGCTCAGAACGCCGCCAAGCCGCCCCACGCCGTGTTCCACGTGACGGGCGATGCCATTCGCCGCGACTTGGCCGCCGCCAACTCATACGAACCGCTGTAGGCGCTGCAATACTCGGGCGCGCTGCCTCTCAACTCGGCCTCGCCCCAGGAGTGTCACGACTTGGCGGTTGTGGACCATACGGCTGTCCAGCGCCTCCACAAGCTGCTGGTGCACTTCTACCATGGCGCGCGAGTGGCGCGTGAGCTGGACAAAGTAGGAGACGGCGATAGATGAATCGCTCGAGACTCTCGCAGTGTCGCACACGTCGACGCCGATGACTGGAGACGTGGTGGAGCAGGAGAAGAACGTCATAGACGTCCTGTTCCACGTGCTGCAGCGCCAGTACCGTGTATACGAGTACTTTGGCGCCGAGGACGCCGAATACGTTGTGGTGGTCATGGGTGAGGCCACCGCTGCGCTTAGGCTGGCGGTGGCTTACGAGCAGATGCTGGGGGCTAAGGTCAGCGTCGTGCAGGTTGGCCAACTACAGCTGTGGTCGCACCAGCTGTTCGCACAGGCACTTCAGCCGACGATCAAGCGAGCGGTGGCCCTGCAGAACGTGGCGCCCAGTGCGCTGACTATCAACGTGGTCACCTCACTCAGAACTTGCAGGTGTTTTGCCAGTTGACGTACAGGCAACCGGCCGTCGAGATTGTCCGTGTGGTGGGGACGGGTGTGTACGGCGGCTTATTTCGCAACTCCATCTTCTCTGTTGCTATGGATCGTGCTGAGCTGCGTCACACGGTAACGGCTTGATCTCGTTGTGTATTCGTGGTGGCTAAGAGTGATGAACTGTACGACATTGCTGTAATGAACGCTACATCGGAGAGTAGTTAGGCGACTAAGTTCGACCTGGTCTTTGGCGAGTCACCGGAGCTCGATGGCACATACGAAACAGCTTCTGTTCTATGGATTTGATGACGTCGACGCTGGCGGAAGGTGCGGTGCGCGTATGCCACTGGGGATGAGGCGGCTGGTGCGAAACGATTTAACGGGCCTTGGCCCTGTACCGCTCCAGCTGATAGCCGCCGAGGCATCGGGCAGGTATAGGTCTGTAACTTCCCACTTTGGCGACGTATAGGTAAATAGAAACTGTGTATTGATATGAAATTATGTGAAGCTGATGCCGTAATTGCTGCTCTTTCTTCTCTGTCCTAATCCTCTTCCGCTTGTGCCTAGATATAGCGGCGCTCAACGCGAGTTCGTTGACGATTGCGATACTTGCGTATCTCGCCTGACGGAAGATTGGCAGCCGGCTTCACGTGGGTTTCCAAGATGTAAGGAACATCATGCGGCCGTTGACCTTTCGTCCGCCAGAATGGCGCGCATCTGGTATATTGGGCGTCCGACGAGATTGACGCCAGCTGGAAGCACCCATTCTGCTTCCCGTGCATCTTCTCTTTGGGTGGCTGCTTCGATGAGCCGGACTTTCGTGATGCGGGCTTGGGGCACCGCATTCAATAGCCGCGAATGGCCGATCCTACGTTCGTGGCGGGTCTCGCGATAATTCCCCACGTCTTCAGGTACCAAGCGGCTGCTTCGTCCAGTCTGCCCCACCCGCGCTGACGCAGGGTGCTTGCACCATTTGAAAAAGGGTGACACAGGGTGGGCGGTGTTCAATGTCGGTGGGCGGGTGGATCGAAGCCATTGCGGCTTTTCAAAAGTGACCTTCCAGACCTTCCTCCAAACATGTGGGTTTCACTAGCGTGCGTTTCATAATTTTTAAAGGAAATATGAGAAGGGGTAATACGTTGCATGAATTTCTTGGTCGTTACAGTAACACCTTCTAGGCTACTAGCAATACTAGCAACACTACTCAGTCGAAAGCGCATACCGTTGGTAAGCGGCCGACCAGGGGTCACTCTAGTGCTCGCAGCCGTAGTGTGGCGACGCTTGCGTGGGACTGAGCGGTTCAGCAGCGTCCGTCTGCCGTCGAGACCCGTGTAATTCTTGAGCTGTAGGCCAAATACTACATGAATGCACACAGCAAACTTGAAAACATACTTACAGCCGCACGTACGCGGAACCACATCGACGCTCCAACCACACTCCGGCTGCCCCTCCAGCTCCATGCGGGCGTAGTTGGCTCCCATTTGGGCTGAAATAGGAGCAGTTTCTCGGCTGCGACCCAACTCGGGTTGGTATACACGGACGCAACCCCGTGAAAGCACACGAACAACATCGGGGTTCGTTGAAAACCAGCCAAAACTGGATTCTGGATCGGTTGGGAGTCATGTCGACAAGTAGATCGCGCTGACGAAACTCCTTGACCCTAGCCTTAACCTGCTGGGTTACCTCGGTGTTTTTTCGTTATGCCTTGGGCGTAACAGACTGGTGCCCACAACAATCTGCGAGCAGCTGCAGTAGGCCAATCTTGTGTTTTGTCCGAGCGTGTAGCTCGCTTGATCAGCTGGTTAAACTGCTCAACCGGGTTGTTCGTTGTCGCGTATCCACTTGGTGTGTGGAAGCACTGCCAGCGGTGAACGCACTCCTAACCCACACGTGCTCAAAATAACCCCGAAACCCGGCGAGCTCATGATAGTAAGACCACTTCGCCAACGTAACTTCCGCCATCTGGTCGTAGACGACTTGACTTTCAGCAAAATGCAGATCGTAGATATCAGCAACGACGATCTCGCAAAACGTTTGCGGCACGCCCTGCAGTTTCTCGTGGACCTTGGCCATGACGTGGTAGAAATACAGGAGGTACGCGTAAAATGAGTCCACTCCGAAGACGCGACCACAGGCGTTTTGCTGTGCGACCTCTGCCATGATGCATCGCACCAGCAGCTGCTGGCCGGATGCGGCTGTGAACGCCTTGCGAAGAGCCATTAGCGTTTTCACGTACAGTGACTCCAACCGTTGAGAACTGATAAACAGCGCGACCAGATGGAACGAACGGCACCTGTCCGACACGCCACAAACGATGACTGGGTAAGCCAGCTGATTGAGCTTGAAGGTAGCATCCATGTGGAAAACGAAGATGCTGGATCACGCGCCGCATGAGAAGAAGCCGCTTGGAAGTAAGACAACCAGAAATGGGTTCATGTTAGATCCATTGCCGACATCGAGTTTTCCATTGATACCTCGTTCCCATGCGAATGAAAACGGCTGACTGTCGGTCGTTGCGGGGCCGTATACAAACTGCTCGATCTGATTGAGGATGTCGTCGTACTGGGCGTTGCGATGCAGTGTGGTCTTGGTGAAGTGGCTGATAAACCATTGGACTTTGCGCAACTCGTTCTCTGCCAGACCAAAGCACCGAGCCATCCCCATGCGAAAGCGAGCCGGTTTCAACCCTTAAGTCGCCATCTCACGGCCGTAGTTTTTCAGTCTTGGGGTAAGCTGTGGCTTGCGAGGTGCCCTGATGAGAGTCTCATGGGCACCCGTTTCCAGGATCGTCACTCGGTTGAGTTCTTGACACGTCAACACTTTCCAAGCCAGCGGCACGCGTCATATGGTGTAGCTACCTTGCATGTTTCCGAGGGACACTTCAGCAATTGGTAGCGCATCTTGTGCGGACGGGTAAAGGCACACACGACGCGTGGAACCAAGTGGCTCTTGTCGATGACGAAGTACTTCATGTCCTCCATAAGCACCTGGGAGTCCTCGTGAGGCATGTCGCTGCAAACATTTGTCCAGCTGTACGTTGGGGCCATCTTGGATTGGAGTCGGTAGTGACATTAGTGCTCGAAGTTCTGCGGTTTCAAGTATGAGTATCATCGCTTTCAGACTACGGCAGAATCAAGCTCATGTGCACGCGTACTATTGGATAATAGATGCTTCGTTCTCGCTAACGATTCGCCATATGTGACTGGTGTAGATTCACTTGCAAATTGTGTGTTCTTGTGGAGCAGGGTGTCCTCCCGTTTATTGGATGTGCAGAACACCAGCTTTATCTGGATGGTCATCGTCTTATGTGATGACACATAATCTGTGTGGCACTCCGTTTTTCTGTGTGTTTTTCCGGTTCTGTCCGTACATTGGCCTTGTCAATCTCGCATTTGTCTCCAATTAGGAATTTTTCACGGACGTACAAATACAAAATACAAGGAGGCCAATATTGAACTACATAGCGTAGGCTGCTGCTTTACTGTCCAGACCATTTTGTCGTTTTCGCTGCGGTGTCAGGATTGTGAGCCGCCCCGAGTGTACACTGTACACATGTACTTCCTACTCGGCACAATTATCTTCTCGAAAAACGTAATTGTTCTATTGCGTGGTGTTCCAGTCTCTCTCTCTCTCTCTCTCTCCATCGATCGATCGTTCGTTCGTGCTAGCGGAGCTCTGATGCAGCTTCGCCAAAACTTACTGCTGCGGCTGTGGGTGGTGCATCTCCACCATGACGCGGTACAGACCAGCGCCAGTCACGCCGCCGCACAGCGGGGCCACAATGGGGATCCAGAAGTAATGGTTGCGCAGTGTGAACACCTTGGTTCCCCAGCCGGCCAAACACGTGAAGAGGCGCGGACCGAAGTCACGAGCGGGGTTGATGGCGTAGCCCGTGTTCATGCCGAAGGCCATGCCCAGTGCCCAGATGAGCAGACAGAAGGCGAACGGAGAGCCCACGGGGCCAGCCGACTTGTTGCGCTTGTCCGTGATGGCGTACACACCCAGTACCAGCATGGCCGTGCCGATGAACTCCGTGTAGAAGGCCGTGTAGTTGGAGATGTTGTCGCTCGGGTATGTGGCCCAGCTGCCCTGTGTCGTCTCGCGCTCCGGGTCCACCACGTTCAGGTTCTGGTACTGCATGACGTAGATGATGAAGGCGCCACAGAATGCGCCCAGCAGCTGAGACACCATGTAGCCCGGTGCCTTCCACCACGGCAGGCGGCCGTACACGCAGTGGGCCAGTGTCACGGCCGTGTTGAGGTGCGCGCCGCTCACGCCCTCCGAGCAGTACACACCGATGAGCACGGCCACGCCCCAGCACATGTTGATGCTGAGCCACGTGCCGTTCTTATCTCCAGAGTTCACGACCTGGTTGTTCACACCCATGCCGAACACGATCATGACGAAGGTGCCGAGGAACTCGGCCAGGCACTCGCGCTTATGCATGCTCTGTACGGCGTAGCGCGAGACGGCTTTGCCCTGCGATGCAGACCCAGCCTTGGGCGTCTGTGGCGCGTCGACGAAACCCGTCTCGACCTTGTCGACCAGCTCGTTTTAGGAGACGGGAATGACGGTATCTTGCTTGGAAGCCATGGCGATGAAGTGTAGGTGTGTGTGTTTTGCGCAGAGGTGTATACTATTAGAGATGCAGGTCACTCACTACACACTACTTGCGGTGAAGTAAGTCAGTGTTAGTTGGATGGGTGGCTTGACCGGTTGACGGTGAAATGCAGAATGAGGAGAAGCTGCGGCCAGAAAGTGTAGCGCAATTAAACACCGAGAGATTAATGCGACCGTTTTTTTTCTGCTTCGTCGCATTGGCGCGTATCTTTATGCGATGAGAGATGGGGCGAATTCAGATGCTTGGGCTCGGAGCCGAGCTGAGTGGCTTGTGATCCGGTGACAGGTCCAGCTGATTTTATAATGTGAAAGGGCAAAATACGTGGCCATTCTATAACACGCCCATACTTAACGGAGCAGCAGTGCTAAATGTCAAATGTAAGAGCTGACTCAACGGGGAAGCGTTACGCTGGAGTCACAGGAGCAAGAGCGAACACGCCGATGTAGTAACGCTCATACGAACACAGCGAGGTTCGTTCGCTCAACATTCCGTCCTGGTGGGCAGTGACTTTAGTTAGCACGGCTCGCGTCACGGAGCCTCAAACGATGGAAAGCAGCCGGAGAGCGACCGAGCTATGCAAATGGCGCGTGCAGATTAATCAGCAGATCCCGCAACCACCGTCGAAAAGCGGACTACGCCTCTTCGTACTGCTTGCTCGGCCTTGCTCGCGTACGACACGTCGGCGATTTGAGTTGCACTGTGGCATTGCTGCTAGCTTAACGACTGGCAAGAGAGACAGCGGGACCGCCGCGTTTTGGAAGCAGTGACCGCAGCGGAAAGGTACTCCAGTTTCAATAATTAATTTAGCATCATCCTGCTAGTACAGTATACAGGAATGACAACATCATGCCTGTATCCTTAGGTAAAGTGGTAAGGCAGAAAGTGTTGACAAGCTTGAACGGCCCACAGCTGGGCGCCCATTGCGTTTTGCTCGAACTTCGGCGTCACGTGGGGCTGTACATTTCGCAAGGCTTGGGTTTGCTATTCCGGCGGTGGCGAAACGCTAGCTTTCACTAAAAATGACGGCGATCTGGCAGTCCAGCGTTCTAACGTCGGTCTAGGTTCGTTTTCGAGTGCAGAGGTACAGGCCGGTTGCACGCATGAGTAGCTGTTTTTGTTTTCGTAGTGCGGCGTCACGCAACAGCTTTCGAGAATCTCTTTCCTTAGTTGTTTCAACCATGATGAAGAACGCGTGCAGCAACACAGGAGCTAAGTAGAAAATATACAATTCGGCAGCTGTGAGCAACCATCACATCGAATCTAGGCCATCCGCCATAGGACTGACAGTCATTCAATTTTGTTTTCGGTGGGACGCCACCTGAAGCCTACTTGCTTGCTCGGGGAAGCAAAAATACGCGCCACGAGTGCGTACCCTCGGGCTGAACGCCAAAAGGAGCACATACAATAGCGAAGTAAAAAAAACATATAGAAACGAGTAGAGCCGGGTCTCGTAGAAACACACGCCCGAAATTAACCAGTGAAACCAGCAAAATAATCAATCGCCACCTTCGGTCGCTGAATGCAAACACAGTATCTTCCTCGTCACAGCTCAGCCTGCTTGATACTAGTCTGCGTCCGGTGGCAAACTCGAACCACCGATGGTCATTCTGCATTTCACCAGCCACTGGTCAAGCAAGCACACCTCCACCCAAGATCAAGTCGACATGGCTCCACTGTCATCTGCAACCATGGCCACGCCCGACGTAGCTCCGGCCACTGTCTCGCAGCCCTTCGACGACCTGACCGACAAGGTCGAGAACGGCTACACGGTCATGCCCACGACCCCGAAGAGAGCCGCACCCTTCTCCACGGCGACCAAGCCGCAGGACCATCAACGCTTCGCTCTGGAGAGCGTCCACTTGCGCGAGTGTCTGGCCGAGTTCCTCGGCACCTTCGTCATGATTGTGTTCGGCATGGGCGTGAACAATCAGGTGACCAACTCGCAGGACGCCAACGGCACGTGGCTCAGCATCAACATGTGCTGGGGCATCGGCGTGCTCATCGGCGTCTACTGCTCGGAGGGCGTCAGCGGCGCGCACCTCAACACGGCCGTGACGCTGGCGCACTGCGTGTATGGCCGCCTGCCATGGTGGAAGGCGCCAGGCTATATGTTGTCGCAGCTGCTGGGCGCCTTTTGTGGCGCTTTCATCATCTACGTCATGCAATACCAGAACCTCAACATTATCGATCCGCATCGCGAGAACACGCAGAGCAGCTTCGCCACGTATCCGCGAGACAACATCTCCAACTACACGGCCTTCTATACGGAGTTCATTGGCACGGCCATGCTGGTGCTGAGCATCTACGCTATCACGGACAAGCGCAACAAGTCTGCGGGTCCCGTCGGCTCTCCCTTTGCCTTTTGTCTCATGATCATGGCGCTGGGCATGGCTTTCGGCATGAACACGGGCTACGCTGTGAACCCAGCTCGTGACCTGGGTCCGCGCATCTTCACAGCCACCGCAGGCTGGGGCTCCAAGGTATTCACGACGCGAAGCTACTACTTCTGGATCCCAATCGTGGCTCCGCTGTGCGGCGGCGTGACGGGCGCGGGTCTGTACCGCGTCTTTGTGGAGATGCACCACCCGCAGCCGCAGTCGTCGCTGCTGTAGGCGAATAGATAGCTAGCCGATTGCCACCAATTAAATGTAGCATTGATAACCAATAATTTAAAATTTTGTGGCTTCATCAGACTACCGGTAGCTTTCTCGATAGTACATGTATTGAGTATGCATGTAGTAATCTGCCTCGATAAAGAAGTCGGGCACTGCATAGAGACTTGAAGATAATAAGGCATCTAGGGCAAAACTCAACGCAATTACACAAAGTCATCACTCGATTTATGAAGGTTATCATTTGTTGTGATTTCTTTATTGAGTCAGATTGCTGTACTGTGTTTACGTTTACAATTTCAGTTTCACCGTAAACGATATCTGCGGCGAGAAGTGAAAGGCATAACGCGTCCGAGAGCAATAATTGGTTTAAAAGCTATATGTCACTACGGCAGCTCCTTTGCGCCATATCTACTGCCGATGTTTGATGGACATCATCGACCAACCAGTTGTCACGCTGCGCCGCCGGCGTCTGATGACCAAGCAACATATACGAGCCAGCCGTCTTGAGTCCATATTTATCGAACGGACTAAATCAAACACTTAGAATTATTTATCTTTATCATGATGGTTGCTACCAGCAACAGCAGCACGCCGAGCATCTCAACCATGACCGACGGCTCCACCGGAGAACACAACTCGAACAACGCGTAAGCTCTCCGAACTCCGTGACAACCACGGGTTCATTGCAGTGGCTTTGAGCACTTCGCAATTCTCGCCGCGTGGCTTAAGTGATATAGGATACTTCCATCGCCTCTTCGGAAAGTATCTTCTCGGATGCGAAGTCCACCCGCGTGGGTCCGAGAAACAGATGGTGTGTTCTTGTACGCCGAGCAGTTGGTGTGACAACACAATATGGGACGCCAACACACTAGGTACGGATCGTATCTAGGAGAGAAGTCAGACTACTAAGTACGGATCGCACTTAGACGAGAGACACAGTTAGGTACGAATCGTACATAGGTGAGAGACACCTTTAGGTACGAATCACACTTAAGAAGGAGACGTGGCTTGAGAACCACCCATTGAGAAACCGGTGACTTAGGGGATGCATTAATTAGGGAGTTTACAGTAACTAGGAACATAGGAGCATGTAATAAAGGCTCCGTTAAAACCTAACCTAGAAATTCGCAAGTCGGGGGAAACCTGTCCCACGGACTATTGGAAAGCTAGGCGTTCCACGTGCGACAAGAAGACAAAGACGCAGTGCGTCTGTCTCGGTTAGAAGCTGCGCTTCCTCAGGCCAGAGTTGACCCCTGTCCCAACCACTACCCGCAGATCATCTGAGGAGTGCATCAGTGCGACATGGTAAGGGACTCGTCCTGTGGCCGGGAGTTGGCAAGTTGATCCTCTTCGTGGCAGCTAAAGCATTCCCTGATATTGTTCGATTGATATCCTTCTAGTGCGAGCATGCATCGTATGAATTCTCTCAGCTTTTCAAGGACCTCATTCCTCAAAAAGCTTCCGATTTAGCAACGCAGAGAGCGAACCCCTTGCAGCAAAGTACCAGCTGCAAGGATCTGGAGTAGAAAGAGTACGCGGAACTGGCTCAAATTCAACTGGATCTGAGTATAGCTACCCTTCCTCGGTCAACGAGCGCAATGAGCAGCTCGATGAATTTCGAGCGGGGCAGGCGCACGGGGTCGGAGGCAGAGCCACCTGACCCAGGCATTCCCGAGGAACAGCAGTGGAAGCAGCAAGCAGAGGATATCAATTCACGGCCGGACCCAGTCAGGACTCAAACGTAGCGGAGACGCCACAATCGCAGGACACTGACACAGCAGCTGAGGGGACGGAGAAGCAGGAGATGCCTGCCCATGACACGACGGCAACCGGCCAGGACCTGGAACAGAGGCCGGTAGTGTAGAACCAAGAACAGCTATCAGCGAATCAACGTGAGAACGCACCTTGTGAACAGGAAGCCCCACAGGGTAATAAAAGCACAAGAGATGTTCGAAGCGGTAACAGCAGCGATGAAAGCTGCTCCCCGAGAAGAACCCAGAGAGGAGTGGCTGACTACAATAGCAGAGCTATACACAGTCTCGCACAGATCATTAACTATGGACGAAGATCTCATCCCAGCTGGAAAGCAGCGTTATCCGAAGCTACGAGGAGATGAGAAAGCGCTCGTGTACAGTCTCTTCAAATAAACTTGTGTGATTAACGACGGGACGTATGAAGACTGGGATCGGTGCATATCGACAGCGACTCACGACCTGTACAACTCATGATGGTCATTCAAGAACATCATGCAAACTCTGATCAGTGGGCCGAAGCAAAGGCACTAAACGAATGGGTAGTGAATATGAACAATGGAATACCAATCACCGGGGATAGTGATCCCGAGCAGCGGACTTCGGTGGAGGAAAGGGGATACCTGAACTGCATGTTCAACCCGGCTTCGTTCAGCAATTAAGGCATTCAGCCTTTGCAAGCGATTTGTTCGCAGCCTCCAGCAGCTAGTCGTGGACGCAGGCTCCCCAAAGGGGTCAAAGGTGAGTGGCTGATCATAAGTGGACTGGCAAAGGAAACTTTGTACGCCGAAATTACCAGAGATCCTCAAGAGCGTACTCGATGCAAAAGTGAGATTTCGATTGTACTGCACGACCCAAAAACAGGTAGAAGGAGAGCTGGTATTGACACTACGTAGTTGTGTGAATATCAAAGAGAACAGGCAACAGACGAGAGCGATCAAGGATGACATTCTGATGGCAGCTGAAAAACCGGGAACACGTGTAATCTGCGAGAGGTGCAACAGATGCTGAATTTGGCCAAGACAATCAGCTGCAACTACATGCAGAGAAACATTCACATCTATTTCTTTAATAGGCCAACAGCAAGGAAGTACCAGAACACGCCAGTAGCTTTCAAGGGAGTCGTGTATGCTCTAGCCAACATGCACACCCCGGATACGGATCAGTATGGGCTCGTCAGTTAGGAAGGGATGGAGTGCGGACGACCGCGAAGCGAGAATACGGAGTGGGCACCTACAACGTCACTAGATTCACGGATATTGGACTCCTAACAGCATACCTCCAGATGCATCTAGTGGTAGAATTTGATCTCGAAAACCAAGACACGTGCAGGCCTAACTCCAACACGTCGACAGTGTGGAAGTTAATGTTAAAGTCAGCAGAATGCCCCGAGTACCTCAGGAGTATCGTCCCGCTGATATGGTTTGGTCGAACCCTAATCCTGAAGCACCAATACGCCAGAAACCGCTTACAGTGACTCAAGTACGGCAATTTAGGGCATACGATGGCCCGATGTCGGTACACGGAGGAGTTACTACTCGGACAGGGCAGTAGAGTTGCAGAGGATCAGAGATTGCAGGGTTAGCAGGTCTGGCAAAGCCTTTTGTTCGCCTGGAGGAGGTCAAGCAAAGCGCAGCGTAGCGATTGCAACTACAAGCGGAAGGGGATCGCAAGGCACACGAGACGGTACGGCCGGTCACGCAAGCTCCCCAACAAGCCGGAGCAGCGGGCAACCCCGAAAGCCGCAAGAACAGGCTCGAGGAGAAGAACAGGCTCAGCCCAAGCCGGAAACCCAGTTTGTCAAACCCGAGCCCAAACGACAATGGATTGCCGTGAAGAAGCCCAGTGGTAGAACGATGTATGCGCACTAGACCACGCTGAAACAACGCGGACCACGATCTTCTTCGAGATTCGCATAATTGGCTGATGATACGGACAGCAGTGCAGAGGAAGAAGGCAAAACAGAAAAGAAACCACCCCCAAAGTCGTAATTGAGATCTCATCTGAAGACGAACAGGAGGCTAAGGAGGCAAAGACGATCACGGATCAGGAAAAGGCAAAGCTGCATCTGGTAAAAGCGAAGCCCACAAGCTTCAACCGACGCCACATTTGGTAGCGCTAAAACAAAGGGAAAGAAGGTACTTAAAGAGGCAATAGCAACGCTGGCGGAGCACAAGGGACCTCGACTACCCTACTCCAATCAACCAATGGAAGATATTACCAACTTCCACGAAAAGAAGAAAAAAATGAAAAGCAGCTTGGGCTACACCCAGTGACTACTCTCGCATCTGGTAATTGCATGACAATGGCTTTAGCCCAAGCCGTAGTCGACCACAACCTGGCAGTATTTGATGACAAGTTGGAATCAATTACCGCCGGAATCAAGATAGGCATTCGTTAAACGGGACAGCTCAACTTCAATGAACAATTTGACCATTTCACACGAACAACCACATTAATCAACGCCGAACGCGGATAGGAAGGCATGCACCCACATGAATCTAGCCAGCAGTTTAAATGGTATCTGGATACGTATGTTGCAACGCCATCTTTCCGGGAAACCCAAATCTCCAAATACAACTGGGGGAAGCAGTGAGCTCATGGCCTTGCGGCAAATTTCCTGCAGCGGAAATGCTCTGTGTTAGCGTACAACACCGACAACAAGAACCAAAGGCACTGCTTGATGTACCGGCCCAGCACAATATCGCGAGGTCGGAAGATCTACGAGACAGGACAATAAGTGCCACTTCAACTAGCTCGTTGCCTCTCGGAAATCAGAAAAGAAAGGCACGAGCGCAACAACCTCCTCTAGTTCTCAGATTCTGGAGAGACACTACTCTGCCTTTGTCCACACGGGGCCTCCTGAGAAACGCCAGGAATCGCACCTCTCACATGAGGAAAAACGACCCGTTCCGACACGACGATCACAGCACACGGAAATTGACAACGAAGAAACCGGGCTCGCACGAATCGAGACAAGGAGAAAAGCAGGATTCGTGGGACCCCACAAAATGGGACTGAGACATCGTCGAATTGAGGAGTAGACTCATGGGTATGATGATACCGCACAACTCTAAGTGCGCAATTCACCTCATACTAGAACGAGCCGAACCAGCAAGATATGGAGAACTACTAGCGTTCTTAGTCAACACGGCGATGCAACTTCGGCTGGCAGAACGCGAAACGGTTCTCGAGCTAAACTTGCAGGAGGAGGACAACGCCGAGGTACGAAGAATGCTGCAAAGGTATCACATACCCCGAGAATTGCTAGAGCGGTGGAAAAAGTCAATTCAACCGTCGCAAGAAGAGGTCGATCAGCAAAGTATGTAAAGCAGAAGGCGATGCGGCAGACTCAGACTCCGCATACGTTCCTCCTAACGCTAGTAGTCAAGAGAACCTACAGTTCTCGATTCAAACGCGACAGATGCGAAGTCAGGATGCGCAGCAAAAGAGACCGCACTCGATCACACCCACGGAAGATGAAGCGATCAGGCAGTTGATGAGATCAAAGCTGGCACATCGCGCCGAAGTAGATGAAGCGGAAGCCATGCAAGATGAATGGATAAATCTTACCACAGGAGCAACAGCAGAGGACACGGAGTTGCCTGGCCGGAACTCTGGCAGCGGCTTCAAGCGGTACGGCCAACCACCGCACAAGCAGTTTCCCGTTGGAACGGAGCAGTCAAGAAGACTGGATTCCAACAGCCCAGCAAGAACCCGCTCTATTGATGCAAGTGATGCAGAGCTTCCCTTACCCAGAAGAAGTACTCGTAACGTTAAGCGATAAGGTTTTAAAAATGTGGATGGGCGTGGAGACGAGAATGTCTACGAGGAAGCCTGATGGCATATCGGAGAAGAACGGATGATATGACCACACACAGATGGCTGGACGTGTGAGGCGAAGTTCACGAGCCCCCCCCCCCCCAACAACCTCTCGCCGTTGGTCGATAACCGAGATGATTGGATCAAACTGCGAAATCGCGGGTACGGAGACGATGAGGTGCTCAAGCTGTGTGATATCGGCAATAAATGTCGACGAGCTCAGCGTATTGTGTGTGCCCTACTATATGAAAAGGAAATCAGGGTCCTCTCTGGACATGAGGACACCAGTGACAACGGAGCGCTCACGAGACTGACACGACACCTACAAGCGATCAAGTCGATAGAAGGGTACAGGAAGGCATACTATGCGGTAACGAAAACTGTGGATTGGATAGCAGTCGCGCGCTATTTCTCCACGGCCTAGAGCTTGGGGCAATGCAGCGCGTCCGTCAATATTTAGGGCAAGCTGGGGCAGCAGGCTACAATGCCGAGCGAAGGTGAAAACAATGCTGTAGGCGATTCCTACGGGAGGCAGGTATATTTGGGGAACCGAACGGGAGCTGGAACAACAGAAACACAGAATATACAGCAAGGGCCAAAGACGGATTGAAACACAAAATGGAGAGGATTCACTGAGGCGAACAGAATGAAATGGCTACGAGCGTGGAGGAGAACACCTGTCAACGAGAGACCGGTGGCATGGCTAATCCAGGAGACACATATGAGCACCGTGGAGGAAGCAGCAGAGCTCACTAAGACCTGGAAACGGCTATGGGGAAAACAAAACCAGGAAGAGGGTCCCGAACTTTCCTACTGGAGTGTACATGAAAGCAGAGTAGGTGGGGTAGACATCCTGCTAAACCCGGGGTAGCAGGAACTGTGATGCCGTGGATGTAGGAGTGCTGGACCAACCGAGTTTTAGCAGGGACGCGGGGAGATCTGAAAATCATTAATATTTACGCCCCAAATATACCCGTGGGGAGAGAGAATTTCTTTGCGGGATTCAAGGCGTGGTGTTGGCAAGAAGGCGACGTTATACTTGCTGGAGATTTCAATAGTGTCCAGAGCCCCGTGTTAGACAGATTAAGAGGCCAGAGATCCGGGAGATCAGAGAGTGCCGAGCTTCGAACCTTGTTCAGCAGCTGCACTTAGAGGATACCAGGACACTAGAAGACACTGTTGATGATAATGAGGAAGCGATCGAGCCGACGGAATACTGCCCATACTGGGGTCCGGAACCTGCAAGTAGAATTGACAGGTTCTACTTACCCCAAGTGTGGACGGCGGTGGTACAACGAGTCTCGGCCGAGGACCAGAGGTCCTATCCGATCATCAAAGGGTCCGACTTCATCAACGAGGAGAAAACCAACCACTCCCCAAAGGCAGGCGAAAGAGAGGGGTGACCTACCCGATCAAGACGGCGCAGCCAGAGCGGATTCAGACGGAACTATTTGATGAACTGGCGGAGGCTGGGGTTGAGCAGGAAGTGACGGCACGAACATGGGATGAAACGGCAAAGGAGTGTACAGCCTGCATTCAGAGGGTGGGAAAGCGGGAACCACAACGGAGAAGAAGTATCATTCATCGCATAAACGCGCAAACCGAGCACACTTGCTCACGCAGAAAGAGCTACAGCAAGCCAAGAAGAGGATGTCAGAGAAGAACATTTGATACGAATCCGGCGGCGGTTAGAGAGAACAACCGAGCAGATGCGGTGGAATTTCAAAAGAGTATTAAACTGCGAGAAAGACCAAACTATCACCGCAATCACGCATATTAATGGGAAGCCCTTCACTCGGGAGATGACCAGGGCGAATAGATTTGCGTCAGAGTGGAAGCCCACGTTAGGCGTGGTGCACAACAAGGTAGCCATAGCGGAACTGGAAGACGAGTTTAATAAGTTCGTATTTATTCCGGACGAGAGGTCGGTGACAACGGAACAAAACGCAGAACTGATGACAGAGATTACTACAGAGGAGGCCATTCAAGCTATAGCGGCCCTGAATAGACACAAGGCAGCTGGGGCGAACGGACGGAATAATGATTTTTTAAGGATGCTCAGGCAGTATTAGTTCCAGTGATGATGGCAATAAGCAATGAGCTGTTACAAGGCGGGGAATCACCAGCATCTTTTCTCGAGTGACTGATCATCCCGCTACGTACGAATGGAGACTCAGTCGATGCGGTGGATTACAGGCCAATCTCGCTTTTACCAACGGGGTATGAAGTCTACACCGAAGCCATAGCAACGAGAGTGCAGCAGATATTGGGGACACCAATAGGAGACTCGCAACAGGGCTTCGTCCACGGCCGCCAGATGCTAAGGACCGTCATGATGATGCTAGCCATATTAGCAACTGCCAACGCGGAGCCTGAACTAGCAGCCGCACTGGGTCAGGTTATCCTCCTATTAGACTTCCGAAAAGCGTACGACACAGTAGCGCGGGAATTATTTCTTTTTGTGGCATTACGCAAGTTTGGTTTTCACTGGAATTTCTATACATGATCCAGCGACTTCATGATGGCACAACAGCTACCTTTCTCGTCGACGGATAGCTCTCAGAACCGCAAGAAGTAAGATTTGGAATCTGGCAGGGATGACCATTGGCGCCACTGCTGACCATCCTACCGTCATAAATACTCGCGCTAGCCATACGGCAAAACCAGAAGCGCACATGGATTGAAGTGCCGAGGGATAATGGAGACCGCCATAAATTCTCGGTGTTTGTGGGCGATTTTACCGTGGTCCTGCAACAGGCGCAGCAACTGCCACGGGTGATGCAGATTGTGGAGCAATTTGGAAGACTGTCAGGACTTCAGGGTACAACCTACAAAAAGCACCTCATATTCTGAACACGGCAACCACACACAAGGTCTATAACGGTATCCCAGTGCTCGAGCATGGGGAAACTGTAAGGTACCTGGTGTACGCAGTCGGAACAGGCCAACTGACAGACGTTGCAGGACGCATACGCAACATTCAGAGACGGCTAGCAACGGCAGGTCAACTCGCAACCAGTGCCGTTAACCGAGTCGTGATTTTAAATGTCATCATGTTGTTTTCAGTGCTTTTCACAGTAGCCGTGTTTGACATTCCCAAATGGGCGGAAATTCAAATTCGTAACCTGCAGGAGCAATACCTGTGGAATCACTCAACGGCCACCGAAGCCAGCCGTCATAAAATATGAACCCGGGGTTAGTCTTCACGCCAAACAAACAGGAGGAGTCGGATCAGCCGCTGACTGGTATGTTTAACGCGCTGTGTTTTGCATGCAAAATGCTATGCTTAACACGCTGTGTTTTGCATGCATACCTATTGCATGCAACACAGCGCGTTAAACATACCAGTCAGCGGCTGATCCAGCGCAAATATAACTACTACGAAGCGTGAAAATCGTGGATGTTCAGAGGAGCAACGGTGACTTGGGATAACGGATCTCACCGTGCAAAGAATAGGGAGAAGGCCCAAGGGGAAGCAAACACCCGGCAACGTGTTGCAACAGCTCATTGGAGAATGGCTGCAACCGGAAGTAGACCACACACAAGACGAAATACTAGAGTACAGACGAGTAATGGAAGAATTTGAAACAGAAGCGATCAGCTGGACGGCAGCAAGTGATTGGATACTGGAGCTGCCGCGTCCATTGCCCCAGCCAAGAATCGCCATGAAACCTGTGGAAGAAAGGTACTGGCCGACATACTACTGGAACGATAACCCGTGGAGCGTTGACAAGGAAAGAAGCACGCTCAGCAGCAAGAAGTTTGACAAAATACAAGCTTGCACCATCGTGGAGCTGAACATCCAGCGAACTGGAGATCGAACATATTCACTAACAGTTCTGGTTGCAGGAGAGACGTCGCACCAACAAGCCAAGCTTGGAAGGTGGGGGCTAGCGATTATGATGAATGCGCCGAAGGTAGTAACAGGAACAGATGAGAGGTGAGCAGAACAATGCAGCTACGGCATCCGACCTAATTAGATCACGAATACAAATGCGAGATTAACGAGCAGGCAGAGTGATAGGCACAATGACAAATTCAGCAAAGAATCCACCGAGCACAATTTGAGGTGGAACAAATGAGTAACGGTATACACTGAATAGTGAGCGAACCCCCTAGCGAGGGCCCGGAGACGGCAGAGAATCGGATAAAGATGCAGAAGTATTAACATAGCGGGAGTATAGTTTTCTACGCTCACCCGCGAAGCAATGGGTTCCCGCGGAGCGTAGGCGACAACATAGCGAACAAGCACGTATGGATCGCACCCAAAAAGCCGTCAAACGACACCGAGGCGACAGCGGGGCTCTCGCAAAAGTACTCACCAGCCTGGCCGAAGTGATGCAAACAAGTGCATGGCAAGAAGTAGCGATGCAACAGACACCGAAGCATTTTTGGGAGCACGGCAACGAACTAACAGGATATCAAATGCGGTCGCCTACAGGATAGCGGTAACGCAACTCAATTTGCATCACGAAGAAGGGAGACAGGACAGCAGATGCAGGAAACTGAGTGAATGTCAAGGCACCAAAGCGACAATGGAAACATATTTTCTGGGGTTGCCCGTCCGCACGCGTGCTGGCAGGAACTTATTGTCCATTGGACTGGAGAACTCTGGAAGCTGGGAAACATGACAAGCGTCAAAGCCAACTGTGACAATAGACAGGCACCGAATCTATCAGAAGGGACTCAAAAGCGCATTCGGAGGTATTATCTGGACGAAGTGACAGACTATGCGAAAGAGTGGAAGAGAATATGGTACATTCTTAGCAGCATTTGCGTAACCAGCCTATGGATGCTAAGCAACAGAGTAGTGTTTCAGCGGGAGGAGATAACGATTGATACAAGCGTGACGGAATTCTGGACAACATCAATGAGGCAGCTGCGAGCGCTCATGAAGAGAGAGTGCAGACGACCGGAGAAACAAGTACAAGGATACGATTGCTGCTATGTCAAGAGGAACTAGAGCGTCAACCACGAGAGTATTCGCCACAGGTGATGAACCCCGCACAACCACCGGACCATGAGAAGGCACCGGCGTTGCTAACTAGGCTTAGGACTAACCTGACATCTTGTCGCCAATAAGGTCAATAGACCAGTCTGCCTCTCTCTCTCTCTCTCTCTGTCGTCTCATTCCTCAAAACGCCATCTCGCGACTAATCATCGTGGCTCGCTCAAGTCCACGATCCCGTTCCCCTGCTTCCCCGGCCGGCACGGCCCCAATGTCTCAACCATTTCGGCCCTGAAGTCCTGCCGAAACTACTGTAACGACTCGTAATGCCCGTCGAGTCTTCCTGCAGCTGCAGGAGCTCGAGGCCCAGCGGGCGGATGCGAGCTCGCCACCATAGTGATCCGTTGCCGGATAGTGATGGTAAGACTCAGCACATCCGAGCCTTGATACTTTCCAGGCGATAAGCACGGCCTCATCTCGAAACTTAGTGCTGCCGAGATCTCCATGCTTTGGGGTCGACTCATTGGCTACACGGCTACTCGTTGGAACGTGGGGAAAGGCAACAAGCATCGCGAGTCAGGCATTGGCATGTTCTTCATTAGCCTTTGTATTCTTGAGAAAGGCGGGCGCTGGGACCTATTTCCCAGCACGCTCAACATTAAGGCCGCCGACGTTCGAGAAGATGATCGTACAGGTTCTGGAGATCCTGTCTACGTACCTGTATAAGGTACTACCTGGACCACGCGAGCGCGATAAGCCGGTGAGGAAGGCGATACTGGTAGGACACTCCTTCGAGCACCACCATCAGCTCGGTATGCAGTTGATGCAACGTTTTAACAGGCAACATGTCTGGCGGCACACAGCAAGAGCGCGCCGCGTACTATGGCACGAAGCACAAGTTGCACGGGTACAAGACGGAGGTGTCCGCTCTGCCTACACTGCTTGCTATCAACTGCTCGCTTCACTATAAGGGCTCCCAGGCCGACATCACGATCGTTCAGAAAAAAACAAGGCGTTCTAAGTCGGGGCCGCTACAAAAGCAACAACAGACGACAGCATGGCGGACGACGGCCCGCTCCGGGTGGATTATCTGCAACTGTGGATCCTCCTGGCAGAGAAAGGATACCAAGGGCCGACAAGTGAAATGCTGATGGTCATTCCACAGCGCCACCGCCCTCTAACGCCGCTGACGGTTGAGGAGGAGGTCGTCAACCATGACATCTCCTCGGACCGCGTTGTGGTGGAAAACTACTTCGGAAGACTATGTACTCTGTGGTCGCCGTGCTCCGACAAGTATCGCTGGCAGGAGGTAAAGTACGAGAACTTTTTTCCGAGCGTGCGTCGCGCTGACTAACTTTCATGCTCGAGATCATCCTCTCCGCGCGGAAGATGGAGTGCACTATCACGATTACCGTCGGTGACTGATATCAATTGAACAGGAGAGACGGGCAAGGCGTCTCGAGGCAAACCGATGGGCGAGAAGGCATCAACAGCTGCGCCTTGATATCACCGTAGGCGACATAGATAACGACTCGACCGTAATGAACGACGAGTATTAATTCGCAATAGTCAGCTGCACAGCATGAATCGCGCGATCCGTCCATTCGAGCAGCACAAGTTGAATCAGTTAGAAAGCATTTTTATCGCGCTGGTTGTGGTTCGTTAACATCAGTATCTGGAACCGAGTAGTGCACATGCGGTGCTCAATTAATTGCAGACTGTTTCTGAAGATGAGTCCTGTTCGAGCGAATAAACTCTACCGTGCACGGTGGGAGTAGTCTTGGTAAAGGCCGCGGTTTCGGCAAATCGTAAAAGGGCCGGCCGGGCCGATTGGCCTTAAGCCCGCGGCGGAATGACTTTTGGGCCTGAGCGGCGAAATCTTAAATCAAGATATTTAATCTAAATAGGCATGAATTAGCTAAATCATCGCCTGGACTTGCAGCATAGTTTCCGCTTCGCGGCTGAGGGGAACTACTGGTGGGCTGCGCGCGATGGTGCTCGTGAACGAGATGGTGTCGCTGGCATTTGGTCATGCGCAATCACTGCTGACAGGCGCGTGCTGGTGGTGCAGAGCGTGAGCATGATGCTGGCCCGCTGGAGCGACTTCGTGCTGGTGCACCGCGTCGAGAGCGGTCGCGTTGGCAGGTATCCGGCTGGGTGCAGTCGAAGGACGTGAGCTGGCTGAAGGCGGCCGAGGTGGTTAGGGCGTGGAGCACTGTCAAGTCACAGACCGTCACGGTGTCGACGATTGTGACAGTGGTGGACTCCGTGTCTTCGCGGTCCGTGGTGCTGGAGGAGTGGCACATGGTTCAGAGCATTCTCGGCCTCTGGTGTCGGCGACGATGTTGCAGCCGATCGCGGTGGAGAGCACGAAGGACGAGGCGGCGTTGGTGATGAAGGGCGACTTGGACGTGCTCGGCGACTCGCTCGACAGTGCTGCGATGTGGTCGGAGTAGTGGTCCGTCGACGTGGAAGTTCACGGGCGCGACTTGGGGGCCCTCGATGAGCGGATTGGTATTCGACGACGTGTACGCCAACGTGAAGGAGCGTGCTGGCGACAGCGTGGTGAATGTGTCTGCGGCGCCGTTGGCGTGGAACGGGTCGGAGGAGTCTGCGACAGGCTTGCTGCAGGTGCAGAACACGGAGGATGAGGCGGTGCTGATGTTAATGGGCGACTTGGACATGTTCAGGTGCACCCTGCGGTGGCGTTCGCGGGTGTCTTCCGTGGATCGCTGGTGCTGGCATTCCGTGACACGCGCAACGCCGCACAGAAGGTGGTGGTGGTGTGTCTGCTGGAGATCTCGTGGCAGCATCGCGACTTGGACCTATCGTGGAGCTGCGCGATGGTGTTCGTAAATGAGACGGTCACTGGCACTGAGTCGTGCGTCATCGTCGCTGACCAGCACCCGACTGGAGGAGTATGGCGACTTCGTGCTGCGGTCGCGAGTGGACGGTGGCCGGCGAGTCACAGTGGAGCAACGTGAGGTGGCTGATGGCTGTTGGTATGGGCTACTGCCGTGCACGACCAATTCTCAGACTGTGACGACGTCGACGAAGGTGACGCTGCTAGACTCGGCGTCACCTCGGCCCGCGGTGGTGGAGGTGTCACACGTGGCTCGGGGCCACCCTATTCTCGATCGCTGGTGTCGGCGGCTATCCTGCGGGCGGTCAGGTTGAAAGCGGACAACGAGTGCATTCATTTTATTTTGTGTTATCAGCGAAATATGGGCTAGATCAAGTGATGCATGCAGAAAATAGATCCGTTGTAAATCTCAGCCAAACAATTTACCCAGTGTCGTCTTCTGGCCACGAAAACCTTGCAGATTCACCGATTCTTGGGGGAAGTTTCGATCGTTACTCTTGGGAAACGCCAGCCTGATCGACTTCAGAATTTTCTTCGAACTCGTCGTCGTCATAATTGCCCAGATCCTCGTCACTCGTTTCACTATGTCCGCGCAAGCCTGTTGCCGATCTGGACTCGACCGCTGCTATAGCCCTTGCTTTCCGGTGTATCCAGCGTCAATTTCCTCATCCACGAATACCACGTCAAGAAAATCGTTTCAACGTGATAGTGCTTCGTCACCGTCAATGCCATCTCCAGGGTCTTCATCGTCACCGTCTTCATGAGTACTTACTACATCCTGGCTAGGTGAGGCGTGGATAAGGTTGAACTGGATGCACCATCTAGAATAATAGCTCTCTCCTTGGGAGATATCAGCAGTTTTTTAGGGTTCTTCGATGCAGCAGCCTCCTTTTGTGCGCGTTGGCGGACATGCTTGGCAATAATGTGGAAATCAAGTACCTTGCTCGCATTCAAGCGGTTCCTCTTTGCCGAATGAATCGTACCCAGCTCACTGAAAAGACGCTCACATGTCGCGGTTTTCACCGCAATAGATAGCACCCGCATTGCCAGTCCCGGAAGCAGGCTATTCGGACGCTCATTCATAACGCATTCCCAGTACTCCCACGGGCAATCGACGAGTACAGTGACCGTCGTTCATATAAATCTCCCATTCATCCAGGCCAACATATCACGCCTTATGTCTTCGATTTCCTCAGTCTTGAACAGCCGACGGTAGTAGTAGACTGCCATTTTACACAGGGCACCGATCCCGGACACGGCTGTATTAGGCAGTTTTCGAGCAAATTCCACATAAACAGGATGCAAAACAAACCCCAGCATAAACAACGGCTGCTCGGTCTGTGCCCAGCGATGCTCGACGCAGGCAGCCAGTCCATCACGGCGTACAAGATGTTGCTGAAATCCTTTGTGTATGTCGCGCAGAGAAGAACAACATCACCAACAGTATTCTGGTCGCGCTGTAGGCGGTGGGACGCGAACGATAGCGGTGCAATTACTGCTTCAGCGTCTTGAGTTCATCCCAGAAGAAATCATCTCCAAACACCTGCAGCTGGTCAGGGAAATCGCTATCATTTTTGTGCTGGCGGAACAGCAGCTGGAGAGCTGTCTGCACGCGCAACAAGGATGCAAAAGATCCTTGCATAGAGTTCCATCTCGTGTCACAGAGTGTTCGCAGACCCAACTGCTTTCCGTAGACACGATTCATCAATTGTCTTGTCATCGGAGCCATTTTGACGAGGATGCGTTCAATGTTTTGACAGCAGTTGCTGCTGGCGCGGCTACATCTCGAAAAGAAGATCGCAAAACAGCCTTCACAAGGTTGTTCACGTCATTGCGAAGAAAACAAAAAGGCAATATTAGGCCACCGAAGATCTAATCTGCGGCGGGCACGGCCACACTGTCCCGCGTTATCGATGACAATTGCTCCAACACGCCACTTCTCCTCCTTCGCTTGCTTAAGAACTTATTCGAGCTGCGCAGCTATAGCTACCCCGTGGTGTTCGTCTCCAGCAGGAAGGAGTCCATATGTAAGCATTACCCTGAATAGGGCAAGCTGACAGCCGATCAAGTGATCTTTAGAGGAGATATTTTGCCATACGTCCGACAGGAGATTGACCCAGCCCTTTGTTGTCTCCTCCATCGATTTCAGAGCTTTTGTATCGACCGTTTTGCACCATCTAGCATGTTCTTTCACGATACGGCTGCCTAAAAAATCGTCGAGAAGGAAGAACGTCTGCCACCCTGGGCTCAATAGCTCCTGAAATCGCAGGACTGAAGCCTGCTCAATGAAGCGGTCGGCGAGATGATTGTCAGCGTGGTGTTCAGCAAGCAACCGTTTAAGTTGCTTTATTTCACCATGAGAAAACTTGCGTGTTTGTGTCTTCTGGGTCTTCATCTTCTTCGCGGGTGGTGATTTGCGTTGTTTAAACACCAGGGATGGTCGTTTTCCAAGCACCAACGAACGACGTGCACGTGATGGACCTTGTCTCTATAAATCAGTGCGCACTTGCGGCATGGCGCCTCTGCAATCTTGTTCGAGAGGCGACAGATGAAGGTGTTTCTGCAAGCGCTGATCCTGGACTTGCCTCTTGTGCTGGCGCTGGAGTTGCATCCGCTGAAATGGCCACCGATGGAGAGAAAGATGACGCGGAAGGAAGGAGAGACGCTTGGTAATGAGCACATGTGGAGAGGTGGCTCTTGTAGTTGCGCAACCTGTCTATGATCACGTTTGGCGGGCTGGTGGAGGGGTCGTCTTCGTGTGCAGCGATGCAGAATGCACTCTCGATAGGTTATCCCCCTGGCGCCTTCCCTAGGGCTTTCCGTTCTTCAAATATTTTCGCCTTCGGGCCCGGAAGGCGTCCTCCGCGATGTGACATTATCGGCGTCGACGGACTTGCTGGCTGCGGACTTGCTGCTGGCTGCGCTGCGCTCGTGGACTTGCTTCCGGCTGCGGCGAAACTTTGACGAAATGTGGGGCCGGAATCGGCCAAAATCTGCCTGGCCCGGCAATGGCCGCATGGCCTAAAGCACGTGGCACAACCACGTTTCTGCAAATTATTGGACGAATGGTTAAGTCCCTCCTGCCAACACTGGTGGGAGACTTCTGAAGTCGAGGTCTATTGGATGTAACCCGTGTCACCGCGCACTGGTTCAACTGTACGTTACGGACATTTTGAGTTTTTTTTTGCTAGAGCTAAAAGTTAGTGATATTTTCTCGTACTAACAACAACGCGTTCCCTTAGAATAATTGTAGTGTTGACCGCCAACACGTACACTGAACTAGAAGATCGTTTTACCAAACTAAAGAACGAGAACATCCAATTATTGTGGGCTATGTGGAGCAGACAGACTTGTAATTTCAGCGTATCGGATGGATGGCATTTTCTGGTAGAATGAAACTGTAATGAATCCTCAACTTGAAAAAAAATAATAAACAGGCTCGTAGACACGGTGTAAAACGTTAGTGAATATACAAGCACTAACAGCTCACCACAGTTCACTATTCTGAAAGTACAGTATGTATCCGCTTTGTATTGTCATAAATTTAAATCTAACGACAGATGATCCTCTTGCTAATCATAGCGTCGGAAACAAACTTTCTTTTTTCTTTTTAAAGGTATTCCGTACCGGATTGCCGATAGTACCACCTATTCGGTACGTAGAGCCATTTGTGCTCACAATCAACCGTCCTCGTAGTTGTTCAATAACTCACCGCAGCACTTGTTCGGCCAAGCTTTCGCACTTCCATGCCTCACACCGATGTCAGCGACGGAGCTTCTCAGTCAACCAGAAGAGAATACGATAGACTAGACCACTGAGGAAGACTTCTGCGGTGTCGAGGCGCAGAAGAAATACGATACGCTGACGATGACAGGCGTATGGATACGATGGACGGCGTGCAGCAGATATCATTCACTTGATTACTAAAGACATAAGATCACTTGAAGTGGATCGCCAAGCTTCTCATTAGTGTTGCTTCAACGGGCAAGTCGGACACGTCTGTGAGGGACTTCGTGAGATGCAGCAATTACTACGAGAGAAGTTAAGAAGGGCATAGGCAGCAAATGGCCTTGCTGGACTTCTTCTGACATCCTACACAAAGCGACTTTTCCAATAGTTAAGCACTCGAGACTGGGATTTTTGATGATTTGTATTCCATATTACGTTCACAGAGTAAGAGGGGACAACTATCGGTACTTAGGTTTGTAAACTGCTGGTCACCAAGAACCGTATATTGAGCGTGTACATACATATACGGATTCACATTGACAAGGCCAGCTGTACATGCATTAATACGCTCGACTGCGGCTGGGCTGGCGACCACGCGTAGGGCCGACTGACTGGCCTACAGCTGCCAGGCTGCAAAGACACCGCTGAAGCGCCGCCGGGCGCGAATATACAATGAGTGAGTACAGTACTGCAAACGACCAACGGAGGAGAGCGGTTGCGAGCAGGCTTAGCCACAACAATCACGCGCGTATATGCGGAGGCGGGCCCAGCGCCGAGCTTTCCAGCGAACCGAGCACTGTAGCGGGCCGAACTTAGAATATTTTCCTCAGAGAAGCGCAGCGAGTGTTTTTACGAAGCAAAGCCCAAGACCGCGATGACATCGGTCCTCGGAGGGCTAGGGAAAATAGTGTTTTGAGACATTCCATACAAAACGTAAGCTTAATCTAAAAATGTGACGCCGCGAGTTGGCCGTGCCATACAAACGAAATGACGGCTTGACAATCTGGCTCGGCTCGATTCACCGAGTGGGAGCTGGATCTAGCCAATTAAGTAATGATGATATTAAATATCTAGAACAGGGTAGATACGCACGCGCGCACATTCGCACGCAATGGCACTCAACTCCACGCTTAATCAGACGGTAATTTATCCCCGAGCAGCAGCTTTGCATGTACAGGCACCCGCACCGGGGATGAAAGGAAGTAGTTTGTGGGTCTCAACGACAAAAACAGTCTGCCATAGCTCCTGCCTCATTCTGCATTTCACCGTCAACCGATCAAGTCGACCATCCATCAACCTCGAATAGTATTTACACTTCCGCAAAACACATTCCACTGCACTCCATAGCCATGGCTTCCAACCAAGACACCACCATTCCAGTCTCCTACGACGAGCAGGGAGAAAAGGTCGAAACGGGCTTTTTTTTCGTTGACGCGCCAAATAGCCCCAAGGCTGGGTCCGCATCGCAGGGCAAAGCCGTCTCTCGCCACGCCGTGCAGAGCGTGCATAAGCGCGAGTGCCTGGCCGAGTTCCTCGGCACCTTCGTCATGATCGTGTTCGGCATGGGTGTGAACAACCAGGTCGTGAACTCTGGAGATAAGAACGGCACGTGGCTCAGCATCAACATGTGCTGGGGCGTGGCCGTGCTCATCGGTGTGTACTGCTCGGAGGGCGTGAGCGGCGCGCACCTCAACACGGCCGTGACGCTGGCGCACTGCGTTTACGGCCGCCTGCCGTGGTGGAAGGCACCGGGCTACATGGTGTCTCAGCTGCTGGGCGCATTCTGTGGCGCCTTCATCATCTACGTCATGCAGTACCAGAACCTGAACGTGGTGGACCCGGAGCGCGAGACGACACAGGGCAGCTGGGCCACATACCCGAGCGACAACATCTCCAACTACACGGCCTTCTACACGGAGTTCATCGGCACGGCCATGCTGGTACTGGGTGTGTACGCCATCACGGACAAGCGCAACAAGTCGGCTGGCCCCGTGGGCTCTCCGTTCGCCTTCTGTCTGCTCATCTGGGCACTGGGCATGGCCTTCGGCATGAACACGGGCTACGCCATCAACCCCGCTCGTGACTTTGGTCCGCGCCTCTTCACGTGTTTGGCCGGCTGGGGAACCAAGGTGTTCACACTGCGCAACCATTACTTCTGGATCCCCATTGTGGCCCCGCTGTGTGGCGGCGTGGCTGGCGCTGGTCTGTACCGCGTCATGGTGGAGATGCACCACCCACAGCCGCAACAGTAAGTTTTGGCGAAGCTGCGTGAGCGCTTGATAGCACGATAGATAGGTTGACAAACTGTAACACTATACAATGAGTTTGTTGTTTTCTCGAATCAAGCTGTCTTCCATTTAAATCGTAATATAATATGGGCGGTTGACCTGGCGAATCCATCTTCTGTCTGCCGCGGTTGGCCTCTCACCAATCATGCTTTCATCAAAGAAAAAATCGATGATAGAAACAATGATGGTTCTATTACGGCTGCAAAGGGATCAGCCCTTGGTGAGCATCTAGTTGCTAATTGGAACCTTATTCGTCAGTCTGAATACTATTTTACTGATAATTTTTTTTTATCAAATATCCATTCTATTTTAATCTGGAAATGGGTGCCTTCCATAACCTACATAAAACGGTTTAATCGCTGGGGTTAGGGTGCATTAAAGGGTGCATAAAACGAAGTGATAAAAATCGAACTCTTTGGTTACACCAAAAAGTGGTCGGACCAAACACTTAGTTTGATCACCCTTTTCACGTTTAATAAGCCTCTCAAATGGTACCGCATCAAAGCGACACTGAGTTAAAGTATCGGGCTAACACTACCCCAAGTAAGAAGAAGCCGTTCAAATTGATGTTTGAAATCTTCAAAGGCCGCTTTCGCGCGCGCGCGCTCCGCGGTTCTCATCTAAAGATTCACCGGCCAGCCCAGAAGCCGACCGTCTTGCTGATAAGCGACGAAGGTTAGTACGACTGCTATCTCATCAGCAGCTCTGCGATTGCTAAATACTGTGTGTTCGCGTGCGAGTGTGCTGCTCTAGCGTATACGCAGCTGACATCGAAGAAGACTCGCGCATCGCCGTACACGCTGCATCAAGGTTAATTCATGCTCGCTTATCACCCGAGGTCTGTCTTCTCGGCTTTGTCGTTGCGCTGACTTCATGCTTTGTTCTGAATGCTTTAGGCTCCATGTTTCGAGCTCGGTGTCCGATGAAGCGGCTGAGTACTGCACACTCCACACCCAGACCGACGAAGCGGCAGAAGGAGGTCATGGCGATCGACAGTCCTCGCATTCGGCTCCGCTTGGGGATCATTGTTCGACACCCGTTGATCGTGGAGGCCGCCACCATACAAGTGGAGGCCCTGTCGACCTTCGAGCTGTCGCAGGACTCGGAAGCAACACTGTCTGCCGCGGCTACGACGACGCCGCCGCCCAGACATCTTAGTGTACCAGCGACCGCCTTTCGTCACCCGGTTTCACCTCGCCGATCTCTGTCGTGGCAGCCTCCTGGTCGTCGCACTCGCAGACTTCCACCTTGCCCCCCCCCCCCCCCCGGTCACCACGCTCGCTCACTGTAACTGCAACGCCGTACCAATGTCGATCTCGACGACCGAGACTGATATTCCCGGCACGCCGCCCTCACAGTCAACGACAGTGACGGAGGTACTATTCACGTCGCCCTCGCATTCGGCAACGGAGACTGAGTCGCTGTGTACACCTCGTTCTACGCCCAAGTCGAGTCTGTCGAAGGCGAGTCCATCGGAACCCTCATGGTCAGGCACCAGACTCGAGAGGCCGCGCACACCGCAGGGTGAAGTCCCGCTGTTGTTTGCAGACGCGTTCGAGTCAGATGGATATGGCTCGGAGGTTCTCAAGCTTATCGAGGTTCTACGTCCTCCAAGCCGAAAAGTCTGCAGCCGGCCAGAAGCGATATCCCCCGACAAAGCTAACGGTCGAGAGAGCAGACTGGGTGTGGAGCAGTTGGAGAGCCAGGGGTGGAGGTGGGTGAGTGGGTGGAGGAGGCCTGGGCCGACGACGTTTAGCGTATCCACGAGCAATCGAATCCCCACGGCTGGCGTTTTCCCGCCGTCAGCGTGGGAATTCGTCGTGGTGCAGGATGCGGGTGCGAAACTCGGTGCAGCGCTTCCACGTGCTTCAATGCGAAAGAAAGCCGTTTTTGCACTGAGCGCAACTGCGTATTTGGGGGCATATGTGGCAATGCGCTTGTCGTCGCAAGAAACTCCAAGAGTGTATGCGTGGACTATTGGTGACGACGTTCATCCCAGCCGTCGAAGTCATCGGCCAATACCTGGGGTGCATCGACTGGTTCGGCCGACCGTGCAAGAACGGCCCGGTAAAGGCGGGTACCGGATGCACCTCAAGACGAGGACATCGGGAAACAAGCATTTGGGAATCGACGCCTTGGGGGGAGGTGGAAAGATGAGGTTCATGAACCACGGCTGCAACCCCACCGCGAAGTTCCACGAGGTTCAGACAGGAGATCCACTTACTGTTGTCGCGGTTACCATGCGTCTGATAGCGGCTGGGGAGGAGGTCACCGTTTCGTACGGGAACAAGCTCTGCTTTGTCTGCCGCTGCGGTTGGAGCGGTTGTCAGTACCGGGAGATCCAGCATCTTCCTGATGTGCATCACACGTCGAGCTAAAGGCCTTGAAGCCTTGCAGCGGACGCGCAGCCACCTCTTCGTACACTTCAATTTCGAAAGCTGACGTTTAATGTTTACATGTTGAAAAAATCAAGTAATCTGCACTTTGAGAGGTTTTTCTAGGTACATGCAACTTATCCCATTCACTTTTTAATCCGCCGATACGGCAACAGATCTCCGAGAACACGACGACGTTATGGCTGGAGTAAGTTGTTCGGCGCTGAACGTCAGCTTTAGGTGCTGCTCATGATCTCTGACTTGATGATGTTCGCTATTACAGAGGGGGAGGCGTCAAGGATACAATAACTACACGGTCCAGGAGTAGATAGTGCTATGCTCTGTCGTGGACGAGGTGGTTCCTCTAGGGCGCAATATGTGGGAGCAGGTGGCTATTCGCTACAATGCGGGCCGGACGTGAAATGCCCCCGAGCGCGAGTCGTTGCGCAGGAAATTCAAGAGCCTCTACACGAAACAAAAGCCGAGTGGAAGTGGAGAAGTTCCCCTCCGTCTTCGACCTGTTGTCTGGGCCAAGGCGATCCATGCTAAGATAGAGTCGGAAGGAGGCGTTCACACCTCGCACCACGGGCTGGACGAAGGAGAAGATGACGCTGACTTTACAGAACTTGTGGACACTATTATCTCGGGTGGGAAGCTCACCTTGCGCAATTTTTCAGCACTCGTTCTCGCTCACCGCGGTCGCGACGATGAAACTGTCGAAGACGACGACGTCGATACTGGAACTGGATCGCTTCAGACTGTAGAAGTTGAATCCGAAGAGACCAAAGGTGAAGCCAGCGGCGTAGAGCCCTACTCGTCTCCATCGACTCCGGTGGCGAGCGTTCCTGGGTCCGTGATAACCAGCCAAGGTGTCATCGACGCAAGCCCCGCAGGCGACTACAATCTGTCTGACGAAGATACTGAAAACAACGACGAGGTCGAGGTGGGTGCGGAGTCCGGCGACGCAGAAGCGGTCCCCCTATCGCCTTTCCCCCAACTACGGGCGACTGTCACACACCATCGGCGCCTACGAGACGCGGACAAGCAGCCCAGACTGCAACTCGACGCTCGTCACCCCGTGTCGATCGTCAGCTGCGCCAGAGCGCAACAACTTCTACCGCAGGTGTGATAACCGAACAGTCACCCCAGACTTCATCGTCTTCGGTTGCTGCTTCGGGTCGTACTGCTGGACGGCAGCGCGGACCACGACGGGAGCCGATTCCCACCATCGCAACACCATACGGATTGGAACTGCAACGAGACCCGCGGCGAGCTGCGTCGGACGCGCGCAAGACTGACGAAAAGCGGAACCTGAACACCATCAGCAATCGCCTTGGTGGAGAAGACCTGCGGGTGATCTGCGACAACATTGAGCAATGGCACAGACAGCGCTGAACGAGAACGGCAAACGCTCTCCAGATCCGTCGGCGAATGGCGCTTCCTTTGCAAAAGTCAAAAGAATTCGGGCAAAGTAGCTCTTGGGGGAAATGCAGCGCGAGATCGAAGAGGCTGGTAGCAACCTCAATTTTGCTGGTAACGACATGATGCAAATGCTGCTGCTTTTTCAGAAAGACAGCGATCGCAAGTTGGAGGCTGAAGAATGACGTCGTCGCACAGAAAGAGAGAAAGAATCGAGGAGGAAAAGCGAGAGCGAGCGGAACGGGAACAGATTCGCCGCGAGGAAGCTGAGGCCTCCGATAAAAAGCGAATGACTGAGTTAGAGGCCGCGCGCGAGCTAAGAGAAGAGCTGTGACGCGTCGAGGCCGCCCGTGAGGCAAAGCGCGAGGTCGACAGGGAGGAGAACTGGAGGCGCTTCGAAGAGAGACTGGCGTTGGACCGGAGTGAAGCACGTCAGCGGCATGAACAGAGGATGATGATGTTCGCCAACATGCAAAGAAAGTAGCAAGATGAAGGAAAGAGAAACGGTCGCAGCTAACGTTTGTGAATGTACTACATGTTATCTTCTTTCCAGTATACCCACGTCGTGCGTATCTGACTCACTTCAACGGTGCGGACCCGGAAGTTTGCTAGACGGAATAGGTTATCGAGACGGAGCTTGCGTTTTGCCTGATCGAGCGGAAAAGGATGCACTAACCGGTGGAAAACCTTCTCAACGCTTCCCATCCCCCATTCTGCAGCCTGGCGGATGGAGGTTATCGCGCTAGACTTTCGCCGTGAACGGTGCGAACTGACGGGGCAGCCGATTCAGATCTCCATCCTTCAACGGAGTGAGGATCCGTCCTGTCATATCCGCACCGCAAGGGAATGCGCTGTCGGCTACGACTTCGTACCGAGAGTCGGGATTGAGTTCTGAGTCGGCCAGACTCTCTCGAAACGCCGAACTCGTGTCCGAGTCGTTCCAGCTACCCGGGCAATTGTGTTTGCCCCACACAATTAGCCCATCGGCGCCAAAACATAGCGTGCCAGTGACATAGACAGCATGTAGCCATCCATTGTAATCCGCATTTTGAAGGTCATTCTTTGTCGGCTCTTGTATCTGATTGCATCGCAGTCAGTACACAGAGAAGTCGCAGCGTTAGCGTGGCTGTACTTTGAACAAAATTGTAGCTCGATCCATACCCGATAGTTCTTCCCATCAAGGAAGCCCCAACTAAACTGGAGCAGCGGCTCGCGGGCAGCGGTAAGACGAGCCGAAGCTTTCTGGCGGGCCAGCGTCGGCCAAAGTATCCGGGCAGGCGCGAACCCTTCAAAAGCTCTGCTCATGGCATCCTCTGCTTCGGTAAGCACTCGGCTGAAGGTAGCGTGTAAAACACCAAAATTGGAACGCAGCGTTTTTTATAACCCATCGAGCCAACGTAGAAGGCCATGAGCAGGCCTAGAACCTGGTGGTGGTGCTTCAGCCTACGGGGCCGGCTGCCCGTAGGTGAGAAGCGAGGTATCACGTAGAACCTTGAGAAGCGCTCGAGGAGAAGGCAGAAAGAGCGCCTACAAACACCTCACACGAACTAAACAGTCAATAACGTCGACTCACACAAATCCACATCACACACACGCACCTACAGAGCCCCGTGACAGTCATGATGTTCTTTTTTCGTACCGAAGTCCCACACGTACACCCACGGGGCGAACTCCGGCTTCGGAAGGGCTGTTGTAGTCAAATAATGCCCGATCCGCACTATGTGGGCATGCTCCTCGCGCATTTGCTCCTCATGAACTCGACGCATGAGATCCTCGAGAGTTCTTGAGAGGCGGCAACGTCTCTGTGATAGCACGGACAGGACACACAGAAGCCTGGGGTCACGCATAGCACTAGTCGTCCGCGCACACGGCGAAACGTGCGCGTTGTTGGAAGTTCGCCGTACTCGAAGCTCAAGGGAGAAGGGAAAGTTGCGGTGTGAGGGTGGGGTTCGCGCCTGTTCGTTTCCGTAAATATAGAGATTATTTTGCAAAGTTTGTCCTTTATAAAATTGTATCGATCCCGGGGCATACTAACTTCTTATGGCCAACTGCAAGTCGGACATAATCAACAGGCCAGAGTAACATTTGGTCGAGGTTTCGGACGTCGGATTTAAACGCGACCTTTTAATAGGAGATAAAAGCCGATCAAGGGTAGATAAACTGGAGTATAAAAACGACTGCTATTAAACAGTTTTTTTTGTAGGTTACGGAAGGCCAAAATGTGACAATGCAACAGACATACCCAATTATTAATTGAAATAATCATTTTTTGCTATTTGTGTGCAATCCAGGTACATCCCGTCGCCCCGTATCGCGCCGTTCAGACGGGTGAAAGCACTGTGCGGTGGATGTTATGTCTTTGACAACTAGTGCAACTAAAATCATAGGTTGTTCTGCGGGGTCAGTTCTTAACAGATCTATCGCGCCCGAAAAAAAAGCCTGGGACCAAGGTCTGTCAGACACGCTATATCGTAGAAGACCGATCGCGCTTTCAATGGTATATCGTTGACCGACCAGCTCATTTCAGTACAATGCTCGGCGTGTCGGGTCAAATAAACAGTTCGAGTTTGTTCATACGTCTAGGGGAGATCAAAACGACCACCGGAATGACCCCGAAATGGTATAGGGACCAAATCCGTCTCAAACCGAAAGGAAGCGAATTCTGTCCGGCTCGCGTGGTCCGTGTCAATGCAGCAGCCCGTCGTGGGGTCGAGTCGCGATCGAAATCGCCGATAAGCAGCGATATATTGGGTGGCCGTCCTGAGCGAGCGAACGGACGGTCAACCACCGTGTCCGTGTTTGACACCCTTAGCAAGCAAAGAGCAACGGATACGTACTGGCGGCTGCTTGGCCGTGTTGGCCTAATGATCGCCTCTTACCCACCAACTAACGAGCCTATCGTGAGTAAATCGCTCGGCATGAACCCGGCTTTTAATCCGCGGTTTAATCTATGGACCACTCCTCGTCAGCGACCGCACGATCACGAGCGAGCTACCACCGACAAGCGCGCAGCCTCCTTCCCTTTGGAGACAGAACTCCAGAACACGGACTCGCCTAACTGGATAGCAGGCGCTTTTTACGATCCCGCTCAGGGTGAAGTGCGCTTCATCCGCGATGGGATTCTCAGAAATATATTAGTAGATTGGTGCCTATCACGTTGTAGACGGTATCCTCGCTAGGGTGACAGGTTCCTTTGTCAATATCCCCGTCAACCCACCTTGGTTGGTGCGATGCCAACCGCTCCTCCGTAACATCATGCGTGGGACACAAATTCAACAAGCTCAGTACCTTTTCATCGGGCAAAACAAACAATCCATCTTCTTCAAGAAAACATCAAATTCTATTGCGTTGTGTACAGTCTTAGTCTGTCTATCTATCTATCGTGCTACCAGGGCCCTGACGCTTTCGCCAAAACTTACTGTTGCGGCTGCGGGTGGTGCATCTCCACCATGACGCGGTACAGACCAGCGCCAGCCACGCCGCCACACAGCGGGGCCACAATGGGGATCCAGAAGTAATGGTTGCGCAGTGTGAACACCTTGGTTCCCCAGCCGGCCAAACACGTGAAGAGGCGCGGACCAAAGTCACGAGCGGGGTTGATGGCGTAGCCCGTGTTCATGCCGAAGGCCATGCCCAGTGCCCAGATGAGCAGACAGAAGGCGAACGGAGAGCCCACGGGGCCAGCCGACTTGTTGCGCTTGTCCGTGATGGCGTACACACCCAGTACCAGCATGGCCGTGCCGATGAACTCCGTGTAGAAGGCCGTGTAGTTGGAGATGTTGTCGCTCGGGTATGTGGCCCAGCTGCCCTGTGTCGTCTCGCGCTCCGGGTCCACCACGTTCAGGTTCTGGTACTGCATGACGTAGATGATGAAGGCGCCACAGAATGCGCCCAGCAGCTGAGACACCATGTAGCCCGGTGCCTTCCACCACGGCAGGCGGCCGTAAACGCAGTGCGCCAGCGTCACGGCCGTGTTGAGGTGCGCGCCGCTCACGCCCTCTGAGCAGTACACACCGATGAGCACGGCCACGCCCCAGCACATGTTGATGCTGAGCCACGTGCCGTTCTTATCTCCAGAGTTCACGACCTGGTTGTTCACACCCATGCCGAACACGATCATGACGAAGGTGCCGAGGAACTCGGCCAGGCACTCGCGCTTATGCATGCTCTGTACGGCGTAGCGCGAGACGGCTTTGCCCTGCGATGCAGACCCAGCCTTGGGCGTCTGAGGCGCGTCGACGAAACCCGTCTCGACCTTGTCGACCAGCTCGTCGTAGGAGACGGGGATGGCGGTGTCTTGCTTGGAAGCCATGGGGATGGAGAGTTGTGGAGTGTGCTTGTGCAGAGGTGTACAGATAGAGATACAGATCACTGCACTACAACTCGTAGTGAAGTAAATCAGTAAGTCGGTTGGATGGTTGCTTGACCGGTTGACGGTGAAATGCAGAATGAGGTGGAGTGCGGCCGTCGCGCTGAAAGTCTAGCGCAATTAAACGCCGAGAGATTAATGGTTAATTATTCAGCGTTTTTTCTGCTTCGGTTTGCTTTGGTGCGTGTCTTTATGAGGTTAGAGATGGGGCGTTAATAATCCAGCACGAGCCAAACGCTATGGCTCGGAGCCGAGCTGGGTGGCTCGTGGTTCGGTGAATGTGACAGGTTCTGATTTCACACGAATGTGACAGGGCCGGCAGTTACCGAACGTGTGTACAGTACTAGCCGACATCCCGTTTCAGTACCTGAGCCCAGAGCAGCAGATGCCAGCGCGTTCAATTCTCACGCTAATACGAAAGCACTCGCCGGAAAGCGTTACCGCTGGAGTCACAGGAGTAAGAGCGAGTGCGCAACTGTAGTAACGCGCGTACGAATAGAACGATCTTGGTTCACGCCCGTTTCGTTCTGGTGGAATGTTATTCCCGGCTTTTCGTTAAGCGGCTTGCGTCACGGAGCCTCAAACGATGAAAAGCAGTCGGATAACTAACAAGCAACCTGCAAATGGTGCGCGCAGATTAAAAACCAGCATGGGCACCGTCCAACTGCCGCCGCGGATCGGACCGCCTCAACCACCGAAAAGTCTCCCCCTGTGCTAAGCGACGACGCGGACTTGAAGGGGCCCACGCCTGCGCATATGACTATGAAAGCAGCGCGGGCGGTCTTCCCACATGACACGACCCGTCGGCGACTTAGCATCGACTGCTTAGCTTAACGACTGGCAAGCAACTCGCCCGGAATCAGTACAGTACCATCACGTTTTGTCAGCAGCGTCCGTGTCTCTGTAGCGGAAAGGTGTGAGTGGTGGATGTGACGAAGCGCGACTGAAGCATCATCGAGAGTGGGATCTGGATGGGCCGCTTCAGTTTTTTTCTGCCTCAGTTTGCGATCTTTGCGCCGCGTCTATAGCAGAGGGTGATTTAACACGACTCGAGCCTCAGTCTGAATCGTAGCCCTGTTTTGCGCTAACTCCACGTTGAGGTGAAGTTGATCGGCGAGGAGCAGACCTCAGCGATGCGGGAGAAGCCCCAGCAATTCGAGTCGGCCAGATCATTGCAGACAAGAGAATCGCGGTGTTCGTGCGTCGCTCCGCCTCAGTCTGCACATCACGAGTATCAATCATCTGCAATCTGGTGGTCAAGATCATTTTCCAATGGAACTGCCGCCGCTGTACGTCTGCTCAGATGCAGTCACGATACGCTGCTCAGACCGCTTACCCTGTCTATCACTGCCACCCAGTAACTAGTTAGTAGGAAACAGAGTGGCAACCTTAAACAGAAAGCGAGATAGATGCAATGTCAATTGATACGATGAAGTACAAACGCTACAGGGGACGATGGTGAAACCCCAAATATCACATGTATTGCACTGGTTACAATCTATAAAGTAGCGAAGCACTGTGTGTCTGCTCCTATGATGTAGGTGGCACTGACTCGGTATGGCTTTGCGTACTTTCTGTATCTTCACATGGTAGGCCGGCACTCTCACAGCAGCGGACCCCGAGGGTGGTGGATCTCCACCAAGATGCGGTACAGACCCGCACCGCACACGCCTCCAAGAGAGTCGGCCACCAGCGGGACCCAGAAGTAATAGTTGCGAAGTGTGAAGACCTTGGATCCCCAGCCAGCGATGGCCGTGAAGATACGCGGGCCGAGATCACGCGCCGGGTTCACGGCATAGCCCGTGTTCATACCAAAGGCCATGCCCAGCGCCATGATCATGAGTGCGAAGGCGAACGCGTTGCCGTACTTGCCGGCGGGGCGGTTCTTCGTATCCGTGATGGCGTAGATGCTCATCACAAGCATTGCCGTGCCGATAAACTCCGTGTAGAAGGCCGTGCAGTTAGAGATGTTGTCTCGCGGATACGTGGCGAAGCTGCTCTGTGTGGTCTCACGGTTCGGGTCGATTTCGTTGAGGTTCTGCCACTGCATAACCCAGATACAGAATGCTCCGCAGAAAGCGCCCAGCAGTTGAGAGATCATGTAGCCCGGCGCCTTCCACCACGGCAAGCGGCCGTAAACGCAGTGGGCCAGCGTCACGGCCGTGTTTAGGTTGGCGCCGCTGATGCCTTCGGAACAGTACACGCCGATCATGACGCCGATGCCCCAACACATGTTGATGCTGAGCCACGTGCCGTTGGCGTCCTGTGAGTTGGTTACCTGGTTGTTCACGCCCATGCCGAACAAGATCATGACGAAGGTGCCGAGGAACTCGGCAAAGCACTCGCGCATGTGCACGCTCTCGACGGCGAAGCGCTCGAGGCCCTGCGGCTTGCCCTCGGTCGGGTGAGGAGGGGTAGTAGTGACTTTGGGGGTCAGGGGCATACCGGCGTAGCCACTCTCGACCTTGTCGACCATATCGTCGACACCCTGGAGATAGGCGGGCGACACACCGGCGGTCTGGTTGGACGGGATGGGAGCCATGTTGACGTCAAGGTTGGCAGCGAAGCTTGTAGTGGGGTGGTTGTCTGGAGGCTTGTCCAGTAGAGGGCAAAATGAGGAATAGCACCTATCTCCGAGCGAGTGCTGTCGGCAGCGGGAAGCATAGGAGTATTGACGTGCAAGCTGTGGTTCTCGAAGTATCTAGTTGTGCGGATCCTGACAATGGCCAGTCGCAGCCTTGCCGAGGTTGAAGCATGCGTGTCTTTGACCGTCTTAGCGATTCGAAAAGCATCGGGGACTTTGTAACCGATCTTCAAGCGAAGCAGACCAGCAAAGCGAAATTTTGACGGCGAGGTTCAGTATAACTGATGACGTGCAGTGCCACCGCGGAGCAGTGTGCGTGGGAGCATCGTGCACACGGCAAAGAGGGAGATACCGCGCTTCAAGATCTCATTGTTAATCGCTCGCTACATGTAAAATTAACATCAGCGATTAATGACAAACAATCATAAGCGCCTCCAATGCAAGTACCACAACTACAGCGGTATTACTACATTCTCCTCCGGTTTGCGAGAAATATACTTTCTCATTTTCATGCAAACCGGAGGAGAATGCCTATATCTTCGGTATTTTTTTGCCACAGTAAGCTGAAAGCTGCAATCGAGGCGCCTGTAAGACTGGCGGTCGCCTTGATCAGTATCGCTCATCTGAAACGGCAAAATGAGGAGCTGCCAAAGAACCGCTGAGGTCAACTGGTACGTACCCGACCACACCCAGACGCTCATAGCACACAAATTTTAATTGCAACTTACCACGGAGCGACGCACGAGGCACCACTATTCTCTTGAATGATCTGTCCGACTCGACTCTCTGGGTGGCTTCTCGCTCGAATCGCTCAGGGCTCCATCCCTCGCCAGATCAACTTCACTTCTTCAACATGGGGTTAGCGCGTGCTGCGTTTCAGACTCGAGACTCGAGTCAAGTTAAACCACCCTCTGCTATAGACGCGACAGGGCTCAGAAAAGCTGAGGCAGAAACTGAAGCACTCCAGATTCCACTCGGATGATGCTTCGGCTGCGCTCGTCGCATCCAGATTCCGCTGCAGCGACACGGTCGCCGCGACAAAACGTGACGGTCCTGATACCTCGGTACACTTTTCGGTGGTAGTAGCGGCCCGATCGGTGGCGGCAGTTGGACCTGAAAATTAATCTGCGCGCGCCGATTCTTTACAAAAAATCGGAATGACACACTGCCCACCAGAACGAAACGCGAGTTGTGAACAACCTCGCTTTGTTCGTACGAGCGTTATTACGGCAGGTTGATCTAGCGTAACGTTGAGTCAGCTTGTAAATTAGCGTGAGAATTGAACGCGCTGGCATCTGCTGCTCTGGGCTCAGGTACTGAAACGGGATGTCGGCTAGTACTGTACACACGTTCGGTAACTGCCGGCCCTGTCACATTCGTGTGAAATCAGAACCTGTCACATTCACCGAACCACGAGCCACCCAGCTCGGCTCCGAGCCATAGCGTTTGGCTCGTGCTGGATTATTAACGCCCCATCTCTAACCTCATAAAGACACGCACCAAAGCAAACCGAAGCAGAAAAAACGCTGAATAATTAACCATTAATCTCTCGGCGTTTAATTGCGCTAGACTTTCAGCGCGACGGCCGCACTCCACCTCATTCTGCATTTCACCGTCAACCGGTCAAGCAACCATCCAACCGACTTACTGATTTACTTCACTACGAGTTGTAGTGCAGTGATCTGTATCTCTATCTGTACACCTCTGCACAAGCACACTCCACAACTCTCCATCCCCATGGCTTCCAAGCAAGACACCGCCATCCCCGTCTCCTACGACGAGCTGGTCGACAAGGTCGAGACGGGTTTCGTCGACGCGCCTCAGACGCCCAAGGCTGGGTCTGCATCGCAGGGCAAAGCCGTCTCGCGCTACGCCGTACAGAGCATGCATAAGCGCGAGTGCCTGGCCGAGTTCCTCGGCACCTTCGTCATGATCGTGTTCGGCATGGGTGTGAACAACCAGGTCGTGAACTCTGGAGATAAGAACGGCACGTGGCTCAGCATCAACATGTGCTGGGGCGTGGCCGTGCTCATCGGTGTGTACTGCTCAGAGGGCGTGAGCGGCGCGCACCTCAACACGGCCGTGACGCTGGCGCACTGCGTTTACGGCCGCCTGCCGTGGTGGAAGGCACCGGGCTACATGGTGTCTCAGCTGCTGGGCGCATTCTGTGGCGCCTTCATCATCTACGTCATGCAGTACCAGAACCTGAACGTGGTGGACCCGGAGCGCGAGACGACACAGGGCAGCTGGGCCACATACCCGAGCGACAACATCTCCAACTACACGGCCTTCTACACGGAGTTCATCGGCACGGCCATGCTGGTACTGGGTGTGTACGCCATCACGGACAAGCGCAACAAGTCGGCTGGCCCCGTGGGCTCTCCGTTCGCCTTCTGTCTGCTCATCTGGGCACTGGGCATGGCCTTCGGCATGAACACGGGCTACGCCATCAACCCCGCTCGTGACTTTGGTCCGCGCCTCTTCACGTGTTTGGCCGGCTGGGGAACCAAGGTGTTCACACTGCGCAACCATTACTTCTGGATCCCCATTGTGGCCCCGCTGTGTGGCGGCGTGGCTGGCGCTGGTCTGTACCGCGTCATGGTGGAGATGCACCACCCGCAGCCGCAACAGTAAGTTTTGGCGAAAGCGTCAGGGCCCTGGTAGCACGATAGATAGATAGACAGACTAAGACTGTACACAACGCAATAGAATTTGATGTTTTCTTGAAGAAGATGGATTGTTTGTTTTGCCCGATGAAAAGGTACTGAGCTTGTTGAATTTGTGTCCCACGCATGATGTTACGGAGGAGCGGTTGGCATCGCACCAACCAAGGTGGGTTGACGGGGATATTGACAAAGGAACCTGTCACCCTAGCGAGGATACCGTCTACAACGTGATAGGCACCAATCTACTAATATATTTCTGAGAATCCCATCGCGGATGAAGCGCACTTCACCCTGAGCGGGATCGTAAAAAGCGCCTGCTATCCAGTTAGGCGAGTCCGTGTTCTGGAGTTCTGTCTCCAAAGGGAAGGAGGCTGCGCGCTTGTCGGTGGTAGCTCGCTCGTGATCGTGCGGTCGCTGACGAGGAGTGGTCCATAGATTAAACCGCGGATTAAAAGCCGGGTTCATGCCGAGCGATTTACTCACGATAGGCTCGTTAGTTGGTGGGTAAGAGGCGATCATTAGGCCAACACGGCCAAGCAGCCGCCAGTACGTATCCGTTGCTCTTTGCTTGCTAAGGGTGTCAAACACGGACACGGTGGTTGACCGTCCGTTCGCTCGCTCAGGACGGCCACCCAATATATCGCTGCTTATCGGCGATTTCGATCGCGACTCGACCCCACGACGGGCTGCTGCATTGACACGGACCACGCGAGCCGGACAGAATTCGCTTCCTTTCGGTTTGAGACGGATTTGGTCCCTATACCATTTCGGGGTCATTCCGGTGGTCGTTTTGATCTCCCCTAGACGTATGAACAAACTCGAACTGTTTATTTGACCCGACACGCCGAGCATTGTACTGAAATGAGCTGGTCGGTCAACGATAGAGCGCGGTGTCAGTGAAAGCGCGACCGGTCTTCTAGGCGACAGGACGTCCGAAAACCTTGGTCCCAGGCTTTTCAGCCACTGAATGAAGCGCGCGCGTGAAAAGCAGTCCTCGCAACAATTTTTGTTTTTAACCACACGGTGTCCGAACGGTGGTCCGACTGGCGAAAACGGACTTACTCCAGATTTTTGCTTAAGCGTTAAAACGAATACAGTCACAAACTGTGCATCCTTTCTCCTAGCGTCTTGGTTCGCAGCCGTAAGGCGTTGATTCCGCAGGTGCCCAGCTCGAAAAAATAGTTGCTCCGCTGTCATCACTGGCATGGTGAACGGCAGCTACAACGGACATTGCGCTATATCTACTACAGGTGATTAAACAGACGACATTGGCTTTCTTGTCGTCCCGCTGGCCACTTGACACAAATGTCAGCGAGCTTTGGTTACATTTACAGACATGTATTAATACATGTACAGCCTAGCCACGTGACGGTAGACTGACTGGACTACAGCTCGCAGCAAAGACATCGCTGAAACGCCGTACGCGCTCCGGAGACAAAGCCGGGTGTAAGTTAACAAATTGACGGCTTGACACTAGCTCGGCTCGATTTAACGAGAGGGATTGTGAGCAGGCTGGGCTAACCAAACAAACCAATACGAACGCAGAGCGATAACAAAGGTATCCAGAGAGCAGGGTAGACACGCGCACAAGCACACGCGCATGCAGTGGCATTCAACCCCACGCTTAATCGGACTGGAATTAATCTCCGAACGGCAGCTTTGCTTGCACATACACCCGCATCAGGGATGAGAGAGAGCACCTGGCGAGTCTTTCGCCTCCGAACGTCCAAGAGCAGTCTGCCACAGCTCCAGTCTCATTCTGCATTTCACCGTCGACTGGTCAAGTCAACCACTGGTCTACATCACTGCTAGTAGTAGTGTAGTGACCAGTATCTCGCGCATTTTACACTTCTGCACATATCCCACTTCACTTCATAGCGATGGCTTCCAATCAAGACACCGCCATTCCCGTCTCCTACAACGAGCTGGTCGACAAGGTCGAGACGGGTTTCGTCGACGCGCCTCAGACGCCCAAGGCTGGGTCTGCATCGCAGGGCAAAGCCGTCTCGCGCTACGCCGTACAGAGCATGCATAAGCGCGAGTGCCTGGCCGAGTTCCTCGGCACCTTCGTCATGATCGTGTTCGGCATGGGTGTGAACAACCAGGTCGTGAACTCTGGAGATAAGAACGGCACGTGGCTCAGCATCAACATGTGCTGGGGCGTGGCCGTGCTCATCGGTGTGTACTGCTCAGAGGGCGTGAGCGGCGCGCACCTCAACACGGCCGTGACGCTGGCGCACTGCGTTTACGGCCGCCTGCCGTGGTGGAAGGCACCGGGCTACATGGTGTCTCAGCTGCTGGGCGCATTCTGTGGCGCCTTCATCATCTACGTCATGCAGTACCAGAACCTGAACGTGGTGGACCCGGAGCGCGAGACGACACAGGGCAGCTGGGCCACATACCCGAGCGACAACATCTCCAACTACACGGCCTTCTACACGGAGTTCATCGGCACGGCCATGCTGGTACTGGGTGTGTACGCCATCACGGACAAGCGCAACAAGTCGGCTGGCCCCGTGGGCTCTCCGTTCGCCTTCTGTCTGCTCATCTGGGCACTGGGCATGGCCTTCGGCATGAACACGGGCTACGCCATCAACCCCGCTCGTGACTTTGGTCCGCGCCTCTTCACGTGTTTGGCCGGCTGGGGAACCAAGGTGTTCACACTGCGCAACCATTACTTCTGGATCCCCATTGTGGCCCCGCTGTGTGGCGGCGTGGCTGGCGCTGGTCTGTACCGCGTCATGGTGGAGATGCACCACCCGCAGCCGCAACAGTAAGTTTTGGCGAAAGCGTCAGGGCCCTGGTAGCACGATAGATAGATAGACAGACTAAGACTGTACACAACGCAATAGAATTTGATGTTTTCTCGAAGAAGATGGATTTGTATGCATATCGAGTACTGTATACTCTTGATCTGTCCACCTCATGCATAGGTTTATTCGCGGTTGTGGATTAACAGCAAGTACGGGGATGCTGTGGGATATTGACAATGGAACCTGTCATAGTGCGGATACCGTCTAGAACGTGATAGGCACCAATCTACTAATATATGCGGAGAATCCCTGTCAGGGATGAAGGGCATTTCACGCCTGATTAGCCTTGTAGGTGCCTGCTATGAGTCCGTTTTAAGACAGTTCTGAAGTTCTGTCTCAAAAGGGAAGGAGGCTGCGCGCTTGTCGGTGGTAGCTCGCTCCGGTCGCTCACGAAGAGTGGTTCTTAGATTAAACTGCGGATTAAAAAGCAGACCGAGCGATTTTCCTCACTGTAGGCTCCAAATCTCCGGTATGAAAGGGTTAATTGGATTGTAAGAGCCTCTTACTAAGATGTCTGATTGTATTGAAAACCTCTTTGTACACACGATATGTCAAAAATCAATGGTTTTGCCCAAATTTTAGGCGGAATTATTCATTGAAACGATATACATTTTTTTATTTCGTGCTACACTCCCGACTGATGCTCGCTTAAACGCTTAAATGAAATGGATTTAAGAGATAAGAGAGTGATTCGTGTCCACCTGATGATAGAGGGGTGAACATCACATAAAAAACGACCGACGGAGGAGAGCGGTTGCGAGCGCGTGTAGCCATAGCAAACCCGCGCGGGGCGCCCGCAGGAGCGCAGCGACTGATTGCATCGCGGTCTTGGGTTTTCTTCGCAAAGGCAGTCGCTGCGCTCCTACGAGGAAAAGATTCTATGTTCGGCCCGCTACTGTGCTCGGCTCGCTGGAAAGCTCGGCGCTGGGCCCGCCTCCGCAAATACCACGCGGCCCTTCTTCGTGGGCATCCCCTGCGGGTTTGCTGTGGCTACGCGCGCTCGCAACCGCGCTCCTCCGTTCGTCGTTTTTATGTGACGTTCATCCCTCGGGTGGACACACGAATCACACTCTTATCTTAAATCCATTCGTCAAGCATGCTCTCTTCCGAAGTGGCTTTAGTATGGAAGGCATGGTTGTTTCGGAAAATAGTGATGTCGGCAACCGAACCATGATAATGAAATCCGCATTTGATGCATAGAAACAAGCAGTTGATGCATAGGCCAGTCGGAATTACCGAGAGCTCTGTCTTGAAGCCGTGCAGCTTGTCTTTTGCAATATAAAATTCCGCCCTCTCTTGTTGCGAGCCGCCAGGCATGTTCGACTGCGGAAACGTTACGTCGACTGCGTATCGTGCGGCAGGGTAGTGACAAAACCCGTGACCAACCAGTGTCACCTTCTTCATCGTGTGGATCCGCGGGGCTTGATCCACGTAGAGATAGTAAAGATGAGGCGAGAGCAACTCGAGAAAGTGGACAATCATCTTCTCAAATGCAGCGGGTTTAATTCCGAAGGAGCTAGCTAGCACTGTCCAATCCCTTCCGTTCTTCAAGACACTAAGTGGTATGACGAACACGTCGATGGCAGACTGATTGGTCCGCTTCCCCCCGCCTACGTTCCATCTAGACGCCATAAAATCACTTACATACCCGTACACCCGCACTATCTCCGACGGCGTAAAGTTGGTCATCCGAAAAACACCGTCGGAGCGAATGCTCTCGCGATAGGTATCCAGAAGAGGATGCGGGGAGTCCTCGTCTCCCTCGCTGTTGGGCAGGGTCTCGGTGATAACGCGCTCGCCTGCTTGCACGAGCGGCTTCACGCTCTTGGAGTTGCAGGCAGGCACGTCGTGCGTCACGAGCGTCGAACGCATGGGGTGGCTCTCACAGAGCCGCGACCTTGAGCAGGACGACGCCTAGAACCTTGGCCACGATGCAATGGGAGGGTCGAGTCAGAGCGGTTCGGCGACGAGGTGTGGCTTGGGGCGAGGCTTGGGCGAGCGAACTAGTGCGAGCCATGATGCTTCGTTAGGTGAGGGCAGGTTTCGAAATGAGATGGGATGTATCCTACAAAGCTGGGTGTGCTCCTGCTATCCTGCAGGGCACGAGACATTTCGACTCCCTGGCAGTTCCGGGGGACTGGTTGCAACGTATACAGTTCATTGGTCTCTGTGATTCTGTGATGTCGCCAACAAAGTGAGAGCAATGGCATGTCAAAGGAGCGACCAACGGTCTTGGACGGTATCAAATTGGCCAGGGTGTATCTGTCGATGAGGTCTATTGTACGCGGGAAAATGTTTTGGACTCCCCCCACTACCACCATTCCAAACCGCTTCGGACGCCCCCTTTAGAAATGCATTTAAAGGAACTAGAACGTACTTGTTTAAGTTGAGCTTTACCGAGATAAATTAGAGTAAGAAGAGCGCAGCAAACAGCGAGCCCGTTGCAAACACCTCAGACCCGACCACGCCAACGACGCCGCGGACACAAATTAACAGGTGCACCTCGCTGCCGAGGAGAATGCCATGGTCACAAGCTGAAACTGGGTCTTCGTCACGCTGTGCGCCGTTCAAGCCCACACATCCCGGAGAACGACCCCGCAGAGTACAACTCCTACTTTGTGCCATTGACGCCACTCGATGCGGCTGCAGTGTGGCACCCGAAAGATTTTACGGAAAGGGTGAATGTCCATGGGCAGAGGGGCCACCGGGTCGATGTCCGGCGCCGGAAGCGTCAACTCGATGAAGACTTCCGACCCCGCGATTATGCTGTTCAAGATGGCGGTTGGTGAAGTGACGGAGGAGGATAAACAGATTCTGTCCATGGGCACGAGCAGTGGAAGACAGCGCGCCGTCCTCGTACTCTCGCTCGCGTCGTGAAGCAGTTTGCTGGAGTAGATGAATATTTTCTCGGCTGGCAGTGTGACTGCAGAGCTTTTCTTTTTTGGGGGCAAGCCTCTCTTCGACCTGCTGTCGATGATGAAGTACCGAACAGGTAACGCGGTGGCGCTGAAGTGAAGGCTGAAGAAGGTGGCCGACCCCCGCCTCGATGAGTTGCCTCTGCACATGCTGCAGCAAGACCCGAGCGCTCGACTTTCATCTAGAGGCTATCGCCATGTACACGAGTTTAAGTGGATTGTTCCCGACATATTTCGATAGCTTCTTGTTCCGGTCCCTTGCGCTGATGCTTAGCCGCGGTGGAAACTTGCCTGAGCGCGAATCAGGCTTCTGTGCAGGTACTAGTGTACTCGCTCAAGATTAAATGCCCAAGTCGACGCCTCCACGAGATGGCCGGATGGTGAACTCAATTCCGACTATACCAGTCGTTGGTCGACCTCTATCCAATTTACGCTCGGAAATAAATCGTTGATCATGATAAGCGAGCTGTGATACACGGGCCTTGAGTTGATGCTTTTAATGAAACAGCCCCAGCATTGATTTCCGAGTATTGCCCAGGCGGACATCTCTGGGCGATCGCCCGTAGTACCGGCTCCTTTCGGAAGCCGTGATCCTCCGGTTATCTTGAAACCACTACCGGAGCTCGTCCGAGTATCCTTTGCGACGGCTTTCGTTTTAGCTTTCGTTTTAAATTTCGTTGTAGATTTCCTTGCACCAGATCTTCCTCGAGCTCGTTTTTTCCATTGAGCCGCTTCCAGTCACGTGATTCGTTTGGGCTGCTTCAGCTTTTTTTGAAAACATTCGATCCCGTAGAGCTCGAATGTCAGAGATTTGGAGTGGCTGTAATACGCACGGTGGTACAGGAACCGGTTCAGACAACCTATCGACCCACCAGTGCGCATGAAAATCAACAGGTTCTAAGCTTTGCCCTACACACTTATGGCGGTTGATTCGATGGATACAGGGAAGACCAGTAGCTCTTGTGTATACGCCAGAGCACACCGAGCCGGCGCTTCCGATCTACCCTGCAGGAGGATTGCGTCGCATTGCTTCAAAGCGTGATTATGAATTTACCTGGCAATTCCCTCGTAAATATCCTCTCGATACGCGTTTATCACACTGGGTGCATCGAGAGCTTCGGCATACTCGTGCTTTCCAATGGTATCGTTCCACCATAGCATCATGCGTTTATGGATTGTAAGCAGGTCCACGTGGAATTACGAAGCCATAGCTTCATTACCGCGTGATAACCCTCTACACGAGAGGTTGGTTGCAGACCGAAGTGCGTTATGTGATTCGTATAGCAATTAGCTATTCTCCACTTCCATATATCCAACCATGTTTCGTCAATGTACGTCGCTTCATGCTCATTCAATTTGTGAAGATGGCTCCGCGCTACTTCGCATTCTGCTTCAGTCGTTGCGTATACGACACGTAGGAAAGCTTTATGAAGCTTTCGTTTTGCTCTGTGTCCTCCTGATTCCATCTTCATTGGTAAAAGGCCTGAATGAATGTTCACGAGCGTGCTATTTATATTTTTAATATATGCCGCAGACACAGCATCGTTGGCACATCTTTCCAAGTTTTTCCAGCGCATTGAGCAAGGCCTCGTCACGATTCGTTAAATTACATGGTGAAGTGGAATCGAATACTCATCGTAAAGACGCCGCAGTGCTTGGAGAGCCCACTTAAAGTCTGATTCCTTTTACCGTCTTAAGAAGCATTGCGCCAAATGAATTGTGGTATTCATCCCAGTGCATCCCACGATGTTAAGTACAGGCGTACCAAACCGATTCGTCTTATATATGCAATCCATGACAACAACATCACAATTCTTCTTGAAAATCTCCACCCATTGTCTGTATGCTACAAACACTATTTTAGCATGGCCGTCGGCATCACAAAGGTACTCACTATAGAAATTGATATTCGAAATCAGCTCGATGTAATACTCAATTTTGGTCCTCCCCATTAGGGCGGATATCCGCCCCCGATGGCGCATATTGTAGACGCCTCGACCCGTCACAAGTATACCAGGAAAATGTTCTCTGAGTGAAGACACGGTGACTGCTGCTCTTTCACCATGATTGTCCGCTCTCTCTACAAAGTCGAACACAGATTGCGTTCTCTGTCGCCGTCTTCGAGTCGGAGGAGAAGAAGGTTGCGACTGAGCTGATGGTTATGCAAGTTTTCACGACAGTTGTAGCGAATTTCCCACTTGCCCTGCCGATTGAGAGCAACGACTACCTCCATGTACAGCCGCATTTACGCGATCGCGTAAGCTTTCTTTCCTTGTCGCATTGGTGAGTTTCCATGTATTTCGAAGTTTGCAATGTCTGTCACAAGCTAACGTATACGGCACATAACGCCTTTCCTATCTCTCTTGTTTCGTTTGATCACAACGGAGTATCCAAACGGAAGAGCGAAGACATCAACTGTTTCCATAGCTAGATTAGCGGTGCCGAACGACCCACCAACTGTATGACACTGCAGATCAACAGTAACTTCGCTCGCTGCAGGGTCGAATCGCGTACGATACGCTTCTCTACGTTTTCCTCTGTCGAGAAGGCCACGTGGTATCTGAACTTGGACAGAATGTTTAATTTCGATTGTATTCGTACATCTACCCGTGGACGATTCAGCTACATCGACCATGGCCACATGTGACGCAGAGCACCCCTCCGAATACTGATCCGATAAATTACCATAAAAAACGAGGCCATCCTCTGCAATAAAAGGACCATGGTGCTCTTCATCGGCAATTAATTGCTCTCCGCCTCCAGAATTGTTAGATCCCCCTTTGCCACTGATGCAAACAAAGCTATGACCGCTCCCAGTGCTTGACAACACTTCATGTACTGTTGTCTCGAAAAGGCCTCTTAAAGCCGAACCCATTTCTTCACGAAGCGTTGGTGCTTCGATCCTGCGATAGAGTGCGTGTATATCTGACGTCATTGCTGCGTCTGTGGTCCATTCCCTTCAACGTCGCTGTCCCTCCGTACACTAGTATTCAGATCAATACTTCTTCAGTACTAATTTGCAGCAGTCGTTCATCAGAGGGGTCTACTTCTAAGACACGGGCCTTTTGAACGTGCTCCTCCTCTCCCCGAGGCGCCACATAGATCGGGTTGTAGTATGATAGGTAGTCACCAGCACGAATGAACATCTGACCAATCGCGCGACTGTACGCGCTTTCGCTTCCTCCCATCGGAGGATTTTGCTTGAGATGGCATTTGCATCAGATGAGTTCCGTTCCTGCCATTTTTGCGAGCGATTCCGGAGGAAGAAGCAATGGGTTATCTGGAGGCGTCTCGAGTTGTGTGAGTGCTGCTGAGTTTCTGCACCAGACACACACACCAAAAATAGTTAAGATCAGACCCGAGGCAAACTACAGCGCCCATGCCTGGTCTGTGCAGGACAGCTGCTGTATAGAAACGTTTTTAAAGGGGTCTCCAAAGAGATTTTGGTGGTGTCCAAACCATCCGTTGTACACACGATAATGTCAAAAATCAATGGTTTTGCCAATTTTAGGCGTAATCGAAACGATTTAATTTTTTTTTATTTCATGCACATTCCCCACTGCTACGCTTGAAAATGGATTTAAGATAAGAGTGGTTCGTGTGCCCACCTGATAATGGTGAGGGGTGAAAGTCACATAAAACGACCAACGGAGGAGAGCGGTTCGTAGCCACTGCAAACCTGCGCGGGGTGTCAATAAGAACGGGCCTAAGGCCCGTTCTTATTTTCCGCTCCCGGCTGCCGGAAGATAATTCAGCATCATATGTTGGATAAAATGCGAGGGCTTAGGGCAAGCGGCGCGGTGCAGTGTCCCGAAAATCTCCCGCTCCCGAGGTTTTTCGCGTCGCTGGGAGCGGGACGACTGATAGTAAAGCAAGACCCCCACAGCGCGATCATGGAGGACTTGGAGCACGTCGAGGGCTCGATGGACGCCTACAAGAAGTGGAGCGCCAACGGCTGCGTACTTAATGCAGACGTCTGAAGGCCACACCTGAATCGCACAACAAAGCGTCGTATCTGCTAGCTCGGCGAGCCTGTCTGCTTGTGACGGGGACTACCACGGCAACTGGCGTGGCGCAGAGCCCCTTCCAACAGACCATAACCGACATAGCGACGGCCCACTGTTTGTTCAAGCTCCTAAACGTACTCTTTTCGGATAGTTACTGTGGTGGAATGTCAACGTTGGGTGATGTTGCAACCCGGCATTCACTCGACACCCACATGATAGGAAGCGCGTCTGACTATTGGGGTTAAGTGACAGCAGCATATAACGACGAAGATGACGAAAGCTTCAATGCTTTGTTGCATGTGCGAGTGGAATTTTCGAGTATAGATCCTGCTGCACTTAAGACCCATGATAGCAAGAAGCTGTGGGTACTTGGAAGGAAGTGACTCATGATTACCGCGAAGCGGTAATCGCGACTCGCGGTTCCTCTCCGGCAACAACGCACCTTTCACCGCATTTCACGGAGGCAGGATGGATCTGTTATACTTGCACTTACTGACCCCGGTTGCAAAGCCAAACCTACATGCCTGCGTGGTCCAGACGCTGCCATCGGAAATGATGGCAGACTCCATTGGCGCTGAACCTCGAGCGAAGACAACGCCCGCGAGGACGACACCGAGCAAAGCGGGTAAGCTAAGAATATTATCTGCAATATATTGGATGTCACACTAACTGAATTTGCCTGGTGTGTCTTCTGTCGAACAACATTGCGGACAGACAACGTTGTTGAAGTTCTCAAGGCGATAATAAGCAAGGAAGATAAGGCCTTGCAGATAAAGCGTCAAATCGTCTTTTTTTAAAGAAAATCTTACCCTGAAGCGTCAGAAGTATGCCCATTCCGAGAAGGAGCATGACGAAGGCTTGTCGTATTCGAGAAAAGAAAGACTCGGTCGAGTTACTCGTGACGCTGCAGAAAAACCTTTGGAAATGCGCCGGGTTCTAGCTGATCTTCAAGGACAAGGACACGTATAAGACGACAGCGAGGTGGTCGATCTGCAGAACGTAATTACAAAGCTAAGGGGTGAGATGAGGGCGTGTCTACATTCACCGCGACTTTGTTGTGCCAATAAAAACAAGTTCGTTTCAACAAAGGTTTGCTTGTACGGGATTTCAAACTTTGCTACATATCGCTGTGGTGAAGTAGTATTACGGCGGTGCTTCGACTTGGGCTGCCGCATTTCTTTGGATGTGTTGGCTGGGCCTTCGATAACCTTGTGACCAAACGAACTTGCGAACTTCCTCTCGGAGGACGCACGTGCGGGATGTCTTGTTAGATGTATCGATACTTGATAAGATGTAGCCCAGTTCGCGGCCTTCTTTATGTAGAGTTTGTCGACTTCACCAACGACTCCGTAGCCGTTTTCGCGGCTGTTCACACAAAAGTTGTGCAGACGCATTATTGTATGGACCCCAGGTGGAACATTCGCCAGCCCAACTTCAAGAGGCTTTTTTAGTATACGCCAATTTGTTACCATAAGTTCAAATGACTGCTCAACTCTGATATGCAGTTGACTAACGAAAAAGTTGAACGTATCCTTAGACTCATTCATTCCGTCAGCCACACTGTATGGACTAAGCATTGTCTCTGTAGGTATGTATGCGTTATCTCCCACAAGGTAGACATCAAGAGGAAGATTAATACAGTCACTATTCAAGGAGGAAAGCTGAAAGCTCTCACATCATTCGTACCACCCGGACTTTTAATGGAGAACGATGTGAAGCGAGATGGGTGATCACATGAAGCTTGCACATTAACACCATAACTGTGAGAGTGACCAGAAAAATATGAGGTTATATGAGCCGTTTCACGTTTAGTAGGAGTCTTGATACGACACAAAAATCGTCTACAGCACCTATACAACCTCTCAATGCGCCATGCATCCTGATTGATGCGAAGGCATTGCAATGATCTTTCATCTCTGATTCCGATGATGGGGACTTAAAAAAGTAGCTAACGACTCACATACAAGCAATGCATTCATACCAGAATTCATGTAACGAAAAATGTTGGCACGCTCAACGAGGCATTTTGAGAAACGTCCTCATACGAGCCACCGGCCAGCCATCTTAAAGTACCATGTGCGACAATCTCAGTACGAACTGTAGCATACGGATGGAAGACGCGAATAATGGGTTCTAGTAATCCACAAAGCAGGCGCAAAGCATCGGGACGCATCCGATAGCGCCGCTGAAAGCGTCTAAGATGCGTCAACACCTCAGAAATGTACTGATCCCGCACGAAAGAGTGGGCCAGAGTGCTTCTCACAGCGCTCATTCATAATATTCATATAAACCAAGGCCCATATACTTACCAGTTCTACTTCCTCGTCCGCCATCTGCGCCCTGTCCATTGCTAATTGAGCGCCATCGTATCACTTGATCGTTTGCGCGAATGATGAATGGAGGCCAGTATAATGTGAACAACACAAATCTCCCGAATTTGATTCTTATTTTAGGAGATTTGACACATTTCCGCCCGGATTCTCCATTCTCCCGGGAAAATAAGAACGGGCAGTAGTTTCTGCTTGGTTCTAGTCGTCCGTAGCTCCGTCTCCGGGTCATGTAGCTCTGCTTCTCATCGGTGTGGACGCAAGTGTCTCGCCAGTGCGCGTCGTTGGTCTGATGTCCGCGTTGCGGCGCTGCCAGTTGTGTCCCTAGCTAGGAGACGGTGTCCGGTGGCCGCAACTGCTGCTCGCCCTAGAATGCACCTGCCCTAGTCTAAACGCACGGCTCGCAGCAGATGAGTTCCTAAGCTTTGCAACGTAAGAGGTTCCTGCTGCGAGATCGATGCCAAGTCGTTCAGTACACAGTGCCGGGGATAAACGACCGGGGGCTAGACTACCCTCTCTTAGGTTGCCGTGTACTTCTATGCGGGCTGCCGATACCGACGACTCTACAAGGCTGCTGATACCCGTCTCTTTACACACCCGCGGGTCTCCCTCTTTCAGACGCTGACTCGACACTGTCCTTCGACTTCGGCTGCTTGTTGTATTTGGTTGCTTAGACTGTGTACCAGGCCGGTACGCTTGCGGTCGCCACGGCACTTGCCTGCCACGCCGCAAATCTAAGACTGAGTCCTATCCTTGCCTGATCCTCCTATCTGCTCCCTGTGCAACTACGACTCTTCGCGAGAAGATCGCCATCACTCCCCTTGAGTCCTCCACACTGGATACCCCAGCGGTTGCTCATCCAGGGCCTCCGCCGCTTCGTGCGCCTTGGGTACGCCTGCTGCTCCGCTGTCTTCTGCTCCTCGGTCCATAATACGTCGTCGTGTCCTCACTGGTCTTGCTGTTCATGTCATCCAGGCTTCAGGGGAGAGCAAAGCAACCAGGATTTCAATCATGTTACTGGGCCTTCGTAAGAGGCTCTTACCCACCAACTAACGAGCCTATCGTGAGTAAATCGCTCGGCATAAACCCGGCTTTTAATCCACGGTTTAATCTATGGACCACTCCTCGTCAGCGACCGCACGATCACGAGCGAGCTACCACCGACAAGCGCGCAGCCTCCTTCCCTTTGGAGACAGAACTCCAGAACACGGACTCGCCTAACTGGATAGCAGGCGCTTTTTACGATCCCGCTCAGGGTGAAGTGCGCTTCATCCGCGATGGGATTCTCAGAAATATATTAGTAGATTGGTGCCTATCACGTTGTAGACGGTATCCTCGCTAGGGTGACAGGTTCCTTTGTCAATATCCCCGTCAACCCACCTTGGTTGGTGCGATGCCAACCGCTCCTCCGTAACATCATGCGTGGGACACAAATTCAACAAGCTCAGTACCTTTTCATCGGGCAAAACAAACAATCCATCTTCTTCAAGAAAACATCAAATTCTATTGCGTTGTGTACAGTCTTAGTCTGTCTATCTATCTATCGTGCTACCAGGGCCCTGACGCTTTCGCCAAAACTTACTGTTGCGGCTGCGGGTGGTGCATCTCCACCATGACGCGGTACAGACCAGCGCCAGCCACGCCGCCACACAGCGGGGCCACAATGGGGATCCAGAAGTAATGGTTGCGCAGTGTGAACACCTTGGTTCCCCAGCCGGCCAAACACGTGAAGAGGCGCGGACCAAAGTCACGAGCGGGGTTGATGGCGTAGCCCGTGTTCATGCCGAAGGCCATGCCCAGTGCCCAGATGAGCAGACAGAAGGCGAACGGAGAGCCCACGGGGCCAGCCGACTTGTTGCGCTTGTCCGTGATGGCGTACACACCCAGTACCAGCATGGCCGTGCCGATGAACTCCGTGTAGAAGGCCGTGTAGTTGGAGATGTTGTCGCTCGGGTATGTGGCCCAGCTGCCCTGTGTCGTCTCGCGCTCCGGGTCCACCACGTTCAGGTTCTGGTACTGCATGACGTAGATGATGAAGGCGCCACAGAATGCGCCCAGCAGCTGAGACACCATGTAGCCCGGTGCCTTCCACCACGGCAGGCGGCCGTAAACGCAGTGCGCCAGCGTCACGGCCGTGTTGAGGTGCGCGCCGCTCACGCCCTCTGAGCAGTACACACCGATGAGCACGGCCACGCCCCAGCACATGTTGATGCTGAGCCACGTGCCGTTCTTATCTCCAGAGTTCACGACCTGGTTGTTCACACCCATGCCGAACACGATCATGACGAAGGTGCCGAGGAACTCGGCCAGGCACTCGCGCTTATGCATGCTCTGTACGGCGTAGCGCGAGACGGCTTTGCCCTGCGATGCAGACCCAGCCTTGGGCGTCTGAGGCGCGTCGACGAAACCCGTCTCGACCTTGTCGACCAGCTCGTTGTAGGAGACGGGAATGGCGGTGTCTTGATTGGAAGCCATCGCTATGAAGTGAAGTGGGATATGTGCAGAAGTGTAAAATGCGCGAGATACTGGTCACTACACTACTACTAGCAGTGATGTAGACCAGTGGTTGACTTGACCAGTCGACGGTGAAATGCAGAATGAGACTGGAGCTGTGGCAGACTGCTCTTGGACGTTCGGAGGCGAAAGACTCGCCAGGTGCTCTCTCTCATCCCTGATGCGGGTGTATGTGCAAGCAAAGCTGCCGTTCGGAGATTAATTCCAGTCCGATTAAGCGTGGGGTTGAATGCCACTGCATGCGCGTGTGCTTGTGCGCGTGTCTACCCTGCTCTCTGGATACCTTTGTTATCGCTCTGCGTTCGTATTGGTTTGTTTGGTTAGCCCAGCCTGCTCACAATCCCTCTCGTTAAATCGAGCCGAGCTAGTGTCAAGCCGTCAATTTGTTAACTTACACCCGGCTTTGTCTCCGGAGCGCGTACGGCGTTTCAGCGATGTCTTTGCTGCGAGCTGTAGTCCAGTCAGTCTACCGTCACGTGGCTAGGCTGTACATGTATTAATACATGTCTGTAAATGTAACCAAAGCTCGCTGACATTTGTGTCAAGTGGCCAGCGGGACGACAAGAAAGCCAATGTCGTCTGTTTAATCACCTGTAGTAGATATAGCGCAATGTCCGTTGTAGCTGCCGTTCACCATGCCAGTGATGACAGCGGAGCAACTATTTTTTCGAGCTGGGCACCTGCGGAATCAACGCCTTACGGCTGCGAACCAAGACGCTAGGAGAAAGGATGCACAGTTTGTGACTGTATTCGTTTTAACGCTTAAGCAAAAATCTGGAGTAAGTCCGTTTTCGCCAGTCGGACCACCGTTCGGACACCGTGTGGTTAAAAACAAAAATTGTTGCGAGGACTGCTTTTCACGCGCGCGCTTCATTCAGTGGCTGAAAAGCCTGGGACCAAGGTTTTCGGACGTCCTGTCGCCTAGAAGACCGGTCGCGCTTTCACTGACACCGCGCTCTATCGTTGACCGACCAGCTCATTTCAGTACAATGCTCGGCGTGTCGGGTCAAATAAACAGTTCGAGTTTGTTCATACGTCTAGGGGAGATCAAAACGACCACCGGAATGACCCCGAAATGGTATAGGGACCAAATCCGTCTCAAACCGAAAGGAAGCGAATTCTGTCCGGCTCGCGTGGTCCGTGTCAATGCAGCAGCCCGTCGTGGGGTCGAGTCGCGATCGAAATCGCCGATAAGCAGCGATATATTGGGTGGCCGTCCTGAGCGAGCGAACGGACGGTCAACCACCGTGTCCGTGTTTGACACCCTTAGCAAGCAAAGAGCAACGGATACGTACTGGCGGCTGCTTGGCCGTGTTGGCCTAATGATCGCCTCTTACCCACCAACTAACGAGCCTATCGTGAGTAAATCGCTCGGCATGAACCCGGCTTTTAATCCGCGGTTTAATCTATGGACCACTCCTCGTCAGCGACCGCACGATCACGAGCGAGCTACCACCGACAAGCGCGCAGCCTCCTTCCCTTTGGAGACAGAACTCCAGAACACGGACTCGCCTAACTGGATAGCAGGCGCTTTTTACGATCCCGCTCAGGGTGAAGTGCGCTTCATCCGCGATGGGATTCTCAGAAATATATTAGTAGATTGGTGCCTATCACGTTGTAGACGGTATCCTCGCTAGGGTGACAGGTTCCTTTGTCAATATCCCCGTCAACCCACCTTGGTTGGTGCGATGCCAACCGCTCCTCCGTAACATCATGCGTGGGACACAAATTCAACAAGCTCAGTACCTTTTCATCGGGCAAAACAAACAATCCATCTTCTTCAAGAAAACATCAAATTCTATTGCGTTGTGTACAGTCTTAGTCTGTCTATCTATCTATCGTGCTACCAGGGCCCTGACGCTTTCGCCAAAACTTACTGTTGCGGCTGCGGGTGGTGCATCTCCACCATGACGCGGTACAGACCAGCGCCAGCCACGCCGCCACACAGCGGGGCCACAATGGGGATCCAAAAGTAATGGTTGCGCAGTGTGAACACCTTGGTTCCCCAGCCGGCCAAACACGTGAAGAGGCGCGGACCAAAGTCACGAGCGGGGTTGATGGCGTAGCCCGTGTTCATGCCGAAGGCCATGCCCAGTGCCCAGATGAGCAGACAGAAGGCGAACGGAGAGCCCACGGGGCCAGCCGACTTGTTGCGCTTGTCCGTGATGGCGTACACACCCAGTACCAGCATGGCCGTGCCGATGAACTCCGTGTAGAAGGCCGTGTAGTTGGAGATGTTGTCGCTCGGGTATGTGGCCCAGCTGCCCTGTGTCGTCTCGCGCTCCGGGTCCACCACGTTCAGGTTCTGGTACTGCATGACGTAGATGATGAAGGCGCCACAGAATGCGCCCAGCAGCTGAGACACCATGTAGCCCGGTGCCTTCCACCACGGCAGGCGGCCGTAAACGCAGTGCGCCAGCGTCACGGCCGTGTTGAGGTGCGCGCCGCTCACGCCCTCTGAGCAGTACACACCGATGAGCACGGCCACGCCCCAGCACATGTTGATGCTGAGCCACGTGCCGTTCTTATCTCCAGAGTTCACGACCTGGTTGTTCACACCCATGCCGAACACGATCATGACGAAGGTGCCGAGGAACTCGGCCAGGCACTCGCGCTTATGCATGCTCTGTACGGCGTAGCGCGAGACGGCTTTGCCCTGCGATGCAGACCCAGCCTTGGGCGTCTGAGGCGCGTCGACGAAACCCGTCTCGACCTTGTCGACTAGCTCGTCGTAGGAGACGGGGATGGCGGTGTCTTGCTTGGAAGCCATGGGGATGGAGAGTTGTGGAGTATGCTTGTGCAGAGGTGTACAGATAGAGATACAGATCACTGCACTACAACTCGCAGTGAAGTAAATCAGTGAGTCGGTTGGATGGTTTGCTTGACCGGTTGACGGTGAAATGCAGAATGAGGTGGAGCTGTGGCCGTCGCGACGGCTGCGCTGAAAGTCTAGCGCAAATAAACGCGGAGAGATTAATGGTTAATTACCCTCGGTTTGCTTGTCGCGTGTCGTTATAAGGTGAGAGATGGAGCGTTAATAATCCAGCGCGAGCCCAACGCGAGCCCGAGGCTTGGGCTCCGAGCCGAGCTGGGTGGCTCGCGGTGTAATAGGTTCGCCAGCTCGCTGATTTCACACAAATGTGACAGGGCAGGCAGTGACCGAACGTGTGCACTGTATACGTACATTCTGTACTACCCGGACCATATTTAGATCGCAGCAGTGCGCTGAACTCTCACGCTAATTTGTAAGCTGACTCAACGTTACGCTAGATCAACCAGCCGTAATAAAACTCGTACGAACGAAGCGAGGTTGTTCACACCTCGCGTTTTGTTCTGGTGGGCAGTGCGTCACTCCGTTTTTAGTTTAGAGCGGCTATCGTCGCGCCACCTCAATCTGCAACGGCGCGCGCAGATTAATTTTCAGGTCCAACTCTGCCGCCACCGATCGGGCCGCTACTACCACCGAAAAGTGTGCCGAGGAATCAGGACCGTCAAGTTTTGTCAGTGGCGACCATGTCACTGCAGCGGAAAGTGGATTCGACGAGCGCGGCCGAAGTATCATCAAAAGTCGAATTTGGATTGGCCGCTTCAGTTAGCTTTTCTGAGCCTTGCCGCGTCTATAGCAGAAGGTGGTTTAACTCGACTCGAGTCTCGAGTCTAAAACGCAGCCCCTGCTTTTCGCTAGTCCCAGGTTGATGTGAAGTTGATCTGGTGAGCTGAGTGATGCGAGAGAGAAGTCACCCGGCAAGTCCAGTCGGCCAGATCATTCCAGACAAGAGAATCGCCGTGCTGGTGCGTCGCTCTTTGGTATGTCTGCTATTAAAATTTGTGTTTTATGACGTCTGGGTGTGGCCATGTACCTTCATTCATAAAAGAAGCGTGACTCATGGTCGACAAACGTCAATTGATGGGAATGATCGCTTTCGTAAACTCGCGACAACGGCCACTGGGAATATCATTAGGTTCTCAACGGTTTATACGACACGGATGCCCACCGACTTTGGTGTTCGGCATCCAAGGTAAGTCCTAGACACCCTAGTATACCGCTGGCTCTCGTATTTGCTGCCAACGGGATACGATTCTCTCGAGCCTTTTTGATGTCGGCATTATCGCACCCAGGATATGTGATGTGACACACATGAAGATTCATTGTACAACATCAATGGACCTCCATCATGTTGACCCTAATAGGTAAAGACGGAAACAGCAAAATCCTCCTATTGCAGTGGGCGCCGCCCAAAACTGACATACGGTGTTTGCCTAGGTGACATAAGTCCGTCATATGACCCTATATATTTCTTGACATAAGTCACTTTGATTTCTGTGAGCCGTAAATATCGTCTCACTAGACTTCATGTATATGTCAGGCATATGTCAATCGATTTATGTGACATATTCAGGTGTTTGGCACCTTGCCGCGATACTTATCACTTTCGAATTCATCGCTCCAGAGCGCAAGCCATCCATATACGGTATATACCTGACATTGAGTAGTCTAAGGAGTCTACCAAAGGTAGGCTGGTCCCATCTGAAGGTATTTACCCGCGCCACGACTGCAGTAGTCGTCGCGTATACTCATTACGAATTGCATGTTTTATAGATAATAGGCTTAGCACGCTCGACTCCGGAGAAGATCCCTTCGAGCACGAGGGTAATCGTCATTGACGATAGTAGCGAGGACGATGTCGACACGCCCAAACCTGACGCTCATCCTGTCAAACGTGTGTGCTCACGGGAGCCTATGTCGGCGAATCCGGATGAGGGTGTTGTAGTGTCTGCTAGTGCACCGTGCACTGCAACAGCGTCCCCGGTCATTCTACGTCAAATACAAAGCGCAGTCGTCAACCCTAGCTCCTTCGCGCAGTCATTAAGGCTGAATCCTGTTCAAACCTGACCGGCTTGCCACGCGCCCCCCCCTCCCACCTACGCGGCCAAACTACATCATCCACAAGGTTCATGTGCGCCGTTCGGCTATGTCGGCGATGGCTGCTCTCAAACCTCATGAGACACTGCTGGATGCTAAGGCGGTGATCTTGCAAGCCTCCTATCCAACTTTGCGGCTGAAACCGCACCTGCGGAGAAAACCCGCGGTGTGTGCTTCCGCCGACAAAGGCCTTCATGGAGACGACGTGGCCGGCTCGTGTGGCATATCTTCACGACTACTTCAACCCGAAGACCATTATGCTCCCCACGCCTATCACTTCGGAGACTGTGCGTGTGACGACCCGTACCTCTTCGATACGTGCCGGAATGCGAGGATGGATCTGTTCTGCACGGATAAGTGCTACTTTTGGGACGACCTCTGCGCTAATCGCCCGCACGAGTCGCCCTAAGTCAAAGCGATGCAGGATTCACAAACCGGCCAGTACGCATTGGTGACCACCGCCCTCGTTAACCCGGGGGAGGTGTTGGGGGAACAACTGGGCCAACTGGGCTACGTGGAGACCGAGGCTTCGCGGCGCCCTCGGAACCAAGGCTACATGCTGATCCTGCACGTGCGTTCAAACGGCCTCTGAGAGCGCAGCATTGGGATTGACGCTCTTCACCTTGGCGGATGGATGAGGTTTGTTAACCACTCTTGCTCGCCCAATGCCCAGTTTTTTAGGTGACCAACGGCGTCGACACACCGTAGTGGTGGTGACCACGAAGCAGATCGAGCCTAACCAAGAAGTTACCGTGAACTACAGGGCTGGCATATGGTTCGTATGCAAGTGTGGGCACTCGGACTGTGTTCAGCGTGCTATCCAAGGCCAAGAAGATCCGTGACCTCAGTCAGGGCCTCGTGCATTTGGAACGCGTGACGTGTGATGGGTCAGAGGTAGTATTGTACAGCCAACACGTATGCATGATGTAATTGGCGCGGACTTGTTGTTCTTGGATTTGGTGCTACTCGTCTTAGTGGGAATTAACCGACTTCCGCGGAGCAGACGAGGTCCATTTTCGCGTTTTATTCACGGTAGCTTTCCATGTATTCGCCAGGTTCAACACGAATCTTGCGCGCATTCGCACGGCAGTTTGATGTCGTGCGGGTCAAGTTTGCGGGAGATCTGGAGCTGCATTGTAGAAGCTCATTCTTCAATATCCGTCGAGCCACAACGCCAGCAACCACGACGTCTTCTTTGGTGAGATGTGCCATATTATACACGGGTCTATCTAAAATTTATCTAACGCGTTCATATCTTTTTCAATAGCAGCCACGCATGGGTAGGCAGTCTGGCGCGATGAACTACTTGCTGACCGAAATGATGCATATGTTGGACATTGTGAAGCGCGTTCTCCCACAAGGCCGAGATATGTCGGACTCGGTTGCCACGCGCTACATGCGACGCACGATCACCCATGGCCAGATCGCGACCTAGATAGCGTGCGCCGCAAATTCATGCCTCTTTACGGTATGCGCAAGCCTACTGGCAACTCCAACATTCCCGCCCACGTAAGGCTGGCCAAGGATGTGAAGAAGTCTACCGACGAGGTCAGCTCCGTCTTCCTCGCCAGTGATTGTGATGACGAAGACGGGGAGGAAGATGGATACCCGTGGTTACTCGAGCTACACGTGCGCGGGGGGGGGGGGGCAGGGACTTTGTGGTGGGGGGAGGTGGCGGGACACGCAGCTCGAGATAGCGTCCACGGAGGATACAGCTCCCGCGATGATGACAGTGGGGGGTGACATCATCACCACAAGCGACGTCGACGGAGGTGATCAGGCTGGTGTTAATGCCCACAATGCGGATGGTGGAGGCCCACAAGAAGCCGACGACTGCGACGACAACTCACGGGGGCGCCGTGGCACCCGCGGTGGACTGGGCTTGGTCCCGGCTGAGGGCGAGGATGCAGATCTCGCCACGTCGACCGCGGACGCTTTGGTCCCGAGTCTGGAGTCGATAACAGTGTCGGAAACGACACTCAACGTGGCGAGTGGGAGTACAGTTGGTGAGGACCTGGACGGGTTCGATTCGAGCGGGACCTTGCCGGCGTTCAGCATGTCCGGCGACGACCTTCGCACGGACGATATATCTGCGCTTGAAATCGAGTTCGTGGAGGCGGCCAAGGCTGTCTACGCACTCGCTTTTACGTCGGAGATCACGTCGAAATGATCGGTGGTGTCTACGACTAAGAAACTACGAAAGGAAAGAGGTCAAAAACCGCGACTTCGAAGAGAGCCACCGGCTCGACGTCGAAACGCAGGCTTCTGTCGTTGCGATTTCCGCGAGTGCGGCTGGCGTTCGAGGGCGTCTTTGCTACCCCGACCTAGCTGACAGCTCAGATCGTCTGAGGGGCATCAACCACGCGGCGATGAGGGACTCCATGAAGAAGCGGACCAACGTAGATTTTGAAGAGGCAAGCTTCACGAAGCAAAAAAATAAGGCAGAGAAGAGTGCAGCGGGGCTGAAGCGGAAGCTGGCGGAGGCTACGCAGAGCACCACGGACAGCTCCGCCGAACTCGTCAAGATCGTAATGGTCCTCTGTGCCGACGTTGACAGAGAAGACCGTGCGCGATTAGCCGCTGAATTAAAGCGAGAGGCAGAGCGCGATGCTCGGGAAGAGCGTCGCCTCGAGGAACGACGCGAAGAGCGCGAGGCCGCCGAGGAGAGGCGACGTGTGGATCGCCAAGAGTCTCGCGCATATTTGGGCGAGATGATCATGATGCTGGCATCTCTTCTAAACGGCAAGATGCCTACTGCGGAGCTGTAGCTCTCCCAAAAGGCAGTTGATGCGCACTCAGCTTGCCGATTGTCCACCTGCATGCTTTGTAGGTCGCAACTATGTTTCTTTCTGTAGTAGAGCTCGACTCTAAAGTAAATACGCACTTTTCATTCATCAATCACCAAACGAATAAAGGGATACACACCTGCTGAAGAAAAGGGAGGGATATGTATTGAAGAAGAGCGAGGAATATTTATTGAAGTACAGACAAGATTCTTGATTTTCTTAACTCCTTCGGCTTCGTCATACTAGCTACACTTTCAGGCAACCGCCTGATCTCTCGTAAACATAGTGCTAATTTGACTGATATCTATAGTGCGAACTCGGTAGTTAGCTAGGTGAAATATGTTGCACAGCTGCACTCGGCGGCGAGGGGGGTCATAGGGCAACGGCAACAGGAGTATGGAAGACTTTCTCGACACTGTCAATGCCCCACTCCGCCACCTGGCGCACTGAGGTCACTGCGTTGTGGAGCCGCCGCGCAGGGCTGCGAACCGAGGGAAGAAGGCGGTCGATGTCGCCTCCCTTAAGAGGAGTAAGGATCCTACTATGCATAACTGACGAGCACGGGGACGCTGAGTCGCTGACCCACGCCGATATTCTGGTCAGGACACAGTCGAGTGTCTAGGAGTTTCTCGCGCTGCTCGAGGCTCGTGTCGGCGTCATTCCACGAGCCCGGCAGTTACGTTTCGCCCAAAGAATGCATCCATCGGCTCCAAAGCAGATCGTTCCGGTAACGAAAACGCGGTGTAGCCAGCCGTTGTAGTATGCATCTTGTAGGTCGGAGTCACTAGGCTGCGCTACCTATAAGCAAAAATATTAAGGTTAAAAGGAAACACATAAATTTATAACAGTTAAGCAATCTCACCCGATAAATGTTACCATCAACAGGATCAGTAATGTTTGAATATAAGATATAGCCTTTTTGTGAATAAACATCGCACCGGGTCAACGTAGCGACGTTGAGGAGGTCCTCATCTGTCCCGTGCTCATACAACAACGACCACGCGGACAGATGAGGAGTGCCCAAACACGCTGCAGTCAGGCGATGTCGTGTCTGGAGCTCCCGCTTGAGCACCGCAGTGACGAGAATATCATGCACCTGGAGGCGCAGGTCCCGCAGGTTTCGAGACTGCCTGCGTAGTACTGCCTCCAGGACAGCAAGCTCGGGGAACTGCATATTAGTACTAGTAAGAGTGAGACAGAACACGAGGCTTAGCAAGAAAGATTATAGACTGGGTTCAAAACGACTCGTCGATTTTCGCGCTAAACTGTGTCGTACGGTAAATGTATTTTTCCCATAAAGTTATTCCTCGGTAAGATCCTATGGATAGTTGTATCGGGACAAAGTAATTGAAATATAGGGTGGTTTCGTGGCGATTTTTAGACGTGTGCGGGCAGGATGGGTTATGATAGGTAGTAAACCTTGACAGAAAGGCGTCTTATGACATGTTTTTTTTGTCACCGTCTTATGACAGTTTTGGGCGGCGTCCAGTGGCATACATTCACAAGGAAATGATCGACAACTTTACAGGATTTACGTGCAAATTTATTGCTGCTGATTTCAAGTCGCGTTACCGTTCAAGATTTGCTGAACGAGAGAAACAAGCAAGCGTTGATGACCGGGGGGGGGGGGGGGGGGGGGGGCAAGTACACTTGAAGTTTTGATGTGTCCACAGACGATTTCAACACAGTGGACAATTTCAAATCCCTAAACGCTGAAGATACAGACGGTGAAGGACGGCAAATCGGCGTTGAAAGTATCTTCCACGACAACTGGATTTGAGTTTATCCTTGTCCACGATAACAAAGCAACATCCAAATAGAATTGCGTGTTGTTAGCGAGGAGCTTGTTGAAGAGCACGTGTGGAGCCCCATCATGAAATTTAATTCTACAGATTGGTCTACTGTAGGAAATATGCATCTCGTTTCGTTCATTTCTCAGTGAGGTACATCGATGTCATTTAGCGTTCTACTAACGGCGTTCTATGTCAGTCTTGCCGACCGCCTCTTTATCGATCGTCGGCTTCTCCCTCGCTGCCCTTTTTCCACGACCAGAAGCGATCCGATCCCTTAGGGAGTTTCATGCGCATCACTTGATGTGGCTATGCCTCCATGTACCATTGCCCAATGGCCCACACCACCGCCTGCACAGCGCACAGTTGTGGCCGCCTTGCTCCGTGCAGGGCCGTTGTCCGATTAGGGCTTGTTCGCTTTTCTTCGTGTCCATGCCCTGGTTCGCCATGCAGTCAGCCAATTGTTTGTACTCCCGTAAATGCCGGCCCAGGTCAGCACCGTCACTTTGGCCAGTGACCTACTTGATTTCAATAGAGCGGCTTCAAATGTGCCACCTTCGGAGGACAGCGCGTGCGGTGCTGCCGAATTATTATGGCGTTGTCGCCCACCACATGTGCAGGCGTGAAACCGTATTTTTCACACGCCGTGCAACCTATCAAAAGGCCCATGTTCCGCAAAGTTGTTCGTGGTGGATTTTTCCGCGTAGGCCATGCTCGCCGCCCACACTATCTGGAAAGGACCGGCCTGTCATTCAATCCTCCCCACCAGTACTCCAGCCCGCCTGGGACAGGGTTTCCGCGGGAACCCTCCGTCGAAGAACAGCAGATAGCTGCTTTCCTTCTCTGCAACCGCTTGAACTGTCCTCCTCCCGTATGTTCAGGACTTGCTGAACGACTGCCGCCACAGTCTCCGAAATATGCAGCCTCTCCTGACGAGCCGACATGACTTACGAGATACGACGGCTTTAGCGATGTAGAAATAGAGCGAGTGCGTTGTTTTAGCGCCTACACATTGCACCTCCACCAACGCTGCAGCAGCGATCACCACATTAGCACTTTCAGGAGTGTTGCTGCGCCATCGCCAACGCTGATGCACTTTCAATACCACTGCGGCAGTAACCACCACATTTCATCTTCACCATTCTGCTGTAGCGATCACCACACAACAACGGTTCGTTTCTCCGTTTGAATGCATCGTTAAGGCCATCCTTTTTTATAGACCCCACGCCGCATGTTAACGGACGCAGCAATCGTTGCTGTATAGCAGCCCGCGCGTGCTTTGGTGGCGCTATACAACATCTACCACAGCTGGGTGACGTCTTAATCTGGGCTGCTGGTGCACTCCTTTTTCTTGTCCATCCGACGATTCGAACACGTGTCTCGCACGACTCGAATAAAGCATGGTTGCCAGATTAACCATGTCCCCGACTATTGCATCCGGTCGTCCGTCGTCTAAAGGCGGTCGTATTGCTCGCACAACGCGCTTAGATTCTTTGTATAGGGATCGATTACCTTATCTGCCCATTTGTTTTGCCAGTAAGAAGTGAATTGTTGAGCTCAGCCGTGTTTGCCACCCCTTGCACTTCATCACTTGACAATTGTCCATCCAGACCACCCGGTTACCAGCCAATGATCCTCCAGGGCTCCACGTTATCACGTCATATAGCCACTGCAGCACGACGTCGTTGTTGATGAATGCCGAAAGTGACGACCGGTAACCGATGCCGTCAACGGTTCCAGCCAAGCTCTGGATCAGATTGCTGTAGATTAAATTCTTGAATAACCTAACATGACACATGACTAAGGAGCTGTGTCGCCTATTAGAACACACACAGCGTGATGATTCTCTTCTTAAGATAACCAATTCAAAATTAACGGTAACATTCGCCCTTCAACAGTTAAAAATTAAAATCAGCACGAAACCCGAGAAAAGTTTGTGACTTTCACCTCCTGGACACGAGTTTGTTTGCCACCCGTCCAGATCAATCATGGAGTAGCTTCCACCTCGCTTTTTGCGCCCTCTGGCTCCAGGAACACTTCCAGCACCTCTTCGGAAAATATCTCTTCTCGGAATAAATTCCCCCAGCGCGTGGCCTCGAATGTGAGATGGGGTGTTACTGTGCGCTGGTAACGGACGCGATGCTGTACTTGGTGCCTGCCACCAAGACGGTTAGCAGCTGTGCCGCAGCATTTGGGCCTGATGATCTTCACGTGTATCTGTAATCCACACCAAGCTCCGAGAAGCCTGGCAGACCCGTCGCGTTCAAACCGATTGCATTGCCGAGACGACGAGGGTCTGGCACCCCTCGTAGTGCACAAGACCGATAACTACCAAGGCGACAGGACCTAGGGGACCCTAGCGCTCACCCAGCTCAAGAATAAAGTACGGACCTCCACGTACTCAAGTATTTGTGAATTACGCGGGCCTGGTGAGCCCCTTGCGTCCTGTTCATGCACCAGCAGCAGTGAGGACCAGGGAATCCTCTCTCCTCATGAACTCCCCTCCTCGCAGCGGAACACGACAGTGAAGATATATACTCGCCTTGGCGTGGGGCCCTACTCGTCAGAACAAGGACCTCAAGAGGGCCCGCTTAATGGATCAGGATCACTCCACCGCAGGCAAGGCCGAAGGGAAAGGCCGAAGTGCGTAGCTTCGTGGAAGACAGGCAGAATCTTCTTAGGTCTGCTTACTACACTGAGGCTCCATAGGAAAGTAATACGTAAATGGAAGGCCAGTACCAAACCAAAAGCATGAAGTAGGTTTCGTCCATGTTATACATCTGGTCGGAATTGATGTTCTTCCCATCAAGCTGACACTTCAGGTTCCCCCAGGTGGACGACCATTGCTGCGTCGATGAGATGCGCGTCGGCTTCACGAATCTGCATGTTGAATTTTTTTTTTTTTTATGCGCCAATGGACGATGTTATAGCGCTCAGAAACGTTATAACGTGATGCTTTGCCATATTAGCGGCAAAAGGAACCCTCAAACCGTGGACCTCAGTTGCAGATTCTGTGAGTACTGTAGATGCTATGAGTGTTGTCTTCGATCATGACGCAAGCAATCTCCATCACCTACCAAGCCGAAACCAGAACACCAGCCTTCCGCTGCGCTCGAATTCAGGTAGAAGCGGTGGTACAGCCACTTCAATCGACATTTCTGATTTCATCCGCGTCTGACCAAGCATTAGAGACAAACTGCTGCCGTAACTACTACCAAAGTTGCCATACTTATGCTGCTGCTAGCTGTCAAGCTTGACCCGCGCTTTTACCATCCATTTCGGGCGTTCTGCATGTCGGTCCGGCGTTTGATGAATCGAAACAGAGAGAGCTGACGGTTCCGTATTCGCGCTGGTCCCACTGTCGCTCTCCATCCACTCGATGCATTTGGCGCGACTATGTAGCGAGACAACCGCTGGAGTATTCGCAATTAATTGTCGTTACGACAAACGTTTCGGTTAGTTTTTTTCGGGGGAGGTTTATGACTAATTTAGACAATCGTACGTTTATATCAAGCTTTGGCCAATACGACTAGTTGATGCCCTCTGCTGGAGGCCGTGGAAAACGAGCTCATTGACTTCATTTACGAGAAGCGCATCAGAAAAAAGAAGGTCACGCGGGACTGGATTGCGACAACGGCTATCCAGCTCTTTTAAGCCAGTCGTACCGAAGAAGAGCATGAAGAGGACCGCATTCGCTTCGTGGCGTCTGACCCCTGGGTCCATGACTTCATGGCTCGAAACAGCTTCACGCTCCGTAAGCGTACCAACCTGACGACACTGACCGACGACGTTCTGGTTGGGCGCGCGGTGGCCTACATGCAGTTTCTAGAAGAGCACAAGCCACACAAGAACCGAGACCGCACCGTCCTTATGGACGAGACAGGGGTGTACTTCGAAGACGCTCGAGCGTACACCGTAGACGAGGTTGGCGCTCGCCATGTGGTGGTGCGCTCAACGGGTTTTGCTTCAATGCGGATCACCGTCATGTTTGCGGTAACTGTTACGGGCAAGAAATTGACGCCCTGTCTCATCTGGAAGAGGAAGACTCGTGGGTTGATCGAGCGCCTTGGTGGCTGCTATGTTGCCTACCTGCAGCGCGCTTGGGTGGACCAGGACCTCCTCCTGAACTGGTTGGACTGGTACCATCCTACCGTCCTCCAGACAACTGGTCAGTATATCGTGTGGGAATCGATGCAAGCCCAAATTGGGCAGCGTGTTAAACAGCGGTGCTCCGAGAAGGCGATCGAGATGGCTGTCGTGTCCGGCGCTTTGACGCCGTACGTGCAAGCTGGAGATGTTGATATCTACAAGTCGTTCAAGGACAACATCTCCAGGCTGATTGAGGAGTGGAAATGCTCGGATAAGGTGACGTACACCAAGGGCGGGAATCCACGTCCGCCTGAGGTCGCAGTTGTAACGTCGTGGGTCGCTCGAGCCTGGAAGCAGACACCAGATGAAGTCATCATGAAGAGCGTGCAAGCCTGCGGCTTCAGCAGCGACTCAAGCAAGTGGCATATTGCCAAGCACGATGTGTACAGCTTGACGTTAGAGTGGCTTGGCAGCTGCGCGAGGGAGGCGATGCTAACGACGTTTCTGAAGTAGCAGTGGACGCGGTGATGGATACATTCGATGAGATCGTCATTGAAGACTAGAGTAGCGCTCAAAAGGCAAGTTAGTCGAGAGTCTTAACGATGATAATGCAAGGAAATTGGAGAAGAAAGCGTACCATTTTTAGTGCGGGGAATTAACGGTCTCGAGAGGACTCGAAACCGCGACAATCCTGTTCCCAATAGGGCCCACAATAAACTCAGCCGTTTTAACCGGTTAAGCTGTCAGCGCTGGTGAAAATTCGATGTAAAAATTGCTGTAAAATACGTGTAATCGATTATAACGCGTATTTTCTATCTGAACGCGTTTTATAATAATTGAACGCGGGGCATTTATCCGTATTTTACGTTATAACGTGATTTATTTTAATGAAAACGGTTTACCGACTGCGTAATATTATATCAATTCAGGCTTTCATTCTACAGTATTATTTATATACGCTTTTATTCACCCTAGCCCTAGTCATTATCGTTTCTTTGGTTTTAGAAGACGCCAAGTTTAAGTTTTTATCTAGAAAAGCCAATCAAAATCACCCAGTTTTGCGTTAAAGTTTATGCACTTCAAGATAGCACGCAATACCTTGCAAAGTACAAGATGCAATTTTGGGCTAACATAACAATTTGCTTTAATTTTGCACAGTTTGGTTTGACGACGTGCTTTACTGTTTTCTTGGGATCGGTTATTGGATTTTCCGAGCACAGAAAATGGAGCTTGAATAACCTTATGCCGGATTTGTGCTGTGGCGTGTTTGCTATGGTTTTAAAATCGAGTCCTTAACTATATCGATGGAATTCATCCGGCCGTTTTTTTGTATATATGTTGAGCCGAGGGCGTTTATTTTGTTAAGAATGAAAGACAGCGTTGATGTCTACTGCGTTTGTCTCGCACAAAAATGGTGGTTTAATATGTTACTTCATCACAATACTGTAGTAGATTAAAGACAACAATGCTGACGTTATTACTGTGAAGAAAACAAACAATACGGAGATACTAAGTCAGACTCAGACCCTGGAACTCGCCTGAGCAAATAGCATTTACTGAGACTGGAGTGCCACGACCTTACGAAACCTGCATCCTCACTCTATCCACATTTCTATGTCAAACGCATCGCTGCGTATGTTGCTATTCAGTGAAGATGCTCTTTAATCGCCATTTTAATATGAGTACCATCTAAGAAAGACACCGTGATAGAAAGAAATCCGAATCCAAATAGGCCACGAAAACGAGCGCGTTAAAGCTCACTACCAGCCGATAAGCAGCAATAAATGACAACCCAGTGGCAAGTGTAAAGAATATATTGGTCGCCTTACAACACAGCTTCCTTACAACTTTAGATCTGGTGCGGGAGGGGAGGGTGGTGGATCTCCACGAGCAAGCGATACAAGCCAGCGCCAGAAACAGCACCCAACATGTCCGCCACGATCGGAATCCAGAAGTAGTAGTTGCGCGTTGTGAACACCTTCGAGCCCCAGCCAGCGCAGAACGTGAACAGACGAGGACCGAAGTCACGAGCGGGGTTGATGGCGTAACCCGTGTTCATGCCGAACGCCATACCCATAGCCATGATCATGAGGCAGAACGCGAACGCGGAGCCCACAGGTCCGGCTGGACGGTTGCGCTGGTCAGTGATGGCGTAGATGCTCAGCACCATCATACCCGTGCCAATAAATTCCGTATAGAAGGCCGTATAGTTGGAGATGTTGTCGCTAGGGTACGTCGAGAAGCTGCTCTGCGTGGTCTCGCGGTTCGGGTCGATCACGTTCAGATTCTGGTACTGCATCACGTAGACCACAAACGCGCCGATGAAGGCGCCCAGCAGCTGCGAGATCATGTAGCCAGGGGCCTTCCACCACGGCAGGCGGCCGTACACACAGTGTGCCAGAGTCACGGACATGTTCAGGTGGCCACCGCTGATGCCTTCCGAGCAGTATACGCCGATGAGGACACCGATTCCCCAGCACATGTTGATGCTGAGCCACGTGCCGTTCTTCTCGTCGGAGTTAGTCACTTGGTTGTTCACGCCCAGGCCGAACACAATCATGACGAAAGTGCCGAGGAACTCAGCGAAGCACTCGCGCAGGTGCACGCTATTGACAGCGAAGCTTGCCAGACCTGAACGCTCAGTGGCGACGTACGTGGTCGCTTTGGATGTGTCAGGTATACCGGCGTAGCCGCTCTCGACCTTGTCGGCAGCGTCGTAATCTTGGATCGAACGAGCCATTGGAGCTTGATGGTTGCTAATTGATCGCCAACGATGAAATTGTAGAATGAGCGAGTGGGGACCACCCAAAGCAACATGACACCGAAGTCGCCGACTGAAGAGAGAGTCTGCCGCAGTAGCACGAACGCATTGACGTGCATGACAGACATTAATGATTAAGATCGTTGTGTAACACATTTGTATTAGCTGCTTGGGCGCTCACGAAGTGCATTTCTTTAGCGACTCTAAAATCGTCAACACCAGATCCGATTGTTATCGCACGGGCTTGCGCCGCACGGTTTTTGCACGTCGCCCCACGTTTGGACCTCGCATACAGCGATCGGAAAAATAATCAAAATGCAATACATTCTGCATTGTATTGACGGAATAACTTATTATTGAGAAATCACCCGATCCGTAAAATATCTAATTGGACCAGTAATAATAGTATTTATCTCCAACATTGCTCTATTAGGGGAGCCAGCATTGGTTGGTTCTCGGTGGCCGCAAAGCTCAAGCAGCCCCGATACTTGAGGTCCTTTGCATCACTCTCGAACTTGCAACCGACCAGCTACCATGTCCTCCAAGGCTCTCTGCAACTTTTTCTTCGCTGCCTGCGGCGACGGCATCTTCAAGTGCAAGAGCTGCGATACCACGCGCAAGCAGATCAGACGCACAGGTTATTCGAACTTAATGAGCCATCTCGTCGCCAAGCACCCGGACCATGCTGAGATCTTCGCTGCTAGTCAGCACCCATTCCCCGGCACGCTAGCGCAACACGGCTTCGTCGACGAGAAGACGATGGAGATCTGTAAGTGGATGGAGTGGGTTGTCATGCAAAACCACGCTTTTGCTGAGGTCGACCACCCACTTACCCGATCGATGTCGCACCTCCAACCGATCTCATCAAAGACCTTGCTGCGCTACATCATCCATGTGTCAAGAAATGTCGGCAGCAAGCTTGCTAATCGCATAGGGGACTGCTTTGGGCTCATGTTCGACGGATAGACGGACCGATGCACTTTGTGGCGATCTACGCAGTCTATACCAAGAACGAAGAGCGTGAGCAACCACTGTTGGCAATCTCGCCAACCGAGGACGGCCAGACCGCGGACGCTCATATCGAGATGATCGAGAATGTGCTCGGGGTCTACTACAGGCGACTTGACATGATCCAGTTTTGTGTGGGCGACAACTGCGTCACGAACCAAGCGATTGCGACTCGTCTGTCGGTACACCTTGTCGGATGTGCGAGCCATCGCTTTAATCTCGCCGTGGCACGGTCATAAAGATATCGTGGACGAGGTTCAAGCTCTCTGCGTTCAGCTTCGCACGCCCAACAACCACGACCAGATTATGAAGCATACCGAGCTAAAGGCGAAGAAGGCAAACCTCACACGCTGGACGTACAAGATGCTCGATCGATACCTTGAGATCCGGGATGCTGCAAAGATGGTCTCCAGTGTAGAGGATCTGGTTCCTCGCCTAAGCACCCATCAGAAATTGTTCAGCTCACCAGCCAGTTGAAAGAACTCGACAGCGTATGCGTCCGGTTGCAGAGCGAGCGATGCTCATTGGAGGATGTGCACGTACTCTTCGACGCCGGGATGGCCAAGCATCCGTCGACGTCGGCGTACTTGAAGTCGGACGCACGCCCCGTCCACTCACCAGAGTTTGAGAATGCGATTGTCAAGCGCCTTCGTGACCAGTGTCGCTTAGCCGCCGACGAGCAGGCAATTAGTCTGTTCTATCTACCAGCGGTACAGCCAGCAACGACGAAGCGCGCCAATGAGAACATTGCTGCTGTCGCTCTCCGCCAAGCGAAGCATCCGTGCATGGCCACTACGGTTACGTACCTGGACACTGTGCGTTTAATTTCCCGACAGCAACCGGGTTGATCGACTTTTCTCCCAGTGCAAGCTGGTGATGACGACACAGCGCAGTCGTCTTCTTCCGGCTCATTTCGAGATGATTGTGTTTCTTCGTGCCAACCGTGCTCTCTGGAGCTACAACTCGCTTGTTAACTGTGAGAGTGAGGTCGCTGAACACCACAACTAGAGCACAAGTAACACGTAGCTAGCAAACCGAGTGGTCACGTGATGCATCTAGTTAATAAAAAACTGCCCCTCTCCTTCACAGTCATGATTCACCTTTCAGCATGCCCTCGGGAGATAAATTCCCACGCACAACGCCTACAATCCATCATGGACCCAAACACGCGGTAGCTAACCCGTGTCGGAGGTATTATCTCTTACTAATCTCAAAGCGTGATTTGTGTAAGTGTTTTACTTGGGACACACATCGATACCCACCGCAGTCACGATAATATTCAAAAATTACATACCGGCACAACGGAATATTATTACGGATATTACTGAATAATTATTATTGCGACATCGGGTATTGCCCTTATTATTATTGCTTTGATGAGCCTCCCAATCAATTTTTATAGTGAATTGTCCGATCGCTGCTTGCATGCAAGCGGCTCCAGGCGATTTAACACCCAGGCATCATCGAGAAGCTATAGTATGTGGTTGACAAAACGAGCTCCAGCTGCATATATGGAGCTCAGCAGCGAGATGTGCATTAGCAAAAGTCGACCAGATGAATTACTGCAACAGAAGTTCGTCATGAAGTTGCTAGACCATTGTCTTCGGCCGAGTACACGAAGTATTACACCGGTGTGCTGGGTGGAGCGTTAGCGCCTTCGCCGTGAGTTTAAGTGAGAAGGCACAGCGCTCGTCTGCTTGACGCGATGCCACTTCCGCTGGTTAGTCCTGGACTGGAAATTACTAAAAGAAAATTTCCTAAATGTCTCTTACAAACGGTACGTAGGAATGCCCAGACACGCTCGGAGCTGTTCTCCTCGCGTTGCCGTGATTTCCTTCGGGTGAACCGTTGGGTGATGGCCTCTAGCTATCTTATTCCTGCTTCACCGAAGCTCGTCGCGGGGTGTACTGGTTGCCCCAGTACTACTGTAGTGCTTGGCTTTCCGTTGTTCAAGATGCACTTATCCTACAGTAATACTTCGAATAATTTCACTAGATCTAAATATATTGCATCTGGATGGTCTACCGAGTTATAGTGCATCGCTAGGATATGTTCTATTAAGGCATTCTCGACGGAACGCGTATCCAGCAACGGGTGGTTTATGAGCATATATATTGGTCGTACCCGTTGGCTCAGGTGGCATGAGGGAAATTAATTAGTCACCGGCGCGGGGCCCTGCGGAATCCGGACACTGTATAGGGACGGAAATCAAGTTGCGCTCGTGTCGAGCGCCGCCAATCTTTAAGTACTGTAGGGCGTTGAAGTATCCAAATCCCTGAAAGCACGGACGGTTTTTTATATATGAACTTATGGTCTTGCGCAGTACTATTATCTGTATTGAGATGGCAATACAGATAATAGTACTGCGCAAGGCCATAGGTTTATCTATTTTTCAAATACAGTTCGTAAGCGTTAGGGATAACTGAGTCCAACTTATTTCTGGATTTGCCCCACTTTCTTCTAAATTGGACAATGAGTTGCCATAATGAAGCGCAAGCTTATCAGATAATTCCATACTGTGTCGAAAAAATAATACCTCATAGAAGTCGAATTTTGCCTAATATAAATCTTGGTACTCGTGATATTTTGCATGGTACGTTAGACAATGAGACAGTAAAGGAGAATAAGGAGAGCACCACGGGGCTTGACACATCGGCTTGACACGGTCGGACACGATTTAGCTGCAGTGGTCTTCAACGACTTTTATGTGTCCACAGAACTAAGCAGCGATGCCTAGACAAGATGCATTCCTCTCTCACACAAGCCACTAATGCACCCACGCAGAAAATCTACTCCCTGCTAAAAGCGTCCTCAATATTTCTCAGACAAAGGAAAGTGATAAAACTCGGGTTAGCTGATGGAGTTTTGGCAAAGTCAACAGCTGTGGACTCATTCTCGCAGGCGATGAACCTGCTAAGAGGGCGCTACAAGATTCGGTTCAAGACTCGAAGCGTGTCGTCAACATTCGCGGTAAAATGACTAGCGTAATTGACGAGCGCGATCTCTGAGAAAACGTGCATATTAACGATGCTCCTGACTGTAGTTTCAACTACCTCTGTGTTTTGGTGGAGCAGCTTATCGTGGATGCGGATGTGGCCACAGGACTCAAGCTCGTTCACGATGTAGCGTTGTTGACAATGATGTGGATTGCATTGGTAGAGCTATCGATACTTTGTTTGATAGGAAACAACAGCTCTCGCTCTCAGCATCTGGGGAGATGTCCTTGCATATAGCTCGGATTAAGACATCAGTTGTGCAAGGTGTATATATTTACTAATCCGCCGAACACTGGCAACATTATTATGCTGCATGCGTTCGGCTTGTTTTCGTATGCCACGACGAGCCGTTTGAGTACCTCTTCCTTCTTGTGCCTCAGTGCGCTGTTTCTAATCTACCAGGCGGCCAGACGTATACGAAAGAAGACGTCATGGTCTATTGGAGAGCCGGCAAATGGAATAGACAATGTGACCCAACCACCAACAAAACGAAAGCGCATGCGGCCTAAAATAGCCGGTTACGTTACAGAAACATCCGCGATTGCATGAAGGAGATGCCTCTCGCGATACCGACAATCCTTGGCGCCTAACAGCCCAGTCACTCTTTCGCCGTCGAGCAGCTGCCTATGCCAATGCATCGCCGAAGTTATCAACCCTGTTAATCTCCACAAGAGGGGCACGTTGTTGCTTGAGTCTTTGACAAAAGCTTTTGCATACATAGGAACAGCAACACTTGAGGACCAAACTTTGTCAATGTTTTGGCAGGCTACGACGTTCCGGACTCCTGTCACCACTCCGATTATTGACGACCTGCAGCAGCGTATCGCGGTCGCTGAGTTTGGTCAGCTTATGGCGATGCGCAATAATCTGTACCAGCACGTGCTGGGTTCACTGGATCCGCGCCTGAACATGGCTGCCAATCTGATGCATATTGAAACCGTATTAAATACCACATAGAATAACGCTATCAATACATTCCTTATTCGCGTTACCCGCACGAGCTGGAGCGAGGCATATCCGCCACCAACGCGTTACTGGGATACCACATCACGATCTTCACGTGTTGTAAATTGATCTCATCTATCGACTCGCCGGCGTACTGTGACCACGCGCAACTTAGCAGCGCTGTAACGGAGGCGACTCGCTGCTTGCATCGATCATGGAAATATGCTGGTGCAATTGACTACAATCAGTGACCGCATTGCTCGTGTCGAAAATGCTCTGGTTGCTTCTGCTGTTCGGGCTGAAAATTGGGCTGGACCGCCACTTGAGGTAGAATCTCTTGCTCTTCCTTCTGCTGCTGGCTGGCACACTAGCAACAGCATGTTCACTCGCTAAAGTAGTACACGAGCTCCACCAGGCAGACCGTTAGAGGCAAAAAGGAACAAAGGACAAAACGGCCGGTGCAAAAGCGGCAGTGAATATTATGAGAGCACTTTACCAAGAGCAGTACGATATTCCTCCGCAGCCAAACGATCGGACAAAGTCGCCCACGAAACTTGTAGACACGCGCTGTGGACCTTGGCTGTCTGAATAGACAAGGCAGCTAACGAACGTCTGCGCATTTTCGATGGAAAGGGTCCGGCTAAAAGCCTGATCTGAGCGCAGTACCTTGCGCTGTGATCCAGCGGTGCCATCTCTGACGCGTGCACGCCTCCTCGCATCAGTGGACTACCACCAACCTAGCATAGCACCCATGCATTTCACCATCACATGGCCATACGCACAGCAACACAGTCAGTAGTGCATTCAGCAGCGCAATCAGCAGCACAACAAAATCAAGCAAGCCGAACATAAAAGCAAACACAACTGCACACTTAAACAGACATGCACACGTTGTGCAATCATGGCGGCGGGTTTCGAGCCGGATACCTGGAAGCTGCGCTCCCTGCTCTACCACCGCGCTTCGTCAGCACAAGCAGAAATTTCCAGCACGTCTTACCTTGAGAACTCCCGCCCTCCACCCCCTAGTCGTCCGTCCGCCGTCGCGCATATTGTTGTTTTCCGTCGTGGCGCCCATCTCGCCGTCTCCCGCAGCGGTGCTGGCCGCGCACCATCCGCAGCCACTCGTCTAGCCGCCGCTTACGTCATTGTCGTTTGTCCCGCCGCCCGCCCGTTGCCGCACGTCCTGCTGCAGCCCTCGTAGCTCTTATCCGCCCTGTTGCTTGCCGCTGTCCCGGTTAGAACTCTAAATGTGCAAGACGACTGGAGGGTGAATCTGCCGCTTTTAACCACTCAGCCATTTCTCCCTGCATATTCAGTAGAATACGATGTACGTCCCTTTTCATCCCCATCCGGAATAAATAAGCAGACGTTGATTGGCGAGCGTTTTTGGTGTCTCAGTGTGTATCTCTATTGCAGGCGTCCGGATTCCGGACCGGAATCTGCCATTTACTGGCACACCTACTGATTCAGAAATACTGGTGAAAAAACCTATCGACAGTATTACTACCTACCGCCTTCACCGAGCTATTGGTGGGGCTTTTAATGCACAGGGTGAAACTGTCGGAATTCGTCCCGCCTGCACCTCAACCACAGTCTTAGCTCTGAATTTTTTGCATGGCTCAGTCGGATTGAAGAGACACAAAGAGCCCTCCATCATGCCCACGCATAGGAGATGGCAGCAATGCTATCAAGTCCTCGTTGCCCTTGAAGCCCGCTCGGTCTATGCTTGAAATATGCACCCTCCTTCCGTTATGCGTTGTGAGGGATATCGATAGCAGTTCTAATGTCGAGGATGGCATTGTGCTTCTACTCAAAATTTCCATGCGCGATTGATCGAATCAATCACGCAACAAATCGCACAAGGTCGTGAAACGCTTGTGCCCACTATGGCACCGTTAAGTACGATTAAATTCATTGCGAGCTCATAGACCGGGCAGGTTCAAAGGACTGAAAGATAATATTGGGGCGATTCGCTCAATCGGTCAATTTTGGCAAATACAGGCCGAAAGCACAATACCTACGATCGACAACTACGCCGAGGCTATTAGCGGCTCATAATGACGCATCTATCTCAGTAATGCTTCAGCTAGAGTGCTCCACAAAATTCGACGGTGACGTTATGAAAAACATTACAACTGTAAAATTATCAACTTATGTGTATTCACTTGATTGATGCATCTTCCTATGGGCACGTGAGCCCAGTTGGTACATGTTCTACCGCTTTACGCGCATTGAAAAATGTTCCTCAGCTGACCACGGGTCTTAAATAGCTTTTGATACGTTCCTTTGCCATGCGAGAAGCATTTCCGACGCACGCCTTTTATTGGTGCGCTCTGCACAAGGTGCTTCAGTACTAGCGTGGCACACACATGTATTCAGCCTGGCTGTCAGAATTCGGATACACGGAATTTTCAAAGACACCCTTCGAATTCGCTGACTCCATTGGCAGAAAATACAGTAAAATGTGTGAATAGGCGCTGCCTGATATATACAGCTTTCAAGAGTGTATATGATGACTGTAATGCGAGCAAAATCCAGGCGTGCAGCTCTGGTATTGGTTTAGTTGAGCAAATACATCACGCTTGCCTTGTCTAACAAGCCCGAATGATTGACAGCACATGGAAAACACCGCAAAGGTGTGAATCACACAACGACAGGTGAATAGCACAGCCAATCAATGACTGACATATAGACGCTGGTGAGATCACAATGGTAACAGCAGCGACACAGAAATACGACAAGCTGGCACACCAGGAATTGCAGAGAACACAACACCCAATCAGACAAAAGGCAAATATAGTTTTGGCAAATCAAACTCACATATTTTCGTAATATTAGCCGACCAAGAAGCCACAACGAGCGCAGCAATCGTCTGCAGGTAGCCAAGGCCATCCTAACCTACCACAATACTCTCCAACTAGCCACCGCGGACCAAAGCACTCCTCGCCCCCCCCCCCCCTCTCCCCTCCCAGAAGCCATGCCGCAAGCCCCCGCCTGGCGCCACATGTGCATTGAGCGCAAAAGAAACCGACGCCCTTATTCTCCTTGAGTGCATGAAGACGTTGAAGGTCTCCAAGAGCCAAGCTATGTTCTGCGCGTGCGCCCGGCCGACGCCGCATCTAATGCGCTACAAGTTGCTAAGCTGCTGCTGTACGCAGTGCGTGAAGGCTGTGCCTTATGCTACGTGCCCCTGGCGAGGCAAGGTACTGGTCTGCCTAGACCGAATGGTCTCGCTTTTCGTGAGCGGCGTGCACATAACGTGCAAAGTCGCCCAAGCCTAACGGCAACTCAAAAAGAGATCGCCCGGCAGATGGCGCAGGCGGGCATGAAGTCAGCACGTACTAGCATTGCAAATGCAGCAGTAGTTTTCGCTGCAGCTGGACGATCTTCCAGCCCTCCAGAATGTGCAAAACTTCGTGTACTACTACCGCCGCACCAAGCTCGGCGGGGGTGACACCAGCGCTTGTATCGCTGCGGCGATTCGCTCCTGGGCTTCAGGGGGCGGGAAGACAAGCCTGAGCCTTTTGCGTTCGGTTGGGACATCGACCAGAAGGGAGAGCTTTCGGTGGGTAAAGGCTCCGATAAAAGCCGTTAAGCCGTTTCTAGTCGGCTTCTCTTCGAAAGCGCTGCTCCGCCAAGCTGATCGAGACGTGTCAAGCTTCATCTTTCACCTTGATGCAACGTACAAGACGGACCAAGTCGGATATCCTGTCTTAGTGTGTGGAATCACGGACGCCGCGCGAAATTTCACCTCCTCGCACTCTTTATTACGTCGCAACAGCAAGAAGCGCACTACGCAAAGGCCTTTGCAGCGCTACGCTGGACTTACTTTTAGGTGGTTAGCAAGCCTCTCATTATAGGTTACGTAATGGGAGATGCAGATGGCGCTCAGTTCAACGCAGTGGCGAGTGTGTTTGGGGAAGATTGCAGCTACGTACATCTCATGTGCTATTACCATCTTGTCGCTAAGGTTGTGGAGCGAACTAATGGGTTGCCGAAAGATATAGGTGACGCAGTGCCTCGAGATATCTACAATATGCATTTCAGTCGAAGCGCAGAGGAGTTCTCAAATCTGCTTGCTTCTATACAGCACCAGGGGCAAGCAAACACTGCTCTTCCATCGTTCCACGCGTACTTCAAGCGCGTCTGGATCAACGAGCACTTCTGCCGCCGGCAATGCTTCCAAACGCCGGCAGGTTTTTCATCAACGAACAAATCGGTTGAGCAGTGTCAACCGGGCGTTGAAGCGCGACTACACCGCTCACAGGCTGCTCAAGGTAGGCGAGCTGATGCAGCAGCTCGCATCGTGCTGTCGCCAGTGCGCTATCGACATGACTGCATTCGCGACAGACCCGGCACCTTCGCAGGAGCTATTGGCGCGGATGAAAGCTCTCCGACAGCATCAGCGTCTGCGCGAGGTTGCAGTACCTCGCATGAGCACTGACTCGTGGGCGCGGCAGCTGACACCGTGCACGTGGTGTATACACCTCCTCCCCGTGTCTACAATACACTCACAAACACTATGGAAGAAGACATTCAAGTGTCAGCACAAGTGAGGATTAATACGGCTAGGATGGAAAGCGATAACCAACCTGAAACTGGCTGGCCAGTTGACATGTCAAGCCGGACGTGCCCTTGTTGCTTTCACTACAAGTACGCGACGTGTGTGCATGCAAAGTTCGCCATGCAGCTGCGCCAGAATCGACGAGCGAAGGGAAGAGGTACTCGTGAACAGGCGTTTGCTTAAGCGGAAGCGCACTGCAGTCGGGCGTCCCGGATACGAGCAGGACGGACATCGCTGGCAGGACCAGCACTTGAGCGTGAGTAGTCTGTAGGGTAGCAGCAGCAAGAGCGAACAGCAAGTGAGAGCAGTTAGTAAAGTACAGTACAGATGGCATACTGTATCGTACAGTACCCATATCGACTACCTCTGCTGACGAATCTGCTGTACTGTATAATGCGGTGATGCACACGATCCCGACGTGTCGTCTGTCTGAATATTTCAATAATACCGAGCCACCTTCCCATCTAAAGGTGCACTACTGTTGTACTGGGCGTTTTGTAGGTCACAGCCACTATGGCTCATCCACAATAGTTCTTACCGTCGCCGAAGCCTCACTCGCCAGCCAGTAACGGCTCGCGCTGCTCCACCACGGCAGCCCATTCGACATGCTGCTGCTTGGACGCATATAGTACATCAGTAGCTCCGCTCTCACTTAGAGTCGCATCGAGCGCGTGCTCAGCACGTCCAGGGCGCTACAGGGCGTCGAGGCCGGTACGCCAAAGCTCTCCCGATACTCTTGAGCTCAACAGGAGCCGTGTAGTAGTGGAGCACGTAAGCCAAAACTGTGTGTTTCACTACAAACGTCTGAGGTCTCCCAGGCTCCCCGAGCCCCGACTTAACAAGATAATGTTGCGAGAACGACTAACCAATCGCTGAATACCTCAAATAGAAGTGATACGGTAGCAATAAAGCTGCTGCAGTCACGAGTTGAGTATATTCCACGTCAGTCGGGCGTCATCGGGGAAACCAGAGAGGTGCTAGCGATGAAGTTCCTTTCTTTGTTAAGCAGCCACAGCCGAAGCAACACCAACAGGCGCATCCGCGCGCATTGATGCCGTCGGCATTGGCGAGCAGCCAGCAAGAGTACCAGCGCTAATTGCATCCACACTGAACCGTTGCAGCCAGATCGAAGCAACCGAACGTTCGTGGCTGACAGCCAAACGGTCTCTGGCTCAGAAATATATATCCAATTTGCCACAATTTAATATGTTTTGCGTAACATATTATGGACCACTTTTAATTAGTTTCATAGACTCTAGAATGCGTTCGGTCGCAAATAAAGGGATAGGTCATTGCAAATACGACCCTCAAAAAAAATTGCGAGCACGTTTGTTTGCGTTTTGGACGGCTTCCAATGACTTTGTATTTTGCTGCATGGCAATGGTTGTCGTTGTTGTAGTATTTGACAAAGTACACACCTTCCAGTATAACGCATACCTACCATATATCGCTATTAGCAAGGCAGACAGCAAAATCAGCGCAGTAACGTAGCAGAATACGGTACTTAAACTAACCGCCGAGGTCCACCGAGCTCTGGTAGCCACTCACATCAACACAGGTGCTTGTCTCTATAGATAAAAATATTGCCGGAAGTGCTTGCGAGCTGGACATTGAATCATACAGTAACAGGAAAAACCAGTTACTCGTTTTAATCTCCCTTTTCGATGCCACTAACGGCAAACTAGAGCCACATACCACTTATTGTTGCTTGCTTGGTATGTGTCATACCAAGCAAGCAGCACGCGTTCGAAATACTGGTGTATTGTTGCACAGCAAAGTGTGACTGCCGCAGTTGTCGATACTCGCTTTAATCCCTGCAGTTATTTTTACGTACTTAAGTAAATTGTGACTTTGGCGCAGCGCATGCGTCCACCTCTGCAGCGAACCAACGCCACGAGCGAACGCATGGATAGTTTTGCGCTGTCGAAGTCATCTAACAACATCAAACAGAGTTTCCCGTCCGTCAGTTCGTCACACTTCCGTACCGGTTTATTCGTATTGGTCAAAATTTGCCGCCTCGCTTTGCTCGGCAGCCTTTCATTGGCTGAATTGCATTTTTGCTGCCGAGCGAAGCGAAGGCGGCGCCGCCATTAACCTTTTCGTGTATTGCGGGACAGGAGGGCCCGCCCTTCCTACACCGAAGCCGAAGGCGTAGGTAGCTCACTTAGTATCTTAACACGGCGAGTAGTGCTGCGAGCCTCTGCGAACGGAGTGGAGGCGCTACTACCGGAGCGTAGCGTAGGTAGCATTTTTCAGTAGTGAACCGAGCTCTGAGCGAGCGAAAAGGGCACCCTCCAAACTTTCATTACCGTCCGCAAAGCTCGCTGCGCTCGGCTAGTCATCAATTTAATTAAGTACCCTGTCTGTCACACAGGGATCGGGAATAATAACTATAACAAAGTATCTATATTATTATACTGCCGGATTATCGGATTATTGGCAAATCAAGACTTCTGTAAATTATGTATATGGTCTGTAATAAATAAACTCACTTTATCACACAGTAAAAGCTATGCCAGCGAAACTGGAATGACTGGTCCCTAAGTGCACGGGCATTCTTCTCGGCAGCTATCCTAACTCCCTCATTTTTATATCTGACATGCACAATATAACTCGCACGCTATCTCAAACTTTTTCTTCACAGGCTGGGGTGACAGTCTCCTCTCCTACCAGCAGTGTGACAAGGTTCACAGGCAAGCTCCAGGAACAGACTACACGGGCCTGATCGGCCACCTTGCGACGAAGCACACCAGGTACACCGAGACATACGATGCGAGAAGCGAAATGAAGGTATGCTTGAGGCTCATGGGTTTGTGGACTATCACACGATGGAGATATTCAGGTGGATGGAGTGGGTCATTGTCTGATACCATCCACTTAGCGAGCCGACCCCCTGACACGCTCGTTAACGGCCGTCAAGCCCGTACGTTGGTGAAATACCTGCGCCACGTGGCTACCAAGATGGGGGCAGGAAATAGAAGAAGAGACTGTCCAGCTGCTTCGCCGCTCCTGCTTCACCTCAAAGCGATCCTCCGAAGAAGGTTGAGTTCGCGGCGGAAACTTTGCGCCAGGAAAGCGACCACGACGCTGTCAACACCAAGTACATCGACATCCTTTGCATGGTGGGTTCCACCAACACCAATCGATGTGAATTTCCCTTCTCCCGTTGTAAGTTCGTGCTGAGCTATCTCCGCTCAAGGCTACTGCCAGCAAACTCTGAGATGTTTGTATTCTTACGCGTCAAACGTGACCTTTTGGACATCACTCTCTGCTGGGTACGACACCAACGGCACGCCGAGGACATGTAGGACTAACAGCGAGCATAAAACTGCCTCGTTTTTTATTAGGGCATAGGCACAGGTCCTTATCTCGATAACTGCATTGCCTAATAGAGCAAAAGCTAGCATACATGTGTTATCGGAGGTGTTAAATCGTGCTGAGAAAAACCCATATTTGCTAGTGACTATCTATTGCCGTCGATGGCTCAACTTGATTGGCAGGGGGCCCTAGCCAGAACCGCAAGTTCTAGTAACAGCCACCAGCATTTCAAGAGGTGTGGGACTCGAACATCTGCGTTGTGTATTGGTAGGGTCGTTGCCAACCCAATACTCCGCTGTGACCCTAAGAAACTGATAAAATAATTGCAATATTTATGTTTGGACTCGCCGGTATTGCAATGACAATTTATGATTTTTTTCTTAGGCACTTCAAATTTATATTTTATTTTACGAGCACTGCTGTCAGCAATGATTATAAATGTTTGATACAGACAAGACGGTGAAAGCCGCCCCGCCTATGAACAGCATCCGTCACAAAAAACGAGACGGGGTGCCGCGACAGAACCCCCCAGAGCTAAACATATACGTGTAAATATATAACTGGCAGAAACAAAAGACAAAACTAAAACAAAAAGGCGAAAACTGGAATGTTCTTACACGATTACAACTCAACGATTGGATCTTTGGGTATGGAGTTCCCGAAGCTGCACACTACACACTCATCCGAAATCCCTTGCCATGCTTCGATTGTTCGATTCACCGCAGCAAGTGTTTTTGCTGTGCAGTTCTCGTACATTTTTTAATAGCCAGCCGGCTGTCATTTAATAAAACGTAGCCACATCACTACCACGTCAAGGGTCGACAGACGGCTGTACTATTTGCTGGGACAGAGCGCACAACCACAGAGGTAAACTCTACAAATAGTATCCTTCCCTCCTTCCGACACGTGATAGTCAAAGTTGTCGGGGGGGGACAGAAGGAGCCTCAATTTCCTACCTTAGCATACTTTGAATGTAAAAATTCCAAACTGCGGCGTCCACCCAGCCATTTTTCTGGAGGTGTACACGCGTCCATCTGGATAACTTTGGAGCTCGTCAGACTCCGGCGTGCCACCGGGCATTCCCCGCAAACAATAAATAGTATCGGCAGCATTTTCCCTATAAACAGTAACATAAGGATATCGTTCATCAAAAACCCATTATCATACAACTCTGATTAAACAAAACTTACCGTCCGGTCAAACAGTGAGCATTGCTGTCAAACGTCCCGAGTTTTTCTGGACGCGCTTGACCTTTGCGGAGCCGCTACGGCTCTTATTTTTAGCCCAGATCTTGTGGGGCGGTGTGTCGAAGTAGATGGCGGTCTCATCAACGTTAGTATTGGCACTTTAAGGATAGTTTCATGCTCCTCCCAAAACTCATGTGCAAATTTGAAGTGCGTTTCTTGCAAGGCTTCGTCGCTTTCTTCGTAAACAGCGGCTTATGTACGTGAAAACCATGCCTACATAATAAACCAATGCAATAAAGTGTACTATCAAACATCACAAAATACAAATGGAAATTACGCGTTCTGTTTACCGCGCTGCAAAACGCTGACACATCCGCATCAGCTCATTTTCTTCGCTCTCCTCGGTGGGCTTAGTAGATAAGTAACGGCGTAGTCATGCGCCATGCTGCTGTCTTATGTATTATATCATAATTCCCGTGCACAAATACCAAAATTAGATCGTTAGAAACAGTTAGAGTTGCAACAGACAATAAAATAAACCCACTTCCTCGTCGCGACGCAAGTCCTTCACGTAGTGTCGAGATCGTGTGAGAACGGAATAATGCTCTTACCCCCTACCCCTTCAGCGTATTACTAGTCTGCACCCCCTTGAATTCGAGAATGCCCTTCTCCTGCTTTCTCCAATATTTCTGACCTCAACGGAATCTTAAGCTCTCGAGCGGTTGGCTTGCAGCCCCCAGCAGCAACGCGCTCGAGAGCCTCGCGTTTTGGCTTGTTGGTCTACGTGATCTGATGGGTGCCCTGTGCCATGGTGTCAGCGTGAAAATAACGAGTACACATGAGCTCTCGTTGATGACACGCAGGCGACCTATTATCGACTGTGATTTGATTGGATAAAATAAATTACTGGCCTTTTTATTTTGACTTGATATGAGGATCCCGCTGTGGTCCAGCAGTGTAGGGGTGGGGATGTGTTTCTTATGGGGTGGAAGATTTTGTGGTGGTGGTGTGTGTGTGTGTGGGGGGGGGCAACTTTTACCTTCGTTGTCTGTACTCCACTCAGTGTACAGATCTCCCTCGCCAGTTTAACACCTTCCGTGGAAGTTATTCGTAATAAGTATAACAAATTATTAGCTACGAGAGCGAAACTAAGCATACTAAACTCAACGTATTAGGTTTAATGAATTATTAAGTTGCACAGCAACTAAATTGGCGAGGGGGAAGCCGAAGCAGAAAAACGCACCTACGGTAAGTACTCCCATTCACAGAAAAAAGTCCGCAATCGTGACTTCGGTCCTCGTAGATTTACGCTGTGCGCTGGCTCGGGTTCTGAAAGTTGTTCACCATGCGCAACTACACATATCGACGGAAGATTTGGCCTGTGGACAGAAACGCGATCCCATACAAAATCGCAGTGCAAGCGCAGATGACAAAGGAATCTGGTTATGGCCTATCATCGTGATTGGTTATTAATTATCATTGTTTTAACGAATAGGCGCCAATCAAAAATGACCTCCTTTAAAACTAAAAATAAACTATTTATAGCTCGTCGAAGTTGTACAGACTATGACACACTGATTAATTACATTTATTATTATTTTAGTCTATCTCGGAGATACTCATACCGGTGCTAAATCGGGTCATTATCATATACTCGTACACAGTACAAGTAACTTTCAAAAATATTTAGTTTTCTTTCACAGTAATATCGTACCTAAATTTAAAATCGTTCCTTCCGGATATTTTAAAACCTCATTTATTTCAATTATTCTGTTCGGTACTGCCTTCAAAATGAAAAAGAAACAGCTTCTTACCTGTATCACATTATTGTTAATTGCAATTAGAAACATGGAGTTAAAAACAATGATGAACACCAATTCTTACCATGTGCAGCATTAGCATACTGAACTCAAAAATATAAGAAAGATTTAAACCTCTACCTCGACGTATAAAAGTGTGGTCCGACTGCGATTGGTTAAAATACTTTCCATAGTGAACGACCGTAGTGTTGGGGAAAAGACTTTGACAAGGTATTACCTAAATATCGGTAGTAGCTCCTCTTACCAAGTTAGTAGCGGTATTACCGTTTTGTGTAGCTCTGGTGCGCAGGAAATTTTCGCTTACGCCAACGCTTCAAATTGAAGTTGCGCGGCACGATCTTCGCACAAACCTCTCTTCTAACTAGCTAACACAACACGAATCAACCAGAAGCCAACACCCTCCCCAGCAACATGGCGGAAGAATCAGACGAAGAACACCGCGCTTGCGGCGACGATCGAGCAACTGAAAGCAACCTCGGTCCTCCTTTGCATCCTGTGTGGAGTGAGTTCGCGACCACCGTTCCGAAGTGGGCCTACCCAGGCAAGCAGCACTCCGATGTAGCTGCAGTCACTGCTCCAAGGAGCTGCACGCGCAACCCAAGAAGAGCACGGTTCCTCACATAGTCCGTCAGTGGCCAAAGGTTCCATACGGAATCCGCGCTAAGTCGCGCCGCTACTCGGCAAGCAAAGTCGCGACGTAGTAGGCGATGTAGCGTCACCTAAACGGGCCCGGGTGGGGGGGGGGGCTCATCGCGCCGGTCTAGCGTTCATGAGCCTGTAAGCAAAATGGAGAAGAAAGCGTCCCATCAGGCTATAGCTGCAGCATTCTATTCTTCCGGAATTCCTTTTCGAGTCATCGAAAATCCTGCGATGCGTGCTTTATCCTCACCAGATATCGACCAGGCATGACCATCCCCACCCGCCAGGACCTAGCCAGTGCTTTGCTTGATGAAGCGTACACGGAGGAGTGGGAGAATGTCAAGGTGTGTTAGAGGGCGATCCCGTTTGTGCCGGTGGTGTGTGATGGTTGGTCGGATCTTAACAGTGAGAGTATCGTGAACTTCATGATGGTGTCACCATTTATTCGGCCAATATTTTGGTCCTCGATTCGAACACGAGACGACAAACACACTGGAGAATATATGGCTTTTGCGCTGACCAAAGTAGTTGGTGAGGTTCGGATGTCGTTGGCAGGGGATATGTGTGTGCTGTGGTCACTGATAACGCTTCGAATATGTGCAAGTCATGGGAGCTGCTAATGGCAAAAATGCCGGCCTAACCTGCAATGGATGCGCTGCACACACCCTCTATTTGGTGCTGAAGGCATGTTTGGTACCTCGGTGGTGTCCTCCAGAGCGATGTCAGTGTCACTAAGTTCGTCCGTAAGAGGCCTGCGCTGCTATTTCAATTCCGGGAGGTGCAACGACGACAAATGGATCGTGTCAACGACGCCGCGCTTTGGTAATTCCAGTCTCGACAAGATGGTACTCTAGTACCAACTGCATTTCCAGTCTTGTCCGAAATGAGGAAGTGCTGCGTGAAGTTTTTGCGAACGAAGTCTTACGGGATCGCTATAAGGTTGCTGAGGCGATCAGCTTTTGGATGAAGGCCCGGACTGTTTTACGCTTAGTTTAACCTGTTGTTCTGGGGGCTCTTGAAAAGATGGATGCTGCGTTTCGATGGTCGATCATTATTTTCGAAAGCTACGCTACCATCGAAGCCTTCCGTGCGCAGAATGACGACATCGAGGAAAATGGCTTCTCGAGCATCAATTTTTCAAAAGCGATGGGAGTCAATCAAGCGGGAGTCTGTGCTTGCGGCTTTCTGGCTGGACGCATCCAGGTCTCCTGACGACTTCGATGGTGATGACGCAGTCATAGCATGTGTTGAGCTGGCTGTGCGCGTAGGCCTATGCTGGGAATGACAGCTAGCACTTTTCCTGATGCTGTCATGAAGTTCATTCGCTGCGAAGGATGGATGATCACAGGAGAAATGGGAGCAGACTTCGAGCTACACCGCTCGATTGGTGGAGGCTTAAGAGTGCCGATTTTGCTGTTCTCAGGGACTTCGCGACGCGTGTGCTGAGTATCCCAACGTTTTCGGCAGTAAGTGAGCGTTCGTGGAGTGTTCACTCTTTCATACACAACAGACACCGGAATCGACTGAAACCTGCTTGTGTAGAGAAACTCACCTTCTTGTACACGAATGTAGATGGAAAGCCATCGACCAGTCAAGTGCACTACAAGGACGACGGCGATGCAACCCCCCAACGAAAGCGACAGTGACAGCAGTACAGACAGCTATTTCAGTGATGAAGAAACGCAGAGAGCAGCCAGCCACCATCGCAGTAACGACACCCGTGTGCCGGTTCACCAGGATAATTCAGCTCCGGGGCGATATCTGTTTGCATCGACGCCAGCCGGCCACTCCCTTGACAACAAGAATTTGCGGTCAACGATGTCGCACGTGGCCGCAGATAAGAGACCCGCACAGCCGACGTCGCGCCCGAGTACTGGTCAGATAAGATGCACGCGCACTGATCTTCCGCTCTCCCAGACTACAGCTGCAGGAAGCGTATTCACGAGAGTAGATGAATTTCGTCTTCCACGCGCTAATGAAGAGACCAGGTGTGGCGGATCTACATCCATAGCCGATACATATTCTACTGTCCGAACGACAGTGAGGGGAAGCGTGCGCAGTAGAGGGACTCGAAGTCAGCAACGTTGATCGTGGTCTGCTCGCGTAAATGAGCTCAATACTTCACGGATGTGCATTTCATAGCCGTATGCATGCTATCTTCTGCTTTGCCAATCAAGATCTGGTTGCGTCTTCACACAGGCGCCGCTGCTTCATCTTCGGATCAATCTAGTTCTGCGAGTTGGCGCACTTGCTCAGTTTCAGCGCTGCATGACGCCGCCATCGCGCATAGGAGACAAACTTGTGCCCAAACAATCTCGAAGAACTGGATCGACTGCGAGTCGCCGGCGCACTCGCAGAAGATGCCCAGCTCAAGCTTCGGTCGCGTCGCGCGCTCCAATGCCCAGCCGCACCAGCTCGCCCATGCCCTCCTGGTCCAACGTCTCAAACGGGTCCTTCTCAATCGTGCCGCGCTTCAGTGCGACATGAACTTGGCCTGTGCGTCGTCGCGAGAGATGTCCAATGTCATCTGCGTCAGGTCGTTCATGCCGAACGAGGGGAACTCCGTCACCTCGGCCAACATGCTGACCTGCCGCGCACCGCGCGGCTCTTCGACCATCTTTCTCACCTTGTAGTCAAACAACTTGCCGACCACGTGCCGCACGACCGCCTGGCCAGCTCCACCTTCTGCTCTAGTTCCTCGATCGAACTTACCAGCCGGATCAAGATGTACGGGTGCACCGAGATGCTCTCGCTTGCCACCTTCATGGCCGCTTCCACGATGGCCTTCGCCTCATCTCCGTGATGGCCGGGTATACGCTGCCCAGACGACGGCCACTCAGACCTATCATCGAGTTCGCCTCCTCCAGGCGCGGCAGCACCTCCGCCTTGCTGACTTACATCGCCAGCGTTACCGCTACGCGCAGCTCATCCAGCTCACTGCCCTCGTGCGGCGGACCCGGCACGGATGGGTCACGGGCAGCCGTCCGTGGCGCGAAAGGTCCGTCGAAGTTGCCCTGCTTGAACATGCACAGCACGTCCAGCGCCTCCTGCTGCGCCGGGGAGTCCAGCTCCACCACATCGATCATGCGACGCATTGCGCCAAGCTGAAGAACAGGTGCTTAGTCGATACCCTGCGCGCCGTGCGCAATGGCCTCGCGGGGATTCTCGGGCGTGTCGGCCTTCGTGAACACCTCCTTGCGGCGTTGCGCGTCCGCCACTTCATGAACTGCACCAGTTCGCTGCTCATCGCAGCTTTCTGCAACTTCTGCTCGCCCTTAATCGCCCCGCTGGTCGTGCCGTTGACGCTGATGTAGTCGCCTTCCTGCAGCGCCGTCTCCGCGCCACTTGACGTGTGTGCTCTCATCGTCTTTCTTTTCGAGTCGACTGGCGGCTCCCGGCAGCCGCGCAGGTACGGCTTGCGCCAGCTACGACTATGCGAAGTCATGAGCCTGCGGTGGAGCTTCAGGTCTGAGTCTAAATGTCCGAACGTGAACACGTAGACAACGACAATATTTCCGTCTCAATCGAATATTTATAATAGGGGAACGGGATTACCGTTCGGTAATAACCTCACTAATTGCCGCTTGGTAGATATGAGGAGTTAATCCCACGGTAATTAACAACACTAAATCTTCCCGGTCGTTATGGCCGGGAAGATTTGACAAGTGGTATACGCCATAAGCTTCGTATAGGCCATATCTTCCGTCGATATGTGTACTACATGTACTTCTGGATCCCTATCGTGCCGGACCTGTTCGACGGTGTTGCTGGCGCTGGTCTGTATAGTACCGCTAGCTCGTGGAGATCCACCACCCTCCCCTCCCGCACCAAAACTAAAATTATAAAAAAAACTCAGTTTGTAAGCTTATATGTGGATAACAATGCATGTTACATGCAGCATGTAGCACGAAAATAAACAAAGTATTTATATTTTTCGTTTTTATATATTTTTGTTCATAGTATGGATACAGTATGAACTTCATGCGTTGTGATGGTTCTTACACAACGGTAAAGGTGGCCAGAGCGGTTTCAGTAGCGTCAGATTTGAGCAGGGCAATTTTGTCCATGTGTACCTGCTCATAGTGACGGACAACACACATGAAGTTCATATGTTGGGCTACATGTGAGGCCGCCAGCATGGCAGACAAAGAGTCGTGTGGGGGGAGGGCTATGTGGCTTGACGTCACCTGAATGCATGCCAGATGCGGTGGTGGACATGGATCACATACCTGGAATATACTTCTACTTTCCAGAACGGCACCGTACGCATAGCCGACAGTGAGGGCCGTCATCGCTATGGCTGCAAGTGACCACGACTTTTGGCTGGACGGCAATAACCTGTGTCTTCCACCGTGGAGTCCACGAGTCCCCGCGACCGCATGTCTGGGTCTACGCATAGAAAGAAACTGCCAGTGGTCTCGTTTCCACCAAACTGGAGGGCGGAATCGTGAGCATTCAGGGGCAGCTTGGTCAGCTTATCAGCCCGCGAGTTTGTGCAGGCTAGACCACTGGTCTACGGCGGTTTGACCTGACTGGTATTTTAGTCGCACAGAGGTCCTGAAAGTGGAACCACTTCACGCGACTGCTCATGGATCCTATGCACGTGAGCGAACTAACACTGTTGCCCTCGCTTGCTCAGATTAAGACTGTAGGTACGCATAGATACGATTAGAATCCACCATTGTCGTTGGCCCGAAAACACGGCCTCGCGATCATTGACAAAACGTGCATAACTATTTTAATCATCCTGAGCGAGCTTTAACGCTGGATTAAAGTGGTTAGCTCCATCCGATCCTCCAGTTCTCCGCGAACTGACGAGACGACTGCATCGCTGCGCGGGGATACGGTCGCCGAACCAGCTTTGTTCGCGGTCCGCGCTGTGCAGACAGGGTGACGGCAAAGTTAATTTCCTGTGACTGCGACAGTCACTATTGATCTGGTTGGCCACGTCTTGTGGCCTTTTCTTCTCGAAGTCGGTGTTGAGTCGCTGCGGTTACCAACAAGGTTACAAGCAGTCTACAAGCAATGCAGTCGTGCACGTTAATCCTGCGTGCATGTACCTGCCAATCAATGTTAATCAGCCGTCAGCAAGCGTGGTGTCCAATTGAGCCCACAAAGGGTAAAACTCATGCTACAGCGTGCCGAAACGCTAACGCAAGGGGTCTCAGAGGTCTTCATCGTAAATCAAATTTACGCGGAGGTCCAACCAGCGGAAATCCACCGAGGCGGCCTCCCATCAGACAGGCTTGAAGCTTAGCCCGTTACTAAATTCACCGCCGAAAGTGCCAACACATCTTTTCCAACACTGCGTGTACTCGCCCAAAACGAAAATGTTCGCGCAACTTCATGGCGAGTTGGTGTTAAATAGTTCATCTAGTCGACTTTTGGGGGAACTAAATTAGCGCAATTTGCTCTTGCGAAGTGTTTCAATACTGCTGAGATGCTGAGATCCATGTTGCTGCCGAAGCTCGTTTTGTCAACCACATAACTTCGCAACGGCGCCTGTCACAGGGTCGCAGCTTAGATGTCAAATCGCTAGCAAAACGTGTGGTGAAGCCGTGCGGCGCAAAGATTGGTGCGCAGAGAACCAGATCGAGTATTATTGACGCTTTCTTCAGTCGCTAAAGAAACGCGCTTCACGTGCACCCCAAGCAGCTGTACTACTGTATCAACGATCTTAATTCTTAACCGCCTATTGCGCGCGTCGATGTGTGGGTGCCACGGTGGCAGGCTCTCTCTTCAGCCCTGGCATGGTGTTTCAGGTGCTCTCCTCTTGCTCATTCTACAATTTCATCTTTGGCAATCAAGTAGCAGTCCCGTTAAGCTTCAATGGCTCCTTCGTTCCAAGATTACGACGCTGCCGACAAGGTCGAGAGCGGCTACGGGGGCATGCCAGACACACCCAAGGCAACCGCGTTCGTACCTACTGAACGTACAGGTCTTGCCCGTTTCGCTGTGCAGAGCGTGCATCTGCGCGAGTGCTTCGCTGAGTTCCTCGGTACCTTTGTCATGATCGTGTTCGGCATGGGCGTGAACAACCAGGTCGTGAACTCTGAAGACAAGAATGGCACGTGGCTCAGCATCAACATGTGCTGGGGAATCGGTGTGCTTATCGGTGTGTACTGCTCGGAGGGTATCAGCGGTGCCAACCTGAACACGGCCGTGACACTGGCCCACTGCGTGTACGGCCGCCTGCCGTGGTGGAAGGCCCCTGGCTACATGATCTCGCAGCTTCTGGGCGCCTTCATCGGTGCGTTTGTAATCTACGTAATGCAGTACCAGAACCTGAACGTGGTCGACCCGAACCGCGAGTTAACACAGGGCAGTTGGTCCACGTACCCTAGCGACAACATCTCTAACTACACGGCTTTCTACACGGAGTTCATCGGCACGGCCATGCTGGTGCTGAGCATCTACGCCATCACGGACCAGCGCAACCGTCCGGCCGGACCTGTGGGCGCCGCGTTCGCGTTCTGTCTCATGATTATGGCTCTGGGTATGGCGTTCGGCATGAATACGGGTTACGCTGTGAACCCCGCTCGTGACTTCGGTCCTCGTCTGTTCACGTTCTGCGCTGGCTGGGGCTCGAAGGTGTTCACGACGCGCAACTACTACTTCTGGATTCCTATTGTTGCGGACCTGATGGGCGGTGTTGCTGGCGCTGGTCTGTACCGCTTGCTCGTGGAGATCCACCACCCTCCTCTCCCGCACCAGAACTAAACGTTCAGAGATAGAGTGTAAAACTGTAACGCAATACACTGCGTATATTCATTAGCATTTGAGTTGTGGATGTTTTTGTTTTGGTATGATAAATCGTGTCAGGGTCGTTTGTTTGTTTTGGCGAATTTTAACTTTTTTGCTATGCCGTACTGGTATTACTTGGGAATGTACAGTAGTAAGGAGTGATAAGGACTACATTCGTAATAGTGAAAGGATTGTATATAATAAAATTATACTACTACTGTACTAGTTGTATTTGTCTGCGACTCCTGTTGACGACAGACCATCACTTTGGCGCAATCGCGCAACAAACACGCAAATTAATAGATTCGAGTGCGCACTGGTGTATGCTATATAAAATTGCCAACCAACGACTTTCGGCCATGGCTTTCGGCCGCCGAACAAGTCTGAATGCCATTCTGGGCTGTGTTTTGTGACGGTTTTTCGAATGGACACCATCCATGATCGAGCCTTGACGCTTTTTTTTTGTTTTTGCATAGAATACGACAATCTTAGGAGAGCGCTACGTTGTGAGATCTAGGTTTTTATTCTGCTTGCCCCTATCGATGGTTCATCCTCGGCAAGCTTTTTAGTGCATGCCTGCCAATCGCATCTTCGCGAAAAGACAAGCAGAGCAGGGATCCTTTTGACGGATCAGCAGCTCCATCGTTATCCTCTCCGTCTGTTGGACATACGCTTATCAGCACGACCAATTCAGCGATATAAGCCGTTAGATGAGCAATCGGCCGAACTGTGGCTTTAAGTTGTCCTGACGAGCGGCCTTCACAGCGTTGCTTGCTAAGAAATTGACTTGGATAAGACATAAATACGGCTCGTGCGTGACTTAGTGACCAGCGGAAGCGCTTCGTCGCAGGCTGCAGTGCAGAAATTATGCCAGAATTGGCTCGTTTCAGCGTTGCTATCGCTGAGACCGGACCATTTCTTTCTCTAGGAAGATGCAAATCCACTGGGATGTAGGAGCCGTCTCAGGGCTCCCAAGTTGGGGGTCCTGAGGCGGCTCCTACAGTCCCAACACATGGCGAGGCACCACATCTATAATAGAAAAAAACAGCAAGGCCGATACAACACAATGTGTTACACATGTACTATAGGATACGGTACGTCTGCGTCAAGTTGGCAACAGCGGCTAAATATTTTAACAGCAAGATAACACCATTTTAGTTAGACAGGTTGCCAATTGCATCATAACAAAGTTCTCGAGCACCTTCCTTCCTACATACAGTAAGCAGAATCCTGCCGGCTGCTTCTCTACCCTGTAAACTATCCCTCACCTACAAAAGCCCATCCGTTTGTGTGTATCCGTAGCTAATCTAGCGCATTTTCTTCCTCAAAGAGAAGATCATTTTGATCTTGCCCCGTATGATTCGCTAAGCACTGGATCCATCCTAGACTTGTAGGAAACAACGCGTTGCTGTCTCAAGGTCTCGGCTCCACCCCACCACGGGCAAAGTTTGTGAGCGAGCTCCAGTTCCTTATCTCGACCCACTTGACACGGCCTCGATTATATCATCGCCTCCGGCATAGATACGCGGCACCCAAGCAGCACGCATTGCCATGCAGGTCAGTCAACGCCTTAATTAACCGTCGGCGACTTATTAAGGCGCCGAATTAATGGTATGTCGCCCGATTGAGGTGAACACAGCTCCCTTGTCGCCCGGCTGATGCCGCAGTTTCCGTGGCGCCGCGGGTCCTAGCGTTTGATCGCTTCCTGAGCATTCGAGGTCGCTTGCGAGCCGAGGTGTCCAGTCAACTCGAAATGCCTACAGCAAGTGAAATCTCCGCCATCTCCAGCCTCATTCTGCATTTCACCATCTTCCGGTCGATCGGATCTCCTGATTCCAGTAACCATGGCCCCGCTCCCGTCTACCCAGAACCCCGACGTTGACGTTGCCCCCGTCCTGGCTGCCATGAATGACGACTTCGACAAGACGGAGAATGGTTACGCCGGCATGTCCGCCACCCCCAAGGGCGCCGCCGCGTACCCCGAGCGTACGGGTCTGGCTCGCTTCGCTGTTAACAGTGTTCACATGCGCGAGTGCTTCGCTGAGTTCCTCGGTACCTTTGTCATGATCGTGTTCGGCATGGGCGTGAACAACCAGGTCGTGAACTCTGAAGACAAGAATGGCACGTGGCTCAGCATCAACATGTGCTGGGGAATCGGTGTGCTTATCGGTGTGTACTGCTCGGAGGGTATCAGCGGTGCCAACCTGAACACGGCCGTGACACTGGCCCACTGCGTGTACGGCCGCCTGCCGTGGTGGAAGGCCCCTGGCTACATGATCTCGCAGCTTCTGGGCGCCTTCATCGGTGCGTTTGTAATCTACGTAATGCAGTACCAGAACCTGAACGTGGTCGACCCGAACCGCGAGTTAACACAGGGCAGTTGGTCCACGTACCCTAGCGACAACATCTCTAACTACACGGCTTTCTACACGGAGTTCATCGGCACGGCCATGCTGGTGCTGAGCATCTACGCCATCACGGACCAGCGCAACCGTCCGGCCGGACCTGTGGGCGCCGCGTTCGCGTTCTGTCTCATGATTATGGCTCTGGGTATGGCGTTCGGCATGAACACGGGTTACGCTGTGAACCCCGCTCGTGACTTCGGTCCTCGTCTGTTCACGTTCTGCGCTGGCTGGGGCTCGAAGGTGTTCACGACGCGCAACTACTACTTCTGGATTCCTATTGTTGCGGACCTGATGGGCGGTGTTGCTGGCGCTGGTCTGTACCGCTTGCTCGTGGAGATCCACCACCCTCCTCTCCCGCACCAGAACTAAGGAAATATGGAGCGCGTACACTACATAGAGGGACAGGACACGCTGACAGCGATGTAGTCGCTTAGCGTACCGCGTAGCACCGATGTACGTCGGATGATTGAAAGCGTTCCGCGCTTTTGTAGGCTTTGTGTAGAAGTGATAAGCTAGAGAAAAATGAAGTGCTACGTTTACATTTCATTACTTTACACAACTGAATAATAAGCTGTACCGTAGGACAGATCGTACCAGCACTATGTCATCATGTGCCTCTAAACGAATCAATAATAACTTTTGTCTCAAGCGCGTAGTGTCCAAGCTTCACAGCTATGCTGTTACCCAGCGTCGGCATTTTCGCCACTAAACGGATGGATCCGTGCCATCGAATCTCTTCGAAGATATTATTCGTGGAGACCCGCGTACCCAAGGTACCGCCGCCTTCAACTTAGCCGGAGAATTATGAGCATACTCGATAACATTAGACAGGTTGCAATTTTCATATGCACGCTGGGAGGGCAATCTGCCACACTTAGACCGTTCGTTTATATTTTATTGTTTCTGTGGGGTGCACAGGAAAACAATCGGATCCGACAGTGGTGGCGTGACGTTCTTTAGGCGCTTTCTTCCGACAGAGAAGAGCTCGGGGTTGGGCAGCGATGCAGTCAGCGTGACCCTATCTCCTATGCAGCACATGCCCGCCGACCTGCTCAGCGGTACTTGGTCGTCGACCTCCTGCTCAAGGAGGAGTGGCACAAATCCTTGTTCACCGACCTACACTAGTGCTGTTGCTGCGTAAAAAAACTGCCCAGCAAAGCGCAGCGGGTCATGACAATATATAAAAGCTGCTCAAGCGGGATGGCGTGGGGCACGAAATGAAGATAGATCGACGCTGCTAGTGGATCAGGCTTGTCATTCGAACGGTCGCGCAGAGAGAACGAATTGAGGTTGCTGCGAATATGTGCTCCCCTTCATTGAGATGGTACATGTATTTTACAGGATAAAGATAGTAATTTATACTCTCGAGCTCACTTCCTCGGTGCAAGTGCTGTGATCCTCTCACAGATTCTTACATATTGGTAATTTGTTGTCCTACATACACGATCACGGTTGCGGCAGTCGTGCGCGACCCTTTTTTGTGAGTTATCAGCGTAATTTCAAGTTGCCTTTTTGTGGTGAACACCTATTGGTGTCCACCACATCGTGCGTTTCCACGTTTCATCATTTGCGGTCCTTACATACACCCACCCAGACAGCAATAAGGGTCATGTCGGACATGGCGAAGATTGGGGCAGCTGTGACTGTGGGGGCCGCGTTAGGAGCCGCCGTGAAGTCGATGTGGGGCTTGGCGCGCGTGGAGACCATCTCAGCCACGAGCAAGGACGACAAGAAGGAGAAGCCCGCCATCACCTTGTTCGTGTACGACCACTGCCCATTCTGCGCCCGAGCTCGCGCCATCTTGGGGCTCAAGAAGGTCCCGCACGAGTTAGCCTTCATGGCTAACCACGATGAGATCACCCCTATAGAACTGGTTGGTGCTAAACAGGTCCCTATCCTCCTGCTGCCCAGCGGACGGGCGTTCGCCGAAAGCATGGACATCGTCAAGTATGTGGACGAGAACTACGGCGGTCCGTCCATCTTGACCCCACCCTCTGGACGGGAGGACATCAAGAAGTGGATCGAGGAGTCCGCGCACGTCTTCCACGTGTTGTACCACCCACGGGTCCACAAGGCTCCGTTCGCGGAGTTCGCGCAGCAGGAAAGCAGAGACTACTACCGCATCAAGAAGGAAAAGAGCATGGGCTCGTTCGAGGAGACGCTTAAACGCTCGCCACAACTGGTGAAGGAGGCCAATCAGTTCCTGGAACGGCTAGCTACTATGTTCTACTCGGACCACTCGGTGAACAAGGCGCTGGGCTACGACGACATCGACCTGTTCGGCCGACTGCGCTGCCTCACTCTCGTGCGCGGCATCAAGTGGCCGTCGAATGTGCGCGCGTTCGTGGAATACATGGCAGAGGCTGGAGACATCGCGCTGCTCGACAACATGGCAATGTACTAGGGCGTGATCTCGATCTCAATGACTTTCGCGCCGCCCATTGTTCTGATTGCAGTACCATTGACATCGCTTTAATGTCGGCGTTGCTTCGGAGAACAACCAATCCAAACACTTAAATGAGGTTGTTCATGGCCTGCAAACGCTGGCGTTGTGACACTAGCTGATGGCTCCAGTTGTTCCACCAATTTTCCGAATACGATCGCGAATTTAATTATAATCACGATCCTGTAACTAACAGCATAATTAAAATAAAACAAGAAATTGCAATTCTGTTTTTGGGTCATTTTAATTTTAAACGGAACGATTAAAATAATTATAATGATTAAACTGATCAAACGGTAATGTTACTGTTTACCCATTATTTCATAAACGGAAATCTACACTCCATGATTTTGATGGAAGGGGCGAAAACATTGTCGGGTCTCTGGCTGCCGATTGCCTACGGTTTACCATCCGTGTGCCGAGTAAAAGGTTCTAAACCCGACCTAATAGTGATGTTCTCCAAGCAGAGATGAAGCCTGCTAGCGCAGTGGGGTTAAAGTTCTGTCACCAGCGAACGTAGCGAGCCTCTATGGACTACGCTCCGCAGTGTATTTTGAAGCCGTGCCATCCGCCCTCCTGTTTCCTTTTTTTTTCTTCTTTTTCTTGCATATTGTTTAAAATACGCTTTTGCTAAAACCATACTTTACTTCTAGTAAACAGTAACGCTAGCCCTTTTAGGAAAATGGGCCGTATTGCTTGCATTTCCAAAACCGGGACTACGTATAAGCTCGTTGGGTATTGCAAGTGACAAATTTACCCAATATCGCTCTCGTTGTAGCCCCTCGTCCGGTAATCAAGCCCTTCGCCGTGCCATGTCGGACCTGTCCAAGCTCGTCGCCACCTTTGCCGTCGGTTCGGCCGTGGGCGTCGCTGCCGCCGCACTCGTCCTGCGCCAGCCCAAGAACCTCAAAGCCTTGCCCAAGCTGTACGTGTACGACCACTGTCCATACTGCGTGCGCGCGCGCATGATCTTCGGCCTAAAAAAGGTGCCGCACGAGCTGGTGTTCCTTGCCAATCACGACGAGGCCACGCCGATCGGCCTCGTGGGCTCCAAACAGGCTCCCATCTTGCAGCTGGCCGACGACCGCGCCTTCCCGGAGAGTATGGACATCGTCAAGTACGTAGACGAGCACTACGGTGGCCCGGCCGTGCTGGCCCCGTCCGCCAACCGGCCGGAGCTTAAGCAATGGATTAAGGACACGGCCGACGTGTTTCGCCTGCTCTACCACCCGCGGTTCCACGCGGCCCCGTTTGCCGAGTTTGCAATGCGCGAGAGCCGCGAGTACTACCGGGTGAAGAAGGAAAAGAGTATCGGTCCGTTCCTGGCCGCGCTGGACAAGACGCCCGAGCTTGTGCGGCAGGCCAACTCGTTCTTGGAGCAGTTGTCTCCCATGTTGAACTCGAGCCACTCGGTGAACGAGACCCTCAGCTACGATGACATCGACCTGTTTGGCCGGCTGCGTGGCCTGACCCTCGTGCGGGACCTGGAATGGCCTCCCAAGCTCCGTGAGTACATCGACTTCATGGCCGAGAAAGCCGACATCCCGCTGCTGGACAACATGGCCGTGCACTGATTTGGTCGGCCTTAAGTGACGGCTGAGAGATTTACGTTGGTGAAGAAAAAAAAACAAAAAAATTGTAGCAGATGAAGCCAGGGAGTTTGGCTGGAGGTGGACGCATCTTTAGTTTAGTGAAGTACATACGCGCGGCATTTGCTACGAAGTACTGCGGGCTCACGGTTTCTCTGTTCAGTTGGAATGTTCTCAGCGGTGATGCATTTCTTTAGATGCAGACGCAAATGACCAGCTAGTTGGTGCTGCGGTATGTCTTGAATTTCTTTGCGGCAGGCACAATGGTGCCTTCGAAGATCTCGTCCGCGTCGTAGATGGTATAGTCGCCATGGTAAGTCTTCAGCGACTCAAGTCCAAACTCCCAATACTGCATGCTCGAGCCTGCAGCGAACACTGCGTCGCTCCAGGCCTCGTACACGCTGGCGTTGTGGGATTTCATGCCATACTCTTCCATGACGACGGGCTTGCCGGCCTTCTTGCCTGAGGCAACATGGTCGTTGATCCACTTCTCGCCCCACGACGCAAACTGGCTGCTGTCCACGCTCCAGCCGTCCGGGTAAGTGTGATAAGCACCGTAGTCGATGTTTTAATGGCGAGATTGGCGTCGAAGTCGACACCTTAGAAGCCAGAGTATAGGTAAACACTGCTGTCCGTGTTCATAAATCCCTCACTTCCTGTGGCCACGTGGTGGTTCGAGTCCAAGCTCTTAATGTACTGCACACCCCGCTAAAGGAAAAGCTTGGATTAGCCACCAGAGCAACTAACAATAATCATTATGTCATGCGCTTAACTCACCGCTGAAATTTCAGTAATCCAAGTATTGATGGTTTCCGTTATGCAAGTTCCCGATTCAGCTAAGCCGCCTCCGGAGCCGGCACAACGGCATTCGTTGCAAATCTCCCAACTCATGATCATGTCATCTTCTGCTCGTTTTTACAAAGAAAAAGTGAGAATGCAGAGTTCTTGTCAAGCGAAAACAAGGAAGCCGCACCTTGTAGCGATTAACGATGGCGGCGACATATTTCTTATACGCGGCCTTAATTTTCTCATCCGTATAGAAGTCGTCGTGGTACTTGCCTCCAAGCTGCTTCACATATACATCTGGATGGACAGCAAGATATGAGCGTGTATACATCAACATTCTCCTGGCACTAAGCAGAGCGATGCCTACCCATGCCACCATAGTCTGACCAGTTGTTCACCAGCAGAACGACAAGTTTGACATCTGCTGCCTTGGCTACGGCGACAACTTTGTCAAAGTAACCGGGACTGTTGTCCTCGGTATTAATATTAGCCGTGCCATTGTCCCACAACTGGTACACGATGTTGTACGGTGCCGTCCCGACGGTGGCCAGGTCAGCGAAGCCCATAGTGCGGCAGACAGAGATGTCGCTGGTGGCCATCGTCTGGAAAATGGCGGTCAGGTCCATCTCGCTCTTCACAAGCAACCTTGCTGTCAGTAAAACCGGAACGATCATGTTTAGGAGAGAATTTAGGATAAAATGTTTGCCTACCTAGTTGATCTCGGAGGCCCAGTATGCATTCGTGCCGAAGACGTAGAACGGCTCGCCGTCCACTTCAAACGCTGTTCCAGACGTTGTCACAAAACCAGCAGTCACGGCCTCGTTGGCGAGCGAGACTAAACCCAGAACACGAGCGAAACTTTCATCCTCGCTTCTTTGAGTTATCGTGGCAAGTTAGCAAGCCAGGGGCGAGGCCCAGTTTACGGACGTCACCATCCCTCATCGTCTTGATTGTGAAGTAAAGCTTATACTGTACATACCGGTACCGATTTACATGGTACAGTAACGGCCAAAAACGTTAGGTAAATACTGAATTAGCATTTAAAAGGTAGGATGACGCTATACCGTAAAATCGCATTGAGTTGAGACAGACCGATCAAGTCGACGCTCCTAAAAAAACACAGATGCTTAGTAAAAAACACAGATGCCTAGTAACAAAAAAGACAAAGTACACACAATCATAGAGATGATCCTCCTTCCGGATCAACCATGCATTAAGTGATTTTATCCGTAGCATGCACGACAGGAGCATCTACAACAAAGACGTCTTGAACTCGAAACCTACCATCTTTGTCACGCGGGCCATACGGAGTGATGCCAACGCCTCCGAGCTTTGGCCAATGTGTGTCCCCGGCTGATGCCCTCCCAAGCTTTCATCAAACCGCACGCTCATGAAGAGTGCCAGCGTGCTCGATGCATATCGCATTGGGGGCAACTAGCGTAGTGTGGCGGCACACAACGGAATCCCTCCAACGACCGCATACTGCATCGTCAACTCGGGCCGTGCGGAGGTGGAGGGCATACCACGAAGGTGACTCCGGAGATCAAGGCGTCTCTGGAGTCATACCTAAACGAATGCTGTACATATACGATAAAGACAACGGACATTATGTTAATTTGGGACCACAATGTTGAAATATCGCTTCAACGATATCGCGCCACATCCTGGGTATGCTTTACACGGTAAAGCAAATAATATATGTTTGTGTTACGTAGGCGTATTGTGGATTAACCTACATTTAGATGTCATATGAACCTGAAAATGCACACAGACCCGTATCGAACCCTCACCTGCAACAACGAGGTGAAAAATCCGAAGCGGAAGTCGTTTGCCGACAAGTTGAAGGCAAACCACAGCGCGGGCAATCTTGTCGTCATCGTTGACGAGACAAACTACAATCTGTACACCAAGCGCGGTCGAGGGCGCTCTAAAAAGGGAAAGAGAGCTATTGATGCTCTACCGGCGTCGAAGGGACCGAATCAGCTTCAGTGCGCTGTGTCATCAGCTATGGGAATGGACAATTACCGTACTTAGCGGGGTAGCATTAAGATGTTACGATAAGGAAACGGATGATTAATGAGGGTTGGTTATGTTATGTAATTAAGGTTGAAATGACGACGACAGGAGCTTTGGCTCATGAGGAATGCTCGCAGCGGCTACTGATCGGTGTCCGAGATCCAGAAACCACCACGAAGCCAAATAAGACAAGCGCAACAGTGACTTCGGAAATGGATACAGGCCGAGAAGCGATGCTGGACACGGCGAAATCCGCATCGCGGTGACCCCCCGCTGGGATCGAGCGGCGCTCGCGAGTCTGGGAGGTCCTAGCGGTGATGGTGGCGGTCACGAAGGACAAGCTGGACGCAGAAGTGGCAACCATGAGGACGGCGCGACAGGTGCGGACAGCACGCCGCGGCTGGAAGGACCGAGTCGGACAGCCAAGGCGGGAATACGAGCAGTAGCGGTGATGGCAACGGCGGGGACAGCAGCAGGCACGATGGACCTCAAGTGAGCATCGCGAGAGAAGGCAGTGGACTGTTCGATCTTACAAGTCCCAGAAATGTACGTGGACGCGGCGGGACAAAGTTACACATTACCACCACCACAGCAACGTACGATCTTGGAAACGGAGACCAGCGGATAAAGGACGCAGCGCGATGCACCACCGCATCAGTGGGTAGCTCGTGAGAAAGTGAAGCCGCTCAAAGTGGTTAAGTTCAAGGGGCTGGACGACAGCATGCCTGTGACGACGTTATGGCCAATCAAAGGCACCCATGTCCCTTGCTTAGGAAGCAAGGCGCCGACCGGCATCCCCAGACGGGATGGTGGGTGGGTATAATTAAGGCGCTCCACCAGCACGGACGCCGGTGGTGCCGAGCCGTTCTTTCGTGTAGGTGCAGCTCTGGTCGCGCTTGCCGAAATCGAAATAAACCACAGCCATGGAATCTAACTGGTTGTTGGGCGGATGCGTGCGCCCGTTTATGGTACATGTACCGGCCCAATTTCCTTCTTCTGGAAACGTGTTTTTCCTTCTGCTCAATTCGTTTCGTTTATCGCTTCACTTTGTTTTTTTATCTGCGCAAAGAAAACAATTCATAACGTAACATTGCCGATATGGCCGACACTGCCGACGGACTAAACATGCCAAATGACGGAGTGTCATCTTTAGGAATATATATCACTCATCTAAACCATAAACCCTAAACCCTCCACGCAATCTCAACGCCCTAGTGCTCGCACCGCTCGCTGGGCAGAATCCTAAGCTCTCTACGGCTCGCAAGCCTGGTCGCGCTTGATTCGGGGGTGGGTGGGTGGGGGGGGCATGAGGCCCCTCCTCCCGTACGACCAATCAGAAGGCTAAATACGTTTTATACTTGTTTCGTGATCAGTTTGATCAGTGTTGGTCGATTTGCACCATTTGACTTACCCGGTGTATAGTCTCCGCTTAAGTACTCTCGGCAGTTCATGATATTCATCCTAATTAAATATTTTTTTAATGCCACCGTAAAGCAAAGTTTTTCTATTGGATACAGTTGTGCCCATCAAACCAGCTCTTAGCATAAACATAAGCGGGAGGAAAAAAATAAGACCCACAATTACACCGGTTTGAAGTAGTGTCTAATGTCTTACATGTTATTATTATTATTTAATTATATAATACATCTAGGAATTCGCAGCAAACGGTTCTCCCGATTGAATACCGTATCGGATAGAGTGAGACAGTAGCAAAAACATCTGCTCTTACTAAATTTGCAAATCCAAACCGAGTACTTACGCCGTAAATAATATTGTTGGTGTGCAGCTCGTCAACCGCCAGTACTCTTCGCTTTGATATCCCTCCCTCGCGCGCCTTTTCGGGCGGGCTTTTTGGTGTAATGCCACGGCATCCCAAGAATAAGAATAATACAAGATTCAATGTCCTACAGGCACAGGCGGGCGTAACCGTTGTAGCTGCCGCAGATGCAGCTCGTGTGTGCACCGCTCTACATATTATCGGTGGAAAAAACAAATGAACATGACCCAAACTACTGCCGAGGAGGCACCAAATAACCAAATAAGTATCAAGCTCCCTCAGCGAAGCGATCTGAGATGTATGTACGCTACCCGGACCTCGAAAAGCAGTGAGTTTACAGCAATCAATCTCTTGATGCTTTCTGTTTTATCAACCATCTTCTAGACTGCTCGAATTTGGATCATTGAAATGCGAAAAAATCGTTTTCTTTGTGTTTCTATGCGTTGTTTGATAATTATCCTTGCGCGTTTATATCCGCATAACTCAAAGAGAAGAACGAGTGGCGGCAACGTGTCTCTTCTTAGGCCGTTTTTGAAACGTAATCGTCTCTCGGTTAGACGGATTATGCACAAAAACAGAAAAAGGTACATTGACGTAGACTCGGTGATATCGTACATGTGTTTATAAAACTAATAAGTGTATTCGTTAGCGGGTTGCTGATGTTTTACGCAGTCTATTCAACACACAATTGAAGAAAATGACATTCTAAAAATCAGGGGAGATTGGGCCAGACAAGATTGCTTCCGTCTTCAACGTGGATCAAATGGTTGTGTTCATCGATATGGTGGGTAAACCACTATTGACGTCGTCGGCAATCGAACCGTTGATGTAGTTCAAGGTAAAATATTAACGTATTTCAATTTATCTGGTTAGAATTGGTCGTTATTTGCTATTAATGTTTAGGTAGCGAAATCAATGGTTTCGGGCCTCAGTATGTTTGACCGCATCTGCGACAGGTGAGAAATTGCCCCCGATTATTGTTTTTGCGGGTGTACCGGGGGGACCAGTCTCACACAAAGTATGGAGCCCGAGATTCGGAACCGACGACGTCCTGCACAGTGTGCAAAAGATAACATGGTGCGATGAAGCCGTAATGCTGGAGTGGATTGACAGAGTAAGTTATTTTATGGCGAAAATATTTTTTGTTGATATTTACACCTTTTGGTATTTATTGTTAGATCTGGAAGCCAAGTGTAAATTCCTGCCGCCTCCTTATTCTCGATAGTTTGAAGGTGCATACGATGAATACAGTTTGCCACGAACTATAAGAACGCAGTTGTACACAAGTGGAGTTCGTGCTGCCGGCTGTCACTGGCATTTGCCAGCCCACGAACGTCGCTGTGAGAAAGCCGGTCAAGGATCACATCTGGTACGTGGTAATAGCTTGTCTGTATACTCATTCGCATGTGGCCATTACTGTGTATTTTACAGTGCTAGCTACGAGGAACACCACGAATCGAACCCGTTTCCAAGGACTCTGATGAAAGACAAGCGCTTTTGTCGTGGTTCGTAAGTGAAGTGTGGGGAAATTTTCTGAGAGAACAATTAGGAAGGGCTTTATTATGGCTTGGTGGTGGGAGGCGAATTTTTTTTTGAACAATGAACGAGCCCGAAGGAGAGTGCAAGGCTAGCGAAGCGAGTTTTGCGCGCGAAAACTCCTTACATCCTCACACCAACTGATTTCGCGCCAAATGGAATCCAAGTTTGCGCGGCTATATGACAGTATTGCTTGCACAAACAAAACAGCAGATTTTGGTTTGGGCGTTCAGCCCTAACTTCGGTTACCCAAACTAATCTGTCAGATACGGCTGGCAAATTGGCGAAGGTTGTCCGGGCAATGGCGTAGAACTTTGAACTCGATAATGGTCGACCGGACAAAACACAATTTGACCCTTTATCGCAAACGTGCAATGCAAGCTTTGGGGCGCCGTCGCCATTGAAACGTCGTCTGCTCCCGGATACTGCATTCCGCCAGCCGCACTCGGGGCGACATGGCGAATGGCCCAGTCCACATCAGTCGCAGCTGACAGTCGCTCCACCTCAGGGTTCCGCCCATAGCGGAGCGTGCCGCAGGTATCACGGAAGGTGCAGGGGATGGCTGAACGGACGGTGGGAGCGGCGGCACGTCGACCTCGAGGTCCTCCCCCACATCCGTCAGTCATTTTCCTTGTCTTCTTAAGTTCGATTTGGGAAAAATAAATTTTGTTCTCGATCGCAGTCTTCGGTAGTGACTCGAACGCCCTTGTGCACGATAAAATAAAAACCAAACTGAGATGTAGAAGGTAGTTAACTGTCCGCGGTGCCTACTGCTAGGAGGGCCCTGTGTTTCCTCCTAGCTACTCCTACCATGAATCCTACAACATCCATTGCCCTAGCTACATCTGCCCTCTTCTGGCCTCCTGCTCCTACTTCCAGTTCCTCTACCCGCAACTGGCGACTTGCACCCGGCATCCTTGGGTTGAGCATGCGTCCTTCGGGTACGTGTCAGCGCCAGCTAAGATGCGGTTCGGTGAGAGTTCTGAGCCGCAAAGCACTCGTCCGGTAATATCTGAGCCTGGATGACGACGCATGCTGACTTTCTACCCATAGTAGAGATCAAATGACGATGTACTTGGCTCAGTTCCGTTATGCCCATCATTTGAACGCCTGTAAATGCAATTTTGTAAATATTTTTAGTTTGTTTTTACATTTAGTACGATTAATGTACGCCCCCGATTCACATGCACCCTAAGTTCTCAAGAAAATGAATTTCACGTCACCATACATCACCAGGGTCATTTCATCTCGGGATTTCCGTGTTCGTCACCTTGCTTGAACTTGGTAATATCGATGAATATTGAGAAGTACATGTAGTCATTACAATCTACATAAAAGGCGAGCGCATAGACTAGGCATGATTAAGGACTGATAATTATTTTATTATGTATTAGAATTTTTGCAGTTGATATTTCGATATTCCCGCTTATCCCGAATATAATCGTACTTAACAGCCTGCCATAGTGAACACAAGCCACTCACTGACCTTGCGCGATTTTGATGTGAGATGAATCGCGCATGTGAATTTTGAGTAGAAAGCACAATATTAATATCGATACCGAAAGCTAGTGTCCTAACAGCAATTGTGCACAGTAAGAATTGGCGATCTACATTACTGCACCCTCATTTTCCTTCGCAAAAGCAAAGGGATGTGATCTGGCGGTTTGACCGTATTTGTGCATCCAAATTCTTTTTCTTTCTTTTTGACATTGACATGGAATTACTCATTGGTCGACTCTTGTGAGCTCGCTTTGGTGTCCAACGTGCTTACTCTCAAGTAGCGTTTTAATGCTATTCTTAAGTACGACGACTTTTGAATTCCTTCGCGGCAGGCACGATGGTGCTCTTGAAGATCTCGTCCGTGTCGTAGATGGTGTAGCCGTCGCGGTAGTTCTTCAACGACGCAAGGCCGAAATCCCAGTACTGCATGTTGGACCCCGTAGCGTACACAGCGTCGCTCCAAGCCTTGTACACCTTGGCATCTTGGGTTTTCACACCGTACTCCTCCATGACGACGGGCTTTCCAGCCTTCTGACCGGAGGCGACATGATCTTTGATCCACTTCTCACCCCACGACTGGTGCTGACTTTGAGCCACACCCCAGCTGTCCGGGTACGCGTGGTAAGCGCCATAATCGATGTTTTGGATGCCGATATTGGCGTCAAAGTCCACGCCAGACGGCCCAGAGTACACATAAACGTTTTTGTCCGTGTTCATGAACCCCTCACTTCCTGACGCCACGAGGTGGTTCGAGTCCAAGCTTTTGACATACTAGACGGGGACAACGTTTTGGATGAGTCACGATACATCACCAGCTAGAACGGTGGAGATCAATTAACTTACCGCTGACATTTCGGTCATCCAGGCATTGATCGTTCCCGCCGTGCAAGTTCCAGATTCCGGCAAGCCTGGCCCAGTCGCCCCAGATCCGGCGCAGCGGCATTCGTTGCACAGCTCCCAAGCCATGATCGTATCCTCGTTCTGGCTCGTAACACACAAACATAGAGTTCAAGTGAGATCAGGCTTTCTCGTGCCAACTGGGTCGCTCGTTGCCGCACCTTGTAGCGATTGACGAAGCTGGCGACGTAGTTCTTATACGCGGCCTTGATCTTGCTGTCCGTGTAAAAGTCGTCGTGGTACTTACCCCCGAGCTGCTGGACGTACACATCTGGCAGGTACAAAACAAACTTCGGTTAGTCGGTGACTAGACCATCAAACTCTCGGAACAAACTCACCAATGCCGCCGTAATCGGCCCAGTTGTTCACGAACGGCACGACCAGCTTGACGCCGGCAACTTTAGCTGCAGCGACGACTTTGTCAAAGTAAGCGAGACCGTTGTCGCCGGCGTTGACGGTGGCCTTGCCGTTCTCCCACGACTGGTACACGATGTTGTTTGGCGCCGAGCCGGCCTCCGTCCTGTCGGCGAATCCCCACGTGCGGCACACGGTCAGGTCGTTGTTGGCCATAGTGTTGAAGATCGTAGCCAGGTCCGTCGTGCTCTGCAGCGGCACAAGCAAGAGATTAGTCAATACGCAGCCAACTCGAAGTAGGAGGAGCTACTACAGCTCACCCAAGCGGTCTCCGAGGCCCAGTATGCGTTGGTGCCAAACATGTAGAACGGGTTGCCGTCCAACTCGAAGTTTGTGCCCGACGTCGTCACGTAGCCGGCTGTGGCGGTGTGGACAGTCAGAGACGCAAGAAGCGATGCGGCAGCAGCGAAAACCTTCATTTCAACTCGATTCGTGTAGTAGCTCGAAAGTTTGCAAGTGACTCAAGTGATGGTATGCGAAAGAGCTCATAGCAGAGAGACCGTAGTCACGTCACGCTTGGCGAGAGAGGAGTGTGCCGTAGAGAGGCTAGTCTCAATTGCTGTCGAACCATCTGGTTATGGACCCTATGTGGCTCGACAAGCTGGAAACAATGCAAAGCGAGAGTAGTGATGTCTAGAATATCGGTCACAGCAGGAGTGGCTACCGCGATAGGGAGAAGAAGGATGTACGGGCAGCGTCGACGTCGACTAGACGAGCTAGAATCTTGCATCCAGAGCGATTAAACACATGCCCAGCCGCTCTCTGCACTCCCAGATGGCAGTAACACGCATGTGCTCAAGCCTTGAACTTCAATCATCAATAACTGCGCTGCGATTGCCTTGTTTCTGACTTACTGCAGTAATGGTTGAAAAGTCGATTATTGTGACGGCTGCGAGAGCCTCATCCCCGCGGCTGTAGCTACTGAAGTGCGGCCATCTCAGCTGGTCATGCCTGTAAGTTACAGAATTACATCGCGCGCACGGAGCTTTGATTACTTGGCGAGCGCTACAGTGCGCGCCGGACAGAATTTTGAATCCGATTGCTAGAGCAGTCTGACGAGTATGACAGTGTACCATCCCGGTAGGTAAGCTCCCTACCTAATGATGCTTGTTGCTCATAGTCCCACTTGATAGCACCAAACCTTTCAGCTGGCGTGCGCGACACCACCTTTATATTATTCCGGAGACCATGTGATTCAACAACGTCAAGACCACATATGGGTTTTCAGAATGGTTGATTTTTTGCCTTGGATTGGAAATGGGATGTAATATATCCATCGAACGCGCAATGGTAATCTCGTGTTAAGTTTACTATGCATGGGACTTTTCTGCGAGGGCGTGCTGCTACCATTGGCAAGACTATGACTGCTTGCGAGCACATTCTCGTCCCGTGATATCAGAGCCTGGATGGCGACGCATGCTGACTGCCTACCGATAGTAGAGATCGAATGATGATGTACTTGGTTCAATTCCGTTATGCCCACATTTGAACTCCTGCAAATGCAATTTTGTAAACATTTTCAGGTTGTTGATACGTATAGTACGATTAATGTACGCCCAGACTCACATGCACTCTAAGTCCTCAAGAAAATGAATTTTAGCGTCACCATACATCGTTGGGGTCATTCATTTTTGGGATTTCCGTGTTCGTCACCTTGCTTGAATTTGGTAATATCGATGAAAATCGAGGAAATAGTCTACAATTTCATAATTTTATGTCATTATTGAAGTTGCATTTCGATGTTGGTATTTGATCATGCCTGGTCTATGCGGTCGCCATTAATATTAATCGTACTTAACGGTGTGCAATAGTGAACGCAAGCCATTCGATGAATCGCGCATGTGAATTTTGAGTAGAAAGCACAATATTAATATCGATACCGAAAGCTAGTGTCCTAACAGCAATTGTGCACAGTAAGAATTGGCGATCTACATTACTGCACCCTCATTTTCCTTCGCAAAAGCAAAGGGATGTGATCTGGCGGTTTGACCGTATTTGTGCATCCAAATTCTTTTTCTTTCTTTTTGACATTGACATGGAATTACTCATTGGTCGACTCTTGTGAGCTCGCTTTGGTGTCCAACGTGCTTACTCTCAAGTAGCGTTTTAATGCTATTCTTAAGTACGACGACTTTTGAATTCCTTCGCGGCAGGCACGATGGTGCTCTTGAAGATCTCGTCCGTGTCGTAGATGGTGTAGCCGTCGCGGTAGTTCTTCAACGACGCAAGGCCGAAATCCCAGTACTGCATGTTGGACCCCGTAGCGTACACAGCGTCGCTCCAAGCCTTGTACACCTTGGCATCTTGGGTTTTCACACCGTACTCCTCCATGACGACGGGCTTTCCAGCCTTCTGACCGGAGGCGACATGATCTTTGATCCACTTCTCACCCCACGACTGGTGCTGACTTTGAGCCACACCCCAGCTGTCCGGGTACGCGTGGTAAGCGCCATAATCGATGTTTTGGATGCCGATATTGGCGTCAAAGTCCACGCCAGACGGCCCAGAGTACACATAAACGTTTTTGTCCGTGTTCATGAACCCCTCACTTCCTGACGCCACGAGGTGGTTCGAGTCCAAGCTTTTGACATACTAGACGGGGACAACGTTTTGGATGAGTCACGATACATCACCAGCTAGAACGGTGGAGATCAATTAACTTACCGCTGACATTTCGGTCATCCAGGCATTGATCGTTCCCGCCGTGCAAGTTCCAGATTCCGGCAAGCCTGGCCCAGTCGCCCCAGATCCGGCGCAGCGGCATTCGTTGCACAGCTCCCAAGCCATGATCGTATCCTCGTTCTGGCTCGTAACACACAAACATAGAGTTCAAGTGAGATCAGGCTTTCTCGTGCCAACTGGGTCGCTCGTTGCCGCACCTTGTAGCGATTGACGAAGCTGGCGACGTAGTTCTTATACGCGGCCTTGATCTTGCTGTCCGTGTAAAAGTCGTCGTGGTACTTACCCCCGAGCTGCTGGACGTACACATCTGGCAGGTACAAAACAAACTTCGGTTAGTCGGTGACTAGACCATCAAACTCTCGGAACAAACTCACCAATGCCGCCGTAATCGGCCCAGTTGTTCACGAACGGCACGACCAGCTTGACGCCGGCAACTTTAGCTGCAGCGACGACTTTGTCAAAGTAAGCGAGACCGTTGTCGCCGGCGTTGACGGTGGCCTTGCCGTTCTCCCACGACTGGTACACGATGTTGTTTGGCGCCGAGCCGGCCTCCGTCCTGTCGGCGAATCCCCACGTGCGGCACACGGTCAGGTCGTTGTTGGCCATAGTGTTGAAGATCGTAGCCAGGTCCGTCGTGCTCTGCAGCGGCACAAGCAAGAGATTAGTCAATACGCAGCCAACTCGAAGTAGGAGGAGCTACTACAGCTCACCCAAGCGGTCTCCGAGGCCCAGTATGCGTTGGTGCCAAACATGTAGAACGGGTTGCCGTCCAACTCGAAGTTTGTGCCCGACGTCGTCACGTAGCCGGCTGTGGCGGTGTGGACAGTCAGAGACGCAAGAAGCGATGCGGCAGCAGCGAAAACCTTCATTTCAACTCGATTCGTGTAGTAGCTCGAAAGTTTGCAAGTGACTCAAGTGATGGTATGCGAAAGAGCTCATAGCAGAGAGACCGTAGTCACGTCACGCTTGGCGAGAGAGGAGTGTGCCGTAGAGAGGCTAGTCTCAATTGCTGTCGAACCATCTGGTTATGGACCCTATGTGGCTCGACAAGCTGGAAACAATGCAAAGCGAGAGTAGTGATGTCTAGAGTATCGGTCACAGCAGGAGTGGCTACCGTGATAGGGAGAAAAATGATGTACGGCCAGCGTCGACCGTCGACTCGACGAGCCAGAATCTGCCAGCCAGACCGATTTACACATCAGCCCAGCCGCTCTCTGCGCTCCCGGATGGCAGTAGCACGGATGTTGTCAATCCTTGAACTTCAATACATGATTAACTGCGCTGCGATTGCAATGTTGTTGCAGTAATGGTTGACAAGATCGAATACTGTGACGGCTGAGCGAGCATAGCTTTATATTACTGTATTCCGGAGAATGTGAGTCAACGGCGTCGAGAAGACTCACAATGACGATCCATACGTTTTATCCGAAGCTTGACATATGTTGTCTGGGATTGTGACGTAAAGAATCCAACGAGCAACGAGCCTACGGTATGAGGGAGGGGCATAGTAATCTCATATTTATGTTTACTTAGAGCATCTCCACCAGTCTTCACCAAATAAAGGTCGGATAGCGTGAAAGATAACCCGGTCCAGCAAATACGTTTCCGCTATATAAACTTGCCCCCCCACCGGTAAACGCTGTTTTGCCACGCTAAATGTGGCCCCCTTCCTCAAATCCAAAGAACACGCGAGCTGCCACGATGAACCCTGTCATGAAGCGCTGGCTAACGGCACACGCAGAAGAAGAGGACGACGGCGACGCTGCCATACTCCCATGTGTGTCCGACCTGCTTCTCACATGCTATCCCCCGCAGAGGAAGAAGAAACGCAGCGGGTCTCGCCCAGGTAACGCGGCCAGCATCGATCGTGACCATACAGGGGGTCATCAGCGCCTATGGCGTGACTACTTATGCCAGATCTCGTGTACTCAGCAAAGCTCTTTCGCCGGCGTTTTTCGCATGAATCGCCTCCTATTTGACAAGGAGGGGTGGGGGGGGGTGGGGGTGGGGGGGTGCTGTCGTCTAGTACAACCCGTACTTCGTCCAGCATCCCGAAGCTACAGGAAAGCTTGGGTTGTCATCTCACCAAAAGGTTACTGCTGCGGTCCGCATGTTCTGCTACGGTGCCACGGCTGATAGTTTGGACGAGTATCTTCGCATCAGAGAGACTGCGGCCAGCGATTGTCTGCGGCACTTCAGCGACTCAGTTATCGCTTGCTTTGGCGCTGAGTTTCTTCGGCAGCCAACCGCAGCTGATATCCGTCGCCATACCAACATTAATAAAGCCCGGGGATTTCCAGCCAAGTTTGGGTCACTGGATTGCACCCACTGGGAGTGGAAAAAACTGCCCGTGCAGTTTGAAGGGCCAGTATCAAGATTGTGGCGGCAAATTCTCACTGGTAATAGAGGCTGTAACTACGTGTGGATTTGGCACGCTTTCATCGGACTCCCGAGTCTAATAACGATCTCAACGTTTTGGGCCGTTCTCCTGTCATTATCAACTGGCTAATCGGAGGTACGCCTACTCATGAGTGCGTGATCAACGAGTGTGGGCATAAGTCATGCTACTTACTGTACGACGGTATCTACCCCGAGTGGTCCGTGTTCGTCAAAATCATCACCAATCCGCAGACAGCCAAATAAAAATTGCTCTCTAAGCTCCAGGAAGGAGCTCGTAAGGATGTAGAAAGGTGCTTTGGCGTATTGAAAGAACGATTTGCGATTTTGTCAGCACCTGCACGTGGGTGTGGTGAGGCCGTGCTTCGGCGCATCTGGAAAGCTGCCGTTACATGCACAACATGATTATCGAGAACGAGCGAGGTGACTACAATTCAGTTGAACATCTTCAAATTGTTCCCGCCCGAGTCACGTCAGCGGCAAGCAGTGCATTGACGTTTGACCAAGCACCTCTACTTCGTGATCGAAGTCGCATATCGCCCATTACAAATAGACCTCGTTGAGCATTTGTGGAAAGCTAAACATCATGGTCAGTTTGTATTTTAGTGAAGACGAAGAACGATTCTACCACACACGAACGCATTCATTTCGCTTTGTACTATCTCATTCTATTCTACTTCCTCTGGGCGGATATAAACGCAACAAACGAACATTTTATCCAATTACTTGTCATCAGCACATGTTATTCGAGTGCTGATTGGACAAAACGAAAGCGCGCGGCTTTACCTTTCGTTTGGTACCCGTTTGGGCGCGAAACTCAAAATATGCACGGGCTGGTGGCAGCAAACGCACCATGCCTCAAGCCAGTCATTTTCCATTTACCCGCTCAGCGCCAAGACCACCACCAAGCCAGCCAAAGCAAGCACCATGAAGAATTCCACCGATGTGGAACGCCGTGCCATCATCGACAGCCTCCTAGAGGTTAGAGGAATGGTGTTCTGCCCCGAGGAACTAACGCAGCATTTGGGAGAAGGTTGCGCTGTCATCGTGCGACCGTCCGCTCAATTTTGCTTCGATACCGCCAGGCAGTGGCTGCAAGCAACATCAGCACCTTTTGACAGGGTCGGAAGGCGCAGAACAGCGGGCGTCCACGCATGGATCGTGAATTCCTGCGTGACTCTGGAAGGATCGACAGAAGTCTCGCCGCACAGCGGCCACTGCTGGCGTGTCACGCCATCTTGTGCGCAGTATGGTCTCAAAGGGTACGCTCCAGAGCCGCTCCTCACGCATCCACCTGCGTTGACACCGAGAACAAGCTGCAGCGCATTGAGTGGGCCATGTCTTTCATCGACGAAACAAGCACAAGTTTGAGTCGATGATTGACGTGGTCCACGTTGATAAAAGTGGTTTAATGCGGACAAGGAAGGACAAGCGATCGTACCTGGTACTTGACGGTGAAGAGCCGCCACAGCGAAGCTGCTGGCGCAGCAAGCGCTTCATTCCCAAGACAATGTTTCTTGCGGGTGTAGCGCGCCCACAGTAAGACTTTGACATTCATGCTGTTTTTGATATACCTTTGACAAATCATGAATATATATTTCTGAAGGTACGACCCAAGCCGGAAAACGTACTGGGACGGCAAACTGGGAATTTGGCCTTTTACTGAGCATTACCAAGCTAAGCGGAGCAGCGTCAATGGACCTCGTCAAAAAGTCAGCATTCTCCATAGGCAGAGTTCCGGCCGTCGCCCGCCCATTTCACCATCTGAAAAACGGACGGAGGTGCATACAAGTCCAATAACTTCCCCGTGACGTCCGTCAAAGCAGTCAACACAGAGTACACAAACCTGCGAAAACAACTTGCGATATGCATCGGAAAATAATACGAAGCGAAGTATACCGCTACGTTCAACGGGCTTGGTGGGATTTGATTTAATGTGATTGAATTTGTGCTGAGGGAGACTTGATTGTGCTCAGACGGATCGAATGGGTGCTGATGCGGAACATGCCGATATCATAGTGGTATTACGGTATCATTATTCTGTCACTGCTGCCTGCTGTATCAACACACCCAGTCGCAGTGGCGTAGTCCACGTCCGAAAGAGCGTGCGTTCATATAGGTCCTACAACGCAAGGATATATATTTTGCTAATATTACAGACAACCATCTCGAATGTGTTAGCTTCGGGAGCAGTTTAGTTTGCACAAACTTGTGTGCCAGAATATCGTCCCGTTTCATTCGTTTTAGACAACCTATTATCTATGAAGCTTGCTGGGATCAGCTCACCCGATCAGCCGCTCGCAGCAATGTACATCAGGAGCTGGTCCCGCTGGTTGAGGCGGATATCCTGTCCTACTGCCAGAAGTCTTCACCCCTATGTTTGATAAAGTGTCATGCAGGCCATATATGGGTCGGGTCTACTTCGGGTATACCGACCAAAATATCGATCTACCAAAAAAAACGATTAGCTGCGACACGAAAGAAGAAAACGTTGTCCATTTTCAACCTGTCTAAAAGGGATAAACCGTCGTTTGGGTAGCACGCTTTGCGATAGACTCATTTAATCACTTGCCTTTTTTCGGACAAGGTGCGAAGATCGACGGTGGAGACCTGAGCGGGAAGTCGTGAAGGTGCGTCCTGCGCTGCACCAGCCGGTTTGCTAACAGAACAGCTCATCAGAAACGTTGTGACGGGCTCTCTCGTGTTTATGCATGTGGTTGTCGAGCAAGGTGTTGCCGGTTTCGTCGATCGCCGTTGGAGAGCATGACGTCGTCGGTGACGGAATTGCCGTCTCAATCATGGACGATACAGCGTCGTCGGAGGATTGGTTTATCCGTCTCTAGGGTCGTTGGCAGTGGCATTGCAGGCTTTGTCGTTGTTGGACACGACATCGCAGTGTTGGCGGATCCGCCTCAGCACATGGCGTAGTTGACCTGGCATTGTGGGGCTTTAAAGTAGCTGACTCAGTTGCATCGGGCACGGAGTGGTCGTCGCCGGCGTCGTTGAATTTGGTGTCGGCGGCTCCTTTATTGGCTTGCGACGGGCGTAGTCGTCTCTGAGACATGAGCCACAGTGGGAGTGGTGCAGCCGTCAAGAACACTGGGGCTGCCGTAGTAGGCTCGCGCTGTGGTTGGCGCAGCCGTCGTACATCTTTGTCGTAGTGTGACAATAGTTGAAAGGTACTGGCGCCAAGATGCATAAGTTACCATTTCATCAACGCGTGTGAATTCAGAAGGCGAGTTGATTTGGATCTTACGTCACCACCACTGATACTAAGTGCATACACCGCAGATAAAATGCATAAAGAACCCTTAAGAAACACCAACTACCGACTGGTCATTGGCTTGGTCGAGCATACTGACAACGTTCATGAAAGCTGCGTTTGGTGACGGGGCCGTGTCAGCTGGTGGTGAGCGAATAGTGCGGGTTGTGATCGAAAAGCTATCTGTACCCGCAACATCGATACGGTAAATCGCGACGTGTACAAAAGGTACCTACTCAAGTATGTCATCCCCACCATTAAACTCAAGTGGCCGAGGGGTGAACATGGCAGACTGATCCTGATACAACAAGACAATGCGAAGCCGCATATGCCTCGCATGGTGGCGGCTGGCACAGGTGACGGCTGGAATATCCGTCTGATATGCCAGCCGACAAACTCTCCGGATCTAAACGTTCTGGATCTGGGGCTCTTTGCCTCGTTGCAATCGATTCAGTACCGGACACCACTTCGCAGCGTCGACTAAGATGTTTGACAACAGCATGCGCATCTGTGAACTTGCTACAGGCCTTCAAAAAAGAAAGCCAGTTGGTCTCAAAGAACTGATATTCCGAGGTTCAGATCCAGCGGGCCTACTGGCGTTGAAGTCGTCTGCAATTCGCTCGTAGAATGTCGAAGTTTGGTTTGTGCCTTTGGTGCTGTCTTTGCTGATGCTCAGGTAAGACAGACAAAGCGGAAGGCTTCCTCCGAGCTGAAGTTCTTTCCTTTCGTCTTCACGAAGCTGATGCGGCGGTCTGCTCGGTCTTCTTTTGCTCCACAGCTTTGAAGAAATCTGATGGACAAAGAGTCGCTCCATCTAGTGGGGCTACGCCATATCGGTACCATATACCAGGCGAGCGGCAAGTTTTAGCGGGTGAAGAATTTATATATCGTGTAGCGGAGACCGGTGGGGAGCATAAACTCCCACGTGTTTTTCTTTCCGCTAAAACCCTTGGCGTAGTGGTTAGCGTTGGCCGGTGGAGATGCTCTTACAGTTATCCGACCTATCCGTGGACGTGATGTTGCTACAGTCGGCAAGGCTATGGCTTGTTGCGAATACCGTATAATGGATATTTATCATAAGAGACCACAACGAATGATGCCATGTAAGCAAAGACCACAAACAAGATGATTGACTATTTATTTTAGGGCTAACCTCTAGCTCTGAGCAGCACTCGCGGAACAGAGAGCGTGCACATCCATGGATATGAAGTTCCCGAGCTACACGCGTTTTCCCCTGTTTTACCTGAGGCCGGGAGATTCATTAGGCGATACGCGTTTAATGAAAACTTTGGTGTTGAGCGCGACAAAGGGTGGGGTTGCATAAAGACTTGGTCTTGTACAGCAACTGACCCACTCTGGTCCGTCGCCTTAAGTGAGAAGAGCGGTTCTTCGACATGTCGAGTAATAGCAAGCGTAAAAAGCTGAAGACTAAGCTCTCCCATGTACCTGATAGATCGTGGTACATCTCGAAGCTAAAGTGCGCATGCGCAGTGCTGCAGCAGCATTGCACGGTTAACACTCGATGAGCTGATGGAATTGCTTGGGTTCAGGGCATCAATCTTAGAAGGCCACAACACATCGAAAGACAGAGTCATACCCAATGTGAAATGATTGGCGGTATGGACGTATCGGGTCAGTCACCGCTGGTTTATCAAGCGATACAGAAAGCTAAAAGTCTACAGGCCTGATCTGCTCGCCGAATAAGGCAGATTACCTAGCTTTCTTGAACAGTTTGCATCGAAAACCGAGGGCTCCAGAGTTTGCGGTCAGTTGGATTAAAAAAGGGGCGTTTCTTTCGAGCATTGGTAGTGTCGTGCGCGTTCAAGACAGTCTGCTACATATGTGGGAATGCGCGGCACTCACATGAAGGATCCGACATACCACTGCATTTGTTTGACATTTATCGGCAAGGATAGAGAGAAGAACAACGTTTCCGTTGCAGTGGCCTACGTGCATAAAGAAACTAGACAACTTGGTTCTGCAACTGCGTCGCGGGAGGTTTAAACCTTCGCGATAGACCAACCGTTTGTGACAGAGGCAAGCAGTTAGGGGTACAAGCAGTTCTGGCAAGGGCGGGACTACATGTACACCTCAAGTTCTGTTCTATCCACATCCGATTTAACACGATGGACAAATTCAAGTCGCCTCACTTGAAACAACAAACCGTGAATGGTGACATTTCCTCTCTCCATAAGATGGATGATTTCGATACGACGGTTGCTCGTTAGCTAAGCGATATCCGGTCAGCATTACAGGGTTTTAGGGGATAAAGTTGTAGTGGATCATGTTTGGAGCTATATGTGTAGCATTCACCCGACATATTAGGCGGTGGTTGGAAATATGCAACCAACCTCAGAAGAAACGAAATGGTTGAACGCAAGCTGGGGCAACGTCCAGATGCACGGTGCCCCCTGCCACTATTTGGCATTCGGACCACGAGTTGCATCGAAAAAGGTGACAACAATGGGTTGCGGTGGGGCCGTGTGCATCAATATAAAATGGTGTTGAGCTCTTTGATTTGCTCGCGTGCTGTCGCAATATGCCAGAAGAGAAAGAGGCTCTTCAAAGGGTGGATGGATTCCAATGTTGATATGACATCTATGCCAAGGCATTGCTGGATCAGGAGAAGGTACATGTTCTAAACTTACTGTCATCCCCGCAATGACGCACATCTTTTACCTTTGATGCGTTTGATAAGAAGAACACAGAAAGTAGTACACAGCTAGCGGAGATTGACATGGAAAGCGGTACCTGTAGTCGCTCTGTAGTGTCCGAGTAACTTAGAGTGTCGTATCGGCATATTCAGGCGGTGAGTTTTGGACAAGCTCAAGAAAAAAATGGAACGTCTCACGAGCACGATATGCGCAAGTATTTTCACCATGCGTACCGAGTTCTGCAGTAATACGAAGCATTCTCGTGCGTGGCGATTCGGCTCCCTGTATATGCTCAGCCTTCATTCACTCAACAAGTAAGACAACCACCACTTTACATCCAGTCTGGTCAAACGCTGGAGCGATTTTGCGAGAGGCAGCAAAATAAAGAAAAACAAGGGCGAGGGTATTCGAGCTCTTAAGGACAAAGTCTTCGTCTCACCTGGCAAGCGACGAAGGTGATGATTCTAGCAATGAGATACCCGATTCTCCGCTCTCAGGTCAATGCTGCAACATTTGCCGCTCGTAGCGAGTGCAACTGCAGCAACTGCGGTAAACCAGGATACAACAAACGACGCTGTACTGGTAGCACTGCTGAAGTTGAGGCAGCAGGTGTTGGCATCGTCCCTGAAGAATATGTAGTTGGTGAAGATCCCGTAGCTGCCTGGGGTATCCACGAACGATACGGTCAAGCTGTCAAAACATATAGCAAGTAGGGCAAGAACAGCACTTGCATTAATACACATTTCAATAGATCTTACCTTTCAATGACTTGCAGATGCTAATGGCTGTTGGTGTGGGTTAGTTATCATCGATGCTGGGTATCAACTCAGATATCCTGCAGGACCATTAAACAGACCAGACTATTGTGAGATGATGACATCGGTGTGAAAAAAATGATGAGTACTTGAAGTCTCGACTGAAAGCATGTTTCGGTACAACCAAGTATTGACACGTCCACAGTATGACACAAGTTAACCATTCATTCACATATATCACCGTGCAGTCGATCACATAATCCATCTTCGCCTGCGCAAAATTAGCACGGTGCATCTCCCTCGGTTTCAACAGTACTGGGCCTTGCTACCACACCGCGCGCTGTTAACTCCCTCGGTGCTATCGATGCCCGGCTTGAGCTGAGCAGGCGAATCTGTTAATGAAGTTCATGAAGATCGGAAAGCGGTGAGTCACTCTTCCCAGGTTGAAGTACTCGCGACCTACTGTCGCTTCATTATTAGCAACAACAACAAATCGTCTTGTTTGTGGTCTTTGCTTACAATGACATCGTTCTTGTAGTCTCTTTGTGATCAATATCCATTAGCATTAGAGCCTGGGTGACGCCACAGGTTGACCTTCAACCGATAGTAGAGACCAAACGATGATCAACTCGTTCTTGGTGGCTTGTGTCAACTCCTATATGTCCAAACAACTGAACAGTTAGAATCATTTTGTAAACATCACTACTTTGCTAATGCGTAAACCACGATAAAATGTACACATTCACGCTTGATTCTCACAAAATGAACTTAATCATCGCGAAAATATAAACAGGTCATTCGCTTTTGTGGTTGCCGTCTGCGTCTTTAAACGCTAAGGAAGTATTAGCCATTACAAGTTCATTATTTTGTTTAACAGATAATTTTCAGTGTAGTTAACGATATCGATTCCAAAGTTAGTGCGTAGCAGCAGTTGCGATTGTCCATATTTTCCAAGAACAGTCAAGGGGTGCCAAACAGATTTGATATCACTTTGTTTCTTTTATATCATGGACGTTGCAATTACTCCTTTATCGTGCTTACTTTCAAGTTTTCCTTAAAGCGGTTGCGACTTAGTTATTGGCGTAGTGCTTGTTGCTTAGGAACGGTAGGGTCGCGATTGCATCCACGCCGCCTATCGGCCGTTCCAGGCGACTGCGTCTTTGTCAACATCATGCCTCATGCGCGCGGTTATCCACAGGCTTAACGTTCTGTTAACCAAAAATTGAACATAGCGTTCTGCCATATCATCAATCTCCTCCATCTCGCGAATATCACCGGTCGTTTTAGTCGCGATAATCGTGCTGTTGACGTGCTGAAGCCGTTCCTAAAACTCTTGACATAGACATGACGATCGGCACCACAGCCGTTGAAGGAATTCCCCAGGAAAACACGGTGGGGATAGTCTTGTACCAGGCCCCTCGCAGCTTGCTTCAGTCCATATTTGTCACTCTTCACCTCGCGCAGTACAGTATTGTACACGCTAAAGAACACCCCTTCAGCACACTCCAGACGTCAAACAGCATCGACACCTGCAGCAAGGGGATGCCGGTTATGTCCAACTTCGACGGCGATAACGCTGTCTCTCATAGATAAAGTCTCCCTTGTTCTCTTCTTGGTCCTTCATATTGTATGTATAGCACTTAAGGAAGAACCCGTAGCGGGCGGAACAGAACAGATCCCCGGGACTTGGCTTGGACGAGCTTGGGGGCTGGCTGGAATATTGCGTTGTGAGAACCGTGTGTGGCCGGTGCCCAGCCCCTTCGCTCGTCATTCCACACTCCCTTCTTTATATTATACTATACTAAGGCTAATATGTTAGTGATCAATTACGCAACGATAACCAGCACATGTTAGCTTGCAGTGGCAAGCCACCTCCATTCCATGGTACAGGTACGTTCTCCAACACTCCCACTTGGATCGTCATAGCTGCATACTTCATGTTGCCAACCCCACCATTAGGTAGCTGCCGCAATGGACCTCAATCGGCACGCTTCTGGTGCTGGTTTAGCTCGAGGAATCCATCGTCGGCTTGTTGGATCTTTCAACATCTCGCACGTCTTGCAGTCCAAGTCGTCATTGGACCTTCCAACATTCCGGCTTGCTGTCCTTAGATCTCGAGTCGTCGTATTGGACCTTCCAACATCTCTCACTCGCGCCGCTTCAATACATCCGCGCGCTTCCTCATCAGCGGCTTCCTAGCTTAGGGTAGGCCGTGTATTGCGCCATGTATATAATACATTGCCGCATTGGGTTCGTATGGTCCCTCGTACTTGTCCATGTTTTTCTGGTGCTCCCACTGACTGACCATTGTCCGGCTCAGTTTCTGCTGTGTGTGCTTTGGCCTTCACAAATACGCTCCACAACACCACGACCAGAAGTAAACGAAACTTCTCAAACTTCACCCGCTGGAACCCCTTCGTCATCGTGTCTGCGACCATATGGTCGATTTCCACGTTAACGATGTGTAGTCCTCCTTGCGTAGCAAGTAATCGAATAAAGTGGTACATGTTGTCAATGTGTTTCGACTTGTGATGCTTGCCTGGCTTGGTTGTTAGCATGACCCTTGCTTTGTTGTCACATATCACCCTTGGTACGGACATCGAAATGCATAGCTCGTTGCATAGTCGTCGTAGCCACACGATATCTCGAACGACCTCACTCAAAGCAACATACTCTGCTTTCATGGTGCTTGATGCGTTAATTCCTTCTGCCTGAGCCATACAATACGATTGCTCCATTCCTCAGCGTTACATAGCCGCTGATAGTCGATCTTCTGTATCGTTTGTATAGTCGGCATCAGTGTAGGCCATCAAGTCCACTGGATCCACTTCTCGATCATCTGTCGCCGCTAGCACTAGCGCGTAGTCTGTAGTCATTTGTAAATAACATAATACTCGTTTCGCTTGACCGTAATGCGTCGCAGTGTAGTTACTCATATACTGTCGTAGGCGCTGCACCCCATGCGCCAAGTCTGGCCTCGATCCGGAAACCAAATACTGCCATACTCCCATTATTTGGCGATACTGCATGTCTCGGGGGTCTACATTCGGCTCCACTCAATAGTTACGTCTTCTTCTGGTGTTGCAATACCATGACTTTTCTGCATCCCAAACAGCTTAAGTACCTATTCAATATATGTTTGTTGCGAGAAGAACACTGTCCGTGTAGGTCTGTCAATGGCCACCCTCTCCACCGAGTAGGTATTAGACTGGACCCAGGTCAACGAGTTCAAATGTCGCTTGAAGTTGTAGTGCTGTCTTCTGGCACAGGTCTTGCGCACCCATGACCAGTAGGCCGTCAACGTATACTGTCAGTAGCATTTTAATTACCCCCTTTTAGATTCAGGCATAGAGACCGTAGTCAGCTTCAACTCTCATGAATCCCATCACAACAGATGATCATGTAGTTCCTGGTTCCATACCATCGGTGATTGCTTAAGTCCATACATCGACTTGATCAGTCGACCGATTATGGCTCCGCCGTTTGTCTGCAAACCCCATAGGCTGCTCCATGCACACCGTATCATCTAAGGTCCCGTACAGGAACGTTGGCCTGACATCGTACTGCAGTATCTTCCAACCGCATTGGGTGGCGAGGTATATAGCTACACGAATCATCTCGAATATGATAACTGGCGCGTTTGGTCTCGAAATAACTAACACCGAAAGCTGCTAGAATCCATGCACGACCAATCTTGCTGAGAATAGTTCCACCATGCCGTGCTCGTCTTTCCTGACTGCATAAACCCATATATTCGTAATAATGGGCTTTTTGCTCTCTGCACTTGTACGCTGCACGATCACCCACACCTTGGCGCTTCAGCGACCCCATCTCTCCCTCCATGGCTGCCCGCCAATGCGAGGAGTAGTCCACGTCTTTCATGGTTTCTTTGTATGTCTTAGGAACCTTGATGTCATCCGCATACAATGGCTTGGTCGGCTTTATAGTCACTACTTCCGGGCTCAGAGCCGGCGATTGGAACCTCAGCCACACTTGCATATTTCGGAATCGTAATTGGAACCTCCAACTCCTCGCCTTTGCTACTGGGACTTTCAGAGTCCTTGCATGCTTGTACCACTTGTAGCTGGACAGTCCAGCTCCCGTTTATAAACAGCAAATCATTGCGCAGTTCCACAGGCGGTGACTCGTACCCGGCTCGACTGGTTAGGTACTCCATCCCACCACGCATCCGGGTACATTAAATCTCCTTAGGTAGTATAAGCCCCATCATCACCGTAAGCGCTCTTGAGTAATCGGTCAATATACACTTGCTTGATTATGTAATATTCCTTGAATTTCATGTTCCCACCTTGTGCAGTCTTGGCCAGCCTCGTCCTGGTGCGGTATCCACCTGGATGTCTGCCTACTTCGGCCGTGTCCTTGAGCTTTTCCTTCCGTTTCTTTGACAGCATAGGCATCGTAATGAACCCGACGCTGCCCCACGTCTTCAGATGTTTCAGTGACTTTCGTAGATCACCTCGTGTGGTGTTCTTCCGGCAGGCACGCGCGTTGCTGCAACCTTCACAGTATCGGACATGCCTCCCCCATAGCATCATTGGTAGCTGGGTCATCGATTGGTTCGCCCTGACCTTGGTCATGAGGACTCCGTTGCCTCGCTCCGCCTTCCCGTTCTCCAGAGGTGCGTACCCATTGGTAGTATGTAGGTCAATGCCTTGCTCTTCACAGAACTTCATGGTTTCACGATTAATACCCCCCCCATCCTTTGTCGGAGAAGGCTGTAATGACGTTGAGCTTCTTCAACTTGAGCTTGTTCTGCAACTTTCGAACTAGGTTCATCATGTGTCTGCTTGCTTCGGCCTTTTTCACCAACATGTAAATCCATCGAAATTTGCTGTACTCATCCACCACATGCAAGAACCGTGTGTACCCATCCACGGTTACCTCTCCTATTGACGCTAGGGATGCGCATACGCGCTGCAAGGACTTTGTGGGCATCGTTGTCTTTTCTCTAAAGCCGTAGTTTTAGCTTTGAATAGATCACACGGAATACAGTGTAAGTAGAAATACTGTTGTTGATCGTATGGTCTTCGACTACCGACTTCTTCGCCATGCCTTTATCAGCTTCTTGTTCGCGTGGCCGAAGTGCTTGATAGTCGACGCCATACCACTGGCTACAGGCCTGCGTCTTTCTGGTGTCGCCGGCGCTAACAGACTGTACAAGCCATTCTTCGTCTTCAACTTGATCTTCATCTCACGGCTCTTAGTCAGGTACGTCGTTCCTTGGTAGCTGTCGCTTGAGAACGACACTGCATATCCATGTCTCTGCGTAAGTCTTGAGATATAAGATTCACATCGGCGTTCGCAGTGTACCACCCTTCCGGCAACAGCCGCTTCTCATCCTTTCCCGTGAGTTCGTTTCGCATGACGATCTCCACAGTAACCTGGAGGCACACCGCTCCAATGCTACTGTTCATCATCTGCTGGTACAGGAACTTGTTGATCTCATTTAGTTCAATGAAGCGCTATAGGACGACGCAGATTTTTGCTTTGCTGCCGTTGTGGAGCTTCCACTCGATCACATCCATGGCCAACTCTTCGTCTTGGTGGGCCTTCCCCATAAGTACATGGACCATGTCCCGGCTACTAGAATCACTGTTGTCTCCGTTATGACTGCCTCTAGGGCGACACTGCTGTGGCTGTGACCGCCACGTCCGCGTCTTCCGCGCCTGCCTGAACTGACGCTTCGCTTTCTTCCACCACGTCCACCCACGTTCCCCGCTGTAATCACGGTTGGATGAGTACGGACACTCTCTCGCCAGCGATCCATGCCACCGCAATTGCGACACGCCGATCGTCCTTGCCCTAGACTCACTGGTCGGTGTGCATCTCTCCCTTGTGGCGTACGGCTTGTTGGTGAACTTCGACTAAATTCACTTGGCGTTAGTCGGAACTGACATCCGCATGGTCTGCAAGAATCCGGCGTGCTTGTGACAACGTCTCGCGTGCGCTGGGATCTTGCGCTTCGTGCCTTGGTATACGCGCATTATGTCAGGTTTGACGGTACTTGAGTTGGTAACCAGAAGTTCAATAAGCTTGTCTGTGGCCATCGTTCCGTTCGCTCTCTATAGCTCTGTCAGCAAGTTCGGCATGTCGTCAACGTACTTGTGCAGCGACTCGTCCATCTGCATAAGCTTCTGTTGCATCATCATCACAATCGCAATGCGCCCTTTTGAGTCGACCAGGTTGAATTCACTGCCGATCTTCTTTCACAGAAGGGTCGGGTCCCCTGAAATCACATCCTCACGGTATCTCTCCAATTGGGCGTCGTCTACCCCACGAGAATCGTATGCGCTTTAATGTATTTGGTCCGTCAGCAGTTCCTCTGTCTCGGTGTTTTATAATGCTCGAACTTGTCCACCCCGGTGACTATGCCAACTAGTACCATCGCTCCCAGGCTCGTCTGGATGCGTAGGCCCCATGTAGGCAAATTGGATCCGTTGAACGGCGGGATGCTAATCTTCGACGTGTCCTTGAGCACCATCTTGTTCTGTGCGTGTAGCCCTTAGTATAATTCTTCCGCTTCTTCTTTCTCTGCGAAGTCTGGCCTGATACAGCCTCTTGTTTGCTTTCTGGGTTGTCTGTCCGTTGGACAGTGGATTTTTCTTTTTCTGGAATGGCACCTGGTGTTCTCGACACATCTGTGTTCCAGATGTGGCACCTGCCATTGACCTTACCGGTATCCGAACCGATTACCGAACCGATAACCGAACCGGGATTCAAACCAGTATACTTGCCGATATCCGCGCCGATGTGGCCGACGTCTTCTCCGGTACCAGCTTCCGAGGCGACACCTCGTTGGGCTCATAACCTGTCGTAGGGTCTTCTGTTCTCTCATCTTGGTCCTGCATATTGTATGTATAGCACTTGAGAAAGAACCCGTGGAGAGTGGGGCCAGAACAGCTCCCGGGGAACTGGCTTGGACGAGCTTGGCTTGGGGGCTGACTGGAATATTGGGTTGTGAGTGCCATGTATTGCCGGTACCCAGCCCCTTCACTCGTCCTTCGACACCCCTTGCTTTATATTATACTATACTAAGCCTAATATGTTAGAGATCAGTTCTGTAACGATCGTGTCCGTTCCCGACGGACGGCAGAACAGGATATATTGCAGTTGTGGCACTTGCGAACTTGCGATGTTACTGACAAGCTCTGCAGAGTGGTAGCTCTTATCACACAAGCTGAACGAGAGCGCAAAGAGGGGATATGCGCAGTATGGTGTATTTTTGAGTCCGAACCTGCTTGTGAACAGCTTTTCTTCGTAGTGTCTCCCCTCTCTCTCAACTCACCTCTTGCCTAACTGGTACTTGGCTGCTTGACAAAACCCTCTGCAGGACAAAAGCCTTAACGGCATAAAACCTGCTTGGGACAAAAGTCAACGCTTCTACAACTGCAACAAACGGTAGCATCCTGTCTACTTCAACAGCCCCACCTACATATCTCCGTCTTTGTTTTGCAGTTGCTTTGCTTCGAATTCGCTACGTTTCATTAAACCCATCATCTCTCTGTGTTTCTCAAACACTGTGTGCCCCAAAGCTTCTGTGAATGCATCAGCGACGTTCTCAGTACCGAGCATGTGCTGCACGTCAATCTGCTTCAAGTCAATCCGTTCACGTACAAAGTGATGACGCAGGTTAATGTGCTTCGTCCTGCAATGGAACTCGGGATTATTTGCCAACTTCTTCGCACTTTTATTGTCAATATACACTTTGGATGGGTTGTGCTGCGTCACACACAACTCATTCAGCATCTGCCAGGGGTGAATTACTACTTGGACCAGTTGGCTTAACGCCATATATTCGGCTCCGGTGGTATGCAAAGCCACAGTCGTTTCAGTTTGACTAAACCATGATATCGTACTTCCACAAATTTAGTCAGATATCCTGCAACTGACTTGCGATCGTCAGTTCTATTCCCAAAGTCTGCATCACCATAAGCATCAAGATGTGCATCGGGCTTCTTGACAGTCCACTCAATGCCACCAAGCTGTAAACCATAGTCTAAAGTCGCTTTCAGGTATCACAGGCCTTCTTTGCCGCGCGCCAGTGCAACATGCCAGGATTCTCCAAAACCTGGCTGCATCTCTCACCAAATGTGCGATATCAGATACATCAGAGTTCCAAATACTGAACGATATGGTTCGCTACGCATAAGCTCCTTCTCATCTTCTTCAGTTGGGCACATTGTCTTGTTCAATTTAAGCCTGCAGGCCTTGGAGTCTTGTATCCATTGCACTCTACCATTTGAAACCTTTCGAATACTGCTTTTGCATATTTGTGTTGTCCAATAAATATGGTCCGCTCCTAGCGATTCCGAGTGATCTCCCAACCAAGGATGTAGTGCAACTTGCCTAAATCCTTCATGTTGAAGCATTCCTTCAGCATCTTCTTCATCTACACGATGAGTGCTTTGGTTGGAGCAATTAGGATCAAGTCGTCCACGTAAATCGTCAAGAAAACCAGCTGACTCTTTATGATTTTTACTGCAACACAAGCCTCACCGTTTAACAGCGTAAGTCTTTGCTTTCCAGGTTAGACTTCAACAATCGAAACCATACGCGAGATGCTTGCTTTAAGCCTTACATGCTTTTTCTTAGGCAACAAACCCAATTTTCTTTGCCTTCTTTAGCATAGCTCTCTGGATATTCCATGCAGACTTCTACATCAATATCACCGTTCAAAAATGCAGTTGTGACGTCCATGTGGTCAATCTCGTAGTCCCACACAGCTGCCAATATCAATAATTTGCGCAGTGTTTCTAATCGAATCACGGGAGAGAAACTTCTAGATAATCAATGCCATATATCCGCACAAAGCCCTTGATCACCAAACGGGCCTTAAACCGCTCGATGTCTTCATTTGCAAGGTACTTCATGCGAAATATCCACCGATTCTTCAACACTTTCATGCCCTTCTTCCTGCGAACAAGTACCAATGGACCATTCTGCACAAGAGATTTAAACTCTAGGTTCGTTTCTTCACGCCACTATAGAGCATGTTCACTCTTTATAGCTTCATCCAGACTTTCGAGCTCAGTAATGACTCGGGACGCTATTTAGCAATAGTCCTGGCACCAGAACAATGTGTTCTCCTTTTCGATTGCGTGCTGTAACTCAACATTAGCTTTGGCCAATTTAACTGGTTCCGAACACACTGGCTTCCCTTCAATGGAAGTATCGTCTTTTGAATCTTTCCAAGCTAGATGGATGTAGTCACCCAACCACCGAGGTGGTTTGGACGCATGTCCGCTCCGTGTTAATGGGCAGGCCTTCGTGCTTCCTCCTTCCAAAACGCTATCACCCCTAGCAGCTCCTGGTTCAGAGGCTGTTCGACGCTCGGCAGGCAGCCAGCTTGAGGATCAGGCATCTCCGTTCTTGTGGTCGTTATCTCACAAGGTATATCGTTCGGAGTAGAAGACCACACAGTAGGTAATGACTCTCCATTTCTCTCTGTCTAAGCTCTCATCATCATCTGCAGTCGGTGCCATGCACCGCCCACTGCTTGTCGATACAGTCGGTGTCGAACACAGCCCACTGCGTCTCGATTGCCTACGACGGTCTGCACCGCCAGCAATTTCCGTACGAGGTGACATTGTCTCTCCTTCTACTGGTGCAAAGCTCGACTCAGGGCATTGACATCTCTTCTGCGGAGACTCGCTAGTCTGCTCACTTATGCCACGCTTGTCACATCGTCTGTCAGAGCGATTGTTTCGGTCATCACCGAGCTCAGCCCCACCAGTTCTGCAATCCCTCTCCTCAGTGTCACGCTCAGTGCTCTGATCATTATCTTCCCCTTGTTGAACATCTTCTAGCATAGCTGGGATGGTGTCCAAGATATTATCACTAGTGTCAATATATTGTGACGTCGTTTGTGTGCTAGTATCGTGTTCGGTGAATACCCGACCTGGCTTGTCTTCATAAAAGACTGCTGTATGGCTGTGAAATACCTTGTTACTACTGCTCTCCAATAAGCAATAGCCACGCTTTTCGCGCGGGTAACCAACAAAACCGGCTTCGTGAGCCTTCGGTTCCAATGTTTTGCGCTCAACGTTGTCAATATATGCCAAACTAATACAGCCAAATGTCCGAAGTCTCGAGTAGAGTGGCATTTCTCGAACAACACGGCGTGGGGGATTTCCATGCCTCGAGTTGAGTTCGGCACAATGTTCACACAATAATCCGCCGTAACAGCGGCTTCCGTCTCCATCTGCTGCGGCATGTTGAATTGGGATAGCATGCACCGCATCCGCTCAGTCACAGTACGTATCATTCGTTCCGCAACGCCATTTTGCTGAGGCGTGTGCTTGAAACTGGTTAAGCACTCCATGCCATACTTTCTCTTACATTTATTTCCGAGTGCATTAGCTTCAGCGCATTTTCACTTCGAAGCTCCTTCATGCGAATTTCCAATTGAGTTTTCACTCGTTCATAGTACAACTCGAACTTTTCGTAGATCTCACTCCGTTTCTCCATATTGAACATTGTGACAAAACGACTCGCGTCATTTACCAAAATGGCGAAGTATTGATTCCCTGAGTAAGATGCTACTCCGTATAGACCCCAGCCATCAAGATGGGCATGTTCACCAACCTACCACTCACGTGTAGGTGTGATTCTAGTTGATCGAATACTTCACGCGAGTATCTGATGATAGTGCCTGCTTAGTTTGTCTCCTCACCGAAAACAACTACATTGCAACTCAGGTACATATCTGACACCATGCAACGTCAGCGAACGTCGACCACATCATATATTGACCTCCTTCTGGATTGTACCAACACCAGCCACTGTCAACCAGTTATCACCACCAACACGAACCAATGCACTTAAAGGCGTAAATGATACAAATCCAAACGTTGATTCGTGAGATGACTCGTAGCGCCTGAGTCCCCCCAAAAAAATACCAGCGTCCTCAAGCAAGTTCAGCATTCGTGATTGCGTTCACGAGCCAACTCGGCACAACGTAGGCGTTGTCTTCACCGTTATCACCATATTGTTGTTTCGTATGTGAACCACTACCTTTCGCTTCCTTATTGCGCTTCAGTGCTTGTTTCCAACTTTGCTCATCACTTGCCGGCGGTCGCTTGCCTTAATGAGGGCAATCACGAATTGATGTCCTTGCTCTTCACAGTGATAACAACGTGGCTCACCTCGTCCACGGCCGCGTCCACCTCCACGACCTCGACCATTGCCACGACCACCACGAACTTGGCCTCTACCTCGACCACGTCCACCACGTCCTCGTCCACGGCCTCGCCCAGCCACACTTAGCATGGCCTTCTCTTCACTGTCCTTTCCATCTTTTAGCTTCCGGCCTTGGCGGCGGTTGAAAGCTGACTCCAGTGCTTGCTCCAGTTGTTTGTAATTGGGTGGGTCATTTGGGTCCTGTGGTATATAGCTAGCCAAACAGGTCTCCACTACGTTGTCGTATTCTTTTAGTAGCGAGCCAATCAGCAGTGCTGACTTTTCATATTCGTCCAGTGGTTTGCCAAGCAAGGCAATGCGATCCATCAAACGTCGAACCTTTCCCAGGTGCTCAGGGCGATTTGTACGAGGGTCGTATTGTAGTCGTCTCAGCTTTGTCATACCCTCTGAGTACGTGAAGTACGTCTTTCCCACAAAACGTTTCTCCAATCTTTCCATCACTCGAAAAGGTATAGGCTAATCTTGGTCCCCGCAGTCCTACTCATGTTCTTTGCCTTGAATGGTGAGATACCGCGTGGGTTTGGGCTCATAACCACTTGCAAACTTGCGATGTTACTGACAAGCTCTGCAGAGTGGTAGCTCTTATCACACAAGCTGAACGAGAGCACAAAGAGGGGATGTGCGCAGTATGGTGTATTTTTGAGTCTGAACCTGCTTGTGAGCAGCTTTTCTTCGTAGTGTCTCCCCTCTCTCTCAACTCACCTCTTGCCTAAAGCCTGCCTGGGACAAAAGTCAACGCTACTACAACTGCAGCAAACGGTGGCATCCTGTAAACTTCAACAGTGGCGATAAATCTCCATTCCATGTGATCAGGTACGTTCTCCAACACTGTCGAGGTTATCGCAGCAGTTGCCGCGCACTCGTCGAGGTTTCAGGCCTCGCGGCGTCAAGTCGTTGCCGTTCTAGGTAGCATTTCAATGCGCTGCTCTGAACGCAAGGAGTGGGTAAGTCTGCCTAAAATTTAAGGCGCGCAAAGGTATGACTAATTTAAGTCGCACTTAGTTAGGGCCTCCAAAATCTATGTAAACTTGAATACAAAGCGTGCGTAATTTACGTTTATTGAAACCGGTGTGGATACTCTTACAACTAACCAAACAAAAGTGTAGTACCTTATGAACTTTCCGATCCAATGTCAACGGATGTGAAGCTCGTTCCAAACGTAAACAACGGCACTCTCGAGGCATTTATTATGGCAACATTACTGAGTAGTTCTTGTGCTATTGAGGGCGAACGCCTAATTGAGTAGATTAGAGTGGTTACACCTATTAAAAAAATTGAGATGGAAATTACAATCCTCCGTGTCTTGCAATGTTCCTATCCATTGCTGTCCTTTATGTTAATCTCTTGATGTGTGATTGCACAAACACCCGTTTACGCCTCTGAAGGCTATCTTGTCTGCCAACCAGTCAGAGTACGGTTCGGGATGACGGCGGTCTACACTCGTAAGTGAGCCGTGCGAGGGCGGTGTAACTTCAACACCCCCCATTCAGTGTTAAAACCCGATGACCTTGGTCTTGGTCCCTACTAGTCGTGATAGGCAAGAACGACACATAGTCCCAGGAATCCTACTGTGATAGGCAAGAACGACACATAGTCCCAGGAATCCTATTACACGAACAGTCTGTAATAATAAAAGTAGCTGAAAGGGAGACTACCACGCTCCACTTAATATCTTTTGTGAGCTGTGTAATAGTCGGAATAAAGAACAAATCCGGTATGTATTTGTTTTGGATTTAGTTTTTAATACGAAGCCCTTTTCGCTTTAATCTCCGTCTGATCACGAAATCATAATTTTTCATCGTCCTTGGCCACCGATGTTATTGTCATTTTTTGGGGTAGGCGCTGGAAAGCTCGCGACAAATATCCAATAGTCGAGAGTGGCCTCAATTACTATTTTATAAAGCGGATCGCATTAGGTTATTGAGACCCACCCGTACGAGCCTGTCATATTTTCCTTTTACGAAGCCAAAATCTAGTGCTTTAAGCGTTTATGTTGCTTGTCCGCGTGAAGAAATAATTGGCCTGCATCATAGATGTAGTGCCAATGAAAACGAAATAAAGCACAAAAACGCTCAAGCTCCACGACGACCATGATGTCTACCGGCAGCAAGAAGGCCGAAGTCTCCTGGGGAACGATAACTATTTTCACTGGGAGTTTACCATGCGGATGGCGCTGGCGCGGAAGGGACTGCTGGCGCTCGTGCAATTGGTGAAGGACCCATCGGAAATAACGAATGCTTGGCTACTGAACGACATGAAGACATTGAGACGGATTCATCAAGGCGTGGCGGTTGGGCAGCACACGAAGATCCGGTCGGCCACGTCGGCCATCATCGAGTGGAAGCCGCTGCGCGACTTCAACAACCGGACGACGGTGTACGGGAGGATGTCGATAATCCGCCGCCTGCACGAGTTCAAGACGGAGGACGGCGTGACCATGACCAAACACCTGGGCAACTTCGACGAGCTCATCGTAGGTCTGCAGACGCTGCGAGAACTGCTCGACGAGGCTCGCCAGTTGGTCATTTTGCTGAGCAGTCTACCCACGGAATACGAGTTGATCCCCTCGACCGTGGAGAACTCCAAGGACACCTCGTTGATCGAGGTGAAGGAGAAGCTGCTCAAGGAGTACGAGCGCCTCGAGAAGAAGGAATGCGTCGAGCGCGCGCTGACGGACACTGCAAACGGCGGGATGTTCAAGAACTCGACGAACTTCAAATGTGGCAAGGCCCGCAACGGCAACGGCCTAGGAGGGCAGCGGGTTCAAGGGCAAGTGCTTCAACTGTGACCAGGTGGGTCACATGAAGCGGAACTGCCCGGACACGAGCATGAGCAACGCCGAGGACGTGGTCTTCTCCATCGGGGGGGGGGGGGGGGGTCGGTTGGCTGGTGGCTGATCGACAACGGGTCGACGGCGCACATGACGCCAATCGCGACAGCTTCATTGAGTGCAAGAACGTGAACAAGAAACAAAATCGAGGAGACCATCGCGGCCGGCAAGAAAATCCGCCTGGTGGGATCGGGGTCAGTGCGCCTGACGTGAATCGACGGCAAGCGCATCAAGATGGTGGAGGTGCTTCACATCCCCGGACTGGATTGACGGCTGCTGTCGGTCGGCAAGTTGGCCGAACGCGACATGAGCGTGGAGTACCAGAAGAAGTCATGCGTGATTTGGAACGAGGCGAAGGCGATCGCGTCGGGCATGAAGGTCAGCAAGATCTATGTGGACATGGCGCACTACGTGGAGTACGCCAGGGTCGACAGTGAGTGGGAGTTGTGGCACGCGCGCACGGGCCACTTGAAAAAAAGAACGTGCAGGAAAAGATGCAGCGCGCAACCACCGGCTTGCCCATGGTGAAGCAGAAGACAATGATGTTGTCCGGCGGATGCATGGAGGGTAAGCTGGCTGTCGCCCACTTTCGTCTCGCTCGCTGTCGAAGACGGCGAAGATTCTGCAGCTGGTGCATACTGACGAAATGGGGCCCATCAAGTCGAAGTTGAATGGCGGGGTCAGGTATGTACTCACGTATGTTGTTGATTACCCCAAGTACGTCGTGGCGTACTTCATCAACAAGAAGAGCGAGGTGTCGAACATGTTCAAGCTGTTCATGAAGATGTACGAGAATCAGTGGCAGGAGCGCATTAAATCTGCGCTCGGACAACGGTATCGAGGTCGTGAACAAGAAGATGGACAGGATCTGCGAGCTCAACGAGATCGTGCATCAGAAGACTATGCCGTTCCGCAACAGAACGGCGTGTCGGAGCGCATGAGCCGCACTATCATGGAGAAGGCCAGGAGCATGTCGCATTACAAGGGCATCTCGACGATGTGGTGGGCCGAGGCGGTCAGCACCGCGTTGTACCTGATCAACCGATCAACGAACATTACGCACTCGACCATGACGCCGTACGAGTTGGCGTTCGAGGAGAAGCCAAGACTGGCTCACTCGCGCGTGTTCGGCTCGGTTGGATACGCCAACATCGACAAGGCGAAGCTCCCCAGGTTGGAGCTGACGTGCTACAAATGCATGTTGTTGGGGTACGCTGAGGACTCCATGGGCTACCGCGTGTACGACTTGGAGTCGAACAAGATGAAGGTATCCAGATCGTTGAAGGTCGAGTAACGCGAGGTGAACAGCATCTATGACACGGCGTCGATGGGGACACGACAGCCATCCAGGTGTCGCAACATGTTGATGATGCCGTGCAGCCTGAACCAGAACAACAACAACAAATGCTGAAGAAACGGTGGGATCGGACGCACAGCAGCACATGGAAGATACGGACATGAACGAGGGCTAGAAGCACTTGCCGACGGAACAAGAGCTGGCAATATACCGAAGAACGCCTAGCACAGCATTGGGCGAGAATATTGTCTTCCCCCCTGAACCGAAGCGTGTCCAATATGCGCGCAAACCTGTATTTGTATTTGAAAATGATCGTGCCGATGACGACGAGTACAACGTGAACGATGACGACAACCCGGCCAACGACGACCACTTCTGGCCACCGTCGCCGATGATGCCTCGTGTTGACGAGGACGGTCTGCTGGCTGAAGCTGTACTGGCATATGCAGCCAGTGTTGGAGACGCCGACGACGCGCCCTCCACCTACCAGCAGGAGATGAGGAGCAACGAGGTGTCCTAGAGGTGAAGGCGATGAACGCGGAGTTGAAGGCGCACGCGGACAACGGCTAGTGGACACTGGTGCGGCATACCTCGTCGCCAGGCTGATTGGGTGTCGGTGGGTGTTCGCCAAGAAGAAGAACGAGCACGGCCGCGTCTTGAGGTACACATCCAGGTTGGTGGTGAAGGGCTTCAAGCAGAAATTCGGCGTGGACTTCTTCGAGACCTACTCGCCCGTGGCCAACACGAACTCATTAGGGTGGTACTGTCTGTGGTGGTCGCGAAGGCCTACGTGACGGGACCGTTGGCCGCGGACACGGCGTTCCTGAACAGCGACTTGAAAGAGGCGGTCTACGTGGAGGTGCCGTATGGCATCATCAACGTTGCGAACATGATATGCAGGTTGGACAAGGCGATCTACGGCTAAAAGAAGGTTGCGAGCGCATGGCATAATACGATCCACGCGGTGTTCATAACGATCGTTTCCACAGCTGTGGGTCGGGACATTGCGTCTACGTGAAGGGCTGGAAGGGCAAGTACGTGTACGTATGCTTGTACATGAACGACATGATCGTCGCGTCCAAGACGAGCAACGCGATTGAGGAGGTCAAGATGGCCCTGAAAACCTTGTTCAAGGTGATGGGATTAGGCGAGGCCAAGTTCATCCTCGGGATGGGGATCGACCATGACCGATCGGCAGGCACACTGATGACCAAGCAGACGCGCTGCATCGGCGACGTCGTCAACCGGTTCAGCCAGCAGGACGCAAAGGCGGCGGTGAACCCATGCGAGTCGGGGCTGAAGTTGTCGAAGATGCAGTCGCCGACGACGAACGTAGAGAATGAAACCATGAAGTCCAAGCTGTACAGGTTGTTGATCGGGTGTTTGTTCTTTTATACATCGCGATCTGCACGCTCCCGGACGTGGCGTGCATTGTCACACACAGCTATCGCGTTCTAGAGAACCCAAGTCAGCAACATTGGAAGGCTGCCATTCACGTGCTGCGGTACCTGAAGAACACGAAAGATTTCGGCATTCTCTACAACAGGAACAACGGGATGGTCAAGTTGGAGGCGTTCACGAACGAAGCCTGGGGGGGGGGGGGGGGGGCTACAACATCGACAACCGCCGCTCAGGCTCAGGAATCATGGTGAGGATAGGCGACGCGCCGGTCATCTTCAAGTCAAAGTACCAGCGCGCGGTGGCGCTGAGCTCAGCGGAGGCGGAATACATGGCACTGAGCTTGTGCACGAAAGATGTGCTATGGGCCCGCATCATGATGAAGGACCTGGGTCACGACCAAGTGGGACGACGCAAGGATGGGAGGACAGTCAAGGTACGATTCACGTCGACATCCGCCATCACTTCATATGCGAGAATATGGGCAAGGCCATCATCTCAATCGACTATGTGGGCGCGGAGGACCAGCTTCCGGATATTCTCACGAAGCCGATGGGGACGAAAGTGGATCGTCTGCCTGCTCACGGCGGGCGCGCACAAGCCGCTCAGATCTAGCGGCGAGTGGGGGCGTTGGTATTGTGCGCCGCCAGTGCAAGCGGCCAGCCGATCATGAGGGCGGCGAGGACGTACACGTTGATGACCGCCTTGGGCACGAGAGACAAGGCGGAGAACAACACGTGCGGTACGCGCCTCGGCGTGTCGAGATTGGGTGATCATCTACCATAGTGAAGTCACGGCCAATGGTCAGCGGAGGTAATCAGTCTGATGAGAGGGATCAGGGAGCACAAGAAGCACAAGGAGGAAAGCAGAAGAGGAAGAAAAGAAATTAGATGCAGACTTTAAGAATAATCCCACTTCGGCATTTGCCCTCTCCCCTCAAGTGCACAACCAATAGCGCATTTCACATCGAGCTGATCATCTGTATTGGGGAGTTGTGACCACGATATAGTTTATATAGTTGGCATCTGAGGAGTAAGAGGCCGAACTTCCCAAACTATTAGCCCCTTAGTTTCTTCGTTGGCCGCTGATACGGAGAGCCCGCCCGAGATTGCCCAAATGGCCTAAAAAATTATAGCCGTCTGAAATCGACCCAGATGTTGTTCGCCAAGCAGCTCAAGCCATTCATCACTGGCGGATATCAAACTTTCTGTGTGTACAGCTTTTGCATCAAAATCCACAGGGTCTTATAGTAATCGGCAAGGTATTATTGCAATCTTCAAGACGACAGTATGCACATTCCGGGGTGATTAATGAAACGTAGCATTTGGTCTTATAAAAGCACATGAATGAATATTATTTTCCGTCGCATGTTACGCGAAGGTGGGCCGTCGCCTACAGGATCCCCATCATCCTGGGTGATTCGTAAATGATTCGAAAACACTACAGGTACTAGATGTCCACCTAACGTTGTTGGAATGGGGCTGTCCATATTGTGCAGAGCGCATCAAGAACTCCCCCCCCGCACATATGAAGAGCGGCTAGGGTGCCTAGCGGCACGGGTCTCCTAGAGTATCAGAATGCGAGTGTGATGAGCCCGAAGAACCATGCTCTCACGATCCATTCATTAACCAGTTGCCAGACGGAGCTTCTCCGTACATGGGATTGGGCACAATAAAACAATCTATTGTGCCCAATCCCATGTTTTACAATAGATTGAGAAGCTCCGTGTGCCCAATCCCTCTAACATATAACGCCCCACCCTCCGGGTGGGTTCTTGCGATAAATGTATGGCCCCACTCTTTTAGTATGAATCTAATTATCGCAACATGAGAATCGAATTTCGTGGGACCAAGAATGTCAACGTGAAGTCGCGACGGGGTCAAGATTCAATACCCCATCCCTTTCATAGTGCACTAACGTAGTACCCTACGGGGCAGTATCGCAGGTTTTACAGTACAATATTGGATGTTGTATATATCTGACCTTATAATCACCATCCTTACGACCTTACCCCAGTCTAGCCCCAGGAATAATGGCGAATCCTTCAGCGTGCAACCTTGCTAACGCTATATATACTTCTTATCCCAGATGGAGGAGGGGGTGTCTAAATGACTTTTTGAGCTAAGAACGCTCATAGTAGAAACCAAGTGCAATGCAAAACCTTATCTGTAAATGTTTTTAAAGTCATACCCACCCGGGACACCACGGCCGATCGCAGATCCCAGGTCCTCTGTTTAGCGACTCGACCTAACCCCTGTCCAGCTTTGGTAATCGGAATCAAGGCAAAGTTCGGGAGTTGTTCAAAGATTAGCAAGTAAAGCGAGGGACGTCGAAAACTCCTCAAACGAACTCACAGTAATGGGGCTTCGCCCAATAAATGATTAGAGGAAAGTATATATGTAATGTGTCAGATACTGGTTGTTGTGTACAGCTTTTTATAATATTTTAGAACAATCATACAACAACACTTATTATCAACCGTTAAAAATGTCCATAAGGCCTATCCATGTTACGTGTTAGAGGGTGTCGCTATGTGATCATATATGAAATGTGCGCGGATTGGTAGACTCTGAAAATTCATTTCAGAGAATTTCAGAGAACATAACGGAATGAGCATAGCCACCAAGTACCAAAAGGTAATCGTTTAATCCCTGCTATCGGTAGAAAGTCATCATCCAGCACTGTGATTCTAGGCGATGAGACTGTGTTCGCATGCAACCATAGTCTCGCCGCAGGCAGACCCATGGGGTTGTCATCGTGCGTCGCATTGACGATGCTGACTCACGTGTTCTCCGGAATAGTTTAAAGATACTGGCATGCACGTCAGCGACATCGAAAGATTGGATATGACACTATGAGCAACATATAGGTAGGGAGCTTACCTGCAGGGATGGTATACTATCTTACTCGTCGGTCTGCTTTAGCAATCGAGGTCAAACCTCTGTCGGCCCCGCGCACTTCAGCGCTCGCCATGCCATCACAACTCCGTGCGCACGATGAAATTTTGCTTACATACATGACCAGCTGAGATGGCCGCACTTCAGTAGCTACAGCCGCGGAGGATGGTGCTCTCGCAACCGTCGCAGTAATCGATCTTTTCACGTTACTACAGTAAGTCAACAACAAGGCAATCGCAGCGCAGTTATTTATGTATTGAAGATCAAGGCTTAAGTACATGCCTGCTGCTGCCATCCATGCATAGTAAACTTAACACGAGATTACCATTGCGCGTTCGATGGATATATTACATCCCATTCCCAATCCAAGGCAAAAAATCAATCATTCTGAAAACCCATATGTGGTCTTGACGTTGTTGACTAACATGGTCTCCGGAATAATATAAAGGTGGTGTCGCGCACGCCAGCTGAAAGGTTTGGTGCTATCAAGTGGGACTATGAGCAACAAGCATCATTAGGTAGGGAGCTTACCTACCGGGATGGTACACTATCATACTCGTCAGACTGCTCTAGCAATCGGATTCAAAATTCTGTCCGGCGCGCACTGTAGCGCTCGCCAAGTAATCAAAGCTCCGTGCGCGCGATGTAATTCTGTAACTTACAGGCATGACCAGCTGAGATGGCCGCACTTCAGTAGCTACAGCCGCGGGGATGAGGCTCTCGCAGCCGTCACAATAATCGACCTTTCAACCTTTACTGCAGTAAGTCAGAAACAAGGCAATCGCAGCGCAGTTATTGATGATTGAAGTTCAAGGCTTGAGCACATGCGTGTTACTGCCATCTGGGAGTGCAGAGAGCGGCTGGGCATGTGTTTAATCGCTCTGGATGCAAGATTCTAGCTCGTCTAGTCGACGTCGACGCTGCCCGTACATCCTTCTTCTCCCTATCGCGGTAGCCACTCCTGCTGTGACCGATATTCTAGACATCACTATTCTCGCTTTGCATTGTTTCCAGCTTGTCGAGCCACATAGGGTCCATAACCAGATGGTTCGACAGCAATTGAGACTAGCCTCTCTACGGCACACTCCTCTCTCGCCAAGCGCGACGTGACTACGGTCCCTCAGCTATGAGCTCTTTCGTGTACCATCACTTGAGTCACTTGCAAACTTTCGAGCTACTACACGAATCGAGTTGAATGAAGGTTTTCGCTGCTGCCGCATCGCTTCTTGCGTCTCTGACTGTCCACACCGCCACGGCCGGCTACGTGACGACGTCAGGCACGAACTTCGAGTTGAACGGCAACCCGTTCTACATGTTCGGCACCAACGCGTACTGGGCCTCGGAAATCGCATGGGTGAGCTGTGGTAGCTCCGTTGGGTTCTAGCTGGCTACGTATTGACTAAACGCTTGCTTGCGTTTGTGTTGCTGCAGAGCACGGCGGACCTGGCTACGATCTTCAACACCATGGCAAACAACGACCTGACCGTGTGTCGTACGTGGGGATTCGCCGACAGGACGGAGGCCGGCTCGGCGCCAAACAACATCGTGTACCAGTTGTGGGAGAACGGCAAGGCCACCATCAACGCCGGCGCCAACGGTCTCGCTTACTTCGACAAAGTCGTCGCTGCAGCTAAAGTTGCCGGCGTCAAGCTGGTCGTACCGCTCGTAAACAACTGGGCCGATTACGGCGGCATTGGTGAGTTTGTTCCGAGATTGGATGGTTAGTGACGACTAACCGAATATGTTTTGTACCTGCCAGATGTGTATGTGAAGCAGCTCGGTGGAAAGTACCACGACGACTTTTACACGGACAGGAAGATCAAGGCCGCGTATAAGAAGTACGTCAAAACGTTCGTCAAGCGCTACAAGGTGCGGCAAAGAGTGACCCAAGTTGGTACGAGAAAGCCTGATCTCACTTGAACTCTATGTTTGTGTGCTGCGAGCCAGAACGAGGATACGATCATGGCTTGGGAGCTGTGCAACGAATGCCGCTGCGCCGGATCTGGGGCGACTGGGCCAGGCTTGCCGGAATCTGGGACTTGCACGGCGGGAACGATCAATGCCTGGATGACCGAAATGTCGGCGGTAAGTTAATTGATCTCCACCGTTCTAGCTGATGATGTATCGTGACTCATCCAAAACGTTGTCCCCGTCTAGTATGTCAAAAGCTTGGACTCGAACCACCTCGTGGCGTCAGGAAGTGAGGGGTTCATGAACACGGACAAAAACGTTTATGTGTACTCTGGGCCGTCTGGCGTGGACTTTAACGCCAATCTCGGCATCAAAAACATCGACTATGGCGCTTACCACGCGTACCCGGATAACTGGGGTGTGGCTCAAAGTCAGCACCAGTCGTGGGGTGAGAAGTGGATCAAAGATCACGTCGCCTCCGGTCAGAAGGCTGGAAAGCCCGTCGTCATGGAGGAGTACGGTGTGAAAACCCAAGATGCCAAGGTGTACAAGGCTTGGAGCGACGCTGTGTACGCTGCGGGGTCCAACATGCAGTACTGGGATTTCGGCCTTGCGTCGTTGAAGAACTACCGCGACGGCTACACCATCTACGACACGGACGAGATCTTCAAGAGCACCATCGTGCCTGCCGCGAAGAAATTCAAGACTCGTCGTCGCCGTCGTCGCTCCACTTAAGAGCAGCATTAAAATGCTACTTGAAAGTAAGCACGGTGGAAACCAAAGCGAGCTCACAAAGGTCGACCAATGAGTAATACAATGTCAATGTCAAAAAGAAAGAAACACTACTTTTGTAACACAAATACAGTCAAACGGCCAGATCACTCACTCAACACACCCGTTTGCTGTTGCTAGGGAAAACCAGGGTGGAGTGAAGTAGATCGATGCTGTTAGGACACTAACCTCCGGTATCGATATTAATTCCAACATCGAAATACAACTACAAAATTATGTTAATGAAAATAGATATTTACCAAATCGCACCCCGACTGTGGATGACCCTTAAATATTTCGTGACAAGGAAGTTCAGTTTCTTGAGAATCCGAGTATCTGGTTACACCACCAAGATGCGCCAGCAGCTAAACGAATACTGCTCACATAAGTTCAGTCGATGGTGTTCACGTGCTGAGCAGGATCCTCCCGTTCGATTAGAACAAGTCGCAAATACCCTTTAGTCGCTATTATCGGTTGAAGGTCATCGTGCGTCTCCAATGCTAGCATTAGAGACGCACGATGACCTTCAACCGATAATAGGTCTGGGCTCATACCACAGTTTTGCCTTGCTAGCAGCATCCCCACCACGAAAAAATCTCTTAACTGTAAGCTAACCTATAATGAGATTACCGTTTGCCATTGGGTCATCCTTTACATAAAAATCCAACATCAAAAATGTCAAGCATTCCGAAATACCATTTGGTCGTCACTCTGAGTGGCCTCGACGCTGCTGACTCACTTAGACTTCAAATAATATAAAAGATACAGACGCTGTGAAATCCTGAATTGTGACACAACTACGAGCCGTGGTAAAAGGTGGACAGGCGATTTACTAGAGCAATTTAAATATGCCTGCATCCTCTGTCCACCCTTATGTAATACAATATACAAAGCCAGGATTATTACGAAAGTGGTGTTCAACTATGGTGATGGTCGGTTTCCACCAGGATGGACAAAGTTTAGCGCCTTCTACCTTTTGCGACCCCGCTTGTGTCTACCTTCTCTCTGAGTGCTCGTTGCGTTGTTCCAAACCTCTGCATCGTTATTGAAGACACCATCTGCTCTATCAAAAAGTTGCGCCATCCACTAAGTCGTTTCCAGCTGTTTCTGTGGACAGGCGTGGCCAACAGTTGCACAGAAGTCGTCGCCCGTGGGCTCGTCAACTAGGATGTTCTCTTCTGGTGGGTTCAACAGCTCGGCTGCCGACATCGGTTGGAGGTACGCAGGCGTGTCAACATCGCCGCTAACTCCTCCATGATACCGGCTTCAACATCTGGTTCTGCATACTCGCCGCGTAGTAGTCGAGAATACTTGAATTTACCCAGCAGTTAACGAAACTACCAGTATACACACCGTTCAAGCCTGAAATGCTCCACAGCACAGCTTGCCGCACGTCCACGCTGTAGCGTTTAGCGATGCTAGTCAGTTCTATTGGCGGGTCGGCTTTCAGCTTGTTGAGAGCGTGTTGCACGCCGCCGAGAGTGACGCTAGAAGGCGGCAATGATGCCGACGGTTCCCTGTACCATTATTCTGTCAGACTCCATTTTGTCATAACTCTTCCGTGTGATAAATATGTCGGCAACTTTATCACAGTCAAGAGGATCGTCTGTACGTACGTACGTACGTACATTATGCTGTCGAGTGGGACTATTGTACTCGGAGCATGAGCACTAAACAGCAGTAGGGAGCTTACCTGGCATGATCATACATTACCTCCGGCTTATGCAATCGAGGTCAAACGTTGTCAGTAGTATGAACGGCTACAGCTGCGCGCTGTAGCTCTCGCCAAGTCGTCAAAGCTCCGTGCGCACGATTTTCTTGCAACTTGCGTGCATGACCAGCTGAGATGGCCGCACTTCAGCAGCTACAGCCGCGGGGGTGGTGCATTCGCGGCCGCCACAGCAATCGATCTTTTCATTTGATACTACAGTGAGCTAGTAACCAGGCAATCGCTGCGCATTTAAAAGACCTGAGCGTGTGCGTGCAGCTGCCAGCCGGGAGCGCAGACTACCGTGTAAATCGGTCTTGCTGCCAGAGCTCAGACTCACTTTTAGTATGCTCGCCGAGTCGACGGTCAACGCAGCCCAGTACATCCTTGTTCTCTTAATCACGGTAACCACTCCAACTGTGCCATATGATTTGATAGCAATGGAGACCAGCCTACTGTATCTACGGCATGCTCCTCTCTGCCAAGCGTGACGTGACCTACAGCCTCGCTGCTGTGAGCTCTTTCGCGTTCCATCACTTGAGTCACTTGCAAACTTTCGAGCTACTACACGAATCGAGTTGAAATGAAGGTTTTCGCTGCTGCCGCATCGCTTCTTGCGTCTCTGACCGTCCAAACCGCCACGGCCGGCTACGTGACGACGTCGGGCACAAACTTCGAGTTGGACGGCAACCCGTTCTACATGTTTGGCACCAATGCATACTGGGCCTCGGAGACCGCTTGGGTGAGCTGTAGTAGCTCCTCCTACTTTGAGTTGGCTGCGTATTGACTAATCTCTTGCTTGTGTCGCTGCAGAGCACGACGGACCTGGCTACGATCTTCAACACCATGGCCAAGCACGAACTGACCGTGTGCCGTACGTGGGGATTCGCCGACAGGACGGAGGCCGGCTCGGCGCCAAGCAACATCGTGTACCAGTTGTGGGAGAACGGCAAGGCCACCGTCAACACTGGCGATAACGGACTCGGTTACTTCGATAAAGTCGTCGCTGCAGCTAAGGCTGCCGGTGTTAAGCTGGTCGTGCCGTTCGTGAACAACTGGGCCGATTACGGCGGCATTGGTGAGTTTGTTCAGAGATTTGGATGGTTTAGTCGACGACTAACCGAAGTTTGCTTTGTACCTTTCAGATGTGTACGTCCAACAGCTCGGAGGCAAGTACCATGACGACTTCTACACGGACGAGACGATCAAGGCTGCGTACAAGAACTTCGTCAAGACGTTCGTGGAACGATACGCTAACGAGGAAGTTATCATGGCGTGGGAGTTGTGCAATGAGTGCCGTTGCGCGGGTTCTGGGACTCTGAAGGAGTCGGGCAAGTGCAACGCCGCGACGCTTACAGACTGGATGACCGAGATGTCTTCGGTGAGTTTCTACTACTTATCTTGGTATGAGTAAGGCTCAGTACCAAGCTAACCCGTTTTTGTTCATGTACCGCAGTACATTAAAACGCTCGACTCAAACCACCTTGTGGCGTCGGGAAGCGAGGGCTTCCTGAATACGGACAGCAGCGTGTACACGTACTCCGGTCCTTCGGGTGTCGACTTCGATGCCAATCTCGCCATTAAAAGCATCGACTACGGTGCTTACCACGCGTACCCAGACACGTGGGGAGTGGACGCAGCTAAGGCGGAATCGTGGGGTATCAAGTGGATCGACGACCACGTGGCCTCAGGCAAGACGGCTGGGAAGCCTGTTGTTCTTGAAGAGTATGGTATCAAGACGCGTGACTCGACGACCTACTTGGCCTGGAGCAACGAAGTGCACACTTCCAAGTCAAACATGCAATACTGGCAGTTCGGCGTCAAGTCGCTCAGCTCGACGGATGACGGCTACACGATCTACGACGAGGACGACATGTTCGCCACTGTAATTGCCACCGCTGCCGCCAAATTTGCGTCTCTTAGTGGCTTGTCAACGTCGAACTCGACTTCAGCAGTCGACACGAGCACAAGCACAGCTTCTAGTACCGCCTCGAGCGATAATGCCGAAGCCAGCGTTGCCGGAGACGCCAGCTATAGCGAGGAGACGAAAACGTCGATTTCGACGGAAGCCCCTACGGCGACAACCGCCACGCCCACGGCCGTGAATGCTTCCTCAGACACCGCCGATGAATCAGCCACTGACTCAACCACTGGCTCCGACACGACCACAACGAGCACCGATGCTTCGTCGGACTCCACCACCACTGCCAAATCGACGGCTTCGAGCACCGATGCCTCATCGGATACGACGGCTCCCAGCACCGAGACGTCGACTGATACCACGACCCGCGAGTCAACGTCCGGATCAGACTCGATCTCCGCGACTACCACCTCCGCCTCTGCTGCGACTACAGCCAAGGACAAGTGCTCATTCCGTCGTCGCCGTGCTTAGAGGACTCGAGTTTGAACGTTCGAGAGAGAGAGAACATGCTTATTTGTCTGCGTAAATGGAATCCACCTCTGAATGAGTCGTTGAAGACAGATGAACTTCTTGAATTCATGGTGACAGCCACACAAACATTCGTGGAGTAATTTGCCGATCAGCTGTTGACCAGGAAGTCTCCTATTATTTACTACTTTTTATTACGCGAATGTATTTCCGTCCGATCAGAAGCGTAGACGCGCTGATCTTTCGCGCTCGCGGTCTCCTTTGGCCGACAGCCATCAATTCACATTGATCAGATCCTCATTACCGGCCCGTCATTCGCCAACGTTCTTGCCGAAGTCGAATTAAAGGTGGTTCCCCATGTGCGGCGCCAGGATCGATGCCTTCCTCACCTGTACTGAGCGATTAGAAGCAAAGTAAAAAAAAACTTTGATGCTGGGAAAAAGCGGGTATACTAGTGTTGGCATAAAATTTAAATTTAAAAATACCATAAATAATAAATAATGTTGTGATTGCACTTCATCGTCACATTGTCCGGATCCCTACCGCCTGGCACGCGCTCGGAGGCACGCCCTCGGTGCGTGGTACTACCACCTTGAGTTTAATTAGATTTGCGTCGTGACGGTGAGCGCGCACCTTTTTCAGTGGCACAACGTGATCGTCTCGCCTGTAGATGTCGGTGGTAGGCGCGTGCCTTGACAGGGTAAGTTGAGGTGAGCCGAATAGTGCGATCTGATTGGCTGATCCCTCGTGATTGGCATGGCTAATGTCGGGGCCAGGGTGCGCCTATCCTGTCCCGATACAAAACTCAAAGCGTAATTGTACACCGTGTCCGTTGCATTTTGTGCCTCGGATGTGCATGTGGTTAGGAGGAGCTAGGAGGGTGTAGAACGGAGAAAACTAGGAAGGAGCTAGCAAAGCAAGACAAGGACAACTAACTCAATCAAACTCACTTTCGGATTTCATTCCTGCCTCACACTCGCCTACAAGCCTCGCTCGCAGTCTATACTCTCAATTAATAATCATTTTTATTTTTACCTTTATATTGGCGATCCCCGTTAAATCGGATGTGCTTGTAGCTACACAACCACTGTTTCTGCCCTAATATCAACCTTCCCGACGCCGCCACGGAGTTTCGCTGCCCCGGAAATGCGCCAGACGCGATCAAGTGGACGAGCCCATTGCCGTCGAACCACTCGAAAACGACACCACTCCACTCGCGGTTGTGCTAGCACCGTGTACACTAAGTAGTTCATCAAATAGCGCTGTGTTTTGAATAAGAGCTGATATGGTTCATACAAAAAAAGAGCCGATATGGTTCATACAAAAACCAACAGAAATAAAATCGCACTTATCCAAATAAGAATAGCTCGCATACCAGTCCAAATAGCGCAGTGTCGTGAATGAGGCTGATATGGCTCATACAATAATCAACATAAGTAAAATCCCACATAAAGACAGAATATATTGCTATTCGCGATAAAAAGATTCGATTGGAGTTTGTGCCAACACTGTAAATAACGTGCTTCTGGTCCGGATTATATATATTTTGTGTTAACACTGCATGTACGCGTACTGTAATGACGTGCTTCTATCCCGACGAGAATATTATTATAAATGAAATCGTAATGTACTGTATGAATACACCTGACCAGATAGGCAAAGCGTTCAACGCTATCTTAACGCAATCTTTGTAGCTCGAAAAACCTTTGAGCTTCCTTTCATGTTAGTCTCAGTTTGCGTAAGACAGCTAAAGCATCAAGACCTCAACACGCGCGTCCTGTGATGAAGTCGGGTGCGTCACCGTGCTCTCTAGCTGTCGATCACTTTTAAGTGTGAATGCCGTTGTAGACAGCAGTACACGTAGTAGTAAATAGCAGTAAGAGCAATCAATAGAAATACGTAAACACTGTAAATGCCGGGCGCAAAATGCCACGACAGGGCAACGTGTGTCTGAGGATCGAGCTCCTGCGTCGTCGCAGAGCAGCAAAAGCGGTAGTGAGGCAGGCTCTTCCCGCGCCAGACCACACGCCGCACCGCAAAGATGTACTCTAGTATATGAACACACTATAACCCCATAATAAAGCTAGGTCATTCCCATCTCATGCTCCGCAATGTCGCTCACCACCAACAATATGCATCTTCGTAGTGTCCTTGGTACTTCAAGTTTTCGATGTAAACGCTGTGTACAAGCCTGCAGCCGAACAGGGCCCGCGGGCGGACACGCGCATGATAGTGTTCAGGATGGGCTGGGTCTAAGCTGGACAGTCACAATGCACTCACACGTCCAAGAATGAGTTTCGTGTCTTACGCCTCTATTAAACATCATGCGTTTCAGTCAGACTCATGATCATATCATAGTTGGCTATGAAAATTATTTACTGGCGAGTGTCACCATTGCTTTTGCCTCCACTGAAGCCGTAAATCCCGCGGTTCCAGCTGCGACGACATCTACGTCTAACCTCGGGTTGGAATGGTTCGGATCGGAGGCAATCGAGCTGCAGAGGTGATTGTGGTGCTCCACGAGGCTTTCGGAACTGGAAATGGAAGTTCCATGATGAAACTATTATAGAACTACCGTCGTAGACGTTTTTCAAATGTGTAAAATATCACTCAGCCAGATGCGGAATCTTCGGCTGCCATGGCGGAGGAGAGAGCGATTCCGACTGGGTCATGGATTAAAGCGATCCGAGCTTTCATATAGAACACTGTGATTTTCGTTAAGCTGTTCGCCTACTTTCGGAAGGGATGGCTCTACAAGTAATACTACCAGTGTAAAGTATATCCGTACAAAACGCTGAGAAACCCGCGTAAAATCTGACCAACGGCACAATTTCAAACGACAGTACCGTAAACACGTGAATGTTTTCAAAAAATCATTTGCAGGAGTGCAATTCCTGAGTCAGCTCTTTCTTGGCCATAATGAAATTGGAACAAGCCACGGGGTAACGACAGGTCTCTCCTACTGAAAACGTCAGTATACGTCGTCACCCACGCTCAGATTGTAGTGTGTGCTATTGTACCCGCAAACAGCAGTAGCCTCGTCTGCTAGCAGCGTCCCAAACACAAGCAGGTCTAATAAAACTATTCAGTTTAACCTGTGCTAAACGAAACCGATGCAATATCAAGTTCGAAAGCAGCGTCCTTGGATGATCTCGTTCTCAACCATAAGCGCTGTTTGGCTCGCCGGTGGAGGTTCCTGCTCTGCACCTCGTTGTATTCTTCTGCCTTTCTGCCGAAACGCCTTCGTTTTAGGGTCCTACGTAGGCGGAGGGGTTTTACGAAAGCCCTCCTAACTGACTTGGTACATATGTCTAAACTTACTCTTCCCCTCGTCTGACACATAGACCATTTCATACCTGATCTGCTGGTAGCTCTTTCGGACGTCCGAAAATGGCCGATCAATTGTGGCCATTCGGTCCTAAATTCGTAAAAGGTAGTCCAAATCGGACTTCCCTAGCACTCATTGGACGAAAGACTTAATTCTGTACCAAGGGCTCGACAAGTCCTGCCTTTAAGCCTAAACTAACTTGCAAAGGACCTGTCGGGGGGGATAAGTCGGGAAAGGCACAATAATAGTTGATTGGACAACTAAAAGGGTTATGTATTATTTTCAAAAACTACGTCGGTTAATTGGTCCTCGAGGTTTCCAGCTGCAAGCTCCCGCTTTGACAAGGCCATTTTGGCCAGTGTAACCATGCAAAATCATGTGACACGTCGGTCGCCTTAGCCTGTGATTTTTCTGACGTCCGCATGGATGTTTATACCCTCGAAGCTTCTATTGATTTTGAATCCATGATACAAGACTCGTATTATCTTGCGTGACTCTGCCGTCAATTGCGCTACCGCAGACAAGTTTCGTATTGCTGTGTTACATACTGTGTGCTCACTTTCTTGTTGTTCCGTAAATAATACGCTGTTAGAGAGGGTCGCGTGCATGCTATCTCAATTAGGGCCGCTCTGATGGCTATTGCGAGAGGAGAATCATCCTAAAAGTAGATGCTGTTATTTCCGAAAAGCATGATGATACAAGGGTCCCAAGATGCGAGGATACGACCGAGTGGTCGGTTCAGATCACGGTATTCCTAGACAGGCACAATGAGGCAGACTTCATTCCAGGTTTTACTCTGCTCAAATAAAGTCGAAGAACTCAAGTTCTCTTTCCCGTTCCTTTCTCTTCTGCGATGGCCATGCCTTCCCCGCTGATCTTGCCTTCGTTGAGCCCACTCACGCTAGCCACCTCGCGGATTTCAGTACATTGATCTTGTCGTCATTAACCACCCAACAGCGACTGCGGAAATGTTTGGGCCTGTCGACGACATGACGAAGAAGAAGATGATCGCGATGGCGTACCAGACGAACGAAGACTCGTGTCTCTCCGATCGACACGCTCACTACCGAACGGTGCCCGCGCATGAGCGTGTATTGTGGCCTAGTTCGTAAATCGTGCACCGGTTGCCTTTTCACGGACAACAACCGACGGTATTGATGGATGGGCGTACACAGTCGTCTTGGATTATACTAGGCCGCAACGCTTCACGTCGAATGTCACTATGGCCGCTGTGTCTTCCGCTCCCTACAACTATGACCCTGATCAAGGCAAGCGGGCCCTACAAACTGAGGCTTAGGTTACCATAACAGCGGTGCGCCGACGGAGCTTCTGGAGCACTAAAATACATAGGTGCTTTTCAACGGCGACGATCTGGCATTCCCAAGGACATCACAAGTCCATGACTGCACCGTACACTGGAACCGAAATGGTCCTACTGATTCGGCCTGCAACACTCCAGCCCGTGCGCGTAAGTCATCAGCACCTCATTGATTTCACAACTGCAGTCCGTACCAAGCAACCTGAAGCTTTGTACGCAGGCATCACGGTTGGTAACGGCCCGGGGATTAACCATACACCAGCGTCGGGAAGCATTTCGGGACAAACCGCCGACCAGACAAACGCCGCACAGCTTCGAGACAACAGCAACGACTCCAACGATAACGAGGAAAAGGACGACGAAGCTGGCGGAATGGCTGATTTTGGAAGTTATGATGAAGAAGAACATGTTTAAGCTGGGCAGCACATGATCCGACCCAAATCTAAACGCCGACGCATCGATCGTGAGGATGTTGCGTTGGATTCCAGTAGTAACTCAGATTAAGGGGGGCGACTTGGCAAGACCAGCGAGAAGAGTGAGGTGTTCTTTCATCCCTCACCAACGGATTGACAGGTTCATGATGCTTGTAACGGGGTTACATGAAGCGTGCCAAGTCACTCTTCAGAATGGTATACCCAAGTACCCCTAGTGATGTAGCGAATATCATATGAGTCGATGCAATGACGTCACGGATGGGTATCAAAAGGGACCTTATAACCACCCAACAAGATAGCATCTAGGATACTTTATAGGTGACTTAGAGTTAGTATGTAAACACATTAACCTCTTTCTTCCCATATGTTGTACCGTAGAGCATAAGAGGTGCATAGCTTGCTTCACTTTTTCGCAGCTTCTATGTATGTTGGAGGCCAACATTAGCCATTGTTGTACTTGGAAATTGTATGTACGTACTGTCATTTTCACTTTATAGTGAAATCAAAACAACGATTAGAGTGGAAAACAGCCAAATGCACAGGGCTAGGTTTCGGCGAAGGTACAGTTCGGTTGAGCGTGATAAAGAGTGTACTCATCACCCACCACGAACGGGTGGCCCCAGCCAAGTCTTCATTTTTCAAAACGGCGAGACGAGAGCAAGATGGTCGGCGGCACGGGGAAAGAACCACAGCACAAGCTGATAGACCAGGTGCGGCAGCTACATATGTAAGGAGGCGCTACAGAGTGACAGGCACGCGCGTCGCCTTCAGCGGACGGTGAACAATGTTAAGAACATTGGAGCAGACGGAAAGATGCAAAAAAAGGAACGAGAAAGGAGGGCGCGAAACGTACCATGGCGGTCATGGAGATTCGGAAATCGATGGGGGCAGCGCCAGGGCCAAATGTGAGCGTGGAGATTGCTGAGGCAGAGGCGAAGGAGACGGAAGCCATTGGAAGACGCTTCATAGGCGAAAGAGGCGGAGGCGCCTGTGGAAGACGCGGCATGCGAAGGAGGCGAGGTGGAGGCCGCTGATAGCCAGCACGTGACGGCGGGGTGTAACTTAGCGATAGTAGAGGAGGTGATTGCAGATACGACGACTGCATTTACCATTGCTCGAGATGCAGCGACCATGCGGGCTACTCCCGTTGGAAACCTACGCAAAGACGGCGAGCAGTCTTTGAGGACGTGAGTGCAGATGGTGTGAGTAGTTCGGAGGAGGATGCGGCAGCTCTGGCAATGCCGTGTACTACGCCGACATGTGTTATTGAAGGCGACGCCAATTTTTGGTGGATGTTGTGGCCGATACGCGCGCTTACCTGAATTGCGACGAAGATCTTTCTGTGAAGAAGGGCCGAGACGACCAAGAAAGCTATGGCGATGACGATGATGGCGACTGGAACATTGGAGAGCTGACAGATGAGTACTCAGTAGATGGAGGAGAGGACTTACCCTAGCCAGTCTGCAGGTCGCTCGCGCATAGCAAGAAGGCAATATCAATGATGCGGACACACGGCTGGTAATATGGCTTGCTATTTTTATATACAACATACGTGGATACTCATGAATGATTACCTCCAACATAACAGTCATCATAAACAAACTGGCGTGTGTATTTTTTGCTCCCAGATAGATCCGGAAAAAAATTGGTATTTTGGCCAATCTCTATTTACGCAGACTTGTACGATGGAACCTACGGACCGACCGATAGCGTCATTGCAGTGGGCGATGATCAGCTAGCACTGCTCTTCTACTTCATGCCGATAAGGCTCTGGACTCAGATTGCTTTTGAAAGCAATCGGTATTATACAAGTCGATTCCACTGAGCGCTAGGGCAATACGCTCGCGAAGCGTCGGGCCGGCTTGATGTGGAAGAGTTGGGTGATATCCGGAGTCAGCTTGGGCGTGTACCGGACATTGAACAGTGGGAGGTGCGGCGCGTCATGGGTCTACTAATTGCGTGAATGTTGATGTCTATACGCAAAGGCATTGCTGCGCACTGGTCTACAAAGCAAGTAGGGGGCTCTGCCTACGAACCGATTCAACCTCTTTATGGCCAAGCACCGTTTTCATATTATGGGTTATCGGCACTTCTCGAACAACAAATCCTCAAGTGCATCCGTCGATCGTGCGTAGAAGATGCGTCTGGTCGTGGATGTGTAGCAGCGGGACTTCGCTCGTGGATATTTTACACGCCTGTGATTAGCTTCGATGAAGTTACTCTACCATCCCGTTCTCGCTGCAACCTTGCAACCCGACTCGCCAGTTCAACAAGGATAAACCCCACAAGTGGGGGACGAAGGTATTCGTCGCAGCATGTGCTGAGACGGCGTATTGTTCGTTGTATGTGACTCTGGTCTGTGGTAGGCTTCGACCTTGCCGCATTTTGTGTTTGTCCAAGTGCTTATGTTGTCTCGGGTAGAACATAAGCCTTCACTGCCTTCGGCGCTGTCCTCCAGCATAAACTTACATAACGCAGTTGTTGCCGTTACAGGATTGAAATCTATCGCGGGGCCAAAACCAACTCACATACACCCGTTTCCAAACGACAACAACACCGGTGAAGCTGCCGTCATGAGGAATATGAATGCGCTATGTCCTCCATCGGATACGTCGCCTTGGCGCTTAGTCAATACGGATCGGTTCTATACCTCGATCAAGTTGGCGCTGGACCTGTTGCATCGACGCACGTATCTGACCGGTACTATCCAGACCGACCGTGCAGGTTACGCAAAGGGCGTCGCCACCAAGAAGGAAACGAGGCAAGTGAATAAGCAGAAGATTGCCCCCCCCTCCCCCCAAGGAATGATCAAGCTCGCTCAGAACAAGCGTTTCCCGCAAATAATTGCTGCAATGTGGATGGACCGCACCCCCATCCATTTGCTGTCAAGTGGTGGCAGCCGCAACAAGGCACAGTTAGTAAGTGCAACGTCTCCATTTCGATTTAATAATGTGTTCCCAACGTATGCTCTTTCGTATTTTCAGTGCGGCCGGTCCATCGGGAAATGCAACCAGTGCCGGCGCTGGTGTTGGTCCGTGCCTAACATTGCTGGATGGGAGGTGTCGATGTCCGTGACCAACTCCCGATGCAGCGCTACAGCGTACAGCTCAGTTACAAAAAAATGAAGTATTACAAGACACTTTTCCTAGGTTTGTTCGAAAGGAGCTGGTAAACGCGTTTATCGTGTTCCGCCATCATAACAAGCTGAACGACAAGCGTCCACAGGGAAAGAAGCATCCTCCGAAGCCTTATGCATTCTCTGAAACCCTGGTCGTACAGCTACTAGCGGTCAACTCCGCCGAGGCCTATGAAAGTATTGAGGTGCGTTATTGTGACCGAGTCAGCATAGTCGTTCATGGGGGCTAATGTTAGGTGTGTTGTGTTGACTTGAATTTGCAAACAGAGAGCAACTACAGCTCGCGATAGGACAGCGGCTTCTCCTGCACGTGATGTTGTTCTGAAAGTGCCAACATCACCTTTACTATCAACACCTACTGTTGATAATACAGGTGACGTAGGTGGCCATCTCCCCGAAGAAAACCCAGACATGGTGGACAACGAGCAAGGACTAAAGAAACGCCAGCGCTCCTGTAAGGTGTCAAGACGAAGCCGAGGAAGTACACGAAGTACTTCTGTCCTGAGTTTCGATAGGGTTTCGACGATACCCCAGAGTTGTTTTTTTAATCCACGATGTCCATGTTAATGTTTCTTTCTACAGAAAATACTTCTGCAAAGTAGCGCGGGGCACGGGGAAAACCTGCTTCGCTATACTGGCACGATGACTTGAGAAATGGAAACGATATCCCACGTAGCCTGCTACAAGAGCACAAACTACGTGGCCGACCTCCCCGGGCAAGAAGTGCCGCCGACGTCCAGCCGCTGAAAGAGATGAGGAGAAGTTAATGAAGATTCCGACGGAGCCGTTGCAGGGAGTGAAGCGTAGGCATGTGGATGCATGGACTTGCTTTCCTTTTTTGTGATGCAATCAGCTGAAACGTTACTGCTTTCGTACTTCTTTCTGATCATCGACCGCTGGTGTACGGTTGCAATGCTCATAAAAAGCTGCTGAGATAACAGTACAGTGTATATGTTGCCTTAGCCATCATAATCTCAACGAGTCAAGGTGTTCGCCAGCATTAGACCCGTAATGCTGAGTATATCACGTTTTTTTCTGAGCCAATCCTGTACTATTCACGCAGCATAGTCGGGCGAGAATCAAGTCAATACAAAATCCTATTTTTGTTTTTGCTGGACCTCCAACATAAAGGAAAAAAAACTACCCCCAGCTTTTTGGCTGGGAACTAAGTGCTAAGGAGATAACCTATAATATATATTCGGTCTTATATCTACATATTATGGTAACAGTCCCCTGAGACCAGGGATTTGTGAACTGCCATTCGCTGAGAGTTTGTATAATCTCCGGAAGTCACACTTCTGTTGCGCAAGGTGTTGTGTGTCCCGTCACAATGCTGCTGTATGGCATCATCATGCAGGTAAGAAACCCCAAACGCTTCTCCAGTACGCTGAGCAATATCTGCATCAAGACTTCTTTGGTACCCGTATGTTTTATGTTAGACTGTTAGCAGTATTTTTTTTTTATTTCCGTCACGCTTTTTGAGCAAATTCCATTTGACAAAAGGCACGTGTTGCTGTGTCCATCTAGCCCTGTCACATTTTTGGTTTACACTGTAGTTTTGTATAGAAAGTCTCCCATCTCCTGTTTACCCGAGCCCTCCCGAGGACCGATAGCATCGCGGTCTTTGGGCTTGCTTCGCAAAGGGAGTCGCTGCGCTCCTGCGAGGAAAAGATTCTAAGGTCGTCCCGCTACAGTGCTCGGTTCGCCGGAAAGCCCGGCGCTGGGCCCGTCATCGCTAATACGGCGCGGTCATTCGCGGACACCCCTCACGGGTGTGCTGTGGCTACGATCGCTTGCAACCGCTCTCCTCCGTTGGTCGTTTCATGCGACATTCACCCCCTCCATTATCAGATGGGCACACCGAATCACTCTCTTGACAAAAAGGCTGCCGAGAGGAGCGAAGGAGGCGCCGCGATTAGCTAAGATGCTGCCGAGCGAAGCAAAGACTTCGCCACCATTAAACCTCTTCGTATCTAGCGGGACCGGAGGGCGCGCCAATCCTACTGAAGCCGAAGGCGTTAGTAGCTTAATTATTATCCTGGCACGGCGAGTAGCGCAGCGAGCCCCAGCGAGCGGAGGGGAGACCGCTCACTACCGGAGCGAAGACTCGGTAGCTTTTCTTAGTAGTGGAGTGAGCTCTAAAGCAATCGAGGTAGGCATCAACTAAACTTTCAAAACCGCCGCGTAGCGGTGGCGCATGGCTAGTATGTTTCAATTCGACTTCGGCAGAAACGTGGAAAACGTGTGTGAGTGACCAGGGGTGAAGCAATGAGAGCGGAAAAGCAGCACGTTTACGTTCCCAACTAGCCTGGCTGTTGATCGGACTCATACGAATGTATGTGTGGATGGCTGTTACCATGAATTTAAGCAAGCTCATCTGTCCTCAACAACTCATTCCAGGTGTGGAATTCCATTTACGCAAGCATTCTCTCTCGAGAAACATTTAACAACTTGTTGGTCGACCAGTCCTCTAAGCACGGCGACGACGGAATGAGCACTTGTCCTTGGCTATAGTCGCAGCAGAGGCGGAGGTGGTAGTCGCGGAGATCGAGTCTGATCCGGACGTTGACTCGCGGGTCGTGGAATCAGTCGACGTCTCGGTGCTGGGAGCCGTCGTATCCGATGAGGCATCGGTGCTCGAAGCCGTCGATGTGGCAGTGGTGGTGGAGTCCGACGAAGCATCGGTGCTCGTTGTGGTCGTGTCGGAGCCAGTGGTTGAGTCAGTGGCTGATTCATCGGCGGTGTCTGAGGAAGCATTCACGGCCGTGGGCGTGGCGGTTGTCGCCGTAGGGGCTTCCGTCGAAATCGACGTTTTCGTCTCCTCGCTATAGCTGGCGTCTCCGGCAACGCTGGCTTCGGCATTATCGCTCGAGGCGGTACTAGAAGCTGTGCTTGTGCTCGTGTCGACTGCTGAAGTCGAGTTCGACGTTGACAAGCCACTAAGAGACGCAAATTTGGCGGCAGCGGTGGCAATTACAGTGGCGAACATGTCGTCCTCGTCGTAGATCGTGTAGCCGTCATCCGTCGAGCTGAGCGACTTGACGCCGAACTGCCAGTATTGCATGTTTGACTTGGAAGTGTGCACTTCGTTGCTCCAGGCCAAGTAGGTCGTCGAGTCACGCGTCTTGATACCATACTCTTCAAGAACAACAGGCTTCCCAGCCGTCTTGCCTGAGGCCACGTGGTCGTCGATCCACTTGATACCCCACGATTCCGCCTTAGCTGCGTCCACTCCCCACGTGTCTGGGTACGCGTGGTAAGCACCGTAGTCGATGCTTTTAATGGCGAGATTGGCATCGAAGTCGACACCCGAAGGACCGGAGTACGTGTACACGCTGCTGTCCGTATTCAGGAAGCCCTCGCTTCCCGACGCCACAAGGTGGTTTGAGTCGAGCGTTTTAATGTACTGCGGTACATGAACAAAAACGGGTTAGCTTGGTACTGAGCCTTACTCATACCAAGATAAGTAGTAGAAACTCACCGAAGACATCTCGGTCATCCAGTCTGTAAGCGTCGCGGCGTTGCACTTGCCCGACTCCTTCAGAGTCCCAGAACCCGCGCAACGGCACTCATTGCACAACTCCCACGCCATGATAACTTCCTCGTTAGCGTATCGTTCCACGAACGTCTTGACGAAGTTCTTGTACGCAGCCTTGATCGTCTCGTCCGTGTAGAAGTCGTCATGGTACTTGCCTCCGAGCTGTTGGACGTACACATCTGAAAGGTACAAAGCAAACTTCGGTTAGTCGTCGACTAAACCATCCAAATCTCTGAACAAACTCACCAATGCCGCCGTAATCGGCCCAGTTGTTCACGAACGGCACGACCAGCTTAACACCGGCAGCCTTAGCTGCAGCGACGACTTTATCGAAGTAACCGAGTCCGTTATCGCCAGTGTTGACGGTGGCCTTGCCGTTCTCCCACAACTGGTACACGATGTTGCTTGGCGCCGAGCCGGCCTCCGTCCTGTCGGCGAATCCCCACGTACGGCACACGGTCAGGTCGTGCTTGGCCATGGTGTTGAAGATCGTAGCCAGGTCCGTCGTGCTCTGCAGCGGCACAAGCAAGAGATTAGTCAATACGCAGCCAACTCAAAGTAGGAGGAGCTACTACAGCTCACCCAAGCGGTCTCCGAGGCCCAGTATGCATTGGTGCCAAACATGTAGAACGGGTTGCCGTCCAACTCGAAGTTTGTGCCCGACGTCGTCACGTAGCCGGCCGTGGCGGTTTGGACGGTCAGAGACGCAAGAAGCGATGCGGCAGTAGCGAAAACCTTCATTTCAACTCGATTCGTGTAGTAGCTCGAAAGTTTGCAAGTGACTCAAGTGATGGAACGCGAAGAGCTTGCAGCGGAGAGACCGTAGTAAATTCATTTCTTGGCAGAGAGAAGCATGACGTAAAGGCTGGTCTGCATTGCTTGTCTTGCTGTGGAACCAGCTGGCTGGTCGTAAGACTCCGACAAAACTAATGAAAATTACGAAATGCATAATCCTTTTAATATTCATAGTACTACTGAATAAATAGCATTTATACTTCTAAAACGTTTAATATTTAATATGCATCATCTAATATTTAAAGTATTAACAAATAGATACAATATATGAATATTACTTGTAGTTGTGATAAGATTTCATGCAGGCGTCGACAACACCATATTCTGTGTCCAAACACTCGATCTATCAGCTCATGCCAATTCGAGCGCTTGTCGAAAGCGAGTAAGCAAAAGTTACGTAAGGGGATACATAACCAAAGCTTGACAATGATAATACTGCATTGTGTTACAGCTATCAAATAGTTTAAGTTCAAAATATATAACGCACTAGAGTCAACAGCTTAACCCTTCTGCTTTTTTATTTCCATTCCAGACATTTTTAGGTACCCGAAAAAAACAAAGTTGATGCAGCGGCGCGGTATCGAAGTCGATATACTCTGGAAATGGAAAATGCAGCTAAGAAACAGGGACAGTTATTTCATGAATCAAGGTTGTATATTCCTATAGCCGCATTACTTGGTCGAGACTAAGCCTCGGAAAAAGTTAAAGGCAGGGGACAACGATGTACAGCGATACTGCCAACTCCTCTCTTTGTTGAGACCGTTGCAAGAGTTCACATTTTTTTTGCGGAGCGCTGGAGAGATTGACTAACTGATTACACGTCCCAGCTGCTGCTCCAGCCTAAACAATCAATCCACCAGCGCAATTTCCGTCACTTTGAGCGCCTCCACTGGCAGCAGGCATGGCGACGGTGCGCAACTCCATCTCATACAGAAGATAACGTAAATCACGAGGTCCCATCTTTCATCAGACACCCCGATCACTCTGCGTTTGCACGTACTCAAGTCGACGCTGAAACTCAACAAGCGCCATCAATATTGTTAACCTAGGCTGGTGATTTAACCCCTCCAAACTGGATGCTGCATATATGGAGCAAAAATAAACTTGGAGTTTGTATGGTGAGTATTTTCCGTCGCTCAAGCATACCTTTCTTTTTCTTACGAGGGTGGGATCAGTGTTTGTCTAAATTTAAGTATAGCTTTTGACAGGTAACATCTGTGCCCATGAGATTTATATCATTTTGCGGAGGTAATGGGCACCAAACGAGTCGCTCTCAGTCGGCCCCCTCCTCCGCCTTTACCAAATTCGCCTCATTCGAGGATTTGCGGGCGAGGGGTACAAGTCGAGAGGAGAATACAATGGTGCGGCCGATAGGCAAAATTTTGCGATAGCGAGGTGACGGGGTGGGACCTTTCAATCAAGTCCGTTTGGAAGGAACTCAAAGGTCAAGGCTGGACGGGCAAAGCACCACCGGCACGCAGTCTGGACGAGAAGTACCGGTACAAAATTCGACTGAACCGATACCGCAATGGCACGAACGGCATCGACTACTTCCTGGGCGAAGAGGAAGTGCTTGAGTACTACGCAAACCGTAAGTTACGTTTGAATGCTCCTATATATAGTGGCTGATTTAAAAGTTAGTGTTATGCCTTTTGTAGTGCTGCGGAACCAAGCAGGTGGAGCTGCTCCAACGTCTAGCGCCACGACCACCACGCTTGTACCAGGTGATGCTCAGCTTGCTGCTGCTGCCCAAGTAGTTCGCGATACCTATACTGCCGATATAGAAGTAGCAGAGGCACGTGAAGGTGCACGTGCAGCTGAGGACTGCGCACCTATCGCCACGGTATGTACAGCTGATGCACCTGCTGGTGATCATGCCCCGTGTTGCAGTACCACAACTATAACGTCACCTGCTACTGTTCAACGTCAGCGGAAATGGAATGAGGTCATCAAAAAAAAATCTACGCGACCCGCACTGATGCAACCTCCGGGACCAAGGGCAAGGACACCAGCTCGAACCCCACCACCCAGTTCCCAAGAACTAATTGCGACTTCACCTCATGTTCAAGGTGACGACGTCAATGATAGCGACGATGCATGTTCAAGCATTTTGTTCGTGCTTGACGATGACTCTGGGATTTGCCTGGAGTACGAAGCGACTCCAACGATGATATGTTATACTGTATATTATGCTGGCTGGTATGATGTCTGATATGGTGTCCGGTATGCTGCATGGTACTAGCCGAGCGCCGCCGCGTACGCGGCGGTGGGTTTAGTTTTGGTCCCAGTATATTGAAAGCCCATTGAACCCCAGTGGAGGCGGGTAGGCCCACCATAAATATTTTATTTTATTTTCAACCAATCGTTTAATTATATTTCCACCAATGGCCGCCTTCGGCGAAAGATTGTTTTATCGAATGAGGGCCGCCTTCGCTCGGCAGGCATGATATTTTAGCCAACGGCGGCCCGCCTTCGCTGCGCTCGGCAGCCAATGAGATTGTGGCTAGAATCACGTTATAGTGTGACAGACGGACGGACGGAGCGACGTTAACGTTGAGTTTTAGGATGCTGCACTGTATCCATAATGTTATACTAACTGCTTCGTTTTCTATTATGTAGCGGACGATGATGAAGGTCGTGGAAACGCACTGGGGAGTGAGCTGTTAGCCGACAACGATGATGAAATTGAACAAGGTAGATGACAGTGAAAGCTCAGCTCTGTTCGGCACCATGGATTCGGGCGATGAAGCAGAGGGATGACGTGGAGACAGGAGAGTACGGTTCGAAAGATGAGAATAATTCATTCTGAGTACCTGAAGATGTTCGTGACGATCCTGATGAAACCAAAACCGAAATTGCTGCCGAGATTCTCTTCGCGGAAAGCTTTCTGGACAGCTTCGGCGGAGAAGACGAAGTACTGGCTGGAAACTTGAAAAACGCTGTCTTGTGCAACATGTCGACCACGGGGTGAGATGACGTCGTTGAATCAGACATTCACGAACACCTCATGACGCCTTACAAAATATAAGGAGTTACCCTGGTTTGCGCCAAGGATACTAGGGGACTACGGCAGAAGTTCTACGACGATGTGACTCCCCCGTTGCGCTATTATTTTACTTCATGCAAGTGGTACTGTGGCAGCACATTGGCGTATGTTCAAACGACTACCACCGGGAGATGCTTCCTCGGCGTGTTCACGAGGCGTACCAGCGCTATCGAAAGAAGCAACGGCTGAATTCCGCACTATCGAAGAAGACTAGATGTGACATCCAGCACGAGTTGGAAGGGATGAAGCCGATTCAACCACACGAACTATGCAACTTCGTGGGTCTGCTGGCGGCAAGGACTATATTGCTCCTAACCGTGAAAACTATCTAACCATTGGAAAACGACGGATGAAGGTGGTATTTCACGCGGTTGCTTTGGATCTGTACTGCATCGCGATAGATTCATGGAGATATCGCGGAATCTCCACTTCAACCCGAACAACGACCCTCGCGCACTGACTGATCATGCTTGGAAGATAGGCAAGGTTGTCGAAGTGCTACAGCGAACGTTTGCGCGTGGGTGCGTTGCGCCCGCACACTTTGCCTTTGACGAAGCGGTTCTGCCTCGTCGATCGAGTTTCGTCAAGATGCGGGTGAACATGAAGGGCAAACCCCACAAATGGGGCATGACGCTCTTCATGGTATGCAGTTCCGTCACCGCGTACTGTATTCGGTAACTTTTTTTTTGGTTGATAAAAATTGTTATGCTGTATTATGCAGATTACACTAACAGGAATTGATGCTACTATCCTGCATATCAACAGCTTTGAGGTTTACTGCGGCAAGAAAAAGCACGCAAGCGACGCACACAAACCAGACATGAAGTCAGGGCCTGCCGTCGTGGTCCGAAACCTGCTCGAAGCTGTTCGGTCCTGACGCGAGAAGGCAAGGAATGCGGTTAGTGGTGATTGATCGCTTTTATACATCTGTGGCGCTGGCAGTTCAGTTGCTGCTTATGGGCTTCTACTGCGTCGGAACTATCATGAACAACCGGCTCGGCTATTGCAAGCAAGTCATAGAGAAGAAAAAAACCTCGACCGGCTTCTATTGTACGTGGTTCGTTCAAGGTCGCAACGTCCAAGTTGGTGCCTAACATTAAGGCGATAAGCTGGTGGGATTCTCGCCCCGTACATTTCATTTTCTCTATACTGGTGGAAGCCTCGAGATTGACAGCTCCGTGAGTCAGGACGGGCCAAGCCAAATGGAAGTGCCGTGCCTGGTGAAGGACTACCACGCCTTCATGGGGGGGGGCGTGGGTGTCCATGACCAGTTGCGCCTCCAACGGTACTCACTCCAGCGCGCCCTCCGTTTTCGCAAGTGCTACACGTCGTTGGTGCTGGGTTTGATTGACCTGGCCATGCTGAATGGGTACATCGTTCACAAGGCTCACCACAAGAGCAAGGAGTCTCAGCTACTTACACGTGAAGTATATGAAGCGATTACATCTCCAGTTGTGCCAGTTGCAGCCGGCAGATATGTGCGAAGCCAAGACTTTGGGCGCGCAGCGCCAATCTTCCGAACCAGCGTACCAGCCCCTTTCGACCGACACCACCCACGCATCAAAGCACAAACCGCGCCAAAGTGACGAATTGCGAAATGAAACATCACAGGCAAAACGGCGACAGCGGACATGCAAGGTCTGCTTGTTGTCCGGACCGACACACAGCGAGCATCCACAACAACGTTCTACTGCAGCGACTGCAACACTACGGGGCTAATCTTTCTCTGCATGCGTGCGCGGCGTGAAGTCCGGGGAGCGAGAATGACGTGCTGGGATATGTGGCATACGGAATGGATGAACGGAAAGCTGATCCCAGTCGAGAATAACAGAGGTATTCGAGTACGTGTCAAGGCAAGTCAAGCGTTACCAGGTACTCCATCGACGCGGGGTACTCCGGCTAACCCGTAGGCACCAAGCTGCATATTATCCTGCCGCTAAACTGAATAAATGCAGGATAGAACTTCGCAAAGTGTATCCGGGTAGCTACAACACACTTTAAAGTACAGCACGTTTCGCATATCTTCACGCATGCTCATCCTGCACGCAGCCTGAACCTCATCTTTTCACTCAAGGTTGCAGTTTACAGATGATTGCGTTACCTTGTAGAGGTGACCCCCCCCCAACTTCGAATGTGAAAATTTGTATGGGAAGTTTTAATTTCAACTTTTTTTGAAAATGAGGAGTTTAGGACGTGCTGGTTCTGTTCACGGGCTGTCAGTGACTGCCCCGTCACTTTCTGCCATACGCTGCACTATGCACTATAACAGTGGATGGAATATGCGGGGTATGCAAGATTAAGGCAGCTCTAACACTATAACCCAAATCCCTGTTCAGATCCCTATCCCGTTTCATACAAACGTCAAGTCAAATTAACCTGCATATGCAGGTTAAGTTTACCTTTTGATCTCCGGTTTGTAGGGGTTAAGTCGTATATCATACTTCAACATTTACACTCTAACAAAAGTTGCGCGAGCTGACAGCTCGTTAAACAAACGCGCGTACCAGGCCCCTGTATTTGTCGTCTTCTCAAATTGTCACCAATATTGCTCAACGAAGAAATGTTCTGCGTTATGGATGATATGGGTTGAGCAGGTTATCGGCGATAAGTTGCTTTTACCGAAACCGTGAATATATTATATTGAAGTTTAGAACTCGGTAACCCAATATTGGTTGCAAATAATTTACGTTCCTAAACCGGATCGTGTGGCCGCGGCAGGGATGCAAGGAAGTGGTCGCGCTCGACGCAAATTCCTAGACGGCAGCAGCCGCCGTCCAGGAAATTTGTTGTCTTGGCTATATATATGTACATATATGAAAAAATGTATTGGTGTGCACGCCGTGCCCAGTTTTGCAAAGCAATACGTTATTGAAGCCGACTGATGTACTGCAATGTGGTACTGCTGTATGATAAATATTGCAATGCTGTATTGAATTGCTCGAGCACAGTCCTCGACGGGTGCAGTTTGGGGTTCCGTACTCACGAGAGATTACCACTTGTGTATGCATTTGACATTTGAGAATTGCGAACTACGACGGCCTTGCTTGTCTGTAATACGTGATGTCCTAGGAACATGATGTTTCTGAACATCCATGGGCTATACACGGGCTCGTGGAGCGGCAATGGTCGCCCACGACACACTTCACAATGCTAAAAAGCCGTTAAACCTATGTTAGTGTACCAAACATGTACCGAATGTCTTGACAATTAACAACACGCTCCACCATCCGGATTTTGCGTTCGTGAACCTCTCCGGACTAAGGTCTGGTTTCCCCAAACTAACACGGTGAGGAGCGTTAGTTGTTGTGACTCATATTGCTTCACCAGCACGTGCTCAGCCTGCGAAAGTTCACCCGATGTGTTCAACACCTTGTTCGCAGCATATCCAACCTTCGATTTCGCACGAAGCCAGCATCTTAGGCAAAATAGTTGGAAAACTGAGGGAAGTCATCGAGCAAAATTTCAGACGACCTCCTGGTGTGACGCCGGAGTCTGCGAGTCGACCATGATGGAGTCGAACTTCCCGAGAATAGTCAACAGATCTCTCAAGCATTAAATTTGAGCCTTCGCCGTACTTCCGCTTCGTCGACTAGCCTCAGGTCACATTCGCTCTGGAAAACGCTGAATCATCCGGTAGGTGGAGGAAACGTGCCTGCCGTTGTCTAAAGGGGAGCACCTTGGTCGGATTCATCAGTGCAGAAGCCGCCTGAGGTATGCCGCCTTTGTCACCATAGGTCGTACACTAGCAATTGCTGCTTCTGCACCCGCTTGCTTCTTCACCATTTTTTTAGTCGCTACGTTTAGCTTGTGATAAGAGCACCCAAGCAGTGAACACCCAGTAAATCCGCGGTTGCTTTGTTCTTCGAACAATTGTCTCCGACGAGTGCGGTCACGTTATGCAAGCTCCGGTTGTAAACTGTAACATGAAGGCGATCAATTCTTAGTACCCCTCGGCTGTGTGGCAGTTTAGAACAAGGGTCACCGGTGAGTCTGGTCTCGCTATCGATCTTGAACCTTATTGCACGGCACGCGAGCGAGGACGCGGATAGATTGGCGTGTCTGTATCAGAAAGCAGCAGTGTCAAGCAGGATTGCGCGGTTTTAGGTCACCTCTGGCTA